>OX387211.1:19269181-21802634 GCA_947561695.1 Tyria jacobaeae
TGAAAAGAGACAAAAAAATCGTTACGGCATTCATACAGAGTCCAGACTTACACACGTTGCCAAAATGTATTGAAAGCAACAAAAAGTCTCTCAACCAAAAAGCTTTCATCTACCACTAAAAAATACATTTGCCGAGCCTGCACTACACAGTGTGTTGAATTTTGTAGGTATCATTTCAAATTCGTGGATTTTATACATCCCATATTCTGCCAAAGTACTTTTTTATACACATCAGCTTCAAGCTTTAAACCACAGTGTCATAACGACCACGAAGTAGTATCGGTTTTCTGTTAAATTTTACGTACGTACGTACGTAGTACGTATGGGAAAATTTAAGCATGGCTCTCCCAAATTAATTAATTAATAATCTCTGCATCACCCACAGTTGTCTGGCAGAAAATATCATCAATCCAAAACCAAATGTGTATAAAGTTTAAAGATAATAAATAAAATTGAGGTTTACAAGAAAATACAAATACATATTTTCCAAATAACAACAGCTTACCGAAGTCTCATAAAATATGCATTGGAACTCATAAAACCAACATTTATTCATGATTGTTTAACTTTTGTTTATGTCTCGGATCCGTTTACAGTGCAGCATCAATCATTGTCACCATCTAATCTTGAGTTTGCATAAAAGTACGACCGAATTTTGTCGGTATCCGAGATTGTTCAGATTGGATGTCACTCTTGCTTTATATCAAGTTATATGACAGATCGAATGTGATATAGAGGGAATGTTATGACTATTGAATTACAGATTGGAATTCACGATAAATGTTTGGTCTGCCACTCTTTCATTTAAATAGTTATGTGTCTAAATGTAGACAAAACAAACCAGTTTTCTCTTTAAGTTTGATAGCTATACTAACATATTAAATCTGAAAATTTATGGTTTGTTTATTACACCGTGCTGATCTTTTGAACTTCCAGTCGGATTCGTAGAATTATTATTTGTATTGACGACGACTATTTATTGAGGAATAATATCTACGAGTATACTAATATTATAGAGCGGGAGAATTTATTTGTTTGAATGCACTAATCTCAGGCGCTACATAATAGATTTGATAAATTATATTATTTTTATATAGCCCGTTTATTGAAGAATGCTACAAGCACAAAACATCACGCTACGAAACTTAACAATGGAGCAGTGACCTTAAACGCAGATGAAACTGGGGAGATTTGCTATTTACATATGCATTATTTTGCTTTTTATGTTTAATAATTTATATACGATTGTTAAAAAAAATTATACATACATACATACACTCACGCCTGTAAAGGGTAGGCAGGAATATATAAAAACACAACATTTTGCCAATAAGGTTGGCAAGCCTATTAGATAACAGTCACACTGTCAGACAGACATACTGTTCTGAAACAGTCTGATCCTTAGCCGGCTTTTGCGACACTCACGGGAAGAAATGCCTGAATAAATTATAGTTTAATAATAAGTATTAGTATAAGTAATATTTCTCTATAGCAGTGAGCAATAATGAGTATATTGTTTCTACATATTGCATATTTCCCTCAGAGGTCCAGTTCTAAGGAAACCCCGTTCGTGCTCAAAATGGTAACATTCCATTGAACAAAAAAAAAGCTTTGTCACATTTACATAAAATTCTCGTAACCGCTTTAAATCAAACAGTACCTAAATTCAGTCAAAAAAACAATCTTATTTTAAGTATATTACAGTTTAAATTGGTTAAAAAGTATTATCTTTATGGTGACGACAGAGCAGTAATCTGTAACTTTTGATACCTTTTTGTGAATGGTGGACATTAAAATAACCCTTTTTAATATATTCATTTTACGCCGACCTCAAATCGTATACAAGTTATGACGAGATAACTCTTAAAGCTGCTTGGTTAATGTATGCGTAATGCTGCTTGAGTTTTTTTTTGTTGAGTTTAAGAACAAGGCATATACATCTTCCCAGTAGAGGTTTTTATCGCCAACCGGAGTGTTTAATATGTGTGTGTTTTTAATATATACATATATGTATATTTTAAGAAACAACTCCCGCACCTTTAAGAATTCCTATGTCGCGTGGGACTTTACAAACATTCATATAACAGACAGAAATAACACCCAGACCCGAGACAACTACATTGTGGATCACACAAATTTATATCCCGTGTGGGAATCAAACCCATGACCTCCGGCTCAGCAGTCAGGGTCACTAACCATTAGACATACAAGCCAGTGACATTTGATCACGTGCACATAAAAAAAATATTCCTTAACAGCTTGAGAGATCCTAGATATACATATTTGATCTTAATTTCAACTTGATATCTCCACGCGTTTCGGAGTCCTAATATAGACAGACAGACAGATATACGAAAACAGAGTAATTCTCTAAGGGTTTACTATTTCCTTTTAAGGAACGGAATCCTAAAAAGATAAGTGTGTCATGTATATGAGTTGATATACATGACACACTTATCTTTTTGGTCTTACATATACATATATAGATATAGATATCACTTATCTTATCAAAAGGCTTTTCGTATTTTCAAAGCGACAGTCTTTTTCGTTTGTCACGAAACAACTTCAATCGTTGATAGTCTATTAAAATAAACAAGAAAGTATAACCTTGACTTCATAAATGCATAGATAATTGCTTACAAGTCACCAATATTTTGTAGACCGCAGTCATCGCTCAAAAAAAGTTCTGAGTACAAGGAAGGTCGGTGATAGGACGTAACTGCCACTATTTAACCATTTTACCTCACTGAGAAAACGAGGGGCTATCTTTTTCGAGTGTATCTTAGTCTAGAGCCTAAACAGTTTAATGTCTTTCAACATGTTCAACATGGTATGATTAAATCATCTGAATAGTGGGATTAGCATAGTGTCTATGCACAAGTGACCACAGCAACCAAAAAGTTGGTAGCAATGAAACAAAATCAAGTGCTGGTATTAACACCCATTTCTTTTATATATATATTATAGGTTGACAGACAAACAGACGGGTCATCTGATGGTAAGTGACAACCGCCGTCCATGGACGCCATGATGAGGGATTGAAGGATAGATTATGCGGGGTGGGAAAAGAGAGGGGGGTGAGGAGATAGGAAAGGGGCGGGGGGTAAGGGCAGAGGAAAAAGGAGTGGGGGGAGTTGGGCCTCCGAGAACCTCACTAATTTCGGGGAAATGCAACGCAAGTGTTGCTTCAACACCGGTTTTCTGTGTGGTCATGGTATCGCACCGGTCGAGTTGGCCCATTCGTCAACTACTGGTTAATGTAGGTTCTACTTTTTTTTATTAAATGTTTATTTCTCTATAATATTAACACGTTTTAGAAGGGATCGACGGAGATAGGGTGACTACACGCTTGCTAGAATCCAACATAATATTCAAAATACAAATTTTAGTTTGTTTGTTAATCTTTCTTTTCTAAACTGCTACTACCGTCAGGAATACAGAGAAAAGAATAGATCAGGTACTTATTTATAGATTATAATAAATTTTAAGTAACTAAAAAACCAGCTTTGCTCCAAAGATTAGTTGTACTACACAAGTAACCATTGAAAAGTTTGACCCTTTTAATAACAAATGAAGGTATTTTTTTGGAAAAAGTCAATTAATATTAAATTAATTGAAAATATTAACGGCGAAATTTCGACATGAAAAAAATGATTTTGATTACATACTCGATGAACATAGCAATCTTCCAGCCGGATCTTAGACTACATGGGATGATATAGTCACTAACTTCATTTGATTGACAACCAGCTACAAGGTTGAAAAAAGGCCTATTGACTCTTAATCGTATTTAGTATGCTATATCTGAGTATAGTTTGTGAAGATAATATTCGACTCTGAAACTGTGTTTTTATTTAGAAGTTCCCGGCGCCATTGCACCAACGGCGTAAAATAGCCAAGACCACTCTGGAAGCCTTCTTGACGTTTCCACATACTAATAAAGTTTCATTTGCATAAGACATTTGGAAGTAGATTAAAATTTTACTTCTAAGATTGATTTACATAGTTAAACTAAAATCGAAAATCACTGTTCGTGAGGGATATCTGAATTATATAAAAATCAAGCAAAATGTAGTCTAACTAGATGATAGCCCCACTTCTCGCCTTCTAAATAAATTAAGTTTTAATAGTAATACACTTACTCCATAAGACAGTATTATAAACCCGATCAATTTATTTGGTAGTGTGTAGCAGCGAATTAATTTGAAACATTTGGAGCTAGTTCTCGTACCATTACGCTACAACCCACGTTGCTCTATAAAGACTGTCTTAAATTGACGAAGTAAAAGACTACAGAAGCAGTATCATTCTTTCTCGTAGTTTATTACAAAAGCGAGCGAAAAGGCGTACTTGTAACGCAAACCCTTGGCACGCATGTCAAGTACCGACGGAAATGTTAGAATTTTTCCATTTAGTCACGAGTGGAGATTGGCGATGCTATTTGTTTTAAAATGTAAAAAGTATCTGCCATAATATATAAGGTATATAAATTAAGATTAAAGATTAAGAAATTACATTTAGCAATAAGGCCGCCTTTTGTGTACACGTGTATTGACTATACTTTTACTTTAACAATGGTGTACATATAGAGAGTTATCTTACTATCTATAGACTTTAACATATACACCTGCAACTAACAGAAATATCACCACGTTTATCGCGTAGACTCATCAGTCTTCACAGAACGGACATCTGGACATCATTCAATAGTGGTCGGAAGCATTACAGGCCATCTCACCGCTAAAAAGATGCCATTGGTCGTATCACCTCAATTTAAGAGCACTTCCCTAACTGCATCAGCCAGTATCGGAATCCTTGGCGTCGATATATCAAGCGAAGTCCAGTTTCGCTGTCACTTAGAGAGTAAGTCCATATTAGCCTCGAAGAAGCTTGGTGTGCTAAACAGATCGAGACAGTATTTTACTTCGGCCCACCGCCTGCAACTTTATAAGGCGCAGGTTCGGCCGCACATGGAATACTGTTCTCATCTCTATGCAGGTGCACCCCAGTACCAACTTCTGCCTCTTGACCGCATTCAACGGAGAGCGACTCGCATCATCGACTGCCAAGATATTTCTGATCGACTTGACACCTTGGCGTTGCGTAGAGATGTAGCTTCACTCTGCATCCTCTATCGCTTGTATCATGGGGAGTGTTCAGAGGAATTGTTCGGACTTATACCGGCTGCTGGTTTCCGCCATCGTCCTACGCGACAAAATATCCATCCCCATCACCTGGACGATTGGCACTCCACCACTGTGCGCTTCTCCAGAAGCTTTTTGCCTCGCACAACCAGCTTATGGAACAAATTGTCGCCTGCCGTATTTCCGAACCGATACGACCTTCAAACCTTCAAGAAGAGAGCGTACCTCCACCTAAAAGGCCGGCAACGCACTTGTGACTCTTGAGTTGCGGGTGTCCATGGGCGGCAGTAGTCACTTACCATCAAGTGATCCGTCTGCTCGTTTGTCGTCGTTTGTTAAAAAAAAAAAATCTGGCTCTGAACCGACACCTATGTGTCTAAGCACGGAGGAAAGGGCCACCCACGTCATCCTGGAATGCGAGGGCGTGGCTGCACAACGGGCAGAAATGGACGCTCCTAGAAGCCTGTGAACGCCCCAAGAGGCTTTTGCGCTTCTGGAAGGAGCTAGGCTGGCTCAACTAGTCAGATTCCTGAACGCATAATGGACCGAACATGAGTCTAAATGCGGAAACTGAGCCCTTTACTATTACCATTACACCTCCAACTAGAAGTTAAGTAAGTTAGTATTATTTTTAGAAAGTATAATTATTACAGCTGAAATTACCCTTCCTTTTTAAGTGTGGAGACCCCCATGGGTAATACTTTTTACATTTAAATATAAGAGGTTGTGTTGGACTCAAACAATAACGACACGTCTTATGTCATGTTAGCCTGTAATCAGGAGTCAAGGTAAGCCCTAGAAGTCCACTTCTTACCACTGGACCCTCAACAGACTTCTCTGCATCGCTTCGAGCTAGTTTATGCTACTATCTATACTATATACTGCACCCGCTGCTCTTAGGTCAGGACTCATAAACACCTGAGATCGTGAGCGCTCTTCGTTCCTGGTGCATCTCTTACAGTATAGGAGAGTACTGATTCCCTGCCTTTTGTTTTCCGCCGCCTGTTTGGTAAGCACCACTTCTTCGCAGAATGAAACTATATTTAAAAAATTATCTCTCGCTCGGGGACAGTTATTGTTTTAGATTGAAAGATACCACTTGTCCTGACACTAACCTCGATAACTAGATAAGGTATATCTCATCATAAATTATGAATACAACATAATTTAATGAGGATCTAATAAGTATATCTATTTGTACAGGTATAAAGGCGTACGCGACCGAAGACGTATCCTCACGCCTATCCCCGAAGGAATAGACAGCTATTCATAATTTAGACCCACGTACATAATAAACGGACCTAGGCTGTATTTAAACTGTCTGATAGATAACAGTCCAGCCGTGACTATGGGCTTTTTTACTACACCCTGTTGAAGATATGGGGTGGCCATATTCTACGCCACACAGCACATGGGTGTAACGTAGAAACTCACATTAGCAATATGAATAATGACGTTAAGACTACCCTAGGGTGGAATATTAGAGGATAAAAATGCAGCTAGTTACAATAAGTTCATCATAATACGCTTATTCGCTAATTGATGCCGTTAATTATTTAACTTACTTTACTATATTTGAATGAAAATTTTATCAGCTATAATTTAGAACCCGTTGCTTAAAAGGGGCCTCCATGGGCAACTGGCCACTTTGAGAACTCATTGACATAGAGATTGATTGAGAAGTTTAAGTAATAGCACCAGCACGTCAGAATGGAAGACAGCCATGAAACTGCCTGATGAAAGGAAATCTGAGCCCCAAAACAGACCAGATCATGTATAGTTAAGATTTTAATGCCTTGCCTTGTAACCGCTTGTAAAGTCTGGATAGGCTGATGCGTTGACACATATAATATCCTCCATGATTCCATCACTCCATAATTGTTCTTGATGAATTTTGCCATGCAAATTTCATTTCATTCCAATCGGTTCCAATGGTTATGGCGTGGATTGTAGATGTTACTGGCCTGTTAAGCAGGTCGTGGGTTCTCCCACACGGGTCAAAATATTGTGTGATAAGGAAAAAGTTTTCTCGCATTCTGGGTGTTCTTGTGTTCGTTGTTTGTAATGTCCCCTGCAACACAGGAATAATTCCTGAAGATCTTTTTTTAACTTATAGTCAGGTATATCAATATTCAATTCGATTATAAAGTTGCTATAAATATCTTCATGGTTGTCTAACTTAATATCCTTTGCTCCCAGCAAGCACTAGAATGTTGTAGTGCTAACTGAATACCGCTAGTGATCTGATTACAGTTGAAGCCAACGTTTCTAGGCTAATAATTCAACTGAAATTCAACCTTATGGTTTAAGTAATAAAATGTATAGTCAGTATCTCTGTGGACGTGTATGTGTGCCCAATATTTTGCGGTTATCGACAAGTGATGTGTAAAGAGTTTCAATTCGATAGTCTGTTGTGAGCCGATACTTATGATGCTGTTACTGGTCGCTTTCGAGTAATTACCTAACAGATTGTGTATGAATTAATTAATTATAATAGAGAAAGAGGCTACAGTAAAAGTGTTCACTTTTGTAATCTTTTTAATTTCAATAATTTGATGTCTATGATAAGATAGCAATAGAATCGGCTATTGAGGAAAACACTACATGGAAACTCTATGAAATTATCTATAATCGGTATCCAGAAGAACCTAACGATAATCTGGATATTATTTAATGCCTAGATAGATATAGATAGATAGATGCTTAGGTTCTAGAAACATTCAGAATCTACTTTTAATTCCTGACTGAACTAAATGTACGAAGTACTTAACAGAACCGCTCTTTTGTCAGATAAGCTTGTAAGAGTATGGAAGTCCAATTGACTTTTACACGTCATTGTAACTAAAGCAATATATGAAATTGATTGTATCTAATTAGAAACCCTACACCACATTGGAAAAAATTAACTGTCTGTTAAAACACATTTTTATTAATCTAACGTCATTTACAAATATGAATTTATATACCCACATATATATTTCCTTTAATGCTACCTCAATGCTCCCTTTCACCACCCACGTCTATTGTGTTTCATATAGGTATTTTTGTATCCAAAACCAATATAGGGAAATGCGGGAGGTGTGTTTGTCAATTAAAACGGGGTTCGTAGCGCGCCAATATTTGTTATGTTCACGTGTTGACTCTTGTCTACGTGCCGCGCACCGACGAGCGCCTAATGGCTGCGTGCTCTGCTATATACTTATGTTGATCCATCACTCACTGGAATACCATAGGTTTCCTTGTGTGTGGTTCACGGTAGAGTAGAATAGGGTGACCCCATCTCTTCCTGGTGGTATCGTAAAAGGCGCCTAAGAGATCGGACTGCTATCTATCAGACAGTATGTATACAGTCATACAGTGCCCTGTTGACGGCAATAAGCTTGCCCCATATTACGTTGGTGAGTTAGAGGATACAGGCTACCTTTGTATGTTTCTTTATGCATTAAAACTAAATTCCAATTACTTCCTAATACGTTCTTTGACAATATTAATACACAACGCCATCTTTACCCAAACAAAACTATACTATGTGTTGTATAAAAAGCAAACCATACTTAGACGTATATATCTTTTAAATAGATGAAAATGATACGCGTTCCTTAGTGTTTTCATTTATTTTTCAATAATTACTATATCCAATACAAAAAGAATCATTATAACGTGTGTCTGATAGATCTAGAGAGTGATTTTGTTTTTTTTTCTTATTATATAAGATATTTTAATATAGAGGCGAACAGACCGGTCACCTGATGGTAAGTGTAAACTGCCTCCGCAAAACTTAAAACCAACTCAGGGTCGTAAGTGCACTGCCCGCCTTTGAGTGTGATGAGGGAGATGAAATATTAAAGCTGGAATTTTTCCTCCAGTACCCTCACTCACTCTGCAATACAATTCAAGCATTCTTTGGTTACCGATTTTTGTGAAGTCGCTGTAACTCCACACTCCGGTCAAGACGGCCGATTAGTACCTAAGCATGACTCTCTCATGGTTAAATTCCCTCCCCCTTTAATAATATATATTTATTATACATATATGAGCCAAGAGAATATTCTACCTCTGCCTGAACATTTATATATTTTAGTAAAATTACTAATCTATATTTCCTATGTTGCCTATATCTATATTACAAACTTAAGTGGAAAAAGGTAAATTCGCTGCCTACCACTTGAAATATACGGGTTGGTTGGCATTAGCATCACATATTCAATAAGTAATTCAGATTTTCGCTCTGAGAATCACTATGTACATCTTCTTTCGACTTAATTTAAGGACGCCTTTCAACCAGATAAATTAGAAAGTAGGTTCCTAGATTCTCCAGTTTCACGAAAGAGACTAAAGAACGCCATGAAAATGTATTATGAAATAAAACGATATGAGTCCAAAGTTGCTTGAACATTCAATTATATAACTTAATACCTTTACACAATAATTGACATTAAAGAAATGGATAACAACCTTAATTGTACCTATCATGATAAATCTTAAAAACGTCTAATTTAATGACTCATTTGTAACGTAAGGTAATTTAAACATTTATTCCTTAACTCCTAAACCGTTAAGGCCTACCTTCCACTATCAGCTGAGCAACATGAGACCCAGAAGTTTCTCTGCTTTTTTAAGACGCATCCAGTACTAAGATTTATTCCTGTATCGCGGGGGACTTTACACACATGACCGACACAAAGAACAACGGTGCAACTATTTGTTGATTACACAAAATTTGTGCATCCTTTGGGAATTAAATCCACGACCCCTGGTTTAACAGTCAGCTTCACTAAGCCCTAGACCAGCAGGCTATTTAGTAAATATTAATAGCTTTAGGAAGTATATAAACTATAATATTATTAGTGCCTACAATATTTGAACTCTCCCTCGATTTTGCATCTGATCATCATATCATCAAATCCTATAACCAGGGACCACCGAGTATGCTATTTCAGTATGCTGTTTTGGTAACCGAACGTTAATTGTGTGTTGTGTGTGTGTATGTGTGTTTACTGTTTTGTCAATTTAACCCCTCTATAAAATAACTATTCTCGAGAGATACAAAAATTATTTTAATGCTTGCAGAGCCAGCTTTTAATACTGGCTAGTATTTAAAAAGTTTCGATAGGTTGAATAATTTTCCAATACCAGTCTTCATTTTATAAATAGATCTGGTGAAAATCTTTGTGGTTATTCTGTCCCCATTTTGTAATTTCAAGATGACGTATCTACTTCAGTAATGGCGCTAATTGGGTGGCCCAAAACTGCTTTACACTTATTCTAATTAGCTTTCTATTTCTACGCAATTCTGGTCAAAGTAAATCCTTAATTTTCTTACAGTACTAGGCTTGACACGTAGAGATCTTTTTCGAAAAAAACTTTTCAGCCAGGGTCACGTTATTTTAGCGACCCACAGTTTTACAATGGGTAACAATTAGTATACACAACACAACAACTTCTTGTACTCGTATACTACAGCTCTGTCCAACACCAAATACATAAAGGAAGGATCTTCGAACCAAGATAGGCAATCATGGTCGTTCATTTATTAATTAAATATGACAAGATGATCGGCTTTAAAATAAATTTAATCATAGTATTATAGTCAGCGTTATTTGGAAAAAACCTAGACATTAGTTGTGTATCTGAACAAATTATATGAACTGTTGTTGTTAATTATTTTGTGATATGAATTTGGATGTGCTAACGAGCTAGAAACAGTGCTAGTCCTGAAGGCCTTGTATTTTAAATGTTTTTTTAAGACTATTCCCGCACCCCTTGTCACACACACTAACAACCGGCAAAAACGATACCCAAACTTGCGACAGTGTAATAGAATGAACCCTAAGTGACATAAAACCACTACCATCTATCATGTCATATCGTATCGCAACCTCAGTAAATAGAAGTCCTATGCTCGTATGTAATAGTCCAACAAGGCGTTGCCTCCTAACTAAACATCCGAAGAACTCGTAAACCTCTAAACTGCTACAGTTTTACGACTTCTACCGAATCACTTCGGGATTATCTTTGACAGCTGTCACTCATGGTCTACGAACAACGAAACTGCACGATGTTATTACCTCTCAGAATATAAATGATTTACTTTGAACAGTTTGAGTTAACATGTACCTATTTAAGCGTCATCTAATTTCATAACATTTGTAACTAAATTATTCTATTACGTACAAGTAGGTACATAATAAATCGATTTGTCCAATTGTGTCCTGGTAACCAGAGCTACGATGGAAAAGAAAGAGGATTGGAGAAACTGGGCACTGTTTGTTTACCGGTTTTCTGCTAGGCCGTGGTAATGCTCCGGTCAAACCAGCCCATTCGTGTATAAGCATATGTGTCATATGACAAAACTATGTATGCCGATTGCAATAATTCCCTAATAAGTAAAGAAATAAGTTATGTGGTTGGGTTTTAGTCAACACTAAAAACAAAATGGAATTGATATATTAGGCTCACGGGGAGTTAATCGGGGCTTGATTGTGTTTGATAACTTCTTCTGGTGTATTGTATGTATGTGTATTGTTGTATACATTTGTTCTTTTTCAGACGTATCATTTACCCTAGGAGCAATGCTTCCAGGAACCAAACCTATCCTGTACCTGGTAACTCATTGCAACTATAAAAAGAATATCTAATACAAAAAAAAAGTAGTTTGGGTGGTGTGGTGCACACAAGTACATTGTTTTTTGAATAAAATATCCTACAACTAATATAAAAGTATTCATAGAAGTACACAACAAACATATAAATACATATTATATACAGAAATGTGTAATACGGCGAAGATGGCTTAGTGACAAATAAAAGGGCAGAGGGAGATAATTACTTTTTAACATCTCATCATAATAATACATATATGTAGATATATTCCCAAGTTTTTGACCTTTTCATTATAAGAAATGTTAGTTCCATTGCAAGTTACTTGTGGTAAAATGAAAAATCCTCTTTGTTTCAATCTGGAGCTGCCCGTGATAATGACTAGCGTCTTGGCCGCATTTACCCTAGGGCCGTACGAATTACTCCACTTAAATATATGTAACTTCCAAGTCTTCCAATAGCCTCCGTAAGTTAATCCGGTTTAGCCCTAAAATAAATCTGTAGATCATCAGTGTAAAAGCGGCGAGAAGAAGAGATAATATTTATGATGGAATTTATAAAGACTGAGAAGAAAAGTGGAGATAGCACGCCACCCTGTAGTACACCAACCGTCGTTACATACCATGAAGAAACAATATCTTCATAATAATACGCTGCCGGCGACCAAACAAGTAACCAGTCAGTCACTGTTGGAAATATGTTACAAGAGCTCAATATGCGAAATAAAACCTCAAACTCGACGGTGTTGAACGCATTACTGTAATCCAACAGAATAAGAAATGTGAATTCAATGTTTTCCATAGCTAATCTGATGTTCTCCTTAAAATGAACAAGGGTAGTTCAAGGGTACCAATTAAGTTAGGGTGAATTTAAACTCCCCCTCTCCTCTTTCCATCTACTCGTCCACCCTCTCTTCTTTCCCCACACTGCATCCCCGCACCCCTCATCACCGTCAAAGGTCAGCAGCGCACTTACGACTTTTGAATTGAAAATGTCCCTGAATGGCGGTTGTCACTTCCAATCAGGTGGCCCATTTGTTCGTCTGTCCATAGACTCTTGTGATACAGAAATTGAAGCAATGTTCACTAAAACATTTTGAGTTTACATTATACGTGCTATGATTAAATTAAATTGCACTTGCATTCATCTGCAGCTCCAATCACAGGAAAATGGATCACTTTCACAAAGGTACTTGTGTAAATGTTATGTTATAATCTGTACAATGTTCTTTAAAATCGGATTAGTTCTGTAGCCATGATCTTTGTGTTGATGTGATGATGTGTTGATCATGATGTTAGTTATTAATAACTAAAAAGAAATAATAATTCATTTATTTTTAGGGTTTCCTCTCAAAAGCACAACGAAAGCAAAGAGAATAACTTCCTAATCTATGGTTCTATTACTCCGAGGCAGCTTTTTTGAATTCCTTATCTTTTGAATATATTACCTAAATTGACTGACAGTAAATTTGTTGATGATTGAGAACAAAAGAAAACGAACATCAGTGAGCGCAAATAATAATATGTTATATATAGTGATAAGTCATAAATCAGAACCAATGCGATCCATCCCATTTATCCGACGACTATAATCCCGGAGGGCTAGAGGCATTTAGAGGCGTAGTCCCACTCACTAACAGGGAACATGGGCAAGCCATGGAATAGATGGGGTAGCCCTATCAAACTCGACCGAGAACTACATGAATCTAGTCACTTTTTTATGTGATAAGGGGCAAACGAGCAGATGAGTCACCTGATGGTAAGTGACTACCGCCGACCACGGACACTAGGCAGGTTGAGTGAGGCAAAAAAATCTGGAGAAGCACACAGTGGTGGAGTGCCAATCGTCCGGATGATGGGAATGGATATTTTCGTTTCGTCGCGTAGGACGTTGGCGGAAACCTACGGCCGGTATAAGTCCGAACTATTCCTCTGAACACTCCCCATGATACAAACGACAGAGAAGGCAGAGTGAAGCTACATCTCCACGTAATGCCAAGGTGTCAAGTCGATTAGAAATATTTTGGCAATCGATGATGCGAGTAGCTCTCTGTTGAATGTTGAATATCACATAAAAAAGTTATGCGAGAATCAAACTTACATTAAAGATTGAAAACGTATTGTTACGGAAGTGGGTACAGGGATTGGAAGGAAACTAATGTCACTGCCGAGAGTAACGATTTATTCTGTGTTTCACAATATTCCGAACACTCACAGCACAGAACGAGTTGTACTGCACGAACCGCGTAGCACTGTTCCACACTGTTCCCGCGGACTACACTTAACTCAGTCCAACGGTAGCACTGCACTACTCACTATTCACTTTCACTGTTCACTTCACTTCACTGTTCACTTCTTCTTATTCTTCACTTGAGAGCACTTTCCACTGAACTGCCCTGTAGGTGCGTCTGGAGCTCTTTATATACCCCTAATTTCGATCGTAATTTGTTGAATTTCGACTGTCATTTCGTTATTCTTTTCGATTGTCTTCTGCAACCTAATCTAGTACTTTCCATTATATTCGAATTTTGTAAAGAATCATCTCCATTTACTAGAATTTTCCATAAAACACCGAAATCACAAACAAAAACCCATAGAGTCCTCCGGGGCTTGAACTCACGGCATTCGGCTTGCAGCAGTAGCCACTACCGCTCAGCTACCGTGACTTGTCAATCTTTCTTCGAAAAACTTCAATGCATTGTTTGTCTGTGCGACGTAGACTACAGCAACTATACTACTACAAGCAATATATTTCTAAACTCAAAGTAGTTTCACATATAATAAAGCAGTTTGCGGATTTCCGCTTAATGTAAAAGAGCTTAAATATTTGCGAATTGTCGCTTTTCAATGTTTAGTTCCTCATGTTTTATACTCTTTCAGTGAGAAGTTTAGTTCATTTAATTCAAAAAGTTTATTGTGCTCGGTGACTGTAAAGGCTTTTCTATTATTCTGATTTATTGCTTTACTAAAATTGTATTCTGTTCTTATATTCTTATTTTTCTTTCTAGCCTTATTATTCCCATGCCTTGTTGTTGTTGGGGTGGGCTTGTAGCCCAACCAGTTATTGCCTGAATATTTTAATGCTGCCACCCTTGGACATCTTCAACTCAAGAGTCGCAAGTGTCTCTACAAGCTTTTGAGGGTGATATAGGCTGAAATAACACTGTTACTAATACATATATACATAAAACAATACACAAACATTGCCCTATTAAAACTTTAATTAGTCCTTAGGCAATACCTTAATATACACACGGTTAATTACATATCTCAAGTCTGCGTATAAGTTACTTCGCTCCAAACCGCACGCTTAAACAACGAAACGATATTTGTAGTTGCTATAACGTAATGACTTCCTGAATTTCAATAATTTGTATTTTACATTCAACAAAATGTTGTAACATACATACATACTCTCACGCCTGTTTATTTTATATTATATAAGCCCTAATTGCAGCTAACTTTACATATAAGTACATTGGTTGAAACGTAACACCTAACTTAAAACTTAGCTTTACCTTAACTTACATTCTAATTTATTTTTACTAATAATATTTAAACATACAAAACTTTTAATAGAAAATTGGGAAATTACATTAGTTAAATTTTATTCTTATGAAAAGATTTTTTTAAATTTAGATATAAGATATTTATGTATATATAATAATTACATCGGTAAACGGTTATGTGCAGTCCATTTCTCTCTCTTCTCTCTCATCATGTGTCCTGTCCAACGCCATTTTAGTTGTTTATATGCTGTGTGTGCATTTTTATTTTTGTTTTTCTTTTTATTTCCTTTAAATTTACTCTATCTCTTCTTTTTATGCCTATTACACTTCATTCTATACCGTTCTGTCAGACCTTTATTTTGTATGCAAGCTCATTTGTCAGTGCCCAAGTTTGGCAACCGTATAATAAGCACGGAAGAATGCACACATTGAAAACCTTCCTTTTATCTTTCACAGGCATGTCTTTGCTTTTCATTATCTCACTAAGAGACCAGAATCTTTTCTAAGTGTTATTTATTCTTGTCGTGATTTCTTTGTGCATGCAATCTTTAGTGGATATCAGTTCTCCTTAATAAATACACTCTTGTACATATTCAGTCTGTTTGTTGTTTACCATTATAGTATATCTTTGCAAGGAGTTAGTAATTATCATGGTTTTATTGGAGTTCATTGTAAGACCTGCCTTGGCACTTTCGTTAGCTAATTTTTGTAACATTAATTCTAAAGTTTTTGGGAAGTCAGAGAATAAGATCAGGTCGTCAGCAAAGCGTAGGTGATTGAGGGTTTCCCCATTTATATTCAATCCAAACTGAGTCCATTCTAGACTCCTGAATATAATTTTCAGGACTGCTGAAAATATCTTCGGTGAAATAGATTCTCCGTGGCGAACACCTCTTTCAATGGAAAATTTCTGTCCTGAATATTTCAGCTTTACATGCGCTGTACTCTTTGTATATACATTTTTTAGTAATGTTATATATTTGTTTCATGTTCTTATGTTTCTTAAGCGTTCCATTTATTTCCATGTTTTAACGTATCAAAAGCTTTGTTAAAATCAACAAATGCTAGATAATATATTTTATTATACTCTTTGTATTTTTGTACTATTTGGATGTGATCTATTGTAGAGAAATTGTTACGGAATCTAGCTTGTTCCTTCGGCTGGTTTTCTTGGGTTCGGAGTGTTTTTGAGATCCTAGGTAGTATAATTTTTGAAAATATTTTGAAGATATTTGACATCAGACTGGGTCTGTAGTTTGCTATGTCTCCCTTGCAACCTTTTTTATGTAGCAGTATGATTGTTTATTTGATCCAGTCTTCAGGAATCACTTCTGTTTTTATAATGTCGTTGAATAACTCCGTGAGTTTAGGGGCGAGAACAGGCACTGTACTTTTTAGTAATTCATTTGTCATATTTGTTTCATCTGATCCAGGAACTCTTTTTTCGCCTTTTTTATTCCTCCATTTTTTCTATGCGTTTTTTAACATATCAAACCTGTTCTTCCTTCTATCTTTCCTTAGTTGTTCATAAATGTTTTTGCTGATTTCTGAAATTACTAGCCGCTTATCTTTGCTATTTGTTCTTTCCCGCAATAGTTCTTGCCGTTTTCGTATTGACTGCCTGCTTTGAAGCGAGATTTTCCCCTTGTTGTTTGTGTTTATTCTTTTTGTTTGAGTTTTTAGTTGATTTAGTATTTCTGTTGAATTAATATACATTTTCCTTCATCCTTTTTTAACGCTAAGCTGAGATTATTAAGGAGTAAGTCAATGTTGCCAGTGCATCCTATACCTGTATGCATAATATGATTATGAAATTTTCTTAATTTTTTACAATTTATCAATGACAATATTGTTCTAACGTTTCTAAGGTCTGTATTAAAATAAGGGTTATCTATAACTGAAACATAAACACATTGTTGGATAGAATATAATCAATTTTGTTTTTATAAAGTCCATTTTTAGAGATCGCCCATAAAATATAAATAAAATAGATAAAATCGCCAATAACTATAATATTTTGTGTCCGTTTTCAATTGTAGTTCTCAATTCTTCATAGAAATTTTCATTACATTTTTATTATATCTTCTTTCTTGTTTGATTGCGTACGTGAATACGCCTAGATTATAGTCAAAACTTGGTCTTCCTCTTTATGCATGGGAAATTTTATATTGAGAACTGCAATCCATTCTGATACTCTTTGGATTTCTTCTATGTATTTATCAAGATTCTTTATGATCATGAATCCAACTCCATATTGCCCAGGTGTCTCTCCAATATGGTGCATTATATATTTTTCATAATCCTCTATGCTTACCCTAGTCTTCTCATCTCGCTTATTCCCAATATGTCCCATTTAACTTTTTCTAATGATAGTTCTAGTTCTTCTAGTTTCTCTTTATTCCTTAGTGATCGACAATTCAGTGTTAATATGTAAATAATTATATCTTTTCTTATATTTTTATATTTATATTTGTTTTTATATTTGTATTTTTTACTACTCACGCCTGTATCCCCTACTAAAAGGGTTCCATTCCTATTGCCGTCGTTCGAGGTGAACAATTTCGAGAATATTAAAAGAAAAGATTGGGGAATGCAATACGGATAGCCTGAAAAGTCTTTTTTTATATTATAGGGGGACAGACGAACAGAAATACTATGTTAAAAAACGCATAGAAAACGGATCAAACGGGAAAACCCGTCTATGGACACCTGCAACTCGAGAGTCGTAAATGCACTGCCCGCCTTGGTCAGGGGAGAGGAAGAAGGAAAGTGATGCTCGCCTTTGAGAATGATGAGGGGTAGGGACATGCGAGGAGTGGAAGAGGAGAGGGAGTATGATTATAAAGGAAAGAGGAGTTGGGCCTCTGGAAACTTCACTAATTTCAACCGGTTTTCTATGAGGCCGTGGTATCCTACCGGTCGAGCCTGCCCATTCGTGCCTAAATATGGCTCTACCACGTTAGCTTTCTACCCTCTTAAATAATTATAATATTTAATAAAAATTATAATAATTTGTACTTTACAAGTGTACAACATGTTTCAAGTTCTGTGCTCCCAAGCCCATTCATTGAATACAAAATTGTGCACCAACCGCTTATTATTATTATATTACACTTGCGGTTAAACTTTGATAGGCCATCATTAAGTCATAAATGACAGCGGTAAATATAAAGTCATTATGTGGACGGTGGCCGGTATCTATGAGAGGCCACTACGATAGGGACACCTGCTAGCCTAGACAAACTTCTTACATTGCAGAATATTGAAGAAGCGATCTTTAGAAGTCATTTTCAGTGATCAGTTCAGTAATCATTCAGATGTAGACCTCACGTCAGAAACCCTATAATACTGGTGAAAATACTCGTATTTGAAGTCTAGGTTTGAGGCTTTATTTTGATCCAAAGTCTTCTTTCTCTTACTTGTACCACACTCAGCTTAACTTTAATACTATTGTAGTATACACCGCAGCAACCACAGCATCTGAAGTTGCGCTCCAAATATTTTCCTGAATCAGTTACTCGTTCAACGTTGTGCCCGGACAGACTTTTGTGTCCTAAAAGTTTTGAACCTGGAATTTTTGATGAAAAGAAACTGACTCGAAAATGTTGCTTTTACATCGAAGAATATTTATTTTATAGTTTAAAAATTCGATTAAGCTAGCGTCCTGAATCGTTTTGAGTTCACGTGGTTTGCTTTTTGTTAATTGCATTTTTTTGAGAACGACATTTGCACAAAAATTACTTAAGATAGGGCCAAAATAAAATACCAAAAATATTTAAATATATAGTTTGAGCCCTCAAAGCAAAAAAGCCTTTATTATTAATCTCAATATTTGCAATTTTGTCAAGTGCTTCATATAACTGCGTTATTATATTTTGACCGTATTTAAGTGTTGCAGAAAATTCTAGAATTAACGACTTACCAACTTATTGGCGAAAAAATACAAAATAATTGGAGGGCCGTCCACTTGAAAGTCTGTGTTATGAGACCACTTAATCTTAATTAATCTGTTCACTTTGAAAAAGGTTTAAGCATACTTACAGTTTTAAGAGGAGGTATCGTAATGGCTAAGGCGTCGGGAGTGCCATCAAGTAAATACGAGTTTGATCCTTACGTACTTTGTATTCTTTGTTTTATTTAGTAACTTGTTTCAGTTGAAAGCATTTAAATAGTTATTATTATTTTTTTTTTAATTCCGAATATTCAAAGGATAAAATAATAGGAGCAGTATATTGTCGACCATCGGGCAACGTTTAGAAAGGCATTATTTTCCTAAAATGTTATACTTACTTTTGAAGTTTTGTAACGCAATAGTATTTGTGGTTAACGGGCTTCCAACTTTAACATTTACTGCTGACTGTGCAGTGTTTGTTTAAGGAGATAATAAATAAATTCTAAAATACTCTTGAGGTGGCCGTAATGTATATTTTCAAGATTTAACGCAGTGAGATCTTACATATCGAGTTCTCAATTAATAACATATGATCTCAAACCTAGCTTTTGTCTTATATCTTATTTTAGTATATAACTTTCTTCTTAATTTTAACTACATTCTTTTAATTGTTTATTTACTTTTAGCAAAATAAGAGTTATATTGAATTAGTATATGTTGTCCACGAAATATTGTAATATCTATCTGATAATTTAAAAGAACGGCCATGAGTTTCTTCTTTCATGAAGCTCAACCATTTGGAAACGGGCGGTTACAGGTTTTTTTATTATTTCATATTTTTAATATTAATTTCACATTTGATATGGCAACCTATAGTTGTGTATGTGACGCTGTGTATTGATTTATATATCGTGAGACGCTGTGCACTTCCCCTCCTATTTTTTTTATAAAGACTATTTCAAATTGTTGTTGAGCAATTTTATGATTGATTGCAGTGTTCAATCGTAATGACTTTATTAAATTTATTATATTAGCTTTATTTTTAAGTATGTCAGTAAATCTGGAAATAAATTTTAACCTATTTATGAGTGTGGTATCAAAATAAAACGTTGCAGTAATCGTTTTCAGAAATATATATTGCTATAAATTAATGAAAATTTAGTTGTGAATCAGTGCACCTTTAATTTAATACAGCAGAGACAGCTAAAGCTATAATTTGACTATTAACAGTTTAATGTATTGCATTTCAATGCAATATTCTTGATTGTACATAAATAGGGCCAGTTGTATTATGAATCCTTTTTTTATACTATGGGGGGACAATAGTACAAGTGACAACCACTGTCCATGAACACTTGCAACTCAAGAGTCCTAAGTGCTCCAGTAAAACTACGCTACGATAAGTAGGGGAAAGAAGAGAGGTGGATGAGGACCTCAGAAAGAGGAGAGGGTTGATGAGGGGAGGGGGAGTTGGGCCTCCGGAAACCTCACTAATTTCGGGGAAATGGAACGTTAGCGTTACTTCACAAACGATTTTCTGTGAGGCCGTGGTATTGCACCGGTCGAGCCGGCCCATTCGTGCCTAAGCATGGCTCTACCACTGTTAAATGCAAGTTAAACGATACAACTTTGGTTTTGCCCAAACTTTAATTTTTCAGGCGCATTGAACGCGTTAATCTACTTTGTTTGAAAGTCAATCATAGATAAATAGACGCTAGTCATGACAAAATAAACTTTCAAGTAGAGCCTTGTAAGTGTGTGTGTTTTATTTTTACACATTAGGTTATAGAAAACATCGATAAACGACTGGGAAATAAATACTAACAGGAATCACATTCAAATTTTTTTTCTCCACCATGTATTGTCACCCTAACATACTTACGTGATAAATTCATAATTTAAAAAATAATAAATTTGTTATTTTATGTGTGTTTATACTCGATTTATATTAAATGTCTAATAAAGTGTATTATTATTTATGCTCTATGCATAATATTACCACCATACAGCAGCCCCGGCATATGAACGAGGAGAGGATGATTAAACCAGACATGTGACTCAACAAAAAAATATTTGCTCTGATTCTTAATTTGAACAAAGAAGGGAACTCTATCGTTGTCGAGCATCAACGACAACCTTGGAACGTACGAAGACACGCGATGTTAGCAGAATTTATACCCAACGAACAAGGTTGTGATAGACAGTTTTATGCCAATCGAATATTAATTTCAAGTGGGAAACAACGGCTATAGCAAAACTAATTCAAAATGATTTGCTATAGATTGGGTAAAGTCACATCTGTACGTGCGTGCATTAAAGTTTGACTCAACAGCACACGAGTTCAGAACATTAGCTACGCGGATGATGTGGTGCTGCTGACTCCAACTGTAACGCAATACAATAAAAGAGAAGGCTGTTAGTTCGCATGGCCTCATTTATAACGGCTTGAAAAACGAGTACATGATATTTAGTATTAGTGTATAAAAAGTATATTTTTGGTGTAGTGCTATGTGCGGTTACATGTTATGGTCCGTAAGCGTGATGTACTCGTGATTTAATAAATATAAGTTAAACTGTCATTTACTTCTATATTAGATCCAGTACTATAGGTACAGAGCAGCAGAAAGCTGTGTCTACACCTAGTGTAAGGTACCTCATGATCTGACTAAGCTGAAACACGCTCATACAATTTGTAGTTTTTCCAGCATTGGCGTGAGACTTATTTGTGTAACATCGAAGCCATTAATTATATTTAAATTATTTAAACTAACAACGAAAAAACCCAGGTAAGTCCCCAAATTCTTTAGTATTAAATAAATATGCTCGTAATTTTATTGATTTCAGCTCTCTATCTTACGAAATAAAAGCTTTATAGATCAATTTTATGGTTGAATAAATAGGATATCTAAATTAAAAATCATGATTTTTTTCTAAAAAAATTGTTCGTTTTACATTTGTTAAGGAGTCTAGTACACGACCCTAAAATATAACTACACCTTTCTGTAATAGCCTGTAATACTAGCTACTGCTATCCGTTTCGGACACCTTGCATGCATATAAAAAGTATTATGTATTCTTAAAGGGTTCAAACTGTCCCCATAAAAAATCTAAATAGTTGTAGCTATTAAGCTGTGAATAGGGAGCAGACCTACAGAGTTACTTTCGTATTAATAACATTAATATATACATACCAGGCCACTCAGAAAGTATTGCGATAAAAACTTTTTTGTATGAGAGACTGGCCAGTTATAAACTATTATAAAAATAATGATGATTTATAAGTAAAAATAGGTACTTTTCAATTTCAAAATTTGCCTCCAATTTTTTTGAGAGCTTTTTTAATTATTGTGTCTCATTGAAAAATGGATTTGCGAATAGAACATTTTCACTCTATGATTTTTTACCTTTTTTACTGTTTTTATGATTTTTTACGATTGTTAACAATTCAAACGTGGTCAACTAACTTTGGAGGATGAAAAAACAAGTGGTCGCCCTTTGACGGCTGTTACGGAGGAAAACGTGCTAGCAGTAAAAATTTAATCGAAGACAATAGGCGAATCACGAGGATAGTTTCACGCTGGGAGCCGCACAACGTCACCGATGCTCAGAAGCAGGCCTGGGTGGAATGGTGCCGTGACATGATAAACAAATTTGAAGCAGGCACGTCTCGGCGTGTTTAATAGATATCAATCAATAATCAATCTGATTCAGAAACGAAGCGCCAGTCGACGGTTTGGGTGTTTTAAAACGAATCAACGCCTACCAAAGTGAAGCTATCTAGAAGCGGGGGGAAGATATTGATCGCGAGCATTTTCAATTTGACTGGCTACTTAGTGTAGGCCCTTTACGGAACCGAAGAAGCATCAAAGCCGAATGGTATACTACCAAATGCTATGCAGAAGTTTTCTCTGTTGTGAGACATAAGCGACCAAACACAGGGCTCCGCGGGCTACTGCTCCACCACGACAACGCGCCCGCGCACTCCGTGCTCAAAACGAGGGACTTCTTGGACAGCACGCCGGTCAAACTTCTGGGTCACGCTCCTTACAGCCCTGACTTAGCACCGTGTGACTTCTTTTTATTCCTGAAAATTATAAATCAGCTCAAAGGGATACAATTTTCGTCGTCGGAAGAAGTGCTGTCAGCGTTTGAGCAGCTTGTAAACGAGATGTCTGCGGCAGATTAGAAAAAGGGTTTTAAAAACTGGTTCAGACCAGACAGTAGAGAGTATGTATTTTGAAAAATAAAAATAAAAAAATGTTTACCTGTAGAACACTTTTTTTTTATTTTCGCATAACTTTCTGAGTGTCCCACGTATGTATGTATGACTGCACGGATAGCGTAGCGGTTTAAGTGGGTACCTCGCCACCACGCTACCACGCCGAGTGTTGAGGGTTCGATCCCCGCATGGGACAACACCTTGTGTAGTCCTCAAATAGTGTGTCCGTTGTTTGAATATTTGTAGAGTCCCCGGCGACACAGGAATTATTCCTAGTGCGGCAGTTGTCTATTTAAAAAAAATACAACCATCTGATCGGACATTTCTAATTTTATATTCATTCATTGTTAAAAGGTACTTTCTAACAAACAGGAAGATTCTTTGATACTTACACTGCTACCATTCAAGTTACATACATATATACATACATACACTCACGCCTGTATCACTGAAGAGGTAGACAGGGTTATCATTGACACCTCAATTTTGCCAATTATAATTTTGTCCCGTTTGCGTAATAGGTGGCAAGAGTATTGCCGTCGTCAGGGCACTTGCTTGGCAGGATAGAAGGGTTATACAGAATTATTGGGGAGTACAAGCAATAGCTCCAGCCAGTCAGCGTAGCGAGCCAATAACTCGAAATGTCGGGAAGCCTTCGAGCCTTCTAAATATAATTTATCTATCAATTTCATACTTAAATCTAAATATCAGGTTATGTACAATATTAGGAGCAGATATAAAAGTAATATATAAAGATATAGATATTGGTCGGAGCTACTTTTCTCATAAATATTAAGTTTTTGTATATGTTTTTTCTTCTCCATTAAAAATTTATAAATTTTCTTTATCATTATTTCATTATTACTATGTATAATGAAAATTGTGACAGGCCAATGTCTTTACATTATAGATTTGAAGAAAAACTAATGTGATGTCTTTGTTAGAGCAACAGAAGCTTTTTTTATTTATTTTGTCTGCCTGTCTGTATGTATGTTTGTACACGTATCACGCAAAAACTACTGCATAAAATTCAATATATATTTTAAATATATTATCTTCTTCATAATATCTAATAATATTGTTCAAACATCTCATACACGGCCGTCTGATTCCAAACGAATACTAATACGTACTAATACGTTTATTTGTCAGAATATTGTGTAAAAGTTAAAACAGAATTGGTCTTATCATAAGTATTCTGCTGTTCTGAGCGTACAAATATTTTAGTTGCATTAATTGGGAATATATAATATTGCAATACAAAATACACGCAAACCATATATAAGTATAGATGTCAAATTTGAAAAATAATAAATTTAAATACATATATATTAAGGATAAATTACACCAAGACGCAGAATAAACACTCGTGCTCATCACACAATCATTTGTCCTGGATGGAAATCGAACCCACGACCTCTGATTAGCAGTCAGGATCACTAACCACTAGACCACTATGCCAGTCATAGATGTATTGCTTGAGTTCTAACTTAAAACATAGGATAGAATCTTAATTCCACGCGTACAAAGAAGCGGCCAGAGATCAGTAAAAAATAAAAATAAAATGTAAACCATTTTCCCCGGAAAACAGTTTGATGTTATTTTTCAAAATCAATTTTTATTTTCAGGCTAAATCAATAACTTGACTTCTACCTAACGCTCCTAAACTTTGACCACACCTTTTTGTAACACGTTGTATATACATGTAATCTCAGTCGGCCATTTCTTCTTCATAAGTTTTTCTTTTCCTCCAAATATCCGCAAAAATTTTGACGTTCCAATACCTGTCTATAACTAAATCGTCACTAACTAACCGAAGCCAGTCAATATTCAGGCTAATAAACCGAGGTGTTAAGTGCAAACAAGCAATGTCCTTATCGAGTTGGAGCTGTTCGCCTCCAAGGTTCCAATCAACCTGTTGATTGCTACTTAAGTGCCAGCCGATCTTGACATGTTGTAAATTGTTATGTTACTTTATGTTGTCTGATTTCTGTGCGAGGAATCAAAGTAACATTACAAGGTCCTTGTTAGAAAATTTGAATTTTCTATAAAATAGGTCTTTCGTCATTTTGGCCGGTCAACATTTGGGCCGGTCAACTTTTACCCCCCGGCCGAAATTATAAGACGGCTGTGGATGTAAATTTTGTCATGCGCTATGTTTCCATTCTATAGACCTGTTTTTTTTATATAAGTATATATTTATGATATATATTCTATAGTTGCCTGTAAGAGATCGCGTCGTGCGATAAGTCCGCCAATTGAGACTATGAAGTAGAACAGGATTACTCAATCACTTCCCAGGGGTAGTACAAAGTGAGTAAAGGATTGGACTATGTTCTGTCAGACAATATATATACGAGAACATTGACGATCGTTGGTTGACGGTAACAGGCTTTTCTATCGAGTGTTTGATACTTGCCATTTAAATTAATATACAGAAAATATGAACATTTATACGTACGTTAGTATATACATATATTCTAGACGGTGCTACAGACGTACTAATTTAAAACATAAGCTGCTATTCATAACAAGACATAAATATCAATCAAGCAATCAATCATTGGCAAAGAGAGTAATGAAAAATGGAAATGAATTTTTTACTGCAAATAATAAAAATACTGTAACATAGGCAGTTTTACATGGAATCGTTCTACATAGCTTTTGAGGTTCGTTCGTTCATTCGTATTTCAATATTACTTAACAAGCGCCGCTACAAAGCCATGCATGCGTTGTGAAATCCATCTCACAGTGGATGCGCTTATTTCTACATATTCACATATGTATATGAATTTAAAGAGGACAGGATAAGAAAGTTATATGAAATGTTATTTATTTATAACATAATCACTGTCATTGATAGAATGAATGTGTGTTGAATAGAGTTGTTTGCTACTTCGCCATTGTACTCGCACCGAACCGCGTCGTTGGCACCTCGACAAAATTAGCTTATTGCTTGAGAGGAAAGGCCGACCGTGTTTTTGCAATAATTTTTTTCCTATTAATTCACTTCCGCAGTACGAATAAATCCTGTGTCTCGGGGGTTACAAACTTTCAATCCACGGACACAAAGAAGACTCAGACTCGGGACAAGTATTTGTGGATCACACAAATTATCCGTGTGGGACTAAGCTTCAGTAGTTAGGGTCACTAACCACTTGATAAATAGGCCTGTCACTATGTATCATTTACATCAGTGTAATGATCGTGGATATATTGAAGTGCCGTGCATGCCTGGTCTATCATCAGTCTTGGAGGTTAGTGATGTTCAGTTACCCTCATGAAGATTGCAGAGACGAGCGTGTTCCATCAAAAATATTTTACCTATAACCTCCTGATAAGATGAAAAAAATTAAGAGATGTATATTAGCTATATGATATTCCTAGTGCCCATAAAAGGAATATGATGTTACCAGGGTTCATGTTTGTAGTATCATTAGAATACTTACAAAATCCCGAGTAACACTGGCAGCAAGCACATACTTTGTTTTTTTTAGGTGGCATAATTGCGTTTTCTTTTATTTTTTTAAATTAAGAGCTAGTCGCAAAACTTAAGACGATATCATCATTACTCACAGAGAGTATAAAATGTCTTATCCACACTTCATATTCAAGGCATACGAATGAATCAGCCCCGCCTGGCTTGTATGCACGCAGCGACTACTGAGTGGATTCCCATGTACTATTCATATATTGAATTTACATATAAATATTTTCATTTATGGTCTTCTGTTTTCTTGACATTGTAGGGAGAAATGAGACATTTGAATGTGTAGTATTCATTTTAAGCCTTGCAAGGTTTAAGCAATGTTTAATGTTATATTTTGCCAAAGGTCTGAGATTGCTCAGACATGAATTCAACCCTTTAAGGAATATCACTCACATTATATTGACTTTTAGAGGGCTCGGAGTACGCAGACCAGCCAGATCGAGTATGTGGGTATTTTTATTGGTTAGTGGAATAGGCGTTTGTCTTCCAACTCATCTGCTAGAAAGTGTTGATGAAGACGAAGATTTTGAACGCCTATTTAAGAAAAATCTATTCATACTACTCTTGAACGTTCCTCGCTATACTCATCTGGTGTCAATTAGGCTGGGGTCAGGTAGCGAGCAGTGAGATACTGATTTCACCACACAGTCATCCGATGTCCCAAGGGGTTGTTGTTGATGTTGATCCATTATTTTTTGGGAGATCGTGGTAATTATCCGGTTCGAGCCATCAAAACTTTTGAGCTACTGATTCTTTCATAGCTTGGGTCTACCAAAAGACTACACTATCTGAATAAGTAATATCTTTTTCCTTTCCCTTTTATCGTCCTTTTCCTGTCAATGTACCCCAAATTTTCCAATCTTATTCCCAATAGCGCCCGAATGACGGCAATATGCAAAATGGGTATTCTCTATTTTGCAAAATGGTAATTAATTGTAATCGGCAAAATTTGGACGTTATTAATGTCCAATTGCCGATTTGGACGTTAATAACGTCAGGTAATAATAGTCACGCGTATCCCCCGTAGGCGGGATACGCGCGCATATTATTCTATTATTCTCAGTGCTGATTGCCGGCAATAACTTAATATACCACAGCTTAAACCAATTACGTAATAGACAGTTATAGTTTGCAAAATTGATTTTAAGACAACTTCCGTACTAGGAATTATTTCTGTGGTACTCGAGACTTCACAAATATACATACAACCGACACAAAGAACACCCAGACTAGTACAATTATTTTTTTCGACACAACCTCTGGCCCGGCAGTCAGGGTCACTTACCAACAGGCTAGTCGAATGGCCCCTGGATCTTTCGGTTAATGTATGTTGTTCACAGTGTTAGACTCGTTAATATTACAGCCACTATTGATTTGAGGTTTCGATTACTGTAGCAAAAGCTTTAATTTGAAAGAAATCATTTTATAATAGATTTTTTTCTTTTGATCCGAATTTGAATCCGAATTTGAATAATCACAAACAAACAACAAATATTTGAAACATCTAGTTAGATCAGATAGGCAAGTAGGTATTCTATGAACTTTTAATTTCGAGAACGAACGCTTATATTTGTGTGTTGTAATCTAAAGGATGCTGCTCGATAACCTATCGCAATAAAGCTGCACATCTACACAGTATTCTATTGTATCTATGAAGAGCGCACCTGATGTCGACGTTACTATGCAAAATATACAGAATATGCAGAGATGTGTACTTCAAAATTGTGTTTCGGTAAATTTCGGTAACGAGAAAAAATAAATAAATATTACATTTCTTTTTGTTACATCAAAAACAAATTCTATTTGAAACGTAATCACAAAATCTGGAAACCAGCGCTTGGCAGGGAAATCACTGTATATCAGGTAATTCGTATAAAACATACATTGATGATAGCAACATAGCAACATTTGGTAGTTATTTGCTTATTAGTGTACGACATTTTTTTTAATTCTTACCTAGTACGGTAATGCGTGTGTAAGAATTTTAAAAAATGTCGTACACTAATAAGGAAATAACTACCAAATGTTGCCATGTTAAGATTGACAAGTCATTTCATATGTTCAGAGGATGGTATTGAAATTAATTCAGCACAGATAAAAAAAAAAGAAAAAAAGATTGATTACTTCAGAGTGCTATTAGTATTTAAGTAAGGATTTGCAATAAATAATTTTGCTTCTTCTATCTTTTTTTTCTTTTTAAAATTACAAATCCCGTCTTATTTATAATTTCTGTGTCGCAGGGTCTTTACAAACAATTAATCAACGAACACAAAGAACACCCAGCCTCGGGACTACTATTTGTGGATTAATTTTTTGTTTGTCCTTTGTGGAAATCGAACCCACTACCTCCGGTTCAGCAATCAGGGTCACTAGCCAATAGACAAACAGGCCCGCTTTCTTTATGTACTTATCAAGTATCACGTCGTAAAAAACGTAGCTGAAGTCGACTGGATACGAAAGGCAGAGAACTGGATGCTATGACGCATATTCAGAGAGGCCGATGTCCAACAGTAGACTACAGTGAGCTATTTGCGACATCGTATAAACATCATGAGAATACCTGCATCTAAGATAAGATCTGCTTATCTCTCGCTTATGCTAATATTAATAAAGGTGTACAGCTTAGCTTAGCTTAAAATTTAGGGTTAGTGAGCAATACGGTTCATTGCTCTCTAACCCTAAATTTTGTCCAACAATTATCTGTTTAAAAACAAATTTGATATGATACTGCTTAGCACATACCCTCATCACCCTTTAAGACGGGCATCGTACTTACGGCTCTTGAGTTGCGGATGTCCATGGATGGTGGTTGTCACTTATCACAAACTACACACTATCAGGTGTCCCGTTTGTTCGTCTGTCCCCCTATAGTATAATAAAAAATAACTAAGATCAATATTTTTGGATTATCCGTCATTTTTTAAATGTTATCAATACAGCTACCTAACATTTCTTTGGAAAGCAGGCTGCCGTGAATAATATAAGAAGGAAATTAATAAATTAATACAAAGAAGTTGGTGGTGTATTAGGATGTGTCCAAAAATGTACCTAAATATGCATAAACAATAATTGGTCAACTATATAAAGGCTACCTATATATAACACTCTTAAAATTTGGCCACAACTTACTACACTTACAACTCTATCATTCAATATAGTCTGTTTGAAAACACCAGTTGAATGAACTCATTTAGTAACCCAAAAAACCTTTACTCAAGGCATTCATTATAAAATCTCAAACGACACCACTATGCATAAAACCAACTGAAATTCAACCTTATTCTGATAGTAATAGAACCTGAATGAGGAATGTGTTTTTTTTTATCTTTGAAGCAGCGGCGAGGGAGATTGCATTCTGTTCATACTTCGTTCATCTCGAGGTCGTGAGCCGAAGCTAAGCGAGGCGACGACTTAAGCTACAGGCTACATTCTATCAGTAATTTAATTTTGAAGCGGTACGTTAAGGGAAAATTGAAAGCACCAATATCGTCGTATTTAAAAAAACACTTTTCAAGAGGAATTATTAAATGACATAAAAATGGGTCTTTATCCAATTTTAAAGATCCAAATTAAATAAATTTCTTTTGACACCTTTTCATTGCATACCTTTACTGCAAATATCATAACCAACCATACCAAATTTTATTTATACAGTAATAAGTATGCCTAGCAGAGAGCGTACCAACAAGATTGCGTTTGGCTTCGTATATTACTCTGTAACTCAGTACAGTAACTCAATAATATCATTCCTTCATTACACACACCTAACCAGTTCACACCTTAACATTATTTCCCTCCCGCCTCCTCTTTTACCTTTCGCGTTACCCTCTTCCCATTCCATAAAAGCACGTGGGACCGTATGAATACGAAAAGAGGCCCTTCATTCAGTCGCCAAGAAGAGACTCGTTACGCATCTCCGGCTCAAATGGAAACTTTTATCGGGCTGCACCCGTATTCCTCAGGAGTACTAACATGTTTTATCAACTCCTATTGTTTAAGGATAATAGTTTTTATTCAGTCCTGATGATAGTTGTTTGTGAATGGAGTAAGTAACTTTTAAAGTAAAAGGGCATGCTGTATTTATTATGTATTTTGCTGGATATACTAAATGAGTTAAAGTGTTTATGTGATAAGCATGTCATTTTGACCTAAGTGAAGAATATTTCATTACTCAACATTTCATATGAAGTTGTCATGATTGTTAAAAATTAAGTTAAGTAGGTTTAAGTCAGAAATAAACTATTCGAGGATGATAGAAAAAACAGTTGAAACTGAATTAACAAAATGCATACTTATCTACTCGACCGAAGAACCAAAGGGTGAACATGCCCTTTGGTTGTTTCATATTCACGTTACAAGTAGAGAAGACTTACTTATAATTTCTATAATTTATAATTCATATTATGATTGTATTCATTTTGTAGGTTAACTGTATTCAAGTCCGAAATAGTCCCGTGAAGTGACGACCCATAGGGGTCACCACACACAAAAAGGATGAAAATATATTAATCAATTATTAATTATTGAATTAATTAAACTTAACAAAATGCATAAATATCTTAGGAAGATTTTCTTAAATTGGCGTGCGCGATAAAAAATCTTAAGCTTTAATAATGTAATATACAGATTTGGATATTGTAGACGACAGGGCATAGCATATATAGCATAGCTCGAAATTTCTCTCTTTTACCTTAGACCAGAAGTGTTGTGGTTGTATGGTTCGCAATTTCAGCACTTTTGTGCGACTCTTTTCTCACTGTCATTGCCGTCGATTGCAAGTGTAAATTGGTTTTACGGAAGCCTTGAGTCTTTTTAACTCATCTACATCTATTGTAGGAGGTCGTCCCGGATGAGATTCATCAGATAGGTCATAGTTTCCATCCTTAAATCTTCTGAACAAATGTTTGGTGGTATCGTAAGAGAGCACGCCATCGCCCATCGTTGCACATATATTGCGCACTGCTTCAGTCCCTTTTCGACCTAAGCAAAATTCGTGAAGTAAAAGCAGCCGAAGTTCGCTACGAGAAATATCCATAATTTACTGTTTCACTGTTTTACTATTCGAGATCCAGTTGTCTACTGATCTGACATACACTTCCTGCTTTATATACTACTACAAGAAATTCGAGATAGTTCTATAACGTTTTAGAAACTGATCGAAAAAAGTGGTGGGTTTATTAGTTGCCAACTGTTAATATATACTAGTTGTTAATATATAAACATTTTTTATTTTGTTCCATTCCGACTTCTACGTTCCGTACTTTTAATTTAATAATTTAAAAATAAATTTATTTACATTTTACATTAGGTGTATGAATGTTAACAACATAAAATTGAGAATCCATTTATCCAAAAATAAGCCTAAATTTTCACCTCTCAGGGTGCATTTTTTAAATAATATAGGGGGACAGACGAACAGGTCACCTGATGGTAAGTGACAACCTCCGTCCATGGGCAACAAGCGGGGATAGGAAAGAGGAGAGGGGGTATGATTGGAAAGGAAAGAGGAGTTGGGCCTCCGGAAACCTCACTAATCGGGGAAATACAACGCAAGCGTTGCTTCACTAGTCACTATTGTAAATTAAATATATTTTTAATAAAGTGATAAACAAATGACTGTCAACAAGACGTTCTTGCAAAATATAAATATTTGTTTTTCTAACATGTGTAAACCGCCAAGAGAAAAAGTACTTTTACATCATACAGTAACTCTTAATATATCCTTGATTAAATCATAAAAGACGCTTACGTTATAAGGCCTCCATAAATTATAGTCGTGCGTGAAGTCACTAGACCACTAAAGGAATTTAAAATACCTGTCGACCGTGAATTGTATGTACACCCTTTCTAAGAAAAAAAAATTGATTAAATGATTTGCAAGTTTCATAAGGAAGCTGAATATTGAACATGAAATCATACAATTAAACCATAGTCTAGACATGTCTGTATTTTCACCTCAAGAGTCTATACTCAGAACCTTGTTTGTTAAAAGTATTGAAATGTGTTCGCATTTGTTCATTGGGTTGGATATACAAAATGCGCTTCATTTTCTTTGTGGGAAACCTCCTCTGGAATACCAATCCTGTTCCGTTTGGTTGAATCTGTTTAACTGGAAGTAGGGCAAGGTGAACCAGACACAAATATTTTTCTATATTTTGATTAAAATGGTAGGTAGGTTTATTTTTTATTAATAAGGTACCTGCTCATGTAGAATTTTACTAAATTAGTGTATTAATAAAAACTTTAACGACATATAAACTAACTCCTGCATACCATAAGGGGTAGGCAGCGAGGTTATTTAAGGGCACAAGGGTGCAAAGCAATTGTTGTCACCCGGACACTGATAATGGAATGGAAAATTTTAAATTAAACAGGAGCATAGGCCAACAGAAAAGTTCTCTTTGTCAAAAAAATAGCACATTAATTAGAAGGTTTTTGAAATTCTGACACGCTTTACCTTCACTTTAAAGTTGAGAATAACAAACAAATTCAGTGGCAATATTTCCAGTAAGTTGGCCGGTAATGAGATTTCAGTTGGGACTCAAGCGCTTCAAGTGGCTTAATTGACTCTCAGCCTAATGGCAGACCCTGCACCTGCCGGCAATTTAATGCCAGACCAAATAGCGGAGTTTTACTGCTGGTCATAAAAAAATACGGATTGAATTTTAATTGAACGATATTTTTGTAAACAAGTTTCAGAACTAAAGTTATTTTCTAAAACGTGTATTTTTCTTTTCTTTTTATGTACTATAGAGGGACAGACGAACAGACGGGTCACCTGATGGTAAGTGACAACCGCCGTCCATAAACACACGCAACTCAATAGTCTTAAGTGCGCTGCCCGCCTTTGAGGGTGATGAGGGATGGGGGATGGGGAGAAAGAAAAGAAGGAGGTTGAGTTGGGCCTCCGGAAACCTCACTCATTTCGGGGAAATGCAACACAAGCGTTACTTCACAACCGGTTTTCTGTAAAGTCGTGGTATCGCCCCGGTCGAGCCGGCCCATTCTTGCCTAAGCATGGCTCTACCACTGTTTCTAGGCTATAGATATTGGTTGGTATTAAAACCAGTAAAATGGTAAAAAAATATGAAACTTGACATACACATACATACATTCTTTTATTTACTTGGAAATCCTCATGGACTATCCGCCGGGTGTATCAGCGGAGGGGTGTGCCGGACTTGACCGGCTATAATCCGAAGCATCGTCTGCGGATGGAGAGGGTAGTCGTGTTTTCCCTCTCCCTTTCCGCAGCCTCCTTCTGTGTCAGTCCCTCTCTCTGTTACTAAGCAGTACACTCCTGTACCGTATGCCGCACCGTATCTACCTCGCAATTGACGCTGTGGTGGCACCGGGCGTCCGGCTCCCTGCGAATGTATTTCCCGCAGGTATTTCCCAAAACATCCGTGACCGGTAAGCACCTGCGTCGCCTTATATGACAGGGAGCCGTGCCTCCGTTCGACCCAATCACTGAATACTGGCCGAAAGGCTTCGATGGTGTTGAGGCCATATGACACATACATACATACGCTCACGGCTGCATTCCAGAAGGGGTAGATAGAAGCGTAATTAACGCCCACATTTTGCCGATTAAAATCCAGGCCCATTTGTTATAATTATGCCTATTACCATTATCCGAGCACTTTTTGGAATGAAATGGGAATATTTCGTGTATACATTGTATATACATTGACAGGAGAGTGAGAATAGAAACTGAAGGGTATGGAAATTTCGAATACGGATCGATTGGGTAGTATCAGCAATAGCTCAAGCAAGTCCGGGACGCGTACCTATAACTCGAACGAGCTAGTGCCGGGAAGTCCTCATGTCACTATTAAGATGGTTCAAATCACACTTGGCACGTCGGATTCCATCAAGCCGTCTAGCTCTAGAACCTCCAACTGATGAGTCGTAAGGGTGCTGCTCGCCTTTGTGGTCGATAAGGGACTGGAAAGAGCAGAGAGGGGCTGGGGCAGAGGAGAAGGTGTGAGAGAGAGAGGGGAAAGAAGAAAGGGAAAAAGGCAAGGGGGAATATCCAGTTTTGCGCACTCAATCGGCCATACAATGCAAGCATTGTTTGTCCAGTGTTTGCTGGTCGAGCTGTTTTAATGTTGCAGCTACTTCTTGCTTTCTCTTAACCACCTGAAGATTGGCTGGCAGAAAAAATCCGCCTCTGTACATTAAGTGCATAAAACTAATATAAATAAATAAATAGTCGAATAAAATTATTATTTTATGTATGTATAAGAAAATCAACTACGCTATTTAGCAGTCATAATAATAACAATCTTTAACCATGTATAATACAAAGACAATACAACTTGAAACTGTATACAGACTGTACAATTGGTAGCCTAATCGTACAATTCAATCTCTGACCGGCAACCACAGGATGGAGATAAGACGTCATAAGCAGGAGTAGGGGGGCTCCTGGTGATTGCAATTAAAAGATAACAAATAAGATGTACGCATGTATCGTAGATACATACATACAGCGTGTCTATATAATAAACATATGCTCTAAATACAAAATACTGTATGGGGAAACAGGATTTCTTAATGTAATAGAGATGTGGCTAGTGTTTTTGTAGATAGTGTGCCTTAACTGTTTGTCTGGCAACGACTGTGCACGTCTGATAGAAACCGGCAATGAATTCCACAAGCTAACTTGAATGGAAAAAGATTTATCCAAAAAGTTTGTAGAATAAGACGGCATATTTAACATCAAGTTGTCCGATGATCTAAAGAATTTTGAGTGTGTTTCATGATTTTAGGTACGATAGAGTATGTGGATTTAACAATATTTTATACAAAACGAAAATAATGTAAGCAGCTTTATGCGATACTCAGAAGCATAATATTTGCGAAGTCCAAATATATGTAAATCTTAAACAAAAAAAAGGGAAGTTTCTGTTTCTTATTTATTTAGTCTTCGGTCAGATACCTAGCATCACCATAATCGAGGATGGCGAAGAGAAGTGAATGTGGAAGTACTGTTTTCGTAGCAATAGGTAACAACAATTGTAGCCTATGAAGTACGAAGCATATAATAACAGCAATGAAATGATCTATATTAGCGCATTCAATTCACGTACGCATCTGTTTGCAGAGTTGATTATGGGAATGCCAATTATCATTAGCTCTGTTTTGTACTACGTCAACATTAACATTGAATTACAGCACCCCATTTAAATTAAATACATACGAACTTATGTGATCTGGTTACGTGTATGATTTTAAATAAAAATGTTGGGGAAAATACGAATATACTGCGAGTAAAGGTAACTATAATTGACCTTCTCTAACTTATACCTTTTTATATATAATTAAAGAATCATGGAAAACAAAAAATTATAAGTGTGAATTTGTCTATGAAAAACATAGCTTCGTATTGACTAAGTATTATATCTAGAAATTACCCGTGTAAGCTTTATTTTTCATGAAGAATTTTGCACAGAAAGGTTAACATTCACAACAGCGCTGTTATTACCCTTATTATACGCTGAGACTGTATCATGCTTCGATTGCTCTAGATAGATACTACTTCTTCCATATCAGCACCCACGTCTGAAATTGTAGTCGTAGCGACTTTTCTTTCTCGCAAGTAATTACTTAATAGTGTAACATTATTTTAGCGCTCAAAGGACTATGTTAGCAACTCAAAATACGAGCACCTATTTATGTAAGAGTTATCTTTGAAAGTCATTGTATGAGAATGGTAAGAGTTCATTACGGACGGCATTATGAAGTTTGTAATATATATATATACATATATATATATATTCCGTAACAGAGAGAAGCTGCTATAAATAAACTATGCGTATTAAAAATAGTTCGGATTTTAATAAAAAATAAAGAATTCTTAGCGGGTTTTCTCACAAAAATCTGAATGATATGAAAATAAATGTCATTAACTGATTTATTATAACTATTTGTATTGTAAGCATAAATTTTCTAAAATAAGTTCACCTTTTAACATTGTACGTGTTTAATATACATTCAGACATACCCCAAATACTACAATTGAATACTAATGGTTCATCCTCTCAGCTGACATTAAATAATGGATATGTACATCTTTGAATTCTTCGCACGGGCGCCATCATGCATGTCTCTGATTGATTAGGTTTCACTGCATCTCGCGTTTTTTTTACAAAGGCCTTGTTACTTAGCACTCACTATTTCCAGCCTGTATTTTTACTTTTCCGTTCTTCAAAAAAGGAATAAAAGGAAACGTAAGAGGATTACTTTGTTGTTCTTCTGTCTGTCTGTCAGTTGTAATTATCAAGGTTAAGTTAGCATCAAATACGTATCACTGAGCTCCCTTGAAACTGAAAAAATCTCATCTAAGTTAAACAACCGTTAACTTATAAGATGAGGTTTTATTTTTTCATTTATTAATATAGTCAGAGATCCATTAAGGGAGGTAAAATCTATTTTTTCTATCAGAGCTCTACCCTTAGAAGCAAAGCACTGTCACGAACATGAAGAAAACTGCTGTCAAAATACATATGTACCTACGTATTTAGTTGTGTAACCAGGATACATTTAAATTTAAAACACTGTAAATATTTTTGTCATTACATATTAAAATTATTAACCATAATGTAACACTTGATAGATTCTCTCCATTTCTTGGCTTCGTCGCAGTCGGGCAAAATAAATATACACCAACAAAATTAACAAATCATAGTCAGTTATTTAAGTGGTCTTAATATTCTCTGATAATGCATCATCAACATGGGCCCGGAAAATATTCTGGTATTGCAAATTATTGCGTAGTTTTCCACAATGCAAACATTTGCGACAGCTGCAGATTAAGCGAGCGAAACTAATAGCCTATTGTCATGTATCCCGAACAGAATGTGTCATAGAACAGAAACAAATGTGTAGATAATATCATTGTTTGATTATGGGAAAGGATACTCATGAAGGATATGTTTAATTACGGGACTGCACCGCTATATATTTTTGTAAGTAAATATGAATATTATTCAAATGCAAATAGCAACCATATTCCATAATGTCTTTAATTGGTCGTATTCGGCAGCAGGGATCAAGTTGACGTAGTTGTGTGTACGTGTTAGGTGTAGGCAAGACTGACTAAGAGAATCTAAAAATACTACGTCCTTTCACATTCGATGGAATGTGTGTTGTGAGCTCGACTAAGGATGCTTAGTCGAGCTCACAACACACAAGACCATGGTTGACACCAAAGTTTCAAACTTAGCTAATAGCAAATTTCTGCTCTAAAGTAAGAAACTCTCTAAAAGTAATAGATCTCATCTGAACTTTTGTGTATCAGCAATCAAAAAGTCATAATGAATAAAAAATTGGTTTTATTTCATGGAGTCCACATATTGATAAATTAAAGAATGTACTCTATTTCAGAATACGCATTTAAAAAAATCGTTTGATTCGATCTGACTGATATTGAAACATCTAAATTTGTCTACTTTAGCTATTTGCATAATGTAATGTTGTATGACAGTCTGCTGTGAGGGAATGCTGCCGATGTCGAAACGCCTCCGATCGAGCGATTCTAGCAATTTATAACGTGGATAAATATTATTCACTAAGGCATAACAATTAAATAAATGTAAAGTAATGTATTGAAATTACAATATATATATATACATATATGTATATATATCTTAAAATTTCATTTACCTTTATAAAAATAAATATGATTTATAACGTACATAGTTGTATGTGTCTCTAGGCTGTAAAAAGTTAAATTCCTAATCGTTTAAAAATCAATGAAGGAGTTTATAATAATATCCCAAACAATGTATAAATGTTAAGTTTAAACACGTTTAAGTCTGTCCAAAGGGCTACTACATAGTTTGAACTGGAGAAGAGCGCTTGGTCTTGAATTGAATTGTCATTAATAATTTAAAATACTTTTTAAAGTGTTTGTCTTTTAACTCACCTGATGGGAAGTGATGATGAAGATAAAGCGGTACACACTTAGCCAAAAGAAACCAACTCTAGTCTTTATTAAGTTAATAAAGTGATTTCTGAGAGGAAGGAGCTTTGCGGGCAGGCGCTAGTAGGAGTCCGGATGTCTTAATAAAGCTGTACCTGACTCCTCCTATTTTAGGCCTAGTATGGCACAAAGTGTGGTGTTTGTCTGTTGGATTGCGATTTGATAACGATGGGTTTTAAACATGAAAAAAAAAGAAGTAAAAAAGTTTTATGCACATTAAGGTGCATAGAACTTCAATTACAAGAGATCAAAATTCAATTACATCTGTCAACATCTAATAACAAACAGGACAGATCGGTGTCACGAGCACACGTCAGCTAAAATCCCAACCAAAATAGCTTGTTGTTTCCAAGCGCAGGTAACAATAAAACAGGCCATGTTGTTGTCACTTCAGTGGCCGCGTCAAACCGTTCCGTCATTTCGTCGGCTTTGTAATGCAAATGTGCGTCAAACGAACGCTCTGTGTTCCTTGCAGTGTAATTGGCGGTCTCGGCCAACCACAGGCCTGTGATTATTTTCCGTAGGTGGTGCCCGCATAGTGCGGGCAGGCGCTAGGAGGGGTCCGGATGTCTTAATAAAGCTGTTCCCGGATTCCTCCTACTTTAAGCGCGGCATGACACACCGTGTGGTTTTAGTCGGTTCAATTCCGACACACCGTTCCACTGAAAACCTCGGTAGCCCGAGGGGGGTCCCACATGAATAATAAAAAAAAGACCTGTAATTATTTTTCAATTAATAGCCTATTACGCTGTCTGCTTGGAAAACCGTTCTTCGAAATATATTTCAAATTAAATGAGGTTACTCCTCTGTTTTATTTGTTGGATGGGAGAATCTGATAATTGAAGGAAAGAAGTTTACGTGTAACATCATCAGAAGCATATTTATTAGATATATGTACATGTCGGTTTGTTACGATGCCTTTTTTAAAACAATTCGGACATTTTGCATTCATCGCGTTTTGGTATGAACTTGAAGGGAACAAAAATTTATTTATATTTACTTATTTTTATATAATACAAAATACTTCCCCTTTTTATATATTTCATCTTTAAAAAAAAGTTTTTTTTCGTCCCGCCGAACCTTCTGGCGTAAAAAAACTTTAGCCAGTTCCATAAAGACCCGACTTTTTTGAGCTATTGTTTATACTCCCCAATCCATCTGTACAAGCAATATCGCTTTTCTACCCTTTCTAACCTCCCTTTCCTGTCAATATGCTTACCCGTTCTGTTGCACAGGTATGTATATATTTAAAAAAAGAACTCGCCACATACGGAATAATTCCTGTGTTGCGTTATAAATATTCAAACGAGGCAACTATTTGTGGCCATCATAAATTTTGTCACCGTGTGGGAATCACGAGCACTAAATGTTTATGTGAGGATTGAGTTATTGCTTAAATGCTAATCCATTCGTACATTAAATCCTTCAATCCGTCCTTTCTATTCCCTTTAATATCCTCTTTATTTTGCCATCTTCATTACCAGTGCCCAGTTGACGGCAATGGCTATTGCCTATTACACCAGTCAAATAATTTTGTAACTAGTAAAATTTGGGTGTGCAGGTGTACGTCTGTTAACTTATTATAATAACATTGGTGTAACTGCGAAACGTTGTTAAGCTATTAATATATTCTATCAAACACTTAAGGAGACAGGAAAGGTAATTATCGACCATTTTTGAAATTATTTCATTCTAAGACCCCAGTTTCCTTGTAAATTCGTATTAAGGAAAATTATGTTTGCGTTTAAATTACCTTCAACCAGGCTTATATAATTTGCTTCTAATTTAAGGTCCAGACGGACGTAGATTTATAGCAGATGTAAATTAAAAGGTTTCATTTCTGTACGTATATATTAAGCTATACTTAATTCTGGCCTCGTAATAGGCACCTCTACTAACGGTACATAACACGTATTTTAAGTTCGTAAGTTTTACTGTAGGTAGGTGAAACATTCCTCTTGAATATTTAATATTATTTTTAATTTCCGCCGGATGGGCCGATTTTGATTAAGTCTTTAGTTTCCTGTGTCTCGAGAGCAACTGTTAAGAAAATCTGTCTCAGCCGATTGAATATCATCTTTTTAATTGTTGGAGGTAGTTTCAAGTCGGGGGTATTAAATATTTCACTTATACTCACTTTATCATAGTGTTAACTGTATATATATTATTAACAATAAATAGATGTACAATTGCAAATTTTTTTTATTAGTTTGGTATTGAAATGTTCGTTGTTTATATCCAAAGACCTTAGATCTCAGATTCTAATATATAAGTACTAGAACGTTATTAAAAAAAATATGCCTTTAAATATCGAATCGCATCAGTAGCTGTTGAGAACGTTGGACATACAAACATACATACTCGTCAAATACAGTCCTTGAGGTCCGGTTACATAAAATTATTTTTAAACATATTAAGATGTGTTAGTCACAACTTAATCGCGATAATTTTCGCATAATCGGTTATATATGTATATAGTGTAAGTCTAAACCCTGATTTGATACAACTGCTTATTTATCGAGTGGAAACCCCATCGACCACGGATCATCCCCTAACCATAACCATAAGGTAGTATACATATGCCCGTATCCCCGTGCACCTCTGCCTACCCTGTATCCCCGTATCAGGGGTAGACAGAGGTATATTACACACCAACATTTTGCCAATTAGGAGTTGTTCCCACTAACGTAATAGGGGACAAGCCTATTACCGTCAATCGGCATTGTATCACTGTATACAAACTGTTTGATGTAAGAATATATATCAGAATCGAACAATCGACTAAAAGCACAGGCCGTTACAAGTATAGTCTTGCAACAGCCAGTGACCCGGTTATTACCCGGGTCCCTTGCAGTTACCCGGCGGGCATATCCTAAGAAGGAAGCTTCTAGAAATCTCTTTAGAGCTTCGTATGAAATGTAAACGCATATTACGTATTATAATTGAACCTCGACCTTATTATGTATATGTTATATTTACTCTTTTGTTTTACATTTTCAATTGATCCTTATTATTTTAGTATACGCATGTCATATGTTACGAAGTCAGTAAGTGAGAAAAAAAATCTTTCATGTTACCCACTGATTGAATTTAGTTCAAATGGTGCGTGAAATGAAGCAACTAAATCGATGTAATTTCTTACAAAGGATTTTTTTTTTTATTATTTGGAAGCTACATTTTACAAGTTGGGTGTTTAAAACACCTTTTCTTGGGAGGATACAGTCGTGAGTACATGTACATTAAAAAAATGAATATACTAATGTCTTTGTATGCTGATAGTCTGTTGAAAGTAGAAAAAACTGTAACTATCATTTAGGATAAGATCGTGGTAAAATACACTACCTTCTCATCCTACGGGAGTAATGAGTAAGAATAGTTATGTATGTAAGATGATACTTTGGTTATATAAATACTAGACCTTGAGCATTACCGTATAGTAGGGATCAAAAACTGTATGACCATAAAGAACTACTCGAGCCGAAATGTACATTACTTAATAAGCTTGAATACAAATAGGTACTAGTTACTAAAAGCGCTACAGATAGGGAAGCTGATGAGTACTATAACAAACCAATCTCACCCATCTGGCAGGAACATTTATAAATAAAGCATACTGAATCAATACTTAGCGATGGAAATAAGTTAAATGAGTTGAACACGATGCAAACTCGGCTAGGAGCAACTTGCTCTGCTATAAGCGATCGCAAGGAGAGAACAAATTTATTGCGTATTTTCATTTTTAGTAATATGTTTAACACTTTTCTGCTTCTGATTAAATAAATAGTTTTATTAACTTTTATTAAAACATTGAGACAATTTTTGTTAGCCATTTAAGGAAATGGGAATACTTGAATTTAGATAAGCAAAAAGTTAAAATTTATTAACAACATGTGTTTTCCATCTCTTCATTCCCCCTCTCTTCTTTCAAGCCCCCGCATCCCCCATCCCCCTCAACGGTGGGCAGCACACTTACGACTCTTGAGTTGCAGGTGTCCAAAGACGGAGGTTGTCACTTATAATAATAACAAAAAAAAAAAAAAAACAAAACATCCCAAACTTGATGAGTTATGGTCGACAGGTTTCAGTTAGTTAATAAGCAAAACTAAATATCCTATCAGCGTATTAGCGCTAAAACCGTTCGGATGACCTATGAACCATCGTCTTAAGTAAATTATTATTACTTTAATGGTATTCCTCTAAATGAACTTTAGGCAGCAATTCTTTTTAGACTCTTACTTATGTCAGTTTCCTTTCTCAACACTCATGACTCGGCATATTCTAAATCAAAGAGTAAAACTGTTACTACAGAACATTTACGCTTTTGACATAAAGCTCATTCATGATTTAACTAACTAAATAACAAAATGGCTCATTGTAAAATGTTATTACTGTGTCAAAGAATTTCTTGAAGATAAATAGTATTAATAAGTATATTAATATTGATTGGAAGATAAATTAATATTGAGTGGACATAGTAAATACTTGGTAATATTAATAGGGGTGCACGATATTATAAAATATAATATATATCGAAAATATTTTTCTGGTTTTATCGGTTAGTTACAGTTTTGTTCTTGCATGTGTTCTTATCGTTGACTATTTAACATTTGACATTTGATATTCTTATTTCGGTTTTAATTTTATTTTTTATAGTTCCATACACTTCATTAATTTCGTAAAACTAGATATTGTAAACAAAAAATGTTGCATGCAGAGAATCTGCGAAACATGTTGAACATTATTTTCTGTCATTGACATCTTGTAAACCGTGTTTAAGGCAAGAAATGATTTATTATTATTATTATTCTCTTTATTCATATTAATAAACATACAAATTACATTTTTAAATAAAAAATAAAACGAAATATATTTAAAAATATAAAAAATAGTGCCCCACCGGTATCGGGTACAAGGACCAAGCTACCGGTGGTTAGGGCTCGAGAGACAGGTACCTCCTCACAATACGTGCCGTATAAAGAAGGACTGCCTTCTGCATTAGGCCCTTAACCCAGCTGTGTAACGTGAGCCTCTGCAGATGTTGGTCGAGGCTCTTGGCAATCAACCCATGAGCTGATATGTCTATCGGCATAATGATTGCAGAACTCACATCCCAAATGTCGACCACCTCATGGGCTAAATCCAAATATTTTATTTGTTTATCTTTTTCAGCCTTTATGAGGTTGTCGTCATGTGGAATGGTAATGTCAACAATCACTGCTCGGCGCTCTAGTCGGTCTATCACCACTATATCAGGTTTATTGGCAACAATAGTCCTGTCAGTGATGATAGATCGATCCCAATATAATGTTGCACGACTATTTTCAAGAACTGGGTCGGGCACATACCTATAATACGGTAACTCGACATCCACAAGGTTATATTTAAGAGCAAGTTGCTGATGGACTATCCTGGCCACTTTGTTATGTCTGTGCAAGTACTCACCATATGCAAGACGAGAGCAACCGGAAATTATATTCCTGAAGGTTTCACAGGGGCGATGACATGGCCGAAAAATGACAATTGTGCCATCCTTCAGGATATGTCTCCGATAATTGTTCGTCATTACAACTTCATCTGTAATTGCACAGATAAAACCTTCAGTTTCTCCAAAGAGGTCACTGAAACGTAGCCAAGACACAGATGATAATAAATCTACATCAGGCCCGTTTAAGGCCCGATAAAAACGTCCATGCAGCTCTTTGCTCTTCCATATCTCCTGACGGTCTGTAACATAAAGTATTGTAGGCTTGCGGCAGTTCTCTTTTCCTAGACCAAGCGGAGTAAGTCCGTTATCAACTGCCACTACATCACGGTGTACCTCCACATTAACAGAAAGAAAGTAATCTCTAAGATTGCATATTTCGCGATTATGAAGGGTCCTGGCATTTAAGAAACCACGACCCCCACATTTGCGCGGAATATACAATCTCATTACTGATGAACGTGGATGGTGCATTCGGTACGCAGTTAGCAGTGTACGGACTCTTCTATCCAGGGCGTCCAATTTTTTTTTCCGACTATTATTATTATTATTATTTATACTATTCATCAAAAATCAAGGTGTATGTTTTAAATTTCAGACACAGGAGGTTGCTCGGAGATTGGGTGGAATAAAATTGAAAAGTAATTGTCATTACTAGCCAGTACAAATACGAACAGGACACCTTAATCTTTTAGTTACTAGACAAATGCCAATACAACCCATATAAATATAATTTACGTATTTTATGAACCGTTGTACCTATTTTTCGACTTTAATAGTAAGAGTAATAATTTCACGTAATCATAAAGATTGAATAGATTAGTTACTTATTGCATAAGCGTTATCTGATACGAGTTTAGTATATAGTACACATCAATTGCATCTGATTTTTATTTGCTGCCAAATCATTTCTGAATATGCTTCATGTTGAGATCCCATCAAAAGAGCATTACCTGCCGGTCTTGATACAATTAGTAAGCACAGTATTATTACTGTTATTAAAAATTTGGGTAAAATTTGCTTCATCGAGAAACCAAAATTTTATTTATTTCGATCCTAAACGTATCATAGGAAAACGTAGGTCAAAACTAAAATTGAATGTCGTTATATACGCAGAAAAGAAATGTATTGAAAAATGATACATTTAAAATAAGTTACCTTCAGTTTATTATTTACTATTATAATCTTGCAATATTACCTTGGGAGTTTTTCTGTAATAATATTGTAAGTTTATCTAAATAAATAAATAAATAATTTATCAGTGGGAGTGTAAGCCATGCTTAGCAAAAGGGCCGGAAAACTCACAGAAATCTGGTTGTGAACCATTGTGTTTCCCCAAATTAATGAGGTTTCCGGAGGGCCAACTCCCCCCTCTACTCTTTCCCATCTCCTTATCCCTCTTTTTTCCCCTCCGCGCTTCCCCCTTCCCTTACTTACGTCTTTTGAGTTGCAGGGGTCCAATGACGTTGGTTTTCACTTACACGGGTGACCATTTTGTTCATCTGTCCCCGAAATATTATAAAAAATATATATTATGTTGCTGCTAAATACAAAGAAATACAGTAAATCAATTAAACAGCGTTCTGGTTGACAGAGCATAATTTGCATTAGTCTATCCATAAATTAGAGACCGAATTGTCTATATTGATTTCTCAATTAACATTGATGACACTTACGGTCATTACTGGATTACTGATGCACGTATCTGTTGATTAATTTAACTATATCCTTTACAGTATATAAATGTTAAACAATATTTGGTGTGACTCTGATGGCATTTAAGTTTAAATGATCACTACAAAAACTGTCACAGCATCAAGTTTGCAGGATCGAGCGATTTATGGAATAATATGGGTACATTGTGTTGTTTGGTGAAGTGCTTGGCTTAACACCAGCCTTTAAGCGACTGAATTCATTATTTTTACTCGTTAAGAAAACTATTTTTTTAATGAGATGACGCTGAATATCCTTATAATCAGTTATGTAGTTATAGTGTTGAACCGAAAAAAACAAACAAGGAATATCTACATAATATATAATATTAGTTAAGGTGGATCAAACTTCAAATTACTTGCACAAAACTTCACCATCCCTTTAGTAGACACAAGTAAATGTGCAACCTATCCGAAATAAAACTGCAGTCAAGGTAGGCTATAAAAATCACACAATCCACACATTTTGCAAAGCAATTGTAGCGTAAGAGCTATTCGCATTTGCGCAATTGCCCTTACACCGGCGAGCGGGAGTGCACGAACCAAAATAACGCGAACCTGTCCTACATAACAGTGGAGCGATTGTGATGGCTTCAATTCATGAGAGATAAACGATTTATATTATGTATAAAATAAGATATTTCGTACAAGGTTTTACTCGTCATCATCATTATCTATGTACGTACTTGCAAATTCCCCAAATTTATTTAGCTCCTGTGTATATTTTCTCTTCTTCTTCCACACAGTCCATATGCATCGTCAAGTGTTTTGGATTCGATTCCCTCACGAGACATCTAAGCCTAAACTGTAAAATGTAATACAAAATTCATATTGGTATAAGTGAAGCTTTTCTATGGTATAGGGAGGCAAACGAACAGACGGACTTGAAAAGTCATTAGAATAATAATAATAAAATAAAAATTACCATGATGATTTACCCCAAAGGCTAAGTATATTTTGTAGCATTGTACTCTCTTTGTTTCTAGGTTTTTCCAGTGTCTTCTACTGTTTTTTATTTCTTTATTTTAGTTGATAAGTCAATAGGTATAATATTAGTTAGTATTAAATTAGTATACTCGAGGTTGGAACTGAAAATCAGTACCCGCAGGGTGGGTTATGCCCTGTCTGCTGTCGTGTTTTTGGAAATAAAAATATGTTTTCTTTTTTCTTTCTTTCTTCTAATGGTAAGTTACTACCACCGCTCAGCTCTGCAAGAAAGGGGGGGGGCTCCGATAACCTTAACACATTAAAGGCATTCCTTAACTATCCGTTTTCTGTAAGGCCGATGTATAACTCCGGTCATGCTGACCCATAAGTGGCTAAGCAATATACATCAAAAAAAGTAAATAATACTTATATACATCAAAAAAGCAACAAAAGAAGATAAAAATCACAGTGCCTTTTTAGAAGTAAATATACTATCGTGGACAGGCTCCCCTACTTTGATCTTCATAATCGCTTTATCTCCATAAAGCGCAATATCGCACGCTTAGCTTTGTTTTTAACTAAGAGCTTTTTAGCTCCTGTAACTTGAACAGTACCCTAAAAACCTGAGTACACCAGTAGCGTAGGTGTCTCATTTACATCGATTACGCTGTATAGGGGCCACGACTTTGGACCTGCTAGTCTCGATTATAGAACACTTAATAAGCTGGGCCTATTCACTTGTAGACTAAATACTTTTTAGCTGAGGTTCTACGTTCGTGATGATTTAGTAAGAGCATTTTTGCAAATGGCAATAAATTCTGTTTTTATTTAATCTTGGAACTCGATCATCAGTTCATCACCATTATCGCTTATGGTGTAAACTAGGTATCTACTGCTCAACATAGACGGCACGTAAATATACGTTAGTGAAATATTTATTGTTGTGTTTTAACAGTGGTAGCACCATGCTTAAGCACGAATGGGCTGACTCGAACGGTGCGATGCCATGGCCTCACAGAAAGCTGATTGTGAACATCAGTGAAGTTTCCGCAGGCCCAACTACCCCTCCCTTTTTCCTCTCCCCTCTCCCCCTTCTCCTCTTCATCATCTATTCTTTCCCCTCCCCTATGCATCCATATCAAAGGCTAGCATCGCACTTATGATTTCTTATTTGCATGTCCATGGACGATAGTTGTCACTTACCATCAGGTGACCCGTCTTCGCCTGTAAACCTATATAAAAAAAGTACTAACTGACTCAGGATTGACGACCTGAGGAAACTAGCTGGGATAGACGTGATGAGTAAGGTGCAGGTGCTGACTAGAAACTTTTTCTTGATAATATAAACGCATAGAACTGTAAGGGGTTTAGAGGATTTGCATAGATTGCTTTAGTTTTTTTTTTTTTTTAAAGACAACTCCCGCACTAGGATTAATTCCTGTGTCGCGGGGACTTCACATACATTCAAACAACGGATACAAAGAACACCCAGACTCAGAACAACAATTTGAGTTGTATTATGCTAAACACTGTATGTATCATATTCACTGCAAAACACGGATTTATAAATATAAACCATTATAAATATTATATACATATATGTTATTATCAAATACCTTATAATACAAACATCGTTATGCGATCTTTAGTGTCCTTACTTAATAACAAATGAACTCTTAAACTCACGCAAAACTATACTACAAACATTTTCCATCTTGAATAATATGTCTCATAATTTTCGATTTTTTAATCATGTGTTATTTTTAAGTAATGAAAGACGCATATTAATAAACTTTTCAATAATAATCCTCTTCGTAGAACTCACAATATTCATCGGCTATGGTTTCTAGTTTAATAAAAAAGGAAAACCAGTAAATATCTGCAGGAGGCTTGAAAGACAATCTTTAAAAAACGAAAGTCACCAAGCCAGGCACCTAACCACATCCGTTGTTAATAAAAACACGAAGCTTCGATAGGAAATAACTACAGACTTTCAACTTGCATTGGAAATAAAGTTTCCAGATAGATATATACATACTTTGTTTTGTAAATAAGAAGGAAATTGGATCTCAGGTTAGTTAAAGAAATTGTCATATTTAAAAGCCACAAAAAATGACACTATTTTGACTGACCATTTTGTTTTAGCTGGTAGTTGTTGAGTTAGTTTAGAATGAGATCTCTCAGCTGTGTTATTGAAGAACAATATTCGATGCAAATTACATCTAAACGTAAGTTGAGTAAAAAGGCACGGTAAATATCATCGCATGTATATTACAAATTATATCTAATATACAAACAATTCGCAATATTTTAAATAGATTTATAACAAAAAGAGAGTCTTTTAACATTTATTTCCTCAACCCTAACAGTAATAATAATGAAGCCAACTTAATAGAAATTCAACTTATCAAATATATCACTCGATTACAACCTCAATATATCAGATAATCCAGATTAATGTTGAGCCATTTACAACTCCATATAAAAGAACGAATCACTTTAATTTTATTTGATTTCAAAGGTTGTGGAAATTGGTTTGGGCGACGAAATATAAGGTGAATTTTTAAAGTACTCCTTCCCTGCCACTTGGAATTTAAGACTTTAATTACAGTTTGCTAAGATTAAAAGTAGGAAATCAGGCTTCAAATCGAAAGAATGCGGTTCAAATCCCATCAAATACTGACGTCACTCGACCCTTGACTTTTACATTATTGATAAGATTAACGAAAAGTTAACAGTATTAGAGCCATACCTAGGCACGAATGGGCCGGCTCGACTGGTGTGATACCACGGCCTTACACCAGTTGTGAAGCAACGCTTGCATTTGATATCCCCGAAATTAGTGAGGATAAGGTGAGCAGGAGTAATTTCCGGAGGCTCAACCTCTCCTCTCCTCTTTCGTCTCCTTTCATCGCCCCGAATCTCTAGGCGTGCTAGGCTCACATATTTTTTGTTATATAATAAATATACATATATGTTGCTTAATGATTGTCTACCACACTACTATAGTCACATTCAGTAAGCTATCAGCCCATTCTTCTGTAAATCACTTTGTGTAGGCTTAAATATAGTTTTAGATCATGATTTTCATCAATTGTTTTTATTCACAAGATTACGTAGTGACAAACAGCCGTCCTTCACAAAACAAGTTTAGAAAAAAAAATTCGTCATGGTTACCAGTATTATATTTTTCATTAAAACGGTAGTATAAAACGGCCCATTCAGCAACAGTCGGCTGGCCGACAATAATCGCGACAATAGTATCGCATTGTAGTCAGTACGGAGTTTGTGACAATGCGGCTTACGTCACCGTTGCTCATTTTTATTTTGTTCGTTGAGTGATGCGGTGGTTATACAGAAATATTTACTGAATCTGAGTCTGATCTGAGTTTTTCTTACATTTTTATGTAAGTGCTCTGAGGAAACTCGACTCGTTATGTTAATAACTCATTTGAAAAAAATGAAGTAAACCTTTTTATCTATATTAAAAGTATGTGTATTCATATACATGTGATCACTGCCGTATCGCTAAAGCGGTAGGCAGAAGGGTATTAGCACCCACATTTTGCAAATTACTTCTTGATCGAGCAGCGTAGTGCGTAGTGCGTAGCGTAGCGTAGCCTATTGCCATCAACCGGGTATATTATGAAGTTCGTTTAAAGGAAGCCGGAGCATAGAAAAATTAATACGTCGTAAGCAATAGCTTGACCATATCGGAGGCGCATAATAGTAAATCGAACTGTCTGTAGACGGGAGGTCGCAGCCCCCTACCGTCTACCCCGTAAATTGATATAAATATTTTTTTATAATAATACCTTAAAACTACAAATTAAATTTTAAATCTCTCTTACATAGTGGTGTGTAATGAAATACTGAGTTTTAATCATCTAGTAAATTATATTTCCACTCAGAAATAATACAAAGTAAAATTTGCACGCTTACATAATGGAGGCCAAAAGCATAGAGAGCAAACATTATTTTTTTCTCTGATACCATAAACAATTTACATGGCATAGGAGTTACTCATACAGCCTATATTAAATATTAATATACCACACATAGTATGAGACTAATTTGTCGCTACAAAATAAGTTGATTATAATATTCAAATATTTTTATTGTGTTACATAACATCAACAAGATATTTACGATACTTACAAAAGTTTTGAAAATTTTAAAGCTGTATTCTACAAAAAAAAATCTGAAAACCAATAATTAATCAGATGTCAACTCGTATTACTATATAAATCTTACTTTTAATCGATTAAGCAATTCTCGAACCAATCGATCAATCGCAAGTAATTGCACGTTTTTCTAACTAGTAGAATAGAAGCTGATCTTCTATTTTTGCCCAACTAATCGAAGTCAAGTGTGACCTACATTCTCACACTTCAACTTGGGGTCTTAAATTAATTAATGCAATTTTCTGACACAGACTGGAAAATCAGTTAGACAACAATGATCTTTAAGGTCCAATAAATCAAATTAAAAACCATGAGATTTAGTATCAGGTTGAAAAATCGTAAAACATTTTCAACATTTACATACGCACATATTCATACGCTCACTTTTGTATTTTATGAAACAGGCAGAGATGTATATAATAAATGCATTTGCCAATTAATTTGGTTCCACTAACGTAATATTAGGCAAGCTGTTCTATCAACCGGGCACTGTATGAATGTATACATGCTATCTGATAGATAACAGTCTGAACATTTATTCGCCTTTTACGACACCCAAAACAGTTGGATTGGCCCTATTCTGGTCCACCGTGAACCATATATTATATACATCTACATATATAGAACCTCTATTTGTTCTGGTCATGCTATAACTTGAGAACGGCTTCACCGATTTAATAATAGAATTTTCGTAGAAGAAGAAGAAATTCGTAGAAGGTTCTTACTTAAAAAGATTTACACTTAAAACTTTAAGAAAACTCAACGACCCCTTTTATTATAATCTTTTTTTATGTAACCTTAGCTCCAGCGTTATATACTCTTTGCTAAGCACTTTTAAAATAACTGTCAGTTGTTTGACGGTAAGAGACAGATCAGCAAAGCGTTATATTCTTTTTGCGTTAATTAATTGTATCGGTCGGAATCAAGGACTTCATCATGGAATTCCATGGTCGGCATTAAGAACGAATTATAACCCTTACCCAGCTCCCTGGTCCGAATGATATCAACGACGAGGTAAAATTAAACGATTTTGCTTTGATTTCGCATATTGTTACTGAATTATGGTTTTGTTACATAGATAAGACACATGTCGCCTGAATGTGCTCCTGACCTAATGGCCTCTCCAGTCACAGGAAGTTTGAGACATTTGTTTACGTGACCAGGCTTCTGGGAGCGTATGCAGTCTTAGTCCCGTTTGCTTATTAACGCAAGGCGGCCAGCCATAAAAATAAACTGATTTACACACTGGACTTAATTATACACATAATTAAAAAGTTGGTGCTTGCAAAAAGTGGGTGTTTGAAACGCCTTAGCCTACCCTTTCGGGAATACAGGCGTGAGGGTATGTATATATGTATATACTATGCATTATTTTCATGCTCAGCGAAATGTGACATAAACTTTAGATAGAGATGTGAAATTCCGGTTAAATAGATGATATATAAAAATAAATAAGAAATTGTTGTGAGCACATTATTGTAAATTGTAAATATTTTTCTTGTTATTTTCGTGTAAAGTAATAGTGGTATATTCTATAAAAAACAATTGGTTTTATCTTTAATTACTAAGTTATATAGCATATTAACAGTGGTAGAGTCATACACGAATAGGCTAGCTCGACCGGTGCGATACTACGGTCTCACAGAAAAACGGTTGTGAAGTCCCCCTCCCCTTCTTTCCTCTCCTCTTTTCCCCCGTCTCCTCTTTCCCATCTGCTCATTCCCCAGAGGCAGGTAGCGCACTTACGACTCTGGCGTTGCAAGTGTCCGTGGACTGTGGTTGTCACTTACCATCAGGTGACTCGCCTGTCCCCTATCCCCCTATATTATTAAAAAAAGAAAACCTCCCGTTTTCATAAATAAAAATAATAATGTAATTACATTCATTTACAGGGCATTAAATGAAATAGCGAAAAAAATTGTCTACTGTTAAAACTGCACTGTGGTTAGAGATAAGTGTGGACTACCAATTATGAATTGATCAGGAAATCTAACAGGCCAGATTTGTACACTATTTAGTTTGTTTAGTAGACCTGCCTCTTTTGATGAGGCCTCATTCATTAAGATTAATCGATTTTTGAGTAAAAGTTAAAGAACCATTTTTTTTTAATTAAATTAATTTTAAAAATATTTTTAAAACAGGCTTTTTGTTTTAGAGACATGCTATGCTTACCATAGAGATGCATTGTCATAGGAACATTTTTTTACATACAGTAAAAAAATGCAGCTCAATCTGACACTAGGAAGCAGGTCACATAAATATAAAAAAAATATAGAAAGTATTCTCAAAGCAGGCTTTTCGAAACAGGTTGTAAAATATAAAAAACCAACTCATAATAGACTTTAACTTTTTTTTCTGTACACTGTAACAATCTTGTATCCGGTGTCTTTTCGATTTCAATGATAGCACTTCGATATCCATCACGCAGCCTAGACTGCAGGGCTTTTTTTTATATTTTGTCGACTATTGCTCGCAACTTGGTTATTATCATTGGTGTTATATGTTTTGTGCCAGGCTACTTACATTTTTGATTGAATATAGTTTACTGCTCATGCTTATAGCTTCTAGAAATATCCAAATCTTATAAGCAGAGATTGTTTGTAAACACTTCGTTGTGAATATTACTAACTCGAATAGGCTGACTTGACCGGAGTATTACCACTGCCTCACAGAAAACCAGCTGTCAAACACTGCTTGCACTGTTTTACCAAGGGTACCATCCGGTACCCAACACTCAACTGTGATAAATTCCTGTGTGCGAGTTACTTTACAAACATTCAAACAACGGACACAAAGAACACCTACACTCGGAACAACAATTTGAGGATTACACAAAGTGTTGTCCCGCGTGGGGATCGTACCCACAACACTCGGCGAGGCAGCGTAGTGGCGAAGTAACCACATAAACCACTACGCCATCAGTACTGTCAAAACTCCCCCTCTCCTCTTTTACCTCATCCCCTTTTCCTTTTAACCTCCACTCATATTGTCATGTCGTATCGTGTCCATGGGCGGCGGTTGTCACTGACCACCGGGTGACACGACTGTTCGTTTGTTCACTCATTTCTTAAAAATGTCTTTACTAGTATTTAAGATAAAATCTACCCAAATATTATTTGAAAGAAACTCGATTCGACAGAATTTTTCTCAACATTATCTCCGTCGGTACGTTTTCTACCGTCATTCATCATGTTCTTACAATAAATTCCTTGTTACAATACATTAGTTTCTCTTATCCGCCACACCTAATGTTGGAGGTAATTGAGGCTACATGATATAATGTAGTGAATTCGTTCTCTCGCCCCCCTGCGTTACCACGCCTTGGTTTGTCTACATTTCTATGTAGATAAACATTTATTTGTCTGATGATTTATTTATTGTCTATTTTGTTTAATTTGAACAACTTAGATCTACTTACAGCTGAGGTGCGTGTTCTCGGTTCAGTAGAATAGGGTCACCCCATCTCTGGGTGTCGTAAAAGGTGATTAAGGGATCGGACTGTTATCCGTATATATAACAGTATATATAAGTATATATAACAGTCAAATAGTGCCCTTACGACTGCACAGATGGCGACGGGGTTCAAGTGGTCACCTCGCCAATACGCCGAGTGGCCTGGGTTCGATACCCAACGGGTCAACACTATGTGTAACCCTCAAATTGTTGTTCTAAGTCTGGATGTTCTTTGTGTCCATGGTTTGATGTTTGTAAAGTCCCCCGCCGCACAGGAATTAATCCTAGTGCGGGAGTTATCTATTCCTAAAAAAGGCTGTTAAGTAGGACTAAAGAATGGTTGGCGAAAGTTGCTCGTTTTAGACGCCTATGCCTAACCCTTAGTTGATACAGGCGTGAGTGTATATTTATATGTAAAACTTACATCTAATTGCTTAAATATATAAGCAAATACATATAAATACATGAAGGCTATTAAAAGTCTTAACACTCAGCATTGCCATAGTACATAATGTAGCCATCAAATACGAGCAAACGATGGTTGAGCAATAGTAGTTTTTAGGTAAGAAACACTTGTGGCATAAAAATCCACTTCTATTTCCTCTGAGATTTTATTAACCGTTCTGCTGACACAAATGAATAAGCTATTTTGTAAATATGTGGGACGAACATGTGGTATATAAGTTGAATCTAAACGACCTTGGTTCCAAGTAATGAAAGGAAAATCACATAGTCATTGTTTATCTGTGTGTCCTAAGTTGACGGCTTTGAAGAAGATGTTATAGCCCTTCCTCTGAAGATGTCGGGTTAACATCATGGGAAGGTCATCAGAAAATTTGAGACTGGAGATGCCATTGCATTCCACAAGGTTTTATGACAAATCTTTCACTGTTGAAGCTGTACGCTTGTGAATTGCGTTGCCAAATAACATTAGGCTAGCTGAATCTTTGAATATTTTTAAGAAAATAGTTCATGACTATTACTTATTTATTTAGTTCTGTTATGTAGTATCTATTATTTCAATATTAATGCTATGTATGTATGTATTGTTGTATGTATTTATATGCGTATGTATGTATTTTTATCTGTATGTGCGTTAGTATGTATGTATGTTTATCTGTATTTGTATTAGTATGTATGTTAAATGTTGTACATATGTAAATATGTTTAGTTTTTTATACAAGTTTTATATTTGAACATAAGTTAGTATAGTTTTCATTAAAATGTTGAAGTGATCCTCCAACTACCTGTCTCTCCGAATGATTATAATCCATCCTAAGGTTGCCTGGAAGAGATTGTACATAGCAATAAGGCCGCCATTTGTACATTATATAGTTGATACTTGTACTGTATGTATTGAATTTTACTGTAAGAATGGTGTACAAATAAAGAGTATTCTATCTATCTATCTAACACACGACACGTGAAGTATTGGTAGCTCTACGTCGCATGGCACAGCATCGCGTCAGTTCACGTTCCATTGCTACATCTGAACAAAGATCATCATTTATAAATGATCGATCGAATGATCATCATATATGAACTAGACTTTTTTTTATGCAATAAGGGCAAACGAGCCGACGTGTCACCTGATGGTAAGTGACTACTGCCTCCCATGAACACCCACAACTCAAGAGTCACAAGTGCGTTGTTGGCTCTTTAGGTAGAAGTACGCTCTTGTCTTAAAGGTTTTATGTTGGTAACTAGACCAATAGATCAGTTGGAATAGAACCAACTACTAACCTAGTGGTTAATGGGTTCTATTCCCTCATTATCTCGCCATCTCGGAGTAATTTATGTATAATATGTACATGTACATTTCGCAATGTAAGTATATTTGTCAGTAGTAAGTTACCATAGCAAAAGCCGATTATATAATATATTAAGAAGCTTATTACTATTAAGACAAATATATTATATGCTCACACACTATTTTATTTAAAAAGAATACCCATACAAAGGACAAGTATTTGTGGATCACACAAATTTTTGTCCCGTGTGAGAATCGAACCTATGATCTCCGGTTCAGCAGTCAGGGTGACAAACCACTAGACCAACAGGACCGTCGCGAGACACTAGACGTATAAATAAGTATATCTCCAATTTATGCAGCATATGCAAAATCACTGTGCTCAATTTTTTGTATAAAGCGCTAATGGAGCGCTTTGTGCATAAGAGCGGGCGACCTATTAATAACACTTTACAAATTGTATATTCCGGTTCTGAAATAGCAGAACTATATTGAAAATCAGGCGTCCACTACGAAATGCTTGTGCCGATAGAAAAAATGTCTGCATTGCAATTAATTGACTGGACCCGAAATAAAACACTACTATATTTTAATATTATTATCCCAACATATTTCGAATAAATTATGCAAGTTTTCAAATGTGTTTTTTTGTATTTATATTTATTTTTAGTAATATTCCCGTAATACACACTTTTGTTCCACAGGTTTAACTCTATTTGTGTGTGTTGTTGTATATTTATAACAGTTACCTTCGAACTAAATTTAAATAAATTAGTTGGTGGGTTAACTAAAGTTCACATTTTCCTTAGAGACGGTAGAACCTTGTTCGATGTTTAAATAGCTTAGTATTATTGATCCCGACAAGTCACACTGATGAAATGCGGGGACTAACAAAGATAAATCGCAAATAAATCGGTTTCAAAGTATTTTCTGCTATATATTAATTACCTCATATACAATCAACAAGAAACAAACCATGTGAAAAAGAAAGTCTATTTTTTATGTTAACGGTAACACGCTGAATGCTAAATCCCACGTGCACTGTAATAGATTATTCTAATAAATTCAGAGGCAGGATAATTATAATAACTTAAGAAAATATTCAACACGTATGTTTTTTCATATCCACCCAGAATTTTGACGTCATGCATTATGTTACACGGTTGTAAGACTACTAATTAAATTCTTTTGCAGAATACTGCTTACCGTTACAGTTAATTAGTGCAATCATCAGCTACGTTACTACAGCTATTCAAATTTCGTACCGTCGTACCAGTTAATACTCTTCACAGTAACCTAAAAGTTATTAATTTAATTTTATAAAAAGTTAGCTGAACGAATCTATATTTTTAAACTCAGAATGTTTTAATAGAAAAATTTTCGCATATATTACCGAGATACACAAACAGACACACCCACACGAACATATACACAAACAAACACAAACACACACACACATAGTGAGAGAGAGAGAGAGAGAGAGAGAGAGAGAGAGAGACTAATACTACTACTAAAGTACAAAAATTTAAAAGTTAGCAACTTAGTAGTAATTTAAATTCGATTTTTTTGTTTGACTGTTATTTTTGTAGTGTTTTTTTAATATGACACTGTGTTTGTCTTACGATTACTGCTGAATGTTTAAAGTGTGCGCGAGAACGCTGTAACCTAAACACAAGTTAAATCTTAATTTAAATAAATTGTTACCCTAATCTATACTTCGAAAAGTTGCTTTATTTTTAACTATATAATTGAAAAGTAATTTTGTAGTTTGTTTATCTTATAAATGTATTTAATTATGCCACTATTAACTTCCGACCAGCAAGCACTCCGCTTGGCTGAGTCTATATCAAAGTAATAAAAAAATATATCAAAATATTAGACACCTAATTCGTTTGTACTGTAATCCTTTTTACTTCCGCGTTTCAAATAAATCCAGCTTAGCTTTATAATTTAACTTTGGTACATTCAATACAAAATAATAATTTGTACTAAAGCCCATGTATTTGTGAAAATAAACAATTTTCATATTTCTCAAGAAGATGTTAAGCTCGGAACACATTGTGACTCTTACATCATAATATGTTGTTGTTTTTGTTAAATGTGTATAGTATAATGTATAGGGTTTGTGTCTAGTGCACATTAGCCTACCATAGTGACTCCATTAATCCAGGTAAATATAAACATTTCTAAACAACACATTGGCCTTTCAATTTCAATGATTTTGATTTTTTTTGCATATTTACGTTTAAAAAAAAACAGGATATAAAACCAACATTTTGTTAGTAACGTAAACTACGTTACTAACAAAATGTTATGTATGTAATGTGTGTTTAATTTACGCCAGCCCCAAGGTCTCTTTTAAGAAATATAAGCTTAACTGGTCAATTTAAAATTGACCAGTTAAGCTTATATTCACGGTTTAAAGATCACTTTTGAAAAACAAAATTTCTCCTAAACACTAATGTTCCTAAAACTGCCATCACTTTTCTAAAAGTAGCGAATGTGAACCTAATTACAACGATTTCTGATTCATATCGTATTCATATCAACTGTATTTACTATAATTATTTACTAAGGGACTGAGATTCATAAAGTGTTGCTATCAAGTATTTGTTTCAATGTTTTCCATTTATAAAGGAAAATTTAAGTTAAAAATTTTATTAAAATATATCAATTTTAGCACATACTTGTCAATATGACTAACTTTAAGGCACAACAAAGTAATAACAGCGCCCTCTGCAAAATAACAAGTTGCCACGCTTGATCTGATAAATAAATGTTCTACATAATAAAACGTATAATGAGAATCGTTTTAATAACATTCATACTACCGAATAAACAAAAAAAAGTATTTTCAGTTTTATCTTTGCTTCAAAAGATGGCGCTGTGCAGTTTTTTTAGATCACGGTATGGTTTCATTACTGCGGCCACTTCATGTACGCTGTCTGAGTTTGTTCATGTAGTTTCTTATATTTACGTCAAACCTAGCCACTTTATTAAAAGATTCCCTCATGGGATTTCCTCAAATTATTTCAATTAATTTTTGGAATCTTGCATCGTGCAGGATTATATTACTATTTAGAGGTGAGTCGTACTTGCTAAAACACGTACTGAGTTATACGAGTACGAGTACGCTAAGACACGCGTTCCAAAGACTAGTGCCACGAGTATGAAGAAGTACGCGTCAGAGTATGCCTAAGAAGGGAATATTCCAAACAGTATATGTAAGTATATTAAAACTAGTATTGATACAACTCAACAGCGACTGATTCTGTTTTCACACGTTTACGTTTTTTTATCTTCCCGATGTATTCTCCAAAAATGTGTATATAAACAAACTTTTTCCGGACAATTAAAAACAAGTGCTTCTCTTAGGAGCCATGATGAAACTAATAAAAAGAAAAGTTTTTATACCTAATTCACTAATGTATACACGATCTATTAAAACTATAAGCTCACACCATCAGTTATCAGTTTTACCAATAAGTAACTATTATTAGGTTTAACTACATATGTACCAAGATATACGTAGGTCAAAAATATTTATAATGTCTAAAAAATATATACCTACCTATTTATTTATATTACCAAACGTATTCATGAAGATTTAAGATAATCAAAAATATTTATGGGTACAAGTTTAGTTTATTTACACCACCACCACTAGTGCAGTTTTTTTTTTATATTAGCCTACCATTATACTTTGCCTGATATAAACCGTAAAAACACTGACTGAAAAAAATAACAATCACCGCAGTCAAACGATACGAACTGACTGTTCGTATCGTTTGACTGCAGTGATTGTTATTTGAACTGAACTGTCAATCAATGACGACACTAAGGTTTAATTTGAACATTTTGGTAAATTAAAAATTCAAATCAATTCAACTGTCTTATGCCCGCTTCAACTGCATGATCTTTAAAAATATTTTTTAGTCTATTACTGTTCGAAATCGGGACTCACTCTTTCAGTCACACATACATCCATATATGCTTTGCAAAAATTAGGACGTACGTTTTAACGCGTTGAAAAATCGGTCTTATTTCTAACTTCACAGAGTCAATTTACTGACAGCATTGGAACGTTTTTCACTCACACATTCATAAACGAACGCGTGTGTGAACGCGTCTTGCTATGGTTGGAGTATTTTAGAGTTTGGCTCCTCGTACGTATCGTAGTCACGTTTAGTGGAATCGTCGTTCGCGGACTCCTCGGTACTTCTAAATATGCTTAATACATGTTTGTGTTCCCATTACGTACTCGTACGCGAGACGTCTTATATAAAACCTAGTGTTGAAACCTGTTACAGTATATACGCCTCACCTTTATTACTATTTAATACACATGTAAGATATGTGGGTGTCCTTCTGATAAAGGCTAAACAGAAATAGTATGATGGTAACTAGGTTGCCGATAATCAATCGTACTTTGAATCTACAAATACACATGATTTATAGACAATTTTTTTCCTAGACACAGATACCAAATATAATCATGTTTGTCCTGAGAGGGAATCAAACTCACGAACTCTGCCTTAACAGTCAGGACCACTAACCATTAGACCACAAGGCGTCAATATTTTATCATATACAATTTAAAGTTTGAATAGAAAGAAGAATAAGGATATGGCTCAGTCTGTCTCTACACTCGATTGCAATGTGTAGACATCAATCGGCTGCGAAACGTACCTTGAATGATGTTACAGACTACAACTGAATAATTATAATCTCACAGATAAATTCATCCTTATAAAACATGTCTAGTAACTAAATAACTAATGTTGAGTAATTTGAACAAATAAGTCGCATAAAAATGTCTCAGATACACGTTGTGTGCGTATGCCTGTGTAGCTATTGTCTGCAAACAGTTACTGTGGCGTGTTAAAGGATGTCCGCTCTAAATTTACTTCAATTATTTCATTGTACAGGTAGATGACAGTTAAGATTGATGAATGTAATATTTATTTAAAAGAAATCTAATTTACAAAACATATTAACCAATAATAACATTATAAAAGTGATTTGAGGGGTGTAATTCATTTCATATGTCAGAAACGACAAATTGTCTTTCAATTTCAAATTACCAAGGTTATGTATATTAAACTCAAAATAAGCTAAGGCTAAATTAGTAATATATCTAATATAACATAAATAATAATTCTATAAAAGTATCAGTGCATATTACGCCTTACAAAGAAATAGAAAATGTAAACTTGTACAAGAAATAACTGAGCAGATTATCTATCTTAAGGTTGTGCGCTCATTGCGGTTTTAGTTAAATAAGAGAGAACAAAGAAACCATCGAACTGTCTTAATTTAATAAAAATCATTGCTATACTGAAAATGTTTTTCTTTTGTTCGGCACATAAGCATAGTGGTACACTATTTGCTAACGGAAAATCAGTACAGCTAGTGCAACCAATAGCTATACTGAGTTTATTGCTGTCTGAATTTAGGAACTCCACTTCATTTTTATTTTATTTTTAGTATTTACTAATATTTGACATGTGGCTTACGGTTTTTTTTTATACTATGGGGAGACAGACGAACAGGCGGGTCACCTGAAGCAAAAACCGCCGTCCATGGACACCTGCAAGTCAAGAGTAGTTAGTGCGCTGCCTGCCTTTAAGAGTGATGAGGGATGCAGGTAGGGGAAAGAATAGAGGGGGATGAGGAGAGGGGGGAATGAGGGGGGTTGGGCCTCCGGAAAACTCACTCATTTCGGGGAAATGCAATGCAAGCGTTACTTCACAACCGATTTTCTGTGAGGCCGTGGTATCGCACCGGTCGAGCTGGCCCATTCGTGCTTAAGCATGGCTCTACCACTGTTAAAATGGTGGAGTAAAGTAGGGCCACTCCATCTCTTCCTGGTGGTGTCGTAAAAGGCAACTAAGGGAGGTGGTAGGCTAATATATAAAAAAAAATATCGGGCTGATATCTTTTAGATTAGAAAAGAACTGATGACTACCAAAATTTTGATAAGTCACCTTTAAAATAAAATAAAATTTAAATGTTCGTCTTTTCGTCTGCTATAATGCCACAGACAGGCACACTACCACACAGATACCTTGTGGTACCAGATACCTTTACTTGTTAACCCCTCCACCATTAGAAGTTCAACAAATACAGTGTAGATAATATAGAGACAGGTATAATCTCATGCAGATGTAGATGTGGGTTCTCAGGGGAGAAGCATAAGGTCACCCCATCTCATGTCGTGGGTGTTGTAGTAGATGACTAAGGGGTCGGACTGTTATATATCAAACAGAATGTTTACAGTCATATAGAACCCGGTTGATTGCAAGAGGCTTATCTCATATTACGTTAATGGGATCAAATTCAATTTGACAAAATGTTAGTGTTTATAACACCTCAAATGTGACTTGATATCCTATTTTTAGTTGTGATAGATGTATCTTAATACTACGAACTAAATTAAATAAGAAAGTTTTTTGTATGTTGGCTTACTCGTTTTACAAGCTTTTATTCGCCTTGCAATGTATAATTGTACGACTCAAATCTTGCTCGTTAAATTTGACCAGCTTCTTCGGTGTCTCATTGAGCTGAAATTTTGCTTTTGCTATTTGCAGCTCCGCTGACAACGCTGTTTATGATAAGCATGACTGTGATTCCAAAAACTTCTTTTAAAAATATTTTATGAATTGTTTATTTCGTCGATGATGTCCATTCGTAGATTATTTTTTTTACGAGATTTAATGATTTAATTTCGAGTGTCAAAATATGTTACCTTGGCTTTCAACAAGTGGTCCTAGTAGAAATGATTATAATTTTAACACATTAACTAAGTGAAAGGCCAGATAAACAAACAGCCTAATAATACTATTAGGGTTCCCGTCTCTTTTTGAGGTAATCATGATCCAGATAATTAAAAATAGCCTGATGTTTATATTGTCTACTTACAAAATTATATTTAATATATTTATAAAATTAGTTTGTGATACTGAAAATATTTATTCAGTGGGTTCCACAGTCGGCACAATTTCTGGTCTTTGGCAAGTGAGGGCTCCACACCGGTTGGCACAACATTTCAGCTTGCGTGGGCAGTCGGCGTCTCCTGTACATGTGTGGGTACATACCCAAGGTCCTCGAGGAAATTCTGGGCAGTTACCGGGTTTAACTGTAAGAAGATAAAAGTTGTTAATACTATGAAAGGTCTTTCATTCAATAATCCTGTTTTTGCAATTGGCATTTAAAACAACAGCGGGCATGGTCCAGTTTCAGCTAAGGACATGGGTAAATTTGAACATCACAGGTATCGTTACTAGTTTCCCGGCACAGAAAATAAGCTTAAGTACTGCTTGCTATTTAACAATCATACCCTTTACTCGTTTATACTGGTTATGTTACCCCGTGGGCACATACCTCGAGTTTTAAGTAAAGTACAGTTGAACCCTAGAGACTGTGTGCAAGGATTCCAGAGAGATTTGCAATATTAATTCAAGTTAAAGCAGCCTTTGGCTTCAGCAGTAGCATGCTAACTGAAAAACTCAGAAAGCCTTCTCCATCTTGTAGCAAACATTTACGCTCAAGCTGAAATAACATACCTAAATCAACGAAGTGCCTCTCCGTCATAGGATCAACACACATAGATCCACCGCAAGCAGTAGCACAGCACAGCTGTTCTCCTTCACAAGGTATTTCAGGGCCGCATGCCGGCTCGCAGATATCCACCGGCAGTGTTGGCGGACAGGAGCCTCTCGGACGAGGTTTTTGACTGCATGTCAGAGCCACTAACACCAGCACTGGAATATAAACGCCAAATACTTGATAAGTCATGAATTAATTTGTGTGAGTACACAATTGTTACTTTATGTCTGCGTTAGGAATCTGCTTCGGCTATAGGACGAGCGTTTCATCGCCTTCTAAAAAGACTTATATCTTCTGGTGAACCCGAGAATGCAAAAATTTACCGATATGCTATACTGCTCTTTACCAAATTGTGAGGTATGGTATCATCGCTGAATCGCTCACCCCCCCCCCCCCCCCCACCCCCTGAATTGGAAGAACGTAGGTGTTATTTTCTGGCAAAATAACAAAGTCTTCGTTATTAACTTCATATTAGAGTATATTCAAAATGTTTCCAAAATTTTAACAATATGTTATGCATCATCTGTTTAATAAAAGGTATTTATGCTATTGTTTTATTGCGTGCACTTGGTGGAACTTACTACATTAAATTAATATTGTGTAGTACAAGTTATTTTACTAAAGATGTGTTTAACAATAATAATAATTCTTTATTTGTTATCTCCTACAGATACATCGCATATGCTATCCTGTAGGTATATGAAGAGACACGATATAGAAAAACGCATTGGCTTAAGGAAGTTGGCGTATTTTGAACCGTAACAAGCTATGTATGCTATTCCAGACATATTTACAAATGACTATTCTTTACACATTACAATTGTCTTATAACCAACAATCAGCTTGGTGCATAAACTTTCTAGTGTTCATATTTATCATTTATTTACATATATACCAAATAAAGTAACACAACAATTGTATCTAAATTTTAAAATTTACTCTTCCATAAAATCAACAGAACTCTCGGCAGCAATGAATTTCTTAGCTTCTGATTTCGGGTCAAATTAAATATTTCTACAGAACAAAGCTGCCGGCTTATAAATTTTAAATAAGTTTGTTTACGAGGTGCTCATTGATATTGTTTTAAGTCAGAGGCAGTGAACCGTGCTAAGTCGTATTACGAATATATCAAGTTTAAAACATGACTTAGTTTGTAAGTGCAAATAACCATTGAAATGTGAGTCTTATGACAGGGCGTTCCCTAAAGGCCTGAGAGCCACAAACCGCGCTGTCTATCGCCCTAGCAGAAGCAGGCCCGAGACGGCGGCACGGCGTGTTCCACGCGCGCCTTACTAAATATGAAGGGGGGTGAGACCCCCCTCACACACTATTGGGGTCGCCTTGCTCAAAAGGCGGCCAGGTCTGCCGGGGTACACAGGGACTTCCGTTCTTTGGTACACCTGACGGCCCGGCCGTAAGACCCGTTGACGGAACACTGTGTGATTTTAATCGGTTCGTGTCCGATATACCACCTGACCCACTAGCCCCGGTAAAATGATAACCCGTGAGGGTTTTTCCACACAAACAAAAAAAAACAAAGACAAGGGCGTTCCCAATTAAAAAATCTCAATATAAAAGTAATGTTTACTTTTATATTGATATTTTTGATTTCGAATATCCAAAAATTCTCTGACTGTCATTGCTTTAATATTCATGTCGTAAGGCTATATATGTACTTAGTAGGAAGTACAAACACTAACATCTTTAGTCCTTTCGTTCTTTAGTTGTAGGAATATACAGGGATAACGTTAAGTTTGTAAGTTAAACATACACTACTTCAAACTGGCTGGGTAATCTTACTCTTCCTAAAGGCAGAACGGTAATGTTTGCTGATAACACCGCTCTTCTATTCTTGAACACATGTTGAAACAACATTCTCAGTTGACCTACAATCCAACATTGTCAACTGACAAAAGGAACAATCCACTGTTAATCTGTCAACACAGTGCTCCAAAAGATTGTTGTTACTTGGTTGGGTACCTCTACAACATAAATAATACTATACCTACATATATACCATCCCACTAAGGTCATGGTCAAAATAAAGTTCACTGAATGGTTGAAGTTTTTATAGTATGATAAAACAGAAGCTCTACTCTCTATACCTGATTTAAATATAGCAACTCCTACACACAAACGTAAACACACGCGCGCTGAAATACATACTCACAAACGCATTTAACTAAATAACCTTATGTTAAGTATCATTCTGAAAACAATTATAGTATAATATGAAATCTATAAGTGAACAACTGAGCATAAATAAAAATGAAGCTTAGACAGCAGTCTCCCACAATATTAGATTAAGCTTTGTTGTTATTCTAAAACTTATATAATATATTGTGTAATATAGTATATTGCAGTAATAAAATGGGTAGTTATTATTATTATTATCAAATAAATATTTTTAAATATAAAATATTTTAAACTATATCATCCAACGTATAGTTTTGTATGGTTCTGCAATCTTAAGTATCAAGGGACAGGTGATTCGATATTTGTTTTTTTATATACATATATATATATATATTAGCCCACCATAATGACTCGAAAAGCAACAAGTGGAGTCCAAGAGTGGTGGTTACCATCCTCATTGCAAGTGTAGGGACTGGGTGATCTCAGGACTGTCAATAATGCGGACTGCGCGCCGCTGCAACCGATCGAGAGCGTCAAGCAAATACTGCGCATAGCCGTCCCAAAGATGAGAGCAGTACTCCAGGCATGAGATAACGAAGGTCTTGTATAAAAGACACATATGCTCTGACGAGAAGAACCGTCTCACCTGTTCAATATACTGATCTGCCGCGAGGCCGCCTTAGTGACGCTCTCGATGTAATCACGCGGATTGAGATCCGCCAAAAGTCCATACCCAGGATACTAAGTCTATCCTGCAGAGACAGTTGAGTGTTCTAAAGAGTAGGAAGGGGAAGGAATGGAAACTTTGTATTAGAAAACGCACACTCCTGTGTTTTCTTGGCGCTATACTCGACCAGATTCTCACATCCCCATTGAGAAATGCGGCTTACGACCAGGTCGAGCTCAGCAACAAGCTCCTGTCGTTTTCCGTCAATGTCTGCTAGCTTGGCAGCAGGATGTCCAAAATATCACCCATGTACTGTGCTGTCTTCTGCATAACAATGTGTACCCTTTTGTACACATTGTTATGCAGAAGTGTAACGTGTAACGCCATCTATGTACAGATATGCGAACTACAAACTATAAAGCGCATATACAATACGATGCCATAGAATTCACAATATGATTCGTACTAAATTGTGATTAGTATAATAGTTAACGCATTTTTTTACTATTTTCTATATTAATCTTCATTAGTAATATATTTTAATTACCGACATTTCAATTTAAAGAGGCTTTTGAACTCAAGAATCTTCGATGGCACATGGCAAAATGTATGATAATACAGTTTTAATCAGGTTCTAAAGTTAAATATAACATACACTGATAGAAATTTTAAGCATAGTTTTTTATTGTTTCTTGTTTGTTTGTTTAAAAAAGACGCGTTAGGATTCATTCTTGTATCGCGCGTACTTAACAAACATTGAAACAACGGACATAAAGAACACTCGGAATCAGAACAACAATTTGAGGATAACACAAAGTGTCCCGTGCGAGGATCGAACCTACAATACTCGGTGCGGCAGCGTAGTGGCGAGGTGACCACTTAAACCACTACGCCATCCGTGCAGTCAGATATTAAGTCACCGAGACACACACCAAACATTTCTTTAATTCTTAATATTAATAAATAAATTAAATTCTTATACACATATATAAACTCAAGATATTTTAACATTCGGGGTAGGCAGAGACAAGAGCCCACCACTTGCTTCTATCCTTACATAACTCGCGAGCTTCCTTTACTGTCATTACCGTTTCCCTTTGATACACCATTTTTCATCACCGATTTGATCAGAATATCGATAAAGATTGATAGAGCCATTAAAATCCAATTAACTAACGGTAACTTAATTCAATTATTACTTGCGGTTATTTTAAGCACTTACAAAAGAAAATAAGTCAGCTTCCCCAAATGATTAAACATTTTTTTTACCTGTATTTCAAAATAAACTATCCGCATTAGCTGCCAGTGCAGAAACATGCAAGCCTAAAATTTTGGCTTACTCTATCATTTATATTCACCTAAAATTATGTTAAGATAAAACAACTGTCAAAAAACGCTTCTGGTTCTCAATCGAATTGCTAACAAAAAAATACAACAATTTTCAACCATTAGCCATTATAATTACCACAATTTAAATAAAGTTTAATAAAAAACATACCTAAAAGATCCACTGCCGGACTTTAAGTAACACTTCAAAGTAAACGGTGATATCATCTAAAATATAATCAACATACTTGTGTGTGTGTCTGATGAATGATATAATATTTACATGTATCAATTAAGTAGACATTGCCTCTACGAATTATTTTGCATATATAGGAATGGAACGCATACGTCACGAACATTTTATTGCGGTTAATTTGAAAGTCACGTTTCTGTTTATTCCTGACTACGCAAAAAGCGGAGGATTATTTTCTTCGAGAGCATGTATGTATATATATCTAAATATTAAAAGGAGTCGTATCATTTAAATCATTTTAATAGTAGGTATGAGTGACTGAGCGTAGATATAAAATTTCGAGATAGGAATTTCTTTTTTCGGCAGGCTCGTAAGAAAGCCATGTGAACGTAGATGGAATGGAACGTAGAACGTATGGATGGGAACGTAGATACCCACCCACGACCTCGTGCTTAGTGAAGTTTACTAGCCTCTAAACCAACAGGCAAGTCGAAACGCCAGTAATAAAGAAACAAAGATTTTTGTAAAAATTTGCTGATTTAGTATTAACTTTCACGGACATCTGAACAGTGATCGAACCGACACTTATTCGTCATAAACGCGACCGACAGCCTTCTCTGCAGGGGATGTCTGAACGTGGAGGAAACGGCCTCCTACGTTATCCTGAATGCGAGGGAGTAGCCAAAGCACCGGCAGAAATCCTCTCAGGCGCGAGGATACTTTCATGAGTTACATTCATATTAATTTAAATAAACGGTTTTACTCACGTGTGTATTTCGGGGATGCAAGTCTAGTTTCGGTCCAGCACGTGAGTAAAATCGTATATTAAAATAAATTTTCTTTTTTTTTTGAGAACCTTTTGGGAACCATCCCCAAGACCACCAGACACCACTGAGCTGAGAGTCAGGCATGTTGGAGGGGATGTTGTATTCGAACTGACTATAATCACACAGTGTTTCGTCACAATGGTTCTATTGCAGGGTGAAAAGAATACTTTAAGAATAAGCCGATTATATCTACAAGTATGTTTGTACAAACGTACGTACGTTACGATTATATCTACAAGTGTATTTATAAAATAAATTGATGAAACAGCGGCTACAAGGGTTATTACTTTTTTTTGTCGTGTGGAAACCCCGATGTGACATCATCTCACCGGAACTGACAATGAAGTGGTGTCGGACTCGAAACAACTAACCACAAGGTATTCCATAACAAGTGGATATTGTTATTTAATTATATTATTATTATTATACCACTATTATAAATGCAACCAAGACCGGTATGTTGGCGCTTGACGAGGCCTTTGTTCAGCAGTGGACAGCAATAGGCTGATGATGATGATAAATGCAAAAGATAGAATGGATGTTTGTAACTCAATCACGGTAGAAAGGCTGCACGAATCTGGATGAAATTAGCACCGAGATAGATCGTTAGCACATAGCACATAAGCTACATAAGAGTCCCAGAAAATGTACGGTTAAAAAGTCTAGGGACAAAGTTCACAGCCGTTCAAGTTGTTCATCAACGTACAAGTGGAAAGAGATAATTATATACTATTAAATAATTATTTATCATGAAGCCGTATACATAACAAGTTAACCAACTTAATCATATTCAAAATAATATCACAGACAAAAACAACTGTAAACAAAGCATGACGCTGGCTGATGAAATAGGTTTAAAATACGTACACGTTGCATTTTTTTTTTTCACTTGTCACAAATCACTTTTATGTCCTGCCATTATGTAAACTATCATCATCTGCGATAGGCTGATGATGTGATGATTATGATGATGAATAGATTTAACTACTTGTTAGTTTAAAAGCCCCATCCAAAGTAGGTAGTCAGCTCAATTAATTTTATCACTTTTTGATAATATTTAAACCACTCTTAAGAAACACTTAAAGAGCTTTACCTTGGTCCGAGTCTTCATTATTGAAGAAGAGCCAAATTTGTTAGGATTTGTGCCTCACTGAAGCTCGGTTCTATGTAAACAAGTCATTGATATAATAAACTCACCGATTACAAACACAAAACGTCTCATTTCGTGAGAGACACACAGTAGGTGCTCCGCTGGTTTGTAAATTCTCGCTGCGTCTAATAATCGCGGGTCGTTCGGTCACAAATAACATGATACATACTGACAAACCGAATGAAAAGCTTAAAATATAATCGGTAGTGAGTGCAAATACAAACTTTTCTTTTTCCGTGATTGTTTTAAAAGGCGACTAAGGGATCAGATTGTTATCTATCAGATAGATATAGTGCCCGAATAACAGGAATAGGTTGCGTAAAGTGGGTTTACTTATTATCTTGAGAGTATTTATAACTTGGTCGTATTTTATAAGTTGGTTATTTTAGACAGCAGCGTGTATCTGTTAATGTGACAGTGATAAATAAGAACAGTGTCACTAATAATCACATGCTTATTATAAATTATTATTCAAATAATCGCTTAAGGAAAAGAATCTTTAAATAAATACTGTCAATATTTATTTAACGATATTTGTTTGACACGTTTTCGCCCTATAATATATTGTAAAAGTAGCAAGAAATATATTATTAAAATGAATAAAAAAATATTATTCTCTCAAATGTTTGTTAAAGTAAGAAGTTTTACTTACTTGTTTGTGGTAGATTTTGTGGTATTTATTTCTTTTATAATATAGTTGGGCAGGTTTAAGGGTAAGGGGAGAAGAAAAAAAGGGAAGTTGGATAAGGAGATGGGAAAGAGGAGAGGGGGTGTTAGGCCACTCAGTGTTCTGTGAGACCGTGTTGTCGCACCGGTCGAGCCGGCCCATTGGTGCCTAAGCATGGCTCTCCCACGATACAAAAATACGTATAATATACCACTAAGATGCTGAACAAAGATACCGTCTGTATAGAAAGATCAAAATCTATCTGCCTCCTCTCATATACCTGTGGCAAAGCTTTTTTTATTTTTTGTTTTATATTATAGGTCACTTAATGGTTAGTGACAACCGCCGTCAATGGACATCTGCAACTCGAGAGTTTCTACCAAGTATCAGTTATTAACTTCTAATAGTCTCCAATAAGATCCTTTACAATATATTGTTTCCTGTTATGAAATAGAAAACGCCTTCTCGTAAACTCGTGAACACAAAATCAAAAATATATTTGCACTTTAAAACACAGTGCAGTCGTAAGCTTCTGTAAAACTCAAACATACAAACTGTTAGTAAGTCTAATCAAAACTCGTTTTATTTCTATGTTCGTTATTATTACGACTTAGCTAGCAGATCTTCTATTAAAATAGATAGTAATATCTAAATTACTAAGAACTATTACTTATGAGATCTCCGAAGCCAAACTTAAACCTACGAATATCAAAACTTTGACAACTGTCTACTAATATTTAACATCCGTATGACAGATGAATACGCTGATCATTCTAACTTCAACTTTATTTCTTTTCATTACAGCTCTAAATTAAACAAACGGATTAAGTATATGAATCCAAACTTTAGTCATATTAGGACTCTTTATTAATTTCATCTTATAGAAGAAACTTTATAACATATTTGCATTTCTGAAGAAACATATAACGTCTTTATAAACTTGGTCTAGGTGTGACGTTGTTACGACTGCTGAACCAGATGTCTTGTGACTATCAAATAGTAGCCTCGAGTTTGGGATGTTTTCTTTTTGCTCCCTGCATTACAGGAATGTCTCCTAGTACGGGAGTTGAATTATACAAAAATAAAAAAAAGTAATTCATTCATTTAAACATATAACCCCTAAGGGATAGGCTGAGCCCTTAGGACCAATAAACCACGGGCCACGACTCTGTGTTTCTCGCCTATAATCCTTTTGCCACGAACTGAGAACTTGACTCGGTAAGTGACATCGGACTGTCAGTATCATTGGAATGTTCGTTACAGAAAACATCTACCGAAACATGACGAAATGCGCTGTTTTATTCTGTAAAAACTATTGTGGTCGAACACCTAATGTTTCTTTTCGCCCGTAAGTACACTTCAGACTTATTTTAATAGTTATTTTTTCCAGAATCAATAAAATTTTGTATGAAATTGTCAAATAATACGCTTAATTAAAAAATTCTAGCTATAGAATGAGACGAAGCGAAAATTTGTTCCTTTGTAATTATATTTCGGATTATATCAGTCAATAATTAATTTGTCCACCACAATTGATCGAGATTGCCATTATCGATAGAAGTATATCGATAAATGAAAATTAATTATGGACTTATTGATTTTGCAGAATTATGTCACAAAATGTAATTTATTTTTTAAATTTAAAGTAATCTACTTTATTTCCGTATTTATTTATTTGTATGCTATTTCAGTACCACAAATTGTTTCGTGCTTTTTTAGATTCCCAACAAATCCGTTTCGAAAGAATTCGTGGGTAGAAGCAGTTCGTAGACAAGAAACTTGGATTCCCACTAAACACCATAGAATATGTGGTATACATTTTAAACCAGAGAGTTATAACAAAAAAGCAGAAGAAACTGTGTAAAGATACGCTTCCTACCTAGAATTTACCCGAATTTGTAAGTAGTATGAGTGATGAAGATTTCACATTAGAATAGAAAATTTATTTTGTCGTAATTTTACCCTCTTTATGGGTTAATTTTTGTAAAGCAATATAGCGGAATAGATTAAAATTATCTTTTTATTTTCGGCAACAAGTAATGCTAAGTAATTCATGAATAAATATTCAAAAAGCTACAAATAAAGCTACACATCAAGAACCAAGTATTTTAGAAAATGTAAGTGTCTAATTATAAATCAGAAAAAAAACTATCCTCCCCTATAAGATATAAGTATAAGATATAGGGGAGGATAGTTTTTTTCTGATTTATAATTAGATACTTTAGATTTCTGGCTCTGATTTAAGGCTGTAAAATTAATTTTAGCAGGTTGAGCCTAATTTGAGTATTTAATAATCTGGCAGCTATCAGGATCTTCTAATCCTTCTAAGATTATAGACTCTCCGAGAAAACAACGATTCAAGCGGAAGAAACAAAAACAAAATTGAAAAATAAAACGACTCCGATTGGTATCAAAATCGTTGTTTGAAGGAAAAAGTTTCAAGTTTACAATAAATATTGGATAGTTTGACTTTAAAATTAAGTTAGACAAAATTAGCGAAAAGACTAAACATTTATTAAATAGAATGAAGAAAAATATTGAGACTGGAAAAGTTCCACGTACTCAGTACTCTCCTGAACTAAGAACTTTCGCAATGACTTTGCATTTTTATTCAAGCCTACAGCCAAGCCAAGTCAAGTCAAGTCAAGGGGTGGAAAAAAAAGTTAATGGTGTACTTATAATAGACGAAATGGAGTCTGAAGAATTTAACCGAAGTTCTGGAAGAACTTTTCTTTTTGAAGATTTTGGATTTACTATAAAATCAGACCGTAATATACACGCAAGAGAGGTTTGAATATTTCCGCTCCTTGCACTTAATGAGGCTTGGAAATATCCAATTACTTATTTTGATAATAATAACATTTACGCAGAACAAAAATCTTATTTGATACTGACTGCCATTAGTCTAGTTCAAGAATCTGGCATAGAGATCAAATCTGCAACTTTTGATGGCCCACTGGTAAATTTAGCCACAGCTAAAAAACAAGGTTGCGATCTGGATCCCGAAAATTTTAAAACATATTTTGAGAATCCAATTAATGGGAAAAAAAATGTATGTGTTTTTAGACCCTTGCTATATGTTGAAAAATTTAAGAAATGCATTCCAAGCATATGATCTTTTAAAGACTCTCAAGGCCATCAAATTAAGTGGAAATATTTAGAAGACTTGCATAGATTGCAGCAAAATGAACTTTTCCATTTAGCTAACAAGCTGAGAGTGAATCATATCTATTTCAAAACGAAAATTAGGAATGTCCGGCTTGCATCACAGCTTTTAGCAAAAGTGTTGCAGACGTATTAATATTCTGTGAAACCCAATTAAACATACTTAATTTCACTGGAGTACAGGCAACCGCAGATTTTCTTAAACTCATAAATGATTTATTCGATATTTTAAACTCCAGAACACATCAAAATGGATACAAACGTTGAATATTGAAAATCAGGTATTAGTTTTCAATTTTCTGGATATAGCGACAGAGTATTTAAAAACATTTAAATGTTTTCAAATACTATGTAAATAAAAAAATATTTAATATTATTATTATTTTTTTTCTTTTTTTATACAACTCCCGCACTAGGATTTCCCGCACCTGATATTCAAACAACGGACACAAAGACATACACCCAGACTCAGAACAATTTGTTTATTACAAAAGTGTTGTCCCGTGCGGGGATCGAACCCATAATACTACCATCGATTGAACCGCAACCTTAAACTCTCAAAAGTATTTTATCTGAATTTCATTTAGAATAGTACCAGTTATGCTAGTCTGCTTATGCTAGATGTGGTTGCCAATAATTGAATGAGCACAGAAATGTATTTGTATTTTAGTACTTATATAAGATATGTGTATCATTTGTTGGCTATCAATACAGTATAATGAATTCGTATCGATATACTGGTTTCGTTTGATTTTGTGTATGTGCAGAAAGTGGAAAAGGTATTTTTAATGAGATGGTTTGGAAAATGATAACGCAACAGTTCGAATTGTCGAATCAATTTATAAAAATAATTTGGTACATTTAGAGCTAACTGACGTGTATTCTGGCAATTGCCTCCCTTTGCATTAAAATTGTTCCTAAACGTCATCTGTGGACAGAATAAATAAAACCATAGCAAGACAATATTGGGACCAGGAAAATATTGAGTAGCCCAGTAACAGTGACGATGAAACATCTTGATGTGGAACACGTGACCTTTCTTTCACCATTTGGTGAAAGGTAGTACATTATATAGCTTGATTTGTCGTACATAAACTTATTAAAAGAGTGAAGTGTGACACATGCGTATACTCTCATCGCAATATGGAAATGATCAATCCAGTCTTATCTGACAAAAAAATAAAGGTAAATTGGTTTATCCATCCGAGGACACAATTACTATTTGCAACTGAACTTGAACTCAGAAAGGGCTTCGAGAATAACAAACTCAAAAAATAGTATACAACAGACTTGTTACTTCCCCAAATTTGCGCGATAATAGAAACCCATCAGCTTATTGAAGTTATTTCTTTCCACTGAAACAAGAATGACAATGTTTATCAAATGAAAGAACTAAGCAAAGCTTTTGCACAAGCATAGTAAAATTTACGAATTTCATTTATTGGGAAGGAAACGGTAAAACAAAAAATAAAAACAAATATTTTTTTTTTGAAACTTGTACATAATTATAGCTAATAATTTGTTAGATAAAGATTGATTTATTACATAATTATGTACATAACAGGTGTCTGTATTGACATAAATTACAGTTTCAACAGTAAATCTATGTCGGCTATGCAATAGTAGCCTTAAACAATATTAAACATTATTATAAGTGACATTAATTATATTTTGCTTTAAAAAAAATCATGCAAGCAATAAAATACATTTCTTAACAACAGCCATTTCTCTAAGCTATTTTTAAAAACATTGACATTTTGTTTTTAATAACTACAGTAATACACATGAATGGCAGTTATGTAAGTACTTTTATAGTATATTGTATTATTATGACGGATAAATTTAAGTTATATTTACGACTATATTCAATACATATATTAGTCTTTGTGTTAGATTTTAATTTAAAATACTGCATGTTGTTTCTAACAAATAAGCATAACTCTAATATATAAAAAGTAGTAAAAGTATTTCCTTTCTCTAAAAACGTTTCTGAATGATTCAGTGTAACGCATATTATATATTGTTCTTATACATCTTTTTTGAAGAAAGAATGTGGAATGTAAGTCATTCGAGTTTCCCCAATAGATGACACCATAAGTTAATAATGAAGAAATATTTCCAAATTAGACGTTTCTGGTAACATACATCACACGTTTCAGCTAGGATAGATAAAGCGTAACAACAACATATCATGAATAACTATCATTTGCATTTAATTTTTGCAATGCCTTTATCACCTCCATTATCCATCCGTTTGCATAGTTTTACAACATTATTAATAAACTTTACAATATTTTTACTAAAATCCAACCAAAATATTAATTTATCTCAAGCAAGAAATCACGTTTTATCTATAATATAAAATCTAATTTGTTCGATGTAGGTACATTGAATGAATTAGATTTTATATTAGAACGATGAAAATATAATCAGTACCTACTGATATATTTTCGTCGTTCATTCATTCAATCGTTCATCGACATCTATTCAGCGAGCACAGCACTATTATAACATCAAAGTGGTTGAATCAGATTTCATACAATTGTTCAAACGTGGCGCGTCCTGTGGTTTATTGGTCTGAGGGTGAGGCGCATGAAACATCCACATATTGCCAACTATGACATAATTAAGTCGCGGGACTAAATTATGTATAAGTACGTAATAGGGAGCAAACCTATGGCCGTCAACCGGGCCCTGTACTTTTTTATTTTATTAGGGGGCAAACAAGCAGACGGATCACCTAATGGTAAGTTACTATCGCCGCACATGGACACCGGGAACTCAAGATGCACAAGTCGCCGGGCCCCTTTAGGTAGGAGTACGTCCTTTTCCTGAAGGTTTGAAGGTATAAACTGTATATGTACATACATACAATCAGATAGATAACAGTCCTTTCTCTTAGTCTCATGTCTCCAACGAGAATAGATTCTCTAGAGACTAGAATATCCTGTTAACAATGTATCCTATTGAATGCACGAATGGTGCGGGGACTAAAGTGGTCATCGCAAGGCTGTGCGTTCGATCCCGCACGGGACATCACTTTGTGTAATGCTTAAATTGTTATTCTGAGTCTGAGTGTTCTTTGTGTCGGTTATTTGAAAGGTTATAGAGTCCCCTGCTTGCTGCCAGGAGTTAATCCTAATTCCTATCTAGCAGCGAACGTAGCCTATTCACTACTTTCTAAATCCTAGTAACGGGAGATGAGTGAACAAAAAATTTTTATGATATTTCGATAGTGTTTGAAAAGAACACTAGAAAATGTTTGCTCTCAATTGCTACTGTTTTCAGTCTGCACTCAAATACACTATTGTTAGAATAATAATTATGAACTAACTGTTATTAAAAAGGTTATCAAATTCAACATTCAATGTTTTTTATTACGCAGCATTTCATAGAATCTAGTAAGTAATAAGAGTTGTTATCATTTATAAGGTCATCGAATTAAATTGTATGTTCAAGATAATTTGATGTAACTGATAGTTAACGACGTAAGACTCTGAATCACCTAAACAGTAATTTTTACGATGATTATATTTAAATATAGGAGAGCCATGCCTAGGCACGTGTGGGCCGGCTTGACCACAGTAATATCACAAAATCACAGAAAACCGATTATTAAGTAACAATTGTGCCTTGTTTCCCCGAGATAGTAAGGTTATCGGAGGCCCATTTACGACTTGAGGTGCCGATGTCAATATGGGGCGATAGTCACTTAATATTAGATGACCCATATCCTCCTTTGCGCATAGGGCATAAAAAAACATCAAGTATTCTCAAATGCCTAAAACATTATATTTTTTATACACTATATTTAAGCGCCTGTGTGTTTTGTATTACCATTTTGTAAATCACTAAATGCAAAATTAAGAAGTAACTATTTTAAATAATACTATATTAACGCCGCGTAGTATATTTTTACGTATGTAATAATGTGCATTCCATGTTAATATTTTATATATTTCTGAGTCAAGTATGTGCATGAAGTTTTAATTTATAAAGAAATAAAACACAATAAAACAACACTTATTATATTTTTATATTACTTACAAATAATATTAAAACAACGTTTAAATTAAATATATAAATCAAATCTGGTAGAACTGATCGTCCTTGCCTTTGTTGTCGGCCAGATATTTGTCAAGCCAGGCATCGATGACCGGTAGATTCTCCGCCGACCACGTGACCTCCTCCCTGATATTCCTCATAGACTTCTCGATAATGTGCTCAGCGGATCCAAACTCTCCCTGATGCGTCACGTAAAGGTGTGAAACGAGGTCAAGACCTTCTTCGGTTGTGAACTCTGATGTCGCTGATGTAATGAGATTGTCCCAGAGATTGGTACGAATTGAAAACCTGTGTAAAAGAGTTAACGAAAGTAAGTATAAGTAAGGCTCTTCTTTACATTTCAGCGATGGACACATCTTCATTCATGTTCAGTGTAAAACGAGATACATATACTTTACTAAAGCAATAGCTAATTAAAATCCTAGTACACAATATATTGCTGATGAGTATACGACACACCTGACAAATTTCTACCTAACGTCTATTTTGAACGAAACCTTAAGTTAACAAAAATTATGCAAATTTTCAAGGCAAGGTAACATTTTGCTATAGAAATTTACACGCTTAGACTATTGTTAAAGTAGAGATCAACGTTTCTCAAGGTCTACGTCAAGAAAAAAATCCAATACGCATAATATACACGCAACAATGAATTAGAAACACCTTTATCCTCGAAGTCACATGACTTGCTGACACGCTAGAACATTAACAGCATCAGGTTGCCAATACATTGCCATCCTAGTGTCACACTTCATAATGTCAAAAGCGAACAACGACCAAGTTGTCGACAGCCTGCCTATCATTGAACTACAAATAGAGAATACCTACTACTTTCCAACAGTATAAGTATTTCGTCATTCAATTTTACAGATGTCACAAGGCAATGAAGACAATTGATAGTGGTTTTTTTTTTTTTTGGGTACAGGGGGACAAACGAGGAGGCGGGTCATCTGTTGGTAAGTGACTACCGCCGCCCATGAACACTTGCAACTCAAGTGTAACAAGAGTACTGTTCGCCTATTAAGTTAGTTGAAAGGGAAGTGGGGAAAGAGGGATAGCGAAAAGGGGTTGGGCCTCCGATAACCTCACTCATTCGATCACACAATGCAAGCATTGTTTAAGAGATGGTTTTCTGTGAGGCCGTCGTAATGCTCCAGTCGAGCCGGCCCATACGTGCCAAAGCATGGCTCTCTCACGTCAAATCGTGTAAAGCACATCATATGTTACATACACACACACATTCACGCTAGCACAAATTTCTGCTGTAACATATCTATCTAATATGTTCCTATAATTATATCAAAACTCTATATTTGTGGTTAACATTAATCGGTTGTGGACTGTTGTTAACCCTAATATATAAAAATTAAAAATTACAAAATTGCCAGCATCGGGAAAATCGTTTTTTTTACCCGCAGATTCTAACATATTAAACCTTATCGTTTAGTCAAGATTAGCAAGTACTGAGATCTTCTCCTGAAAGGGTAGACGGTAACAACAGCCTCCCATTAATTTCTAAACTTCCGTGCCTCGAGCTTCCCCTAAAGTCGTGAAACATACACTAATGCCTGTATATCCGTATCGTTAGGCAAAGGCGGAATTAACGCCTACATTTTGCCACTCAAAAATCAGACCCATTTACGTAATAGCCAAAAAACCAAAGCCAAAGCAAAGCCACAAGCCTATTGCCGTCAACTGAACAATTTGGAAATTGGACCGAAAATTTTTGAGTACATTGACAGGTAAAGAAAGACAGAAAGGGAAGGAACTGGATATTGCTTATACAAAGGGCTCGGAGAGTTTAATAAATAGTTTATACTCCCCAAACTACCTATTAAACTCGAACTGGCTGGTGCTGGGAAGTTCGAGCTGTTTAACACGAAACTAGAACGGTGAACAGTGAATATATCTCTGCTATACACTCACCTTTCTTTTAAAACATCCCAGTTATTGCTCAAGAAATTGAACAGCGTCGTATAACCCGCTGATGATCCAGTCAACATGCTGAATATTAAGAACATGTCCGTCTCCGAAAAGTTTCCATTCCCCTCCAACATCGTTACATTCAGGATTCTAATTATCTTAGCTTCAGTTAGGGGGCAACCGGCAAGAGTCTTCAAGAGGAACGTTCGTTCACTAGGTTTTCTTGAAGATGGGAAGTTGATGACTCGTTGTAGTCCAAATTCCCATTCCTTTTGAGTGCCCCATCTGAACACTGGGCATACGTATTGGTTGGCAAGGCTGTGAAAAAAAAAACTTTAAGGCTGTTATCTGTCAGACAGTATACATACAGTCGTACTTTGGCCGGGTGACGGTAATAGGGTTACTCCCTATGTTTTTAAATATTCTAGTAGCGCCATCTACAGTGTGGAATGTGTCATAGTAACCTTATGTATATATTTTTATTCTACCTTCGTACTCAATCACCGAAGCTCTTTAGTTCATAGTTACAAACATGCATGCACTGCAGTCGGGTAATATTTTATTTATCGTTTGTTTTTGGAACTTTCGAAGATTTTTTTTAATCTTTGTATGGGAAAGATTTTATTATTTTTGATTTGTAATCTTTCTATACAGACTTAGTTTTTCACCGCAAAAGAAATAAGTTTGTGACCATAAAAAAATAAGTATTTTTAAGTAAATTGACAATAAGTTTCGGCGTTTTTCTTATACTTGTGCTTTTTTAAGACTTTACTTCTTGCCAAAATTCAAAATTCTAGTTGTTTAGAAACTACCCTAAAGGTTTATATTTACCCACAGAATGTTCAAAGTTGTTGAAATTTCATTCTTTAATGACCGTATCGTATGATTGCGTTGCCTTAGAAGCTTGATATTTTTACAGCTTCAAGGGACAGTAGACATACGTATTTCATTTTTATTTTAACTTGAAAGACAGATAGATGGATGACTGAGGGATCCTATAAGGGTTCCTTTTTTTTCCTTTTGAGGAAACGGAGTCCCTAAAAATTAGGAAAAATATCCCCCAAGTTTGTCTACCCTTTGCTGTTATTAATCATAAATATCAACTAATTCTGATTATGATTATGATATGAAAGGCATAACGAACATTTTCCCGAAAAAGTGTACCTATCAGAATCTCCAGGTGCAAAATAAATGTGACACATTTTTTTTTAATCCTAACATTGATTTTTACTTGTGCCGTGGTCTGTGATAAAAATATATACTCACGGATTGCCTTCATCGGGGTTCTTAGCCTGCATCCACTTGTTGAACTGTTCCTGTGCTTCCCTGACACATGGTTTATAACCGGCTTTGCAGAGGAATGATTTTGTAATGGAACGAAGGTTTTTCTTCCACGACTCTTCATCTTCCTTCTCGTCTTTGGCCAATTCTTCATAAAGAGGGCTCAATAGGATTCTAACGTAAGCCTGTAAAAGAAAGTGTGTTTAACAGAAATTGAGAAGTTAAGAACAATATATTAAAGAAACTGCAGTCACTTTTGTTCCTCTTCTATAAGTAGTATTTTTAGCTAACTTTAAAATTTTGAAGTGTCTTACCTGAAACTTTCCTTGTAAACACTGGCATATTTGTCTTCCGAGATGATCGATCATTGTAAACACTGGATCCCATACAAGATGATGCCTTTCATTCTTTAAAAATAGAGTCATATTGAAGGCAGTAGCGAAAGACAGTTCTCCAGCATAAGCCAGATTCCAAGCGTCGTGAAGCAGTTTAGCTCTGGTCAGTTCGGGCATCTGCTGCCGCTTGTCACTTTGAAGGAAGTTTGATAGAAGAATCCAGTTCTCTTGGTCATAATTTACTGGATACGGAGCTGAAAAATAATAAATCACTTTTAATATAACAATAAGGAAAAAAAGAAGACTGCTAACTTGTAAAGCTTTCATTTTGCAGAAAACTGCAGCCACATGACCCTTATGATATTCTTAAAAGAGTGAGTGCGACTTCCTGATTTTCTCAAACAAGTTCTACGTAACACTAACTTAAGAAAATATGAAATGTATTTGAAGAATGACCAATAATTGACTTAAGTGTACATTTTTAATTAATGAACTGAAGTAAATATCTAATAATTTTATTTTTTTAATGTATTTTGTTAATTTGTCATGTTTCCATTAAACACTTATTCTTACTCTCAAAGCCTTCTTCTCAATCGTAAAGAACTCTCTTTGTAATATTTCTCACATAACATCACATGCCCAACGTGATTTGTAGATTTCCTTCAGCTTGCACACTTATAAACCAACTAGAATTTCTTTTAGGAAATATTTTTACATCAGTAAACCGTAGCAGTAGCAGTAAACAAAACTGCCTTCTAAAGGTCACTTCGAAATTCAGGACGCATATTTTACATCTTCAGTCAAACGCGAGACTGCAATTAACTCAAGATCATATCATAAGTCAAGATTACAATACAAAGATATGCAAATAATAAGCCTGCCCATTCTTCAGTCTCTTTCAGACAAAGAAATTGAATGAAACACATTAAAATGGATTTCGGAGTGCCTTTTCAACTGTGACTGCTATTTAATGAGCTAACTCTATTGGAGGACAACTTTCAAAATATTTACATATTTGGTAATGGAATTTAAATTACAATTAATCAAATTGTAACAAACGACTATATATATGCTCGCGTTTAAGCTTATTTCTATTATTTACCTTTGATATGGTAAAGCATAGGATAATCTATTATTTAGTGTGTTTTTACTTCCCGAAACGAGTAACGTTTTCAAAATTTTGTAATAGAATTATTTATAATAAAATTTTAATGATCCGTGATTAGAAATCAAGATTCAACAACCGATATCGTCCAAATATGTTACAGAACCCTGCAACAGCTAACATGTAACCAAGTAAATTGTTTTTCTTTCTTAAAATATATGAGAGTTATCGGCTTGCTATAAATAGGGATACACTGCAACTCACCACCACAAAATATTTTGAGAGTTTTGAAGTACAACCACGCATTCGTGACAAGACCTCGAGCGATTGACGAAGTTGTTATTTAGTTGTAGAATTGACTTGTAAGACAGACCTTTCTACTTTCTAGTCAAAAATACTATTTAAATGAGGTATCACATGTAGAGGTATCAAATATACTCGTAGATATACATACACATGTATATACATACATTGCCAGGCTGATCAAATGAAGTATCCCATAATATATATAATAAGTTGCAATATATATAAATTCGCAAATCGCCTTCGATATAATCTCTTTAACATGTGGGATCCAACAAGCCTTCTGGTCTTCTGGATGGTAAGTAACTATCGCCGCCCATGGACACCTGCAACTCAGGTACTCTGTTGGCCCTTTAGGATGTCCCCCCAGAAGGGTCAGGGCATAAGGCGAAACACAACGCAAGCATTGCTTCACAACCGGTTGTCTGTTAGAACGTGGTATTACTTCGTTGCTTGCAGGTTGCTGCAGTTACTTAATTTAGTTTGCGGCGTCGACGTCGGTCCCGAGTTCTGCCGCCGCTCGCAAGACGCGGCGGGGGGTGAAAGCTCCAGCCGGGACTGCTGCGACGAAGACGGGATCCAAGACGGTGGCTACGGCTGGAGCGGAGCTGCCTCCACCCCCCACTCCAACACTTCTGCCTGGCCCCTCCACATCTGCCCCCTCCAATGAGGGTTGGCAGGTAGTAGGGGGGCCAAAGTCGAAAAAGTCCCGACAGCGGGCCAAGAAGGCTGCCGAAAAGGCGGCCTCTGGCCCGCAGTCGTCGTCGCTGGCGGTGGCCAGAAAAAAGCCGCGGAAGCTACAGCCGCCTAAAACCGCGGCTGTTGTAGTCACCGTGTCGCCAGAGGCGTCTACCGGCGGGCTGTCCTACGCGGCCGTCTTTAAGACGGCACGGGACTGTCTCGCCGGCAATTTCGGGACGGCAGGGGTCCGCTTGCGCCTAGCCCAGACGGGAGCTCGGGTCCTCGAGTTCCCTGGGGCCGATGGCGCAAAGACGGCGGATACCTTCGCCGAGAAGCTGAGGGGAGTCTTCGCAGCCACGGATGGTGTGAAGATCTCCAGGCCCACGAAGTGCGCGGAGCTGCGCATTTCGGGCCTGGACGACTCCGTCACTACTGATGATGTCCGCGTTGCAGTCCAGGAAAGGACGCAGTGCAACGCGGAAAACATCAAAGTCGACACCATCCGCCCCGGTCCGGGAGGCCTTGGTGCGGTGTGGATCAGCTGTCCCGTAGCGTCGGCCAAAATTTTTAGGCGACGCCGGCAGGATCCTCATCGGTTTCGTTAGCGCCAGAGTTACAGTTCTGGCGGCGAGACCGATGAGGTGTTACAAATGCCTGGTTGCGGGACACACCCGCATCAAATGTGGCAGCTGCTTCGACTGCAGCGGATTATGTTTCCGCTGCGGTCGACCGGGGCACAAGGCGGCAGAGTGCTCTGCCGCCCCTCACTGCCCTATGTGTGCGGCGGGCAATAAGCCCGCCAATCACCAGATGGGGCAGGGGGGCTGCAAGCCTTCCCGCGCTTCTCGGCAGACGTCGGGGACTAGCCTAGCGGAGCAGGCTGCCTCCGACGTTGTCCGTCTGTCCACGTCGACGTCCATGGAGGTTGTAGAGACGATTCAGTAATGGACTACGTCTCCAACCTCCTTGTCCAGACGAACCTAAACCACTGCGCCGCGGCGCAGGATCTCTTCCTGCAAACCATGGCGCAGTGGTCGATCGGTGTTGCCGTAGTCGCGGAGCCCTACTTCGTTCCTCCCCGTCCAAACTGGATGGGTGACTGGGACGGCTCCGTGGCAGTCGTCGGTTCCGCGGCGGCTCATTCCCCGCCCTTGTCGCTTAGAGACAAGGGCTCTGGATATGTTGCCGCCGAGTGGGGGGGGATCACCGTTTACGGTGTATACTTCTCCCCCAACCGGAGTTTGAGCGACTTCGAGGTCTTCCTTAACAGCTTGGAGACCTCGATGCGGCGATTAGCGTCTGGGCACGTCCTCGTGCTGGGGGACTTCAACGCAAAATCCATTGCATGGGGGTCCCCCGGGACGGACGCCAAGGGCGAGGCCGTCGAGGAGTGGGTGGCTTCGGTGGGCCTCTGTTTACTAAACAGAGGCTCCACCAACACGTGCGTGCGACAGCAGGGTGGGTCGATAGTGGACCTTTCGTTCGCTACCCCTGCTGTTGCCGCACGAGTAAGGAACTGGCGTGTCCTGGAAGAGGTTGAGACGCTCTCGGATCACCTGTATATCCGATTTGAGCTCTCCCGGTCCCAGGGCCCCAGTAGGGGTCACGCGGCGCGGCGTAATTCCCGTTTTCCGCGGTGGGCTGTTGCCAAGCTGGACAGGGACCTACTAGAGGAGGTGGCCATTATTCACTCTTGGCTGTGTCCGCAGGCCCCGACCGAGGAGGTCGATGCGGGGGCTGGCCGCTTTCGCGATGCGATTACGCAGATTTGCGATGCGGCCATGCCCCGTATCCAGGGTCGTCGGCCTCCAAGGAAGGAGGTCTACTGGTGGTCCCAGGAGTTGGCGGACCTCCGTGCGGCTTGTACTCGTGCCCGGAGGTCCTACACTCACAGCCGGCGGCGTCACCGCGGAGACGGTGAGGAGGACCAGCTTCACGAGGAGTACCGCGAAGCGCGGAAAACTCTGAAGCTGGCCATTTGCCGCGCCAAGGACGCAAAGAGAAAGGAGATGCTGGAGAGTCTCGACCGTGACCCCTGGGGTCGCCCATACCGTGCGGTGCGTCAGAAGCTCCGCACGTCGGGCCCCCCCCTTACCGAGACTCTCCAGCCCAGCTTCCTGCAGGAAGTGGTCGAGGGCCTTTTCCCGCAGCGGGCGGAGCACACACCCCCGTCGATGGCCTACGCGGTCGGAGACGACGGGGGTAGAGAGGACGATGTGCCGCCCGTTAGGGAATCGGAGGTTGGGGCGGCTGTTCTACGGATCCGTTCCAAGAACACCGCCCCCGGGCCGGACAGGGTACCAGCCCGAGTGATGGCCCGAGCCCTCGACCATATGTCGGACCGCCTCAGGGAAGTATTAGACGCTAGCCTGGCGTCCGGACGCTTCCCAGAGTGCTGAAAATGCGGGAAGCTGGTCCTGTTGAGGAAGCCGGGACGGCCTGCCGATTCGGCCGCGGCCTATAGGCCCATCGTGTTGCTGGACGAGGCGGGTAAACTTTTTGAGAGGATACTCTCTGCCCGCATCGTCCGGCACCTCAGCGAGGTGGGCCCCGACCTGTCGGACGCCCAATTCGGGTTCCGGGAGGGGCGTTCGACGGTCGATGCCGTGATGCGCCTTAGGGCCGTGACCGGAGAGGCAGTGAGCTGTGGCGGCGTGCTGTTGGCGGTGTCTCTGGACATCGCCAACGCATTCAATAGTCTGCCATTCAGCTGCATCAGGGAAGCACTCCAATACCACGGGGTGCCAGAGTACCTGAGGCGGCTGGTGGCAGACTATTTAGAGAAGCGTCCCGTCGTGTACGAGGACCGAGAGGGCGTCTTGAGACGGCGACCCATGTCGTGCGGTGTTCCGCAGGGGTCTGTCCTTGGACCACTCCTGTGGAACGTGGGGTACGACTGGGTCCTACGAGGTCGCCTCCCCCCCGGGCTGGGCGTAATTTGCTACGCTGATGACACATTGGTCACAGCCCGGGGGGCGAACTTCCAAGAGGCGGCGCGCCTGGCCACCAGGGGTGTTTCTTTGGTGGTCGGGCGCATCGAGGCACTGGGCTTACGGGTGACCCTGGACAAGACGGAGGCCCTTTTGTTCCATGGGCCCCGTCGTGGTCCACCCGCCGGTGCCTCCATCGAGGTCAACTCGGTCCTCGTCCCGGTTCGGGCCCAGATGAGGTATCTGGGCCTGATACTCGACGGTAGGTGGCTCTTCGACGAGCACTTCCGACAGCTTGGTCCGAAGCTGGTCGACGCTGCCTCTGCCCTTGGGCGACTTTTGCCCAACTTGGGTGGAGCCAGCGTCGCAACGCGACACCTCTACACGGGGGTGGTCCGGTCGATGGCGCTGTATGGGGCACCGGTGTGGGTGGCGGCTCTGACCGCCCAGAATAAGGCGCGCCTCTGGCGGCCTCAAGGGGTATTGGCGGTCAGAGCCATACGCGGATACCGCACGGTGTCAACCGAGGCGGCGTGCGCCTTGGCTGGAACACCCCCGTGGTATTTGGAGGCGGAAGTCCTCGCCGAAGTTTATCGACGGGTGGCTGAATATCGGGCGGAGTATGGCTTTCACCCTCCGCCCGAAGAGGTACGCGAGTGGCGTGAAGCCGCCCGTCGAGCCACGATGGCTAGTTGGTCGTTCCGGCTGGAGACTCCGCGCGCTGGCTTTGCCGCCGTGGAGGCGCTCCAGCCGGTCATCCTCGAGTGGGCAGGGCGGCAGCACGGGACCCTTTCCTTCCGGCTGACGCAGGTGCTTTCCGGGCATGGTTGCTTCGGGAAGTACCTGCACTCGGTCGCCAGGAGGGAACTGAGCCCCGCCTGCCACCACTGCGACTGCAGTGAAGACTCGGCCCAGCACACGCTGGCGATCTGCCCCGCTTGGGAGTCGCAGCGCCGGGCCCTCACTGCAGTCATCGGAGGATGTGGTTGTGGTCATGTGGTTTTAGTCGGTTCGATTCCGACACACCGCCCCGCCGCAAACCCCGGCGGGGTGACGGTCCGAGGGGATTTCCACACGTTAAAAAAAAAAAAAAAAAAGTTTCTTAATTTAGTTTAAACCATATAACTTACCAATCTCTTCAGGGTTGACAACAATAAACTTGTCTTTGTCAGGCATATTGCCGATCTTCAGTTCCTTGTTATCCTTCATCCATGTAGCAGATTTCATGTTCTTCAAGTCTAGTGTGTCTTCTTGGACAGTGACAATGGGCACCCACCAGGACATTTTAGCTGCCTCAGGGACATCATGAGGCCGCTCCCGAAGATATACTTTCTGTTAATGAAATTACCAAAAAGTATGGTAAAAATAGTTTCTTTTAATATTAACTTTTAACTCGTTTTTATTGTTCAGTCTTCAAGAGATTTTTGCATTTCTGTGTCATCGTATTTCAAACATCACCTTATTAAGTTTATATTATTAGTTAGTTTATAGCATTAAATACAGTGATTGTCCCACATTTTATTCTTCCTGGTTTTGCTTTCATAGTGTACGAAAAATATTGAAACTTAAATTAAAGTCCAGGAATAGTTCTCATCTGTTAGAACTACCAAGTGTTACATGTGAACAACATACACCATACATACGCCGGTATTCACAAAAGAGATAGCAGAGGCGTAATTAACACATTCTGCCAGTTAGAATTGCCTATTTATACAGTTGATTGTTGGTGGACTCGGTGGAACCTGCTACTCAGCATCAGTAAAGTAAAAAAATAATAATCAAAAAGTACTTGTGGGACAGTACAATTGATTTTACTCAAGAGTTATAATTGAATTCCAAGTACGCAATGATATTGCAAGAACAGACAAGAATATTGCTGTCATCCGGGCGCTGGGCGCTATTGACTGGAAAATTAGGATAGAAAGGTTAGGAAAGGGATATTGTTATATAGAATGATTAGATATTACAAGCAACAGCTTAAGCAAGTCAGAGTTGCATACTTTAAACTCGAACTGGCGAGCGAGTCCGAAGCCCTCTAACAATTATTTACTTTATTTTTCAATATTCTTACTATTAAGTAAATTTAAGTTAGTTAAAGTTTTAGACACTTGCTATTTTATAACGTCATATATCATATATAATTGTCGTCAAATAACGTAGTTATCTAGATTTTGAAGTAGTACATCTACATTGATCATAGTGGAAGACTCTATAATAAAAAATAAATTACATTCATAGTATTTAGTAAGTCATTCTAAATTGATTGCAAAATCACAACAACGAGTAAAACTAAGCACTTGTGACATTGCGTAGTGATGTAGCTTCACTCTGCATTCTCCATCGCTTGTATCAAGGGGAGTGTCCAGAGGAATTGTTCGGACTGATACCGGCCGCAGGTTTCCGCCATCGTCCGTGACAAAATATCCATCCCCATCACCTGGATAATTGGTACTCCACCCCTGTTCGCTTCTCTAGAATCTTTTTGCCTCGCACAAGCAGCCTATGAAACAAATTATCGCTTGCCGTATTTCCGGACCGATACGACCTTCAAACCTTCAAGAAAAAAGCGTACTCCTACCCAAAAGCGGGTGTCCATGGGCGGCTGTTGTCACTTACCATCAGGTGACCCGTCTGCTCGTTTGCCCCCGAACTGTCTATGTATGAAGCCACAAAAAGAATTGGTTATACATATAATCTCTTTAACATGTGGGATCCAACAAGCCTTCTGGTCTTCTGGATGGTAAGTAACTATCGCCGCCCATGGACACCTGCAACTCAGGTACTCTGTTGGCCCTTTAGGATGTCCCCCCAGAAGGGTCAGGGCATAAGGCGAAACACAACGCAAGCATTGCTTCACAACCGGTTGTCTGTTAGAACGTGGTATTACTTCGTTGCTTGCTGGTTGCTGCAGTTACTCAGGTGACCCGTCTGCTCGTTTGCCCCCGAACTGTCTATGTATGAAGCCACAAAAAGAATTGGTTATACATACTTGGGTTACAAGAGCAGTCTTGCTATCATACTGTCTTCGAACATTGATCAGTGGCAGTCTATCTTTGTTAATCCAGCTCTTGGCCACCGTCTTTATATCAACTTCTTTGGGAATCTTGCTGTCTTCTAAGGCAGCAGTATTTAGGGCATTCCAGATGTCATCCCCAGAGAATGTTTTGAACTTCCTATGTAAATAGTTCTTGTGGTTAGGATAAAATAAGTACTTTGTTTCTATATAATGTAAGAATGTACACTGCTGGGCTGTTAATTGAACATTAAAGACCTAACAAAATTAATTGTGGTTTTAGATATATTGTAATGGGTTTACAGTCTAAAATAGAGACAAACGGAAAAGAGACTACGTAATTCCAAACATCAAGGCTTTTTATTTATGTTTAATATATTTTATTGTAGCCGCAGACTCCAGGTTTTATTTATGAAACGTGTTTTTACAATGTTTTCAACATTTCGTGTCTTTGCAATGTTCTGTGCCTTAACTAATATCAGAATGTAACTAAACATACCGTGATTCTAAAAATCTTGTCAATCCCTTCTTGAAAGTCTCATCTCCAAGCGTGTAGTTAAACATACGGAATAATAACTCAATCTTGGTGCAAGCGGTTTCTTGCTTCATACCGGTGATGCGAGAGTGGGGATAACGCTTGCTGAACTCGTAGTACAGGGAGTAGAGGACTGTTAGTGGCCATTTGCCTTCCATCTCGGAACCGTTGTTTATCTGAAGCAAAGGTTTTAAATTTATTCATTCATTTTGTATAGAAATTTAAATTATGTAACATTTTAGTAAGCTCAAACCGTAGCGCTCAGAGCTTTTTTGTAGTTGATCATCCCACATACAACAATCAAATAAAATTCATATAACACAGACTGATTAAAGCATAGTCTGTGTTTTTAAATAAAGAAATCAATACAGTCAAATCAATACAATCATTTTTTCCTCTAAACTAGTAGGTACTTTTTTTAAAACTCATGAAAGTTTTTACACTAGTAGGTACTTTCATCGATTCCTTAATAAAAAGGATACAGGGTGCAGTTAGTTTTAATAACACATGAATAACTTTGCTCTGTTATACAGGCATTATGTGGCTTGTCTTAGTTACTCTCTTTAGGAATGGAAAATGAATTTGTATTCTAGCTCGTAGTTAATGGTCCTAGTGTAGAGAAACGGAAATGTAATAACAAATATCCTGACAATACCTTAAAAGCTGTAGCAGCAGCTATATAACCAACGAGAGCTTTATTGAGATGAGCATCCGACCACCAAGCAGGAGTAGTAAAGGCACCAAGCCATTGATATGAAAGCTCTTGAGCTAACTGAAGGTAGCCACGGCTGCTCAAGTCACTTTCTCTGTAAAGACATGTCGTTTCAAGGCGTTTTAATTAGTTGGAACCGATTGGTAACGTCACTAGGTAATTTTAAAGTAATTGAAAAAAAACGACTATAATTCAAGACTTTGCATTGGTTAGGTATAATATTTGAATTCTAATTATCGGAAACAGTTTTTTCATGCAAACAGATTCTATTACATATAATCTAGTCTTAGTAGTCGAGAACCCGAGAATAATTGCATTAGTCCCATTACTGATGACAACATCATCTGATCGGGCCTAATATACGAGCGCTACCAACGTATAAGCGAAGTATGTGAACTCAACAAAGTAACCCTCCAATGGATCAAGGGTCAGAGCGGCTCTAGAGGCCACGATGCAGTGGACGAATTGGCTAGGCCAAGAACCCATAGTGAACCTCGCCTTCGGACATAGGTGTAAAGTAAAGTAAGCGCACAAGGGATCAACACAATTTCACATAGGCAAGCCATGAAGAATATCAACAGCCGACTGTCATGGTTGCTACTGAAACTGGAGAAACTATGGCTGCTCAAGGTAACTAGTGTTATTACTGGATCTTAGTTCACCGCGGTCATTTTAAGATCGCCGGTAACATTAAGGGTTTCTTTGAGTTAGGGTGGCTCGAATAGCTTTTATTCCTACCACCACAAAATACGTGCTTCCTGCCCGAGTAAACCTAAACCTAAGCCAACTGAATTTTGTGTTATAATAAGTATCATTCACAAACGCCGATGTTATCCAATAATGAAAATAAAGAACATAGTTGAGAAACCATCTAGACTACGAAATATGTTCAACACTTACCTAAATACAATAAGGCCCCAATTGTCAGCAGGCTTCACTCCTTGATAATTAGGTAAAGCTACAATATCCAAACGGCGTAAAGGTAAAGGTACTCGCCAAAACTGAGCTAACTCTTTGAACACCCGTATCAGCTTCTCGTTAACACCTTCAAGAGCTTCTAGGTATTCTGGACGGCCCCAAACTCTCAATTCTAAGAGAAAATCATAGAAATATTGTAATTAGCATTTGATGCCAAAATATTTATCTTGGTATAGTTGTCGAGATTGAGTATAACCATACCGAAGACCATGTTTTTTGTTTTTTAATATTTCACTCGTAGATAAATTCTATTGGTTACTTCTGTTGAGTAGAGTTACTCTGAGGGCATTGGAGAAAGTTGCATACAAGCATTGCCTTGCCATGAGTACAAACTTGAACTTGTTTGCAAAAGGAATGTCATAAAATTTCAAAGGGATATAAAATCATTCTCATTGCAACATACCAATCTCATTTCCAATGTCATCCTTGTACAAAAAGGCTTCTCCCAGCTGCTTTAAATCTGCGATTACTAGGCCGAGTGTAAACGTGGACATTGGAGGAGTCTTTTCAAAACGATCACATACTGCATCGGGTTCATCCAGACTACAACAAAGACAAACATATTATACCTGGCACAAAAAAAAATACCAAACAAAATTAAAAATTGATATTGAACGAAATATATATCAAAACCTGATTTTATATAAAAAGCAAGAGCCAAGAGGCTTTAGACTACAGTCTACGAAAATATGTATAAATATTTCAGAACAGCTGTAGTTACAGAAACCAGTAATTTTGGTAACATAACTAAACAACCTTCAAATGAATTTTGTTAGTTACCGTTTTACTTTCTTCTTCTACTTCTACTTCTCTGAAATAATCTACACAAGTTTATTTCGGCAGTGTTACCAATTTCCATGTTGACTAAAAATGTTTAATTACTTTTACTCATTCTAAGTACTTCATGATTTATTTAAAGGAATACCAAACAGTAACAAAGCCATTACCCGTGAACAGAAAGTATAAAATCACGCCACTTTTAACTTAGTTGTTATCACTCAGTATACAAGCTGATAAGTGATTGTCTATGTTTTTGTTTTATGATTAAAGAATATAGCTATTTAGATGATGTAATTTTCTTAATATGAAGAGAGTTACGTGATTTCATGTTCATAATCCAAACCATAAATACTTGTTTTATAAAATAACTTTTGTGAGAATTGATGGTGACAACCATATAAAATTCTTGTCCACAAATCATAATGAATCATATCATACATAGAGGGTTTATGTTAAGTTCTTTTATGTACATAAGTGTTGTTCGCCTTTTTGTACAATTAGATAAGATGTTGACAAACAAAAGAAATTATCCTCCTGATGATATTTCTAAATTCTTTTCTAGAGCTCTAGAGGAAGTGCTCACCTACAAAAATACAACAATAGTAGTTTTGCTGCTTAACTTCTGTCTTGCGGAGGGCAGAGGACTCTTCACTAATAGGCAACTTTAATCCTAGCTATGCTGTTTATTATGCTGTTAACAAATTGTCAGAATACTTACATATTTTCTGTCCTCGCAACAGGCATATTGCTAAGGGCAATCATGTTCCTTGGCCTCACTACGCTTAGCTCGAATGGTGTTTTGTACCCAGGCTCGTCAAAACATGGAAACATACGACGCGCGTTGTTTGGACGAAGTTGGGTCGCTGCCACAGTGCTAAAAAACATCAACAGACACTCGAACGGGTACGTTTCTACTAATTCAAACCATATAATTTTAAGAAAGTAAATCGTTGCATATAATATATGGTTACCTTGATACACTTGAATCAATTTTAATTAATAGACTTTAATTTGTAATCAGTGCACTGGAAAGTAAGCACATTCTATATAATAGGAATATTCATTCGTACTAGCATCACGTTAAGTTGAAATAATTCCACAAACCTTTCTACTTCTTGGTCAGTCATATAAGTAGTTTTGAAAAAAGCTTCAGTGGATCCGGTTTCCATGTTACCCTTAAAACTGAACTTCAGAACTCCAGTTGATCCTTTTGGAATAGTTCTTTCAAGAGACAATGTTAAAATGGGCTTTTTGGGATCCATCGCTAATTTGTCAACAGTGATTCTGCGAGATTCCTTGCTAAAATATAAATTCATTTATAATTTTAATAATATTTTTTGATAATTCTTTACAAAAAAAAAATCAAATGAGTTGATTGTTGGTTGATTGAGCCATTATTTTATATAACTGTAACTATTACAGACTTAAAAATCAATGTTATGCAATCCGTGATATTTAAAAGAAGAAAAAATTGTAAAACACAGAAATTGAACACCGGAACAAGGTAAAAGGTAAATCTTTATTCAATTTAATATATTTTATAATTGCAATACTTACGTGTCATCAGGAAAGTGAGCTCTAACTTCAGATGACAAGATCTCAATTTCGTGTGCAGAGTGAACATTAATTTCATTGCTGTCTTTCAGCCATGTAACGTTGATAGCTACATGCCCTTTGAAGAGATCGTCTTCTAGATATGGTTCTAGGTCTAGCCGGTAAAATGTCGGTTCCACAACTTTATCAAGACGCGTTTCCATTGAAAGACCGTGCGCATTGTTCAGATCTATACTTCGAGCTCGAATTATGTGGATAGGGACCTGCATGGGATTATAGTATAGCAAATGTACTTTATAGGTATGATTTTTTTAATAGTCTAGTAATAGCTATGTTTTGCTAATTAATCCCGTTTTAAAACCCGAAGTATCTGTTCTACAGATTTTATTCTTTTTTTCCTCTAAAACTCTATACAGTATCCGTACTAATATTTGGGCTGAAATTTACAATATTTAATTTTGTGCGTATTTAAAACCCTTTATTTTATCATCATCGCTGCTGCTCTATAGGTTATTTATATCAAGCACCCGTTCTAGATTATACTTCACCCAAAAAAGTTGATTCCGAAGTAAATTATTTTATGAACGGAAAAAATTAAATCGGGACTATCAGGAGTGGTGCTGTTTTGTTACGGAGACAGAACTTCTATTCGAAAAATGACGACTTTGTTATTATCCATAAAGAAAAAAAACAGGTATAGGCATGTCAAAATAAAACGAACATCGTTGAAGAAGAAATCGCTTATCGAATCGAAAGCCGTATTATAAAATTAACTTTAGACTGAAAAATATTTATATATATATATATACATATATATTATAATAAAGGGTGGACAGACGAACAGACGGGTCACCCGATGGGAAGTGACAACCGCCGTCCATGGACACCTGCAACTCAAGAGTCGTAAGTGCGCTGACCGCCTTTGAATGTGATGAGGGATGAGGGGAGGGGAAAGAAAATAGGGTGGATGAGGTGATGGGAAGAGGAGAGGGGAAGTTGGGCCTCCGGAAACCTCACTAATTTCGGGGAAATGCAACGCTTGCGGTGCTTCACAACCGGTTTTCTGTAAGACCGTGGTATCGCACTGGTACACACACAATAGTGTATATTTAAATCTATCTCATCAGTAGATACTACACAAGATTCATAGAATAAACCAATTTATGGACCGATGACTATCTGATATGAAGATAATTAACAGCCAACGCAATATCGAAATAATGACTATGATTTTCATACGATACTGTTCACCATGTCATCCAGAAGCACCGGACCGTGCTACACCGCAATCCGTTACGAAAAGTCATGATGATAAAGAATCAACTGCCCGAGCCAAAGAAATTTTGAAGAGACTTGTGATGTTGAAAGTTAGCAAAATCGTTGATGAAAATAATGATAGACTATATTACAAATATTCCTATAACGTATCAAAGTATCAAGCACCCACTTTTATCTATACACAACAAAAGTATCAAGCACCCACTTTTATCTATACACAAGATGCAACAATGAGCTAAATGAAAACATCTGTAATCAATGTAATAAATGATTTTAAAAAATCCCAATAGAAAAACCTTGCATCGTGAGTAATCTAGTTCTTAATCTAGGAAGGTTTTATAGATATATCTGGGTGTAAATGATTCAATATATTAATGTTAATAATAATTGAAATGTGAAAGTAATTTCATGGCCCAACATGATATTCAAGGCCAAACATAGCAATTAACTGCATCCAACTCATCTCAAAAACAAGCTAGAACTCGCTTCAGCTACAACCGTTTATGACTAACTAATTTGTGGAGATGGGAACAAACGCCTTGTTTATGCACACATTTGCTGATAGCACTAACATTGCTAATCATACCATAATTAATGAGAGATCGGCCAATATTTGTTCCGCGGCTGACCGATGCCGATGACGTCATGGCTTGAAGTTCGGAATGCACTATGTTGAAAAAGGTTATGAGCTTGTTTTAGGATGATGTTTAGATGACGTGTAGCGACGGAATTTAATCTTCATGGATATACGAGTATATTACTAGCAGCTAACTTCTCTGTAATTTTTTTTTTTAAGAACATGGCAACTTTTTTTTTTAAAGAACTAGCAATAGGGGTAACACATTACTGTTATTCTTGTTAATCAGCCCCCCCCCCCCCCCCCAGCTAAGCTAAATACTTGTGTTAGGGTTGGGTTTACGACGGTAGTGTACTGGGCGGGGTTTGAACCCTCAACCACCTGAACACAAGTCCGACGCCTCAGCCATCACGCTACCGCTGCTTATAAATATATAATTTTTCCTTAAATCATTATGTATTTCCAATTCTCTGAGTTACATTTTTACGATAATTACTACTACATTTATTGATGTACAAGAATCTTTGTTCAAATCATATGTGTGTACAACTGCTCTAAAAGTGAAAGGGAGAACCGAGCATTCTAACCAATGATAAAATCACTGTCATAAACATATTATATTATATGTCATAACGGTATGGCTTATATTTGTGACATAATTTTATTGCTCAATTTAATATGCAAATCTCATAATAACCGCTCATGAAAGTTTTCATATATTATTGTATAACAAAAAACAACCTGGTTTATTAATCATCATAATGACGACACACCACTGAACATTATACACACACTATATTTACACTACTTTCACTTATTGTAGTAAAAATCACAACACAACAAACAAGAACAATAATGAGAATATTTTTTATAGGACAACTCCCGCAGTAGGATTAATTCCTGTATCGCGGAGGACTTTACAAACATTCAAATAACGTACACAAAGAACACAAAGACTCAGAACAACAATTTAAGGTTTTAGAATAAAAACTTAAGTTCATATTTGTTGAAACGGTTTTATTTCGGGGATGCCCGACTAGATTTGGTCACGACGGGAGACCTTTTTCAAGGAGTAGAAAAGTGAGTTAAACCGAATATTGAAATAAATTTAAGGTATACACAAAGTGTTGTTCCGTGAGGAGATCGAACCCACTAAACTAGGCGCGGCAACGTAGTGGCGAGGGGACCACTTAAACTACTGCGATGTCTGATTTTAAAATTGTCCAATTAAACTATTGACGTAAATATACCTGTTATTAAATATTAACCAAGTCTGAAAAGCCTAAGAACACTTTTATTTATTTGCTTTAAAAAGACATCATTACATGTTCATAAAAGTACGTAAAAGGTGTCTGTTGTAACTACAACGGCGGTCCTAACATAATCGTCAGCAGGAAGTGACGAGTGTCACAATACAAACCTTATCCGGCGGCAATGAATTCGACACACGGAGACACAGGAAAACGATGAAAAGAAAACGGCCGAACATCGTGTTATCTTTGCTCAATTTTGGACCTGAAAAAGTTTAAGAGTTAGCATGGGACCCGTCATGAGTAATAATAAATGCCGTCATAGTTGTTAATGACTAGATGCTATAAAATGGCTAGCAAAAAGTAAAAAGAACGATCTTGCTGTACAATGAATAAAAATGAGAAAAAAAAAGATTTACAAGTCTCTTTTCATCAAACCGAGACCGTGTAACATACTTTGTAAATCCAACAAATAGTTTAAAAGGACTTGACACCTACGAAAGGATATATTCCATTTACGAGTATAACAGAATTCATTTTCCTAATAATTATGTATTGAATGGAGATCCAGTTTCATTGAGAAGTTTAAGTATATTAAATTACTGCTCAAACGGCTCCGTCCAAGGTTAGTAATGTGAACATTGTTGCAGGCAGGGTAGAATAGGCAATGCATAATGCGTTGTGAGAGTTTATAACAAAAGAGGAGGGTTCCAAGAAGGCCGTTTCTGCTTAAAAAAGCACTCCAAAATTTTATGGGTGAAGTTGTTTTATTTCTACTTCAGGAATCATTGTATCGAGGCGCACATTAATGCCGTAGGTTTTTTTTAGACTTGAAAGACAAAATAGTGAATACAATACAACATACAACGTAAAAATACATTATTAAAGTTACGTAACTAACTGGAGATAAAGAATATTGCCTCTTTTACCTCAGGGCTCCGTCCTGTCGCCTACGCCGTTCCTTCAGCATATCAATGACATGTTGGCCTTTGGCAATGCACATTGTTATGCAAACGACAGCACAGTACACGGGCGATATTTTGGACATCCTGCTGCCAAGTTGGCAGACGTTGAGGAAAACGACAGGAGCCTGTCGTTGAGCTCGACCGGGTCTTGAGCCGCATTTCTCAATGGGGTTGTGAGAATCTAGTCGATTTCAGCGTCAAGAAAAGACAGGCATGTGCATTTTCTAACAAAAGTCTCCATTCCTTCCCCTTCCTACTCTTCAGAACACTCAACTGCTACTGCAGGATAGGCTTAGTATCCTGGGTATGGATATATGCCGGGCTCTCAATCCGCGCGATTACATCGAGAGCGTCATTAAGGCGGCCTCGCGAAAGCTCGGCGTATTGAACAAGGTGAGACGGTTCTTCTCGCCCGAGCAACTGTGTCTTTTATACAAGACCCAGGTTCGCTACTGCGTGGAGTACTGCTCTCATCTTTGGGACGGCTATGCGCAGTATTTGCTTGACGCTCTCGATCGGATGCTGCGGCGTGCAGTCCGCATTATCGACTGCCCTGAGGTCACCCAGTCTCTTGAGCCTCTGCAGTTGCGAAGAGATGTCGCCTCTATGGTAGCCTTCTATTGCCTACAGGAATGTTCTGACGAGCTCTTCCAATTGGTCCCACCTTCTCCCTTCCTCTACAGGACTACACGTGCTGGCCTGAGAAGTCACCGTTTGAGCGTCGAAAATATACGTACCCGAACTAAACGGTTTGGCTCTTCTTTCCTGTGCCGATCGGAGAAAGCCTGGAATTCCCTACCAACGTACGTTTTTGCTTTCCACTTTGATCCCGGGTATTTTAAGTGGGGCGTGAAAAAGCATCTCACCACGCCGCCATAGTGTGGGTCACCATGCTGCATTGACTAGACATGCAATGAGGATGGTGACTACCACTCTTTGACTCCACTTATTGCTTAGTGAAATAGACACATTCGTACGTTCTGTGTCCTCATTCGACTACAATACAGTGTAACAGGTTACTTATCCAAAACAAGATTTAAAACTTTTCTTTAATTAGCCCCCAGGGACAGTTTATTAATATTATTTCTCTCGTATATAAGATTAAACAATTCGATTGAAACACATTCTAAAGTTTGAAATGAAAATAATCGGTCTTTAAAAAAGTAGACAACCGACTTCAATGCGTCATCATATCATAAAATTTAAAACTAACATGGTCTTCTCATGGATGGCATTGTCACAACTGGACCAAACTCTCGTGTAACTACCCTTGAAGTACATCCTTTCTAATAAAAAAATAATCATCGAAAACGGTTGGCGTGATATTGAGTTATTCGTCAATTTGTCGCGCACATGCTTAATGCAAATTTAAGACTTATATGGTTTTCTCATGGATACCATTATCAGAAATGGACCAAATTAGTGGTACCACACGGGAATCACCAGCTTTCAAATAAAAATAAAATTGTCGAAATCGGTTCACGCAGTCGAAAGTTCTGAGGTAACAAACATGAAAAAATAAAAAAAAATACAGTCGAATTGAGAACCTCCTCCTTTTTGAATTCAGTTGAAAATAATACATTCCAAAATGAAATTACTTCAAATAAATAATAGAGATACTTAATATATATATATATATATAAAAGAGTTAACTTACCTGCGTGATGGGTACAACCCGAGGTCCAGAATATCACTGACGGGTACAAACGGTGTCGGGCCCTCTCAATTGCCGCCAGGATATGCCTCATTTGCAATGACGACCGACTGTTGTGAACCTCTTAAATCGTTATATGCTAATGTTATTTACGTGTCAGATGGTGACGACAATTCCTTTTCAAAGATCCTATCACGCACTATCTCGTATCGTAGGCCTTAAATAAACGGACTAGGAAAGCACTGAATCATCAATAGTGATGCAACTAGGTACTTAACTTAGATGTATAGGCTTTGCTGACTTAAATTATATGTGAAAGATGAGGTGTGTTATCTCAATAGGGTATTTTTTTTTTCATACTAAATTTAAATTAAGTTAATAATAGACCACCTATGTGGGTACTTAAACGTAAAAGTGCGCTATTTTTCAAGCTTATTGCTTATTTTTCAGAGTCTACAACACTACACTCGCTGACCTCTAAAGTTGTTATTAATTGTACATTTTTATGTCACATTTGCACTGATTAATATCTTCTTACGCTGTGGAAATCAGGATTTGAAAGGGCTAACATTTTGTAATGTGGTATGATACTATTATCCTCAGATAACGGTTCAACACTTTTCATTGGATTAAATTTTGGCGGATTAAGCGGTTACCTCGCGACTAAACTACCGCGTAGAGTGTTGTGCGTTCGATCCCTACATGGGACAACACTTTGTATAATCCATGAAAACGTTGTTCTGAGTCTGAGTGTTCTTTGTATCCCTTATTTGATTGTTTGTAAAGCCCTCCGCGATACAGGAATTAATATTACTGCGGAAGAAGTTTTAAAAAAAATACAAGTGACTCGTATGACAGAATAATTTATGACACTAGGAATTGAAACAAGAAAGAAAGAGAAAACCAAAAATGCATCACTCCTTGCCCTTTCAAACTTTGAAGACGATACTTTGAAAATTTTATTTTTAACAAATGATTTTTTATTTTCTTTAAGTAAGTTCATGATTTCTGCTTGAAAGGCTTTTCAAAATCATTTCCGCAGATGTAGCGCATAGAACAATCGATGTATGTGTGTATTTGTCGACGCAGTGTCACGAACCGGTGACCTTGACGTATCGTCGACCACGCCTTGTTAAATCGCTGTAAGCAGATTCTGACTAGGCTAATAATTTGTAGCAGTATTTTACGCTAAGTTCAAAACAAATATTTTTTTGTCGTAATCTAAGGCCACGTAACAATCTAAACTCATTAATATTATTAAGGTGCAAGCTTGGTAAGGTGGATAGCTGCTGATAATTTCTAATTCGAATTTCTAATTTATATTCTAAAAGATATACGCTTTTAAATTCTTCACTTATTTTCCTAAACATTTTTAAAATATATATTAATAATAAGATAGAGTTTCTTTGTTACGTTACCCCGTAACGTACCCCGTACCCCCCGTTACCCCCCATCTCTTCTTGCCCCTCCCCGCATCCCTCAATCCCTCATCATCCTCAAAAACGGGCACCGCAGTTGCAGGTTTTCATAAACGGCGGTTGCCACTTACCATCAGGGGAACTGTCTGTTCGTCTGTCAAAAGGTAACCCCCTGGGAAACTATACAAAATATTAAATGAATTGATATTAGTTTCTATAGGGGACAGTAGGCATTCCCATTTTAATGGTAATGGTATAGGGCCCTCTTACAGCATTTAGACTCATGGTCGGTCTATTATGTATTTGACTAGTTGAGCCAGCCTAGCTCCTTCCAAAATGCACAGAAGCGTCCTGGGGTGTTTACAGGCTTCTAGGAGAGGAGAGGATTCCTCACCTTGTGTAGCCACTCCCTCGAATTCCAGGATAACGTGGGCGGCCGTTTCCTGCGTGTTCAGACATCCCTGCATCGCTGCACAGAGAACTGTCGGTCGCGTTTATAATGAATAGGTATCGGTTCAAAGCCAGATGACCTCTAAGCCAGCCAGCCAACCAGCGGTTATTATGTACTTCTCTAGTCCCACACCTTATCAAGGACCGATTGAAGGGTAGCAGTGTAGTAGGACCTGCCACTAGTGCTGTAGATCCCTTCCTTGCTAGCTCGTCATCGGCATCGTTGCAGAATGAGTTGTTGTGCCTTTTGATCCATTGAAGAATTAACCCGTTAGCTGAGGCAAGGCGCTCCGGTGATATGTGACATTTATAAATTATACCGGAATTCATTTTAATTTTATTCATCTCCAAAGATCGTCCTTAGATCCTATTATATTAGCATACATTAAAACCCTCAACCGGATGTGCATTTTAATAACCAAAACTCAATCAAAATCGAATTAGTAGCTTTTGACAAAATTGTTCACATACAAACTCAAACTTACATACAGACAAACAAAACACAGCCAGAAACAAATAATCAGTTTTTTTATGTATTATTTATATTCGAAATACCAATAGAATACTGGTATTTCGAATACGAAACGTCGACGACGACTGGTTCCGTAAAATGATATATGTTTAATGTGAATTTTAAACAAACATTTTACCACACAAGGTTGGTTCATAGTATCAAGCATGTCATAATACATCTGGTTTAGAATTATATCGTGTAGTTTTATCATAACAGCGTCAACTAGATATTAATAACACATGCTGAAGTAGGAAAACATTTTCAATCATCATTATTCATCTATTCTCGATCGAAGATGTTTACAATATGTTTAACAATAGGGTATTTCCTAAGTTTGAATACATTATTTAAAAGTAATAACTAGAATGGTATTTTAGAAGACTGAAGGCACAACTCTTTTACCAATATTACTTTTTTTATTTTGCAATTACAAAACGAAAACTAAAACTTCAGTTAATTTTTTTGAGCCACTATGAAGTATTCCTGTATCATTGGGATCTTAAAAACAAATCCTATACACGCAACAGACACAAGGAACACCTTCCTTTTCCTATTTAGAACAGCCCTCGAGGAGGGCTGAGGTGTTACCCCTTGAAATCATCGCAGTGAAAAACAAACGGTTCAAATCCTCCTGCCTTTGCCGTATCATTAAAATATGGAATTCTTTACCAGCACACAAGCATCATTCGAGGCCGGCAAACTGAAGGCCACCATCACAGTATGAACTTTCAACAAGTGTCTATAATAGTAGCCCTCAATCCTTCGGGTTGATGTCATATGAACAAGACACAACAATTTATAGTTCAGACAGTTTTCTTTTCGTGTGGGAATCAATCAGTTTATATAATTTCAGGGTAGCAAAAGTGTCAACTGTTGTCTCATTCAAGTATCTAGAGAAACTTCCATTTTAAAGTATTCTTATAAATTCTTAATCAGCCTTGATTACCATAATTATGTCATTGCCAGATGGAGTGATGACCTACTGTAGGTAGCTGCGATAGACTGGATGGCGGGTTATCTGGTGCTTTGGTGCACGTTGGTAGAGGCCTACGTCCAGAAGTCCTACCTAGTCTCGACACGAAAGAAGCTTGAGAGACCCAAAGGCAATGGCAAAAAATTCAGTCCAAGTAAAGATGAAGACGAAAGAAGCCCACAATTGCTGGTATAGAAAGCAATTAAAATAGGTAGATGTGTATTCTCTAAAATACCTAAGTACGAACTATTAAGATTGATTCGTTGGAGTGAAATGCAATCTCGCAATTGTAATCGTAAATGACCTCGTTGAATTGATGAACATATCTTATTTAAAACTGGCTACGGTGCTGAGATTTGGCGTGGAGCATTGAACTGAATGTTCAGCCGGAGCAGTATTTGCATGTGTCTAAAATGTGTCTAATATGCTTTGTGTTAATGTAGATTCTTCTAGGTTTTTTTATTTACAATATTTCTGCGATTTCCTTGGAGTAAAAATTTTGAAACTTACATTTTCAAGGATAAAAGTAGTCTAGTGGTTAGTGACCCTGACTGCTAAGCCAGAGGTCGTAGGTTCGATTCCCACCCCAGACAAATATTTGTGTGATGAGCATAATCATATTTGTGTGATGAGCATGGTCTATGTCTGGGTGTAATTTATTCTTTTATATGTTTTATTTAGAAGTATATAACTATGTTTATCAGCTGTCTTGTTAACATAGTACAAGATCTGCTTAGTTTGGGATCAGACGGCCGTGTGTGAGATGTATCAAGTTATTAATATTTTTATCAACCTCTTAAATAACAAAAAATAAAACTTCCTCGTTTCTAATAGTTCTACGATAGTAAGTAATTGCAATTAAATACTGTAATTGAAAATAAATGTAAATGACGGACGTGATAAGAACGTTTCAACAGGAAGTGATAACTCGCATCTCTCAACAAAAACGCTGCCCACATGGCCTCTTATTGCCCAAATATTTATATTAGTTTGTACTTACCAACTTGGTAATCTTGTACAGAGATTTCAGATATATATGTAGTCAAAAAACCAATTTAAAATAATGCATATTCCGTGCATTTCGAAGGTGGGCGAATTCTTTTTACACCGCTAACATATTTTTTGAACCGTTGAATACATACATATGTATATTTATATAGATAATGCTTTCTTTGTACACCATTTTTCACTATCATACATAGTTATCGTATGTATGGTACAGTTGTCAGAAAACTAATGTACAAAGTGCAGCCTTATTGCTTAAAAGATTTTTTTTTAAAAGAAAACTCCCGCACTAGGATTAACTCCTGTGTCACGGGGACTTTGCAAACATTCAAACAACGGACACAAAACACCTAGACTCAGAACAACAATTTGAGGATTAAATAAAGTGTTGTATCGAACCCACTCGGAACAACACTCGGAGCGGTAAAGTAGTGGCGAGGTGACCACTTAAACTACTACGCCTAATTCACTAATGATCTTTAGTAAAATAAAATGTATATTTAAAATAGTTCTGGACTGCGGTGTTATTCTTATTGGTTATGACACATTTAATATGCTATACAGTGGAATTACGTTTTCAAACATGGTATGTTCATACCATGTTTGAAAACGTAATTCGGTATACGTACATACGGAACGCAGTCTCTTCGAGCCATTAATATATCCTATTCCCGTTTCCCAACTTTCCAGCTCACTTTCTTCCTTGGTCCCTTCTTAATACGATGTCATTCTCCAGCCGAACAGTTCAGCCAAAACCCTTGCCAATATTACACATTGCGCTGACCTTAAAAGAAACTGTGAAAAGGGCAGAAACACGGTAATTCCTCAGAAAAGAAATACAAGCAACTAAAAACATGATAAGCCAAACTCTTTTAATCAAAACAGTCTGTAATGCAGATTTTCTCAGCCCTTGAACGATGTAATGCGTCATAATCATGTGGTTTCAATAATACCTACTCTTGTAAAGTAATTACGCTGGAAACAAATCATGTGTTTCGTTGGCTTATAGCCAAATACTGCATGTATAATGTATGTAACACAACAACCAATGTTAGATGAGCCTTGTTTTTTCTTTATAACTACACTACACCATAAGCGACAGTAAAAGATTAAATTTATATTGGAACCATTTCTTGCAATTTCACCGTCATAAATGCTCATATCTCTGCTACTAAGAGTTGTAGGTAGATGCTTTATAATTCATATTATTGCTCAATAATGAATATCCAATATGAAAATAAATATTCAAATCTGGTTGACAATTCCAGAGAATAAAATGTTTAAACAAAGGTAAAAAATCAATCAGCTTTATTAATAAAAGATATACTCGTATAATGTACGAGTATGAGTTGATAATTTTTACGGGCGAGCGTGTTTTGACTCATATTTTTGTGTAACTAATACACACAGAATGTGCCCAATATACACCTAGTATATTAAGCTAGTGAGTGTTCTGACTTCATGAATGAACGTATTCCTGCTGTGTCATGAATGAACGTATTCCTGCTGTGTCACGAATGAACGTATTCCTGCTGTGTATTATTTATGTGTATCAAGCTCATATAGTGTATACTGTTTATTTACACGTGCATGTATTAGTGGCAAAACGCGTCAAAATAATTAACAATTATAGTAGGAAATCAACTAGGTATGTATTAAAGGAATTGATCTACCGTAGGGCATTAAAGAATGTGGCTGGCATGTTATGGATGCGGACTGCTTAAGACCGGGATAATTGGCTCTCCGTGGGGGAGGCTTTCCTTCAGTAGTGGACGATGATAGGCTGATGGTGATGACGATAATGATGAAAGCAAAACGCGCTTTTGAATCAAAACCCGCCAGATCCAAAACAGTCAATTTTACAGTAAATGACTTTTCTGTAACAGTTAAAAATGGTATTATATATAAAAAAATAACTTACTTAATTTGAATATCCGACTTATATAAGATAATTTATTTTCAGTTTTGAAATTATACAACTAAATGAAGGTAATAAAATAGATGTAGCGGATATCAATATTGAGTTATGGAGTTGACGGATTTTGTTACTCAACACATTGGATGTATAGGATTCTAGATATTCTGACTTTCGTGATATATACTGTATTAATAAAGTGGCACTAGTGACTCTGACTTGATTATTACAAATTCAAGTAGTGAATAAGTGTTATTGGGAAATACTCATTGCGAAATTGAGAAAAGAACAAGAAATATATTAAGATAATAATGAGAAAATATACCTATATGTCAATATTATCATATAATATTTTTGCTTTCTTCTAGGGTGCGAAGGTCTTCATGTTCTTCAAAATTATCAATATTTTTGAATATTTTTTTAAAATATTTTAAAGTGTTGATAGTCTACAGTCTTCACCGAAATGTTTTTTAAAAGAAGCATCATCAACTATTTTCTTGGAGTTTAATGTTTATTGAGAGACTGAGACAGAGATTTTCTTGCCTCGTTTCGTTACATATTTAGGTTGCCCAATTTACCTCCGATAATTTTCTTTACCTTGCACACTAACGTTCTGTCGACCCCTGTGCAGCATAAAACTATTTGATGGTTTGAACCTGAAATGCTAATTTCAAGGATTTTTTTCTTTCTTCCAATCGTCGTTCGTTGACGTCGTTATCGCCTTTTTAAAAATAGTTCCATGTTCATTGAATAAATTAACATAAATTAGTTGATCGCACATAATAGATTTTTTTGTTTCCTTTCAATCTATGCAAATATCCGTCCGGTGGCAAGATTAAGTGGCCTGCCATAAGAAATATTATTTCAAGTTGATTTACATATGATGATGTATAAGAAAACAACCAACTAAAATACATGCCCAAAAGACTTGTTTTCATATTCTTGCCTCCACAGCAGTCAGCGAATAGCCTTATTTTTTTAAATTTTCAGGAATTACTAGATTGGCCAGTGTGTGCTGCGCTGCACCTGTATTTAGTTCGATGATTTTGAGTGTTCGTTTTAATACCAATAGTATGTACGTACATTTTCTATTGCTGATTTGGAAGTGCCGTTAACAACTGTTAAGTAACACATATTACATTACCTACTGAAGTGGGCCGCTTGATCGGGTAATTTGGGAAGTGTGTATTCGTTTTTGTGTCATAAATGATGTTTTTTCTAGACTTGTGGAGTTTCCATTTCTTCTAGTCAAGTCAAACCATCGAGAGCAAGTATTATTTAATGGTGATCCATATCCAACATTATACTTTCTGTTGAAAATGTCAATGTGATTGTGTAACTTTAAGCTGTGGTGTATCTTGAACTTAGTCTTGGTATATTTTCAAGAGCCTTGTAATATTAAGTTCTGGTGGAAAGTAAAGTCTAATAGACGATTCGGCTCTACAATAATGCGATTCTGCAGCTTCTAAACTTTTACTTACTCCTTGAAAAAAGGCCTCCTGTCGAGACCGAAACTCGCGCGTCCCCGAAATACACACGTGAGTAAAACGTTTATACAGTGTCCGGTTGACGGCAACAGGCTTGCTTCCCAATACATAAGTGGGGCTAAATTTGAATTTGATTTTGAGAATATACGAGTATATAAATTTCATTCAAATCCGTTCTGCAGTTTTGGTGTTATTGAGTAATAAATATCGGTACACACTTTCATACTTATGTAAGCAGTAAGAAATAATAATCTAACAATCAAAAGGTTTTGTTACGTTATGTTTATAAATAAAACAAAATCTTATTATAAGCAGTTATCCAAACAGTATTGAGATGTAAATTGGCTATTTGCTTGCAAGGACAAACTGGCAATTTTTATCGCATTAGACGTTAAGTGGCGCTATCAACTGAAATTTTATACTGACGAGCTAAAAGGATGTTGCATCCTTCTGTACAAAATAATGTGTAAAGTAAGACTATGAATATGTTTCAGGGGTCATAATTATTAACACAGCTGTTAATTTATATCAAAGGATCTTTAATAATAAGACTATTATAAGGCTTGCTATCGTATGTGAATAATAATATTTTTTTAATAATTCTTTATTTATTTATTCTCTCACACAGAATTTCTTACAAAAATCAATTTTAGTCCATGAATACATTTCTAAATAGTCATAATCTGTGTTTGAAACTGGCTTCTGTCTAGGCAGGGCCTGTATGACAGATAACCAGTCTCTCCTATCTCTAGATAATTAGGTGCTAGTGTAGTGTAGTTTTTACATGTGAGATGAATAAATTAATTGTATTTAAAGTGTTGTATTACTGAGTATATAACTATTACTATAATTAATGTAATCGAATAAGTGTAAATAACATTAGTCTGTAAAATGAGTGATCGAAATACAATTAATTGTAGCGAAAATGAGAATGAAAAATTAAATATATGGATGTAAACTTTACAGCCTGTAAATATCTTATCTTCTCTTAAAGTATGCGAATGTCTTCGATCTATCATTTCTCAGAATAATGTTATTCAGGCTATCGAAAAGCAAAATGGATGCAGATTATTATCCAGAGTTTAATATCGTTGATTATTTTACACGAAAAACTATTTTTATTCATTCTCCACTCGTCTCTGTCTATCAAGAGATACAACCACTTTTCATGTTTCATCGTCAATGTTTGTGTGTTTATGTAATCCGTTCGTCTGTTTTTTATACCTAGTACTATAAGTAGTTATATCAATTTCAAAAATAGGTATGTTTGTGATAGTTACATTTGTTAGTGCTTGTGTTATTTTTAGTGATATCTTCGCCATTAGTGAAAGTGAAGTTTTTTTTGAGGTGTTGGTGCTTGAGGTCGGTCCCTTTTTATTTAATAAAAATACCTCTCAGTACCTCTCAGATGAAAACTTAAGAGATAAAGAATATCTCAGAATTCGGTAAACTAATTTTAGGTGCATTGAAGTCAGCTAAGTATAATATACATATACTTGTTAAAAATATACTTGTTTAAATTCATATCGTATTACTGAGTAATGTGCTACAAAGATAAATTGTTGTTGTTTACATTTTATGTTCACATATGAAAACAAAATGTTATAACTGATGAAGAGATGACACTTATCTTGAAATCACCCCAATTGTCTTCAATTAAAAACAATGAGCCAACACTTGACTAAGACACATGTTTTGTTGTAAAATTGATTAACGATTCGCCATGTTCAGGTTTCATTACCAATGAGATTTCACTAAACTCATATATATAAAAACAGTAATATATTTTATGTATTTTGTGTAAATCACGATCCGATTGTATTATTATTTTAAGTATATTTGTTTTTTTTTTGTTTTTTATAAAGACAACTCAAGCACTAGGCTTAATTCCCGTGACGCGGAAGACCTTATAAACAAGAATACCGAGACTCAGAACAACATTTGAGAATTACACTAAGTGTTTTCCTGTGCGGGGATCGAACCCACAACACTTGGCGCGGCAGTGTAGTGGCGAGGTGACCACTTAAACCGCTACGCCATCCGTTCTGGTTTTAATATAGAAAAGGAAAAAATTTAAAAGATAATTTTGTTTAAAAAAGGAGTCTGTACTATACTCTTTCCGCAGGAATATACTCTTTGGAATGGAAAAATAATTTTGAAAATCGGTCGAGAATTGGCGGAGAAATCGCTATAGATAGGTACAGTTGAACATATTTAAAGTCTCCTTCTTTTATGAATAAGTAAGTACTATATAGAGTTTGCTGTTGTCCAACAAGATAACTGTCAAACCGCCATATTGCTTCGCTATTGGCATGCAAGGTCAGAGGTCAGGTTTAGAAACGTACGGTCACAGAGATCATTTAAAAAATTATAATTGAAAAAGCACTAAAGAAGGAAGGATTATATTATTATTATTAATTTAAAATATCAAACATAAAAATATAATTTGTGAGGTTAACATAAGATTTGTCTTAACGAAGTTCCTTATCGCGCGTTACACGCTCAGAGCGGATAGGAGCGAGACCGAAAAGGGTAATAATACTTTTTGACGACACTTCTTGCTATTAGAGTTACAGCCGTGTATGAACTTCTTACCGATCGTGATGCGGTCTTAAGACCTCTCACCCTTTTATTAATATTTATAAGATTTTGTAATCGACATTTTTTTGACAAATCTAAAATGAAGTTGTCGATTATCTTCTCATTAGAAACGCATAGTATATACGTCACAATTATTAGAAAACAATTAAGTGCTCATAAGGTAAAATAAATTTATAAAATTATTATAATTCTATTAGCTATCATGTTTTTATTGTTAGTATTTTAATTTTAGTGTATAAAGAAAAGAAAAACTAAATTGTTAAAAGACAAAAGCATGTTTCGGGATGTTAAAGGACAAGCAAAAGAAACATAAAAATGTCCAATAACACATACTGCTCTCATAGGAGCCATACATAGCATAAATTACGCACTTGTGTACAGTCAAACTCAAGAATTCTTTATCGCGCGCCGCCTGTTTTATTTACTTTCTCAATTGTTGCCCCGTTTAATAATCCTCCTACAGTATTAACATATTTTGTCAAAACAAAGAGTTAATTATTGATTAATTTGGCTAAAACACTCAGACTTCCAGGCTACAGCCAATTGGAGTTGTAGGTATACGACTCTAACGTTCTCCAGCTGTTGCTTACACATAATAATTCATTATTAAGCAAAGCAATTACCCCTTTCTTCCATAATATTACCTCGTTCTTACCTTTCTCTTTAATCAATCAAAATGAAAACCATTTATTTAAATTAAACTATTCATATGTATTTTTGAATTGTCAAGAGAAGAAGTCTGTCATACTAAGTCAGTCGTGAAGATCCATTCCATCCATCCATTACGGAACTCCAAGGACACTCTTATCCTCTCTCTCTCTTAATGTATTCCATAATTTCACATATTTAATTCCCCAGCTACCCGGTAGACGGTAATAGATATTATAAACGCCTTACGATTATTTGGTATTTTATGACACGTATTAAACAAACAAAATAAGAGAAAACGCCAAATGGCTGTGAAGTTATTTATTTAGTGAACCTGACTGTCTTATCACTTAATTTTAAAAATTTAAAAAATACCTACAATTGTCATGAAATTATTACTAAATAAGTTCTGATGATGTCGTGTGGTACAAACAACGTGTTGCCTAAAGGTTTTTGGCTCTCGATACGTGCGAGGTGTGTTCAGAAAATAAAGGAATTTTTTGGTATTTTTGCAGATTTAGAGTTTTTTTTTTATTTTTTGTTTTATTCAAATGAAATGCTGTATTCATTCTTTAGTTTACTTTGTGGTTAAAAATTAAGTACAGTGTCTAAAATGTTCACAAAGGCCTATGGTGAGTCAGGGTCTCTGAGTGGAGACGCTTATTCTAAGAATGCCGTGAAGATGACGGACGCCCCATCACATCAGCAATCGATGAAAACGTAGAAAAAGTAAAAGTAATAATTGTTGTGAACGATCGCCGTTTCACAATCAGAGAAGTCGCCGATGAATAATGATGTTGGCATATCGATTGGAAATGTTTTGTTTATGTAAAACGTGGCTCCAAAATGAGTTCCAAAATTGTTGAATTTTGAAAAAAAAACGGCGGCTTATGTAAGTTGCTCTGGCGAGATTTTTTGCCACAAAAATACTGTAACGATATACCCAGCCTCCATATCGTGACATGACTCTGTGGGCCTTTTTCCTATTTTAAAAAATAAAGATAACCTTAAAAGACCGTGGTTTTACATACATTATAAGCGCAACGCTGAAAGAACTAAAGGCTATCCCCAAGATCGAGTATGAGAGTGTATCGTAGATTGGAAAAAGTCCTGGCACAAGTGCGTCATATTTAATGGGGACTATTTTGAAGGCGTCAGCATTAGTGTGGACGAATACTTACATTTTTTTTCTATTTTTCCTCTTTATTTTCTGAAAACCCCTCGTACGTGCAAATAGTATGTACAATGCGTACAATCTTTGAACAATGTAATAAAAACATTTGACTTGACATATGACAGCATATCGGATATACCGCCTCATTTTAAATAACACAATGTCTCTTTAATTAAACAATTGTGTACAGATAATAATAGCATAAATTACAAACAAACTATGTATTTATCCAGCATTAAGGAAACATAAACGGAAACCTACTTGTATTGTTTTACCGCACAGAAAACCGGCTGTTAAACAATGCTTGCATTGTGTGACCGAGTGAGTGAGGTTAGCGGAGCCCAAACCCCCATTCCCCTTTCCCTTCACCTCTTTCTCCCCTCCTTTGCCCATCTCCTCTTTCCCCTCCTCCCTTTCCCCAACTCTAAATGGCGGATAGCACTCTTGCGACTCTTGAGTTGCAAATGTTCACGGGCGGCGGAGGTCAAATACTATCAGGTTTTGTCCCCCTACACTATAAATAAAAATACGGGCAGTCTTTGGGGACTGCCAATAGAAGTGAACACTATGTAACTTGTGAATTGTATCGTCGAGCTATTAGATTACATACAGTATACATATAGCTCACGGGAAGCGTGCGGTGACGATGACGCGAGTTCGCGCCTAAAGAAGTTAAAAAAAAACTACTTACATTTTTAATTCAATTTAGTTTCAAGTTGCTGCAATTGCATTGCAATTGTTTCAATTAATATACATTATAAATAAGTTTTTTTTTTTTTTAATAAGTGTAGTGTAGTGGCAAGACGACAACTTTAACCGCTACGCCATCCGTGCAGTCAAATTTAGTTTAATAGTTGGAGGGCTTGGCATTCCCGACACCTGCCAGTTCGAGTTGTAGGTATGCGACCCTGAATTGCTTATACTCCTAATCTATCTGTATAACCAATATTCCTTTCCTTTTATCCCCCTTTCCTATCAATGTTATTAACAATATATATTTTTTCCAATTTTATTTCCAAAAATGTCCCTATTACATAAATAGGACTAAATTATTATCATCAAATGGATTGCGTTAACTTCGCCTCTGTCTACCCCCTTAGGCGCAAGCGTAAGTGTATGTATGTAAATAAAATTAGCTTTAAAATAAAACTCGACTGCATAATTAACTTTCTCACGTTTTTCTTGACTTTATCTCAAAATCTTAGAACTCCCATTCTTAAGACAATTCAATGTACACCTTACATGTCGAAGCCCATCAAGTGACTAGGCTCTGGGCCGTGACAAAGAAAAATCATACACATACAAATACAGTCGAAAAATATAACCCTCTTTCTTACGCAGTCGGGTGAGAAACGTTTCATTTCCCCGGCATTAGAGAGGTTTCCTGAAGTCCAACTCCTCTCCTCTCTCCCCTCCCCTCATCCCCCTATCCTTTTTTCCTTCCCCCGCATCTCCCACTTACGACGACTAGTGAGCAGGTGGCAGTGGCAGGGGTCCATGGACGACGTTTGTCACTTCCCATCAGGTGACCCGCCTGTTCGTCTGTCCCAATATTATAAAAAATATACTTTTAAAAATTAAACTAAATAAACCTTCTCCAACTATGACTTGTTATATATCTACCAATATTCAATTTTTTTTATAATTTATTCTTTAGATACAATGTAGCAAAAACCTTAAAAATACCTTTAGGACCTACGTTGTTTACTTATTTCGGGCAATATCGGCAATATCGGTTGGCAACTAATAAACCCGCCACTTTTTTCGATCAGTTTCTAAAACGTTATAGAACTATCTCGAATTTCTAGGAGTAGTACATAAATAAAGCAAGAGTTGTATGTCAGATCAGTTGACAACTGTATCTCGAATAGTAAAAATTTCGCTTAGGTCGAAAAGCGACTGAAGCAGTGCGCAATATATATTCAACGATGGGCGAAGGCGTGCTCTCTTACGATACCACCAAACATTGGTTCAGAAGATTTAAGTATGGAAATTATGACCTTTCCGATGAACCTCATCCAGGACGACCTCCTACAATAGATGCAGATGAGTTAAAAAAACTCATAGAAATGGATCCCAGGTTCACTTCACGTTGTCTGGCAGAGCAGATTCAGTTGTCTCATACTGCAGTATAAAAACAACTCCACGCTTTAGAAAAGACCTGGAAATATTCAGTTTGATTGCCACATGAGTTGACGCCGTTTTAACTTCAGAAGAGAGCTAACGTGTGCATGGAACTACTTAGTTATCATCGTACCAATGAGTGGCTGAGGGATGTAATTACGGGGGATGAAAAGTGGGTTACGTACATAAATTTTTCGCGTAAGCGCCAGTAGCTTGGATTTGGAGAAGCAGGAGTACCGACGCCAAAATCTGACACGAGTAAAAAAGTTCTTTTAAGTGTGTGGTGGGGAATAAACGGAATTATATACTGGGCGCTGTTGTCATCTAACACTACATAGTCCATTGAAAAGTTACATTTGGGGTTGCGTTTTTTAGAGGACGCAATTTTATTTTTTTGATGTGTAGGGGGGGTCAGTGTAAAGCTAAAACCAAGTTTGTGGGGTCGCCACCCTTGTCCCACGGCCGCCATCTTGAAAATAGGGGGTGAAATGGTTTTTAGGGTAAATCTCTTAAACTATTTATTTGATAAAAAAGTTTGTTAACATTTTTTGTTGCAAATTAAATTTTCTACAACTTTGGTCCAATAACTTTTTGTCGTAGTACAATAATATTGTACGTAGTACTATAAATAAAAAAGTTATAAGCGAAAATCTTCAGAAATTCGAGAAAAAAAATTATATTTTTCGATATTAATATTTTAAAAATCAATAATTGTTAAATTCTGTTATGGATTGAAATAGAGTCAATAATTAATTTTTAATAATATTGCAAAATTTATAATTAAAAAAATTATAATAACAAAGTAAAAAAAAATTAACAATTTAATTTTTTTTATGTGTGACATCAAAAAAATAAAATTGCGTCCTCTAAAAAACGCAAGGTAAGGCCTAAAAAATGTATCAATTCAATGGACTAACAATCACGGCTAATATTTATGTGACCAACTGGATAAAGTAGCAGCGAGATTACCGAAAAATCAAAATAAAATATACTTTTTGCACGATAATGCTCGACCACAGGTAGCAAAAGCGACTCGTGAGAAATTATAATATTTGAATTTCATGATTATTTTCGAGAATTTAGTCTGCGTCAGCTCAGATTAGCTTAATAAAAATATAAAAAAAATAACAAAAAGTAATGAAAAAAAACATTGATAATATTGCATATAAAATAAATTGCAATATGCATTTAAAAATAAATTAGATCTTAGTTTTAAAAAGTAGTGGCGTCGGTCGACGATAATAATATAGCACATGAGTCATTGTACCACTCATCGCGCATCTCTGGTTAGTTATACATATTACTAGCTAATCAAAATACACTCTCGCCTATAGCGACTCAAACACAAATATTGACAACAATATTTTAGTCGCACTTTCGTAATAGGGGGCAAGCCTATTGCGGTCAGCCGGGCACTGTAGGGCAAAATATATGTATATATGTATATTCTTCACGGAACACCCACAAGAGATAGGGTGACCCTACGTATGGAAGGCCCCACGGGTCATCATGTCACCGGAGCTGACGCTGAAGTGGTATGTCAGACTCGAACCGAGTAAAACCACACGGTGTTCCGTCATAAGTGGGTCTTTTGCAAGGGACAACAACTGGGTACACGTAAGAAGGGATGCTTCCAGGAACCCCTGCAGACCTTGGCCACCTCTTTTCCAATGCGGTCACACCATGGAATATGGGGGGCCTAGCCCCTCCTCCAGTTTGGGAAGCGTGCGTGGAACACGTCACGTCACCGTCTCAGGCCTGCTTCTGCTAGGGTACGGGCAGCCCTACCCTTTACGCCCAGGCCAGAGCTCATGGAGGCCGGAGATCTTTGTGTGCTCTCCGTCGCCTGATGCCCTGAACAAATAAATGTAATGTAATAAATGTAAATGTAATCTGTAAAATAAAATAATTAATATAAATTAATGTATGTATTTTCTTTAAAAAATAAGCCGACATTTATTTATTTATTCTTTAATGTACATACACAAATTACATTTATTTTTTAAAATAAGGAAATAGAATTTACTAAGGCGTGCTTAACCCAAAAGTAATTTGTCTTCCAGCAAACCCAGTAAATAGAGGATAAATAAAATGCTAAAGGCAGGTCACGTGTACCTCGTAAGTAAAAATAATGCGAAGAAAAAGGAAAGAAAAATAAAACAAAAAACGAAGTAACCTACATATTCTATATACCTACTTGTACACTAATCCTAAAATATAAATATGCATGCTGCATATACAGACAACGACATGATACCATTTTTTTTAAGTCCATACCATTCCTTTTAGTTTAAGTCGGTCAAACAAAATGACAGTAACACAGTGAGTGGTACGATAAAAATCGTGTTTTAAAAAGAATATTCATGTTCTCAAACCACAATGTACATGTATGTACAATTGTACATATTATATGTCACCGATAATTGAATATATTTTTGCTATATTTACATACATGCTTTCATACATAAACTCACGTATATAATGCGACTATAATTCCGCCATCTTTGTGGTCATACCCATTTTCCTTCTACAAGTATTCCTTTTTTTATGACCTCAAATAAATTTGAGGTAGTGATAGGCGATGTTTATTTGTAAACAATAATAAAAGATAGTCCCGATTGTCCGTATTTTAGTGGTTATGTGATATAACATATGCTATTTAAAAAAAAAATCCATATACATATATCCGATAAAAAATCGATAAAAGAAGGCTATCGATCAATTGCTAACACACGATCCTTTATTTATAGATAGTTATAAGTATAACTGTCGCAATGTAAAGGATGTTAAAACAAATAAACATAGTGAGACATGTAGTTACTATTATCTGTATTTTAGTGATCAATTTTTGGCATGTGACCAATTTATCTGAAAACTCTTAAGAAATTAGAAGAACCTAACCTTAAATTTTATATCAGCGTCTTAGACAACATTTAAAAAACGGTTAATAATATATATAAATTAATACAACAAAGTCCATCCCCAGAAATAATCAAAATAAATTTGGTTAGATGAATTATGTAGATTTTTTATAATGTTTAGCAGACGAAATACAGTTGTTAGGTACAAGGTCACACGTTTCTACTTTTCTTTCATTGGCCAATGAAGAGAGCTCGTGCGGTAAAATAAGAAACTGTATTGACACAGCCGTGGCTTGAAACACAGGTAAACGAGAGGCCATTATAAACTGGACTCCTGGCACGTAAATTGCGCTTGCGGTAGAAACATACACATCGCCATAGATTAGAGTCGCGCGCACTGCTCGTTGTCGATCGGTTTGTTTGCATTTCGAATTTCGTATTATTCAAGTGAGACACATTATAAAACCTTAGGTTCAGTGTAGTGTTTTTTTTTTTTTGGAAACTTTTTCAAATTGGGAATTGGCGGTAAGATATATTTTATTGTTTTTTTTTTCGCTGTAATTTTGTCTTAAATATTTTTAATACCGTTAGTACGTATGATACGAAGTTTAACAGTGTTGAAGTAATGTCTTCTTGATGAATTAATGCCTGATCACGAATCAAGAACCTGTTATTAAACAAGACACCAAGAACACTATTGATAATAATGAGGAAACTTAAACGACACTATAACTAAATTCAAAGTGAATTTTAATGTACCATATTATTTTTGTTTTCCTTAAGTAATTTGACTTTGATTTATTAACATACTACGTTTTTTTTTATATAAATTAACAATAGATTATACGCTTGAAAAATGCATACAACTACCGTCAAATAATTAAAAATATCAAGGATATAGGGCGAAAGGTTATAAAAATATAAAAACATACTTTCACTCACGCCTTTATATCCGAAGGGATGATATACGCTCACATTTAGTCGATTATAATTTTGTGTCAATTTTTGTTTGCGTAACAGGGAGCAATCCTATGCCGTCCTACGGCCTTCTGGAAATTGGATGTGACAATTTGGAGTATATTAACAATAAAAGGAGGATAGAAAGGGGAGGAAAGAAATATTGATAATACAGATGGAATAATGATGATGATTGATACTCTGTTTATTTCTTATTTAAATTAATTAAGATGCTTAATAATCTGTGATCTTCCTATTTAGACTTCCTCAGCTAATTCCAAGCCATTGCTTTTTTTTAGACTGTTGTTTCAAAATCCTTTAATTTATATAGACTAGGTATATTAGGTTTATAAATTAATATTGAAAATCGTCTATTAAATAAAATATATTCGATTAATAGTTTAGAAGCAAAAATTGAATGTATAATTAATTGTTAGCTATTACGATTTGTCAGGAGGAAAAAAAATACCTTAGACTACGAAAGTATCTAATTATATTATTATCTGGGTTTATACTATATTTAACTATATTTAAAATGATTGTGATCTGTGCCAAATTGTTAGTCTATGGTTTAAAAATGTGAGATTTGACCTCTTATCACCTTTACAGTTGAATCTCAACGTTTACCTTAGTCTTTTTTAGCTATTCAATTTTTAAACAATCGATTTTTTGTAATAGAGCAAATTCCTAATTCTATTCAACCATTAATATACTTGCTTTTTGTAGGCTGTTTTTGTATAGTTGTTGTCTGCCCGTTACAAGTTTTGTTGTATCCTTACAACTAGCCCAGGCCACCAGAAAATTAAAAAAATACTCGTTTCGTGCAAATAAATGATTTTAAATTCGAATTGAATTTGCTCAATTATATGTGTACATAACTATCACAAATTTTCTGACACTTCGTGTAAAGTTCTCGACCAATAATAAGTAGTTCCATTAAAATTTTAAATTTTAAAAATATGCCTCAATTAAAAAAAAAATAATGCTCTGTCTTATGAAACTGGAGAGTTTAGTAACATGTTTTTTTTAACAAATAGGTCATACTAATGAACGTTAAGACTTTTTAGACTTTGTCACTAAAGTATAATAGGCAAAGTGTGGCCTCTTCCTACCCCTTCAGGGATAAATGCGTGAGTGTATGTATGCATGCATGCTTTCACCTGCTGGGTCCAGTGGCAACAGATTACTCGCTGGATTAGTTTCACCTTACGTATCCTTAAATTAATGTACGTAAAGTTCTTCTCTAAATTACCTTGAATTAGTGCAAAAAACGTAACTAATTAGCAAATATGTGTAATGTTTAATGACGTACTTACCCACGATCAATAAGGTCGGAGGTAGCGGAAGAATACAATGAGATATCGCTCCCCCGATCATAGGCAATTAGAGGAACACAGGGGTGGTTTTTAGTTGGTAAGAGTCCGATGTCCGAGACATATCTCTTCGCACCCCCACGGGTGAAAGACATCCATGAGGATCTTCCACCCTGTCAACAAAAAACAAACAATAATACTATACATACAGGGAATTAAATTTGTCTACTAGTTAGAGTCTCAACTAGGTTTGGACCCGACGGGGGACCTTTATCAAAGAGTATAGTGAACTTCCGCGTCGATGTCAAAAGCTTCACAAGTAAACCGTTTTATCCAATTGCTATGAATATCACGAATGACAGTTGTTATGCTAAAAATGCTCACCAGGTGCTAAGTTAGTTTAATGCTCATAATCAATAATAAGTATTAGTTCCATTGAAATTTGCAATACAGTTTTCTCGTAATGAGCTAATAAACAAACAGACGAATTCTTACTTATGTCTGATTCGCGGTATAACGCTTTTTCTCAATATAACGCTAACCGGATTTCATATAAATAGAAAGTGCTTAATTACTCTATAGGATAATTAGAATACTAAACTGATATAAAAAAGAATAGTAGTTTCTAGAACGTCTTTATATTTTTTAGTATGTTAATAGATTTCTCTTCCTAATTGTCAATCGATTTTCCTGTATAGCCCTGCGGTGGTCACATTGTAACGCAAGTCAGGATTGAAATACGGAATCCCAATTTTATAAGCACAAAATTTTACTGAGCTGATTGATGGTGGGCTTAACGGTTTAGAGCTGGGGGACGTTTTAAGATTTACCACGTGATCCGGTCAATTTAGACATCCGAGTGTACAAAATTCGAAACCAGCTGAAAATTGGTAGGATCGTTCAAAACACCCTATAATGCTGGAATGTTATAAATATATATATATTTCTTTAAAAACACAATCGCAAGCATATGGCCATTAGCCGGGCACTTTTGAGAATTGGTTGGGAAAATCATCATCTAATCTTATGCACTCAAGACAAAGCACTACAATGTTTTATTCAAAAGGTTAGAAAATAAATTAAAGCAACAATAACACTTAACTCACATGACAGGTAATTGATCGAAACGATACGATTTTAATAATATTACGATTCAAAATCATTTATTTAAATTAAACCAATTACGGTTATTTTTGAATTATCAGGAGTAGTAGTGAGTCTTACGAAGTCAGTCATGAAGCTAACTCCTATCGAGAAGAACAGGCAAGCAACCATGAAAACCCTTTTTCAACATATTTACTAAAAACATCTTATAATTTGTGTCTATTCAATTTAGTAAAACAGTGCCCAATTAACCTTTTTGTAAGTACTCTATACAATATTCTATAAATAAAGTAATATTATAATAAACTGGCATGGTTACAAGACACAAACAGATGGTACATAATATTCCTGGGAATCCCGCCCTTGAAAGCAAGTACCACTATTCTATCGCGATGAGTTACGCCGTGTCGGAGCCGTCGCGCACGACGCCAACACGTGTTCTTCAACATGATCCACGTTTTCAGTATGAAATATAAAAGATTTAAGTTGCTGAAGAGCGGTGCCAACCTTTGAGAGGAAAGAGGGGACGATAACAAGGGACAGGGCCTTTGGTAACATCTCTCACTCGGTAAAATACAACGCATGTATTGCTTCACAAGCGGGTTTCCGTGAGGCCGTGGTATTAATCCGATTAAGCCTACGTGCCTAAGCATGGCTCTGCCACGTTTGTACATAGTGTAATATATTAGCTCCTGCTTTCTGGTGTAATGATATACATTTTTTTTAACTGATTTCTTTTGAATTTTCGGATGACGATTTCTATTTGTTCGTGCGTTGCTAATCAATCTTATTGCTCTGTACAGTGCAATATACTATCGTAATGAAATTGATTTACTTATCTCCCTTCCACTTATTTCTTTTTTTTTTTTACTAACTAATACATTATATAAAACTGACTGTGGCGATTTCCATGTAGGTACAGCAAATATATACTTCAAGGTCATCTAGCGAAAGCAAACTGAACTATTTAGCAATTACGTAGTAAAAACCTGAATCGCGCTAGGAATGTTTTCTTGTTTGTCTAATTAGCCAATTAATAGGTATTCAACTAATGTCATAGTTTCCTAACCTGTTCTTATTTTCCACTACTTATTATTCATCAATGAATTGTTACACAAATACTATGTGACGACTAATTAATATATAAAACATGTATGTACTTCTGTTGGAAAGTAAATAAAAATTGCTCATAAACTGACTAATCCAATTTCAATATCATTCTGAATATTAGAATAGTTCACGAAATCATTTAAGCCATTACAGTATGAGTCATTTATATGTGTGTATCGTGATCGTACAGCATCTACATTTTTTGTTGAAAGACAAAATTAGAAAGATCATTAGTAAGAATATAACGAAGGAAAGTATACAACAAAATCAGCTGTGAAGTTGCTGAGTGCTATTGTGGTGTATTGCGCTAATTAGAAATGATAAAATTCAAAGAAATGCCAAACACATTAAGTATTCACTGTTATGCCAGGGTTAACATTATGAGACATAAACTACAAGCCAGAAAAAAGAAATTGATGCATTATAAGTCAGATACTTATCGAAAATCTTCAATATTTTTTCTCTGAATTTTTTTTCTGCTGAGGACTGTAGAAAAGTGAGAGAGCTTAAAAAGTCTCTAAAAGCGAAAGCTGCTTCTATATAAATTACTATCCCATGATAGGCAGCATTGAGTATTGAGCTTTCTCGCCTCTGGGAGACTACGACAAATGTGTCGTGTGCTGGGTGCATATGTTCTAACGATTACGTAAGAAATAATAGGTGTATTAAAATGGTTGATAATACAAAGAGCGACTTTACATTACATAAGATCAATCTCATACTGATGGTAGACATGGGCTTCTTCTAATATGCTATGGTGCCTATTGGAAGAGGCCTATATCCATCAGTGGACTCCAGTGGTGTTGTTTAATTACAGAATGGTCATATACAGAATGTGAAAGAGTAGCCTTTAAAGAAGGTGAATGAGTACAAATGGTCAGTGGATGTATTAAAACAAGCTATTGCCCAAGCATTAAAACTATGTTTACTCTCTCACTCAATCATAATAATAAACTTTTTTAAAATATAATATAGGGGGACAGACAGGCAGACGGGTCATTGATGGTAAGTGACAACCGCCATTCATGGACATCTGCAACTCAAGAGTGATAAGTACACTGCCAGCCTTTGAGAGTGATGAGGTATGCGGGCAAGGGATGAGGAGATGGGACATGAAGGAAGGGGAAATAGGAAAGTGGGATTTGGGCCTCCGTAAACCTCACTCATATCGGGGAAATGCAAGCGTTGCTTCACAACCGAATTTCTGTGAGGCCGTGGTATCACACCGGTCGAGCCCGCCCATTCGTGCCTAAGCATGGCTCTGTCACTATTAGATATAAGATGTAAGATATAACTTCACTCTTTAACACATAATGTTGGTTTTTATAGCTTCTTTAAGAAAACAGTTTTGATGAATTCATAAGAGCCAAGACTGACATTCGTGCAGTACTGATAACTGCCGTTATTCAAATTTTTGTTGTAGTTCATTTTACTGTATCCGCTTGGTTCGTCGTACCGATACATTTGTATTATCTTTATATCATATTAGCAATTTACGTCGGCCTTGGAATATATGATGAGAAGGTCCCAGCCCCTTGAAGCTCGGTATTCTAACACTTGTTGGTAAACGTAATAAATGTCCATGCCCCTAAATAACAAAGTTTGTTGTCCTTCAAATTTTAGAAAACTCGTCAACTGCTAAGCCAGAGGTTGAGGTTCTGATTCGGGGGCAATAATTTGTGTTATAATGATATATGTCTCGAGTCTGAGTGTTATTTTTGTTCGTTGTTTGAATGTCCGGAAGCCTCGTGACACAGGAATCTTTCCTTTTGCGAAAGTTGTATTTATAAAAAACACTAATTCACCATGATCTCATGGTCCGAAAACTATATGACACTTAATTTTAAGCAGTTTTATTAGGCTTCTGACTTCATCTTACAATTGCATCTGTAATTCCAAAGGGAAATATAATAATTGCATGCTGCAGCCCTCGCTTAATCAGTTGTCTAAAGGAAGTAGATTATTGGCGTGATGCAGTAGATGATGTCATTTAGTGACATTGTCTTAATCATCTTCAATGAGACACATTGCTTCTTAAGGATAAGCATAACTACGACATTTCACTACGATATTAAACATATTATTATTTTGGACTTTTATAAATGTAGGATATAGTTGCGTTGATCAGAGAACGCGATGGTAAGCCGCTTCACTTATAGAGAAGATTCTTAAATCTACGGATCCTTAAATTTTAGGGTCTGGAATGAAGGAAACTGTTTTACGGCAACTTTTATCGATTGATTTACTCGAATAACATAAATATGTATTTGGATGTTCTCATCAGCAAGTATTAGGAAAACGATGGTATTTGCAATTTCCATACTGGTTAGTGAGAAAATCTACATTTCATTTATTTTTTTATCAAATCAAAATCTTAATAGAGTTTTGATTGATCGTAGATAACCTTGACCTTGAGAATATTCTATACGATCCACGGTCGAAGAATAGATCTTTTTAGCTACCTACATGTTTACTAATGAGAGAGTATGGGAGCTCTAATTATTATGAGGGCGGAGTAGCCACTAGCTATTGTTTGAGTGACTCCTATCATGCAGTCAGTAATCACTTTAAATTCAATTCGTATACACGGAAAATTTATCTGAAAGTTGTCATAAGCGTCGCGATAATTAACGCAACCGTGAGTTTAATTGATTATTGTGAGTCCAAGAAAGCATATAAGGAATTATTGAGGAATTAATCCTGCTAATCTTTAGAAAAGGTTACCGATTTCCTAAAAAATAAAAATTGGAATAAGTCGCAGATTAGTTAAGCCAGAGCCTTGTTTAGACCACAGAAAACTGATTGTTAAACTTTTTGCGTTGTATTTACCGAGTGAGTGAGGGTACAGAAAGCCTATATCTCTCTTTGCCCTCATCCCCACCCCCTCATCAACCTCTTAAACGAGGGCAGCGCACCACCCAAGGACATCTTCAACTCAAGAGTTGAAGATGTCCTTGGGTGGTGGTTGTCACTTAACATCAAGTAACCCGTCTGTTCGGTTACCCCATCGGTATGCAATAAAAGTAAAACGTAATTGCGCAATTTTCTGAACAACTAATGGACATTTGTATTAATTCTGCATCTTTTGAGATTGACAGGTAGTAATGATACACTCACCCCTGTATCACTAATGTGGTAGGCAGGGGTAATTTAAATGCCCACATTTTGCCAACCATACTTTAGACCTTCATACTTACGACCTGATACCATCTTCCCATTACTGATGTACTTATTATAGATAAGGCTTACCAGAACTATTTAACAATTAATAAGTATGTTTCATTTAAAAATAAATGATCTAACATAGCTTGATTCAAACATACGAATGAATCACAATTTTTTATACGAACTACGAAGCAAATTAAGCATAGGGTGACAGACGTTATCGGTGCGCTTGCGTATTGGACACGGCGCCGATACACTGATACCATTCGGTATACCTAACGCTCCATGTTATAAAATGTACTATTTGATATTAGTTAAACATGAATATATGTTTTTGAAAGTTATATTGACATGCAGAACTACTCAAGAGTCAATGAAGTTTTTTTTTCTTTTATACTATAGGGGGAGAGACAAACAGACAGGTCACCTGATGGTAAGTGACAAACGGCGTCCATGGACACCTGCAACTCAAGAGTCAGGGTGAAGAAGAGTAATCCCTTCTTCGCTTCTGACTATTATAAAAGCAGGAGACATGGATATGCTACCATTGTAGTTTACACCAATGTTTTCCAGTCCTAGCCGCTTAGGAAAACCGTGTCAATCCATTCGATCAGGACTACTGACTGACCGCACGTTAGCGGTGCGGTCAGTCAGTACGTCCACACGGTTGTCACTAATAACCATAAATAATCAGTAAACCATTAAATGCCATTTTTCAATATAACGCTGAAAGCGAATATACGAAACGACATAAATTTCTATTGAATCGTAAATTAATAAATCAGTTCTAAAGGTGTGGAGGAACGGGTGTCGTGACCCTCCAACACAAAGAGAAGGATCGTCCAACCTGGCGAGATAATCATGCCTGGCAGACCGCGACCCTAACGGTTGATGTTGGAAACTTGTATATAATATTAATTGGCGAACTAGAACTCATATATCGGGATTCAGGATATTACTACGTCTTTAAAGTAGTCAGTATGTAGTTCAGCTTATCTTCTCTAGATGGTGTTAATATATGTTTCTGATCTATGTGGAGGTTACTACAAAGGTATTAATTTACAATACACCAGTCCTCAATATTAAAATAACAATATCTCTTTTCATGAACTACGGTAAAAGTCTAGTATTTCTTATAGACTCATATCTTAAAGACGTTAGAATTATCACACGGATTAATTATGATTAATATGAATTACTGAAGAGAATACACGATAAACAGCAGTCGGATAAAATATCTGCAGATATACAAATTTTAAGTAATGATTATATGTTTTAAGGTTTTACGTATAAATTGATTTGATTAGTCTAGTTCTTATAAATTCCGCAACATCTTCCGCATGAGGAAAGCCTCCTGTGTCGCGGAGGATTTGACAAATAAAGAAACATCGGATTCAAAGAATATCCAGACTAATTTGACATTGGTTGATCGCACAAATTCACAACATTCAGCGCCACTCCCTGACACTGACTTTCGTCTCGTCGATTTGCCTAAAAATTTCGATTTAAAAAGAAGGATGGACCTCCCAATGGTGTGATCAACCCCTGGACACAGCCTTGAGACTAGCGCAACAACAGCTAAATGAACATTACCGTGAAAAGTGAACACATTACGTACTATCAGTAACATGTTTCTTGCGAAGGACTTTTTCGTTCTGAAACTCATTATTAACCTTATCTATACCAATAAATAATATAAAAATGTCTGTTTGGTATTTCAGAATTGCATCTGTTTACTGACTGCATAATTATGATCACACCAGAAAAACGATTTTTAATTGTTTTGACTGTGTTTTTCTGTCTAATCCCCATTTTTACATACAGATAGGCGATGTTGTAAGAAGTATTTTAGACTACTTTTCATAAAGACGTACTCATGAGCAAAGCCTTGGCGGGCTCGGCTAATCATTCATAAATTCATTTGAGTCATTTAAAGCTGAAATACTACAATATTATACTACTATATATATATTATACTACTGTATATCATACCATTATCAAACTGAGTAAGAAAGTACAGTAAGTAAGTAAGTAAAGTAGTAAAGTAAGTAAGTAGTAGTAGTTGTAAATCATTCTAATTTAATAATAATGCAACACCCACAGTATTTAGATAAAGATACACATACATACAAACTTAGATAAAGATCATTTTCGCTCTTTTATGGACTTAACCAAAGCGTTTGATCATGTTGATCATAAAATACTTTTGACAAATTATATGCATAAGGAGAGGAGCGACGCGGAGAGATGCTCCGGTCGAGCAAACCCATCCGTGCCTAACCATGGCTATACCACGATAGCATACATAGCATGCATTATGGTCATATCACAACATTGTTGAGGTATGGGATTATGTTCTTCAACTCAAAAAAACGGGAATGTAGTATTTATCGCACAAAAGAGGTACGAAAAATGGTAGTAGATATTATTTAAAAATACGACTTCCAGCTAATAAAACCACATTGTTCAATAACATATTTTGTGTATGACAGTACAAATTTATGTCTTCGTCGTATATAACTAACTAATATTAGAATCATAAAATATTCGACATTTCAAGTAGAACGTTAAAAAACTAATTTTAGTCTTTTATCTGACATTATTTAATGTAATCTTGTTTTGTTCAATTTGTCTTTAGATTTTAACTTACTACAACTATCTTGCATTGTGTATAGCTGAGTATGGTGGAGCTATAATCTTATTTACTTGTAATAACCTCTGTACGCATATTTCGCTGAATAAATATAACTGAATTGAATTGCATCCATTAAGCAGGTACACCGGGCAAGAAATGTGAAATGTAGTCACATTTCACATTTCTTGCCCGGTCAAAGTACGGACTTAAAGTCCACGCAACTGAACTAAGAACTGTTATATATTTAATAACACCTGTAGAAAAAAAACGAATAGCGACGAAAACTAAATACAGCGGCAATATTTTATTTAATACAGCCAATGACACTCGGGCTAATGTTTGCATTTGATAAATATTTTGATTCAACCATATACATTAAAATCTGCTATGCTGTGTTGGAGCTTGGCCGCTAGCGCCCTTACGACTCTTGAATTACAGGTGTCCATAGGCGGTGGTTTTCACTTACCATCATCTGTATATCATTAAAAAATACATAATGGAAATTATGGATGTTGAAAGTACTTTATCGAACATAAACAGTATTGTATTGCATAGATAACTCTTAAATGTTATCCATTGGAGTACAGATGGCCAATAAGTCACACAGTTACATAACCTACCCATGAATAATACACATGTTTATAAAGGACGTGACTGAGTTAACATGGTACGTCTCGTGAAAAGAATACCAATGACAAGTAGTAACATAGGAATGATAAAACTTCGTGTGTTTTGGTTCTACACTTATCCTGTATCAATAATTTTAATATGGATTCATTTTTACCTAACTGTTCAAGAAAAGGTTTAATTTGGTAGTGGTGTTAGTAAGGTGGGGGATGAGGGTACAGAGAAAGAAGGGATTTAGGGCCTCTGGAAACCTCACTGATTTCGGCGAAATGCAACGCAAGAGTTGCTTCACAACCGGTTTTCTGTTGGGTGGGATACCACCCCACCGGTTGAAGCGGCCCATTCGTCCATAGCATGACTCCACCACTTGTAGTGCAATATGAAGTATGTGATACAAATATATATTAGACATGGTCAACTTTTTTTTTTTTTTTTTGTCGTGTGGAAACCCCCTCGGGCCGTCATTCCACCCGGGTTTTCGGTGGAACGGTGTGTTGGAATCGAACCGACTAAAACCACACGGTGTGCCTTACTGCGCTTAAAATAGGAGGAATCCGGGAACAGCTTTATTAAGACATCCGGACCCCTCCTAGCGCCTGCCCGCACTATGCGGGCACCACCTGCGGGTAACCTATCAATAAGGCGGCGTCCAGACACACGCGGACGTCAACCCCTCGCGGCTAGCTATATGGCGGATGGAGGGGAAAACCCGTCCCGACCACCCGCAGCCACACTCAGGGCGGCATGAGGCGCTGGTAAGCGCGTCTCCGCCGCCCGGTTCGCCGGCGGCGAATTGGGTCCGAGTGGAGATTATCCTCCCGGGCCCGCTCCGCCGCCTCCTTCTGTGAGATGACCTCCTCACAGAAGGCTGCGACCGCGGTAAAATTCCTGTCACTGCCGACCATGGAGCGTATGATGGCCGGCAGTGACAGATCCTCTCCAATGACTGCAGTGAGGGCCCGACGCTGCGTCGCCCAAGCGGGGCAATCCGCGAGCGTATGCTGGGCCGAGTCCTCACAACAGTCGCAGTGGTGACAGACGGGACTCAATTCTCTCCTAGCGACCGAGTGCAGGTACTTTCCGAAGCAACCGTGCCCGGAAAGAACCTGCGTTAGTCGGAAAGAAAGGGTCCCGTGCTGCCGCCCTGCCCACTCGACGATGACCGGCTGGAGCGCCTCCACGGTGGCTAAGCCAGCACGTGGAGCCTCCAGCCGGGACGACCAACGAGCCATAGTGACTCGGCGAGCGGCCTCACGCCACTCGCGTACCTCTTCGGGCGGGGGTCGATTGCCACTACCCGCCCGGAAATTAGTCGTCCGCCGATATACTTCGGCGAGCACTTCCGCCTCCAAGTCCCACGGGGGAGTTCCGGCCAACGCGCACGCCGCCTCCGTCGACACGGTGCGGTAACCGCGTATAGCTCTAACCGCCATGACCCTCTGAGGGCGCCAGAGGCGTGCCCTATTCTGGGCGGTCAGAGCTTCCGCCCACACCGGTGCACCGTATAGTGCCATTGACCGGACAACCCCCGTGTACAGCCGTCTTGTTTCGACGCTGGGTCCACCCAAGTTGGGCAAAAGTCGCCCAAGGGCGGACGCAGCGGCGACCAGCTTTGGAGCAAGCTGCCAGAAGTGCTCGTCGAAGAGCCACCTCCCGTCAAGGATCAGGCCCAGATATTTAATGTGGGCCCGAACCGGTACGAGGACCGAGTTGACCATGATGGCAGCGCCAGCGGGTGGACCACGACGGGGACCATGAAATAAAAGGGCCTCCGTCTTGTCCAGGGCCACCCGCAAGCCTAGCGCCTCGATGCGCTGGACCACCAGTGAGGCTCCCCTGGTGGCCAGGCGCGCCGCCTCCTGAAAGTTCGATCCCCGGGTTGTGACCAGAGTGTCATCGGCGTAACAGATTACGCCCAGCCCGGGGGGGAAGTCACCACGAAGAGCCCAGTCGTACCCCATGTTCCACAGGAGTGGTCCAAGGACAGACCCCTGCGGAACACCGCACGACATGGGCCGATGACATAGGATTCCATCTCGGTCCTCGTACATGACGGTACGCTCCCCTAAATAGTCTGCCACTAGTTGCATCAGGTACTGTGGCACTCCGTGATAGCGGAGAGCTTCCCTAATGCAACTGAATGGCAGACTATTGAATGCGTTGGCGATGTCCAACGACACCGCCAACAGTACGCCGCCACAGCTCACAGCCTCCTCGGTCACGGCTCTCAGACGCATTACAGCTCCGATCGTCGAACGACCCGCTCGGAAACCGAATTGGGCGTCCGACAAATCGGGGCCAACCTCATCCAGGTGCCGGACGATGCGGGCAGAGAGTACCCTCTCAAACAGTTTACCCGCCTCGTCCAGCAGCACAATGGGTCTGTAGGCCGCGACCGAGTCGGCCGGCCGTCCCGGCTTCCTTAAAAGCACCAGCTTCCCGCTTTTCCAGCAATCAGGGAAGCGCCCGGACACTAAGCTAGCGTCGAACACCTCCCTGAGGCGGTCTGCCATGTGATCAAGGGCCAGGGCCAACACTCGGGCAGGAATCCCGTCTGGCCCGGGGGCGGTGTTCTTGGAGCGGATCCGTAGAACAGCCGCCCCTATCTCCGCCTCCGTGATGGGTAGAGCATCCTCCACCCCGAACTCCCCGTTGTCCCCGTTGTCTCCAGCCAAAGGGGCCATCGATGGGGGTGAGTGCTCCACTCGTCGCGGAAAAAGACCCTCAACCACTTCCTGCAGGAAGCTGGGCTGGAGAGTCTCCGTAAGGGGGGGGCCCAGCGCGCGGAGCTTTTGTTGCGCCGCACGATATGGGCGACCCCAGGGGTCACGATCGAGACCCTCCAGCATCTCCTTTCTTTTCTCTTCTTTGGCACGGCAAATGGCCAGCTTTAGAGTTTTCCGGGCCTCTCGGTACTCCTCTTGCAGCTGGTCCTCTTCTCCTTCTTCGCGGTGACGCCGACGACTGCGGGTGTAGGATCTCCGGGCACGAATACAAGCCGCGCGGAGATCCGCCAAACCTTGAACGCGGGGCATGGCCACATCGCAGATCTGCGTGATCGCATCACGAAAGCGGCCTGCCCCTATGTCTACCTCCCCGGTTGGAGGCTGCAGAGACAGCCAAGAGTGAATTATGGCTGCCTCCTCCAGTAGATCCCGGTCTAGCTTCGAAATAGACCACCGCGGAAAGCGGGAAGAACGCCGCGCCATGTGACCCCTTCTGGGGTCCTGGGTACGGGAGAGCTCAAATCGGATATAAAGGTGATCCGAGAGCGTCTCAACCTCTTCCAGGACACGCCAGTCCCTTACTCGTGCGGCAAGAGCAGGGGTAGCGAACGAAAGGTCCACTATCGACCCCCCCTGCTGTCGCACGCACGTGTTGGTGGTGCCTCTGTTTAGGAGACAGAGGCCCACCGATGTTGCCCACTCTTGTACAGCGTCGCCCCGTGCGTCCGTCCTGGGGAGACATGGTCAACTGAGCCAAGCCCAAATACAGACCAGTACTGGCTCTTCCTATATTATCTCGTACACATACGTATGTAGTAAATCAACCGTAGTCTTTAGTTGAACATCGCAGAACATGTGGTAACCAATTTACATAACTAATCATATACAGCTGTCTCGTATTTCAACGATAACTGTCATTGTTATTCAAAATAAACAGCCGATAATAAAATATCTTCTTCCAACTGCCATTTAAATTCTAACCTAAACAAATCCTGATGCTTGGTACAGACCATAGATGTATTATATCCGTCATGCTTAGATAATACGTCTATTGGATAGATTGACACCTTTACTGACAAGTGATTACAAACTTTTTGTTCCGATTGGTGTCAATATCTTCACTGTTTTTATAACAATATGTCTTATAGCTTGTAAATTTACGTTACTTAACATTTCACATATAATAGCTACAATGATTTTTAATCGGCCTATACTATAAGTTTTTGCTTTGACTGCTCCTGCCCCTATCTGTCTTTTAGGAATTTATTCTCTTAATATGACGTGCTCGCCTAAAAATCCTGCAAATAGTGGCGTATGTGTATTGACTTGGCAGAGGTGAACGATAGCTGACGCGTGTGTCATGATTGTGAACGAGTGCCGTTGATCGAGTTTGGCAATCTCCGGACTATTAATTACTTAACATATAGTATTAATTCGCACGGATTATATTATACATATATTTTGGAATGATGCGTTACATTGTCCTTCACATTTTAATTGCGTACATAAATTTTTGTAACAAGAAATTTGTGCAAAATATTTAAGAAAGAATGTCCTTGGAGTGTTTTACCTGTTCTTCTCCATAGGATCTAGGTATTAGAACTGGCAAATAGCTTTACGTCTGACTTAGTTTGACTGGTACCTAGTCCTGACATTTCAAAAATATCTGTCCGCCCATGGACACCCGCAACTCAAGAGTCACAAGTGCGTTGCTGGCCTTTTATTTTTAGTTTCTATTACAGGTTCTATAAAAAGAATTATTCATATTTCAGCATTATTCATATTGACAGTGGTAGAGCCATGCTTAGGCACGAATGGGCCGGCTCGACCGGTGCGATACCACGGCCTCACAGAAACCGGTTGTGAAGTAACGCTTGCGTTGCATTTCCCCGAATTGAGTGAGGTTTCCGGAGGCCCAATTCCTCCTCCCCCCTTTTTCTCTCCCATATCTCCTTTCTCCTTTTTTCCATCTCCTCATCCCTCCTCTCTTCTTTCCGCTCCCCATCCCTCATCACCCTCAAAGGCGGGCAGCGCACTTGCGACTCTTGAGTTGCAAGTGTCCATGGACGGCGGTGTCACTTACCATCAGGTGACCCGCCTGTTCGTCTGTCCCCCTATAGTATAAAAAAAAAAAAAAAAGAATAAACATAGTTTTTTTTTAAATACAAATATTATATACATACATAGCAATATTTATAACAGTATAAATAGTCGTATATGCAAAGATCCTTGACATTGCAGTCACGTTTGATCGCAACGACAAATAAGTCGTTCTAATAAACCATTTCTACATTTACACAATATGTAATAAAAACTCACGGACAATCTCTAGCCAGATATTTAAATCGCTATTTAAAAGGGTGACGAGTAAGTAGAATCACTTATGGCTTGACTATCTTTTTATCCGACTGCGCAAGAAGGGTTTTCTTTTCACCCTACTGCTAAAGAAGGAGGGTTTTCTTTTTACCCGACTGCGAAAGAAGGAGGGTTATGTTATTCTAGTGTATGTATGTATGTATGTATGTATGTATGAACGTACGTATGGATGTGTGTATATTCCTTTTGCAGCCCCTAGAGCCTAAACGGCTTGTCGTATTTTAATGTGAGTGGTGTCAATAGATTTGTCTTAGTCGTGACAGTGACACTGGGTACATCAAAATAAAAAAAAAATAAAGAAACAAATCTGTCATCTTTATTAAATTCATTCATTAATTCTTTCAAAATTCATTGAAGAACTGAAAAGATAGAAACGAGATTTTAATTTGAATATTTTATTTTGGTTTTGAATAATATTGTTGACAGTTTTCACAAACGCATAACGTAAGTCGGAGGCATAACACGCTTACTTCTCATAATTTGGTTGGTAATAAACATAGAGCAACAAAATCTCGGAGTGAGCAGATGCCTCCGTCAGCGTTTCATCAAACATCCTAGAATGCGTTATAATGATGGGTGTGACACAGAGTAAAATGTTTTGAGAAAACAAACCTACTAATAATGCAGTTGAGTCTGATATGTGTTGTGTGTATATTTTTTAAATATATTTTATTAAATCATGAGCTTACAACACATACGTCGGTCACCAGCTTTAGATACTTACGTACACATAGTATCAGCATGTAAGATGCCGCAACAGTAACATCACTCGTGAACATAGATATCGTAAATTACGCCATTATTAGGTCTAATTACTTTTGACTACAATTAGAAATAATTGTAGTCACTCAATCACATTTTTATTATTGTTATCTAGTGAAGGTACCTACTAATTACGTGTGACTTTTGAGAATGTCCACAAATTTCGGGCCCAAGGGCCATATATCAACGAGCAAAGCAACCTGTCGCGTCAGTGGCAGGGACTTGATGTCGGCTTTCCCGAAGCACACCTTTATTCATTTCTGAAATACGAATAAATGGAATTTAGGGAAGTATATGTAGGAAATTAAAATAGTGTAGAAACCATAACCTATTCAAACATCTTTACAATTATCGGAGACCTCGTAGAATGTCAAATAAGTAAGTTCGTAGATTTACTCGTTTCACTTAATAAAGGTTTGGGATTGGATAGCTTGGAAAGGAGTGTGTACACTATGAGTTACAATTAACACATATAAGGCTCTACACCACTGCCATCTAGATAATATGTATTGAACTTAAACTCAAAATCAATAAAATTTGTGCTTAAATATGAATAATTGGTTTTTTTAAAAAGTACAAGGCGCCTTCAACGAGCCTATAATATAGTAATAATAAATATAGTAATAAAAACATGTAATTTAAAAACTCATTCATAACGTATTTAAAAGAATTATCCTCTAAATCTCAACCGTAGACATGTATATTCCACAATCAGCTCAGCAACATGAAACACCCATTAATAGATTTAGAAAATATATAGAAAATAGTTTGTGCCAATAAAACTTGAGGGTTTTCCTGGATTTCCAATGGATCCCATTATCAAATCCTTACTTTGTGACAATGGACCACCTCAGGCTTATACTCTATCGAACAAAAAAAACTCCATTTTTATCAGGCTACCATAGTGACTCCACTTTGCCTGATGGAAAGCAATAAGTGAAGTCCAAGAGTTGGTCACAATTAGCGGAGGAATCGTTTAACATATACAAAACAAAATACATATAGGTGAACATAGTGCGTCCTCTTTTTTTGAAGTCGGTTGACAATAACAATATAGTTTCATGCGTAGTTATGTTCTATGCACAAAAAGTTTTTTCCTATTTGGATTCAAAAAGCTCTAGCTAGCGATAAGACCGCCGATTGTACCAGTTGCTCGTAAATTATTTGTTTCATATTGTTTATATTTTTGTGTGTGTACAATAAAGAATATTGTATTGTATTGTATTGTATTGTAGACTAGACATACATTTCATATTTTGATACGTAAAACTATCTATAATCATAAATAAACAGCAAGCACCTCATACTCTAATTAATTGTTTATCGCGTGATAGTCTACTCTTAGTAGTCTATAGCTAATAGAATACCTTATTTTATAATAATGTAAATGTAGGTACCTATATACCGTAGACGCATTGGAACATAGTTTATAGATATTTGGCAAGTCAAGGCAAGAAAATAATAACTACCCACTTAATTAGATTATCTTTTGAACCTACCTACTTAAGTCAATCAGTCAATTTTAATTTTAAGGAGCTCTTTAAAATATAAATTGTTATTACTACTTAATAAGTGTTTATCTATAATAAGTACTCTTGTTTAGCTGGGTGGGTATGGTTTATTAGAAAATAACATTGTTAGTAATACAATTAAAAAAAGATACGTTATTATTTATCTTTAAAAGGTGTTTAGTTTTTATTTTTCTTTTCAGAATGACTAAGAAACATGACACTTTCAAATAGTCGTCAACAGTTTCTACCATATGAAACCCAAACACCAGATGACCTAGGTTATGGAAGGAAGGGAGGAGTCTTCGTATCCTATTGCATTTGTACCAGTTTTATAATTTTCGCAATTATCATAGCAGTTATTGTGGGTGTAATCGTGCACTTTATCACCTACTTCAGGGTAAGTTATACTCACGTCACAATAATTACTTTTTATAAATGTTTTTATTAAAATGTGTTAAATCTAAATTTTTTAAGATAAGTTTATCAAGCTTCAATAAAATGATCTCCGATTTCCAGTTCAATAGCTATCTCGTAATAATATATGTTATCACATTCAATTAAAAATCTGACCACTTCGAATATTTTTTATCAAACTTTAATTCCGCAGTTATACACTATCGCCCGCGGTTTACGGATGAAATAGGTACAAAATATACGTCATACGGCCTAAGATTTTTGCCAATTTTGTACAAAATAAAAAAGTTGTAATGTCAAAATGACAATCGATTTTGTGTAGTGTTCCTTTTAATTTATTTATTTTGTAGTTATACAAAAAGAGACGCTTTTGTCACAATGATAAAGTTAACTTAAAGGACAATTTTCCTTATACCTAATACCAAAGATTTTATTTATTTATTGCATTTGATGACCTGTGATAATTAAATGTTTCGGTACACAATGTTAAGATTATTTACTGTTTTAATTTTATATAATGGAGTGATAATTAAAGGAGAAAAAGCTGTAAGTATTTTAATTGTACATATAGAAACGTTGAAGATAAAGAAGTGAATTTCAATTTCTAAGTTAAAAATATTTTTACTTAATTTGTCTAAATATAAATAGGTATTCTTTTTAATATAGGTTCCTCTACAAAGGAAGTAAAAAATACTTAATGGCACACTGTAATTAATTCTTGATCCCACTGTTCATATATTATCCAATATACAGCAAATTTTTTGTCATAAGGCTCAACCAATTGGAAACAGGTTGATTTAGATCAACACAGGCAGGTCTTATTTATCTAATATTTGTAATATTTATTGCACATATGTAGTTGATTATCTAATATTTTTATATATAATATTTATTTCACATTTCACATGGCAACCTAAAGTTGCCGTGCCACTGTGTGTATTGATATATAATTTAAAAACATTTTTAAAACCGAATAAAATAAAAAAGTTGAATTTGAATTTTTTTATTATTATTGGTAGCTAGATAATAGGACACAGCAACACAAAGAGGTTTATTAATTTGTAAATTTTAAGTATTGTTTAAAGGCATGTACTATCACAGTAGGTTTTAATTTATTTGTTTTAAAATTAACTCATTATACTATTCAGTGGTGATTAAAAAAAAGTAGCGATGAGTTTGTTGTCTGATTTCTTCTTATAAGGTTAAACCATTTGGAAATGTGTCTAATATTTTTAATATTATTTTTACATTTAACAAAGCAAACCTATAGTTTGGAGGTGTGTATAATGAATGATCTTCATTTATTTTTTAAAACAGGATGGTTTCCAATAATTGTCTAGAAACTTTAAGAAATAAATAATTTGAATTTACTATCCCAAACACATTATTTTCTTATACATATTCTGTAATTTTATTTTCTTGTTTCAGCTGTCACAAAAAACCGTTGACTTTTGGGATGAAACTGAACCATTTGGGCAAACAGGCAGCCCATCACCAGACCTTCGACTACCTTCTCATATTGTGCCAAGTTTTTATAGATTAAAGTTAAAAACGAATCTGGAAAACTCAGCATTTTCTGGTGATGTTTTTATAACTATACGGGCAAGTAGACAAGCTCGTGAAATTATTTTACATGCAAAAAACCTCAGTATTAATAGCAATGCTAAGCTCACAGAACAAATATATGAAAAAGTTGAGACTTTGCGCACAAAAGTTAAAAGAGATGTCAGCAATGCTAATGTAACAATATCTGAAAATGTTTCTACAGAAGCTCCTACAACAAGTCAGTTTAATGAAACAAATAGTACTATTACAGAAATTCCTAACATAGACAATGCTACAGACAACAATGTGACACAAAGCCCAGAAACAACAACTACATCACAACCACAACCAAACCCTGTAGATACTGAAATAACACACAGTGCTGTGCGTACCATTAAAATAATCTCTATCATAGAAGGAACTGGGGACCGAATAATAATCATGTTGGAGTCTGCAATGAAAAGTAATGTTGACTACATTCTACAACTGTCATTTGAGGGTGTAATCTCTAACTCCTTGACTGGATTTTATAAAAGCACTTATAAAAATAGTCAAGGAGATATCAAGTAAGTTTTGTTTTTTTTAATTTTGCATTCAAGGCCTGGCATGTTGCCAGATATCTTACAACAGTCTTAATATTATCAACAAGTTATTAGGCAGTCTAATTAATAATCAACAGCTATTTTTAACCAAAGTTTTTCATTAAGCTTTATTGTTACATGACTGGCCGAAAAAACATGTTTGATGTTTTTTTTTATATGTCAGTTTCTTTATTGCATCAAAGCTTTTAAATATCAAAACAGATTTGAATGTATTGGGTTTTGTTTACACCATCCCAACAGTCTATAAAATCTGTATGGCATGTATTTAATATTTTTGGTCATGTAGTTGTTTACTGTATTGTTTTTGAATTCATAACTTATTACTGTTTTCTGTCAATTCCAGTACAGGATTTAGATTTTATCAAAATGTTGATCTGTGTCTATAAACCTTTTTAGCCGCCTGTCTCTGTATTGTTTTTGAGGAGCTAGGTTTCACAGATGTAAGTGATTAGTTAAATGTCATCTGATAAATTATGATAACACCAGGTGTACGTTCCCTTGTTGTGACCTGTGAAATTTAATATCATTGCTCCAGGAAGAAACCTGGAGCAATAATATTAAATTTCCCAACTAACAGCATTCACATCAAATTCTTTGAGCGGTATCAAACCAGGAACTTTAAATATAACTGCTTATCTTCCAGGAACCTAGGGGTCACTCAGTTCGAGCCTACGTCAGCGCGGTCAGCATTTCCTTGTTTCGACGAACCGGCGTTCAAGGCCAAATTCGAGATTAGCATCGCTCACCTACAGAATCTCACTGCACTTTCTAACATGAAGGTTGTGGCGCAGGAACCCATGTAAGTGAGGTTTCATATTTTTTCTTTTGGAAAATATGTTTTTCTGGATGAAAGCATACACCTGTCCACATTTCACACTGCCATGTCTATTTGCCTTCTATTCAGGCATCATCTATTGAGTAGTAGATAAGAAAGCAGAAGTACAAAAAACAAACTCACTAATGATTTTACCATACCATACTGGCTTCAAAATTTTGTAATTTTAATACATACACATTACATACAGTCACGCTCGTTGGTAGAGGATTAATTAACGCTTACATTTTGCCAATTATAATTTAGTCTAGTTCACGTAATAGAGGACACTTTTTAGAATTGGATGTGAAAATTTGGAGCATACGAACAGGATCGAAAGGCCTGAAAGGCCGGCAATGCACTTGTGACTCTAGAGTTGCGGGTGTCCATGGGCGGCGGTAGTCACTTACCATCAGGTGACCCGTCTGCTCGTTTGCCCCCTATAGCATAATAAAAAAGGGGGGATATTGCTTATTTAGATAGATCGGGGAGCATAAGCAATGGCTCAAGCAAGTCAGGATCGCATACCTATAACTCGAAATATAATTATGTATTTTTTAAATAAATATAAGATACTCTTACGCCCGTAGCTCCGTAGGGGTAGGCAAAGCGTACCAAACGCCCGCATTTTGCCAACCGTTATATAGTCCCATTTTGTGAATATGGTCTACTGCCGTCAACCGGCTACGTTATAACTGTAAATATACTGTCTAATAGAAACCAGTCCGATCCCTTAGTTGCTTTTTACGAAATTGACGAGATTAGATAATCACAGGGCTAAATGACTCAATGAATACGATGCTTAGGCATGAATGGGCCTGCTCGACCGGTGCGATACCAGGGCCTCACAGAAAACCAGTTGTGAAGCAATGCTTGCATTGCATTTCTCCGAAATTAGTAAGGTTTTCGGAGGCCTAACTCTCCCTCTCCTGTTTCCTCTCACCTCATCCCCCTCTCCTCATTCCAATTCTTTTTTATCCCCTCTCGCATTTCCCCATCCCTCGTCACCCTCAAAGGCTGGCAGCACGCTTACCAATCTTGAGTTGCAGGTGTCCATAGATTGTGGTTGTCACTTACCATCAGGTGACCCGTCTGTTCGTCTGTTCCCATATTTAATCTACTTATACTATACCAAACTACTAAACGTAAATACACATAACATGTATAACTACTCAAGCATATATATTATATATATACATATATCTAGAGCATAACATATCTTAATACGGAAATTATTGAATTAAATTGATCTACGTATTGTCTAAGATAATCTATATGTTTTCCAGGCAGGAATCACCAGGCTGGCAATGGACCCACTTCGATCGCTCCGTCAGCATGTCCACTTACCTAGTCGCTTACGTAATATCAGACTTCAAGTTCTTGGAAACCAGCTACACGAGCAAAGCCAACGTCACTATACCAATCAAAGTGTGGACAAGGCCAGAACTCATTTCAAAGGCCAATTATGCCTTGAACATCACACCGAAGCTGTTGACATATTACGAAGATGTTTTTGGACTACCCTACGAATTAGATAAAATGGATCTCATTGCTATTCCTGATTTTTCCAGTGGTGCTATGGAGAATTGGGGGCTGGTTACTTTTAGGTGAGAATTTTTTTATACTTAAAGGTGTTATAATTAATCTTGAGAAGTACTTTAGTTTTTATATAAGATTAGCAAACCCGACACCCTACGCTGGGGTAAGTTAATATAAATTAAGCTGTGCAAAAAAAATCCGATGTCAACCAAACTTATAGGATCAACTGCTAGAACAATTCCCTGAAAATTTCATTCGAAATCGGTCTAGCCGTTTCGGGAACATAGATATACAGACACATAGATCGCCTATGTAATAATATGAATATTGTAACGAAATGTTAATAAAAGTCGCGCGGGCCATCTATGGCTTGCGTTTTTAGTTTTAGTCTTAATAAAGCTGTTCCCGGATAACTCCTATTTAGGCGCAGCATGGCACACCGTGTGATTTTAGTCGGTTCGACTCCGACACACCGTTCCACCGAAAATCCCGGTGGAATGACGGCCCGAGGGTGTTTCCACACGAAAACAAAATAAAAGGGCAAATTTTATTTTAATAAACATTATTTTATTTCTTTAACATTTCTTTAGAATTTTTATTTTTTTATTGACCAAAGGAAACCATTATTCTGTGTTAATTATAAGAGTTAGATATATGGATTCACTAAAGAGTAATATTTTCCTGTACATAATGTACAGGAAAAATATGAGACAGTGAATCTCTTATTTAGAACCGTTTACCGAGTGCACGCCGATAAAGCGGATAAATGAAATTCTTCCTTCATACACTTGCAAATCAAAAGTCATAAGAACGTTGACGCCTTTTGAGGTATACCCGCTCCCCCCATCAAGGGGATAGAGCGGATTAGGTCGGCCTTCCGGTATCTTCACTCACTCAGTAAAACACAACGCAAACGTTGGTTTACTCTGATTTTCTTTGAGGCCCTGGTATCACTCCGGTTGATCCGGCCCGTAGGTGCCGAAGCATGGCTCTCCCACGAAAAAAGAACTTTAAGATGAAATAGACAACAGCTGAATAGAAGAAGAGTGTATAGAGAAAGATCAGAAAGCAAGTTCTATGCAATAGGGCTTATTCATTTTAAAGTGATATGTCGTACTTTTCATGGGACATATATGTACGTTGGCAGTTCAAGTTATAGTGGCCGATAAAGTAATAAAACAATGCATTGTGGTTGAAATCCGACCACCAGGCGAACTCTAGTATTGTTCATGGTACTAAAATGTAAAATGAACTGTTTATATCCACGGTGCGTGTTCAATCCAATTTACTCGGATTCCGATGTAGGTAAATGATAAAGAGCCATTCTTTTATTTTATTTTTTTAAGCGATGGTAGACAAACGAGCAGACTTGTCACCTGATTCTAAGTGACTACCGCCGCCCATAGACAAAATAATAGTAATATTGTCATAACTAGTTTATTACCCGACATTATGTAAGAAAAAGACTTATATTTATCGAGCGTAGATATATATAATATTTCTTTGTCACAGATAATATATATACGAGTATGTTCTTTTTTGTAACCCCGAATAATTAACCAACTAAAAAAAGGACGAGGCTATCCATGCTGTGACTGTGTTTCTTTATGTTTTGGATATCTCTGTCAATTACTCGAAGCGAGAAATACAAGATTTCCCATCCCAAAACTGAAAAATTAAGGGATTTATATATTATTCATTCGTTAATTTTAAGCTTAAGAAATTAAAAATACACAGTTTTAAAAGGTGTGGATAGGAAGTCAGTTGTATACTTTTTCAGAAGTTAATTATGCATTTGTAAAAATCCATAATGATCGATTTAGTAATTTAGGATTGAAAGCGTAACAAACAAACGAAATTTATTTTAAATGCAGATACTATTACTATTTAGCTCCTCAAATTATATGCTCTGTAATTTTAATTAAGTCATTGTAAGATATTCTGTAACAATATTATGACGCAATTAAAACCCGTTAATAGGTATTTAATAAATAGATAAAATTGCTGTTATCTAAATATATTCATATAAATTGTTATTTTCATTAGCTATCAGGGTCCAATGAATTACTGGTGCAAAACACAAGTGATCCGAATATTTTGTGGCCTGATCGCTTCTGTGTTGTGAAAGTGTATTACATATGTACATGCCCATCACGCGTATTTCCCCGAAAGGGTAGGCACAGGCGTCTGAAACACCCACTTTTTGTCAGCCATACCCACATTCGAAACGGTTTGACTATATATACTAGTATATCTATTGTCTGTTTGTCAGTTCCTATGGGAATAAACGCAAATAGAACTGCTTCGCTTCTAAGGGTCACAGCGTAGTGGTTTATATGACTATGTTATTTGCCATTAAACACAAAGGTTAGCACATAGCAAGGTTCAATGGTTCTAGCCAAGGTCAGTCTTAGGATGGGTGACCATTCTTGACACATTGAAACCCCTCCGTGCCACGGAGAATAAGTTAAGCCGTCGTCCGTCGAACATCTGTGGCATTCGTTACGGGTAGTTGGAACCTGGTCTGCTACAGAACTAATAGCGTCTAGTGCTTGGGTTGTAAAGGATCAGACGTCTACAACCCAAGTACTATACGCTTTACTTAAAATATCGAAGTTCGGCAGCTTAGAGCTATATCCTTACAACTCCTTTACAACTTCTTTTAGTGTAGGTTACTCCTACACTAAAAGGTTTAATTCCCTAAATTACGTTACTTTATGAATGAACCTTTAAGTTGCACGCTTTACGTATCACGACATTCGCGCATTGAAAACGGGTACCTACTGTTTTTAAAGTCAATCATATTTCTATTTATAATTTTTAACCCCAACACCCTCCTAACAATTTTCATTTCGTTCCTTAGAGAAACGACTCTCCTTTTCGACGAGTCTGAGAGCGTGCCCCGAGACAAGCAGAACGTGGCGATCGACGTGGCTCACGAACTCGCCCACCAGTGGTTCGGCAACCTCGTCACCATGCGCTGGTGGACCGACCTATGGCTCAACGAGGGATTCGCCACTTATATCGAATATGTTGGCGTCGACCATGTGAGTTTAATTATACTCTTGGATTTGTACAAATATTTTTCTATTTATTAACGGGTCACCTTATAGTAAGTAACAACCGCCGTTCATGGACACCTGCAACTCGAGAGTCGCAAGCGCTGCCCGCCTTTGAGGGTGATGAGGGATGAGGAGAGAGGAAAGAAGAGAGGGGGATAAGGATATAGGAAAAGGGGAGGGGGGACAAGGGTGAGAAGAAAGGAGAGCGGAAGTTGGGCCTCCAGAAACCTCACTAATTTCGGGAAAATGGAACGCAAGCATTCAAGCTTCACTACCGGTTTTCTATGAGGCCGTGGTAAGACACCGGTCGAGCCAGCCCATTCGTGCCGAAGCATGGCTCTACTACTGTAAAATCCCTCTCCCCTTATCACCCTGAAATGCGTGAGTCTGACCTCCTATATCAATAAAAATACATACATACACTTGCCTGCATGTATTTAATTTGCCACAATTTGCTACCGATTTTGCCGCGAGTGGTCGGGTTGGTTTTTTCCTTTGGTAGCCAGCCTCGATGTGTTTATAATTGAAAGGATTATCCAAAGGTGGGGCAGATACTAGAAGGAGTCTGGATTCTGGATGGATTCTCTTGTATTGTTTTTGTTTTTTCAAAAAAGACAACTTCCGCACTAGGATTAATTCCTGTGGCCTGGGGGACTTTACAAACATTCAAACAACGGACACAAAGAACCAATTTGTGGATTACACAAAGTTTTGTCCCGTGCAACACAGTGCAGTCAAGTCAATTGTAGGGGCAATATGGTACATTTTGTGTATTCAGACAACCTGTCCCGCTGAAAACCCCGGTGGGATGGTGGGTCTGAAAGTTATTTGTTTATTTCTCTAAAGAAAGAAAAGAAAGAAAATATATTTATTATTATTTTTGTATAAGTATCATAACTTATTATGCTAACACCTAGTGAACATCACGGACAGAGAGCCATCTTTTGGTATATATACATATATAAGAGTGAGTGAGAGAGACAGAGTACCTACATAACCAACTTAATCAAGGCTTACTAAAGTACAGGTTGTATAAATTACATTATTATGTGTATATATGTATAATTGTATATATTTAAAATATACTTACTACTTATCCAAAAATTCAATTAAGAACATGATTTCTAGCGTGTTCTAGTTATGTGCAGAGACTAAACAAAACGTCAAGTCATTCCTACTTAATCTGTGCCCCGTACACGGGGTCAGTATTTGTGTATAATCTATGCGCGGGGTTTTCAGTAGTTCAAAACAAAGAGAAAACTGAGAAAAGTTATACTTTTAAAATTAGGTAAAAGGCAGATGCTTATCTCCGGCGAAAAGTCAATGGAAATATTATAATCAGTAGTTCAGTGTTAGTTTGTGAGTTTTGTTTCCTATATAATAAAGCTGTATTGTTTGTGGTAGGAACTGTATTATGCTTAGTAGTATATTATACCTTTCATCTTGAAAAAAAAAATTGTGTCTAAATGTACATTACCGCATAACATTCCTTATTTAAAATAATCTCTTTTACAGATCGCTCCAGAATGGAATATGTTCGAATCGTTCTCCAGAGATAAAATGGACTTACTTCGATCCGATGCTTTAAAAAACACCTCGCCAGTTTCGAGAAAAGTCCTTGACGCGTCGGAGATATCGCAGAAGTTCGACGAAATATCTTACACCAAAGGAGCCAATTTAATCAGGATGCTGAACCATACGATCAGTGAAGAGATGTTCCATAAAGGACTGGTTATTTATTTGAATGATTGGTGAGTTATTGTACATGTAGACTACGAAGATAGAAAATACTTTGACCTTATTTTAATGTATAAAAAGCTGTGTTCAGTGAATATATGTATATATATTTTTATAATTTGGGGGAACAGATGAACAGACTGGTCATCTGATGGTAAATGACAATCGGCATCCATGGACACCTGCAGCTCAAGAATCGTAAGTGCTTTTCCCAGCTTTGAGGCTGATGAGTGGTGGGGGGAAACTGTGAAGGGAAATGTAATAGGGTGGTTGGGCCTCCGCAAACCGGCTAAATGCAACATAAGCGTTGCTTCACAACCGGTTTTTGTGAAGCCGTGGTATCGCAACGATCAAGCCGGCCCAATCGTACCTAAGTGTGGCTCTATCGGGATGGACATTTTATAATAATTGTATTTAATATTTTCGAATATCATTCGAGTGTTAATTTAGTATGGTAAGATGAGCACTAAAAAGCAGATTGTACACATTTGTATTACTTATAGCTGTAATGTACATTAGACAAGGACTTAACTTGATACTTTTTAAAGTGCTATTTTCTGATATCCCAATCTCATAAAGTCACTTCCAAGTTTTTCTTTTGACATAAAAACTAAAATTGTTAGTTACATCTCATATACGAGTGTGAGTATTTAATGCCACCTAATTGTGACTTATTTTCAGGAAGTATTTAAACGCTGAAGAAACCGACTTATGGAAGTCTATGTCTAAAGCAACTCAATCAGATCCGGCACTCAAAGATCTATCTGTGGTGGACTTCATGAAGACTTGGACCAAGCAAGCTGGCTACCCTGTTGTCAATGTGAACAGGAATTATGAGAATGGCAACATTGAATTTGAACAGGTACCCTTTCCCACATCCTTAATCTACCTTCTTATAGAATTGAATGAAGTTCCTGACATTAGATCGAAAACTCATATACTTTAAAAACTAACTTGGGTATAAGACATCGCTAAACATAAACCTCAACAATGGTGGCAAACAATTAATCAATATTTGTATGGGAGGCCAGTTGTTTGTGTCACTTTATTTTGGTACAGATATACACAACACAAAAATATATTTAAAGGTTGCAAAATAGGGAAAAAACATTGTATGGAAGACCAATCTTTTGTCAACTTAGTTAGTTACCTATATGTATAAAAACTCAAAATATACATGGTTTTATGGCAAGAAAGCTGAGCACTTTACTAAATATACATCACATTTAGTGAAGTGCTAATTGTGCACTTCAACCTCACTATAATAAGGCTAACTTAGCTAGCTACAGAGATAGCTTCGCGCATAGCTGATATAATATAGTAGGTGATACCAATTTCAGACCATTAATCAACCGTGTCTGGAGGGTCCCATGATCTGTAGCTATATACAAACATTAGACAGTACCCAGCGTTAATCATTCCGGTCCTATTATAACGCGTATTACGTGGTTTAGCCTTGTTTTGGCACAAATGGGCCGGCTCGACCTCTGCAATACCACGGCGTCACAAAAAACCGTTGTGAAGCAACGCTTGCATTGCATTTCCCCGAAATAAGTGAGGTTTCCTGAGGCCCTACTCCTTTTTCGTGTCCCCTGACTCCCCTCCACTTTTCTCATCTCCTCATCCCCCTCGCTTTCCCCTCCCCGCATACCCTCATCCCTCTTTACGCTCAAAGGCGGGCAGCGCATTTACAACTCTAGATTTGCAGGTGTTCATGGACGGTAGTTGTAACTTACCATCAAGTAACCCATCTGTTCATCTGTCCCCTTATAGTATAAAAAAAATGGTGCCTGTACAAGTCAGACTTAAAAAAAATAATATAATAAATCATAAACCCGACTCTAAAAAAGGTAATATAAGCTATGCACTAAAAATATCAAAACAAGATTGAAAATGTGCCTATTACGATGAAATCTATGTACTAAAATCTATTAAATTCCTAATTTCCTAGTTCTATTTATTAGATTCCTAGTTGTCTGTGTTGGATCTACATAGTTTTGAATGTGTTAAGTATCTATAGTAATTGTATCTTTATATATGAATATTTTAACTGTAGAGGCTGTTCACAACAGCCAAGGAGCCTTACCAGAAAATGGTGGACCAGCTGTGGCACATCCCCATCAGCTACAGCGTGGTGAACAGCTCTGTAATGGAGAGAAGCACCAAGCCCCAGACCTGGCTCAATGGGAGGGTCGCTGTCGTCAATCTTAACATTACTGCCACACAAGCACTCTATGTAAATGTTGGAGCTATTGGTAAGAAAAAACTTTAAATGAAAATACAATGTAACTTTGAAAATGGAACATTTGTTTTGTTTATTTTTTAATTATTCAATCCGCTATTAAGAAGATCCATAAAATATAAGATAGTAATAAAATAGAGTAGTTCCAAAACGAAAATTGAATTATTTTATTTAAATATTCGGTTTTATTCACGTGTGTAGTTCGCGGATGCTCGACTAGTTTCGTCGCGTCTGGACGACTTACTCCTTGAGAAAGGTCTCCTGTCGGGACCGAACCTAATCTGGTATCTCCAAAATACCGTATATATAAATATGAATGTAACCTACGAAAGTTTCTATTCTTATCAAATTATTTTTCCATCTGCGTTAGGAGAAATGGAGGTGATAATAGCATTTAAAACAGACTGTTTTGTTTACACAAATTCTTCAACTGCATACTTGACATGTATATTTTTAGTGATAAAAACAAGTGTACCATTTTCAAGGTCACACTGTATAATAATTATATCTGTAACCTACACTTATAAAACTGAGAAGTTCTCTGTTTGTTTATTTAGTTTTTTTTTTTTGTTTTTATAATATTGGGGGACAGGAAAACAGACGAGTCACCTGATGATAAGTGACAACCCCGTCCTTGGAAACCTGCAACTCAAGATTCGTAAATGCGCTGCCCGCCTTTGAGAGTGATGAGGAATCGGGGTGCGGGGAGGGGAAAGCGGTGCCCTACACCGCTTTCACCGGATTAGGAGAGGGAAAGGGGGAGTTGGGCCTCCTTAAACATCACTAATTCCGGCGTAATGCAATAGCGTGTGGCCGTTTCTAGGGCGCACATCACATTTCGACCAGTAGTAAAGGAATGGTAACCAAACGCAAATGAAACGTCTAATATTAACAGAAAAACTAGAATTCATTTTATTCTTTATGCCTGAGTTTATGCATATATGTATGTAATATTACAAAACTCGACAGATTACGTAATTTGGATGTCAAATACCATTATATTTTTTTTTATTCAATAACCATTTTGGTTCACCAGGCTATTACCGAGTAAACTACGATCAGACTAACTGGCAACTTCTCAGCGAAGCTCTCAAGTCAGGTCAGATCAAGTCTCCCATCACCAAGTCGCAGCTGATCGACGACGCCTTCAACCTGGCCAAGGTTGGCCAGCTCAACTACAGCTATGCTCTAGGACTCACTACCTGCGTCAGGAACGGGGAGAACTCAAAAATGGTGTGGGACCAGCTGCTGAATAATATGGCCTTCCTCAGACATAATTTGAAGCCTACCTCAGGGTATTTGTATTTCCAGGTACAATATTTACATATTTAAATTTATATAGACGGGCCTGTTTGTCTAGTGTAGTGACCCTGACTGCTGAACCGGACGTCGTGGATTCGTTTCCCACACGGGACAAAAATTTGTGTCATCCAAAAATAGTTGTCCCGAGTCTGGGTGTTCTTTGTGTATGTTTATAAAGCCCCCACAACACAGGAATAGGCTAGTTGACACTTTTAATAATAGTGTTATAGGATATATAATTGTTCTGCGAAACCAAAAAAAAAAAATTTTTTTTGAGACTAAACCATGCAAATATAGATTTGCATGGTTTAAATACAAAAAAAAAGTGTGGTGTTGTGGGACACCAGATAGGAACGAAGTTCCTTATTATAAGGAAAGGTTCAAGTTTCCGTTGTTTGCAATACTTTTACTAGATAGCAGTGTAACATCATGTTTTGTTTTAAAACAAAAATTCCTATACTTTTATTTAGTTCATAATACAAACACAAGATGGTAGTATCTTAAGTTTTTTTTTAACGTTACGGACGTTTTTTGCCGGCTAGGGTACCCCTCCCTAACACCCCATAAAAGGCTTCGTTCCAAAAATCAAGTTTCGATAAACATATTAAAATACTGTCTGACATGTTGGTATATAGATTATCTATTATTTGCTATCAAGCGATATGTAATCAAGCATTTCTTTTCATACTGACGACTAATTTCTCAAAGTATATGTTTATAACAAGGGTAATAGCCATGACTTTAGTAGGTTGCCCGGAAAATATAGTAATTTATCATTATCCAATATTCACGAATGCAAAAGCATATCTGAAAAGATGCAAAGAAACTTGTAGACTACAATGGGCAGAGAACTGTGTAAGTAATTATTTCGCTTACTATATAGCATTAAACAGGTTACAAAAGATCCTGAGTCTACGAGATAATTTGATACGTGAAAGCAGGGATTTTTAACTTAAAATGAAAAATTTTGGAATTAAAACGAGTGACGTTTACTTGTATACCAATTTTGCAACGTCACATCATGGCCGACAGCGTTTTCAACGTTTCAAATTGTAAAGAAATAACGGAAATTTTAAATTTAATTTGTAAAGAAATCTTGTAATTTTATTCAATAACGTCGATATTTTTCGGTTTCCTAGACCAAATAGCGTAAGATTTAATCATGTGTTGGGTAATATTTCATACGTGTCAAGTAGTAGGCTACTTGAAACCTTAAGCCTTTTAAACTTTAACTAAATTATAATTATGATTGTCAAAAAGTGGGTATTTGAAATTACTCTGCCTACCCTTCCCTACTGATATAGGCGTGAGCATTTTATTTAAAATCAACTTTAGAACATTTCACTTTGCAGGACTACATGAAATTAATCTTAGCAAAACAGCTAGAAACAGTCAACTACGGCCTGGACAAGCCCAAAGACGACAACGATGCGTTCTTGATAGAGAACCTGGTAATGTGGGAGTGTTACGTGGAGTCGCCCAGGTGTCTGCAGTGGGCGAGGGAACTCTTCACCAACTGGACACAGCAGGCTGATGTTAATAATAACCCGTAAGTACTTAATCTTATTAGGGGATGTGGGCACAGCAGGTTTATGATTAAATTGAATAACTAGATTTTATTTATTTAGATAGACTGGCCTACTAGTTACTGGGTTCGATTTTCACAAATAGTTACAAGTCTGTCTTTTTTATATATTACAGGAGGACAGACGAACAGACGGGTCACCTGATGGTAAGTGACAACTGTCCAAAGACACCTGCAACTCGAGAGTCGTTAGTGCGCTGCCCGCCTTCGAGGGTGATAAGGGATGATGGTATGCGCGGAGGGGAAAGAGATGAGAGAAAGGGCGGGAAGTCAGGGGACTTTGTGCGTATGTTTTTTAAAGCCCTGAATTTGTCTTGAAAATGACTGGGCAATTCACACCTTAGGTCGCTAGAGCTCTCTGGTGGAGTTTATAGACATCAGTCACCTCTAGCAACAAGCGGTTCATGTGCTCATATTGCCAATTTTATGGTTACAATGGTTACCTAACAGCAACATCACTTGGGCATTCCTTTATTTCCGTTCATTTGTTCTGTGTCTGTATTTAGAAATATATAAGTATGTTTATCAGCAATCTGGTTACCATAGTACAAGCTCTGCTTAGTTTGGGATCAGACGCCCGTGTGTGAGATGTGTTATATATTAATATTATAATTATTCTCTTTATTTTATTATATATGTATATACATATATATAACATTTAAAAAAACAGACGCGTATATAAAAAATGAAATTTAAAAAATATTGCGAAACTGGGTATAGAGACCAAACTTCTTGTGGTTAAGGCTCAAGAGACAGATATCTCCTCACAATGCGTGCCGTATTAAGATGGACTGCCTTCTGCATCAGTTCCTTAACCCTTATTATAATTATTATTGCCTTCATTGAACTTTAAAACCATATTAAATTCATTTTTAATTATACTTACATATATGTATATACATATATATAAACCTCCGGCATCGGGTAGAGGGACCACGACACGGTGGTTAGGGCACCAAAGATAGCAACCTCCTAACAATGCGGACCGCATCGAAGAGACCAGTCCCTTGATCCAACTATCTAATGATAGCCTCTTAAGGTGTCGATCAATCCGTGACCAGAAATTAGTATTATCTTTCCGTGTTTGCTGTGTGGTTCGTGGTGGAGTAAACTAAAGCCACCCCATATACTCCGTAGTAGGTGTCGTAAGGCGACTAACGGATCGGACTGTTATCTATCAGACAGTATATATACAGTCATCAAGTTCTCAATTGTCGGCAATAGGCTTGTCCTCTATTACGCTAGAGGGATCAAATTCTTATTGCCAAAAGGTTGGCGATTAATACACCTCTTGCCTAGTTCATAAAAATATGAATCGTGTAATTGTTCCAGCATCCCGAGCTACCTTCGCTCGTTGGTGTACAACATGGCGTTGCGTCATGGTGGCCGTTCCGAGTTCGACTTCTTGTGGAAGGTGTTCATGAACTCCACCGACCCCACCGTCAAGAGCCTCATCATCAATAACCTGCCCAGCGTTAGAGACGAATCTATTATACAAATGTGAGTTATACTAACACAACGTCTTACATGGGAAGTCCATGTTTAGGCACGTATGGAATCAGTATATGTCGAACTGTTGTTGATTAAGAATAGACTTTTTTCGTTTGCAAACCCCCACTGGTCATCACGTCACCGGAGCTGATGATGAAGTGGTATGTCGTCATAAGTGTTTCTATTGCAAGGGACCCGGGTATACCTAAGAAGACATGTTTTCAGGAACCCCTGCAGATAGTTTAAGAATAGATACATGACAGGTCGAAATACAGGTCACAGTTTTTTAAGACGTCCTCACTATTTAAAACATTATATTAAAAAAATATTTAATATTTTTTGTTTTGTATTTTTGTTTTCTTGTTTAATAACTCGTCCATCGAAAGTCGTTTGACATTTCAGTAGAAAATGGTTCCGATATTATTTGTTATAAACGACTATATAAAAATCTGTATAAATTGCCATACAAAAATACATATTATATATATATAAATAATATGTAGATATTGAATCGTCATGGAATAATTCCTGGAAAATTGAGACAAACAAAGCATATTTTTCCCTTCCAATCCTTCCTTTGTCTTCCCCTCTTTCTCCTCCTCCGTATCCCCTACCCTAAAAGGCGGACAGCACTCTTGTGACTCATGAGTTGCAAGTGTTCATGGGCGGCGGAAGTCACTTACCATCAGATGACCCGTCTGCGTGTTTGGTCATAAAAAAAATATATATGTATATATAAACTGAGTTACCTCCTCCTCCCCCAGGTTGCTAGAGAAGAGTATATCGGAGATCCCGAAGCAATACGCCGTGGCGGCGTGGACGGTGGAGCCCCCTGTAGGCACGAGTGTGGCGCAGGAGTTCCTGCTCACTCACTTCGAGGAGGTGTACAGCACCTTCAACGACATGGACGCCTTCATGTTCCCCTCTGTCGTCAGCGGAGCTTTCGGCTTCATCACCACCGACGATGAACTCACCAAGGTACACACTCACATACTGCATCAATGACTTGCTACTATTATGATGATGTCCCTATATCGAAGGTCAATACATACAGACACTCGAAACACAACCCTCCTTACGCATTCCAACAAGACTGTTATGTAAAAGTGGTAAAAATTAATAATCTTTATATATATATAATTCTTCTGTGAGTGTGTATGTCACTGAACTACTCTCAAACGACTGGACGGATTTTGATGAAATTTTTTGTGTGTGTTCAAGGGGATCTGGGAATGGTTTAGATTCACAAATCAGCCCGGCAGATGGCGCTGCAGTCGGTATCTAGGTTATTTATCTATATTGATCCTAATCGCATGAAATATCATGCAGGACAACGTCTGTCGGGTCCGCTAGTATCCTTATATATACAGTTGTGGTCAACTAATTAGGGACACTCTCTAGTTAATCCAAATTGTGAATTTATTTTTTATTTTCCAACGAGTCTAAACAATATTCCACATCTTTTACATGTAAGTATAATTAGTCATTTATGTGCCTAATTATACAAACAATAACAACTTCTTAAACATTAAACCTCATTACAGTATAGCTGATAGATGATCACAGTGCTATTTGTTCAAAGAATGCTGGCTGGCCATTTAATTAGGGACACTGAGATATTGCGTTCTAGTTTCAAAATCTGAATCTCAATTATTATTTTCTTTCTTCTCCTATTCTTTGTGGTAGTTTTGGCGGCAATCTAGATTTGTAATTTCAAGTTTTGAGAGTTATTTTGAAGAACAATGGGCAAAAATAAAAGTTGCGATGCAACACTACGAAAAATTATCATGAAGTTTGTCGAGCGTGGTTGGTCATACCGAAGGATAGCAGGATATTTAAATTGTTCAAAAACTATGGTATGCAATGCAGTGCAACATTTCAGGCGCAATAACACAACTTTAAATGTGCCCAGAAAAAAAAGATCAAGAAAAACAACTCCGCAAGAAGATAGAATGATAACCAGGTTAGCTAAGAAAGATCCGTTTCTAGGCTCTATTTTAATTAAACATGAAGTGTTTGGGTTTGGGGCAGACGAAAGAGTCAGTGTATCAGCGAGGACAGTTCGACGACGTCTGGTAGAAGCAGGGTTGTTTGGAAGAGTGGCTCGCAAAGTACCGTTGTTAAAGAAAGAGCATAGAAATGCACGTTTGGCGTTTGCACGTAAATATGGACATTGGACCTACGACCAATGGCAACATGTATTATTCTCTGACGAGACCAAGGTTAATTTGATTTCTTCAGATGGAAGGCAATACGTACGGCGTCCTGTAAAAGCGGAAATGAATCCAAGATTCACAAAAAAGCAGGTGAAACATGGCGGAGGAAACATTAAAATGTGGGGATCATTTTCTGGACGTGGAGTGGGACCTGTGAGGAAAGTTCAGGGTAACTTAGACCAACATCAATACAAGGCAATATTAGAAGAAACTATGCTTCCCTATGCTGAGGAACATCTTCCTATTATATGGACTTTTCAGCATGATAACGACCCAAAACATACAGCCCGTTCAGTCAAGTCGTTTCTTAACAGACAGTCGGTATCAGTGCTAGATTGGCCAGCAAATAGCCCCGACCTCAACCCAATCGAGCACCTTTGGCACGAAATTAAGAAAAAAGTTGCCATTTATCGTACCACAACTTTAGATGAACTTAATGAAGCTTTTTGTGAGGCATGGGCAAACATTCCTGTTGAAATATGTCAGAAACTGATAATGTCTATGCCACATCGGTGTCAAGCGGTAATTACTAACAAAGGTTTTGCTACTGGGTACTGATTTTACCCGTAATAAAATGAAGTTGTTAAAGAAATTAAAATACTGCAGATTATTAGTTCTGTTTAACTCTATTTTTCATTTTACTTTACTGTTCCTAATTAAATGTCCAGCTACAGAATTGTACCTTAAATTGAATACATGGTTAACCTTTGATATTAAACACTTTTTTATATTTATTTAATCTTTTATTTACAGCCATTTATAGTATAATAATCGGATCAAATTATGCAAATAATAGTTACTGAGAAATCAACAGGGTTTTATATTTATATGTACATAGCCGGTTATTGCTGTCCACTATCTTGAATGTCCTTAATTAGTTGACCATGACTGTATATAGTAATTCGGTAATTCCTCTGTTTATAAAACTATTATTACGGTTTATAATATTCTCCTGCGCTATATAATATCTACATTACCGGATTATTACGTCTTCACAGAAAAACCAGCTGTAAAACAATGCTTGCATTGTGTGACCGAGTGAGTGAGGTTACCTTAAGCCCAAACCCCTTTCCCTACCGCCCTTTCCCCTCCTTCTTTTCCCTTCCCCCTTCTCCCTTTCCCTACCCTAAAAACGGACAGCACTCTTGTGACTCTTGGGTTACAAGTGTGATAGCAACAGGTGACCCGTCAGCTCGTATGTCCCCATATACCATAAAATCAAAATCATATTCAAAAGTAAATAATAAACAATATATTATATATAATTAAAAACCACTTAATATACAATAGCAAGTAAGATTTACTTTTTTTTTTAATTTTACTTTATTTTAAAACGCATTTTAATATACAAATTGGTAGATGTGCTTTCATCCAAAGCTTTCGTAGTACTTAGTTACTTAATAAGGGTACTTACATAGTTAGAAAATAAAAAATAGTTAGTAGTCTCTAGGATATTCGTGGGCATCACATAGCTGCAATAATATATTATGTCTATCTCTTTTTATAAAAAATGTTATAAAATCATGTTTGACCCTAAATGATTAAAAAAATGTTTTATTTTTTTAATCATTTTAAATTCTCAATAATTTTCTTTCATTCATTTATAAAGAACAACTCCCGCAATAAGAATTAGTCCTGTGGAGCGGAGGACAAACAACGGACACAAAGAACTCCCACACTCAGGACACATTTTTGTCCTATGTGGGAATCGAACCCACAACCTTTGAGTTCACGATTACTGACAACTAAACCAACAGGCGCATCCTAATCATTTTCTGTGATACAAATATTTGTTTCAGTTAAAATCCTTCGCCATAAAACACAAGCAGAAGTTGTTACCCATGTCTCAAATTTTACAAAAGCTGGTGGACACGGCCACCTTCAGGATAGACTGGATCAGGAAACACGCGCCTGGCATTACTAAGTGGTTCCGGGACTTTGTTAACGGTATGTATCAGTTTTAACTCCCCACATAAAACGTTGTTCGTACCCCCGTTGCAAGAATGACTTTTATTAACCTCCAACAATAGTTGTCCAAAAAGAGTATCAGTATTTTTTTATATATATTAGCCTACCATAATTACTCCACTCTGCCTGATGGAAAGCAACAAGTGGAGTCTAAGAGTGGTGGTCACCATCCTCATTGCAAGTGTGGTCAGTGCAGCATGGTGACCCACACTATGGCGGCCTGGTGAGATGCTTTTTCACGCCCGCTTAAAAGACCCGGGATCAAAGTGGGAGGGAAACACGTGCGCTGGTAGTGAGTTCCAGGCTTTAACCGAGCGGCACAGAAAGGAAGAGCCGAACCGTTTAGTTCGAGGTCGTATATTTTACACTCTCAAACGGTGACTCCTCAGGCCAGCATGTGTTGTCGTGTAAAGAAACGAGAAGGTGGGACCAATTGGAAGAGCTCGTCAGAACACTCCCCGTGATGTTGGTGATAGAGGACTGCCATAGAGGCGACATCCCTTCGCAACTGTAAAGGCTCGAGGGACTCTGTAATCTCAGGACAGTCAATAATGCGAACTGCGCGCCTCTGCAACCGATCGAGAGCGTCAAGCAAATACTGCGCATAGCCGTCCCAAAGATGAGAGCAATACTCCACGTAGGAGCGAACTTGGGTCTTATATAAAAGGCACAGATGCTCGGGCAAGAAGAATCGTCTCATCTTGTTCAATATACCGAGCTTCCGCAAGGCCGCCTTAGTAACGCTCTCTATGTAATCACGCTGATTGAGATCCCGGCTAATTTCCATACCCAGGATACTAAGCCTAAGTGGTAGTTGAGTGTTCTGAAGAGTAGGAAGGGGAAGGAATGGAGACTTTTTGTTAGAAAATGCGCACGCCTATGTTTTCTTGGCGCTGAACTCGACCAGATTCTCACAACCCCATTGAGAAATGCGGCTTAAGACCAAGTCCAGTTTAGCGACAAGCTCCTGTCGATTTCCCTCAACGTCTGCTAGCTTGGCAGCAGAATGTCCAAAATATCGGCCATGTACTGTGCTGTTGAATGCATGCAACAGTGTGTGTTGCCACCAAACCAACATGTCATTGATATGCAGAAGGAACAGTGTATGCGATAGGACGGAACCCTAAAGTACACCATCTGCTGAAAATCAGTACCCTAATGCGGCGCTTTTTGAGGAAAGCAGAGTTTGGGCAGCTGAACAAATGCCGAAAGAGAGAGAGAGATTGGAGAGAAGCGAACGGTGCCAGACCTTCGATGGCGAAGGCCTTGGCAAAATCAAGGCTGATGGCCAAGCACTCCCCATGCCTATCCATAGCCTCACTCCGAAGTTGCGCCACGTACGCTAGAACATCACCCGTGGATCGGTTCGCCCTAAAACCACATTGCCGATCATTTAACAAGGAGTGTGATCTTCTAGGTAGCGGATTAGTTGTGCGTTGATGATCCGCTCGAGCATCTTACAGAGTATGGAGGTGACGGCTATAGGACGGTAATTAGCTGGATCGGAGCAGTCGCCTTTTTTGGGAATGGGTTGAACACTCGCCTTTCTCTAGGCCTCCAGAAAAATCAGTCAGTCAATCAATCAGTATTTGTTAGTTGTAAAATACAAAAGTACAAGTAATCATAAACATCTCTAAGCAAACGTACTTAATACCACAATTTCACAAGCGTTACAAGCTGCGCTTTCCTAAGTTTCAATCTTATGCAAGCGCTGATTATATGTTGTCAATTAGATATAATTATTTGTTTCATATTTGTAGACTGTATGTCATTTAATTTGGGCAAATTTAGGCCCACAGAGTTTCACAGCATATCGCAATATGGCATATCATATGGCATCGCATAATGGTCACTATTCACATTGAGCGTTCGGCCTCGTCGATGTTCATGAAAATAGGGACCGATTATGCCTTTAGCAGACATAGCGGCCTACACACCTTTGGGCTGTTGTGTGTTGTGTTGTGTTTGTCTGATTCTCCTCTGCACAGTATCTACAATTCTACTTATTAACATTACCATTTAGGCGAAAGTTGACTTCGTCACTGAATAGTATCGTTTCCAAGTTCGTCGCAGCATTTCATTCGCTAAATTCAATCGATTTGCGTAGTCGGTGTCTTTCAATGTTAGAACGATTTTAAATGCAAATCTTTCTTTAAAATCAAATACAAAGACGATATTTCGATGTTTAATCCTTGGCTTCACTTGACGAACTGACGCCTTCACTTCTTCGATTATTTGCTATTCACGGGCTGTGGCCAGTTATGAATTTTTACCGGCGCACCTATTTTTTCCAACATCAGGATCCATGTTCCGGACCCCTCCCCGCGCCCGTCCGCTACTCGGAATCAACTTCAGGGTGAAAACACATACCAGATACTCTTTTTGTACACCTTGGTATAACATGGAAAGACAATTCTGAGTAGATGTTTTAAATATCATGCGTTTCAAACTTAATTTTAGAGTGAGCAAATAAAACTGCTAATAAGTAGTAACATACATACACTTATCTCTCAAGGGGTCGAGTCGTAATTAACGCTAACATTTTGCCGATTACAATTAAGTGCCATTTACGTTAAGTACAAAGTGTGAGTAATGTAAGTATGTACGTGTGTAAAAAATAATTAAATTAACATTAAGACAATTGTCAGCTAATGACAGTGCTCTTGTTGTCTGATTTAGTGATATAATTGAATTAAGTCATCAACACCATTGCGAGGGAACATAGCGGCTTCTTATTTGATACGCGTAATATACACAAATCGTACACAAACAATAAAGTATTCTTTCATACAAATATTTTCAATGTGTGAGTCGAACTCATCGCAACGTATAGTCATAATTAACAAATGCTTTATTTTGTAGCAGAAAAATCAAATACAACAGTAGCATCGCCAGCGCCAGCTACCGACGTGACGTCGTCAAAAGTCAACGTCACGAGTAATGACGTCACGACCGCAGTCCCTGCCAACACCACCGATATCCCAACGCCATTACCAGAGACTAGTGCCAATGTATAATTAATGTATGTGTTGTATTATATTTATTAAATTGTCGAGCACGGATTTCTAAACAAACAAAATAAATAAAAACACGTATGTAACTAGCTTTTTGCTGTGTCTTCGCTTGCCTGAAAGTTTATCTGTGCAAAATTTCATCATCATAGTCTGTGGTGTGATTGAGATACAAACATCCATCCAATATTTCGCTTTTATAATATTAATATAATATGTATATATACTGTCTGATAGATAACAGTCCGATCCCTCAGTCGTCTTTTACGACACCCACGGGAAGAGATGGGGTGGCCCTACTCTACTCTCTTTATTATTCTACGCCACATGAATATATATATGTATATATGTATATATATAAACACCGTACTACTTATGTGCCCTAAAAGGCTAATGTTAATATATGTTTTTTTTTTATATTATAGGAGGACAGACGAAACAGATGTGAGGTGCGCTGTCCGCCTTTTAAGGTGATGAGGGATGAGGGTATGCGGGGAGGGGAAAGAGAGAGTGAGGAGATGGGAAAAGTTGCGGGGGTCAGGGGAGAGGAAAAGGGAAGGGGGAGTAGGAGCGCCGGAAATCTTACATATTCGGGGAATGCTACGCAAGTGTTGCCTCACAACTGGCTTTCTGCGAGGCCGTGGTATCGCACCGGTCGAGCCGACCCATTCGTGCCCTAGCATGGCTCTCCCGCTTAAATATCATCACGTCACATTTATACTAATCTTAATATGTTACGACTAGAATTTGAACCAGTGCCTACAACCCACGCCACGATCCCTACCACGGCAATCAAGTAGTACATTAGTAGTATAAATATATATATATTTCGGTATCTGTTGTGTCGATCTACGTATATATAACCATCACGAAATTGCTGTGCTTTGATGCAATGAAACGAAATAATGTTTTCTTTTTCCAGAATTATGGCTCTTATTCTGCTGTATGGGAAAATAATGAAACCTTGAGTCATCACAATCATATTGTTATTTAACAACTGGCAACACTAAAGAAGAATAGTAAAAAAATGTAGCCAGGAAAAAAAATGAGTTGCTATATTAAAATAATTTTCCAACTGTATTTGAAGTATAACATATTTTTAGTTATATTCTAGTTAGCTTTATTATATTAAGACCTAAGAAGCGAACTAGTCGCCAATCACAAAGGCATTGTGTTAGCTGTTATAACATATATTTTAGATAGTTAAACGTATCGCAAATAATAACTAAGTAATTAAATCACAAATTAAACGAAAGATTTTATGATAAATTAGAGATATACTGTTTTACTCACTTATGTATGTCGAGGACTCCCGACTAGTACAGACCTATTGGGGCCCTTCAGCAAGGGTTAAAGCGACTTGTCACGCTAATAATAACTACTTAAATCACAAATTAAAACAAGATTTTGTGAAAATTAAAGATATAATGTTTTACTAATGTATTTTCAGGACGCCCAACTAGTTCAGGCCCGAAGGGGGTCCTTTGTCAAGGGGTGAAGGGGGGTCCTTTGTCAAGGGGTGAAGCGAGCTACCATTAAATAAATACACCCGTGAATATAACCGTGTGCTTTTGATTACATATCATTAACGGTGAAATGATTTAAACATAGGAGTACATTTTTGCAAAGCACCCTATTAGTAAAATATTTAAATCTCTTTTTTTGTACATTGAAGAGAAATAAATGAATTGTGTATAGTCTCTTAGCTATAGCAGGAGGAAAAACGGACAATCATGCTCTGTACTATGTTCGTAGCTTTCAGTTCACACTTTCTGTATCGTTTGTGTTTAGTCACGCGGTTTATAAGGGTAAAGGGTAAGTAAAGGTAAAGGGGTTAGTGATCCTTTGACTATAAATATCGCCCTCGTTTTTCCAACTGCAATAGAAAGGAATATCTTAGAAAAATATTTGCACTTCACCTTCTTTAATTATCTGCAACAATAAAACAATCATGTATTTAAATATTACTCTTCAAAGGAAGCAGTACATTGTATTTGTGTTAAACTTATTTTTCAATAGGGCAACCTTTTTGTTATATATCTACACTATTTCGCTACATCTAAGTATTGTAAATATCATATCTTTGCTTATTATTTATTAGCAATTATTTATCTTTTAAATCAATTTTTGATGGTAGAAATGTACCGTACAAAAATACTTAGAAATATCGGCAAAATTATTGTACTTACTATATTCTCATTCAAAAGGTGTTGCCATTCAATTGATTAATATAAGTATCACATTCATCACAATAAAATGTATGTTTGATAACAGTGCTACCATTTTTTAAAATAAATGAGTTAATGCCATAAATAATAGATCTGTATTTAGATCTTAGTAGTATACAACGTGCGCACAAAGTTATGTATTACTAATATAAATTCATGGCTAAAAAACAAAAAGTTAATGTTTCATAAGGCGAAATCAAAATAAAAAAAAATAACAAATCTCTATGTTATCCAAGTAAATGATATTTACTTTGCTTGAATCACTTGACCACTTCCAAAGAAATTTATCATCTAATCATTCTTTACATTCCGCCGTTATAGTTCGTACGTACGAGGTACAATCAGCAACATTATGAATAAATTTAAGTTTTAACTTCTACATCTTGGAGTAAAATAATTCAGAATGTGTTACTATGTTACTTTGTTGCTGACTGTGCCCATTTTACATAATTGTTCCTATTTATTGTATGAAATCACTCGAATTTAGAAAATTTTATTTGTTGTGTTATAAGTATTGTCTAAAAGTTTACTATAAGTGTTGCATGTGAAGCTCTATGTTGAATAAATAATTGAATGTCGTATAGTGTTTTATTTTATTGCGTAACACTTTAAGCAGCCGTTACTTTTTTTGTATATAATATAGGGAAACAGATGAACAAAGGGGTCACTGGATGATAGGTAACAACCGCTGTCCATGGACTTTGAAACTATGAACTTGCTGGGGGGATTGGTGAGGGGAAGGGGAAGAGAAGAGGGAGAGTTGGGCCTCCGGAAACCACAATTTTTTATAAGTACATTTTCTGCCCTGGTTTCGTACCTGTCAAGCTGGCCCATTTGTGCCTAAACATGGGTCTACCATGTTAAAAAGTTTTTTTGATTTGAAGATGGAAATAAGAAGGAAGGAATTGGCCGAAAATATTATAACTGTTTTCTGGAGCTATGACTCCGATGACTGATGATTGTTGCTGGTTCGAAGAAATGGTAATGCACATTATATAATGCACAGGTTGTTTTTTTTTTAAGTCTATGTATTCATAGTGTCCGTTATGTGTACATACATAGAAGTTATATGAACTAATCATAGTGCAGCAGTTTTCATATAAATAGGCCTGGATCTCAAAATCAACAAAGTTTCAGAGATGATTAGTTATTCGTTACCTTTTCGCGTTATGACTGCAAGAATTTAAGTATCACATAGCAGGTAAATAAGGGGTTACCAGTACCTACAACTATAAATACAATCATGCCTGTCTCCGAGGAGGTAGAAGCAGGGATTTATTAAACACTTCTATTTTTTCAAAATTACGATTTTTAATTATGTAAGAAAAGAATAGGAACATACACTGACACATCAATTAGGGCTTGCAAAACTACAGATCTATTATTACCAAGATCTATATTTACCAATTTAACCAAACTCATTGATATGACACTTAAAAGAATAATAAAATATTTATACCTTACAAGCTAATGGTCAAGTCCACTCAGTTTCCAGACAAGTCCTTTACAGTGCAAGCGGTTCGATTATGGAACATGCCTTGCCTCTGACTATCCGACAAGCCAAAACCTCGCACACATTTCAAAAAACAAGTAAAGGGCTATTACTTATCTTTATAAATACTGATCTATATTATTGTGTTGATATACATGCGTATGTATATATGTATTTATATAAATATGTGTGTGTGCGTATGTATGTATTAGACATTATTACAAGTACCTTTTATAAGTACACCACAGGCTACCCCTTATAACAATATCCGTATCAAGGTTGTCTGAAAGAGATTGCCATGTATGATAAGACCGCCTATTGTTATAACTGATTATTTGTAACATGTGTTCTGTATATGTGTGTCCTTTACATACAGAGACAGAACACATGTTACAAATAATCAGTTATATACTGTACAATAAAAAAGTTAAATAAATAATAAAAGAAAATACAGTCTTATGTGTCCGTGGCATGATTAAAATAGGACCTACTTCAGCATATGTCAGGCAATGATACCTGGCATTGGTTTGCAATTGGTCCCTTTCGTGTCTCACGCATGTAAAACCAGTCAACATATCGAGAAAAAAAAAGATACCATAAACCCTTATTACTAATTAAAACACACGAACTTAAAAATCAATATACTAGTACATGACATCATTACTAATAAGGGTTTATTACACGCACACAAATAGCCACAATGGCACCTTTGCCTCCCACAACACTGTATAAGATGAGTTTACATTTATCATAGCGAGCTTCCACTGTGCATCAATTAGATACACACGCAGATATTTTTTAAAAGTGACAGTAGTATTAAAAGATCGGAAAGGAGGTTGTAGTGTTTCAAATCTAAGTATCTAGGTATTTTATAATAATACTCATTATTTAAATAGGTATTCTAAATAGACTGTAGTGTCTATTTAGAATACCTATTTAAATAATGAGTATTATTATGAAATGTCATGTAGTATGGGTGCCAACTACCAAGTAATTAATTTTACTGTAGTAGAAAGACGGACAAAAAAAAATGGACGTCGTATAATGCACTTGGCGCTAGTAAGACGAATAATAAAACAATCGCGGTAATACAGACAATACATATAATTACTAATTAGGGTTTATTACGTTGTGTAATAAACCCTAATTACTAATTAGGATTTATTACACATAGACATATTACAATACTAATTAGGGTTTATTACACATAGACAAATAGGTACAGTCGCACTTTTAAATCCCTCAACAACTTATTTTATAATAATACTCATTATTTATATAGGTATTCTAAATAGACACTACATGTTAGGTAGTATGGGTGTCAAGTACTAAGTAATTTATTTTACTATAATACTAAGACGGACGGATGGATTTTTACCAGTGGTAGAGCCATGCTCAGGAACGAATGGGCTGGGTCGACCGGTGCGATACCACGGCCTTCACAGAAAACCGGTTGTGAACCGTGTAACGCTTGCTTTGCATTTCTCAAAAATGAGTGAGGCTTCAGGAGTCCCAACTCCTCCTCTCCTCCTTCCTCTCCCCCTATCCCTCTCTCCTCATTCCACTTCTTTTTTCCCCTTCCCACATCCCCCATCCCTCATCACCATCAAAATAGGGCAGTGCACTTACGACTCTTGAATTGCAGGTATCCATGGAAGGAGGTTGTCACTTACCATCAGGTGACCCGTCTGTACGTCTGTCTCCCTATAGTAATAAAAAAAAAGTGCCCGTCGTCTGCACTTGGTGGTAGTAAGACGAATTAAAAAATGGCGGTAACACATATATATATACATATATATATACACGGAAAAGAAGGCTTGATCAAAGAGGGTAAGTGAAAGGGAGTCACGGCTTATCGCCGTATGTTAAAGTACGTAAACTAACTAATAATGACTAACTATATCTCACCTAAGCTAGTCTAAAAGCATAAAATCATTAGACAATTTGTTTGTGTTTGTTTTCTCAATAGTTTGTGTTAGTTAACTCTAAGAATTAAAGTACCTTTCAACATTGTTTAACACTTCACCAATTCTTCATATACTTAGTCATACTTATGATAAAAAAAAATATTTACTCTGTTCGAGCATCGAACCTTGACTTTAAAGCCGAATACTTACTACCACTTTTCACGTAAGTCTAAGAAAAGAAATGTTGTCTTTTCTCTATTCTTATTCAGAAGAGTTCGCAATTAATTTGTCTAATAGTAAAAATGAATACTTCCCTACTTTTAAATACTAGTTACCTAAATGTTTAAACTATTATAACTATATTGGTAAGTTAGCAAATGTAATGTAGGACACGTGACCTATTTATTCAGTTATTGATCACCTGTAAGGTAGTTCACCAGGTCATAGACAAAATCTAGGCCATATCAAGTTTATCCAGAGCAAGGGCGTTCAATTAATACAGGTTCGATACGGATGCATTTGCGCAGTTCTCATGTTCCCGGACAGCAATATATCATCGCCCTGTAGGACTTGCATATACACTGACATTCAGTCACGGGAAGGCTGCACTCGAGGGCGCACCTTTATCGTGTCATTAACATTTCAGTGGCAATCATGATTAAAAATCACTCCAAAAGTAAGAAGAGCAATTTAACAGTGTATTGGTTTAGTAGTTAAATATTAAAAAGGATAACGTCATTCATATTTTAAATGTTATGCCAATTTTTAGGATTGTAACTAGTTTCCTGAGTTACTCACTAGACGGAGTCACTGAACAGAGACCCGTTTTTGGTAGCTTTTAGAAGCTTTTTAAGTCTATATAATTGGTTTTATCAATAATTAAAATTACATAAATTATTGATGACTGTTTAATTAAAATTATTTAATACTGCACATAGAGAGTGATAATGAATAGTAGTGTATACAGAAAGTAACAATGGAAACGAATAATTACTAAGAATCTTTTAATCTATTCTACATTATTTAAATAAATATTAAACCTGATATTTTTGATACTTATAACCTTTTCATCAACATAATTATTTATCATTTTGATGTTTCGCAGCCCTTCATGCCATGTTGCCCATGTTACTTGATAGGGTTTCCCTCCCTATCATTTGCAATGGCAGCCCTAAGAGAAAATCAATAATTTGCTTGTAAACAAGCCATAGCCAAATGTAGACCAAACAATACTTGTTGTAAAGATTTTTTATATTAAACTATTATTGTTTTGTGTAATAATTTTGAAACTCGCCGATTCATTTGTTTTATAGTTATTGTACCTAAATTAAAAAAGAAAATGGATAACGCAAATGTGGGATATTCGTATAACTTGCCTTCTGGCGGCTGGAATTACAAAATTCGTAATACACTGACGCAATTCAGTGATTTGTTCAGCGAATTTAATAAATATATCGCTCCAGCATATCATCATGATCGATGTGAAAGGTAAGTGTCCTACCTATTCAAATATTTTTTTAAAGTGTTTTTTTTTCTTTGCTTAAATGTGCTTTCCAGACACAGACATTGACGCAGCTGTGTCCTGCGAACATAAATAAATATTGTATTTTTTGTTACAGATCAGTTCCTATGAGGATTTATTCAATGCACAAAGGGGAATTCGTGATGGTATTTATTGCGTTTTTCGCATTATTCGGATTGGGAGTCTTTATAGGCCTTGCAGGTAAATATTTTAAATTAAATCTCGTGATATTGTTTTAGTGTTTAAAGATAGCAATTTAGAACACCCATCTACCTTTGCTGCGTGTATCATAATGTCGAATAAGTGCGTACCTTTATATTATTTTCAACAATTATTTTTATATAAGTTTATAATAGGCACATAAATTAAATTACAAACAAGAAGGTACCTACCGTTAGCTCAGCTAAATCTGTCAATTCCCACAAGCTGTGTGCTATCACCCACGCTGTTCTTTCTGCATATCAATGACATGCTGCACATCAGCCATCCATCTATTGCTATGCGGACGATAGCACGAGTGATGCCCTTTACACCGGATGCCCTAACATTACTCGGGTAAACGATATGAAATCCAAACTTCTTTAGTAAGAGTTTAACCCCACGAAGACACAGGTTTACGCGTTCATTGCTAAAAAGATGCCATTGGTCATCTAACCTCGCTTTGAGGGCACCTCCCTAACTGCATCAGCCAGCATCGGAATCCTTGGCGTCGATATATCAAGTGAAGTCCAGTTTCGCGGTCTCTTAGAAGGTATGGCCAAATTAGCCTTGAAGAAGCTTGGTGTGCTAAACAGTTCGAGAAAGTATTTCACTCCAGAAAACAGCCTGCAACTTTATAACGCGCAGGTCCGGCCGCACATGGAATACTGTTCTCATCTCCATGCAGGTGCACCCCAGTACCAGCTTCTCCCTCGTGACCGCTTTCAGCTGAGAGCGACTCGCATAATCGATTGTCAAGATATTTCTGATCGGCTTGACACCTTGGCGTTGCGTAGAGCTTCACTCTGCACTCTCTATCGCTTGTATCATGGGGAGTGTTCAGAGGAATCGTTCGGACTTTTCGGCCGCAGGTTTCCGCCAACGTCCTACCACTAACGTGCCCAAAGAGCCTGAGACCTTCTAACCTTCAAGAAAATTAAAGTACTCCTACCTAAAAGGCCGGCAACGCACTTATGACTCTTGAGTTGCGGGTGTCTTACCATCGATTGACCCGTCTGCTTCGTATCGCATAAAAAAAGGTATCCAAATAATCACCTCATTAGGTGGACGTCATAGTTAATTGATATATTTATGTTTCTCTATGTGTGGACTGCACTCGAGTCTACTGGACGTTATCGACAACTACCAGCTAGCGGCGTGATTGTAACTAACTAAATGTGAGAACAAATCTTGAATGTCAATTTGAACCTTCTTTTAATTGTATTGGAATAAAACCTGCAGACCGTTGATTGTTCAGCCGTAAATAATTTGCAATTAACTGAATAGCAACTAATATTGTAGCTAAAAAAGAAATACAATTAATCCGGAACGACAACAGATAATAAATGAGCGTGTGCCGAACGTGTTCGGATACGGAGTGTTCGCGCGGGTGGGGCCGAACTCCCACAAACCCCGCGGTCAGCTGCCGATGCGCGACGAAAACACCCGAACACATACATATACCGAACAAATACGTGCACGCCTGTATCCCGAAGAGGCATACAAGGCGTTATTGATGCCTACATTTTGCCGATAATAAGTATAGTCTAATTTACGTATATAAACTATTTGACGTTGTAAATTTTGCGAATAGGTTTTGAAAATTTGGAGTATATTGCAGGAAAGTGCAGTTGATTTCGAGTTTGAGGTTATATTAACTGACAAGACCGATGATCTTCTGTAGATGAAGTCGAGAACTTAATAGATAATAGCAACCCGCTCAAGTTTGGGCTCATTTAGTTTGTTTTTTATTTATTGTTTTAACGATTAGCTGTTAGTTATGTATACATATTTTGGTAGCTCCATATGTTTGAATGGGCTGCCTCGACCGGTGCGATACTACGGCCTCACAGACACAACGCTTGCCTCTTCTCTCACCTTTTCCCATCTCCTCATCGAGCCCCCCTCCTCTTCCCCTTCCCTGCATCTCTCCGTCCCTCATCGCCCTCAAAAGCGACTCTTGAGTTGCAGGTGTTCTTGGACGGATGTTGTCACATATAAAAAAAGCATAATTAGTTACAAAGCGTAATACGAAAACTTCTTAAGTTGTATAATGTGTAACGGCAGCAAGTAAAGCAAAGGTTGATTAACAAAAAAAAAAAGAATTTTCTCAGTGCCTAACTTTCGATTACGTCATCGCAGTGGTGCGATAAAATGCATACTTTACATGTCAATGTATAACTTTAAAGTGTGTTAGTGCGAATGCCATAAGTACTGATACTACTAAGTTGCTAAATATGTTGAACTAAAATCAACAGACAAATATACAACGAAAATTGTTATCATTATTAATGTCTTAGTTCTCAATCAGCCTTAGTGCTATAGTTTTATTGCTCATGGTCCATGAATTATATGTGTATAAAAAGCGTGGCTGATAATGAAATAGGTTTATGCAGAATGCCAACCGGCAGATGCGACCTAGGACTTCTTCTTTTATGTTTAGCTTTGGGTCTCTTTAATTTAATATGACTGCATGGATGTCACTTCGCAAATATACGCTGCCGCGCCGAATGTGTTATCGATTCATTCGATTCCCAAACGGGACAAAATTTTAGTGATTTACAAATAGTTGATCGAAATACAATACAATACAAATAAACCCCCGTGACGCAGGAATTGTTCCTAATACAGGAGTTGTATTTTTAAAATAAAACTATTTTTTTTTCTTTTAGTTTAAGCAACCGGTATTAAGTATGCTAAGGGTGTATGCAATTTACGACTTAATTCTGAACATAATACATAAGTTACTATTAAAATGGAGACAAGATACATTTATCATCACTGACAGGACTATTGTTGCCTGTTAATAAACCTGACATAGTGGTGATATGGTCTATCACACATCTATTTTAGCGACAATGATGAATGAATTAATGAAGCAATGAGCGTTAGCGTTAACATTACCATTCCCCATGACCATAATCTTATAGTATAGTATGGTATATACTCAATCGACGGTCATATCAGCCCATGGCTTAATCGCTAAGGGCCTCGAAAAACACCTAAGCCTCTGATTACGTTAGGCAGCTGGGTGAAGGGCCAGATGCAGAGGGCAGTCCTTGCTGACACGGCACGCATTGTGAGTGTGGTCCCTGTCTCTGGAGCCCAAAGCCCGGTAGCTTGGTCCCTGTACCCGATGCCGATGGGATACTATTTTCTAATTTGTTATGTATTTAAAAATATAATTTATAGGTATTTTGAGTTAAATAAAGAGTTTATTTGTCATTATATTGTGTAAAAGTAGATACAGAATTGTTTAGTTCAAAAATATTCTGCTGATTACATGTTACAATATTTTTTCTTTTATAACATAGGGGGACAGATAAACAGACGGGTCGACTGATGGTAAGTGACAACCACGGCGGTTGTCACTTACCATCAGTCGACCCGTCTGTAAGTGACAACCGCCGTCCATGGGCAGTATTTGGGAGGGGAAAGAGAAGAATGGTTACATTAACATCATACAACATAGTCACATTATTTTCGAATATATAATATTACAATACATAACACAATATATTACATAACATTACAAATCGGAAAATGTCGAATCGAAATAATATTAAATTAAAATACAATAACTAAAACAGTAAAGGAATACATAGAAATAATACGAGTATAATTAAAAAAAAATATTTGAGATATAATTAAAGCCAAGTCTTTCTTTCAGTGAAGTCGCACAGGAATAACTTAACAGAGTAGTAACACTGTTCTAAAAGAAGACGGTACGTTTGAATCTTAGCACAGTTGGTAATTTAAAAATACCGGGTAATTCATTATATATACGAATGGCCATACAATATACATTATTTGAAAATATTTTTAATTTTATCTAGGCACATGTAGCTAAAAGTTATCCTATTTGATCTGTTTCCAACATTATTATGAAATTGAAATAAACTGCTATGGCTGTGCACAAAAGCAATCGGCACCAGTGTGTTATAAAAATTCCAGGTTTCGGCGTTCCCCGGGGAATTGTTCTTGGTCCTACTCTGTTCCTGGTATATATCAAGGATCTATGTAATCTTACCTTACAACATGAATAATGACAAAAACTAGCAACAAAATAAAATGAGAACGCCCAGTTTGACTTTAATGTGTATACTTAGCTCAATAATAACCTTCAGTCAACATAAAATGCTAACAAGACTAAATATATTCACTTTCCCATGCGCACACCTCTATATATGCACATCAATGTCTTCTTTCCTGTGCCCTTGTGCAATTGTCTTCTATTCAGGAAACCCATATCATTGGAAAGACGAAAACAACCAGAAATAATATACCTGATAGATTCACCAGCACGGTGGCATGTCCGACATATGTCGACCATACCGTGTTACTATTATTTACATATTAGTCATAACAACTTCGTCCATAATTGCAAAGACAAAACCAGATCAACAAATCGTAGTCAACATGTAGAAGTGGTTAGGTTTATATCCAGGTGATGGGGATGGATATTTTGTCGCGTAGGACGATGGCGGAAACCAGCAGCCGGTATAAGTCCGAACAATTCCTCTGAACACTCCCCATGATACAAGCGATAGAGGATGCAGAGTGAAGCTACATCTCTACGCAACGCCAAGGTGTCAAGTCGATCAGAAATATCTTGGCAGTCGATGATGCTGTTGAATGCGGTCAAGAGGGAGAAGTTGGTACTGGGGTGCACCTGCATAGAGATGATAACAGTATTGCATGTGCGGCCGAACCTGCGCCATATAAAGTTGCAGGCGGTGGGCCGGAGTAAAATACTGTCTCGATCTGTTTAGCACACCAAGCTTCTTTGAAGCTAATATGGCCTTACTCTCTAAGTGACCGCGAAACTGGACTTCTCTTGATATATCGACGCCAAGGATTCCAATACTGGCTAATGCAGTTAGGGAAGTGCTCTCAAATTGAGGTGATACGACCAATGGCAACTTTTTAGCGGTGAACGCGCAAACCTGTGTCTTCTTGGGGTTAAACTGGACTAGGTTAAGTCGACCCCAATCTGAAACTTTTGATAAAGAAGTTTCGATTTCAGACACAAGTTTGGATCGGCTTTCGATGACGTTTACCCGAGAAATGTTAGCGCGGCCGGTGTAAAGGGCATCACTCGTGCTATCGTCCGCATAGCAATGGATGCTGCTAATCTGCAGCATGTCGTTGATATGCAGAAGAAACAGCGTGGGTGATAGCACACAGCCTTGTGGGACACCAGAATTAACAGACTTTGAGTCGGAGCATGCACCGTCAACAACGACCTTGATACTTCTGTCTGTAAGAAAACTGGTGAGCCAATTGCACAGTTTCTCGGGAAGCCCATAGGAAGGAAGCTTCGCAAGGAGCGCTTTGTGCCAGACCCGATCGAAGGCCTTCGCCACGTCCAAACTAACGGCCAACGCTTCCCCCTTGGTCTCGATCGCCTGTGCCCACCGGTGAGTCAAGTATACGAGAAGATCACCAGCTGAACGACCCTGACGGAAGCCGTATTGTCGATCATTGAGGAGCTGGGGGTCTTCTAAGTACCGGAGGAGCTGGCAGTTAACTATGGATTCCATTATCTTGGAGAACAAGGAGGTGATGGCTATGGGTCTGTAGTTGGACGGATCCGAGCGATCTCCTTTTTTAGGGATTGGGTGCACTAGACCTGTCTTCCATGAGTTCGGGACTACGCCAAGAGATTAGAAAAGCCGATATAGGCGCGTTAAAACCGGTGCTAACTCTGGAGCACACGTCTTCAGCACGATAGGAGAGATTCTATCGGGCCCACTCGACTTATGAACGTCGAGGGAAAGAAGCGCTTTACGCACTGCCCTTTGTGTAAACCGGACTTCCGGCATGCGGGTCTCGCACTGCGCTGCACTGAAGCAAACCTGCCTCCATGTATGGTCGGCGGTGCGTTTCCCCCGTCGTCCAGGGTCGAGTTGGACGCAAAGAGTTTGCCCAGAAGATCGGCTTTTTCTTTAGCGTCGTGGGCCAACGAATTATTTTCTATGCACAGAGGTGGAAGGGATGGCTTACAAAAGTTCCCCTGGACAGCTTTGGCAAGAGACCAGAATGCACGAGTTCCGGAGGGGGACTCACTAGTCTCTCGCCAGTTCTGCCGATGTGAGCCGACTTCGCTCCAGCAATTACTCTTTTGAGGGACCTGGAGGCAAAGTTAAATTGCTTCTTAAATGTGCTGGTCTTTACATCCCGTGCTGTCGCTGCATTACCCCATGCTTGGTAACATTCCTGCTTTCGGCGGGACGCCGCTTTGCAGGTTCGACCAAACCAAGGCTGGGACTTGCCACCTGTGGGAATCAGGGAGAATGGAATGAAAAGTTCCATACCCTGAAGCACAACATCCGCGACAGGGTCAGCAACGACATTGGGATCATCCGGCGAGAAGCAAACCTGCCTCCATGGGTAGGATGCAAAGAATGTTCTCATTCCATCCCAGTCTGCTGACCTATAGTGCCATACGCGGCGACTGCCTGTAACTCGCGGCCGCAGCGAGTGAGCGAGTGGCACCATACTCCTAATCAGGCAATGGTCCGAAGAGCCAAGAGGGGCCTCAACGGATACTTTGTAGCCGTCAGGATGTGAGGTCAGCAGAAGATCCAACAGTGAAGGCACGTGGCTTTCTGCATCTGGGATTTGCGTAGGCGTTGCTACCAGCTGCGTCAAGCCATATGCCAAGGCGAAATCGTAAACAGATCTTCCTGCATGATCGGTTTTGCGCGAACCAAGCCATTCGGCGTGATGGGCGTTAAAGTCGCCAAGAATCACGATCTCTGCGGATGGGACCTGCTGGAGCACTGAGTCTGTAGCCATTTGGACGTGGTCGATGAGTCGGTCCGTTTCGGCATCACCGCTATGGGACCTGTAGAGGCATAGGTATATGCGGGGATGGTCATCGCAGTCTACACGTAGCCATGAGATGGAGAGGTCCCTACCTTCAAGATTGCCGAGGCGGCGAGAAGTGATATCATCTCTAACGTACACGTACACTCTAACATACACCAGCCTTAGGAACAAAGGAGTGTTCCAGTCGGTACCCAGGGTAGCAGAGGTAGGATGTGTCCGCTGGAGATGATATCTGCGTCTCGGTTAAAAAGAGCAAGGCCTTTGGTGTCTCAAGGCTTTGCTGTCTCAAGGTGGTGGTGGACAGTGTCGAGGTTCGAATGTAAGCCCCTGATGTTACAAAAATCCACGGTAAACGTGACAGGGGGTGCCATGGTATGCCTTCTCTTGCCCCGAGCAGATTTTGAGAGCGCAGTTGAGCCCCCCCCCCAGAGTACGAGGGGCAGCCTGGGCGTCCACGCTCAGGCATAATCCGTACTGAGGGTGGACGTCCAGGGGGGGATTCTCCAAAGCTAGCGCTGGTACCCTCCTGGGGTATCCTTTTTGTTAACAGCGCTGTCATTAGGGGGGTGGGGGATTTTGGGCCTCCGGAGACCTCACTCATTTCGGATTTAAATAAAGCATATTTGAAAATCGATATTTAGGAACTATATCGAATAATGTATTTTGCTGATTTTGTTAACCTATTAACTCCCTTCTTCTTAGGTCCATCCCCAACAATGACGACGTCAATGTCTGCATCCACTATCTTGACAAACGCGAGCACCATGTATCAGGGTCCATTTCATCTGCATAGCCCAGCCTTGGGCACACGAGCCCAGCAACTGTGGCTCTTCGCGGAAATACTTACAAATAATAATGATGGTGGGTACATTACTTAGTTAATATTATGTAGATAACTCTTCCAGACATCACGAGTTCGTTATATTATTATATAAAATAGAGTTATAAAAATTGACGGACTGTAATTCAGGGAAATATATGTATAAAACAAACTCATAATGAACCATTTTATTATTATTGAGAAGCATAATTCTATTAATTTTATACATTAATTTTCGAATTTTATTCATTTTTACTCATGAAGTAAAAATACAAATAAGTATTAATAACAAAATAAGAGTGCGGTCTCTACCAATACATTACAATGTCATTAGAAAAACGAGTGTTCAATAAATTAACTTAAATAAGAATTTATCCTATATACCTTACTCAATAATATTAAAACAATCTTGGTATTTACAGAAGAGATATTCGACAAACGCTTCGAAATAAGTATTTCAATAGAAGGCGTACTGGCAGACCACAGCACTATTGAAATAGTGAGAGATAACAAAGCTCCAAACAGGTAACAAAATACAATACTTTTTTTATAATGTAGAGGAGAAGGGATTGAGAGCAGGGGAAAGAGGGTTTTGAAAATGTGTATTCAACTGACGCTACCGTAGCTAAATGATGTAGAAACGAACAATGAGAAATTCCCGATTTGTATCTGATTAACTATATTCCGAAATATTTTTTTTATCTTTTATTTATCAACTACTCTAGTCATCTTAAAATAAATATACATATTAAATAAACGCAGTTTAGTATCCTTTGCCTTGACGCAGCCATTCCCGTCTTTTCTTTACTAATATTAATTATTGCTTTCAACTGAATCTTTCCTGATTCGCAAACATACAAGACCAAGCACAGACATACAGTCTGTACTGTTTTGTGGAACTCAGTATTAGTATCTAAGATTAACTTGTAATTTTTAAAGTAATCAAATAATAATTATTATAATATGTAATGGTCCATTCCTTTCCCTTCATAACTTATTTCATCGCACAACAAGCTTCATCGAATATAATAGAGTGGCTTTCTAATGAATATTGGTGCACCAATAGCTAGAAGCTAGTCATATCAGGCTTACTTAGTGGTTGGTTGATTTGGTACCTTCATAAAAATATACTAACAAAGGATGGGCGCAATTCAGCTACTCATTAAACAGGGTACACGGAATCATCGTGAGTCGCATAGTAATTACTATGCTACCTCACGGACTGGATGTCTGACTCAAACTATAAACGCACTTTAAACATTTATTGCGTTATGTTGCAGAACACAACATTTAAAATGCAAGAAGATTACCTGCGAAGAGATTTTATTAATGCATCTCGGGGTCTTGGAATATACGCACTATGTACTCAACATCAACTTCTACGGGCTTAAAGAATTTTATAAACGATATTACATTACGGATATCATATTCTATGTTAGTATTTTGTATAATCGCTAATGTTTTATCTCTACTAGTTACTATTTAATAAGTATTTATGAACAGAAAAGCTAGGATTTATAAAAAACTGAGCAATAGACAAGAGGACATGTTTGTTTTTTTCTTTTCTGCCATCAATTCATAAATAAGTGTTGCTAACCTACTGCCCAGTAAAAATACTACAAATAAATAAGGGTATCTTTCTTGTGCACATTATTAAATCAGGCATCCTTCTGATATATGCCCTCAAACCTGTAGGTGAGGATATTTAAAGAAATATTTAATGTATCTTTATATTGAAAACCAAAAAAAAAATTTTTTAAATCCTGTAGATTAAACTGATTGTGGAATCCTTTGCTTGTCAGTAAGTTATAGATACTGAATATTTTATAAAAAAATCTAAATCAGAAAAAGCTTTGAATGATAACATGCATTTTTTTTTTTCAGTTCAAGACATATAATCCCGCTTTCACTCAACTGGAACTGTGGTTCAGATTTATATTCGTTATAACATCCTTTTGTGTAACGGTAAGTAATAAAACATTATGCTTATTACCTTGATGTGAAAATATGTGTGTACCTCGACATATTTTAACTTAAAACTACCTTGCTTCTCAAGGTGCAGCAGTTTTAAATCAGAGCTACATACACAAGAAACGATGATCGTCTACTCGTTCTATAATTTAATTTACTTTTCTTATAATTTGTTAAAGTATTTATATAACAAATTAAATTCTGTAGTAGCGAATAAAACTTTATATTTTTTTATTGGTAACACTAAGGCAGAAATATACTATGAAAACTCGATGCGATGCTTCATCGCACGTATAGTATAACGCTAGTAATAGATAATGATTGAATTTGATACGAATCAACTGTCGACGCTGACACGGTGACGTGGTTCTCGATTTTTAGTAGTATGTTTTGCGCCTTAGCTACTAATATAACAACGAATCTGATGAAACAAAACAAAGGGGTACTTAGAACCCAGCTGCTTAGAACTGTATCTATTTAGGTTATCTTTTCAAAACACAGAACTGTTACATTCCGCTTGCCCTTTAATGCCACTAAGTACTGGGTAATCTTCCCGCATTGTTTAGAAATTTACCAAAACGAATCTATAGATGACAACATCTTGCCATCTAAATCCAAGGTTTATGATACAGTAAGGACTATGTACTAAGAATAACCAATCAAATTTCGTTAGCAAAAGGATTGCTTACCACCCTGGTGCTGAATTTAGTTTTAAAATATATTTAGGGGGACAAACGAGCAGATGGGATCACCTGATGATAAGTGATTACCGCCGCCCACGGACACCTGCTACTCCAGAGGCGGAAGGGCGTTGCCTGCCTCTGAGAATAGGGAAAGAAGAGAGGAGAAGGAGGGGTTGGAACCTCACTCACTCGATGCTGAATGACTGCCTTCCCGAATCCAAAATCTTACACGATCAAGAAGTAATAACTTAAAAAAAATCATTGCTCGTTATAATTACTTATCTGTAATTACAAATATACTTTAATTACAAATGAAACTAAGAGATACTTAGATACTTATTAATGTTTTTTTTTCAATATTTCAGTTATCATTCTTCCACTCATTAAGAAGATACCGTCTGATAGATTGGTCCATTGAACAGAAATGGACCAGCTTTTTACTGCCGTCGCTCCTCATGGCCAATGGTTCGTGTTAATATTCTTTTCTTTACCGAAATACTTGAAATTCGTAACCCCCATGGTTGAGTTTAAAGTATTTTTAACCGACTGCGCGAGAAGGGGGGTTATGTTTATCGAGTGTATGTATGTATGTCTGGTTCTTCTCTTCCGCCCTGAAACCTAGATGGCTTAATAGATAACGATACGTGAGTTCTCATTGGAATAGTTTTAATAATAGAGTGTCATAAGATATTATATAGCATTACGAAAGTCAGCCTAAAAAATAGAGAGAAAGTTAGGACTGTTAGTATTTTTTGTTTTTAATTTTTTTTTTTATTGTCTAGCATTTTTTTTCCAAATATCTTTTTGCAGGGAATGTTATCGCCATTAACGTCTTTTTGTACCCAAATTTACACATGCATTCGATACTCGGATTCTCTGGAAACTGAACACTTGTAGGAACAGTTGACTAAATTATTCCAAACAACTGAAAGACCTACCCAGCTCCAAGCATCCTTAGGTGGTCAACCCGCTCGAACCCGCTTGGATGGTCTTGGCATTCGGAAAATGTCAGAAGCACGGCACAGAAGAGTAAACCAGGAAAATTCTAACTAGGTAATTCTGAAGTGCCCTGCGCTGGGTAGCTTGTCCTAATTGTCTATTACCAGTTAATCCAACCTCTCGGAGGAGAGACAATAGGACGATTCACTATGCATTTTAAAAAGGGAATGGAAAATAGGTGGACCCCTAGTGTGGGACGCAACTTTAGTCATCACATCTTCCATGTGCAGCTGGGTGTGCCAGCACTGCTTCTACATCCGAAAAGCCTCAAACAGCATAAATATAGTCTTTTAATTGGTAATTATGTTCTTCAGCCGTTAGGATAGGAGAGGTTAGTTAGGATAGAGTCATAGGGTCCGAGTGCTGGTTCCATTTATGAGGAACTAGCTAAGTGACTAATAGAAACTTCTCGTGACATTGCCATTCAACGTGGTAATGATACCAGCCTCCTGGGAACGCTACCAATAGGCGTTTGCGGTAGAATTTACCATGCTTATTTGTAAATAGTCCCCATTTTTATTATTTTCATTATTTTAGTTATACATAAATGTAAATATTTATATGTAACATATCTCTGTAAAATGTTTTATGAATGATAATAAACTTATTTAATATTTAAAATAGAGTACGAGTCACGTTTGTGTAATATTAGAAGTACATACATACATATATATACATACATAAGTAAAAGTCCTCTCACAGATTAAATTTTATAGTACAATTAGTAAAAAGCATTTTTATTTCTGAATACTTGAGAGTCGATAGTAAACTTTATAACTTATAATTTTTGACAAAAGTTGTTTGCACGTCATTGCAGGCAGTAATGTGTGAACACTAATTAACGGTATACAACTGGTATTGTATACCGTATTCATGTCAATACCAGTATTGTATACTAGACTTATTTTTTTAGATCCAATGTACCCGCTGCGACTATTCCCCGGGAACTACTACGGTACGATGATGAGTGATATAGACATGATCCTGTTCACCGGCTCTGTCATGATATCATGGTTGGCACAGTACCATGGACTCCGGCAGGTGGGTACGATGACCATGTTCTCACGCCTGCGCTCTTGGAGGCCATATTATCTTCTAAATAAATTGTTTTTTTTTTTTAGAATGACAGAAACTACGTGAGGTTCTACTTATCGAAATATATTCTGGTGGGGCTGGTGATGGTGCCGGCCGCCATCTTGAGCTACTGGCAGAAGGGTGCCGGGATACTTGACCCCACATACAACTACATGACAGACCCGGCCTACCCTGTAAGTTTCTGCGTTCTTTTATCTCATGGCATACTGTATGATAATGATATTGTAGGAACTTGTAAATCCAAATACTATAACAATTATTGGTTTGATTAGTACCAACATCATCATCCCCATCATCATCATCATCATCATCACCATTGCTATTATATGCTATATAAAAAAAAATCGTAAGGTTGACATACATTTCGTGGAAGTGGCTCTTCTTTCTTTTTATGTACGTATGAGCCAGTTCGACGGCAGTAATACCACGACCTCACAGAAAACCGGTTAAGAGCTTACGCTGTCTTTCACCGAGTGAGTGAGGTAACCGGAGGCCTTACCATTCCTCTGCTCTTTCAATAATGTATTTATTTATTTTATTGGCTTACAGAAAGGTTACAGACTTATAACATCAGCATTTATAACAGGCGTAGATGAAAACGATTGCCGATTACCAGTTTACATACTTTAATATGCGGATATTCACTGTTCCTTAATTTTTTCCGTATTTTATTATTTAGTTAGTTTTATTAATTAGTTCCGTAATCGTTATCCTAATGTGAATAAAACAGACAGTTACTACTTTTATTATTTAATATTTTTAGATATTCGAGCTGTATAATATAAAATTTTACACCATGTTTATTAAAAAACACATTCGCTCATATTAATATGCACGACGGTATGTATGTACCGATATTGGTCAATAGGTCAAAATAAAAATAATTGTGTATTTATTTATCCAAATTAATTTATCGCTGTCAAAGTAGGCGATTTCGATATAATTCACTTACTCTAATGTACAACTTTGCCGGGGTACACAGGGACTTCCTTTCTAGGGTACACCTGAGGCCCCGGCCACAAGACCCGTTGACGGAACACTGTGTGGTTTTAGTCGGTTCGAGTCCGACATACCACCTTACCCATTAGCCCCGATAAGGTGATGACCCGTGGGGGTTTCCACACAAAAAAAAAATGTACAACTTAATCTAATCTTTATAATATTTTTTAACTGTAGAACCGAATTGTTTGGTCGCTCATCTCACGCCTCACGTAACACATCACTTTTATAGCAACTTTTTATGCATAATTATGTGTGTAATTTAGAGTAACATTAAGGCAATTTTTCAACTTAATCGGTTTGCTCTATAACATAAAAAATGTTTCATCTATTTTCCTGCACTTAATAATAACACAATTTATATAAATATATATATACTGTATCTGTTTCCGTGGAATACGTCCTTGCCACTCTATCGATACAATTGGGAATGTTAAGAAAAATTATTACAATACGATTCAGTTGGGGTATGAGAGAACTTTATTTCCCCATAAGAATTATTCACCTTTTCTTTTCGTGTGTAAACCCCACGGGTCATTGATGGTGGGATGGGTGGGTATGTCGGACTCAAACCGACTAAAACCACACGGTGTTCCTCCACAAATGGGTCTATTGCAAGGGACCTGGGTATACCCTAGGAGAGATTTCCAGGTATCTCTGCAGTCCTTGGCCCACCTCTTTTGCCAGAGGCAGCCACGCCGTGAAGTGCGGAGGCCTCACCCCCCGGGAACAATTCGCGCCACCGTCTCAGCCCTGCTTCTGCTAGGACAACGGGCAGCCTTACTCGTTGCCCCCAGGCCAGCGCTCATGGAGGCCGAAGATCGTTTCGCACTCTCCGGCGCCTGGTGCGTCTTCTGCGGGACGGGAGAGTACTTGTCCTCCCGTGTCCTCCCGCCGCCTCTCGGCCAGCATGACCTCCTCGCAAAGGATTATTCATCTGGAATTATTCCAAATGCGCAGATGTCTTGAAAAAATAAAAAAGAAAAAAAACAATACAATAATTTACATGAGCACAAAATATATTACACATTATTACATGAGCAACATACTTAGATGAGCAATATTTTTACAGGAACGTAAGTAATTCTAACTAACGTAAGTAATTGGGTTAAGATCGGGACTGCGTGACGGCCATGGCAAAACTTGAATCCCGACCTTATCGAGGTATTGAGTGACGGATCTTGCGGTATGGCATCGAGCATTGTCGTGCATTCATTTAAAGTTTTCACCAATAAATGGTGCGAAAGGTATGACGTGGTCTTATAAGACTTCCTCCACGTATCGTTGAGCAGTCACACTGCCTCTATCAAACACCACTAGATCGGTACGAGCCTCGTAAGAGATACCTCCCCAAACCATTATGGATCCTCCCTGATAACCCACGGTTTCGATTATTGCACATGGAGCAAACCGTTCATTTTGGCGCCTATAAACACGCTGACGTCCATCTGGACCCCTTAAGGCTATTCTGCTCTCATCTGAGAACAGTACGTTCTTCCATTGTTCCGTAGTCCAGTCAGCATATTCTCGTGCAAAGGCAAGTCTTGCTCTACGATGCTGTGCAAGCAGCTGTGGACCGCGAGCTGGACGAAAAGCTCTCAGATTCCTTTCAGCCAGTCTTCTTCTTATCGTACGTTCACTTACAGTGACATTTCTCACCTCAAACAGACGTGTGCGCGCTTCAGTAGCGGTGCAAAAGCGATTTCTTAGCACGTTACTGACAACAAAGCGGTCATCCAGAGCCGAGGTGCACCGATGTCGGCCTTGACCTGGCCTTCTCGTGTATGAACCAGTCTCCTAAAAGCGTCTGATGGCATCCCGCACTGTAGTTCGAGGTACACCAAGCGTACGAGCGATGCGACGTTGGCTATACCCAGCGTCAGCTAAAGTCACTGCCCTAGCAGCACCAGTTGCACCCAGTGGCATCTTTTTCAGTCACAAACAAAAATCGTACACTAAAAACTCAAACTAAACAATGTTCGTACAGGATAGCAGACAAGAACAAGAAATGTAATCAATGTAACGTTACTGCAGCAATGTCAAACAGAGACTAAATTCTAAAAACGCTTCGGCAATAGAAGTTTAAGGGTCGAAATAAGGGTTTTTAAGTGTTTAGTTTATTTTCTAAAATACCCACTTAACTAAAAACAAAACAGTAGATAAGCCACAGTTAACATAAACAAACAGGGTGACGAAAAATATAGGTGGGCGGTTAATTGTGCCTGTGAGTGTTATTTGAAGCTAAATTGTTCTTTATATCGGCCCACACCAGCTCAACGGGGATGAAATCGGGATGATATGGCGAAAGGCAAAGAACAATATGACCTGCAGCCTTTAACATTTCGTCAATGGTGTAATTTTTTTGTGTTCTATTTATCTTTGAAAGAGTTCGTCTTTAGTATAGTCTGGTGTAAATCCAACATTACGTTCTCGTAACCAATCTTGCATGACCCGTTTTAAACTAGACATAGTAGGTTTTTTCCCAACCTGTACACAATGGTAGGAGGCATTGTCCATTACGACCACTGAATTAGGAGCTAGTTTATTTTTCAATATGTGACTAAGATCTGAAAATTTGTGGCATTCATATCGCCTAGATAATCCCCGCATTTCGAATCTGATTTGAAAATTGTTAAGGGCACCGTTAATTAATCCGTCGTGGCTACCACCATGAACAATCACCAAATGACGCCCTTTGCCAATATCAGCATAAATTCCGGGCTCAGATTCGGATTACCAACACATATTAGACGTGTGGCTACTGTTAACGTAGGTTTCATCCAGAAAATATTTTCTGTAATATAGAAATGAAAACCGAAACACATATATACAATATATACAACACATACATATATGTGTTACGTTTTTCATTTAGCTCTTTAATACCTTACTCGCCATTCACTAATACTGGGTATCTCAATTAAAATGTGCCTCTCAGATTTACATTTTTTTAATAAATATCCCATCTTGTGTAAAAGCTGTCGTAAGTAGGTACAACCACAATTCACGATGCCATCTTCTTTTAAAACTGCAATTTCCGATTTTTGCACACTCGAATTTCCTTCAGTTACAATTCGCATTACGGTGCGGGCTGAAACTCATGTAGCCTCTGCTACTAATTTATTAATGTTCATATAATATTGTTGTGTCCCATACTTTCTTTATCGCTCTTTCGTCTGAGAAAAAAACTACGTACATTGTAAATAACATTTTTCACTTCTCGTAGTATTGGCGGACCCATCTTAGGATATTTATCGCATGTGTGTTTGGAACTGGCGCGAAAAACTGAATCGTGTAATCGTCACGGCGGTCGACGGCAGACTGTGCTAGCTTGACGTTTGCCTACCTCTCCCGTCCTAGCGCTCACATGTCGTAATGTTGTCCCGTGCGGAGATCGAGGTGACCACTTAAACCGCTACGCCATCCTTGCTAAACATAAAAAGTGTACATCAGCTTCATACAATAAATTTACATTGTAAATAACATTTTTCACTTCTCGTAGTATTGGCGGACCCATCTTAGGATATTTATCGCATGTGTGTTTGGAACTGGCGCGAACAACTGAATCGTGTAATCGTCACGGCGGTCGACGGCAGACTGTGCTAGCTTGACGTTTGCCTACCTCTCCCGTCCTAGCGCTCACATGTCGTAATGTTGTCCCGTGCGGAGATCGAGGTGACCACTTAAACCGCTACGCCATCCTTGCTAAACTTAAAAAGTGTACATCAGCTTCATACAATAAATTTTCCTTTAGCAAGTCAAAATATAAAAGACCGCAGCAGGGTAGCTTACATTGGAAGATGCCTATGGACTGTTGTAGACTGCGATAACTTGAGTGATGATGTGTTTTCAAATGTTAATTCTTGAATTCAAGAATAAAGAGTTAAGTTTCCTCCAATGAAACACCTCAATAGTCTTTCTTTAAATTAACTTGGCTCTACTCTAAGTGTTGTCTATTGTGGTAGTTGTTATTTTTTTTTTTTTTTTTATGCGATAGGGGGCAAACGAGCAGAAAACACCCGCAACTCAAGGGTCACAAGTGCGTTGCCGGCCTTTTAGGTAGGAGTACGCTCTTTTCTTGAAGGTTTGAAGGTCGTATCGGTTCGGAAATACGGCAGGCGACAATTTGTTCCATAAGCTGGTTGTGCGAGGCAAAAAGCTTCTGGAGAAGCGCACAGTGGTGGAGTGCCAATCGTCCAGGTGATGGGGATGGATATTTTGTCGCGTAGAACGATGGCGGAAACCAGCAGCCGGTATAAGTCCGAACAATTCCTCTGAACACTCCCCATGATACAAGCGATAGAGGATGCAGAGTGAAGCTACATCTCTACGCAACGCCAAGGTGTCAAGTCGATCAAAGATATCTTGGCAGTCGATGATGCGAGTCGCTCTCCGTTGAATGCGGTCAAGAGGGAGAAGTTGGTACTGGGGTGCACCTGCATAGAGATGAGAACAGTATTCCATGTGCGGCCGAACCTGCGCCTTATAAAGTTGCAGGCGGTGGGCCGGAGTAAAATACTGTCTCGATCTGTTTAGCACACCAAGCTTCTTCGAGGCTAATATGGCCTTACTCTCTAAGTGACCGCGAAACTGGACTTCGCTTGATATATCGACGCCAAGGATTCCGATACTGGCTGATGCAGTTAGGGAAGTGCTCTCAAATTGAGGTGATACGACCAATGGCATCTTTTTAGCGGTGAACGCGCAAACCTGTGTCTTCGTGGGGTTAAATTGGACTAGGTTAAGTCGACCCCAATCTGAAACTTTTGATAAAGAAGTTTCGATTTCAGACACAAGTTTGGATCGGCTTTCGATGACGTTTACCCGAGAAATGTTAGCGCGGCCGGTGTAAAGGGCATCACTCGTGCTATCGTCTGCATAGCAATGGATGCTGCTAATCTGCAGCATGTCGTTGATATGCAGAAGAAACAGCGTGGGTGATAGCACACAGCCTTGTGGGACACCAGAATTAACAGACTTCGAGTCGGAGCATGCACCGTCAACAACGACCTTGATGCTTCTGTCTGTAAGAAAACTGGTGAGCCAATTGCACAGTTTCTCGGGAAGCCCATAGGAAGGAAGCTTCGCAAGGAGCGCTTTGTGCCAGACCCGATCGAAGGCCTTCGCCACGTCCAAACTAACGGCCAACGCTTCCCCCTTGGTCTCGATCGCCTGTGCCCACCGGTGAGTCAAGTATACGAGAAGATCACCAGCTGAACGACCCTGACGGAAGCCGTATTGTCGATCATTGAGGAGCTGGTGGTCTTCTAAGTACCGGAGGAGCTGGCAGTTAACAATGGATTCCATTATCTTGGAGAACAAGGAGGTGATGGCTATGGGTCTGTAGTTGGACGGATCCGAGCGATCTCCTTTTTTAGGGATTGGGTGCACTAGAGCTGTCTTCCATGAGTTCGGGACTACGCCAAGAGAGTAAGAAAGCCGATAAAGGCGCGTTAAAACCGGTGCCAACTCTGGAGCACACGTCTTCAGCACGATAGGAGAGATTCTATCGGGCCCACTCGACTTATGAACGTCGAGGGAAAGAAGCGCTTTACGCACTGCCCTTTGTGTAAACCGGACTTCCGGCATGCGGGTCTCGCACTGCGGTATGGTCGGCGGTGCGTTTCCCCCGTCGTCCAGGGTCGAGTTGGACGCAAAGAGTCCAGAAGATCGGCTTTTTCTTTAGCGTCGTGGGCTAACGAATTATCTCCTATGCGCAGAGGTGGAAGGGATGGCTTACAAAAGTTCCCCTGGACAGCTTTGGCAAGAGACCAGAATGCACGAGTTCCGGAGGGGAGACTAACTAGTCTCTCGCCAATTCTGCCGATGTGAGCCGACTTCGCCCCAGCAATTACTCTTTTGAGGGACCTGGAGGCAAAGTTAAATTGCTTCTTTAATGTGCTGGTCTTTACATCCCGTGCTGTCGCTGCATTAGCCCATGCTTGGTAACATTCCTGCTTTCGGCGGGACGCCGCTTTTCGACCAGGTTCGACCAAACCAAGGCTGGGACTTGCCACCTGTGGGAATCAGGGAGAATGGAATGAAAAGTTCCATACCCTGAAGCACAACATCCGCGACAGAGTCAGCAACGACATTGGGATCATCCGGCGAGAAGCAAACCTGCCTCCATGGGTAGGATGCAAAGAATGTTCTCATTCCATCCCAGTCTGCTGACCTATAGTGCCATACGCGGCGACTGCCTGTAACACGCGGCCGCAGCGAGTGAATGAGTGGCACCATACTCCTAATCAGGCAATGGTCCGAAGAACCAAGAGGGGCCTCAACGGATACTTTGTAGCCGTCAGGATGTGAGGTCAGCAGAAGATCCAACAGTGAAGGCACGTGGCTTTCTGCATCTGGGATTCGCGTAGGCGTTGCTACCAGCTGCGTCAAGCCATATGCCAAGGCGAAATCGTGAACAGATCTTCCCGCATGATCGGTTTTGCGCGAACCAAGCCATTCGGCGTGATGGGCGTTAAAGTCGCCAAGAATCACGATCTCTGCGGATGGGACCTGCTGGAGCACTGAGTCTGTAGCCATTTGGACGTGGTCGATGAGTCGGTCCGTTTCGGCATCACCGCTATGGGACCTGTAGAGGCATAGGTAGATGCGGGGATGGTCGTCGCAGTCTACACGTAGCCATAAGATGGAGAGGTCCCTACCTTCAAGATTGCCGAGGCGGCGAGAAGTGATATCATCTCTAACGTACACGCATACACCAGCCTTAGGAACAAAGGAGTGTTCCAGTCCGTACCCAGGGTAGCAGAGGTAGGATGTGTCCGCTGGAGATGATATCTGCGTCTCGGTTAAAAAGAGCAAGGCCGGCTTTGCTGTCTCAAGGTGGTGGTGGACAGTGTCGAGGTTCGAATGTAAGCCCCTAATGTTGCAAAAATCCACGGTAAACGTGACAGGGGGTGCCATGGTATGCCTTCTCTTGCCCCGAGCAGATTTTGAGAGCGCAGTTGAGCCCCCCCCAGAGTACGAGGGGCAGCCTGGGCGTCCACGCTCAGACATAATCCGTACTGAGGGTGGACGTCCAGGGGGGGATTCTCCAACGCAAGCGCTGGTACCCCCCTGGGGTATCCTTTTCGTTAACAGCGCTATCATTAGGGGGGTGGGGGATTTTGGGCCTCCGGAGACCTCACTCATTTCGGGGAAATGCAACGCAAGCGTTACTTCACAACCGGTTTTCTGTGAGGCCGTGGTATCGCACCGGTCGAGCCGGCCCATTCGTGCCTAAGCATGGCTCTACCACTGTTAAGTACAGTACACTAGTTCTACACTATTTCGCGTGTAAGCTAACAATATTTTTTATGGATACGCTCTGGATGTTTAATAAGCTCAGTATAAAAAGCCTGATAGTTTTATATTGTTTTATAAAAAAAACTTTAATAGCGAATCATTTCATCTCACCTGACTCACCGACTAAACCTGGAGCCTTAGGTGGACTCTAGTATGTGAACTAAAGCAGTCTACTACTGAGTTCGACATATTTTACAAAACACTTATAAAGAATAAAAATATATTTATAAATGTAAGTGTAATATGGCGACCTCCACATACAGAAAAACACATGTTAACTCTCCATCTAGCGAAGACAAGCCGAACTACGTATAAGCAAATATACGACTTCCCAACATGAATCGTTGGGCCGCGGTCCATCCAGGCGTGATCACATCGCCTGGTTGGAGGATCCACCCTTTGGGTTTGGAAGGAGAAAAAACCCGTTACTCCACAGACTTAACCAAGTTATAGACCTTAAAAGGATTGCCACGTAAAAAACTGAAATATTCCATTTTTAATGAGTGCAATATAATATATGAAACATTACAAGCGAATTAGACAGAAGTTGATGCGTTGCTTTATCAATTTATTTTCTCTGTAGAAATGCAAGCCAACAAAATACAAACCATGAAATATGAATGATATACCTCCTACCTATAACGTCAAGACCCGACCCAAGATTTTTTTTTAGAATTTTATTGTTATTTACGTAATTAGTTCGAAATGCAAAATTCCAACGATCGATGAGCAGAAGAGAGAAGATCGACTTATATAATCTATTAGACAAAGAAAAAATAAAATTAAATATATTTGTTTCGTCCATCGACGCCATTTTAAACAAAATCAAGGCTACGTACAATGCATCTCGACTTGTGAAGGCATGACCAAACTCAACAATCAAGTGCAGAGAGCGACACGATGACTCCCCAGCTGAGATAGCGTTAGCGTATCCCTGCCTTTTCAATTAAACAGAAAGAGAAAGAAGCAATGCAACATAAAGCAATGTATACCTACCTAGTATTATAATATAGGCATTCTTTGGAGAATTGATCCTACAGTAATATTAAATTGTATTGATTACATACTATTGATATAATGCAATTTCATATCTTGAGTCTGTTTACGACTACAGTGCAGTGCAGAAGCTATTCTACAAAGTTAGGGATTCCTTCCTTGAATTATATTTAAAGAAAAATGTGGTTGATATTTTACCGTCAAATTGAAACATTAAAAAAAAACTTGTTTGTCGTGTCATCAGGTGCCTGTCTGCCTAAGATGCTAAAAATAACCCCTGTACTTAATACACCTGTACTTCTTTGGTTATGGTTCTACATTTAATTTTCTATTAAGTACCTACCTATCTCACGTAATTCAAAAATTAATTCATCTTTCATCATTCATGTTATTTATTTTATTGTGGACAATTTATATTATTTGATTTTATTACCACTTCATGCAAGCATTAAGTGTAATTGACAATTTAACCATGCCCATTTGTGCCTATGGTCATGGAGCCTCGCTATTATCCCAAAACATACATATTATATATTTCTATCATTCGACGGTACCAGAGCCTATGAACCTGAGCTTGTGATTTCATATATACGTATTCTCCACGCGACTCTGAATAGATTTTTAGCAATCAATTGGTAGCATTCAGTTTGAGCATGTGTAAAATCGTAAGTGTATTAGTTTCTGTTTCCAAAAACTGATGATGGTGTCTTACTAACTAGTTGTAAGTGTAATGTCTTCACATGGGCTTGATATCAAAAGAAATACCCTTTTGATTCAGTACAAAGTCAATCGTAAATGTCAAGTGAAAGTATATCATGACCAAAACCTGTAAACTGAATGGTGTCGCGTTGAGGCGTGCTTGCATGATTAGGCATATAGAACTTAGAAAAGGATTGTCCCACCATATATTTTGATCGAGTTTTTTTTTTTTACATAGGACTGATTTATAATTTAACCTTTATGAATAATATTCTGTATGTCCCTTTTTCAGATCGTGAAGGGGTTATTCTTCGGTTTCATCACAGTGTACTTCCTGTATTTAGCAGTTTTAATCATAAAGGCTTACAGTGATTTGAGGAACATGCCGTTTTTTGGTAAGTTTCATATCTTTGCTGGTTGTTTTATTTTAACTAATACTAGTTCTTGTCGTCCATATTGTCCAATAAAACTTCTTAAACAATAAAAATAATAATACATAAACATTTTCACATTACAGATGTCCGGCTCCGTTGTATATCAATAGTGGTGGGCACTGTTATTTTCCTCATGACCTTGCTATCAATACAGGGGTGGGGTGTAGCAGGTCTACAGGACCACTGGGCCAGCCAACCGAAGATACATTACAACACTTCCGCACCATTCATGGCCATGATGGGGCTGTTGAACTTCAAACTGTACTGTCTGGCCTATTTGTTCTCGCCTGCAGGAGCCGCTGTAAATGGTAAGACGTAATCACGTAATGTCTCCAGTAGTGATAAAACATTTAACATACACTAATAAATACTACACAATAATCATTAATTGCAAGTATTCTTTATGTGAGAACAGCTTACGTAAAGTTATATATTTCGAAGTTATTATTTAATCAATAATTATTTTTATAACACTATTATTTATTGTTGTGTAATTGACAGTATTCATCCGTCTGGCTAGCTAATTGCTTATTACTTATTATGTGTATATTTAGCTTAGATTACAGCTTCTATGCTTCTAACGCGCCTCGGCGTTAATGACGCAGACATATTGAAAGGGTGACCGCGACAGAGGACGCACGTCGCGCGGCCCTGATAGGCGTGGAGGCCTTGATTCACCTGATTGTGCCTAAAAATAGTATCTTGTCGCACAGAAGAACAGCGCCCTTGTTTGTGCCCAAATTTTAATTCCGGTGGGCTTAACAAAAGAGCTTTAACTTCTTCTAATACATTATTTCGAATATATTGATCGATACAGCAAAGTTCATTCCTGTATCCTGAGTGCTTGGTAGTGAGCTGCTGATATACAAAATTACTTATCTATTCATTTTATTGCAGATATTTAAAAAAAGATAAGTAAATATGTTCGTTTAATTTCACAATATGACACTTTAGTTTTTGAACGCTCTGAAAGTTACTCACGGATTTCACAACTTCCTTAATCATTCAAAAAGGACAAGTAGGTAATCGGAAAAATAAAGCGGAGCTTTCAGTGGATCGGTTTGTCAGTGCAAAGCCTCATTCTATAACAGCTCCAAAAAGGAAAAAAAATGGCAATATTTTTTTTCTTTTGACACTTGTAAAGAAACCATATTTTGATGAAAAAATACGGTTCTACATATACAATCCTAGTTTTAACTATTACGAACAATGTATACAGTGTGTGACTTGATACGCAATTTACTTTTAAATTGCAAAGACTTATTATAGCGGCATGTGAGCTTAATAACTTTACTTACCGGCCAGATCTAAAACCTCTCATTGTGACCCTCGTAATTCATGAAGTGGTCTGACAAAGTATTAAAATTTTGTTGTATATTTCATAAGTATAAAGCCCGAAGGTAGGTAAGTATGTCGAAACCCAATTTCAAATTAACAATAACACATCTGCAGAATAAAATATTTATTAATTTATTGGCCTTAGGAAACCCCAGGATTTATACACAAAGGCAGTCCATTAAATAGCAAGTGTAAGTACGTAGTTGTAGACATAAGTTTCAGCTACCTCACTTCTGTTCTAGTTCCGCGGCCCCCAACGAAAAGGCAAACTGCCAAAAGGGTAAAATGTACTAAATGTACTTGTAATGGTTGTAACGCAGTTCGGGGAGACAAGAATGATTTAGTCATTGTATACGTCATACCTTCAAAATAGGTACCTGTTCTTTTTCTAAATCTACTACCGACAGTGCATGTTACAAGTTTAAATAAAAGTTGTTGAATTTCTGGTGTCGACTGAACGCCGTGCGGTGCAGTCATTATAATTTGGTACAAAACCATGGAGTATTCAATCGTTTTCTAAATTATACACCTACAGATGGCAACCCAGGCGCGGGCACTGCATCCCACGACACACAAATTCGTCGACTGAGAGAAACTTTTTGGATTATATTCTTTTGTAAATGTACTTATGTTATGGTTTGTAGAACATTGTATGAACTGTGGCTTTACAATCTCCAGTACTGTTCATCGTTGACCTCATCCTATCCTGTCCCAATTAATATAGTTTATTATTCAAATGTGTTATATTATTGTTCTTCAATCTTTATTTCACGAGGAAAACGCCCGAATGTAATTAACTCTTCTACAGTTACATTTTAAAGGGCTGAAAAATTCTATAATCTGTTGTTGCAGAGACAGCGATAACCAAAGACAACCCAGCATTCTCAATGATCAACGATTCAGACGAAGAAGTTATTTACGGTTCAGACGAGGAAAGTCGTCGCCCACTCAACTCTCACCATAGAATTACTGACGAAGATATATGAATAATCAACTATCTCTATCTATTTTCCCTAAATGTAATTTTTTCTTGTTATAAAATTCTATGGATGTCCAGGTGCCGTTTTGTTTTACAATTTTGACGTTCCACTTTTAAATATTCTTTTACTACATACTGAAATTAGCGATTGTTGACTTCAACACTTATATTTTTACATACATATGTACAAATATATATATATATAATCCCTTTGCCTAATCCCTGGGTTAGTAGTAGTATTATTATTAGGTTGCATGTCGTTACGCAAGGGGCAAGCTTATTGGCGTCACCCAGGCACTGTAGGACTGTAACTATGCTGTCTGATACAGAGCAGTCCGATAATTGGATCTCTTGGACACTTTATACGACACTCAAAGAAAGAGTTAGGTCCAATCTTCTGTTGGTGGAAAAAAATATATATTTAGTTTAAGTTTCAATTTTTCCAAAAGGAAATGAACACTTTAGTTTAAAAGAGAATTGGAGAAGATGAAAAATTGCAACCAGCAAAACGAGAAACTATATAATTCCTGTATCGCCGGGGACAACGGACACAGAGAACACCCAGACTTAGAACAACAATTTGAGGATTATACACGAAGTGTTGTCCCGTGCTGAGATCGAATCCACAACGTGGATGCCAGGGGACCACTTGAATTCTCCTGAAATAGAAAAAATAACCCCTTATAGAATCACTGTTGTCCGTCTGTTTCTTTGTCTAAGCCCTGATTCGAATGCGTGAATGTATCAATTTTTAATGCATTCCAATCTTGAAGCTGTCATAAAGTCAAGCTCCTTAGTCAACATGATCAAAATATACAAGCGTTAAAGATTTTTTATTTTAAATTTTAAAAATTTCGCTGGTAAATCAAAGCTTAGGAAACCTCCGTTCTTAAGTTAGACTTGCACAGTCGCTTTTTTCACTAAAGAGTCACATTTGAATATTATACACTTATCAAGGCCATCATAAATATAGGACGGTTTCAGTAATAAAAAAAGAAGGAACTACACGCCGCTCGCTCGCTCGCCGTATACTTCATTCAAGTTGTGTGTAGCATGGTGAAAGAATAACAAAAAAACTACTACCTGATAAGGATAGTTCTGGGTCACAAACAAAAAAATATATGCAACTATAGTCGCTTCCTTTTTGTTATAAATATGCTCTCATACAAAAGTTCTTTCTGCTCGGACTTGGGACTGACACTGACTCATCTATGTATTATTTTCAAAATATCTTTGAACCGTTTTAGCGCTTCATACCCACGCACAAATGAGTAGGTAGCTCATTGCGCGAGGAACATCTAATTCAGTTTGTCCGTAGCTTTTACGCCTACCGGACATTTCTTTGGCCGCAAATGAAACCTTATATAAGAAAAATGAGTATTTTCGCAAACATTAAACGTTGATTTTGATTTATGTCAATTTGTACAGTAAACGATAACTAGGATGTTTGCTTTCAACGCACGTACATACATTTTCTTTTGCTGTAGGTACAGGTTAAATATTTTGATTATATTAACGGTTGCAAAATTGCAACCACTTGCCTCGAATGGACTAAATATATTTATTAAAGTCATCAATTCCTTACATGTCACGATCAGAGTGTTCTTTGTACCAACTTACTAATAATAGTTCATTATTATATTATTGTGGGCCATTGCATGAATATTTTATAATAAAACAGTAATTGGTAGAACAGATGATTATTATAATTTTATTATGGGAATAGATCTGTTATCTGAATCTGTATTAAAATCTATTTCATCCTTCCACTTTTTAAGCTTTGCCTAATACATTACTGTATTATTATTATTATCTTGTCAGTGTTATTTACTGTAAATATTTTTTGCTTAAATATCAGTTTTCAACATCGTTACTAATAAGTTGCCATTATCTAATTGACTCAACAATTTAACAATCATTAAGTGATAATTAGTTTATACATCAAAATCGTTTATTTAGCCCCTTTAACATAGTCGTTAGTAGAGTTAATACTGTCAACTTGGTTAGTGAATACGTAAGTAGGTTCTGATAATATCAGGTTGTTCGACGCGACTGCTCCTCACCCACATTTGTTACATTGTAAACAAAATATGTAGGCGGTTTTAATGTTACTAAGTGCAAAGCTATCAATAAGGAAATACCGGTAGACGTGTGTATGTTGAAATGCTAGCAGTATTTTTATTATTATTATTCTCTTTATTCACATTATTCAACATACAAATTACATTTTTAAATATAAAGTAAAAACAAAATATATTTAAAAATATAAAAAATAGTGACCCACCGGTATCAGGTACAGGGACCAAGCTACCGGTGGTTAGGGCTCCAGAGACAGGAACCGCCTCACAATACGTGCCGTATCAAGAAGGACTGCCTTCTGCATTAGGCCCTTAACCCAGCTGTGTAACGTGAGCCTCTGCAGATGTTGGTCGAGGCTCTTGGCAATCAACCCATGAGCTGATATGACTATCGGCACAATGATTGCAGAACTCACATCCCACATGTCGACCACCTCATGGGCTAAATCCAAATATTTTATTTCTTTATCTTTTTCTGCCTTTATGAGGTTGTCGTCATGTGGAATGGTAATGTCAACAATCATTGCTCGGCGCTCTAGTCGGTCTATCACCACTATATCAGGTTTATTGGCAACAATAGTCCTGTCAGTGATGATAGATCGATCCCAATATAATGTTGCACGACTATTTTCAAGAACTGGGTCGGGCACATACCTATAATACGGTAACTCGACATCCACAAGGTTATATCTAAGAGCAAGTTGCTGATGGACTATCCTGGCCACTTGGTTATGTCTGTGCAAGTACTCACCGTTTGCAAGACGAGAGCAACCGGAAATTATATGCCTGAGGGTTTCACCAGGGCGATGACATGCCCGACAAATGTCAATTGTGCCATCCTTCAGGATATGTTTCCTATAATTGTTCGTCATAACAACTTCATCTGTAATTGCACAGATAAAACCTTCAGTTTCTCCAAAGAGGTCACTGAAACGTAGCCAAGACACAGATGATAATAAATCTACATCGGGCCCGTTTAAGGCCCGATAAAAACGTCCATGCAGCTCTTTGCTCTTCCATATCTCCTGACGGTCTTTAACATTAAGTATTGCAGGCTTGCGCCAGTTCTCTTTTCCTAGACCAAGCGGAGTAAGTCCGTTATCAACTGCCACTACATCCCGGTGTACCTCCACATTAACAGAAAGAAAGTAATCTCTAAGATTGCATATTTCGCGATTATGCAGGGTCTTGGCATTTAAGAAACCACGACCCCCACATTTCCGCGGAATATACAATCTCATTACTGATGAACGTGGATGGTGCATTCGGTACGCAGTTAGCAGTGTACGGACTCTTCTATCTAGGGCGTCCAATTCCGTCTGAGTCCATCTAAGTATGCCAAAGGAGTAGGTTAAGACTGGTATGACCCAACCGTTATAGGCACGCACCTTATTACCGCCCGACAAAAGACTTTTCAGTACTTTTTTCAGACGGCCAAAGAAACGCTCCTTTAGCGATTGCTTCATAGTCAGTTCATTTATACCCAGCGCCTGTGACATACCGAGATACTTGTACGTTTCATTTGCAGAAAGACGTCTAAGGTGTGTGGAATCTGAAAGTTCAATTCCTTCAGATTCCACAATCCTGCCTTTGCTTACATGCATGACTGCACATTTATCTACACCAAATTCCATCTTGATACATTTACTAAAGGTTTCAGTTACCTCTAGTAATCTTATCAACTGGACATTACTGCAGGCAAACAGTTTCAAATCATCTATGAAAAGGAGGTGGGATATAACTTGACCATTTCTCCGCAAACGATAGCCCAGCCCCGAACCCTCTAACACAGTGCTAAGAGGATTCAAAGCCAAGCAGAACCACAAGGGGCTCAAACTATCACCCTGAAATATACCCCGCTTGATATTTATAAATTCGCCGTCACCCTGAGATTGTCGACATCCTGGATAGCAAAGAACTGTTCTCCATTGCTGCATACATGCCTCCAAGAAAGTGCATAAAGTTGTATCAATCTTATACAACTCCATCACCCTTAGGAGCCACGTATGCGGCACGGAGTCGTAAGCTTTTTTATAATCTATCCAACATGTCGCTAAATCCTTTCGGTTCCGTCGAACTTGTTGGTTAATAGCCGTGTCAATAATAAGGAACTCTTTAGTGCCACGTGCCCCACTTCTACATCCATTCTGAGAGAAAGTCATTATATTGTTCTTAGAGACATGTGTTGTTATCTTCACTCTCAGAATGGACGTAAATAATTTATAAAGTGTTGGCAGACAGGTAATGGGTCTGTAGTTTTTGGGGTCCATGGCACTACCAGACTTATAGAGTAGGTGAGTTACGCCAGTTGTCATAAAAGCGGGCAGTGAACCTGCTTCCAAGCATGATTGGAATTGAGATGCCAAACACACATGTGAGCTATGGAGCCACTTTAACCAAAAGTTATGCAGTCCGTCCGGTCCGGCTGATTTCCAGTTCGGTAACGAACGGACCGCACGAGCTATATCTGTACTTGATATTTCTACTGGCTCCATAGTATTAATGGACTCACATGAACGTTTAACATCTCGCATCCATTCACCCTCAGTATGAGCGACAGGCATCGACCAGATGTTACGCCAAAATGTATTAGTTAGTTCAACATCTGGGAGATGTGTGTCACTCAGTAAGTCAGGCTGATCCCATCTTCTGTAAACCCACCTCTCGTCCCTTTGAAAATTATTATTATTATTATTATTATTTCTTCTTTTTGATTGTTTCGTTTTATTCGTTAGTAGTCTTCATTCGTTTTTGGAATAACACACCAAAATTGCATAATTTTTATTACGTATTTACGAGTATAACAACAATTTTTGATAGAACGATGGCTGAATACATAACAAACAAAAGTCCTGGCCACACAAATGGTCTAAAGTCTAACTAACATTACTTTATGAATACATAGATTTAATTTTATCAAAATTGCTAATTCAACTATACCGTTCGTGAAAGGTACATCATAGATACACTCACCTTCGTATCCCACCAGGAGAAGGCATATTAAACGTTCACAATTTCCTGACTTTGCATAAGAAAATTGGGAATATGTTGAAAGGAAAAGGGTGAACAAAAGGGCAAGAAAAGGAAATTGCTTATCCGGATGGACTGCTTAGTGTAAATAGCTCAAGCAGATCAGGATACCATGTAACTCGCACTGGCTAATGCCTTTTAAACGACTCTCCCTCATTTTATGCGTAAAATATAACAGATAGTTTATAATTACCTGCACATGCAGAAGACAAGTAAATTTAAAGAGCCAATATAGTGTTTTACTTCTGTAACACATATTTCTAGGTGTGGTCATATTTTGTGGTAGTTATAATTGATTGATTAAGCTAATATTTCGTTACAACATATCAACTGTAGGTATTAAATATCAAGAACATTGGGGGAAGAACCAGTGAAACTCGTTAACAGTAAGTTCTTCTTATGTAATGACCTTTTCTAAATATTTGATGCATTTGCCACATCCAAGTTTTAATATTAATTATTCATAACAACTTCCTTTTATCGCCTTCATGAATTACGCACATGATAAAGAACCAATACGCGTTTTCTTTAACATCAAATCGGCCCAGAGATAACATAACCGGATTGATGTGGAAAACACTTCAATTATTTACAAAAGGCCAGTACAGAAGAATTTAGTGTACATTTTTATGATTTTTTATTGTTCATGTATACGTTTTGAGAAAATCAGTGTATTCCACCAACCTCCTTGGTATTTAATACCAACAAATATTATTATTACTTTTCTTTTTTCGTCTTGTAAACGTATAAGGCTACAAGTACCTACGTGCTTAGGCATATAAGGCATTTCTATCAGTACAACAGAGGATTATTTTGGCACAGCCATTTTACATGCTTAAAAGGAGTCTCCAACAAGAAATGTTGCAATTTATACCTGTGTTAATGAAAATAAAGTTATTATTATTATATCTGCAGTTATTTATATAGAGCATGAGACCGAAAGAAACCCGACGACAAGTGACAAAGAGTTTAGAAATTTAGAAAATAATAATACAGATAAGATTATAAGAAAATCTAAGATATCAGGTATTGATTATTAAACAGAAAAAAAAGAAACAGTGTTCTGTAATAATCAATACGCTATTACTACAAAAATTGAATTCAGATTCTCACGACGCAACTTACGAGGATTTTGTCAATACGCTTACAAACTCGTGTGTATTCCAAAGTGCGCCGATGAATATCATTTTATTCATTATGTATGATAGTTTGTTAGCAACCAGACCAAATGTCATCAAATCGTCAGATGTTTGCGGAGGAAAAAGAAATACAGGTAAAGGCAAGCGTTTGGACTTGTACGAAACGTAGAGTATGGAAGTTTAAAGATTATTTTGTGTTCGGGTATTGTGTACAGGAGGATAAATACGATATTCGGTCACTTGAACTTATGAGTTTAATTTTACATTTAAACAATTACAATTGCTGTAATATACATTAAGTTATTCATGACTGTACTTATAACGACGACAACAAGTTACATAACGACTTTTTATTTATAGCGACTAGCTTATACACTTGGAAAATGAGACGCTTACTCAGAATATGCGTCAGCATTGCCTCTATACTATTCCCATATATATATAAAAATATATAATCCTTTTTTGGGTAAGATAGTATGTTGATGGTGTTTCGTCATCAAGTCTCATAGCCGGAACCTCAGGTATACCCTAGAAAGGAAGTAGGACCCAACAACCCCCCCCCCCCCCCCCATGTTTAGAGAGGCGCGCATGGAACACGTCGTGCCGCCGTCTTCGGCCTCCTTCTGCTAGGGCGATAGATAGCCCAGTCCATCGCCCTGAGGCCAGCACTTATAGAATCTCATTCTGGACTTTCGACCGCTTCTTTGGCAAGCATCACTGCCGCGCAGTACCAGGCCATGAAATCCCATGCACTTTCGCTCTGGACCATAATCATGGCCTCCAGCGAGAGGCTACCCACACCGATAACTGCCAAGTGGTCGGCACTTGGCAGACTAGTGCGATATCCTCGCGGCAACCCCCGCAGTGGTGGCACACAGGCGTTGGCTCCCAGCCAATGCGACACAGGTACTTACCGAAACATCTGTGTCCGGAGGAGTCCCGTAGGAAAGAGCACCATGTGGTCTGTCGACCCATTTGTCCATGATACGCCACAACTACTACTGCCTTGTTAGAGATATTCTCATTTACTACAAAATTTTATTTTGTCTGATAAGATGTCAATAATATTTTCGATTCTTAGTACATTATAATAACAATTATTATTCAGCAATCGAAATCACGAATACGTGTTTATGCTTAACAGCTTTGTAACCTACTTTTTATTGGTGTTACAAATATCTAACTGGCCTTTTGCTAAATTTACCTGTTCGTGTGACATGGTTTGGACGTGGATTTCGCTTTTTCAGTGCCTTTTGACTATTGGTATTTTCATCATTATTTCTCGCTGTTCTTACAATGTAAACTATCCTCTTATAAAACACGCTGGTTTTAATCTATCTATAGATACATGTACCTATTTGTCAATTTGGCATCTGTATACACTTCATCTTTTCTAAAGATAAGACGGTATGGACCGTTAAGGACATGTAAAGGTTTTCAAACCGCAACGTTTCTCAAAAACACACATTTTTAATTTATTATTATTTATAGTGTCATAAAACCCCAGCTATTATAATATTGTTTCCATACAACATTTGTGCTGCACTTACGCCTGAATTGCTATACGACTGTTTTAACGTGCCATAAGACTGTTTTAACGAACTGATATTATTTTTTTGCTTTAGAATTGGTATGGAGTAGTATCAATTCTTTTAATTCCAATCAAAATCATTAGTTGTCTAAACAAACTATTTTCGAATTGTCTACTTTGATCACTGGTGAGTATAACAAAACCTAATGAATCGTGTATTTATTTTCGATTCTTTATTGAAAAGTAATGAAACCGAACCATTTTTGAAAAGATTGATCACTGGTGATGAAAAGTGGATCACCTACTACAAGACGTGCGAAAAAGGTCATGGACAAAGGATAGTAGCAAAACACGGTTTAACACGCAATAAGGTGATGCTCTATGTATGTTGCCTTTGCAAAGCCAACGTTCATTATTAGCTTTTACCGCCGGGCAAAACCATCGATTCGGTTCTCTACTGCTAACAGCTAATTAGACTCACGCAATGAATTGAGAAAAAAGCGGCTGATACTGATCAATAAAAAGGAAGTGGTGGTCTTTCATCATGGTAACGCCGGACCACACACACATTTGGCCACTCAGCAAAAATTGAGAGAGCTTGGTTTTGGAAGTGTTAATGCATCCACCATATAGTCCTCACCTTGCACCCTCAGATGTTTACCTGTTTCGATCTCTTCAAAAGTCTTTAGGTAGGGCTAGGTTGACATCAAGAAAGGAGGGTAAAAATTCAAATTTTAAACGGAGAGCGACTCGCATCATCGATTGCCAAGATATGCGTAGAGATGTAGCTTCACTCTGCATTCTCTATCGCTTGTATCATGGGGAGTGTTCAGAGGAATTATTTGGACTTATACCAGCCGCAGGTTTCCGCCATCTTCCTACGCAAAAAAATATCCATTGCCATCACCTGGATGGTTGGCACTCCACCACTGTGCGCTTTTCCAGAAGCTTTTTGCCTCGCACAACCAGCCTGCCCTTCAAACCTTCAAGAAAAGACCTAAAAACAAGCCAACTCTTCCCCCTCTCTTCTTTCCCCTCAAGGCATCCCCCATCCCTCATCACCCTCAAAGGCGGGCAGCACATTTACCACGCTTGAGTTGCGGGTGTCCAGAGGTGGCCAGTAGTCACTTACTATCAGATGACACGTCTGCTCGTTTGCCGTTTATCGTATAAAAAAAATCTACAGGGATGGGATAGTGTCAATACCTACAATGAGGCAACAAGTTATCGAACAAAATTGCACGTATATATAATAATTAAATGTAACTAAACTTTGAAAAGAAAATGTCTTGTATTTTTATATAACATGCGAAGAAACTTTTTAGCGGCCTTATATGTATTTCCTCAGTAATTTCGTTTAAAGGAAATGCTTCAGGCCAATTATTTATCACAGACTGATGTTCCACCAAGTGTGGTAAACGATCGATCAAGAAAAATCTATAATTGCTTTCACTTTTGTTTTTAACGGCTTTAAACCTTCCCTTGAGACCTCATATCCAAAAAATCCTACTTTCTTTTGCCCAAAAACACATTTTGAAAAATTTGTCGTAACACAATCTTGCTCAAATCTTTGAAAATCTTGTTTTAAATGCTGTTTACGTAAGATCTCATTTTCAGTTGGTATAATTAAATCATCTAAGTAGTTGAATACACAGTCTAATCCTTTTCACACTGTAAAATGCATGAATCGCATGAATGTTTGAGCGCTATGTCGCAAACAAGGCAGGGCACTTGCGTACATTCAAATAAACCGAAAAGTGATTACTGCAGTTTTCTCTCAATTCTTTCATTATAGCTGCATTTATGTCTAACTTTAAGAATATTTTCTTTTTCACTAAAAAATACTTAAAATCCTGAAGTCTAGGTACTGGGTAACGATCGGGTATATGTATAGCATTTAATCAAAACAAGACAAGGTAATAATCAAAACAAGGTCTAGTTTCCATCTTTTTTGGAACTATGTGTAAGGCATTGCCCAAGGGCTATTACTGGGCCCAAAAAACCTTAAATGTTGCAAAATTTAAAATTCATTTTAACTTTTACATACCTGTTAGGTGGCAGCTCTCTGTCTAGCTCTCGTATATATATACTTTCGTATATAATACCCGAGGTCCTGTTGTCTCAATATGATGACATATGCCGTGCTTATAGTAGGAGAGCCCTTGATGCTAAATGGGCATTTCCTGGAGCGTCGTGGCTGAAGATTTTGTAGTTTGAGAATAAAGATAATGAAAGGTTACATAATGTTTTAAGCTTCAGTGGTAGGGTAAGCGTCTATAGGTTTGTTTTTTCAGATGTTAGAAAAAAATATTACATCGAGCTACTTGAGCGCGTCAGACATTCATAGTTGCCCCGTGTCTTGTGTCTTGTGGAAATGGGCAGAATATGTGATATGGCGATTCTTACATAATTAACTTCACAATAAAAAAAATACCACGCTTAGGATATCAAAACGTTTTTATAATGTAACTTTGTAACCTCCTTTATGTTACACTCAAATCTTCAGATTTTCAGAATATACACTTTTTAGCTAGAATCCCATCTTACCTTAATCTGACGCACTTTGATATTTTTGACTTGTTTTTTTTTTTTACTAATCTGGTCTTAAATCTAGAATCTGGTCTCGTTTCGGTACTGTACGGTCAGTCTCTTGAATAGTACAACACGACTTTTTATACACTATTTTTTATGATAAAACAGAAACGTTTGCTCCACTGTCAACTAAAATTTTCAAACCTGATTACTAGTCGAATACTGTTAGACGGTAATTGGTATACACACGGTCACAGCCTCCCTTAGACTGCACCAATGCTAGTTTTTCTCGGTTTTTGTTTCCTTTTTCCAATTACAAGGTTTGATACACTTTTTCACTTTTTATCTACAACGGAAATAATAATGGGACAACCAATTTAAGCTGTCCGTCTTCCTTACTATGCCGAGGCTCCTTGATATTTCAATTCGTCTGACATCTCCTGTGGGTGCAATACTGCCTCTGCCTGAATAAAACATAGTTTCATTGCATTTTTCCACAACTCTGAGCGGGGCTCGGTCAAGGTGACGTCTGATATGCAATGTCCTTCACTTGATTTAGACTAATTTTCTAGAGACATCTCGATTTTATTTATAAATCACACTATTACCGATGTACTTAAGTACGTATTACGTACTGTACTTATTACTCATAGCTGTGAGTCTTGGAACCTATGCCCCGAACCTACGTCCCTAATTTAGACTTGCACTCGGGATCACCAATTTAGACATCCACTCGGGCATTCGGGTTTACACGTGGGAGTCACCAATTTAGAGATTATATCGTGTTCGGGTATCTTGTACAGGAGGATAAATAAGATGTTCGGTCACTTGAATCCACTGAATTTAATTTTGCAATACACCATTACATTTTTTTTAATATTTATTTAGTTATTCATGACTGTACTTTTAACGACTACACAAGTTACATAGCCACTCTTTAGCCACACTTTACAAATGATGCGACGCTTACAGTACCTAGAATCTGCGTCAGCATTGCCACTATCGTATCATTTGTTGATGTGAAGTATCGTAAATAGTATTATTAGAGTATATGTATGTATGTGTAGTATTATTCGATATAGTAAAACTAGGCTTATGTAAAGGACGGGGTTTCAATACCAATAACTGAAATTCCTTATGATAAATTGCGAGCAAGTCATAATACAAGAAAAAGTATAAGATTATTTTTAAATAAGTTTAACTGAGCACCCAAACATCACAAAGACTTAGTTATTGCCCTATTTACGCCCATTACATAGTCTTACCGGGCAACGCTTTTGTCCCCCTTTACAGTATGTAGTATTGACAGAATTGTTACTTACGATATGCAGTTTTGTTACGTACACACTATATTAAATTCCGATCAATTTAGAAAGAAGCAATTCTTAAAGACTAAGAGGCTCTGTAGAGCCTAAGGATTTTCCTATATCCTTATTTGGAGTCAAACAAATGCAATCGGAAATTCAGTCGTGTTTGCAAAGACTAAATAAGTCGGATCGATGAAAAGAAAATTAAATTGTATCTCCTCTAAATGTTGTACAATAATAACTGAATGTCTAAAGTGCCTAAGTGACTCAGGTAAAGGCCAAACGAGTACGGCCATTGACCTATAACCACTAGTTCATGCAAGACAGTTCACAGAAAAATCGTGACATATTTAAAATCTTTTATTTTTAAAGACAGGTTTGGCTTTTTTTTACCTGTATAGCCTATTGGAGAGAAGCCGTCAATTGGCAAGTAGGGAGGTTGGAGGGACGGAATATTTCTACAACATAAAATAATATTTTTCTGATCTGGCAACTGATGGATGGTCACGTGACGGTTGGCTGTCAGCTCGTGACCCGCCGATGATAGAAATTTCAGAAGTTTACCGAAAACATAAGCAAGAAGTAACGAAATGAATCAAGAGAGGAGCCGGAATTGAATTAGGTGAAATTTAATGACCTGGAATTAAAAATTGAATACATACATGTGCATAAACATAAAAAAAAATATTAAATTTATTATTATTGTTATTGATTTATTAGAATTGATATTTTTCTTATTGAATGGAAGTATTTAAATTCAAGAACCATGGCATTTATTTTCTTTAACAATAATAGAAATTAATTTTGTTTATCTTTGGAATGTGGCAGTGAGCGTACAGTCTTTAATAAAATACCTTTTAACCCATTCCTAGGGGGATTAAAGTTATTGCAGTAACAGTCCAATTCGTCTTCTGAAAAATACATGGGGGTTTTATCAACCCAGTACTTTATACGACAGCGTAAAACTATTCCATGAGTGATTTAAGCAAGACACTGATAAATTTTGACCCTGTGCGAATGAGACTTATTTATTTTTCTTCATAAAATGCATTTATTGTTTATCAAAACATTTTTACCTTAACTTCATGTATCTGACCAATCTGGATACATCCAAGCAGAAGCAGGCGTTTATAATATTTACAATCTTTCTTAGGCAGCTAAATAAGCGCCGAGTGTTTTGGGTTCGATCCCCACACGGGACAACACTTTGTGTAATCCTTAAATTGTTGTTCTGAGTCTGGGTGTTCTTTGTGTCCGTTATTTGAATGTTTTTAAAGTCCCCGCGATACAGGAATGAATCCTAGTGCGGGAGTCAATTGACCTGTTGATCTAGTGGTTAGTATTTGAGATCAGACGGCCGTGTGTGAGATGTGTCAAGTTATTATTACTATCAAGAAAAAAGAAACATGCGATCAACCCTGAATCTTTAGGGGCGAGAGACTTAATTTATCCTGGTGGTGACGTTAAAGGCTGATCGTCAAACTGTCTACTCAGATATAAACGGACTCGGACTCGGACATAATACAATGACTTATAAGATGGTGGCATAACATAAATTATTATTTACCACCCTTGCACTATCTGATGAGCAAAGATTATTTAGGATCGTGCACGTGAAAGCGAAATTTTACTTTGTGGCAATAAACAAGAAGACTGGTGCAACAGAACAGGTGCAAGACTGATGGTCCGGCTAGGCTAAATGGAGCGGTTTCGTTTGGGCGGTAGCAGGTCCAAATCAGGTTCCTAAAGACGTATTATCAGCATGAATTTTATTCAAATGGTCTTGGAGCCTAGAAGGATTCAAGACTTCATTTGAAAAACTTTTCTGGAAAATTAAATACATTGGTAGTAATTGGTTTTGTTGGACATTGCGTAAATCCATATTTCAAATACCCGATATTGTACTGAAGACTTTTCTTCTTAGTTAAAGACATTTTCGAATACGCAATTTGTTACGATTTCAATACATTAACTTTTCACGAGCATGGATCACTCGAATTACAGAAAAACAAGTACCGGGATAGCCGTTTTTTTTTGTATGTCGTGTAAAACAAAGATTTTAAAAATAACAACGCATCTGGACTTGTAGCGGTTTCGGGACCGGCCTATTACTCACCTGAGCAATTATAACCGCGTAAATAGTGGCGAAATTTACTTTCGTATTCTAATAATATTTTAGCAGTTTTCACTGCCTGAAAACACGGATAAAACGTTTTCTAAAATGAAATAGCTAGATCGATTTATCGCCCCCGAAACAAAAATTTAGAATGCAGGGGGCAAACTAAATTTCATGAAAATCATTGGAACCGTACCTGCCTAAAAAAAAGAATTGCTCGCTGAAAGATAAATATTAGAAAAGCTATACCTGCCTTTTAAATACATGATTTTAGAGCACGCAATAACGTGTATGCCATTGTTTATTTGCGGTGCCCCGGTGCACTTGCTCTGCCCACAGGTTGTTACAAGATCCCGTAACTTGTTATCGACAGTCCAAACTAAATCAATCAATTTATACTTAATGCTTATTTAACCTTTTGACCGCTGCAGTCAAATATACACTACTGGAAAAAATTAAGGGATCAAAAAGAATTTTCAAATTTTTGGGCAATATTCAACAGGCCGTAAATTCGAAAGAAATGGTCGTACAGGAAATCAAAAAAAAGGAAATTGTAGCTCCAAGTGTCTAGTCTTTGGATAAGAAAACTCTTCTCCGGTTTTTGAGTAATCGTAGAAAAACCAGCAACAAACAAATTTTCAATTTTTTTTAGTTTTTTTTTTTTGGTCTACGGGCGTGGAAAGTTTTTTTTAGCTTAACCACTATAAGGATCGGATACTTTGTTCATTTAGCTTTATATTATATATATTGTTTTTTTATACACCTTGATACGTCCACTTCTCGCCGAGATATCGATCTTCAAATGGAAAGGGATCCTTTTCTTTGATTATCGATATCTCAGCAACCAGTGATCGCACAGAAAGTTAAAGGTGGGTTTCAAGAACTTGAATGAATTCTCCTTAACGACTAGCCAATGTTTTCAGATTTTTTTTTTTTCTTTTTGTCACATGAATTTAAAAATGCAACAAAAAAGGGCTTTTGGTGTTTTTTTGTAAAATCAAGCGCTAGATCGAAAATATGTACATGTTAAGTGTGCTTTTTACAGTTCAATATGTCCACAAAAACCCTACAAAAAAACAAATTAATCCAGCCAGCCATTTTTTTCTGTAGCGATCATAATGTTGTGTTGTAAAGCAACGCCCCAAACCTTATCATCCTCTTGTAAGTCGAACTTAGGTAAGTGACAACAGGAATGCGGCGAGCGATAACAGCAGGAATGCGGCGAAGCGATAACATAGGAATGCAGCGAGCAATTGACGATCGGCGAACAACACTTGACTCTAGTATAAAAGAACGGCGCCAATCTATTTTAAGTCAGTTCTGTCCTGTCAGTGTTAACCTTCGTCTTCGGTTGCATACATTAGTGACAATAAAATCACGATACATTAATGTAATTTCCTTCATCCCACAAACTTATGATCGCTACACTACTCCCCCGCAAGGTCGCCAACGAGTCACTAATGCCCGCGATGATCCGGCAATTGTTAGAGATGTTCGACGACAACCTTTCGTCAATGCGAATATTGTTGCTCGAAACTTCCCCAATCGCAGACAACAGCAACAGCGACGACGGTATCAAGTGCGAAACATTTGTTCTCGAACAGTCATAAATCATATTTGTGAAACTGGGTTACACGCCCGACACCCTAATCGTGGACCCCTGTTGACAGCGAGACATCGTCGAGCTCGTTTAGCGTATGCTAACGCTCATCGGAATTGGACCTTGAGGCAATGGACAAATGTTTTATTCACTGACGAGTCTTGTTTCAATCTGCATGGTAACGACCGACGTCCTCTCGTTTGGCGCCATCGTGGAGAACATTTTCGCCAGAACTTTGTCCGTCCAGTCGTTGCCTACGGCGGTCGATCAGTCATGGTGTGGGGCGGCGTTTCACGAAATTGGAGAACACCTTTGGTAATTGTACGCGAAAATCTGACAGCTAGGCGCTACATCGACCAAATTTTAAGACCCATTTTTCTGCGCAGTCGAGAACATCTGAGGTCGTTCATATTGATGCAAGATAACGCACGTCCACACGCAGCCAACATTACCAGGCGCTTCTTTGAGCGGCATCACATCACACGCGACACCCAGCAATGAGTCCAGACCTCAGTCCCATAGAGCACGTTTGGGATATAATGGGCCGTCGGTTGCGAAGAGAGTATCCAAATTTGCAGAACTTAGCTTCCTTGGAGCAGGCGCTTTAGCAAACTTGAAATACCATTCCGAAGCCTCAAATTACCACCTGCATTAACATTGCTGCATTGAGAGCCGTTATTGAAAACAGGGGTGGTAATACCCGGTATTAAATTAACAAAAATCCTCAGAGAATGAGTTTGGAGTCATTAAATACGGTGGAACTGACGAGCCATCGAGTCTCAATTCTCCTGAAGGACCATACACAACACACACACAGAAGCGTAAATCCGACCGCGCAACCTCTACGTGGTATGCTTTGGATAACGCTAATGCCGGTGGTAATTATTCTCTTAAACTTTTCAAGAGAAAGAAAATCGAAAAAAAAAATTTATTGTTTTTTTTTTATTTTTTTTTTAAATTTAAACACTTTCTGGAGCAAAAATATGGAGAAAGCTCGGAAAAACTATTTTTTTTTCTCATTTTTTTAAATTATTAGCTTTTCATAGCAAAAAACGTGATCCATTATTTTTTTCAAAAATTCGATCGAGTGAAACAAAAAAACGGCTGGCTGGATTAATTTAGTTTTTCGTAGGATTTTTGTGGACATATTGAACTGTAAAAGGCACACTTAACATTAGTGGTTTCCTCAATATTTTCGATCTAGCGCTTGATTTTCCAAAAAAACACCAAAAGCCCTTCCTTTCTTGTTGCATTTTCAAATTCATGTGACAAAAAGAAAAAAAAAATGTGAAAACCAATGGCTAGTCGTTAAGGAGAATTCATTCAAGTTGTTGAAACTCACCTTTAACTTTCTGTGCAATCATTGGTTGCTGAGATATCGATAATCAAAGACAAAAGGATCCTTTTCCATTTGAAGACCGATATCTTGGCGAGAAGTGGACTTATCAAAGTGTATAAAAAAAAATTAAAGCTAAATGAACAAAGTATCCGATCCTTATAGTGGTTAAGCTAAAAAAATTTTTTCCACGCCCGTAGACCTCAACTTAAATTAATTATTTTTTTCCAGTAGTTTACAAATTTACATTACAAAACAAAATGTTTCCACACGCCACAGTCACAACTACTTGACAGACTTTTAAACGCTCTTATCAAAAAGTATTTTTTTTTTTTTTTTTTTTTTTTTTGTAAATAGGTTACAACAACACTTTTACACGTCAATATATTATTTTTTTCTGTTAGTTTATGCTAGATGAGGCCGGTGTTTCCTAGCTGACTACCCTGAGAAGAAACACCGAAACAAACTCAGAGGTCAAAGTCTGTTTTAAAGTCCATACAGATGTACTGGTCAAAAACATATGAGAACCATGCACGCTAACGTCTGAGATGAGCTTTTGAAGAAAGCACCACGCTCATTTGAGTGGACCCGTCCAAACGTATCCGTCCGTATTGTTTTTCTTATTTTTATTGTTAATTATGTAGTGATTTAGGTAGCATTCCATGAAGCAGTAATATCGATAGAAACAGAAACGTCAGTTATCATTTTATATAATACTAACACACCTGCAACCACACCCCCGCAAAGCCCCTTGTGGGTGGAATTTCGTAAAATCCGTTCTTAGCTGACCTCTACTCGGCGAAAGGAATAATCCTACCAAATTTGAAGTCTCTACGCCTTATGGTTCCAGAGATATCGTGATGAGTCAATATATAGGTGGAAATCTCTTAAATACATATAGATTGGGGGACAGACGAACAGACCTAATGGTTAGTGAAGGAAAAGAGGAGAGGGTGGATAAGGAGATGTGAAAGAGGTAAGGGGTAGTTGGGCCTAAGGAAACCTCACTAATTTCGGGTAAATGCAACGCAAGTGTTGCCACTACCAACCACTTTTCTCAGAAGCCGTGGTGTCCCGCCGGTCGAGTCGGCCTATTCGTGCCTAAGCATGACTTACCATGATTAAAATCTTAAAATCACTTTTAATTGTGCTATAATAGATATATAAAACTTTTATGAATTCCAATGGCGTATAAAATATAATACCAAACTATGCGCTCATAAAAAGTCAGAGTCAGTTGATCATCCATAAATTGCAATTACTGTAGTGACCATTTCCATCACACTGTCATATTGTCTGTGCCTGTGACGACTCAGTCACGCAGTCGTGACAATCTTACTACGTTACAAGCGGCAAGTCTTTAAATAGAGCTGTTCCCCTGCTTTTTTTTAAATGTTAATAATAACTATAGACGCATAGGAACACTCAAGATCTATTGGAACGAAGTTCCTTATCGCGCGTTACACGCTTTGAGCGGGACCGAAAGTGTAATAAGAGTTTTTTACCGACACTTTTCGCTGTTTGGACAGGATTTGATTTCGGTTTATCCTTATATCCCCCAATACTTCGGCCCTACTAGCGGCTATTAACATTTTTGTTATACCCTGTTATACCCCTAGTGGGGAAAATGGGAATTACTAGTCGTGTTGTGCCCTACTAGAATAGCCCAAATAGTGGGTGACAAAAGGAATGACCTTTAATTTCATGATGAAAAACTACACACACAAATATAATGAAGACGGAGAGAAATGGGAAAAAACTATAATACCATAATATCATGGATCAGGCTCTAAACTGCCGAAAGTTACCAAAGAGGCAAATTTTGGTCATAAACTATTTTCTCATTAATTTTCCAGTAAAGCCTCAGTACCTTAGTAAAGCTATTAACTAAAGCAAAGGCCAAGTATACTAAACAGTACAATTTGTCTTCATTTCTTGAGGTCATTTCGAGGATCAAAGAACTCGGTCTAATAAGTAACTCACGCAGTGATCTCGAAACGATTTATTGCGATATAATCATACTGCAGTAGCGTTAAACATAATTACGTAATTGATAAGCTGTTCTAGACTTCTAACAATGGAAAATAAGAAAAAGTTAGTGCTTACGAAACATCACTTTCCTGTCAGCATGAAACAAAACAAATTGTGACAGACTTAATAACTAGAGCACTAAAAGGGGGGACAAAAATTGCAATGCATACGGCAATCGTCCCCCAAAAATTGAACAACACTGGCTAGACATTCATTCCGTAATGACGTTATAATCAATGAAGTTTAGGAATATAAAGACGTTTTGATGCCCATGGGACTGGTTACACATAAGCCGATGGCGCACAATCAATTGCCAGATTTTTCCGCATACAATAATCCATTTCCTGAAATATTTCAATAAAAAGACAATGCTTAATGCAGGAGCAAAGCGTGTGGAAAGCACGATTTCCACAGCTGTTGTTGATATTATCGTGCAGCGGGTCCTGTATAAAGAATTAGCTGTAAAAAATTATAATGATAAAGTAGTCATTTAGGCTTCCGAACTGAGAAGAATATACATATATAAATGAACATGTCACAACGTTTTAGATGAAGCTAACTAATACGATTGTATGGGGTAAATATAAAACTTTCAACTACTCACGATGATTCACATTATTTGTGTATCCATTCCTAATATAAGCATACGAGTATAACTGAGTAAGAGGATATTAACGAGAATACTAACAATGTGGGACCAGGAGTACTAGTAAGTTTTTTGGTTGAATAAAAACAATTCGATATCGATTCTTTTTCGACTACGTGGACAACACTAACAATAGTATTGCCATTCGATAAACCTGACGGAATCAATATATTCAACAGCATGGATACAATAAACAGAATCAGCAATTAGTATGATACAACAATTGTATCGCCATTGACACGCGGTAAAAGACGATATACTATAACTTTACCAAAATCAATATAACCATGGTATCGATATTTGATGCAACCAACATTATATAATTAACATTATTGATATAATCTATATATAGTATAAATTTAACAGATACGCAAAACGAAAATGTAAACGTAACTGTCTATTAAAATCAATATGGATAGTAAAACTATCGACAGTTTGCAACACTTAATTTCTTCATTCTTTAATAACACAAGTGGTCATAAGGAAATTTCCACTATTATTCACGTCATATTCTGCATGTTATTGAGGCGAAACATATTGAATACAATCTTGTACAGCAGAAACCACAATAAGAATATGTGTACAGAAATTTTTCAAAGCATCAAAGCAGCAAATACTACATAATACGTAGACATGCAATACACTTTTTGCAATACCCTTTGGATGATGTCTGCACTTGCGGAATGCGCAATCGCAAGACATTTGCAAATTGTTATTGATGCCTCTCATTAAATCTGCGAATATTTCACGATTAACGTAATTTGCAACACGAAAATTATGAGACGCCTGAGATTGTTTTTCGCAAACATAAGATTCTTTTACTGCAGATATCAAAGTAAATCATTATTTGTAAACAATAAGATCAAAAATTTTACAAGTACAAATAAGTAGGTATGTCCGCCATTTTGATTCTGTGAACAAAATGGCTGCCAACTGAATCTGTTGGTAGTCGTGTCGTGTTACACATAATTTTCTCGTATTATGGGATATTTGCAAAATGCTTAACATAATGGCTAGAGCAAGAAAAGTTTTACTTCCTTGGTAGACATCCATAAATTGATTAATAATAATTAAAAAGAGAATGTGCTTTTTGTGGCATCAAACTCACTCTTTTAATTTTTTTACCAGAGTGTAGCATATGTATAAAATAAAACCTAATTTTCACATTAAAAGTTTTAATCATGAATAATAAATAATAATTAGCAATAGACCTAGTGATAAATTATTAATTACAAGAATTCAATCTATGGATATAGTCTGTACATTGTTCAAAGTATGTGCTATAAGAATAACAGGGTGCGGCTGTAGTATAGCTGTGGCAAGTGGGCGCTGTCTGGCACCACAGGGCTCCGCAGGGAGCGAATGTGGTGTGGCCGCCGTGCGCCGCAGTACAGCACCCCCTCGCATAACACATGTCACTCCCGCACGTGGGTCACAATTCTCATTAACACTAGGAGTCTCATCATCAGAACACAGGTCTATCACTTCACAGTCATTATCTACACGCTTCAATGGGTCTAACATTTTCATCTCTATTTCAGCAGGCTGATCACACTCAAAACCATCCACAAACACTATATCCTTATCTGCAATGCTTTGTTTCTTCTCAGCCTCTTTTCTGAGGTTATCAATATATTCTTCTATACTTTCTAATGACATCCTCTCCACTTTCACTGAGATTGGTCTACATTTAAGAAGCAGCAACTGGCCTTTGATATCAAGTATTTTTTTATTTCTCTGGTGGGGAAATACATGTTTTCTATGCCAATAGTCTATAGGTCTTCTGTACCTTATAGGAAACTGTTGATTTTTGCCTTTAAAGTTATATTGTTTACTACTACTAACAGGATTTGTGGTGCAACAATACCTTTCAATTCTTTCCCTAGAATAGGTTGTGTCCCTCTGTACAGTTGATTTAATGTTCCGCATGTACGCCAGAGATGAAAAAGGATATGGAGGCCCACGGTCAATGTTAGAAGCAGTTCTTAGATTTTTAGGTTTTATATCATAATCAGTATTTACAGATGAAGATGCTTCAAGGTTTTGTCCTAGTGGTTGTAACTTTAAAGCAGATAGAAACTCTGGCAAAGCCCCACATGGTGTAGTGTTTGTGGGGATGTTGTCATTATTACATAGCCTCTCATGCACTCTCAGTTTACCTAAATCATCAAAGTGGCTGTCACAGTTATCACATAAATATATATCTGCAGACTTCAGCGAAATGTCATCTATACTATTATGCTTAGAAATAACTTTGTCATAAAACAGATTTTCATTTCTGAATGTTACTAAGAGTCTACCATTGGGTCTATAATACAATGATGTTGTGTGGTCTTTGTTGTCGACATACCTGAGCCTGTTATGGGGATACCTGGCGAGCTGGGCGGAAAACACCAACAGAAAGGCGCTCTTGTGGTAGTCGTAACATTTCTTCACTAAGTTCTTTAGCCTAATTTCCCAATCTTTGGGTACTTCAAAGGGCCTAACGAATGGGTGAGAAAACACTACGTCTTTAGGCCACCACGGCGGTTGTAGGATGTCTTTCGCAGTATCGTGTCCCCAGGAACATGTTACCATGAATGTTATGAACTTTTCCAACTCTGTGGCTGAAATCTTCGACAACGCTGTCGGATTGCCGTTGGCAAATAGAAGCGGCAGGTTGGCAATCATGGCTCCCGCTGACGCTTAAGGTCATCGAAACCTGAGGCAAGCCAGCGCTTGCGATGTCGCCGTGCACAGGTTCACAATAACGGTTAATATATTGCAGGCCATTTCAGAAAATGCAATCGGGTTTATCACACATAGAGATCGTCACAGTTATAGACACAGCATTTCAAAAGAGTTATTGGCAATCAAAATTACAAAATTGTGCAGAGAGCGTTCGTTAACTATAAGGAGAAAGATCCATAGATCCACAGACTTCATAGATCTTTGATACGCTGCGCTGTACTCTATCTCTACTGCGCCCTAAACGCAAGCTAAAGCGAGCGAGGCGCGATCACAGAAGACGCGACGCAAGCGATACCAAGAATAAAAAAAAACCTCTCGAAATAGCGTGTAAGGAGAACAGCACAATGCGTGATGCATGCTTTAAATTCTGTCATTGGTTGATTTTAAAAGTTGATTTTGACTTGACCAATTACAATGCGTTATTTGTTTTGATGTTTTGTTATTATGTTAACATAATTATTTCCGAAAATATCATTTTAGTTATAACTGTAGCTTGAATGTTAGTTAAATTAGAAAAATTTTGCACCCCTAATTTAACCTTATTAAATCCTTAACTAGCCCTTTTTATGCAAATCACTTCTTAAGAAACGTATTCAGACTCTTAATTTCTTGCGTTTTATCTAGATGATAACATAAATATATAATTTTTAAAATACACCTCAAAAATTAATTTGGTTTTATTAGTGAACTTATTTTTCATTTTATATGCGTGTTTTATAACGGGGGTCTTAATGCTTTTTTTATGTGAAAACCCTTTTGTAAATGTCACTGTCAACTGCCATTAGTGTCACTACATTTAGCTCAAAGATTTAGCTTAGCCTGCGGTCTGTGCTGTTGTTTAATAAATTATAAATTATACTAAAGTTGATAAACCAAGAAGTTAAGACAATAAAAACCTTATCAATTATAAAACTAATTATACTGTTTTTCGTATAACCTAAGTAGGAGTGTCTGGGTAAAAATGTACTAATTTTTTTGAAAATGGTGAGTAAAGGCAGGCTGATTCCATGGATTTTAGGGTTTTGAAATAATATATAATTCAGACAACATTTTGTTTAGGAAAACAGCGCGGATAGCTCTCCGAATTCGCTGTCCAAGAGTTATCACGACGTGACAGATTATCAGTAAGTGTTCATCTTGTGAAAACTTTAAAGCTTTAAGTTTTTCCATTGTTAAAAGAAGTAATTGTTGGAATTAACTCGGAGCAAGAGTTAATTATAAAATAAGTATGTAAATCAATTAAATAAAAAAAATATATATAACTAAGTATCATTAAGATAAATTTACTTAACAGCATATAGTAGAGTACCAAAGTATAAAAGTGCAAAAGAACAATAATTTATTTTTATTACAGAGTAAGCTTTTGTCAATTTTGTATTATTAAAAACAGGGCTATTTATCATTGATAAATTATTCAGTATTCTCTGGTTTATACTGTTCAATAAATTATAGATAGATAGATAACTCTATATTGTACAAAGAAGAAACATAATAATAGTACATTTTGTACACTCTTATGATTCTTCTTCATGCTTATCCTTTGTATCATTCCTGCTGCAACCTGAAAGTTATTGAATTATTTTGATGTAATGAAATCAAATTAAAAAGCAATATGCTACATTAATAGCAACAACAATATGCTACATTAGAAAAAATGTTGTTATAGCTTTTTTTCTTTTTATTAGGTACTTTCAGGTGGCAGGAAATCAGATATTTTTTTCCTTCCTCTTAAATTAATTTAGTGTTAAAAGAAAGAGAACAGAAGTGCTTCACACATATAAAAGTATGTGATCCCAAAATAATCAGAGCTTGTACTATGATAACTGCCTTGCTGATAAACTTCATCATTTTTGTCATGGTTTTGAATTAAATCCTCCTTAAAAGTCCATTTTAAAATTTGACAATACACACATTGATTCCCATAACATTGCATTTGTTTAGGCACTTTAAAAAAATGAGTAAAGAGTGACTAAGTTCTGGAATTTATAAGGCTTCTGTGACTGGGTGACAAAATGTGGAAAGACTTGGAACAACATATTCTGACCAGATCTTCAGCATGCTCAAGATGGTCCAGATTAGAAGGAACCGTAACCAATGAGCATGTATGAAAGGACTGATGAATGTGGAAGAGGTGAAAGTTGTAGGTCAACCCTACCCTGGATGGGAATAGGGTGTGAGCATATGTATGTCTGTATGTACTGGTAACTTTGTACCAGATTCAGGGCTGATGAAAAGTAAGAATAAATTAAATAAATAAATAACCATAACAGTACAGGGACCAGGTCTAGAGACAGGAATCTTCTCATAATATGTGTTGTATTAATGAATGCTTTCTGCATCAGGCTTTCAATGTGGCCTTTATTATTATAATATAGTATTTATTATTTTTAGTAGTAGTATTATCACTTTCTGATTCTACATAACTCTCGTCTTGTTTACAATTAGATTAATGCAAGTAACATGTGCAAAAACATTGCTAGTTTAATAAAACAACACTACTTATATCATTAATATATTAACAATAGAATCAATATACTTATCATTCATACTAATTATAATGTAAATAAAGCATTAGTCAGAGTATAAAGAATAGAAGTTACACATTGAAGATAAATAACCTCTAGAGCATAGTGCAAATACCTTTAACTGACCCTGAAGGGGTGGTCTGAGCTGTCCCAAACACCCATAATTAAAGCCCATATACATTACGAGTATAAAACAGAAAGACCGTAAATATACCGTCTGATATATGTATTTATATATTATGTAGCTCTCGGTGGAGTAGATTAGGGTCCCATCTATTTCCATGGGTGTCCTAAAAGGTGACTAAGGGACTGTTCGCAGGCAATATGTATACAATCAAGTATGTATACAGCAGCAGTTCACGGATACAGGATTGCCCTTTACACAAGTGGGCCTAAGTTGTACTGTCAAAAAAGTCTGCATTACAGACGTCTGAGCCTACCCCTATGGAGATATAGCAATGAACTTAAAAATAATAATGAAAAAAAATTTTTTTTTCCTAGATTGGATCTACCCACTTGGAGTAATGAAAATCTGAGAACTATAGCCATACAACAGAGGTTGCCCCGACCAAGGAGTTTGGCTTGGAGTATATTACTGAATGCATTACCACCACCAAATGCGGATATTGTGTCAAGGTAACTTAAAGTATCCGTACTTATCTAAACTACAAACTCTCGATAATTTGGGTGCTACAATCAACTGATAGTTTGAGAGCTCTGTGGCATTCATTAGACATTTCAAAATCAGCCGATAATTTAATAATCCGCCGGTAGTTGAATTAAAAATTACCAGTGTACGGCTGCTAAAGTTTTTTTTTTAATGATAGCTACCATTTTAATAACTGGTATTAAAACAGTATCTAGTTCCAATTCAAATTGAGTTCTAGTATAAAAATCCTTAGTAGATTACTAGAGAAATATCAACCCAACCCGCAAGTGCTGCTAGCGATGTGAAACCTCGCCGTCTGCTCATCACTTCGCGTCCACTTACTTACGAATTACAAATTCGATTAAGTCACCTTTCAAACAAAAGAAACCTTAATATTGTCAAACTTATAATAAAATCACCCTTGTACAGCTTCATTTGTTGTTTATTACAGTTTAAAGTCACATCGTAATTTATATAATGACTTGAAGGAAAAGCTGTCGATGGACCCCAGAGCGGTCATCGGCGATGACCCACTCTCGCAGAATGAAGAGGTAAGACAATAAGTCATTAATATGTACCAAAATAATGGAGTGGTTGTCTGTTTTGACTGTGTGGTGGGTATCAATAGTGTCCAGGTTAAGTAGATACAAAATTTAGTATTTTGTCAGAATAGAAATGACATGGGCTTTATATTATTACTATCAATCAGTCTTATTTGTGACAGCTAACCTGTAATTGGTTACCCATCCGTTTTATGGTTTGTGCTAATTTGCTTTACCGAGCTGGCCATTTGATTAATATATTAAAGGTCATATTTATATTAATATTTTAGAGTGTATGGAAACAGTATTTCTGTGATAATGAGCTCAAAACATTGATACTGCAAGATGTAGTCAGAACATTCCCTGAAGAGATTTACTTCAGGGACAAAGAAGTACATGATATGATGGTAAGTAATTTGTAAATGTATTTTTTTTTATAACCAACATTTTTTTTCGTATCTGGATCCCAGTGACAATTTTATATTGTTATCGCCCCACCATTACCCGCTTTTTATCGGATGGACCAATGGTGTTTCGCTTCCTTTGTAATTTGTCATAATAATGTCTTTTGACTCATTTTGCAAACTACTGTTTTATTGTATACCATAGTTTACCTCCTGAGTTTTATTAGAATAAATACAAGGTTTTTGATGTGGCGATAACAAATATGTATGAATAAATTCTAACTCAGTGCTCTCACTAACTGATTCTGAAGACAGACAGACGAATAGAGATTCTCGTTCTAGTTAATTAAGTGTAAACTATTTAATTTGAAAATACAATTAACAATTCATATAAAAAAAGCATTTGCCTATCGTTAGCTTAATTACATATGTACATACACTTTCGCCTTTATCTTGAATTAGTAAGCAGAGGCGTCTCGACCGTCCACATTTTGCCAGCCATAATTTAGTCCCACTTACGTAATAAGGGGCAAGCCTATTGCCGTCAGTCGGGCACTGTATACTTATTGTCCAATAAACAAGCCAATCCCTTAGTCGCTTTTTTCGATACTCGCGGTACGACGGTGTTATAATGAAGTGGTCAATTCAATCATATTCACCTATTACTCAAAGGTGACTTAATGTTCTTGCCGATAAGAGAGCGTTTGAGACGCTGTAATGTATATTTGTCTATAGCTTACTATGACTGAATCAGCTACCTCCAAAAATATACTAATCATGTTGTAGGTTCGGGTGCTATTTTTTTGGGCGCGTTCCCACTCCAACGTGGGCTACAGGCAAGGCATGCACGAGATACTAGCTCCACTACTCTTTGAGTTGTATGTAGATAGAACATTCGCACCTGATGATCTGGGGTAAGTCATAACTATTTTGGACGTACACTTCTATAAATTTTTCTCCTCGCCTCGGTTTCTGTTCATACGACTAGCTTAACAAAACATTAACCTTCACTCTATTAAAATAGAGCTTTAAATCCTATGCGAGTAGTATAGTCTAGATCATTGGACAGCAGCGTACGAATTTCAGTACAGTATATTATATATTAGTATATTATATATTATATTACCCTGTGTACCCTTCCCTAGGGCCCGAATACCAAATGGAATCAAAATAGATTCACCCCTTAAGCCACAAAAATTATCAGATAGACAAAGTTACTTGCCGAGATTGTCTAATCTTATGTTTTTTTTCTCTTACGGAATCTACAATTTCGAGGAGCAAACGGCAAGTTAGCTAAATTTCCAACTTAAAGAACTAGTCAGACCTTAAATCTGCGTAGTCATTTAGAGTAGAGTAACTGTATAGCATCACACGCTACTGTCCCTATGAATCCGAGTGTGACCAGTGTGGTGGCAGTATCTGGTCTAACGCTGCACATGAAAGTACTTCAGAATATACTGAGGTCAGCGCCAATATAGCAACTCATCTAGTGAATGGACGAGCGCACGGCCAAATCCCGTTAGCCACGGCTTTAATGAAGGTCGAGTCTCAAGTTGGGTCAGATTGCGGAGTGTAAAGAATGTAGATACGAAAACTACTATTGCTGATATAGGAGGTGGTATGTAGTCTCAAGACATGGGTTTGCACTGCATGACCCAACCTTTACCTTACAGGTAACAGCGCATTTGTTAAGCGCACTGACGTCGAATGCTAGACACCAGGTTTACAATCCAAAATTGGCCAGAAATTCACGGGTGCAATATAGACATTTTGTTAGGTAATTAGGGATCAAGATTTTCATCGTTTGAAGACTAGTAAGCGTTGTGGCCATCTGTAAAAGACTTTTGAAGTTAGCAAGATTTCGTAAAAACGATACATATATCGATTACACCTTATCTTTCCGTTACGTACGAGGTTCGTGAAGTCTTGCATTTTTGTGTAAGGAAGATTCAGCGGCAGTGGTTCCATGCTAAAATTTAAGCACTAAATAATAATAAATAGTTGGATAAGAAAAGTGTATTATTATACATATACTATATTTTTATCGATGAAAACAAAATCCTCCGCGTTAAAAGTACACTTCGTCGGAGCGTGCCTCCTTTACCTCTTGACGTGGTTGACGCTCATGAGAGCACCTTTTGGTTTTGATTTTTATTCGTACTAGGTATTGGATCAAGCGAGGAAAGAATATTGATCGAACTCGAATACGCAGTTGTGTTCCTTGTATACTAATGCCACGGCATGCAACCACGAAAGAAGAAAGTTGCCATGGCATGCTACCACGTGAGAAAAGAGCCTTTAAAGGTCCAGTCAGCGTACTTGCAATGGCTATATCTGCTTGTTTACATGCCATGTCATGTTGAAGCCGTTTTAGACCCAACTACTAAAGGGATTCTGGCGGCGTTTAAGCGGTTTGCTGATGCTATACGTGGCAATTGCTGCCGTATTTGGAGCGACAATATCACCCGCGTATTCACTATACCCTGTAAGGGAACGGTAAGGGGATGTTTACTTCCAGTGACCAAGTAGTCACACAGAATTAACATGGTCACACATAGATAATAAGACTTTTTTTGTTTGCATAGTTATTTTTTGGTTTACTGCCCCACGAACTTATGCAATTTTATACAAATGTTTCAATTTAAGGTTATCCACTTGCATGTGGAAATGTTGTTAACGTTTGCCACCTTCGGACAACCGCCCCCCTCCCCCCCTCCCCGGCTGTATCTTTTAGTTACAATTTCTGTACAGTCCATTGTTCTTATTTATGTTTATTCAGGATGGCCGAAGTAAAAAGGGAATTATCCTTTTGGGGGTCGGAATGTACCCGATCGGCTTAATTCTATTTAAGTAGTTTTTCCCGAACCCGTTAGATGGCGTTGGATTGGAATTAAGTCGCGCTATAGTTTGTTGCGCAGACGCACATGTAATATAATTTGGGTTTATTAATAAATGTCTTGATGATGATGATGGTGAAATCTTAAGCACAATTACCAATTTTGAGAGGTTTTATAATTTTTATAAGGTTTTGTAATTACTCATTTGTATTTTTTTTAATAAGTTTGAAATGAACTTGGCGATTATATTCTTATATGAAACTGAAACTCATAATAGAATGTTATTTTAGTTTAACAAAGCCAACGTTACATTACGTTAGATATAATATAGTTATTATTGAATTACTTAGTGCTGACCTCTGCGTACTACTTTCACTGACCGAAATTACAGTTTTGTTGTACATAGCACTAGCAGTATTTTTGATTCGTTAAAACTAAATAAATTACTCTTATTTAAGACGTGTAAGTATATTAATCTTACCATAGAAAAAACAAACAACCCGTCTTAATTAAAAATACTAAAATATAAATGCGAATACCACGGCACATTATACATATATGGCGCTACATATAAGACAATAAGACCGTCTATAATTTATACAAAATAAGAAATCTTATATCTTTAAACGAGAAATTCTTGTATATATATAATCTGAATCTATTTTCAGTGGTAGAGCCATGCTTAGGCACGAATGGGCCGGCTCAACCTCACAGAAAACCACGGCCTCACAGAAAACCGGTTGTGAAGTAACTTGCGTTGCATTTCCCCGAATTGAGTGAGGTTTCCGGAGACCCAATTCTCCCTCCCCCCTTTTCTCTCCCCTCCTCTCCTTTCTCCTTTTTTCCATATCCTCATCCCTCCTCTCTTCTTTCCGCTCCCTGCATCCCCCATCACCCTCAAAGGTGGGCAGCGCACTTGCGACTCTTGAGTTGCAAGTGTCCATAGACGGCGGTGTCACTTACCATCATATGTAGGGGATTTCGGGGCCGATAAATCGATCTAGCTAGGTTTCATTTTTAGAGAACGTCGTTTTATCCGTGTTTTCAGGGAATGGAAAACTGCTACAATATCATTAGAATACGAAGGTAAATTTCGTCACCATATACAAGGTTGTAATAAGTCAGGTGGGAAATAGGGCGGTCCTGTAACCAGATTACCCCGGTTCAAGTCCTGATGATTATTTTATTTTACTTTTTTTTTCGTTCTTCTACACGATTTACCAAAAAAAAAAACCAGGTCATCCAGGTACTAATACTTAAATATCAATTAAAATACTACAATTGTAATCATAGAACATCAGTACCAGTTTAAATTATCCAAATCATCATAAAAACATTTCAATTGATAGAATAATATAACAGTCAAATAATTATAGTTCATTTTTAACAATTCAATAATAATTACTAAACATCTCAGTTCATATAATACTAGTGTTAATAATTAATAAAGAAATATTGCAATTATCAGTAACCATCATTGTATATTTCCAATTCATTTTATCATACTAAAATATCATACTTAGAACAATAACAATAAATACGACTTGACGTGTAAAAGTGTTGTTATAACCTATTTACAAAATAAAGATCATTTATCATTTATCATTGCAATTTAAACATTCTGATTTGTTTATAACTTACATACAATTAACGACCACACTGCGACTCACATCAATATTAATTAGATTTTCATATGGGGGCAAACGAGCAGACTGTTCACCTGATGGTAAGCGGATACCCGCAACTCAAGAGTCAGAAGTCCGTTGCCGGCCTTTTACTTTATTACATTTTATATTTTAATATACATAACATGACATTTTATCATTTATTCAGCTGTACGAACACATGATTTTACTGTCTGTTAGTGTTTGTTCACCTTGTCTAGAACTCTTATAGGTTGAGACGGTTGAACACCATTTGTCTTGATCTCTCTCTTTATTTTTTACATACTTTTTCTTTTAAAGTATAAAGCGACAGAAAAACAGACGGGTCGGTCAACGTGATGACGTGACAATCACCGCCTCAACTCCAAAGTTAGAGTGACTGCGCTGCCCGCTTTTCAGGATGATGAAAGAGGGGATGAGGGATGATAAAGTGTAGAAGGGGAGTTGGGGCCTCCGGAAACAGCACTAATTTCTACCAATTGCAATACAAGCGTTGCTTCACAACCGGTTTACTTTGAGGCCGTGGTATTGCATTAGTCGAGCCTGCCTATTCGTGCCTAACTGGCTCTCCTACAATAAATACGTTTCCGTTAATACCTATACATATACTTACCACATTAATTGTTTCAGAGAGAAATTGAAATATATTCTAAAAGAAGACTGCCTAGAACATGATAGCTTGTAAGTAGTAACATTATTTTAAAATTACTAATTTATGTGTAAATAAATTTCTTCTTGTCCCTATTACCTTAAATTTGGGTAATAGGGGCAAGAAGAAATACTTAAATTTTAGGTAATAGGGGCAAGAAGAAATACCTAAATTTTAGATAATAGGGGCAAGAAGAAATACCTAAATTTTAGGTAATAGGGGGCAACCGATACACTGTAGGACTGTATACATACTGTCTGATAGATAACAGCCCGATCCCTCAGTCGTATTTTATTACCTTTTGTCTCACCCACATTCTAATATAGAAACTTTTTAGGCGAATTACATACATTGGTTATTTACTTAATTAATTAATTTAACTATTAATTCTGTACCAGGTTTGAATAGATTGCTAAGTCGACTTTTTTTTTTTTTACATAATAGGCATTAAAGAGGGTGAAGAAATGAGTAAGTCGATGGGTCTTTTCTACCGCACACACCAAACTAATTTAAAAATAGAACAAACAGAATTTACAGTTAAAACGTAACCCTAAAAATATCTGCTTTGAAAAGTATGGCGTTTGGACTTGTTAACTTATTCACGCCTGGCACGGAATTATTATATGTATATTGTTTAATTATGGTTTTGTTTAATATTATTAAGTTTCAACAAAATACAATCGTTATTCTTCTTAAAGCAGAATCAACTAGTAAATGATGTACTTCCTTATTTCAGCATGCTTTTCAGTGCAATAATGAAAGGCTTAGAAAAATTCTATACGACAGGAGACGTCGTCCCGACCTCTTGTGGGAGGCTGCCTACTTCCAAAATAGCCCACGTAAGTTTAACTGTATAGAAAAATCATTGTATTTAATCTTTTACATACATAAACTCGGTTCGGAACGGTTAGGCAGATGTGTTTTAATCGCCCACACTACGCCAATCATGTTTTGGTCCATTTTATGTAAAGGAGCCTACACCTGTCGACTGGACACTGGGATTAGAAAGAAAAAATGGACAGATGAAAATATTTTTTTTTGGTTCTGTAAAAAGAATTCTTCTTTATTTATATACATATATAAAGCCACGTCTTCTTACCTTCGAGTGTAGGCAGAGATTAAGGCTCGCCATTTTCACACAATCATTCTTACATCTTTCATACAAGATACGCCGGTTTCAAGACTACTCGAAACCGGCGTATCTTGTGTCTCACTCAACTGCCTTTTTGAGGTTTCGTATCCAAAGGGTAAAACGGGACCCTATGACTAAGTCTCTGCTGTCCGTCTGTCTATTATTTTTCAATTGTCGCCAGTACTTCATAATTTAATCTACAGTTCTCCGTAATATATACTTTCTCCTCCCATTCCTCTGTTTGTGAAGCAACACTTCCGTCGCATTTCCTCGAAATTAGTGAGATTTCCGGAGGTCCAACTCCCTCTATCCTTTTTCCCCTCCTGTAACCCCCCTCCCCTTTTCCCATCTCTATATCCTTCTCTCTTTCCCTCCACGCATACCGTCATCCCTCATCACCATCAAAGGCAGATGTCCAGGAACGGCAGTTGTCACTTACCGTCAGGTGACCCGTCTGTTCGTCTGTCCCCCTATTATATAAAAAATAAACTTACCGAAGAGTTTACTTCTATACGTAGATTTTTATATAATTATTTTACTGTCTCAGAATCCGAATGAAGTAGTGAGATATTTGGACACAGTGAGAGAAGAATTCCTGGTGCCATTAGATTTAGAGTTAGCAACGCATTTATTAGAATGCAACATATCCATGGAGCTGTTTGGAATGTAAGTGGAATTATATATTTTTAAACGACAACACGGCATTATTTATACTACAAGGATTTATTAACAAACATAAAAAAAAAACAAAAAATACAGTCGAATTGAGAATCTCCTCCTTTTTGAAGTCGGTTGAAAAGGTTTTTTCTTGTAACAATATTTATAGCGAGACTAAGTATACCCAGTTCTTCAAAAGGTTTAAATGAGTCCAACTTAAGAGATTTACTAGTAGCAATTGAAGTATTCCACTATCCACCTCGTGACTCCATCATCAAATCAACTCCAAAATACCAAATTATGGTATTGTCATCCAAACTACATACAAATTTTGATTTTGATGCCACAATTTTATTAAAGTATGTTAAAAGGACCCCGCCCTTGCCTTATGGAAATTGGCTTTCTGTCAAATCGGATGAAACTATGATGAATGGATAGAGGAAGTCTTCCTGAGTAAAAGTCCTCATGGGCACTAAGCCCGAAAATTGAAACTTTTAGTACTTTTGGGCATTCGAAGTTTTTGATTTTGGATTCTAGCAAAATCAATAAATCCTTGTAGAATCGGCCCAAAGTACAATTAGACATAAAAGAAAAAATACGTATCCAATATTTTTTCAAGACCTTTCGAATGACACCCTATTTGACCCCCCCACCCCCCACCTACGGGGGTGGAAGGGGAGCGGTTTTTCGCGAAAAAGTTCTTTTATAATGTTATAATGGCCTCATGATTGACGGAACACTTGAGCCGTGTGATATTTTTTCTTTTATGTCTAATTGTACTTTGGGCCGATTCTACAAGGATTTATTGATTTTGCTAGAATCCAAAATCAAAAACTTCGAATGCCCAAAAGTACTAAAAGTTTCAATTTTCGGGCTTAGTGCCCATGAGGACTTTTACTCAGGAAGACTTCCTCTATTCATTCATCATAGTTTCATCCGATTTGACAGAAAGCCAATTTCCATAAGGAAAGGGCGGGGTCCTTTACTTCCAAGATTTTTTTATTTAGTTTCAAGTGAAGCTAATATCGTTAATATGTTTCGTTTATATTATCTTCCCCTTCCTACTCTTCAGAACACTCAACTGCCACTACAGGATAGGCTTAGTATACTGGGTATGGACATCTGTCGGGATCTCAATCCGCGTGATTACATCGAGAGCGTCACTAAGGCGGCCTCGCGGAAGCTCGGTGTGTTGAACAAGGTGAGACGGTTCTTCTCGCCCGAGCATCTGTGTCTTTTATATAAGACCCAGGTTCGCTCCTGCGTGGAGTACTGCTCTCATCTTTGGGATAGCTATGCGCAGTATCAGCTTGACGCTCTCGATCGGTTGCAGCGACGCGCAGTCCGTATTATAGACTGTCCTGAGGTCACCCAGTCTCTTGAGCCCCTGCAGTTGCGAAGAGATGTCGCCTCTATGGCAGTTCTCTATCGCCTACATCACGGGGAGTGTTCTGACGAGCTCTACCAATTGGTCCCACCTTCTCCCTTCCTCTACAGGACTACACGTGCTGGCCTGAGGAGTCACCGTTTGCGAGTCGAAGATATGCGATCCCGAACGAAACGGTTTGGCTCTTCTTTCCTGTGCCGATCAGTGAAAGTCTGGAATTCCCTACCAGCGCACGTGTTTCCTTCCCAATTTGATCCCGGGTCTTTTAAGCGGGGCGTGAAAAAGCATCTCACCAGGCCGCCATAGTGTGGGTCACCATGCTGCATTGACTAGACATGCAATGAGGATGGTGACCACCACTCTTGGACTCCATTTATTGCTTACCATCAGGCAAAGTGGAGTCATTATGGTAGGCTTACGAATAAAAAAAAAAAATGTATATATATTTCTCTTCCAGCCGATGGCTTCGGTTGCTGTTCGGGCGGGAGTTCCCTCGCTCCGAGATCCCCAACTTGTGGGGATTTTTGTTCTCGGACGGGCCAATGTTACCCAACTTGCACTTCGTCATCGTAGCCATGTTGATATCTATGAGAAATACGTGTGAGTATAACTTTAGTGACATGACGTGTTGCTTTTTTTTAATTTTTTTTTCTATTGCTGAGGACGCATTTGATAATATGCAGTCACGTTACCTTAGCATTGCAAAGACTTAGGCTGTGTTATTTTTTAACATTTGATTATTTAATTAACTTGTTTGATTATTTAATTAACTAGTTTGTTATTTTTATTACCTAGGCCGTATCTACTGTAAGTTTACTGTTGTCAGATACTTTATTTGTTTGAAGGATTCTCATGTCATTTTGCCTTCTATATTTTCACTCGTCACAGATGTATTGTAGTATTATATTTATCGTTGGTATTGTAATTCCCCAACATATGTTGATGTTGACACGCCTTTCTTAACAACAATGTCAATGTGTATTAAATACAAGTAAGTAGGACTCATGCGCTGTTATAAAGTTCAGTTCAATGATCTATGTTTTTAACGTGTGTATGTGTATATGTATGCTGTTTCTTTGTCACGGCCAAGAGCCAAGACGTGTTGATGCATTTTGACACGTAAGGTATCTCATTTGAATCATGTTAATAGGGTACTATAATATTTAGAGACAATGACCGCAAAAAAAAATACTCCAATATTATATTTTTTATAACACTATATATATATAAAAAATGCACTCGGGAATGCCGACAGAAGTAAAAACTTATTTTGGCGCGTTTGACATTTTTTGGATGGGTTATTGGGTAATGAATTGCATTTTATTTATGAATTGTATTTTATTAATTATTAGAAACTTTAAAATACTTTTAATATTCTTTTATGAATCATCGTTACCAATTTTGACAACTCTTGTACCTTGTATTGTATGTTTATGTTATCATTAAAATTATTACAATCTAAAATAGAAACTATAGGTTCATGGTAACTAAAATAGGAAATAAACAATTTTGATTCGTAGTTATTTAAATATCTCGTGAATACCGCATCAATTGTACTTTTCTATATCGTTGTGCTAATATTCCGTTGATGGGACATATGCGTCTCGTAACGGTGTCGCGAGTCCATGGATTTTATCTCATCTAAAAGTATGCGTACCGCGCTAAAAGAAGTTTTCACTTCAAAAACACTCATACGCTCACGCCTGTATCACCTAGGTAGTCAGAGGTGTATAAAAAACACATTTTAAACACCCCGTAATAAGGGGCAAGACTATAGCCGTCAATCTTGCACATTATGACTATACAGTCATATAGATACACATACTGTCTGATAGATAACAGTCAAATAGCCTCCTACTATACTACTCCAGCTTTTTTTTTTAAATAGAAGCAATATAACTCTTTTTAAAACCGTTGTTTTGTCATTGTCAGTGCTAGATCCGGATCCAGGCGTGATTCTCTCGGCGTTAATGCGACCGATGTGCTTGTGTGTGGGGTACGTGTGCGCGTTATCGTTACACTTGCGGGAGCCTCTAGAACACTCGCGCCCCCCCACCCCACACACCCTCGTACATCCACACCAGTGAGTAAATATTATTTATTTTATTAATAAAATTCGATTTTCGCATAAGAAATGACTCCTGTTTTACAGTCGACTAGACAGACATTATAAAAGCTTTTTTTACATAAAATATACTAGTAACGTGGGTTATACTTTGCTAGTATTCATGTTAACCCTCCCAGCTAAGCTACATGCTTGTGTTAGGGGTGGGTTCACGGGAGGAGGAGGAGGTTCCACCTATCAATGAGGCAGAGATAGGTGCGGCTGTCCTTCGAATCCGTTCTAAGAACACCGCCCCCGGACTGGACGGGATCCCTGCCCGAATATTGGCCCTAGCCCTCAACCACTTGTCGGACCACCTCAGGGAGGTGTACAATGCATGCTTGGCGTCTGGACGCTTCCCTGACTGCTGGAAGAGCGGGAAGCTGGTTCTTTTAAGAAAGCCGGGACGGCCTACGGATTCGGTCGCGGCCTATAGGCCCATCGTGCAGTTGGACGAGGCGGATAAATTGTTTGAGAGGATCCTCTCTGCCCGCATCGTCCGGCACCTGAGCGAGGTCGGCCCCGATTTGTCGGACGCCAAATTCGGTTTCCGAGCGGGGCGTTCGACGATCGGTGCTGTAATGCGCCTAAGGGCCCTGACCGAACAGGTAGTGAGCTGTGGCGGCGTGTTGTTGGCAGTGTCTTTGGACATTGCCAACGCTTTTAATAGTCTGCCATTCAGCTGCATCAGGGAAGCGCTCCGCTATCACGGGGTGCCACAGTACCTGAAGTGGCTGATGGCAGACTATTTGGAGGAGCGTACCGTCGTGTACGAGGATCGAGAGGGAAATTTGAGTCGCCGGCCCATGTCGTGCGGTGTTCCGCAGGGTTCTGTCCTTGGACCACTCCTGTGGAACATGGGCTCCGACTGGGCCCTTCGAGGTGACTTCCCCCCTGGGCTGGGCGTCATCTGTTACGCCGATGACACACTGGTCACAGCCCAGGGGGCGAACTTTGAAGAGGCGGCACGCCTGGCCACCAGAGGAGCCTCAATGGTGGTCGGGCGCATCGAGGCGCTAGGGTTGCCCCGTCTTATCTAAGGCCACCCGCCTTAGATAAGACGGAGGCCCTTTTATTCCATGGGCCCCGTCGAGGTCCGCCCCCTGGCGCCTCCATAATGGTTAACTCGATCCTCGTACCGGTTCAGGCCCACATACGATATCTGGGCCTGATCCTCGACGGAAGATGGCGATTCGACGAGCACTTCCTGCAGCTGGCTCCAAGGTTGGTCGGCGCTGCGTCCGCCCTTGGGCGACTTTTGCCCAACTTGGGTGGACCCAGCGTTGCTACAAGACGACTGTACACGGGGATTGTCCGGTCAATGGCACTATACGGTGCACCGGTGTGGGCGGAGGCTCTGACCGCCCAGAATAGGGCACGCCTCTGGCCCCTAAAAGGGTCATGGCGGTTAGAGCTATACGCGGTTACCGCACCGTATCGACGGAAGCGGCGTGCGCGTTAGCCGGAACTCCCCCGTGGGACTTGGAGGCGGAAGTGCTCGCCGAAGTATTTCGGCGAACGACTGATTTCTGGGCGGGTAGCGGCAATCGGCCCCCGCCCGAAGACGTACGCGAGTGGCGTGAGGCCGCTCGCCGAGCCACTATGGCTCGTTGGTCGTCCCGGCTGGAGGCTCCACGTGCTGGCTTAGCCACCGTGGAGCCGCTCCAGCCGATCATCGTCGAGTGGGCAGGGCGGCAGCACGGGACCCTTTCCTTTCGACTGACGCAGGTTCTTTCCGGGCACGGCTGCTTCGGAAAGTACCTGCATTCGTTCGCTAGGAGGGAATTGAGTCCCGTCTGCCACCACTGCGACTGCAGTGAGGACTCGGCCCAACATACGCTTGCGGATTGCCCGGCTTGGGCGGCGCAGCGTCGGGTCCTCACTGCAGTCATCGGAGAGGATCTCTCGCTACCGGCCGTCATACGCTCCATGGCCGGTAGCGACAGGAATTTTACCGCGGCCGCAACCTTCTGCGAGGAGGTCATCTCACAGAAGGAGGCGGCGGAACGGGCCCGGGAGGACAATCTCCACTCGGACCTAATTCGCCGCCGGCGTACCGGGCGGCGGAGGCGCGCTTACTTGCGCCTCATGCCGCCCTGAGTGTGGCTGTGGGTGGTCGGGACGGGTTTTCCCCTCCACACGTTATAAAGGCCAGCCGCGAGGAGGCGACGTCCTGGTGTGCCTGGACGTTGCCTAATTGAGAGTTACCAGAAGGTGGTGCCCGCGCTTTTGCGGGCAAAAGCGCTAGGAGGGGTCCGGATGTCTTACTAAAGCTGTTCCCGGGTTCCTCCTATTTTAAGCGCAGCATGGCACACCGTGTGGTTTTAGTCGGTCCGATTCCGACACACCGTTCCACTGAAAACCCCGGTGGGATGACGGCCCGAGGGGGTTTCCACACGTTAAAAAAAAAAAAAAAAAAAAGGGGTGGGTTCACGGCGGTAGTGCACCGGGTGGGGTTCTAACCCGCAACTACTTGATCACGTCCGCGTTAGGTCCGATGCCTTCTCCATTATGTTATCGACGCTTAAAGCTTAGTTTGGGATGAGACGGTAGAATAGTCTCAAGTATTATTATTATCATTATTATTACTCGTTTTACTAAATTTTGATCACATAACTAAATTTTTTTTTATTTGTTGTATAACTGACTAAAATGTAAGTACTTTTTGAATGCCTTGAGGTAGAATACGGCTGCTCATTGTACTACCCTTATATTAAACATCTTAATATATATACCCATGTAAAAAAAAAATGATTCGATATCGTATTTTGTGTATAGCAACTCAGTGGAGAACCAGGCTCAGCAGTGGCACTTAGAGGAGGGTGTGAGCGGTGGCGGAGAGGCAGACTCGGGGTCGGAGGGGGTGGCGGAGGGCGCGGACGTGGCGCGTGAGCTGGCGGCGCTGGCGCTGGTTCGCGCGCAGCTCCCCGCGGCCGCCACGGCGCTAGCCGCGGCGCTGCCCAAGCCGCCCCCGCACGTGCAGCGCCCGCTGCAGCAGATACTGCAGGTAAGTACTCTTAGACAGTTTCTCTTAATAATATGTAGCCTTTGTATTTTACGTCAGACTGTGATGCTCATACCGAATTTCATTCACATCTTTTTGGTAGTTTAACCGTGTACTATATAATTTTTAATGTAAGGAATATATATGTATACTAGCGGATCCGACAGACGTTATCCTGAAGTTGCAGTATAGATAATTAACCTAGAACCTAGGTCCAGCCGTTTAGGAGGAGTTCAGTGACATACACACGTACAGTAAAATTATAAATATAAAGATATGTACATATAATGAATTTGTTTCCCCAGGTCACATACATAAATGAAATGTTCAAAACACTTCTTATTGATAAATAAATACATACATTTTAAATTTGTCAAAGCATGTCACAGTATTCTATTACTCAAGCCCTTTCATTTGAAACACATGTTGAAGGGGTATTGAAAAAGAAATCACCTGCCATTTTGTTAGCGGCCATATTGTTTTTTTTTTATAGTGTAGTCTATTCTGCTAGTCTTTTGTTTGATACCCATATTGAAGGGCTTGTGAAAAGAAAAATGTACTGGCCATGTTTTTGGCGGCCATATTGGTTTTTATTTAATTTCATAGAGAACTATTCTGCTAATGAAGCCCTTTCATTTGATACCCATATTAAGGAAGTAGTCAAAAAATAAGCAGGCATTTTGTAGGGGCGGGCAGTTTGTATTTATAATGACAACGAATGTATTAATTATATTGGAACAAAAGGTGCGTACCAAATTTCAGAATAATCCACGAACAGGAAGGGGTTCAAATTTCAATTTGTAGATTTGACCCAAATAAATAAATAAACAAACAGGCCAAGCTAAATTAAACCGTTTAAAAATATGCAGAAGAAAACATTTAATTCTTAATAATATATTTTTTCCATGCAGTTGGCAGCCCTGGTTCAATGTCGGAATCACGCGCTGATAGACGTAGAAACAGCATTAGAAGCAGCCGAAGGTCAAACAAACGAAAAGATGGGGAAACGACTCCTCGTCCCCGTATCGATGATGAACAGAAGTAGTACAAAACATGTGATGAAACCAGTGGTGAAGAAAGCGAAGGAAGTGCCGTTAAAGCTGTTCCACCAAGGTGAAAGTGCTGGTAGTGACTTGCCTTACTTAGACCCTTTAAAATTACGGACAGAATAACTAAAAACTAAACTCGTGTTATATAGTTACATTACCATTAATACTTAGTTAGGTTTTGCTCTCGTCATTTGTATTTGTTTTGATTCAGTTATGTGGCATGTGTGTCTCTTTCTTGCATACTTATATGCAATAAAGGAAATTGAAGTGTGTATAGAGCGCAGGGCTGTGTGTAATAGACAAATAAAACGTTTAAATAGAAATATATAACAAAGTTTGATAGTCAGTTTTGTAATTTCAAAACAAAGCTACATTCATATTATTACGAAAAGCATTTAAATCTTTATTTTTTTCAAAACCAGTTCAAACTGGCATTGTTAAGGAATGAATTGAAGCGGTTTTGAAACCAGTACCTTAGGCATTAAGTCCGTCTATTCTCTAAAAAAATTAAAATAGACAAATTATTAATATTTACTTTATCATAAAAAATATATGTAAAAAATCTCAACTATCCAATACACCCCCCTCTGGTAGGCAGCCTCAAATGCATGGGCGTTGACCCGTTTTCTTCTTTGCAAAAAAAAAAACTAAAATGCTGCAAACAGTTGTTTCATCTACTGATTGTAGATGAGATTTTTTTCTAAATATATTAAATATTCGCTTAATATACGAATGAGATTATTTAATACAATTTCTTATACGTTTTGCAGAACCTACTTGTGCAAAACGTATAAGAAATTGTAATATATGATTACTAATGTATCATTACATTAATATGTAATTATACATTAGTAATCCTGACTGCTGATGCGGAATTTGTGGGTTCCATTCCCATAAAAATAAATCTTATCTATCCACAAATAGTTAACCAAAGTCTGGGTGTTCTTTTTGTTAGAATTTAGTATGTTCCAATAACTCCGTTACTGCCTGTAATTTAACTAAAAATACTCCAGGTGTCGCTATTACGATTAATTTGCTCATTCCTTGATCTTGAATTTTTCCTTACATATTAAATATTGGCTAAATATACAAATGAGATTATTTAATATAATTTCTTATACTTTTTGCACAACCTAAACATTAGTTATCCTGATTGCTGAGCCAGAATTCCCACACGAAAAACTTATATATCCACAAATAGTTATCCCGAGTCTGGGTGTCTGTCTGGTATCTGTATCCGTTGTTTAAATGTTTGTAAAGTCTCAGTCTCAGTCTATTTAAGAGACTAGTCTATTTACAAAGAGAGTGCTCGAAGGACCACGGGTTCGGCGCTAATCAGCTCAGATATGTATATAAATATTTAGATGTAATTAATAAAAAACCAAATAAAACTCCGTGATATATTAATAGTAATTGACTCAGTATTTCATATTTCCACAGTGTATTAATATATTACGACGAGGATACTACCATAGAACAAAACATAAACAATAACGGTAGTTATAACGAAAATAATATGTCGACTAATCAATGCCTGTATATAAAACTTTGATATTAAGTTACCTACGTTTACATATAAAAAAACTATTCCCATAATTGCCAATTTACAACGGTATTGCCCTAGTAGAAAAAAAAATGGTATAAAATTGTACTGTGGATAAATCATATTATGAATTTAATATAATAAGTACTCAAATCGCTCTCCACTTCTTTTATTTGAATAAATCCTTCGAGGAATGACCTGTCCGACAAATCTAAGAACTGAAAACTTTGGTTATGTGGCGATAATAAGCAATTACGATGGAATATATTTCTTTTTGAGTTTGGCACGTAGCCGTAACAGAAGTGTAATATAAAGCGTAATAAAAAGCGTCCTTAAGTAAAATAAGACAAAGTTGCCCTTTAGTCCAAAAAAAAATATGTTGAAAATAAATAAATATCTTATCACATTATCATATATCTTATCTCTGACAAAATAAATTCAAATTTATTGTTAAAATAATATTGTATTATTAGAATTAGATATGCAAAATATGCGGTATAAACAAAATACAATAAAAAAATTGCAAACATTTTTTTGAGTTTACTTAACACGATAAATTCATTTCATTAGAAATATATACATATGAAGTAGTACAAATTGCTTAAATATCACAGTATGCATTACGCAATATTGCTTTTACATGTAAGAGAAAATCGCAATTTTTTTATTATGTTTAAAGAAGGCGAGACTCACCTGATGGTAAACTCTAAATTAAGTATCTTAGATTTTAAAATATTCTATTGCATTTGTTGTCAAGAAAAATTAACATTTTATGTCATTTTATCTTTTATTCATTCTATAGAGTGCCTTGCTCTGTGGTCGTAACTGTTTTTACATTATTTATGTATATGTATGAGTGGTAGAGATATAAATAATATAATAAGATAATAAATACATGTATAACGGAAGATAGAATGATATTGTTACCGCATTTGTCTGTATGATAATAATCAGTAGTTTGGAGCAAAGTTTGGTCACTGACAAAGCATGTAAGTTTATTAATTTTTTTACCTTATTGGAAGTAAGAAATAAAAAAAAACATTTATCAACTTAACATCTTCACCAAATTAAAATTAATATGAAACGAGGAAACAAAAGTTATAGTAGAAATTAAATCAACTCATGCGTACCTGCCGCGTCACCCCCGGGTTTTGAGGTTTCATTCTTTATAAGTTCTTAAGATACATGTAAGCTCAAACTAAAAGTTATCCTTTTTTTTCAGTACGTTATTTAAATGTAAAAAATGTATCTATTATACTAGTAAAACATGAAAACAAATATTGTAAGAGTATATATAGTTTTCAGATTTTCAAGCTATATACGCACAGACTTGTTGAAAAAGACGTTGCTTTTTTTTAAAATGGAAACAAGAAATAAGATGAGTGGCACAAAGTAGATAATATAAAAATTATTTTGGGCGTACGTATTTACTATTGTACAATTCTATTCAAAATTGTCATTGCTTTTTACTAATAATATATATATATACATATGTACATGTATACATACATATAGTTAAATTATATATTTGGCCTTAATCGTTGAGGTAATGTAATAATTTCAATTGACAAATATTAATATGCTCTGTACTAATAAATACTAAATGATTGCTCCAAACTGTACATAGAAAACATAGCTTTATAATTAATTATTGATTTGTGTTCATGGAACAATAAAAACAAAAGGTATTGTGTCCTTTGTTGTGATTGTCTTGCATGGTGTATGATCAAGTAGATCATTGTTTTATTTAATTTCAATTTCAAAAGTGGGAGTTTGTAATTTGTGGCATTTTAATGGAGGGGATTATATAATTCCGTGATTTGTGATAGTTACATGCTTTTATGTCGATAAATATATTCAAGAAACTGTTGGTGATTTTCGTAATATAAACGAATTGCAGGATCATAATGTTGTATATTTGTTGTTTAGATGTAAGCCCAAGAACATAGATATGATCATTATAAAATAAATAAGGTCTTTATGTAGTATATAATAATATATTATGATTTATTATAACTTGTATAGTAGTAAAATATATTTTTTCGTCTATGTATATTGATTTTTTGCCAGTATGGTATGCAAATGAGCAGACAGTCTACTTGATAGTAAGCCCATTTACCTTAGGCTTGTGTTTTTATACTCCCTCCTGATACCTGCAACAACCGAAAGGAAATTATCCTACATAATGGCCAATTGACAAAAAGAGACAGATCTTAAAAACGCCTGTAGCCTGTTTGATCAAAGAAAAAAATAAAGAACCGCTTACTAAAATATTTTATTATAGCATAGTCTGTAGATTAATTTACCATAAAATCAAGGACTAAAGTAGGGCCCTTTTTAATAAGTAACATTAATTCATCTGTCAGTCTGTTGATTTAAAATTTCCTTCGTTTGTCAATTTATTGTGATAAATATGTTTTTTAACTGGATAAAGTAAGCAATTGCTTTGAAAAAATTAACATTATATACTCTACAAGGCTACGTTGTCGAATTTTGAAGAAATGTCAAATGTGATCTATAAAAGATTGACAGATGTCCAATGTGACTGATTAAATTGGCCCTACTGTAAAGAGCGAATATTTTGCCTGCAGAGGGAATGTGTGGGACCTTGAGTAAAAATGAGTCACATGATACTCTGAATCTAAGGTCCTATTTTGTACTAGTTTTCAAACGTTTGTAAATCAAAAAGATATTTCTATTCAGGCAATTTAAAAAAAATAGGTGAAAGTATTAAGAGCGGACAGCGCTGATTCAAGTGTCAAGTGTTCAATATGAACAGACGACTACGATGACACTAATAAACAATCACATATCTACTAATTTTGCGTTTTAGGGGTCCAACAAATGTTGAAAAACAAACAGGCAACTTCCTTTTTAATTTAATCAAAATCTTTTAAATTACACCGTAGCTGTTTAAGTAGTCACCTCGCCACTACGCTGCCGCGCCGAGTGTTGTGGGTTTTATCTCCGCACAGGACAACGCTTTGTGTAATCCTCAAATTGTTGTTCTGAGTCTGGGTGTTCTTTGTGTCCGGTGCTTGAATGTTTGCAAAGTCCCCCGCGATACAGGAATTAATCCTAGTGCGGGAGTTGTATAATAAAAAAAAAAAGATTTAATAAAACTAAAAAAAAAACTTCCAACAGCAATTTAGATCAGGACAGTTTAGAATTTTTTTTATGGTAACCCTACAGTTGCAGTCATTGTCAAATATTGCAGATTTATTTAATTTTTTTTGTTAATTATTATCAAAAAAATATAAAATAATCTAACATATTAATTACTTATTTTAAAATGGCTCAATCAAAAGAAAAGGAAGAAAATCCACTGGACATCGATGGCAGTAACTTTAACCCTGACATGTATATGGATTGTTTACTAAAATGCGCTACGTTAAAACAAGTCATGGATAAAGAAGCTGAAGTAGTCACCCAGAGCCAATTTCTTCAATCAGAGATGCAAACATTGGTGTACGAAAACTACAATAAGTTTATCTCAGCAACTGAGACAGTGCGTAAAATGCGAACAGATTTCAAAATAATGCAAGAAGAAATGAACAAGTTGAGCGAAAACATGAATAAAATAACTTCATTTAGTGCTCAAATATCAGATTCCTTGAAAGATAGTGGTAACAATGTAAGCAGGTTATGTGGGACAAGGCAACTATTAGACAAATTACAATTTTTGTTTTTGCTACCGTCACAATTGAATAAAGCTATTGTAGATGGGAGATACTCTGATGCAGTACACGATTATACCCATGCCCAAAGAGTGCTTCAAAAGTATGGCAATCAACCTTCCTTTCAAAGTATTCAGACTGAATGCTCAGAAATTATATATGGGCTTAAAAAGACATTAAGGGAAAGACTACTAAGCCCGGAGACATCAGCATCTGAGCTAGCTGAAAGTGTTGGCTTGTTGAGACAGCTTCAAGAAACTGATTCCTCTCTTCAAGACATATTCTTGAGTTGTGCTGAAAGTCGACTTGACCAACACTTACAAGGCTTAAGTGCAATGGTGGAGAATACAGATATTTTAGAATGGGTTGAAAAATGTAACAGTACTTTACTTGCAGACTTAGGTATAGTAATATCATGTTATCATGAAATGTTTCAGGACAAAGATACTATGAATATACCAGATTTTGCTGACAAAATTATGTTACAATTATTCCACCTATTTGAAGAGGTTGTCAAAAGGCCTGATAATATAGGGACCGAAATTTTGATCAGAGGATTAGATAAATTCTTTAGAAAGCTTCAAGCAATGACAGAGATCATCTCAAGTGATAATATGAGTAACAAGGCAGTTGATGTGGTCATCCAATGCATTGATCACAAGGCTACAATACAGTATATATCTATTCAATCTCAGTTTAAGGACAGTCTTACTAAAGTGCGACAATCTTTGGCCAGTAAAGGATCGGATACAACAGACTTGAAAGATATACTGAACTCTTTACAAGTTTACTTGATGCAAAAAGTTCAAGCGTCCCTATTAGATTTAATGGCATTCCTACAGAATAATCTCTCATTTGGCCTTAAACCATGGTGTGCTAAGGCTGTAGCTGACACCTGTTGGAAAGTTATTACTGAGACTATGGTAAACCTATCAGAGATGGTAAAAAAGATGGCTTGCTCGCAGGCATCAAACAACAACATTCCATTCCAACTACTGTTAATATTAGCAAAATTATGTTTAGAGATGCAAGAGAGTGGTGTTACTACACTACACACTCATTTACTCAAACTTCTAGAAGAGTCTGCTCCAGGATTGACAGTGGAAAATAGAGACACTAACAGTGTTATGGTACATCTATCAACTGCAGCTCAAGCGGCCTTAGATTCGGAAGTTGTATTTACTGGACAGACAGCAGCACAGATGTTGAGGGTATCAGTTCTAGCAAGAGATTGGTTAAGGGCTCCAGAACCGCGTGGACCAAGAGCTGTATGCCGGAGAGTTGTTGAAACTCTAGCAAGTGCTGACAGTGCTGCATCACAGCTGTTCCCGACAAGTATGAAACCTTCAAGTGATTCAAGTCGCCGCACTATCTGGTCACGTGCCCCATCGTCTTTCTCGCCATTAAATAGAATATTTTCGGAAAGGATTGAGGTATTCAGCCCTGCAGGGGCGGATCGAGCTGCATTATCTAATGGTGCATTAAAAGTTGCTTTGAAAGCACTTGTTGAATGTGTGAGACTGCGCACATTTGGCAAACATGGTTTGCAACAGTTACAAGTAGATGTACATTTTCTACAGCAAAGATTGTCTTGCATGGGCAATGACGAAAGATTACTAACCGCTCTTCTGGAAGATGCATTGTCATCTGCACAGCTGAGGTGTGTTGATCCACAACTGATGGAACCCAGTATCGTAGATATAATTTGTGAAAGAGGATAGAGGTTAGATGTATGTATGTATGTATAGTATTATGTAGGTTACATTTATTATATATAGATTGTATAAATTTTACAGAAAATAAACATGTATTTATTTTAGACAATTTATTTATAACCCATTAATCAAAATTGCATCATCATATTAAAAACAATGATATCATCTACATATATAAAATTTAACTTTAAATGCTTCTAAAACAAATCTCACAATACGGCCCACTCTTTTATATTTTAGCAATTAATTACATTTTACGCTGTTAGTCACGAGAGTAGAATAAACATTATTTAAAATTAAAAACAACAATATATTATTACCATAGAAACAGAGAAATTGGTCCTAGTTCACTATAAGTTTGGGGAGTACCATTGTATGAATACTCATAGACTATCACACTGTTACTACAATATTAAAAATTCCGCAAACAGTTGATATTTTATATTCTACATATCACAAGGTCCCAAACGTAAAAAAAAACGATTATTTTTGATTGGTATTCATTTCATGTTGACAAGGAGCTTATTGTATGATGGGATTTTTCAAAAATAATTAGGGTAGCAAATCATGCATCTAAAGATTATGTGTAGCACCAATAACCAATTTGAGGGGGGAGAGCTATGATTAAGCACGTATGGGCTAGTCGGGTAGCACCAAGACCTCTTTATGTGAAGCAATGCATATGTTGTGGTCCACCGAGTGAGTGAGATACCGGACGCCCAAAACCCCAACCCCTACCCTTCCCCTGGGGGCAACACACTTACAACTGTAGACTTGCAGGTGTACATGACCAGTGATAGTCACATACCAACAGGTGACTAGTCTGCTTATTTGCCCTATAAACAATAAATAAATTACATATTCTTTGCCAATCGAACATTTTGATCGATGCACGTAATGTGAATTATCGTGTTTTAAAATCAAACCCCATCAGTTTTGATTTTATAGCAACAAATATGTTTTATGTATGAAGTAAATAAGTAATTTTAAATACCTCCTGTTACTCGTTGTCTATTATTCTGTGATACAAATTGTGTGGCATGAGGTGGGTTCCAAAATATATTTGCAAACAGATTTTTTTTAACCTTTCGTTTAAATGTTTATTGTCTTTGTTTTACCACAAATTATTATGCAATGTTATTCAAGATATTATAAATTTTAGCCACTTTCAGATATGAATTATACTTTGTATTGTATTAACTAGTATACTCTTAATATGTAGTATTAGTACCCCTAGTTTATAGAATTTTTTCATACATTATTGTGCCACAGGTTTTGGTAGAACTGCCAAATGTATGGTAAAGTTAATCAAGTTAAAAACTGGCATTCTAAAGTTAAAATGTAAATGTTGAATGATCACAAACATTATATATTTGTATGATATTAGATATCTATATGATTTGCTAGCGATTCTAAGTTATAAATATATAATAAGAACTTGATATATTTAAATAATTCACTTTTTATTCTGATACTTATAGATAGAACCACACGGGTTCTCAGTGGAGTAGATAGGGCCAACCCATCCCTTCCCGTAGGTATTGTAAAATTAAGGGATCGGCTTGTTCTCTATTCGATCATGCAGTGCCCGGTTGATGGCAAAAATGAGGGTGTCCTCTGTTTACCCGTTAAGAGACGCAGGCGTGAGCGTATTTATATACTCAAGTACAAATCTATTTTTATTGAGTGGGTCATTACCCTATTTTCTTATTTATATGAATTCATTCTACGACTCTAAACATGGTTAACGAATTTTTTCGAGACTAGAATGTTTACCATCGAGCGACTTTGTGCCATTTCCACATACATATTTTATTCTCATATACCTACATATATATATTAAAGAAACAAAAACTGTCCAGGCGCGAATGAATAAATTAGGCATTTTTAAGGTAGATGTTATAACATCTACAGTAGACTGCTCTATGGTCATAAAGCCCGGAACTTTGTGATATGTGAACATGGATATGAAAATCTCAACGGAGATTCTTGGTGATATGAATAGAACATGAAAATATTTCACTAGATAATCAACATTAACAGATGAGCATTTTCGAAGCTATGCGTCATGGTAAGTAAGCAATCACTGTGGTAAAACAAATGTACAAATCTCAACATTGCGAAATGGTGGTATGAACTACATATAGAATATTTTTATTTATAAATTAGACACTTTGGAAGTTCTCACCAGTGTATACAAATATATATGTAAATCAAATTGAGGTCTGTTTTACTCTTCTATAACAATATTCTTAGGGAAATTCGATTATAGAACTTCTCTAATCCTTTAGAATACTACAAAGCACTAATTAACCCAAACTCCGTAACGGGAAGCTCATTAATCCATGCATTTTATATTACAATTCCATTAAATTAATGTAAAAACAACTTTATTTATAAGCTCATTTAACACTAACAATTATTATATGCAATCGCCGTTAAGAATCTGCAATTACTCTCACATAATTCTACAGTATAAGTTTGCAAAGTCTCGCAACAATATTTAGGCTCACAAATAGACAAATATTTTAATGACATACATTACACATACAGTTTAACTGAAATATAGTATGCTAACGAAACATAATGCCAATGAATCTCTATTTCTAATAAACATAAATATTTACTCTTACATAATAACTAAACTCTAGAACAAATTGACAAAATATACTTATTAAAGTTCTCATTTACATATAGACAAGATCAACGCCTAATTAACTGACTCGCGGTAATATATTGTTTTGGTGATGCATTGTCGTATCATCAAACGTGTATAAATATTTTTATTTATCAATGGTCCGTCTGTTACCTTTTTGTGAGTGTAGTGATGCGTGATTTTATCTAACTAGCGAGCCTTTCACATCTGTCCCATATAAAGGGCGATTCTCAGTCCATAGACAAAAACGAACCGAGATATAAATACAACTCACAGAGAAAAAACTTATAAAACATTACTTGTTCTTTCCAACGAGTTTCTTCATTTTTTCTGGTACGGGCACACCTCGATGGGCAGTCGTTCTTCTCGGTTTGACGCTCGATTCCTCCTCGAGCTTAGAAGGTTTTCCTTTTTTAGCATCACTGGGCGTCTTCATGTTTTTTTCCAAGGCTTTCCGACCGGGTCTGATCTCGCTTTTTGTTAGTTTTGCGTTAGATGCGGTACTGACGCTTCGAACGTTGGATTTTCTAGATGCGGTGACTTGCTTAAGGTCCTCAGATGGGGTTGACTTTCGTGTTGCAAGTTTGGTGGCAGGTTTATCTTTGATGCTTGGTTTTTCATCGGGTGGTGGCGAGCGCCTGCGCCTGATCCGCGGCGGCGTGTGCGCAAGCGCGGCGTGTCGCCACAACAGCGCCGCACTACTGAACAACTGTCCGCAGTCACAGCGGTGTTCGGCGTCCACTGTCCCTGGAAAATATTAACACTGGAATTAACTTCTTCAACTTAAACTTTAAGTTGTTACGCGTCGCTGTTGTGGGTTCGATCCCTGACAAAACTTTGTGCAATCCATAATAATTGATGTTCTCAGTCTGGGTGTTCGTTGTGTCCGTGATTTAAATTTTTGTAAAGTCCCCCGCGATACATAAATTAATCCTAGTGCGGTAGTTGAATAAAAAAAAAACAGAAGTGCACAGCGTAACGATGCTTTAGTCTACTGTAAAATGTTCTGCGCACACGAGCATAACATTGCAATAAATATTGTCTTTCATACAATAGCACAATTTCTTTTTATTTACCTTATTTGAGGTTGGTGCCAATTAAGGTAGTCTTTGCAATTGTATGAGCGCCCATACAACTCATAGGACTTCTCTCTTAATAGGCGTCAAATATATACGAGTATGTATGGGGACACGATTTAATATTCAATTTTTTTATTTTTTTGTTTATTTTATATTTGCCGTAAGACCTTTTTTTTGCCAAATTTCGTGATTCTACGTCAACGGGAACTACCCTATAGGTTTTCGACCCAAAACCTACAGGGTAATTCCGGTGGACCTAGAATTGTGAATTTTGGTTAAAGCAAGGTCTTGCAGCCGAAGTAAAGGAAATTTTGGAAAAATATAAAATTAACGTAAATTTTGATACCTACAAATCTAAATTTGCTCATAACTTTTTATCGTTTTGACTCAGGACCTTGCTTTTTATACACCTAATAGGGACTATAGACCTCAGAATCTGGTATAAATTATAACTTGCTAGATCCACCCGTTACTGAGAAAATCGGTGGTGACACACGCACAGACAGACGGACAAGAAAGTCATCTTATAGGGGTTCCCTTTTTTACCTTTTGAGGTAGGGAACCACAAATAAAAAAATTATAAGGTCGATATACTGATTTGTGAAGTCATAAGTATTAAAGACATGCTGATATTCTGCCATTCTGAACATAGATCTTTTTTTTTTATATTAGCCTACCATAGTTAGTTAGTTCCAAGTGTATTACCTCTCTACAAGCGCATATATGGGTATTATCCACTTTTATATCTCCATGTTTGTATCAAGCATAAGTGATCTCGGTAACTTAGAACTTAGGCGGAAATTACTGCACATAAAGCAGTATTACTTTCTACTAGCCAACAAGGTAGGCAACCCATTGGTACAAGAATGCATTTATGTTTATGTACCGGACCAGTATACCTATTGCGTCCAGATTAGCATGTCGATATAATATACATTACTCTTATAGCCAAATGTAATGGCTGTAAGAGTAATGTTGCACTTGAATTCTTCTAAACAGTATAATCGTTCTTGTGTTTAATTGGTTAAATTGTTGTTCTAATTATTGTTTTATTAAGTTATATTATATTATGCCATATTAGATGTAGAAAGTTAAGTATTAAGATAGTATATGTTTAACAGGTAAGCGTTTTGGTTAAGAAGCTTACTTGTTTAATTAAATAAATTAATAATCTATGGCTTCACAGTTGGTATGCAACTTAGAAACATAGTTTTGTAATCAGTTGTTCATTGTATTTATAAATTTAGGTAATTACTCATTAGTACATACTTTTCTAAGTCAGTCACAATAAATAGACAATTATTCTTATTTTAATAGCATCTATAGTACATTTTTGTCATTGTACACACCGCACTCTTACTTGTCAGGGTGTAAGCTGACCTTAATATAGTTTAATTTAAAATGTATTATTTATTATTATCAGTTACAGTACATATTAACTAATTGTAATAAATTACACATTAGTTACTTAGTTTTATTTTTTTCTTTAATTAGTATATTTCGATTACTAAAAGTTCATTGATTGTTACATATAAAGAAATACACTTTTGCAGATTCGTGATAAAAATTATGTATAAAATATAAAAGATCACTTACTTTTCTTAACTTGTTTCAAAGGAGTGAGTTTGTGCCTGGCTGTCACAGCTTTACCCAAAGATTTCCTTTTAGCTATTCCACTCAGTGACTTTCTCTTGTCAACTTTCGATTTGTTTTGAGTTTTTCTTTCGGAATCTTTAGGCGTCCGACTTTCTGCAGGCTTAGTCAATTTCTCAGGAATGGTCGATGGAAAAGAGTATTTTGTAGTTTCACTATCATCAGAATCAGTTGCCGGCGCTGGTTCTTCTTTGGGTGTTTTTACTTCTATTTTCACACCTATGCTGGATTCCATAGACTTTGACTTGAGTCGCGGTATTTTGGGCGGGTGTTGTAATGACGTTCGCCTCTTCATTGAGTCTTTGGATTCTGGTCGTTCTATTTGGAGAGAACTACGTTTCTTGGCTCTGACTTTCATAAATACTTTTTCTTCTATAGCATCTTCAACTTTAAAGTTCGGATTAAGCATATATCGAACTTCATCATCATCGCTCGATTCTACTGTCGGTTTTACTTCTGCAGTGACTGATGCAGAACTGGCCGTAGCTTTAAGGCGTTTGGTTGCACTCATAGTCTTATCTTTATTAATAGTTTTCTTTTTAGGTGTTTCATGAAGTTTAGCAGGTTTCTTGTGTTCCGATTTCTTTATTTTTTCAATTATTTCACGCGGTACTTCCTTCTTAGTAGGTTCAACTGCCACGAAGTCTCTTTTAGCAGGAGGAACTTGTGATTCTGGGTGCTTCGCTTCAAGGTTGGGTAAAACTTTTTCTGGCTCTTTAATTTCCCCAACTTCTATATGTTTTTCTTCGATGGTAGGTAAGGACTCTTTTTCTGCTGGTTTATCTTTTGCGACTACCACTTTTTCAACAACCTCCTGCATTTCTTCACCTTTTTCAATTTCACTGACTTCATCTTTTGGAGAATCAACACATTCAATCTTTTCTTCTGGTGTTGGACATTCTATAACATCATCGTTACCTTCAGTTTCAACTGCTGGTTTAGGTTGCTTAGATTGTCTCTTCTTCCTCAGACAAATGATTGTATGCTTATTTAATGAATGCTCATTAGGGAAGACCATGTAGCAAAGCGAGCATTCATGTATTATATCTTTGGTAGAAAGGGCACTTTTAACACTCTTATCGTCGGATTTATCTGAACTTGTTTCAACATGTTGTTCTTTATGCTCATTTAAATGAGTCAATTTTTTAAAGGTTTTCTTGCAAAAGTTACATTCGTGAATTAACATAGGTTTTTCTATAGCTTTTTCTTCTTTATTCGGTGGAGCCGTGCTTGTTTTTTGTCGGTTTATACAGTCGTGGGTTTCCCTGTGTTCTACTAAATGGTGAAGTTTTCTAAACGACTTATCGCACGGTTCACAGCGGAAACCAGCACTGGGGTCATCTCTTTGTTTGGAGGTGCTAGGCTCTTTATCGACTTTATTCTCTAACTGTTCCAAAGAGCTCTTTCTTGAAGATCTTGGTGGCACTGAAGTAGGTTTATGTATAATGCGATGCTGAACTAAATGATGCAATTTTCTGAACTCTTTTTTACATACTTCACAACAGTGTACTGATTTATCTGTAATTGGAGCATTCTTTTCTGTTTTGCTTGGTTCTGCTTTCTTGTGCTGCAACTTATGGCTGACCAAATATGATAGCTGCCTAAATGTTTTGCCACAGAATTCACAAACTAAATTGTTACTTTTGAGAGGTATTTTGGTCGTTGATTTTCTCGATATATGCGTTTTTCTATCTTCACTTCTTTCTGGTTTCTCTTTAATTGGGGTGTCTTCAATGACTATAACATCATCTTTCTCAATCGATTTCGTACTGGAATCTTTGGATTTCCGCTTATTAGAACTAATTTTTTGTGTTATTAAAGGCTTGTCGTCCTCAATATCCATATCATCGGACTTACTGTCCTGAGATTTACTGTCAGAATCAATTCTCATTCTCCTTGGACTTCTCTTATCTGAATCAGATCTGTTAGGTGATGGCCCCGTACAATGTTTCACGTGTTTGAAAACTACGTTCTCAGTTCTAAAGAGTTTATTACAAATTGGGCATAGAATATTCTCGTTAATTTTGCCCATTGTCCAGTTTTCTTTAATTATTTCTCCTTCACTGTCTGACTCATCTGTGGTGACGTCTAGTTTAGGTGTTATAGCATCTATCAGTCGTGGTTTTTTTTGTGGGCTAGGAACTGTTACTTTACTTTTGTCAACTGTTCCATCAGGAGTTAGAGGATATTTCCTCGGACGACCTCTTCCTCTTTTCACGGGAGTATTTGATTGACTGTCAGAATTGGAAGTAAGGCTATTGTTCATGGTCTCTGTTTGAGTTTCAATCAATTCAGCTGCTTTTACTAAACTATCTATCGCTGAGACAGGGTTACTATGTGACACGCCATCATCGTTGAGATTAATAGACTCTTTTAGTGGGTTACTCATTGTTTCAATAGAGTTAGTTATTTTCTCTACCGTTACAGTACTAGAACCCAGTAGGTACTTCTTGCGCATTGGATATTTTAAGTTTTTATCTGTTTTATCATCATCAACTTTCCTCTTCTTTTTAGGTGAAACATCAATGCTTAAATCCTGTGGTTCAATAAGTTCCAACTCTGGCTCTTCAACAGGAGTAAGTACTTGTTTTCTTTGATGTTTAGTCTTAGCTTTGACTTCATCTTGTGACTTAACATCGTCTGTAGGATCGAGTACATCTGTATCAGGGAAATCACGTGTGCTAACTGTCGCATCCGGCTCAGGAATTGCTTTTTTCGTTGGTGAAAGATCTTGACCCTGAACATTTAACTGAGTTGGACCATATTCAACATTATTCACAAAGACCACCTTCACTGGCTTATCCTCAATAATAGTTATTGCATAGTCTGACCCCATTTGTCGTTTTTCAGTCAAAGCTGAATTGTACGCTTTTTGTAACTTAGACTGATTTCTATTTGAAGCATCATCATTTGCTGGTACAAACTGACTTACAGGATGATGTTTCACTGCTTGTGTATTAAGAGGTAGGTATTTAGGATTTTGATGTTTAAAGGTCTGTTTTGTGTTAGAATCAGAATGGACTGTATCATTTTTAGAATTTGTTTCTTTTTCCACTACAGTTTTTACAACATTATGGGATTCTTTGCCATCAAAGTTTACAGTGAGATAATTTTCGCATGTAATCGAATTCCTTCTTGCGAATTTATCAAAATCTTTTTCAGTAATTATAGGATCTGTTTTTGAGGCTTCCAATATTGCTTTTTCTTGCTGAATTGGTAACTTTTCTTTAACTAATGGTTTTATTATTTGTTTTCTCTTGTTTAGATCAATATCACCTGTGATAGGCTCATGTTCAATAATTTCATCCTCAGAGTCTACTTCTATTACACTTTCTTTGATCGCTTTTTGTTGATTTTTGTTAGAGAATTGTAGGTTTGCTATTTTGGTTTTATCTGGAACTGCTGATTTCTCCTTTTCGACAGTGGAATAAGTTTTAGATTCAGACTTGTGCACTTGTGGCAATTCATGAGGTGGTCTTTCTATGAATGGGATTCCATGTAACTCATTCATTTTCATTTCTATTTCGTCTAGTTTTGCATCACAAGGTGGTTGTTGATTAAGTTGCAAATTCTTTTGGGGATCCACTGGCTTGGAAGGATTAGGTTCTTTAGCTGTATTCTGTTTAGGTTCATTTTGAGGTTTGGATGTATTTCTGTGTATCATGCCTTCAATTGTTTTATCAATCAAATTTTGGACCTTTTCCTTTGTCTGGCAAATTTCTTTTTTAGATGAACCACTAACAACAGCTGGCTGTGGCTCATTTTGGTACTTCGGTACAACATCAATCTTAATAGTATTCATAGGAACCATAGCTTTAGGTTTTACTTCCACTACATCAGTCTTTTTTAACATTTTACTCCCCAGTGTGCTTTCTTTAATTATTATATTAGGTTTATTCGAAAAAGCACTAATTTCTGATTTCATGCTATGCTTGTTTGCTTCTTGAGTTTTTGATAATGCAGTGTTAGATTGTCTTTGACTGTCAATTTTCTTAAGAACGTCTCTTCTATTCAAGTCATTGGAATTCTTAAGTTGATTACTATTAGACGACGTAACAGATGTTTTAATTTTAAATTTATTCAAGAATTCTTGCTTGTTGGCCTCTGTCCATTTACCGAAAGGCACTGCTGCATGGTTATTGTTTAGTGCATTTGATTCAGTCATTTTAGAAATATCATTTTTATCTTTTGGTTCACTTTTATTTTTTAAGCCTTGGTTGCTATGGTCGGATTGTTTGACTGATGTACTAGTTTTTACTGATTCTGCCTTTGGCACTTTACTGATTTCAATATGCATCACGCAACTAGATTTTTCATGCGTATTTACTTTCGGGGGCACTTTAACGTCATTTTTATCATCTTTCTGATTGGTTAATAAGGGTTTCAAATCAAGTACAGATCGAGACTTATCTACCGCAATATTTTTAATAGGCAAAGGAATTGTATTTTTTCGAAGCTCGGCCCCACTACTGGCTATGTTTATAGCTTTATTTTTGCTCCAAGTTTGAAGAGGTGCTTTATTGGAATAAACATGCATTTGTGCTATGACAGGCGTACATCCAGTAACCTGAGTTGCTTTTGTGGGAACGTTTTTTGGATGTGTTTCAATTGATTTGTGTTCCATATTTTGTTCAATAAGGTTACTGACAGTTGTAATATCATTGATAAATGGTGAAGTGTTCTTAGCATCATTTTTTGAAGCCAATACGGATTTTACTGTAACTAATCTGGATGTAACTAATGATTGCTGCTTTTGTTCTAATAATGGATAAATGTTAGCCGCAAAAACATGCTTTGCTGAGCCATCTTTGGGAGAAGCATTTCTCTTTTCTGGAGATTCGACTGGTTTATAATTATGTATATCATCAGCCGTATTAGGAAGCATAGTCATTTGTTTTGAGTCATGAATAGATGACTTAACAAAAACATTTTCATTTTCTTCCTGTAAATTATCATTATTCACAATTTTAATTGGGCAAGAAATTTCATCCTCTGGTTTACTTTGAACTGGTGTAGCTAATTTATCCTCTTTAATATGGGATGAGATAGAGCCTGGAGATTTCTTTACCAATTGTTCATGTAATGATGATGAAGATATAGTTGTTTTATTTTTGAGATCAGGAAGAACTGCAGAATTATTTGCTATTGAATCTATGTGGAGATTTTCTCCAGTAATAATATTGTTACTTTTTTTCATCTTCTCTTCAGTTTCTGTGTTGTCCTTACTAGAATTTCCAATGGTATCACATGTTTTAAAAATTTCTTCTTCAGTCTCAACCTGCGCTTTGATTTTACAATTGGTAAGCACATTTTCTTTCTTAGCTATATTTCCCACAACAACTTCTATGATACTGACATCATCATCCTCAATAAGAATGGGTTCACTAACACATCTCTCAGTATTCTGGATCTTATCTTTTTTAGATTTGTCCTGCTCAATTTGTGTATTATCTTCGAATATTTCTTTATTTTTAATGCTATAAAGATCTGTATTTATCATAGTTAGCTCTGTCTTATCATCAATTTCTGTGTTTTTTTCTGTGGTGTCATCAACAAATTCTTCAATTTTATCATTAACTAAAACATTTTTATCAATTACATCTTTTAGGATAGGAGGCTCTTCCATTTTAGTAGCTATTTTCTTATCTGTAGAATCAATTGAATTGTCTTCTTTATTGGGAATATCTTTGCTCTGTTCTTCGGCAATTTTATCATTTGCACTCTTTTCATTCAGTTTACTTAGTTCCAAAAGCATATCAGAGCTTTGTTGTTTTATATCATAATTTTTAGTGTCTTTCTCTTCATCCAAAATTATTTTTGTGTCACATTCTTCAAGGTTAACTTCTTTTTCAGTAGTAACAATTTCTTTCTCAGTAGGACACATTTCATTCATCTTGGTGTCACCTATGTCTCTGCATTTAGATGGTGTTTCAATTGTTTTCTTACAGCTGTCGGTGTGTACTTCAATTGTCTTTTTAATGTTAGAGATGTCCGAGTGTCGTTTGGGATGTAGCTGTTGGTCTATCATTGTTTTAGTTAATGGTATACCTTCTTTCTTTGGAGTAGAATGATACGTCATAGGCGTGTAACTGCCTATAACTGGCGATTTCCTAGATTCACTTAGCTTCATCATTTTTCCATTAAAATTAACTTCAGATTTATTCTCTGGTAAAACTTCTTTCTCAGTTTCTACTATACTACTTATTGTTGGTTCTTTATTTGGCGCTTTACCTTGTTTTTCAGCTACTCTGTTACAGTTAGACTCGTTAATGACCTTGCTTATATCTCTTATAGGCACATGAGATGATGTACTTCTATCAACCATCTTTCCATCTTTAGCAGGCTGAAAAATAATTTATATGCATAAATATGCTGAACAGCTTTATAAACAGTGTTTTTATTAAAATGGATGGTGTAGAAAATGGAAAGTGCTACTTAATTTATTGGTTTGAAATGTACATTATATCAAATTATATGTACTAGAATAGCATGAATGTATTCTCACCACTTCCTTTGGGACTTCTACTTCTATTTCTTCATAAACTTCTAAATTACCTTCAGCATTTTCTCTGGAAAACGCAATTTACTTTTATTATTTAAAAAATTTAAAACTTTTAGAAATATTTAACGTTAACTTTTACTTTAAAGTTTAAGCAATTTGCGTCAAGAAACATCTTACAAATTTTAGGAACTACTTACATCAAAAATAAGCATATTTTCATTCTACAATTGTAAAAATGATAATCAAGTGTCCAAAATATATTACAAATATTGTATTTCATTTGTTAACGGTTCAGAAGTGAAATTAACTTAATACAAATGTTCAATCATGCATTAGGAAATATGTAAATATATCACATACATATTTATATAAGTATTTCTTTAACAAATATATCAATAACTGTGTATAAGATACCTTAAGAATTTATATTATTTGCTAAAATCATCATCATCTCTACAGTTTGTCAATTACAGTAACATTTTTAATGAGAAAATTAATTAAAGATTCAGGATTTATAGAGATAAATAATAAATACACTTACTTATTTAATACTAATTATATATTATATTGAAGAAAACCACCCCTAAGTAAAACTTAAAATTATAAATAGTTCTTGCTTGGACTATTTTAAAAATATATGCCATTAGTGATATTTTTAAAATATCAGCTATAAACATTTCTATAAACATTCACATAACATTCATTTATATCTTTTCTCACTATGCACCTAGATGCTTCTCTCTTCAGTTTATCAGAAAATTGGTATTATTATGTATGTGTGTTACTTGGGATTTCAAGATATGCAATTATCTCAACATAATTACTGCCACAGAAGAGGCCCAACAGTACTGAAAGGAGTACAGACAATGACTAAATGACCATCCTAACCTGCTAACGGGTGAATTGATGCAAAGTCACATTAGCAGATTAAATAGAGCCAGTATGATGCGTGATTAAGAGGAGTTGCAGTGACAGTGGCCAAAACAAATCAAATGAGATATGTACCTTACAGAGTCTGCTTATAGTTACATAGACTGATTGCAGATAAGATTTATTTAGTTAAGTGTTGTATTTAATAAGAAGACAAGATTTATTTATATATATAAAAATTAAATGCTCTTCATTGGTCTCACTTAAACTACAGTACCTGGATAACCGAGTATTTTTTGGTAAATTGTGTAAAACCACGAAAAAAAAAGTTAAATAAAATAATCATCAAGACTCCAACCGGGGTAATCTGGTTACGGGACCGCCTTATTTCCCGCCTGACCTATTACGACCTTATAGATGGTGGCGAAATTTACCTTCGTATACTAATGATATTGTAGCAGTTTTTCATTGCCTGAAAACACGGATAAAATGACGTTTTCTAAAACTGAAACCTAGCTAGATCGATTTATCGCCCCAGAAACCCCCTATATACTAAATATCATGAAAATCGTTGGATCCGATTCCGAGATTCCAAATATATATATACAAGAATTGCTCATTTAAAGATATAAGATAAGGACATGACTTGTCTGCTTCAGTACAGGGCTGGTTTATAAGAAAAAAAATGGAAATAAATGAAATTATAAAAAATTACATTCAATAAAATAAATTTACATTACACAGCTGCAATAATTATGCAAACTAAACAATAGATAAATGAATTATTCTAATTGCTTTACTGATGACAAAACATATGAAATATCACATACTCTTGTTCTTTAACTGATTATCTTATTTAATTTACTTTATTTTTGCTAACTTATATTGAAAAAATGTGTATATAATCAAGTCATAATAAATTCTAAAACATGTTCCACAAATCTGTGAACCATTCTACAGGTTAAAAGATCTAGTAACATTGTTATAATAGTTTCTAACAACATTTTACAATATAATAATCTAATATTAATGACATTGACAGTAATAACAATTATATTTTCAATTGATGTGTTTAACAATATTTGTGTCTTGATGACAAAACATAGCACACTAAGATTTACTTATAAGACCACATTGATTATCTACCTATGTTATACAAATAATTTGATTTGATTTGAAGTTAATAATGTAAAAGTGATACTCACCGGACTTTAAGGAACTTAAAACTGGGTTGTTGTTGGTCATCATCAATGATCTGAACTGCAGCCAGCTCCTCCTGACCTTCTTTCCTATATAAGTATAATCCATTACCAATATCTATGGCATCAACATTTTTACCATCAATCTGCAGTAAAACCTCAGTATCTTTACTTGCTATATCAGTCTCCTCACTTGTAAGAACACTCTCTATGATGTTACCATCTTGTTTAAACTGCAAGCTCTCAGTCTGCTTCTGGTCAGGGCTAGACTTTTCATCTACTTCTACATTGTCATCTATCACAAGTTCGTTACCATCGTATGAGTTATCATCGAAAATGGCAACACCGCCTGACAGAATATTTGCTGCTTCAATCTGGGTATCAATTTTGTAAGTATCCAAAATGTCGCTTTTCTTCCCTATCGGAGATAAGTTCGATATCAACTCTTCAGAGGTGTTCATAGTCCCTTCGGCTTCGGAGGAGTTGGTAGCAAGCGACACATCTTTTATTGAAGAAATGTCATCTTTCATAGATGAAATGTCGAAGGTAGAGTCTACTTCTGACAGAGAATAAAACTTGGACGAGCTTTCGTTGGCGGTCATGAAGGCCTCACTTGGCGGGGACGTGGTATCCAGTGTGGAGTCCCGCGAACTCCCCGCCTCTCCCCTCAACTGACTCAACCTATCCATTTGCACACTTCATCTACTGCGACAATAGGAAAATGTTAATGCAGTAACAATGCAATTTATCACCGGGAATACACTTCATCGATTACAAGAAATCTGATGAAAACATTTGAAGGTTGGTCAATTAATTAGCACCTAGGTCAATAGCAAAGAACAGTGAAACTGTTAGCACAAACGTTAATGATACTGTGACACTTTTAAACGATAATCATACTGTGACACTTTGAGAAAGATTTTGTTAATATTTAACAAAATAGTTCTCAAAGAAAACTCTCGAAAACTATCTGTGTACTAGTTTTATTACAGTAATAGTCCAGATATAATTTTGTTAAAATAACACAACACATCAAAAGATTAAAGATGGACGCCTAATAGCGATGTTGCCGTTATTTTGCATGTCATTACGCCAACAAAAATTGCATAATAAGATTTATAGCCACATTTGCACTCATTTTACAATTTATAACACATTAATTTGTATTGTTCCGTAGCGTTTTATGCAAATAAAAATATTAATAACAATAATATCTTGAGCATATCTTGACTGATTATCGTTTTAATTATTACTTTTTTCGTGTTGGCAATTATGATTACACCGCAATGTTGCTGCTGATAATGCAAAATACCTATAACTTGGCAGAGTCAATGACCGTTGTGGTTATGAAAGTACTAAAATTGTACTCATCATAATGTAACGCAACAGAGCGTTATAGATACGGTTATAAAGATAACTTAAATTTAATAAAGGTCTATTTATTGTATTATTTATATTATATTTTTTCTGAAGTCGAAATGTAGGTGTACTAAAGATAAAGAAATACCATAGGATTAAAACGTATTATTTTTTTTCTTTGTGCCTACCTAACATTTTTTTGACCTCAAATATTTAAAAAAGATAATAAAGGCAAGTTTTCCTTATTTTGTGACCCAAATTAGAAGTAAATACAATTATAACATTTTATGTATGTATGGAGTATTGTATGGAGCTTATTAAATTTAGAAAGATAATTATTTATTATAGAAGAATAAATATAAAATTTCAACCAATTAATTGGTGCATTCATGAAGTTCATTATAGTATTTATTACAATTAATTATTATTGTTGTACATACAAACATACATACATAATATCACGCCTCTTTCCCATAGGGGTAGGCAGAGACCACTTCCTTCCATTTGCTACTTTGATTCCGTTTCATATACAGGGTCGTCGGTTAAAGATACTTTTGACCTGGCCTTTGTTTAGATTGTCTTGAAATTGGTTTAAGAATTTTTTCATTTTTTTTTTATACGATAGGGGGCAAACGAGCAGACGGGTCACCTGATTGTGAGTGACTACCTCCGCCCGTGGACACCCGCAACTCAAGAGTCACAAGTGCGTTGCCGGCCTTTTAGGTAGGAGTACGCTCTTTTCTTGAAGGTTTAAAGGTCGTATCGGTTCGGAAATACGGCAGGTGACATTTTGTTCCATAAGCTGGTTGTGCGAGGCAAAAAGCTTCTGGAGAAGCTTGGTGGAGTGCCAATCGTCCAGGTGGTGGGGATGGATATTTTGTCGCGTAGGACGATGGCGGAAACCTGCAGCCGGTATAAGTCCGAACAATTCCTCTGAACACTCCCCATGATATAAGCGATAGAGGATGCAGAGTGAAGCTACATCTCTACGCAACGCCAAGGTGTCAAGTCGATCAGAAATAGCTTGAGAAGCTGGTACTGGGGTGCACCTGCATAGAGATGAGAACAGTATTCCATGTGCGGCCGAACCTGCGCCTTATAAAGTTGCAGGCGGTGGGCCGGAGTAAATTACTGTCTTGATCTGTTTAGCACACCAAGCTTCTTCGAGGCTAATATGGCCTTACCCTCTAAGTGACCGTGGAACTGGACTTCGCTTGATATATCGACGCCAAGGATTCTGATACTGGCTAATGCAGTTAGGGAAGTGCTCTCAAATTGAGGTGATACGACCGATGGCATCTTTTTAGCGGTGAACGCGCAAACCTGTGTCTTTGTGGGGTTAAACTGGACTAGGTTAAGTCGACCCCAATCTGAAACTTTTGATAAACAAGTTTCAATTTCAGACACAAGTTTGGATCGGCTTTCGAAGATGTTTACCCGAGAAATGTTAGCGCCGCCGGTGTAAAGGGCATCACTCGTGCTATCGTCCGCATAGCAATGGATGCTGCTAATCTGCAGCATGTCATTGATATGCAGAAGAAACAGCGTGGGTGATAGCACACAGCCTTGTGGGACACCAGAATTAACAGACTTGGAGTCGGAGCATGCACCCTCAACAACGACCTTGATGCTTCTGTCTGTAAGAAAACTGGTGAGCTAATTGCACAGTTTCTCGGGAAGCCCATAGGAAGGAAGCTTTGCAAGGAGCGCTTTGTGCCATACCCGATCGAAGGCCTTCGCCAAGTCCAAACTAACGGCCAACGCTTCCCCCATGGTCTCGATCGCCTGTGCCCACCGGTAAGTCAAGTAAACGAGAAGATCACCAGCTAAACGACCCCGACGGAAGCCGTATTGTCGATCATTGAGGAACTGGTGGTCTTCTAAGTACCGGAGGAGCTGGCAGTTAACTATGGATTCCATTATCTTGGAGAACTAGGAGGTGATGGGTGCACCAGATCTCCTTTTTTAGGGATTGGGTGCACCAGAGCTGTCTTACATAAATTCGGGCCTACGCCAAGAGAGTAGGAAAGCAGATAAAGGCGCGTTAAAACCGGTGCCAACTCTGGAGCACACGTCTTCAGCACGATAGGAGAGATTCTATCGGGCCCACTCGACTTAAGAACGTCGAGGGAAAGAAGCGCTTTACGCACTGCCCTTTGTGTAAACCGGACTTCCGGCATGCGGGTCTCGCACTGCGGTATGGTCGGCGATGCGTTTCCCCCGTCGTCCAGGGTCGAGTTGGACGCAAAGAGTTTGCCCAGAAGATCGGCTTTTTCTTTAGCGTCGTGGGCCAACGAATTATCTCATATGTGCAGAGGTGGAAGGGATGACTTACAAAAGTTGCACTGGACAGCTTTGGCAAGAGACCAGAATGCACGAGTTCCAGAAGGGAGACTCACTAGTTTCTCGCCAATTCTGCCGATGTGAGCCGACTTCGCCCCAACAATTACTCTTTTAAGGGACCTGGAGGCAAAGTTAAATTGCTTCTTTAATGTACTGGTCTTTACATCCCGTGCTGTAGCTGCATTAGCCCATGCTTGGTAACATTCCTGCTTTCGGCGGGACGCCGCTTTAAAGGTTTGACCAAACCAGGGCTGGGACTTGACACCTGTGGGAATCAGGGAGAATGGAATGAAAAGTTCCATACCCTGAAGCACAACATCAGCGACAGAGTCGGCAACGACATTGGGATCATCCGGCGAGAAGCAAACCTGCCTCCATAGGTTGGATGCAAAGAATGTTCGCATTCCATCCCAGTCGGCTGACCTATAGTGCCATACGCGGCGACTGCCTGTAACTCGCGGCCGCAGTGAGTGAATGAGTGGCACCATACTCCTAATCAAGCAATGGTCCGAAAAGGGAGCCTCAACGGATACTTTGTAGCCGTCAGGATGTGAGGTCAGCAGAAGGTCCAACAGTGAAGGCACGTGGCTTTCTGCATCTGGGATTCGCGTAGGCGTTGTTACCAACTGCGTCAAGCCATATGCCAAGGCGAAATCGTGAACAGATCTTCCCGCTTGATCGGTTTTGCGTGAACCAAGCCATTCGGCGTGATGGGCGTTAAAGTCGCCAAGAATCACGATCTCTGCGGATGGGACCTGCTGGAGCACTGAGTCTGAGCCATTTGGACGTGTGTTTCGGCATCACCGCTATGGTACCTGTAGAGGCAAACGTAGATGCGGGGATGGTAGCAGTCTACACGTAGCCATAAGATGGAGAGGTCCCTACCTTCAAGATTGCCGAGGCGGCGAGAAGTGATATCATCTCTAACGTACACGCATACACCATCCTTAGGAGATGATATCTGCGTCTCGGTTAAAAAGAGCAAGGCCGGCTTTGCTGTCTCAAGGTGGTGGTGGACAGTGTCGAGGTTAGAATGTAAGCCCCTGATGTTACAAAAATCCACGGTAAGCGTGATAGGGGGTGCCATGGTATGCCTTCTCTTGGCCCGAGCAGATTTTGAGAGCGCAGTTGAGCCCCCCCCAGAGTACGAGGGGCAGCCTGGGCGTCCACGTCCACGTCCAGGGGGGGATTCTCCAACGCTAGCGCTGGTACCCCTGGGGTATCCTTTTTGTTAACAGCGCCATCATTAGGGGGGGTGGGGGATTTTGGGCCTCCGGAGACCTCACTCATTTCGGGGAAATGCAACGCAAGCGTTACTTCACAACCGGTTTTCTGTGAGGCCGTGGTATCGCACCGGTCGAGCCGGCCCATTCGTGCCTAAGCATGGCTCTACCATGTAAAAAGTTTTAGCCACTACATCCTCTTTCACACCACACTACTCCCTTATCGCAATTTTCTTCACTCTGTTACTCAATTTTACATCAGCTATACACCTCAATACTCTCATTTCTACCGCATTCATTTTACTTTCGTTCTTCTTCTGCCATACCCAACATTTGCAAGCATTCATAATTGTTGGTGCCAACACACCTCTATGCACAGCCACGCCAGCCTTCATTGAGACTCTGTGGCTGTTCATAAAAGTATGCAATGTGCCATTGATCGGATTACCCGCACTCACTCTGCGTTCTAGACCATCATCAAACTTTCTGACCCATTTTTTTTTCGTGTGGAAACCCCCACGGCTCATCACCTCACCGGAGCTGACGGTGAAGTGGTATGTCGGATTCGAACCGACTAAAACCACACGGTGTTCCGTCACAAGTGGGATTATTGCAAGGGACCTGGGTATACCCTCGGAGGGATGACACTTTCTGATTCTAGTAAACTTTTATTCCAGATAGATGAATTCATCCACTTCTTCCACTTTTTTTACCACCTATTATAATCTCACAAAGCGTTCTTTTTCATCTCTTTCAAAAACCATAGTTTTCGTCTTGCTCACATTAATTTTCATATCATTTCTTTCTAATGCCCCATGCAAGCTTGTTACCATCTCCTGTAACTCCTCAGCCGATGACGCAAGTATTACTTGGTCTTCCGCATATGGGAGACATTTGACGAGTAACCCCTTTATTCTCAAGCCACATTCTTTCCCTTTCATTTCCTTCAGACAATCATCAATGAATTAGTAAAAACAAAACAGTCATGCCGAAGCTACACATCCCTGTGTAAGACCTTTCTCAATCTTAAAGCATTCAGTTTAGGCGAGTTCAACTTTCACTCTTTTCCACAGAAGTCTGGGACTCATACTTTTAAGCTAAGACACACACTCAGCCATTCTTTCCTATATTAGGACTTCAACACCTTGGCAGGCTCGACTGGTGTCTGGTACACTAGCCCAGTATGGGGTATAGGTTCCATGGTTCGTGGAGCCACATCCCTTCCGCTTCGTCGCGTTTACACACAACACATTAATTTGTCTTTCTTGCATCAACTGACATATGTACATCAACCAATTTATCTTTCATCCTGCCTCTGACATTTATTGTAGCAAACGGCTCTTCATGGGCCACTGTCGTCCTCTGTGGGAAACGGGACTTGATGGGTTGCGAACCACATCGCCGCCATATTTAAAGTTTTATTTTTTTGAAGAACCATTGCGCTCCCACGAGTAGCTAGGGAAATTTTGTCCATCCTAGCGGAGCCCCGCATGCTGAGATAAGGTTAACTATAAATCTGGGTTCACCGAATCCCAGGGCATATTCGTCACGCTTACTGCTAGGCTCACCCCTAGTCATGCATCCCTAGGCACGGCTTACCTATGGATTGGTGGATTAGGATAGGAACAGAAGATGGAAGAAGCAGGGATAATACAGAAGGGATATTAAGGGGGGTGGGTAGGAAAAGGGTACAGGATACTATCATCTCGAAAGAAACAATATGAGACAGACAGTAGCTCTAGCTAGCTCTAGCTCTAGCTATACCAACTACATTAACAAATTATATATTAGCTACTCCAAAAACTACTTAAAAGTAGATGTAGATGATAATATATTATTTATTTCATTATTGAAAAATACGTGTACTTTTTAATACATAACTTTCTAAATGAACAGTCATCTGTCAGTCAAAATTATTATACTGTCATTAGTTGCTGTTGCTGCTGCACGTTATTTTCAAATAGGTGCTCGACGCTTTCATTAAATTTGTATTTTATAGTTTGGGATTGTACAATTGTGACTGTACTGATAAAGTTAAAGATTGTGTCATGGCGCCCCGAGAAACACCGAAGTCTACAGCCAAAGTGCAACGCACAATAAAAGATATGGCTTCGAAAGTTAAAGCATCACCCCTTGGGGCGATAAAAAAAAAAAATCTGGTTAAAAAAGCGGTGGAGAAAACTCCTCTAAAAGGTAAGCATGCAGCAGTATCTGAATAATTCGTAATTTTCTTGCCATAAAAGTATCATGTTCAATTATTATTCGTTCTGTTAGGACTAAGATTGATTTGTTTCGTTATAGCAACAATTTTTATGTTAAGGATACGACTAACAACATGTAATATTATTGTAGCTGCTATTTAGTAACTTAAAATATGTGTAGCTACTTTTAATAGCTTTACTTGTAACTCATTAACTATGTTGGAATTTTTAACCTACCTTTAATTGTCGTATCGAAATGAAACTTTGTATCTGTATGTAGTTGAGATGACAATAATTTGGTGTTTTAGAACTGCTTTGAGGAGGTTAGTTAAACTCTGCAGTAGGACACTAGTAATTTTTGTAGTGATTTGGGCATGTTGAGGGAATGAATGAGGAACCAATGACAAAACAAGTATATAAGGCAAATGTGAATGGGAATGCTGGCAGATGTCAACCATGCCGAACATACACCAAAAAAATTGGTGATGTTCTGTAGAAAGGTCAGGTCAGAAGTACTAAAAACCAACAGGCTTATATGAAAGGTTTATTGATAGTAGAGGAAGTTCATGATGTATGTAAGGCTACAAGCAGGTATCAGTCTGATGTCTGTTGTCAGGGGGATTTATGTATGAACCTTTTCTATGTGAATTAGTGACAAGATAGAAACCCTTGCTCCTATGTCCTTCAATAAGGTTTTCTCTGCTCTTAGTATAGGTTTATTTGAAGGCATATCAAGAATTTATATATCTGCACTGTAGAAGAATTGCACCTCGCAGCATAAGTTCTGACGTAGAAAATGTGTAGTAGGTTTGTATTAAGAGTCATATCTATTAAATAACATTTCCCTGGACAGTTCTACCTCTTTCATAAGTTACATCGATGTTCTTTCACAAAACGCTTCATTTTTACTAGCATGAAAATATTTCAAGGCGATTCATGTCCCATCTCTATTGGTTGTCGCGTACTCACCGAGTCAGACAGTATTTTTTGCCATCAAGTGTAGAAGTACAAGAGGGAGATAGCAAGAGTCTCATTTGTTCTTGTATTTAAAATTTTAATACAAAGCAATAAGGCCTTTATTTATATTGTGTTTACATTCGGTTTTAGTAAAAGGTTGATGGTGCTTTTTTATGCTAACAAATATAGCTGATGCTACTTACTTCTTCTCTTACTCCTAATCAGGTCATAAATATTTTTGTTCTGACTGTGAAACTCAATTTAAAGTACCTAATTTAATATTTACAGTAAGCAATACTAAACCTGAGGTGAGGGTAATGAGACAGCGGACAAGTACCGTCCCAACTATGACCACTCCAAAACCAAAGGAGAACAAGTCGGTACCTCTACCTGGGAGTGTGACAAAAAGTGCTAAGAAAGCCTCTACATGGAAAAGACGTCCGAAACCAGCGCATTCTGGAGTCCCTATTCCAGAAAAGATGAAGAAACTGATGGAAAAACAGTTTTTGGATTCGGAATTTGTTCTTTAGTGCCATATGTGTACTACAAAATAATTTTTAGTTAGTTTAATGATATATTTTTTTCCAATGATTCATAATTTCTTCTAATATCAGGAAATAACATTCTTATAGTTAAGTATTTTGGAAGTTAAGTATTTTCTTTTTTCTTTGTTTGCATATTGAATAATGCTTACATAATAATATATTTTATAGTAGTATTTACATATTATGTGTAAATATGCATTGAGCTGCTTAGGTGAAGATATAAGATGATAAATTAAGGTCTTTAAATTGCATCTAAAAAATTGCAAAAGTCTACATTTAACTTTCACATTTGTTTTTTGTGGACCTTATCTTTTAATCTTATATTCTATCTCAGTTCCACTATTAAGAGATGCTTCAAATGATACCTCACATGTTGAGGCTCTACGCTTTAGGCTCTAGGGTGTACAAAAGAAATACAGGTACATACATACACTCAGAAAACATTACCCTCCTTGCGCCCTCATGCCTTCTAGTGTCTAGACTTTTAATTTTGAAAGAATAAATTAATAAATATTCGAAAGTAAATCAATGAGTCCTTCACTGCCAATGTCCTATCTGTATCATTATGTGATTTACAAATTTACAAAATAAAATTGTTAAATGATTTTTATTATACATATATTCAATAAAGCTCAACCTAGGAGTATGTACTTAGAAGAAAATTAAATACTTACAGTGATCATTCCATTATGTACATACTTACTGTTATATACAGTACAGAAAATAGAACTTGATTTGCTTTGTCAGTGCTTATTTTTGAGTGCTGAAGTTGTCACTGTGTGATTAGGACTAGATGCGCTTCTCATATTATAAAAAATATGACATTGTTTGCAACGAAACTCTTAAAATGAATATTGTTTCTTCTTAATAATTTATTTTTATTAAGTTTCGAGACTGTTTAAATACAAAAAAAAGAACACTGACTCTTAATTCAAAAAAACAGTTTTAACTTTTTTTTTTCATTTATATTATATGGGTCAGGTGAACACATAGGTCACCTGGTGGTAAGTGACAATCGCCTTCCGTGAACACCTGCAACTCGAAAGTCGTAAGAGCGCTGCTCGCCTTTAGGTCATGAGGGATGAGAGGGGGAGGGGAAAGAGTAGAGGGGAATAAAGAAACTGTTAAATGTGTAGCTCTGTCTTATTTTACAATTTTTATCCATCTATTTTTCAGTAAAGAGGTTTATAATTAATCTAGATACAGTATACTAATTTACCAAACTAATTTCTTTGATACACTAGGACTTACATAAAAGTGACAATATGTCTAATTTGATAGAACTTTTCTTCATAGTGTTTATATTATGTATCGTACTGAACACTATGCCCAAATTGTGTACCAACACTTTAGACATTGCATATATTTTTAAAATAGCAATAAGGTATATTGTAATTAATTAAGGAATTAAGTACTTTCTCAAATTAACAATTAGTTATGCTGACTACGGAATAAATCTCGCCAGTTAATTAGTTTTAGTAAAAAATATTTACTAATAAAAATATAGTACAAATGTCATGTTTATATTATGAAGAAATGTTATTGGTACGGAATAAAAGCCATACTTATTGCTAGTATTATTATATGGTAATGTAATAAATATATTAGATACAGGTATTCTTTTTTTGGCACTCCTGGTCACTGCTGTCACTTTTATAAATACATTTTAGTTAGTAACGCTATCACGTCATTATCATCAAGCGCTCCTTGCGAAGCTTCCTTCCTATGGGCTTCCCGAGAAACTGTGCAATTGGCTCACCAGTTTTCTTACAGACAGAAGCATCAAGGTCGTTGTTGACGGTGCATGCTCCGACTCCAAGTCTGTTAATTCTGGTGTCCCACAAGGCTGTGTGCTATCACCCACGCTGTTTCTTCTGCATATCAATGACATGCTGCAGATTAGCAGCATCCATTGCTATGCAGACAATAGCACGAGTGATGCCCTTTACACCGGCCGCGCTAACATTTCTCGGGTAAACGTCATCGAAAGCCGATCCAAACTTGTGTCTGAAATCGAAACTTCTTTGTCAAAAGCTTCAGATTGGGGTCGACTTAACCTAGTCCAGTTTAAACCCACGAAGACAAAGGTTTGCGCGTTCACCGCTAAAAAGATGCCATTGGTCGTATCACCTCAATTTGAGAGCACTTCCCTAACTGCATCAGCCAGTATCGGAATCCTTGGCGTCGATATATCAAGCGAAGTCCAGTTTTGCGGTCACTTAGAGAGTAAGGCCATATTAGCCTCGAAGAAGCTTGGTGTGCTAAACAGATCGAGACAGTATTTTACTCCGGCCCACCGCCTGCAACTTTATAAGGCGCAGGTTCCGCCGCACATGGAATACTGTTCTCATCTCTATGCAGGTGCACCCCAGTACCAACTTCTCCCTCTTCACCGCATTGAACGGAGAGCGACTCGCATCATCGACTGCCAAGATATTTCTGATCGACTTGACACCTTGGCGTTGCGTAGAGATGTAGCTTCACTCTGCATCCTCTATCGCTTGTATCATGGGGAGTGTTCAGAGGAATTGTTCGGACTTATACCGGCTGCTGGTTTCCGCCATCGTCGTAAAGCGCTTCTTTCCCTCGACGTTATCGAAGTCGAGTGGGCCCAATAGAATCTCTCCTATCGTGCTGAAGACGTGTGGCACCGGTTTTAACGCGCCTTTATCGGCTTTCCTACTCTCTTGGCGTAGTCCCGAACTCATGGAAGACAGCTCTAGTTCACCCAATCCCTAAAAAAGGAGCTCGCTCGGATCCGTCCAACTACAGACCAATAGCCATCACCTCCTTGTTCTCCAAGATAATGGAACCCATTGTTAACTGCCAGCTCCTCCGGTACTTAGAAGACCACCAGCTCCTCAATGATCGACAATATGGCTTCCGTCGGGGTCGTTCAGCTGGTGATCTTCTCATTTACTTGACTCACCGGTGGGCACAGGCGATCGAGACCAAGGGGGAAGCGTTGGCCGTTAGTTTGTGCGTGGCTAAGGCCTTCGATCGGGTATGGCACAAAGCGCAGAGGCGCAGGTTCGGCCGCACATGGAATACTGTTCTCATCTCTATGCAGATGCACCCCAGTACCAGCTTCTCAAGCTATTTCTGATCGGCTTGACACCTTAACTTTGCTTAGAGATGTAGCTTCACTCTGCAGCCTCTATCGCTTGTATCATGGGGAGTGTTCAGAGGAATTGTTCGGACTTATACCGGCTGCTGGTTTCTGCCATCGTCCTACGCGACTAAATATCCATCCCCACCACCTGGACGATTGGCACTCCACCACTGTGCCTCGCACAACCAGCCTATGGAATAAATTGTCATCTGCCGTACTTCCGAACCGATACGACCTTCAAACCTTCAAGAAAAGAGCGTACACCTACCTAAAAGGCCGGCAACGCACTTGTGACTCTTGAGTTGCGTGTGTCCATGGGCGGCGGTAGTCACTTACCATCACGTGACCCGTTTGCTCGTTTGCCCCCTATCGCATAAAAAAAAAATCATACACTTCTATATTTAAATTATGGACTAGAATTCATGATCACTTACTTCTAGAACAACTCTAGTGGTGATCATGAATGCTAAGCCAAAAGTTTGTGCGTTCGATTTTCACCCAGAACAAAGAAGACTTCTGAGTGCTTCCTACATAATTCTGATCAACAAAGAACGTAAGCCCAACGGCTTACGTTCTTTGTTGATCAGTTCGCACTAATTTTTTTTTCTGTGTTTGTCGAAAAGTCAACTCCTTCGCTAATAGGTAACAAACATACAATTACTACAGTGTGATGACGTGGTAAACTTATTCAGAAATTTAGTTGTTTCTTATACATTTCCTACGCCATCTAGTGGTCTTAAATAAAAAAAGTTAACAATTAATGGCCAACTGATTTAAGTATGTAATTAGGTAGGTACGTATTATATATACACAATCTACGATTTCTTTCTCATAGATGGCTGTGATTTTTTACACAAAATTAAAAAGGAATTTTAAGGAAATGTTAAAAGTAATTCTTTTTCTGATTTTTTTTTTATTTAATTAAACGCGGGAGAGACATGGAGCCACTGTCAAGTTTTTGCCCGGTTCGAAAAAATCGTAACAATTTTTAAAAAACTAGAAGTTGGTGAAGTTGCCTTCAATCATGGTAAGTTGCACGGTTTAGTGCAATTTAAACACTCAATTGTAACGTAATTTAAAGAATTATCTCTTAAATCCTAACCGCCTAGGAGTTGTACCTTCTGCCAACAACTCACTCATCTTAATAGCTTTAGAAATTATAAAAAAGCGTTCTTAGTGCCTATAAAATATGGGGACTTTCCTTGATTTCCCTGGGATATGGGATCCCATCATCAAATTCCGACTTGATTACAACGGGACATTCGCAGGAGTACTCTTTCGGATAAAAAAATAATAATCGGTTGAACTAACAAATAAAAAAATATATACTAATCGATCAAATAACAATCTTTTTTCGGTCGTCGGTTATAAATGCATTTCGGGCTATGCAAAGAGGCTATTCTAGGTTAAATTTGATTCATTTGAGATCTGAGAGACTGTCAAGATGTTGTACATAATTTCGGGTGTCCCACGTCGCGTCGGGTCCTGCATTGACGTTTTTACTCAACTGGTTTTGTTTTACAAGTGTATGTATGATGTTTCTTTGTCACGCGCTACAGCCTAGACGCATACGAGTTTTGATGATGTGAGAGGTCATTTGAATCTCTTCAACAGTCTCTTTCATATCACTCTTTTTATCTTCTTACTTGTTCCTCTTTTTTTAATAAGGCGCTTGTGTTACTGTATTGTTTTACTGATCTTTGCCGGTTTGTTTTTGTAAGGTGCTGTGATATCTTTTAAAGTAGTTTCAGTCATTTCTTCTATTAGCTACAAGATATGGAATGTAGCCAGCAAACGAACTCTATAACTTTATAATATACAAAATTAAAAACTACATATAATTACCTACCTTTTTTTTACGTGTGGAAATCCTCGGGCACCAACATCTTTCAACTCAGTTATGTGGCGTCCAGGCACACGCAGACGTCGCCTCCTGGCGGTCCGACCACCCGCGGCAACACTCAGGGTGGCATGACGCGCTGGGCGCTACATATGTATACCTACCTACTCTATGGTTAATGGTGTTACTTACTTATGCTCTTGCTCAAAGTATTATCACCAATAAGTAAGTACATGTATCCTTATTATCCAATTAACCCCTTAACAATAATAATGTTTGTAGACCACGTACTGCACTTACGCTTATGTGTTTCGCCACGTAGAGGAATGATGGAGGAGGCAGGATGTTGCCAAAAATACATAATAGTGATAAAAAATGGTTGTATGTCTTCGTGCCAATTCCGTGGAATACGACCGAAAGGGTATTGGACAGTTGGAGAGCTTTTGAGAGAGTTGCTGATCAAAATTTATTTAAACATGCAATTTTTGGTAACGGACAAACAAACCATCTTGGTCTATGTTTGACGTATATTATGAGGTTACGTCACTTGTTTGGGAGTGATTAATTTTGTTGAAGTGATTTATAGCTTTGCCATGAAGAGACCTTTAAGTCCACGTTCAATTGTTAAACAATAGCTTCATCAAAACCTAATACTATTTTAAGGCGATGTTTAGTCGTTTTACTATCTTAGTCATTGAAGCTAGACTTTTGTTAGTGATGCGGTACATGAACGACATTATCTTTTTAAGTTTATAAAGTAGATTAATCAACTTACAAGTGACAGCGTCTATAATGCATTGAGGCAGAGAACATTAATAATCTGGTTAGAAGGAACAAGAAGACAAAGACAAAATATCAAAATTGACAACTAATCAGTACCTACGTTTTATTCATATCAAAGAACTCTGTGGTTTTATCTATTCATAAGTTTCTTATTGTTGCACTTTTACAACTTTACATAAAAAAAAAATACAAATAGTTAGGCACCTTGTTCACTTCTATTGTGATTTAATCGTTACAGGAGCATTCTTTCATGAAACGGCTTTAATTATTTTTTATGCTGTAGGGGGCAAACGCGCAGACAGGTCACCTGATGGTGACTACCGCCGTCCATGGAGACCCGCAATTCAAGACTCACAAGTGCGTTGCCGGCCTATTAGGTAGGAGTACGCTCTTTTCTTGAAGGTTTGAATTTTCTGTGTAGCGTGACTTGAGCTGCTCTTGAAGGGAAATATACATTTGCACTTCGAAGTTTCGTCATACGGGCCTTGTTAGACATAGGTACATTAATTCTAGTACTAGCTCTGTAGGGTACATCGGTGTGTGCGGAGACTATGAACGCCGAGAAGATCTTCTTTAGGGGTGGGGGGTTTAGCGGTTAGAATCCAGCTCAGATACTTTCGGCGAAGTCCACATAGACCGAAACTCTCCTGTTTTATGTGGAAGCGAAAAAACAGCAGCAAATGAATCTGCGCGAATCTTCAAGTCAATCCCCTTCGTTTCAACCTTTCGAAATGATTGATCATGAATCAGATAATCATCCAATAAAATGAGAAACAAAGGAGTTCAAGTAAATTTAAAAACTTCACAGAAAAATCAAGCAGTGCTAACAATCATAAGAAGGAAGATGCAGGATATAAGTGCTCCCAAATGGTTTATGAATCTCCTCAGCACTCTCCATCGAGAATATCGATATCTTCTCTAAACAGTTCTCCTTCAAAAGCATCATTTTAAACAATATAAACTATATAGAGCCCTTTTTTTTACGTTTTGAAACCTCCACAGGCCGTCACCCCACCAGGGGATTTTAGTGGGGCGATGTGTCGGAATTGAACCGAGTAAAACCACACGGTGTGCTGTATTGCGCCTGAAGTAGGAGGAGACCGAGAAAGCAAGAGCCCTAGTACGACTCTGAAATTAATACTTGAATGATTTGTGGTGCGGTGATATCGAATAGGTCAAATGACGTCACTTGCGAATCAGAAACCTCAGACGTTCTGTACTAAAATACGTAAACTTCAATAATCTATTTCTAAGTCATTTATTGATGAATTTAAAACACTCTTTCAGTGATTGATTAGTTTGATCTATATTTTAATAAAATTACGTTCAATATATATAATAAATAACATCATGAAACTTCTCCATTGAATTGAGAATTGTTCTGTAATATACAAGGTACTAGCTATATTTATACATTTTTCCACGGCATAGTATTCGTCTACACTTAAAGTTGTCTGATATACAAGGTGCCTTAATAATTACTTAAGATGCGTAGCGCGAATATTTTTATTGAAATATCGTCTGGCGCCAACACGTGGGTAACATTTAATTATGTTAATTTAATGCTGACACTAAATATACTACAGAATGTCTTTATATACAACGTTTATAGCTTTTTGCCATTAGACAATACAAACATGTGTTCTTTAGAGGTTACTCTTGAAAAACACTTTCACTCCATGGAGTTGAAAGTTTGACCCTGCGATTTATTAATGGTCATTGCAAAATATATCTTTACTGGAAATTGTAGGCGTTTAAATTTGGGAGTCCGATCGTGCACTTCGAATGATGAAATCCTCCATACTGTTTCAGAGCTGCAGATGTAACGTCCAGATTGATATTTTTCCACTTCATATGGTGATTTTATGCTGAAAGTGGCTTGGTCGCTACCTTTATTTATGTATTTAGTAACATATTTAAAAGGAGCGGATTATAGGGAACTGTCCATCGGTTATCAATATTATGGTTTCTGACAGTGACAGTTTTAGCGATCGTCGACGATATTTGGGATATACGTCATCGCTAGTAGATGTTTGAGTTTGGAACGACATCGGATTTTTTTTGCTGCATTTGGAATCTCGCATACATGGAGAAATAGGGTTTAAAGTCCCGCAAGGGCCGTGCACCATTTGTTTCTTTAGGATTTCGAACAGAACAGGTTCTTCTTCTTTAACCGGTAATTCAGCTGAAATAACGCTGTCAATTTGAGATGGTCTAATTTTGTTCACTAACACTAGCAATGGTGTTAATATTTTCTTCAATTTAGGTTAGATGTTGCACACATTAGAAACCTCTAAAATTATCAGTGTTTCTTTGCTATATTATGCAGGTATTATACATATAAAGATTCCTCTTGAATCACTCTATCTATTAAAGAAACCGCATCTAAATCCGTTGCGTACTTAGTTTTAAAGATTTAAGCATACATAGATAAAGACAGACAGCGGGAAGCGACTTAGTTTATACTATGCAGTGATGCTATAACTTACTGTGCTTCATTTATATACATATCTTTGTAATTTATGTAAAAGGTCCATCTACAGCTGGATGCACGTCATCGCAGCTACCGAAACCTGCATGCAACATCAGGTTTCATGGATTTATTTGTGGTAAAACTAGCCTTCTCTCTCGCGGCTCCACTCGGGTACTTCATTAGAGTTATTTCGAATATCTCTAAGGATCAGTATTTTTTTAGAAGAAACTACTATTCAAAACTGTCCAGGACTCTTTATGATGTGTTTTGCTTTAGTGAATCATGACAAAAAAAAACTGGCCAAGTGCGAGTCGTACTCGCGCACGAAGGGTTCCGTACTATACCTATAAAAACCTATATTACCTATAAAAACGGCAAAAAATCACGTTTTTTGTATGGGAGCCCCCCGTAATAATTTTTGTAAATTTCAGTTGTCTAACTATTACGGTTCATGAGACACAGCCTGGTGACAGACGGACAGACAGACAGACAGACCGCGGATTCTTTGTAATAGGGTCTCATTTTACCCTTTGGGTATGGAAACCTAAAAATAAAAGTGCCACTTGCTTCACTTGTTGTAACAATTGCAAATCATAATTGTAATATGCGTGTTCATTTGGTTTTTCGTGTTCATGCATTATTGCACGTATTCAAAATAAATTTGAAGGAATATTAGGTCAGGTTTAGGTAGGTCTGGACGGAATGAGTCACGGGTTTCATTTATGAAAAGTATATTACTTTTGTTTGTTCGTAGGTACTCACACAAAAGCAATAGTTTAAATATATGTATATACTAAAGAACCTAAAGTCGTGAAGTGAAAATGAGTCACACAGAGGTCACTCTAAAAGTCTTCTTCTGTTATGCCCTTCTCAATCATCCGCGTGTGTTGATTCTTCCTTCCTAATTCAATCTGTCCTCCTCTGGAATGCCTTGCCTCCTGAAATCATAATAGCACCTAGTCGCCTCTCTTTCAAGGCGAAAGTACGAGCTCACATAGTGCATAAGTCTGCAGAACCATCACAACAATGATTAATTATATGTATGTTATTTTTATATGTATGTGTGTACGGTAAAAGGTATGTTTGTATGTATGTCATACATCATGTTTATATTATTTTTATATATATATTATACTTGTGTGATTGTGATTGTTCACTGTTAATCTTCTTTTTCTATTTCTGTTTTATTATTTCTAGTGCACATAGTGACTTATCTCTACACAACCCAAAGGTAGACTGGTAGAGAATGCCTGTGGCATTAAGTCCGCCGTTGTACAATATTGTAGTGCAAAAAGTTTTAAATAAAAAAAAATAAAGTCTTTAGAATATATAAACGGAATAATATAGAAGCCTGTTAATATTTTGATTGCTTTTCGTTGTCTCCGTTCCTAAGCACGGAATTGTTGATTCTAGGTCAATTTATCATGAATGATGGTCATGAAGTACCTTATATATTTACCTGCGAAATGCATAATCTTGTACGGCTTCAAGGGATCCTTAATAATTATTGATATCTTTAATTGTTGCAAGGAAATGGGGTTTGACAGATAAATGGATCTTAAATGGTTCCTTTTTTAGATTTGAGGAACCCTAATAATAACTTTATTTAGTAGACGTCTAGTCTATGATATTATTATGAACTAAGCTGTCATTTAACTTTGTCGTGTTTACATTCATTTGTGAATTTATGGTGGTCTTATCTGAGTAATATATCCTATGTCAGGTAATTGATCGTAGCATGCGATTGATGGACTTTAGTGATAAAATATTGTCTTAAAATATGACGCGGCTGATGTCTAGTTGTCTAGTCGATAACCTTGTCTGATGTATTTTTTTTAAACAATGTAGTACCACAATTGATTGCAAGAAGGTTTTTGAACCTAGAAGTCTGCCTTACTAATCTTAAGTAAGCCTTATTACTCTTATTAGAGAAGTTTCTCAAATTAATCGCGATCAAAATAGACTAGTACCTATGCATGGAAATTTTGAACCATACGTCATTCACGGACAAAAGTGAGATATGGGCTATAGAGACTATAATCTATCTCTGTGCCAAATGTCATCCATATCCATAGAGCCGTTCTGACGAAAGTAATTGTAAGGCATCGTAATTTTGTAGGTAAGTCTTATAGTTCTGTTTTTCATAGATTTCTTGGGAGGGCTATGCTTAGGCACGAATGGGCCGGCTCGACCGGAGTAATACCCCGGCCTCACAGAAAACCGGCAGAAAAGCAATGCTTACTTTGTATTATCGACTGAGCGAAGGTACCGGAGACAAAGCTCCCACTATCGGCTTCCTCCTCCCCCCCCCCCTCATCACGCACGCAATTAAGACTCTTGATTTGCAGGTGTCTTTCTGACCGTTTGTCCACCTATATCACTTACACCGGCTATGGCTTCTATACCAGTAGCTGTTCATAAGCAGTCTATCTTCGTTATGTATATATGTATATATATATTACTCCCCCTGAGGTATAGTTAAGCCATATACGTTTTGTTAAGACTCCGCCTCTCGGTTAGACAATAATTTAGACCCATGTCAGTTGCATTAATTTATTAAATAATATGTACGCAGTCCACGGCTCTAAGTGCCATATCAATTACGTTAAGCAGACACTTTGATTTATTGATAGAAGACTCCTCGTGTCTAACGTGACGGACGCCCGATTGTACGACACGTCCACTGAATTTTAATATAACGTATGGATCAAGTCACTAAATATCGCGTTTATCTAGGAATAAAACTGTATCGTTATAATAAACTAGCAGATTTGCCAAACGCCCCGTCCTATCAGAACGTAAAAACAGTGCTGATCCCAAACGGGTCCAATTCTTAAATAAAATAAATACAAAAATAAAAAATAAACCTTACAGGAGTGGGTCCTGTAAGGATTTAACACACGCGCACAAACACACAACATTTCATCAAAATCGGTCCAGCTGTTTTGGTGACACACTTACAGAAGAATCATATATGCAATCACATATATTATATTGGAGCCACTTAGTAACCTCAGACCTCATATGTCGAAATTTATCAAGTCTAGTGCAGGCCCTGGAGGGGGTGTGTCAAGGAAACATAATTCATACATACACTCGAAAAACATAAAACTTCTTCTCGGTTGGGTAAAAATGTATAGTTAACTACGGGCCATCGAACCCAGAACTTTAGACAGTTACAAATATTACATACTGAGCCATCATATTTCGTGATTTAGAAAATATGCAATTAAATATTTTTTTAACGTGTATTCTGTAAATATTGACTGTTGTGTTTTGTATATATTGAGCACTTAAGGTAGGCAATGCTGTCACTAATCTTTCTGTTGAATTCCTCCGCTTTGAACATCATTTTCATGAGTGTTACTGTTTATGGTGTTGTTCTTCCACCTTAATAATATTGGCATATAATCGAATCGATTAATCGCAGCTTGCTTATATCGTGCACCACACGCTAAAAGTAATATATTGACATCGTGGTATGTAAATCTCAACGCCTGTAGCTTAAAAGAGGTTTAATTGTTTAAATTCTTACATTAATTAAATGCCTATACTATAAGTAGCAAAACTTGTAAATACTTATCGTCAGAAATGGAGGACTAAAAGTACAGGGTGTATAAAAAAACTAATACAGCCGCTTATTGTCTAAGAGATTATTTATAATCGACCGCCCTTCGCCACCCCTCTTTACGGAGGATATCGGTACATTACTGGTAAGTATAATAGTTTTTCTTCACCTAAGCCCAATCATAGTCTCGTATAACAAGAAGTCTTTGTGTTGTCCTATGTCGTGTCCAGCCATGGACACCTGCAACTCAAGAGTCATAAGGAAAGTTTAGAGTGTACTGAAATGGTTCCTAAGACTAAGACACTTCTCGTGACCAGTGCCAGTTCTGCCGGACACCTGTGAACACTACCGGTAGGCGACGACGCATAGGAATTTTATGACGAATGTTTGTAAATAGTCTCACATGTTCTTTTTTATTTTATTTTAGTTATACGTCAATGTAAATATTTATGTGTATGATAAATAATTTAAGAATATTCTAATAAATAATAATATGTTTCTTAAAAACTTATGTTATACACATGTGAGAATTGTGTAGTCACTTGTAAAATACATTTTCTGAGTACGACATATTAGAGATAGATGTCATGCCGATGGTGGCGCATGTGTCGGCTCGTTCTTCGTTTCGTTTCTTTCATGCTTGTAAACGAGTGCCGTTGATCGGGGCTGGTCAGCTCCTGACTGCTGCTACATCAATATTTCTGACAATTCAAAATACATTCCTGTTATTAGTATAATTTAAATAAAAAAATTTAAAGACAGGAAGACAATAGTAGGAATAGGATATAACTTAATACGGATGTATTTCGAAGTGTAAGCAATAGCTTGCATATCTGTAACTCGAACTGGCACTGGCGTTGAAGACCAGGTCTACCTGAAAAACTGTAAAAATAAGAAATTGGTAAACATTTAAATACTTCTTTGTTGTTTTTTTAATATGAAGAAACACAGAGAGAAAAGCTAACGAACACATTTAATCATAGTGTCAGGGAACTCCAGAAACAGTACTCTGCCTGGTATGGAAATACATACACACAACATACATACAAGCTTGTATCCCCGAAGGTGTAAGCAGAGGCGTCCCTAACCACCACCTTATGCCTACTATAATTTAGTCACATTTACGTAAGGAGGCAAAGCTATAGCCGTCATCCGGGCATTTTGGAATTTGATGGGAAAGTTGGGAGTATTTTAAAAGGAAAATAGAGTATAGAAAGAGAAGGAGAAGGATATTACTATGCAAAAAGTACAGCATGGAATTGAATGCAGTTTTTACAGATATATTGCTAGATATCTAACTTAAAGTATAGGCTTCCTACGTTGGAAGGGGCGGGCAGAAGCTAAAATATATAAAATGTGGTTTCCAAGGGCTTACATCATCGTGTTCCTGAAAGCATCTCTCCTAGGGTATATCCAGGTCCCTTGCAATACACCCAGTTGTGACGATGGGACGGTGTGTGGTTTTAGTCGGTTCGAGTCCGACATACCACTTCACCGTCAGCTCCGGTGAGGGGATAACCCGTGGGGGTTTCCGCACGAAAAAAAATTACATTATCACCACATTGACTGAACTCACAAGAAAGAGGAACCTATCATCATCTCTTGGAATATGGATCAGATCTCGGAATAGGCCATGTGACATGAATTACGGAGATCTCATCCTTGTGTCCAGATTTGATTTCTAATTTTTCTTCTCCTACGAGCGAAACATCTAATAAGTGAGCTTGGCCTAAGGACTTGCCGCCTTGTAAGACACCCAGTTCGATGTTTGTGGTAGTCGGAACGACTACCACCATCCCTCTATAGATATGATGAGATGAGAATGCATTAGCGGATTTGCTAGACGTTGTCCCGGCCTTACGAAAACACAGCGCTACCTACTGGGTCCAACCAGGAAACTTCTAAAAAAGTAAATACAATTGGTCCAGCAAGTTATGAAGTTCGATGACATACACACGTACAGAAGAATGATTAAATTATACAAGTAAAGATACAAGTCGTTTCCCGTACTTTCACATTCGTTTATAGCTGACTAGCTTTTGCCCGTCACTACTCCGCTTCTAAAGGTTTCATTTTGATGTTTTAGAATATATATTTTATTCCTCAATTAATACTCTATCTTTTTTTTTATGCGATAGGGGGCAAACGAGCAGACGGATCACCTGATGGTAAGTGACTACCGCCGCCCATGGACACCCGCAACTCAAGAGTCACAAGTGCGTTGCCGCCCTTTTAGGTAGGAGTACGCTCTTTTCTTGAAGGTTTGAAGGTCGTATCGGTCCGGAAATATGGCAGGCGACAATTTGTTCCATAGGCTGGATGTGCGAGGCTTCTGGAGAAGCGCACAGTGGTGGAGTGCCAATCATCCAGGTGATGGGGATGGATATTTTGTCGCGTACGACTATAAATAGGAAGGAGGAACTAATACAGGAAGAATTTTTCATTTGTTTCGTTTGCGTTTAAACGAACAAATAAAAAACTGTTCAGTTTTATTACAGCTTAGTAAAGATAGATGTTATTATTTCGTATTGTATTATTTGCATAATAGTGTTTGTTTATATTACATATGAATGAAGAATGACCATTATAAAGACATACAATGAATCGATAAAACTGCCAATCGTAACATGATTTTATTAATAATCATTATGTTTTTAAAAACATTTTTTTTGTTTCACTTTAGGCAGCACGCCGCGTTCCGCTCGTCTGTTTATTGTCAGGCGAGGGATTATGCTCACACAAAACAATGAGGCTGCTTATTTTGATTTATTCTTTGGTCGTCTTTGAGAGACAGCCAAGTCAACGTCAAAATCATGTAAGGTAATACAGTACAGCTCAAAAGGTCCTGTGATGAAATCCGTTTCAGAAAAGGGTTGGGTCCACTTCTACTTTCTGCAGTTTAGTCACATGAAAGGATTAAATTTTCTTTCATCTAAACTACATCGATACTGTTTTTATAATATAGGAGGACAGACGAACAGACGGGTCACCTGATGGTAAGCGACAACTACCGTCCATGGACATCTACAACTGATGTGTCACAAGTGTGCTGTCCTTTAGGGTGATGATGGGATGACGAGATGGGGGAAGGGGAAAGAGGAGAGGGTATGAGGAGTTGGGAAAGAGGTAAGGGGGATAGGAGGCGAAAGAGGAGAGGAGAAGTAGGATCTCCGGTAACCTCACTAATTTCGGGGAGTTGCAACGCAAGCGCTGCTTCACACACGGTTTTCTGTGAGGCCCTGGAATCGCACCCGTCGAGTCGGCCCATTCGTGCCTAAACATGGCCCTACAAAAACTCCTCGTTCAGTTACAAAATCTGTTTTTGCATTAGGCAGCCCGTTTATTGGGGAAGGCTACATGCTATGCAGGGTGAGTCAGAAAGGTGTGGTAAACTTTAAGAGCGTAAAAGCTTGAAAAAAATAACGGGAATTCGTTTTAGATACATATGGCAATAGGCAATCAATGTTGAATGATGGGAAAACAATAAGTCATAACTAAATTATACAAATTTATCATTTCAATAAGTTAATTGGTTACTGGAATTTATGTAATATTGCGGAACAAGTTTATAGTCGCATTTTCCTGGCATATGACGTCACATGACGACTGATAATCGAGTGACGTATGCACGCTACGGTTACGGTTTACATACAGTAGCAACGTAGACGCGCGGTAATCTAACAATTGTTTTTTTTTCAGCACCGTGCTTAATTGAGACCGACTCCTCATGGTACGACACTTCCTTGAACAATCTACTTTGTAGTGACGATTCTCGGTTAAGTAGAAAATGGCGCCCTAGTCTCTTTCCCTGGGTGTCTTAAGCAACTAAGGAATCAAACAATTATCTATAGTACATTATATATATGTAGCCTTGCCATAAATATTGTTACAAGGATTTTTTTTCTAATGCAGAAAACATTTATTACTAATGTGTGTTAGTTTATACTTTAAAATATGTTAATAGCATTTAAAATATATTAAGTTCATTCAAAATCATCTCCATTGGCTTTATAATATAGTCTGAGTCACTCTCTCCAAAATTCTTCACTGCCACTCTTATGATCGTTTTAGGGACTTCAAATTTTCGAGGCGTTAAGAGCATTCAATGCTTTCTTAAACTAACCACAAATCATAATCCAGCGGATTAACATCGAGACTAGATGACGCCGAGTCTTCAGCTCTGATGAAATCACAAACGTTCGTTTGGAACCAAGGGTGTATCCAGTGTAGTTTTATCAGTCAGTCAGTCTGTCAGATGATGTAACACTACCCAAAGAATTCTGAAGGGACCGACACAGGTGAAAATCTGAGGGTGCAAGGTCAGGACTATATGGTGGCTGCATTATCACTTCCCAAACAAGCTCTCTCAATTTTTGATCAGTGACCAAAGATGTTTGTTTTCTGGCGTTATCATGATGAAAGACTACTGCTTGTCTGGTGATCAATTCTTTCTTATTGCTTTTATTTTTTTTTTTGCTTTTCTTTTGCTTTGCTTTTTTGTAACAAAACTTCAGAATGTATATAATTTCTTCGTTAAATTCACTCATTTTGGCGAACAGAAAACCAATTGAAAAATGGTGGGAAAGTATTCTTTACTTTTTATTTTTCTTTTTCTTAATGCTCTTTATATATTGACATTAAAACCAGCCAGATACGAGTGCAAACTGTACAACCTAAGATATTTTTCTTCAATTTTATACATACAAAATATGTATAACTTTATTATCTAAATATCGCATCGATTCGAGATTCGACTATATCATGGGCATAGCTTGTAACATTTTTACTTAACTTTTAATAATCTTTTATAATAATTTAGTTCGTCAAATAATTTAATAACAAAGAAATACCTATAAAACTTTACTTTTTATTAATTATGTCAAACACGACCATTACTACATATAAAAGTTTGTTATACAATTACTTTTTATACCGGAAAATGTAATGTAATGTGCTATCATTAAAAAAAAATTCAAATAACCTAATCAATAATTTACTCACCGCTGAGATACGATTACGAATAACCATAGCTCTTGACCCATTTTCTTTTCAACGACCTCATTTCGAAAATCACTCTTTCCCTTGGAAAAAATGTCTGCTAGGTAACAAAAGAAGATCTTTTTTGTTCCAGAGACAAAAGATGACTGATAGATAACGTATGCGCTTGAGGTGCCTTATATTATCTTAGTCAGCCATCTTTTGTCTTCGTGATGCACTATATACATCTACTACTTACACATCTGTATCATACTATATACATCTGTCAATATATTAAAATAGTAGGTATGTTTTATAAACGGTCCAGTTCAATATAAATCGTTATCATAACGCATAGGACAACAATACCAAGTGTATATTAAAAACCCACATAAAAAAAGGATTCAATCGAAAAACTTCGTTTTATGCGACTACGGTGGCGAATAAGTGGTCGGTAACACAAGCGGTGTTGCAGTTTTATTATTAGTACCCTTAGACCTATGGAGATCTTGATAGCTGTAACTTCATATTATAAATATAAGTCCCCCACAATCTGTTAGTTAGTCAGCCTGCCTCTCCTACGATATACTTCATAACTACCGAACTGCTTCTCACACAGTTTTCACCATGGACGCAGTAAATAAGAAAGAAGATTTAGATATATGTGGTTCAGGTTTTATATAAAATGTCTGAAATGTGACGAAGATTATTGAAGATGTCGAAAATTAATCCATAGTGAGTGAGTCAAGTCAGGCGGGTTGCTAGGTACTGTTTATTCTTGATATTTATAGAAGCCTCTAAAACAGCTGGGTGTCTCACACTGAAACATTCTTGTGTTTTATATCCTTTTTAGAATAACAGACTTTAATTTTTCTCTTAATAGATAGCCAATTAAACTTTTTAATTCCTTTTCTTCGTGAGATTCAAATCGGTGCATCAAATGAAATGCAACAATATTCGACTCAATACATTTTATTTCTCGTGAACTATTAAGTAGCCATGTAACTAAATAAATTTTATTTAAATATACCAATTGCAAGACGAAAAATGTAATATTTAATACACCAGTCACGTACAGGCTGAATAAAAGTGATATTTTTGCATGGTTGATTTAGGTGTAATGGCTGGTATTCCACTACACAAATTTTAAGCCTTATTTACAGTAATGATAATCTTTATAATATTTTGTATCGAAGCTATTTATTTTATGTCTTACTAGTGCTTCGGAATTGAATCTTTATATTTTTTAAATATACTAGTAAGATAATATCAGGTAAGCAGAAAAATAGGAACCTGTGTATTTTTGATAACCCGACTTCCCTTAACTTACTAATAGATCCAATTTCACAATCTAGTGCCGCTCTATCATCTTAGTTCCGGAAAAGTTGAAAAAATATACGTTAAATTTTATGTTATAACAAATCTTTCCATCTTCTTTCAATATTTCTTGGAATAAAGAGACAGATCAGTATAAAGCTAAGAAAGAAACAGATGAACTTTCAACAGGTTCTTAATATTTTATATACACACACATCTACAAATAAATATGAATCGTTTTGTGCGCAATGTGTTGCACGAATATTTTCGGCCCGACGATAGACCTTTTTCAAGGAGTAAGTCATCCAGCCCCGACGGTAAGTGACGTGTGGCGACTTACTCCTTATATGTATATTTAAATAAATATGAGTGTAACTTGACATTACGTTACGATAACTTACTGCTGTTTGGGTTTAGAACTTTCCTGTTACGTCAAGCTAGTCTATAACGTTACTAAGTTGGTGACAAAAAGTCCCCGTTAAAGGATACTGGAATGAGTCAAGTTTACAGTGCTGTTGCTACCTAATCAACAGAATATTGTGTCTTAAATAAGTAATTAAAGTTTATATTCGTGGTATACGGATACCCAATGCTCCTCCCGATCCCTCATCACGCTCAGAGGGGGGTAGCGTACTTACGACTCTTGAGTTACAGGTGTCCATAAACGGTGGTCACTTGCTATCAGATGACCAGAGTGTTCTTCTGACCCCCTAGAAAATAAAAAAAATAAAAAATGCGGAATTTCATATATACTCGCACATACGATCACGTCTGTATTCCTAAAAGAAGATGCGGAGGACTACCAAACATCCACATTTTGTCCACTAGAATTTGGTCCAACTATACGTTAGTTGGACTAAATTCAGGGGTAATCATGTTGCCGTCATCCAAGTACTTTGGAAACTAATAACAGGAAAGTAGGGAGTACAGTGAAAGGTCGCACATCACGATCGCATACTTGTTACTCGAGCTGACTGTTGTCGGGATTTCAAAACTCGCCACAGTTTTCGATAGGGATGTTTTTGCAAAAGTATGGGGAGGACGTCATTTCTCATTGCAAACGTTAACTGTTAAAATGTTAGAGCTCATTATGCTCTACTCAAACGTTCTATCATCAACTTTTGCGACTGATTTGTTGTTTGACTGTGAGATTGAGTTCAAGAATTTAACAAATAGCTTAGTATATTTATATATACTACCTGCGCCCCGCAGTTTCACCCGCGTGGTGATGGAAAATTTTGATAATGATGATAGAAAGTATTTAATTTTCATGTTAATTTTTTCAATGTTTAACTTAAGTAATTACAATAAAAACCCTAACTCGTAATAAGTAACAATCGCTAATGGTTGTTAATATTAATAATAATCGCTGGTGCCTTGAAAATTCGCATTACAGACACCACCATCAACGAAGTGTGCCCTCACGCGTCTGCCCGTGTTCGGGACCCGAAACGCGCTGGCCCGACCCGAACCCGACCGTACTCGGTTGTCTATCACCATAATTAATCAAATATTTGTCCAAATGATATAGTGTAATATAAGTTTATCTACTTTAAATACCAGATGCGATATAAGTATTTATTTTGATATTTGTTACATCAATTAATATAGGATCAATTTGTTATTACCAAATGTGCGCTAGAAATAAATGATTAATGTTTATTGTATTTATGGTTCACTATTTTGGCGATAATGGCTTACACACTAAAGAGAGATATATGCTATCGCATGCTTTAGGACTATTTAAGATACCCGTCGGGGTTTCCACACGAAAAAAAGGACTATTTAAGATAAACATTTTCATTATGCATTGTATACTTGTTACTCCAACGATTTTTGCGGCGCACGCCAAAATAGCTCGCATTTAGCAGATTTCTTTCCTACTTACTTGACACTATATGTTTATGAATTATAGCCTATGTGTTAATCTGATGTGTAAGCTATATTATTGTCAAGTTTCATCAAAATCCATTCAGTAGTTTTTGCGTGAAAGAGTAACAAACATACATCCACACATCCATACATACATTCTTAGACACTTTCACGTTTATAAATTAGTAGGAGGTAATCCTCAGATTAGACCAGCGTGTGATCCTTTGAACTTTGATAGCGATCGGATCAAAACATAATTAGTACAAGCCTTGTTTAGATGCGACGGGTCGCTTGTTTCTTACAGAATGAATACTTATCTGTACTGTACAAAACTGTGACTGTTGAATTACTTTATTTAACAGTTTTCATAAAATTAATAATTCCACGAATTATACTTTTTATGATTTTTAAGGTTGCTGTTTTCTCTTTCTCTTTATTTATTATTTACAGGACTTTTATAGTAGCTATTACAGGCCTATTGTACAAAATCATTTCTTAGATACACAATTTTTTTATATATTGCATATATGCAATTGAAAATGCCACAGCATGACACAAATTTCATGGACAGGTCCTTTTTTGTACAGACCATACGTCTATGGAATGCGTTGCCGTTGCCCATCAGGCTCACCAGGACTCTAAGCAACATTTTCTTTAGAACTAAAATTTTTGTCATTTAATAATTAACGAACAGACTCACCTGATGGTAAGTGACAACTGCCGTCCATGGACACTTGCATCTCTTGTCGTAAGTGCGCTGACCGCCTTCATAAGGAGTCACATCTTGAATAACAGCTTGTCTCGGTAATCAGGGACATCAGATAGGTACCCCGGGAATATATATTAATATTATCGCCTGTCAAACACACACCCGTGGCATGCAATTATTCCATACAATTATGAGAGTTTTATACGAAACTACAAAATACTACCTCTTTGGTAAGCCACTAGGACTGTTATGGGCGGCAGGACGCCAGCTAGGATCACCTTGTTTTGGTCACAAATGTAAGGACCACTGTGCACTAATGATTGCTAATCTACCAATATTTGAGACACTAACGCAGGGCAAGGATTTTCAATAGTTTGATAGGCTAATTTTAAATCCCTGGTGTTGTTTCGGTCGTTTAGAAATGGATTATCATTTTTATTACGTTAGATGATAGACAAAATGTTAAGCGATTTCTTTAGGTAGAATTGCATGAGGCTTGCCCAAAGATGAGGTTAAAATTACAAGTACAATTAATCTGATATGTAAGCTATGTTTCTGTACAGTTACATAACAATCTCTTCGGTAGATTATTGAATGAAAGATTATCAAACATCTACCCATCCTTATACATTTTCCAGTTAATAACATTGGTAGTACCTAAGATTCTTAGCAGTAATCAAGACCCGTTAGATTATAGATTTTTTTTTAACAAGAAGATTCTAGCAAAGTGGGTCAAACATTACTAGTATTTTTGTTAAACCCCCAGCTAAACTTAATTATTATAATACGTTATCTTCTGACACGACTGTCTAGTCCCAAACTCAGCAGAGTCTACATGTCTAGTACATAGTAACCACACTGCTAAAAACATACTTAAGTATATATTTCTAAATTCATAAACATTGTAGATAAATTGTGATTTGTATGGTTATTTGCTCTGTGGGGTGTGTCTCATCACACATGATTTGTCCTGGTCATCGACCCCTGGCTAAGCAGTTTCACTAGACTAGGATCTACTAGGCTAGGATCACTAGACCAACAGGCCAGCTTTTAAAAATCATAAGAAGGTTACTGAACACAAAGAACTGAGTGACATGATTTTTGTAGAACTAACACGCAATCGGATTTTTCTGTAAATGTTAAATTATTTATAAATAATGCATAGATTTATTAAGAAAGTTACTGTCTGACGACCTGAGGAAAATAGCTGGTATAGACTGCATGCAAAACGCAGCGGACCAGGTGCTACGGCACAGGTGGGGAGAGTCATATGTCCAGCACTGATTGCAATAGACTGAATGACAATGATTATGATAATAATAATAATCACAGTCATTGGGAATGATCTCTCTGATCTCAATTATGAGACTAGTGCTAAACAGGCGTTGCGGGACCGATCCTGACCTGAAAAAACTTCAAAATGTCTTTTGTCATACGGTAACAAAATACGCGCTTGCATTAGTTAGGTTATGCCGGTTCTCACGTATCCCTTTGGTACACTCAGATGGACTCAGACTGAATTAGATGCCCTTGGTAGAATGCCGACTTGCATTTCGGATGCACCATCCACATTCTTCGGTAATGAGGTTGTATAAGTTTGGAGGTCGTGGTCTTTTAAACATTTTAAACATTTGTAGTACTCAGTACTAATAATTGATATGGACGGGCAAAGAGCTCCATGGTCATATACTGATGTACTGATGTCGACATGTGGAATATCGATTCGGCAACCATTGTTCCGATAGTCATATCTGCTGACGGATTGATAGCCAAGAGCCTCGATCAACACTTTAAAAGCTCTCGTTAGATAGCTCAAGGGACTGCTGCCGAAGGCAGTTCTCCTCGACACGGCCTGCATTGTTAGGAGGTTCCTATCTTTGGAGCCCTAACCAGCGGTGTTTTGGTCCCTGTCCCCGATGTCGGTAGTCTACTATTCTTTATATTTTAAAATATATATTGATTTAATATGTAAGTAAATAATAATAACAACTCCACACATCTCACACACGGCCGACTGATTCCAAACTAAGCAGAGCTTGTACTATTGTAACTAGACAGCTGATAAACATACTTATATAAGTCTAAAAACATACATATTATAAATAAATTACACCCAGACATAGAACAAATAAAAAAATAATTAAAACAATTTTTCCCGTGGGGTAAATCTTTTAAATTTAGTTCGCATTTACGCTCGCCTATATCTCCGAAGGGGTACACAGAGATGTCTTACTCGTCCACTTCTACTTACAATAATTTAGTCCCACTTACATCATAGGGGCCGTAAGCCTATTGCCCTCATCTGGGTGCCGTGGGACTATATAAATACTGTCTGATAAATACCAGTCCAATCTTTTAGTCTCCTCTTATGACACCAACAGTAAGAGATGGAGTGCATTTATACTACTCCACTGAGAACAAAATAAATAGTTCATATTACTTATGGTATGATTTATAGAGCATGCTAATTTATGGTGTAAGAAATGCGTCGATTATGATTATACCATAAAATACGATTGAACTTGACAACATGAAAAACCTATATTTATTATTATTGGCTATTTGTTCAGGCCTTTACAAGCCTGTAATTGACTGATTATAATAATAGACTAATAGAACGCTACAAACTCAATCAAATAACTTTGAAAAAGGTATAACTGGAGAGATAGTACGGGAGGCTAAGTTGATTTCAGATTTAATACCTTTCAACGAGCAATTCTTGTATATATCTTTATATACACATAATTCTACTGTACGTGTGTATGTCACTGAACTCCTCCTAAACGGCTGGACCGATTAGAATATTTTTTTTGTATGCGATTGGGTGGCGCCCTGGATTCACAAATCAGCCCGGCAGATGGTGCTGCAGTCAGTATCTAGGTTATTTATCTATACTGCAACTTCAGGACAACGTCGGGTCCGCTAGTGTATCTATGTATATAAATATTCCCACTTGATACAATGATTCAGATACATTTTTTGAAAAACTAAATTTCGACACCATCTACAACTCAGGTGGGAAATAGAGCGGACCCGAAACCAGAAGACCCCGGTTCGAGTCCAGATGTTTTTTTTGTCTTTTTTTTTCAAGTTCTTTCTTTTAAACGATTTACCAAAAAAAAAGCATAGCAAAGCTCGGTCATCCGACAAGATCTTAAAATTGTATGTGTAGTCCATAGGGGACCTGGCCTAAAGCAATATCAGTTATGTGAACAATCAGATGACGTTCTTATATTCAAAGAATAGCTGACGTTTGTTTTTTCATTTTTTTAAAAAAAACGTTCACTGTACAAGTTTCATTGAACCTGAAACGATGTAAATTTTGTTAAATACAAGCTTATATGAACTGTTGACGTACCTATAAACCCCGTTATATTTTCAGCTATTTTTTTCCTCATTAAATATAGCATTGTCCCCAAATAAACTTTTTGTGTGTCAATTTTCAATTATCCCGAACCGTCAGCTATAGGTTTAAACAAGAAATTTTGCGATCTGAAATCACCACCCGAAGACGAGCAACGTTGACTCCCGTACTAACAGAAAATAACCCAAAAAGAAAACAAAATTCAAATTCAACACACAAAAACCACTAATTATGCATCTATTTGTAATTTAACAATGACCTACGTGTAACGGATATCATACAATGCACCAATATGCTAATGTCCCATCTGTGCAACCAACTTGTATTTCATTAAAGATATACGATTTTACTCACATGAGCATTTCGGGGATGCCTCAGTATTTTTGGTCTGACGTGAAGTGGTGATGCGTCCTTCTGTGTCGGTATCAGGTCCACCCCCGAATACACAAGTAATTAAAAGCTTTTTAAATCTTATACTATGTATATTACCTTCAAATGGGCGCATTTAATACTCCAAATAGATATAATACTGTTTGGAGTACGTCTATCTATCTTTAAAACGAAATCTGATAAGGAAGTTTTCACAAACTTGAAAGCGCTAAAATAACTTAAAACTTTGCAAAAAAGAACAAAACTGGTTTCATTACTTTCCTAAAATCCATACACGCTTTTATTTTTTAATGTAAGGATTATACTTTTTATAGGACAACTATCAACTTTTTTGAACACGTTTTAAAATATATACAGAAAATTAATAAGTAACGTAATTTTAAATTAAATTTACTGAAGTTGACGACAGTCTACAACCGCGAGCTGGTTTCCAGTAACAGCCCTCTGTCCTCTCTTATTGACATAATACTTCTTTAGTTATATTTATATTATACTTTTAAAATCAATGTCTTTATTATTACAACTAGTCAAATAATTAACATCATCGAGATATGTTATCATCTATTGTTCAAGATATTCGTCCAGTAATGTTCTTTCATCGTTAACCCTGCGAAAGCTGAAGGAATTTTCCTACAGACTTTCGTCGATTTTCATTGAATTGGGTCTTTAATGCCTTGTAAATGCACTGGGAGTTTAATTTTTTTTTCATTATACTCGTCGTTAGGGAGGTAATATACTAAAAGCATAACTCTAAAGGACTTCTCGCTCATATAAAACCCCTCGACTAACTACTTCCCGTACTACGTTGTGGTTAAAATAGATGAAGGATATAAAGAACGGTCAGCTTAGTATATTTCTGCTTAAATTCTAGGTGCGCTAGGGAATTACAAGACTACGATAGTACTTTGATTAAAACACGCTATTGTCGTAGTGTATCTTTACTTCAATGAAGGAAATGTACATCTTTTGCTATGTTAATTGTGGAAAGGGATCTCAAAGGCCACATAAAGCATTTCTTATTGAACAGATAGAGTCTTGTCACATACCTAAATATACACAAGAGCGAATACAAGAAAAAGGCTTCATGTATAACGACGCTAGAGTGATTATCGAGGTTTCATATTGTGTAGTTCTTTCGGCGGTTTTCCAACTTTCAATAAGTTTAAAGGCAAAGGAGTTCAACCTTTTCTTTCCTCTTTTTGATACAAGCTACTTTAAAAATAAGCTTTATGCAAATAATTAATCTTGTTGACAAATACTATAAAGTAGTATACCTGATTAGTAAACCCAAGTACACACATCTCCGTTCAATAAACTCTATTAAATGCAAGTTTTATATTCTGTACACTTAAATGCCATTATGCTGTTCTTAAAATATATTTACTTAGTCCTTGAAAAGAACTAACCTCTGCTTGCCTTAAGCAGAGGTTAGTTCTTTTCAATGTCAGAAGGTGTAGATTGTCCTTAAAAAATCAAAATCAATTCAGTATAATAAATAAGGCATCTAAAAACTTTCATTCGTTGTTTCTGTCAATTGTGCGGTTAAAACCTTCTTTTAATTTCTAATAGATTAGCACAGAAAATTGAAGTAACCTGAACCACCTGCCACCCTGTATCACTGTAACAAGATATTTTTCCCGTAACAGAAGAAGTTTAATGTAGTATATTTAGTAGATTTATTTATTTTTATTCTGTTTGGTTTTAAACAAATCCCAATTTTCGAATATACCTCTGCTAAGTATTAGTTAGATGCAAGTAAAAAACGTAATTCGTTTAAACAGTGCCAGTTATCTTATTATATTATTTTTTACATTTTATATATACCTATTGAATTTCATCAACGGTCCTTCTAGTATAGCTGTTATAAGTTTTCCTAATGCTGCTTGCAGTAATGGTGACAGGAAATCTCCGATTGCCACTCAATCAATCCTAGCCAAAGTCATTATGCGAACCATCCAATTTAGCACTAGAATACTGGTTAATTCTAACAGTGATACATTCCGTTTCATGTTTAATAGAAACAAAATACCAAAAAAAATGTTGCATATTGTTTTTTATCAGACAATTTACATATATACAGTCATATAGTACCAGGTTGACGTCAATAGTCTGTCCCTCCGACGCCTGGGGCGAATAGGGGGCCCTAGTCACCCCAGGCGCCGGCGTGCGCAGAATGACCTGCGACCTCCATAAGTGCGGGCGTGGGGGTAGCGGATCGAGCTGCCTGCTACCCTAGCAGAAGCAGGCCTGAGATGGTCGTGCGTCGTGTTCTACGCGCGCCTCTCTAAGTTAGAGGGGGGCAAGGCTCCCCGCTTTCCACGGTGTGGTCGCCCGATGGTCAGGCGACCCAAGCTCTGCAGGGGTTCTCGGAAGCTTCCTTCTTAGGGTATATCCCGAGGGTATATCTCTGCAATAGACCCACTAGTGACGAAACACCGTGTGGTTGTAGTCGGTTTGAATCCGACATACTACTTCACTGTTAGCTCCAGTTAGGTGATGACCCATTGGGGTTTCCACACGATAAAGAAAAGTCTTGCCGCCTATTACATTTTTTTTTATGCGATAGGTGGCAAACGAGCAGACGGGTCACCTGATGGTAAATGACTACCGCCGCCCATGGACACCCGCAACTCAAGAGTCACAAGTGCGTTGCCGGCCTTTTAGGTAGGAGTACGCTTTTTTCTTGAAGGTTTGAAGGTCATGTCGTATCGACATTAGTGGGTCCGTTAAATTTTAATTGGCAAAACGTGGTTGTATAATGCACCACTGCCTACCCCTTCGACGATGCAGGCGTGAGCGTGTGTATGTATGTACTCATATCAAAAGCTCTATTCCTTTAAGGGAAATTACAGTTTTCGGGAGTAACAAACGGTATTTTCAAAATAGATGATAAGTACAATCATCTGAAATTTATTTCTTTTTTTTTCTTTTATAATATATTTATAACCAACATTTTTATATATTCAAATCGTATTGTTTTGGACACGAGAAGAAAAATTAACAAAGTTTTAAGAATTGTAATGGCAAAATACTCAAATAATAATTTAAAAAGTTGTAGAAAATCATACTTTAAATAATAAAATGTAATAAATGATTTTCTATAATTTAAAATACGTAATTAAATTTCTGTGGGAAATACGCCGACTCGGCACTTTAAGCCGATGTGTCAGATGAGGGGTTAATTCACACGTCGATGACGCGTTAGACCATTGAAAACGCAGTGCTCAATATGTGGATGTGTAGTATATAAACTGCGGGCTGACAGGCAGGAAGCATCGAAGTGTCCAACACATCATCTCTTCTTATATTTTAATCATTTATCAATTTAAAAAAGTGAAATATGAGATCTTTAATTATCTCAGCTGTTCTCGCCATCCTGGCAACAAACGGTAAGTTTAAAAAAATATTCAAATTATAAGTGTTAATTCAGTAATTAAATCGAATCTTAATGTTCATTAATTAATTAAAGAGTCAATAATACTTTTTAATATTTCTTCATTAATTAAAAAAGTCAAAGTAAGGAAATTCGTTTTATAGAGCAATAAAAAAAGATTTTCATTTCATATCACATTATTTAAAATTTTCAAGTGTTGATTAGCATTTTTCATATTAATTCTACATCATTTAATTCTTTATAGTCTCAAAATGTTCAAGTTTCCTCATTCAAAATGTCTTTAACGACTCGTAAAAATTCAATTCTCCATAAAAAAAATAAACCTATAAAATAATATTTGCTGCACCCTAAATAATATAATCAATCCTACTTGCATCTTTAGATGTAGAACTAGGTTTAAAACGATGTAAATCTTCGCAAAATTAAAAAAATAGAACTGATAGATATCATGTAGACTAAGGTCAAATAATTGCAACTTAAAATCATGATCATAGATAAATTTGTAAGTAAAGGCAAAGGAAGCATGCGAGAAACGCAGTGATCATCCTCCGATATTCTCGGATCGCACAAACATCCGACGCTCGGCCTATGTTTGATTTAAAAAACGTAAATAATATTTGGTGCATTCTACACCTGACATTTTATAACTATCGTGTAATGTTTGCCTGTTACTAATGAATTAATATTATAACTTGATTGAAAATAGTTCACGTTATCAAGAATTATCATACATACGCTCAAGCCTATATCCCGTAAGTGGTAGGCAGAGGTGAATTAAACACCTACATTTTGCCATAATATGACATGATTAAAGCAAGTATTTAATAAATAGCAGCACAATTATTGGAGAACATGGAAAAATTAAAATCTGTTCTTGGGTAACATTAATAAATAATACCATCCCTGTCTATCGAAAAGGCTTATTCAAAAAATATACAAATAAAGAGAAAAATTCCCCCTAATCTTAGTGTAGTTAAATGAACGAGAGCTAATCACACCTTTATTCCTAATTCTGTTAGATTTACCAAACCTAATCGTAGAAAAATGCAATAAAAATTTTCAATTCGTTTTTCAAGTTCAATGAATTCATTAAAACACATGATTTAGCATCGATGCATTTAGTTCTGCTTTAGCTACAATGCACCGTAAAATCACGATGTTATAGTCTATAACGAAACATTCATATCTGTCTCTATATTGCGATTAGTTACTAATACGCTACTATATGTAAGTATTTAAATTTATTGTCAAATTTTGAAAATCCTAGCATTGCAAACTACTAGGTTTACAATCTTGACCTAAAATATCTTAGATAATCCACGAAAGGTCACACAATCTATTTGTATTTTCAATTCTCTCTCAAATGCATTACCCGTGATAATTCTATCTAATAATAAAATATCATATATTGCGGAATTCGCTCTCTGTCACGAACTAATCTATTATCTATAACTTTTTACAACATTCATGTGATATTTCGTACTGGTGCTGTGACTTTTCTTTTGCAATAATTATTTACATATTTAAAATTGGTAATTAAATGCCGGCCAAAAAGTGGGGCTTAATTTTGTCAAACATTTCAAATTAAAAAATATATGAAAAGCAGTACTTGGTTATAATTACACTACTCAGCTAATTAAGTGGCCCATAAGGTTATTAATATACTCAGGGCATGCTATTGAGAATAAATTGCCTTACTGGTCCAACTTACTAGACCCAATAATAGCAATAACTGAAAATCGAAACAGTTACGTTATCCTCTGAAGAATAAATCCTTCATTGCGCAAACATATGATCGTTTCTCATTTGATAGCATTACCATTCATGGGACGACTTCGCTCATAAACTTTAGCAAGGGTATATAAATTTGTCCGTTTGATTGACATCTTAAAAAATGTCCGGCACATTCGAAGCAGAAAAAGAATCAAATAACTTACGATTCGTTTTGCATAATTTGACATTCTAATAGAAAAAATGTACGTTTGTTACGTACGAAATTGAATCTCCCAATCGTATTCAGAACAATTTAACAAAGGTTTTGAATTGCATTGACAACTTTTAAGACTAATGAAACCATTTAAAAATCAAAAGCGTAGTATTTTGCAGTACCACTGTGTTTCCATTTATTAATTGTTCTTAAAATGTTTATAAAGTTCTCAAAAATGCAATGGTTGATATCGCATCCTACTGTTTTAATAATGACTGTTAAAGATAAAAGAAACAATAAGTCATATTATCAAAACATCATCTGTAGAAAAGAGAGTATTGATTATAAAAAAAAAAATGTTTTAATAACACGATTCATTGTTGATACTTATCATGAGAATGATATCGTTTAAGAATACAAAAACAAACAAATACTTTTGCCAATGTACACCACACATGAGTAAATAACGAAATACCAACATTTAATGGTAAACTTCCAGTCACCTTTGCGTTCGGATGGGGATACCGTGCCTCTGATCAGAGGCGCTGGGCCGTCCTGCATCCCGCCTGCGGTGGCCGTCAACAATCTCCTATCGCTATTGCTGCTAGACAAGCTATCCCCATTTCCATTCCCGCAATGGAACTTATCGGCTACCAGAATCCTCTACCAGGACCTCTTACCACCACTAACAATGGACATTCAGGTAAAAAGAAACCAAATAAGCTTAATCACATCATGCACAAATCTGATTTACAATTTATTGCTTTATTATTCGGCTATCGCAAACATTTAATAGTAGCTAGTTCTTGTTTAATCGGAATCCTATCTTTCAGTGGCGCTCACCATCCCTAAATACAGCTCCGAAGAAGAAAAGAAAGGTTTCCGACTCCCATACATCTTCGGTGGTCCCCTGGACAATGAGTATGAAATTGAAGGCCTTCACTTCCACTGGGGAGACAAGAACAACCGTGGTTCAGAACACACCCTTAACGACATGCGTCTGCCCCTTGAAATGCATATCATCCACAGGAACAAGAAATATAGGAACCTGGCTGAGGCTCTCCAGCACCCCGATGGTCTTTGCGTACTTGCTTTCTTCTACCAGGTAAAATACACAATATATTTGTAAAAACTTTTCAAAATATATGTTATCAATTTAATTTTTATCAAAATACACTACAACTACAAGGAACACTTGGTTGCCAACAAGTTATTATTAACCAATTTTCACAGGTTGTTGAATTCGACGCCAAGCTCCTTACCCCCATCGTGAAGAACTTGTCCGCCATCGAAAACTACAACACCAGTATGCAGCTCCCCCACACTTTCTCCCTGTCTTCAATCCTGTCCGGCCTCGACACTGAAAGGTTCTACACCTACAAGGGATCTCTCACCACCCCCCCTTGCGCCGAAGCTGTCACATGGGTCGTGTTCTCTGACTACCTCCCAATCTCCGTTTTCCAGGTAAGAAAATCTAATTTACATAGCAACAAAAACTGTTTCAATATTACTTAATAGTGACCATTACTTAATAATGTCTGTTTTCACAGATGGACAACTTCCGTGGTCTCCTGTCCAACCTGAACCTGCCCCTTGTCGACAACTTCAGGCAGCTGCAACCACTGTTCGGCCGTCGTATCTTCGTCCGCATCACATCCAAGAACCCCAAATTCAAGAAGACCAAGCTCCACTACTCCAAATGGGACTGGGTTGGTCACAAGAAGGCCGAAAATGATGTCGCCGAGTTCGACGAATAAACACACCCATATCTTCGCCTTTTGAAAAGAGCTCCACTAATTAATCATTGAATCTTACGGGTCTTCAAACGTTTTATTACGGGTCTTAACTCATTCTCATACTAAGTATGTATGTGCTAAATGTTAGCATTTTGTTTTTATATGTATATGTCTGTGTTCACTGTATTATAATGTATGTGTAGTGTGTACTTATTATATTGTAGGAATAAACTTGTTATTAATCTTAAAATAAATATTGAAGAATATTTTTCTCATTTTATTCTAACAATACACATCCACAAATAAATACCTACGTTCTAATTTTATACAATAATAATAATAATATCCTGAATATGTCATTTGAATTAATTGCCGTAGTTTTCAGCTCCGAACATTGACTGTAAAATAAAAATAAAAACAGCATAAAAACAACTGAATTCAAATAGAAAACAATTTTGTTATACTCACTCAATGAATGTTCAAATTTTATGAATGTCGCACACCACTCCAATATTTTTTAATTAGTAAAAACAACACTATCAAACACAACACAGTATAATATACAACACTCTTCATATTTTTAGCACACTGTCATGTTTCAATGGATTTTTACAAACGCGCACGGGAAGCCATGACTGACACAATGCCAAGAATCCAGAAAAATACACACTTGCTTACAATTTGATCACAGTGCATCACATGCTTGTCATGATTTTATTTACTTCTCAATTTCTTTATTATACTTATTTTGACATCATTGTATATCAATCCTTTACCATATTTAATATTTTTAATTTAGCCTGCTTGCCCAAAAGTTGCTACGAAGCCCTTTTTTTTACATACTTGTTTTATTTATAGGAAACATAAGACAATATCACTAATAACTAGACAGCGAGTGTTCCTCTCCTAGTGTGCCACAGGAAGTTAAGGACGGTTGGGTAAGCGACCTTGGCTTCCGCAAACTACTAGTTTCAGTCTTGTTTCTTCGTTCAAGGCGTACAGCATCCCTTATCTTTCCTTCCTTCCTATTGAGATTAGGAGTCAGGCTGGCAGTCGGCGATAAAAAAACTAGCCAAAACCCTTTCACAATTAGATAAATTTTCAAAGATGTTTAAAGTCAGTTTAAATTATGTCATTATTAACCTGATTAAGATTTTGCCAGGGATAATATAACAGTTACAAACGTGCCAGAACCTGAAACCTATGTGACAGGTTAAACGAAGCGTAAATAAAAACACAGCACCTACAAGTTTAGAAGAGACAATCTTCAGGGTGAAGTTGGCTACATGTTTTAGGACTGAACGTTCATATACCATATCGTATACCGTTCACATATCATACCTCTTACTCAGCGTACTAGCCATTATATAGGTTGTACAAGGAAGGAGTACAACAGGATTACTTTCTAAAACTGTTTCACTGATAAGTGGGAAAGCTTGTCCTCCGAGCAGAAGGCATAAAACATCAACGAGTCGTCCTCATTGACCGTTTGCCTGTTCGGAAAGGGAGCAAGGCTCTGCCCGCGCCTTTGGCTGTTCGTTTAGTGACATACGGCCAAAGGCCCCTAAGGGTGGGTTCAGGTCTAATCCGCTAACACCTAAATACCGTATTTTAGTAGTGCTGTTTTATTTTATTTATGATCGCTAGTGGTGAAGGAAAGAGACTGGATGAATTCTATCTGTCCCTCTTGTCGGCGTCGGCAGATATGGCAATTCACCGACCTGATAGTAAGAGTTTAAGATATCTGTCATTCAGATATTTCCTGTAAATATGACTTACGTACATATGTGCGTAAAAGATTATAGAAAACTTAAAACTAAGCAGTAATTTATCAAAGAATAAAAACACTTGTCGAGTCTGTAACTTTTATGGAACCCCAATTATTTTCACCCCAACATTATCTTGGTTAGTCAAGCATCACTCACAACACAGCAAAAAAAATAAAACAAATCGTCTTGTATTTTATTATCTATTATACAACTTCAAGAAATGCTATACAATTTAATACTTTGTAATATTATATTTTATAGGCTGGAACTCATTAAACACACTTTTCATGAATATGTTAGTATATTGTAAAGATTTTTAGATGGCAGCACTCTAATATACGAGCTTTTTGAAACCCCAGCCATAGCTATACCATAATTAAAGTTCAATTTGAAGTATATTTGGGTTATGGAATGTATTAGTGAATTGCCACAGTTTGAAATAAATATATGCACACTTAAAACCTGAATTTCAATAATATTGTTATTGAGTGGTCGAAATATGGCGGTATATACATTGCCAGTGTGCAAGACAACAGTATCATGCAATTAACATTATTTTTAGCGCACCAAGTCCTCTGGGTTGAACATGCCCTGAAATAAGAAAAAAAAGTTTTGAACATAAGAAAAATAACGAATGTCAATTACATTAAAGTGTCGGAAAAAAGTCTTACACACACACACACACACAGTTTTTTCGATTTCGACCGAAATCGAATCGAAATTTGTATCGATATGTCGTGTTGTTTGTATAATACGCATTGACAGCGCGCCATGGACTCACTGATCAAAACGCGCGTCGTTGGCACATAAAAAACAATGGTGTGCAAAAACTCTTAATTGCGAATATATGCGGTATAAATAAATGATGACTTCGACGTCTGAAAAAAATATATTAGTAGTCAAAGAAAACTTAATGGATATTCACCTTCGCCCGACGTAAAATGGAATCTTTGCTCGCGTCGTAGGGATGGTCTTTGGACGGGATCTCAAGTACGGCGGGCACCGGCGCCGAGTGTGCGTCGATCACATGTCTGATCAACTCCGCAACGTTCTGGTTGATCAGAATGATGTCAATGTCATCACGCTTGACGAACCGCTTAAAGCATTCCTCAATTTCACTTACTGCGGTATCTGGAATAACATCAGCCTATTTTTACGTGTCTCCTTCATTTACAAATAGTCCAAGAAATATAAGTTGTAAATAGTATTGAGAATAGCGCCATCTGTTTGATTAATGACCGAACTAAATATAAGATTAAAGTTTATGTTCATACATCATATTTAGAGAAATGAAAATCAAATCTCCATTGTTATTGCTTTAATAAAATATTCTGCACAGTCATGTTCTTAATTTAGAAATATATGGGTGTAAAAAACCTCCATCATGCAATTTTAGAACTCGTAACTAAGGCTAAATTATATTTACAATAAAATGCAAACACAATACATGAAGATGGCAGAAATTGGTTTGCATTACATGTTCCTTTGTCAGAATTAGATGAATTATATTTACAAATTTAACAATACTTACATAACATATTCAGTAATAAAATATGTAAAAAAACTACAATAGCTTTATTTTAAACACTAGTATTGATGTGGTATGTGGATGATGTGACCAGATATATTCTAAAACTGTTGTTTTAATATATTTTCTTTTACTGAGACATATGGATAGCACATACTTATACAACTTTGTACAACAACTATATATTTATACATATGTGTATATGTTAAGATTAAAGGTTTTTTTATAGTAGTTCAAATTTGGAACAGCAACTTAAATATTTGTTAAAAAGAAAATACACTTAAAGATTTTCTACAATAACTAATAGTTAAAACTAAAACACACGCTTTCATAGAAAATCTGTAGACATGCATCTGACAAAGTGTTTTTTAGTTTTTTTTTTAACTATTATTAATAATTTCATTATTACTTTTAAGGAAGAGGTTAAAGAAAACAAAAAATCGCTAATCCTGATTATCCTAGTAAGGATAACGGGTCTAACGGTTGTTAATATTGAATTGTCATTGGTCCTTGATAAGTATGCCAAATTTCAAGTTAATCTGACATTTTGAAGGGGGTCAAAGTCATGTTCAAAGCTACCGTTACATAATAACATACATACATACACACATAAAGCATGTTAAAAAGACAAAGATAAATATAAAAGACCAATATGAGAGACTCATAATATATAATCAAATCAGTAAAGACATAAATATATACATATATTATTATTTTTCATAGCATAGCAAACAAGCGGCGGTGACGGCGCGGTAGCGTGATGGCGAAGAAGAAGAAGTTAGGGAAAAGAGGGGAGGAAGGATAGGGTTGTTGGGCCTCTGGTAACCTCAGTTACTAGCTGAAACACAATGCAAGTATTGCTTGGCAACCAGTTTTCTGGCAGTGGTATTACTCCCTAAATATTAATGATTTAAGTAAATCATTACTCTTGTAGCATAAAAGATTACAATATAAATTTATAAGATAACTATTTCAAATAAAATATTTATACATACATCTTATATCCTTGGCACTATTATTGATGTGTGACAAGAGCTATGGATTATTATAAATATACTCAAAATCTAGATTGTAACTAGGGCATAAATGTTATACCTGCTTTTTATAGAGACCAGTTCTGCAGGGTTTTGAATCCATGTTTTTCACAATTTTCAATAAATAGAGGGCTCCATTAATGTAACACTTTCACAAAATTATTATAATTTAAAACCAATAAAGTAATTAATAGATGAACTTTTGTTGCTCATAGTATAAACAATACAGCCATTGACAAAATGTTTAACTCACAAAGTGACATTTAAAAAACATGAAATTTTGTCAAGAGCTCAGGACTGATTTTGTTTCTGGCATGACTTGTTTTTATCCATCCAAAGGATGTTCGTAATAGAATAATTTTATAATAAATCTGAAGGACTTACTTTTGTCAACAACCATGAAGTTAGGGTGTCTGTTCTTGTTAATTTCACCAATCCCACCCAGCAGGAAGCCAACGCATGTGTCCTGGAATCAAGAAAAGGTTCATGTGAGTTTACTGAGGTCTTAATTATAAGAGAATGACCAGAAAGGAAAATCTGACAATATAAACACACCTACGCGTGAATTAAGGGTCAAATTATTTACTTACTTCGTCTCCGATGACACTGATCAATTTACCCTTAACAGCCGCGTGTAAAGCCATATTTTTTTGTGTTTTTCTTCCTAATGTTTATTTCAAAATTATGTGCTATCACACGGGCTCGTCACCTGACTCTTGCCTGACTTAAAGATTTTTGACGTGCCGTTGGCAGCCCTGCATGTGATCATTGTTTTTTTTTTAATATCTGACATGTCCTGACTATATTTCTCGGATACTGTCGATAGTAGTACTGATTGTATATTTTTATGTAACTTTAGTTTCTAAACGTATCTCTAGCTGTCATTGAAAGATGCGTTCCATAACCATGTAAATTGAATATTAAATCCATAACATATTTTTGTCTTTATCTATTGAATACAAACTTCCTTCTCTAGCACGCTAAAAAACATGAAAAGACGTTTGCAGTAAGTTTTTCTGTGTAGATTTATTATTTTGTGTTGTGGTGAATTTCACTAGTTGGTATAAGTGACAAAGAAAGATAAGGATGTTTAATATAAAAAACTATGGCAGTAGCTCTGAAGACGAAGACAATGACACGGAGGTGGCAAGTGAACACAGTAATGAGAAATTGTTGACTCATTTAAAACCTGTAGATCAAAACTTTTCTGTGGCTAAATCAATGCAAATATGCGCTGCACCTGTTGTTATGCCGACGGTAAGTTTATGTGGAATACTTATTTACATTGATAGTCTCTTTTATTAGGAGCACACTCTAAAGGATCACACTATATCCAGATTTCTTTTTTTAATTGAGAATAACCACTTTACTGCTTATTGCAATCCTAATGCTTATTGTTTAAGACACGACAAGGACTGCCTGGCTTCACAAGGTTTGCCATATGATATGACAACACCATATGATAGAGCATTGGCATACAATCTTGCCATCAAGACCTGGTAAGATGTTCTCTGAAAGTTTCCATTAGTCAATGAAAAAAGAATAGCCCAACAAGACTATTATAATTATACACATACACAAGCTCACACCTGTATCAACTAAGGGGTAGGCAGAGGTGTATAAAAAACCCACATTTTATAAATAAGAATTTGGTTCGACTATCATAAAAGTAATTTTATTTAACCTTCATAACTGCTTTTTATTACAGAATAATGATGACACAAGAGTACTGATACCAAACAGTGAAGAATTAATGCACAATCCTAAATATGAAGAACTGTTTGCCCCCACATATGGTCCAGAGAACCCTTTTCAAACCCAACAGATGAAAGCCAATAGAAATATATTATCAGGTTACGTAGAGAAGGCACATATAAGTGATTTTCAGTTTGAAAATCAGAGAAGAACATTTACAAGTTATGGGTATGCCATGGATCCTTCTACGGATGGTGATACGGGGAGTGGTGATGCTATTGTTGGTGAGTATGTGGTACATCATATTTAAAGTTAGTGTATACTTGTATTTGTGTGTCAATTTGACTAAGTTTATTTATATCTTCAAACCAGAGATCTTCTATCTATCTTTGGTAGCAAAAAGTCTGAATCAGGTAGAGCAGAAGTACAAGTTGCCAATGACTGATAAAAACTGTCTGATTCTATAATGTAAAAGAATTATGTAAATAATTTTTTAAAGATATAAAACACATGAAAAATACTTTTAGTCTATATAAGATCATTATAAAATCCTAATGGCTAATAATAAAGAAGGGACAGGACACATTTATCATCATCTCTTATCTGACACTGATTTTTATATAGTTACAGCACATATTAGTTGAACTTCCTTGACATAATTATTTATTGTCAGACTACACTTCATGTAACAGCCATTCATCTTACTAAATGACATAGTCTCAGCTTGCAGGTCGTTATTTTTTTCTTCGCACACATACAGTCTTCATAGATTGACTAATAATATCTAATAGTTACAAAATAACTTTATATTTATATTTTGTTTTTACCTGTTGTGCAAAGCTATCAAATGTAACAAAATCTACTAAATATAATACTAAAATCCTGTGGTTATTGAGGAAGGTTAAGGGATTGGACTGTTATTTATCAGACAGTATATAATATACAGTGCCCACTGATGACAACAGGCTTGCCCCCAATTTCTTAAGTGGGAGTTAATTATGTTTGGCAATATGAAGGCGCCAATCTATCTTAATATATATAATTCTACTGTACATGTGTATGTCACTGAACACCTCCTAAACGGCTGGACTGATTTGAATGAATTTTTTTGTATCTGTTTGGGTGGCGCCCTGGATGGTTTAGATTCACAAATCAGCCCGGCAGATTTCGCTGCAGTTGGTATCTAGGTTATTTTTCTATTTGCAGTATAGAAAAATAACCTAGATTCCGACCTTCAGGACAACGTCTGTTGGGTCCACTAGTATAAGTATATAAAAGTAGTATAAAATCAAGCTAAATATATTCACATATTTTTTTCTCTAATAGGTATATAAAGTATTGACCATATATTATTTTTAGTATCAACAATGGTGTCAGCCCCAGAAGAGACAGTAGGCAAGTCAGTATTTGAGACAATAAAGAAGAGGCCTCTAGACAAAAAGAAAAGAAACAGAAACGACAATCCTGAAGATGTCACTGGATTCTTAGGGCCATGGGGTGGATTTGAAGGAGAACAGAGGTACAGTATATGCTAATAATGTAATAAAATCTTTGAGGCATATAATCATGCAGTTAATTTTCTTTACACACATACTTTCTTTGTTCTGTGTGATTTGATTTGTCTTTTCTAAATGATGCTAAGTTAGTGTGTATACCAACATAACTATAAGAATCACACTCAACATGAGAAAATGACATTACAATGCTTTGATCATTGATGAGGGCCCTCCTCAAAATCACAAATGTCAAAAGTAGACCATTTCTTTATTTCTGTTAGCTATTTTGGTTTATGTATTTATTGTGGTTCCTACTCATATTTAAAAGTAATAAATACTTCCAGAGTGATGAGGCCTGAAGGAGAAGAAGCAAAGGAACTAGCAGAAATAGTTGCAAAACGTCAAAAGAAGGGCAAGGTTGATGATGATAAACCGTTAGAAGAAAAATCTATATTCCATAGTATGTATATCATGCAATTTGAAGCACTATATAAGAGTCTTTATTTTTTTAATCTTGATTAACCAACTGCACAAGAAGGAGTATTATGTTCCTTGAGTGTATGTATGTTGTTTTTTGTCCCAATGTAGAAACAAAACAGCTTTATGGCTTTTTCCATGTGAGGTGTTGCTTGAATTGTTTTAATAGTGAGAGTGACATAAAGTTAAAATGGAAGTTTTCATGAAATCAGGTTTGTATATTTTTAATAATTTATACTTATTTGTTTTAAACTTATCACCTTAAAGTTAGGAAAGAAGGTTCACTACCACTACCTTCTTGTGGATTATGAAGGATTGTGGAATATTAATTGTGAATGAGGAATGAAGTGTGGAATATGAATTGTGAATGAAGAATAAATTGTGGAATATGAAGTTTCTTGTAGAAGTTGTGTATGTGTATGTATCAATTTAGAAATATATAACTGGGCTATTTTTTATATGTTACACCACACCAATGTTATTGTTTATAAATATAACTTTCAAATTACTTACACAGAACCTACAATAAATTGAACTGCAGGATTTGACATGCCAAGTTATATGTGAAACTAATAAAAACATGTTAAAAATATTAAACCTGAGTGCATTATTGACTATATGTCTATTTTATCTAAGATTTGTATTGTATACTAAACGAAACGCGAGCTTTCGTCATGGCAACTATTCTCCAGCAAAATGAAATGTTTCTTGCTATTAGTTTTATTTTTATTTTTTCCTCTGTATACACACAGTTACTTGGCTAGACAATAGCCTTAACCTTTCTAGGTCTTATGGAAGTGGGTTAGGTTTTTGATCTACATATATGTCAGTCAGTATTAATGAAATTTGGGGTTTTAATTAAGATACAAATTTAATTTGTTTATGATAACTAGATGTTGAGTTATTAAGCGGTCAATAGTACATATTGCTGCTGAGCAGCCCATTCCTTTCTTGAACTCCAAGAATCAATTGAATACTATATACTGAAGTATATTATGGTATATACAAATTCCTTAATACAGTATTATTATTAATACATATTTTGTGGTGTTAGTTGACAGCTCGGTGGACTACCAGGGCCGGGCGTGGGTGGAGGCTCCTCGCAGCGAGACACAACTGCGCAGTGACACTCCGCCAGACAAGTGCTTCCTACCCAAGGTATGTCTGTAATGTTTGTCACAAAGAGATGAAGTACGAGTTATTACACTACCTCTTAACCGACTTCAAAAAGAAGGTGGTCTTAATGCTACAGTTTTTTATGTGTATGTTATGCGATATCTTTACTGTTTGCACTTGAGGTTGGTCCCATTTTAATTTGTAGCAAATATTCATCCTCTAAAATGGAAGTTTATGGATGAAATTAAAAGAACAGAAATGTACTATTTAATTATAAAACAGCTTGTGCGATAATTTATAGTTTGAAGTGTGGCAGAAGAGGTAAAATATATTAATAATATATGTATAGTAATATGCAAGTTGGTACGTTTATCAGCAGTCAGATTTCAATAGTACAGACTCTGCTTAGGTTGGGATCTATTTTTACTATTAGCCGTGTTTTTCGGTTCAGTACAATACCACCCCATCTCTTCCCGTAGTTCTCGTACAGGGTGACTAAGGGATCGGACTGTTATCTATCAGACAGTATATATACAGTCATACAGTGCCCGGATGTCGGCACTAGGCTTGCCTCCTATATGTGTGTGGGACTGAATTATGGGTAGCAAAAAGTAAGGGTTTAATACGCATTCTCCCTCTCCCTATTAGGTAAATTGGACTAAATTATAATTGGCAAAATGTGGGCGCCAATGACACATTTGCTCAACCCTTCGGGGATACAGGCGAGAGTGTATGGATGTATGTGTATGCATGTTTTATTATTAAAAGTGCTATATGTATGTTTTATGATTAAAAGTGCTATATGTATGTTTTAGGATTATAAGTGCTATATGTATTTATGTGCAGGCTCACATCTTCACGTGGAAGGGTCACACGAAGGGCGTGGCGGCAGTGCGTTGGTTTCCGCGCACCGCTCACCTCATGCTGTCCGCCGGCATGGACTGTCGAGTTAAGGTAATGTACTCATTTATTACTTGCTAGCTTTGGCCCGCAAATTTAGTATCAATTCCTGCGGCAAATTGAAGCCTATATTTTAAGTTAGACATCTAACAATACATCTGTGAAAACTTCATTCAATTACATGCAGTAGTTTTTACGTGATGCGCGTACAAAGAGACATAGGGAGACGACATATCTAAAAATTGTTGTTTAGCCTTCTGTTACTAATAATATTTATAGAGTACAGACAGCGGCCTATTACAATATTTATTGATAGAGTTTGTGTCTAATATATATATATATACATATGTAAACTCATTTTCATGATATGTTTAACGTTTATATGGTACAACTTAAAAGTTAATATATATTCATAAAATATCTAAATATATATACACTGCGTTACAAAAAGTTCTGTTTATATATTATAAATCCCTTGAATTGCATAAATCGATAAAGAAAACATTAAAATTTTTAGTTCAGGAATCTTATTATTAATATTAAACTGATAATTGTACCTTAACATTAATTGATCTTTAGAGCTAATATTTAATAAGAAAGAGGGCTGACATGAATAAATCTGTAGGTATTTAATACAATATACATACAATATACATAAAAAATTAAATCCTTAAAATTGACAGAAAAAATTATCATATGTTGTTTAGAAGTGTGCACTCACACCAAGGGAATAATTTTTATACGAATTTATTTTTGACATAGCCAATTTTTTTTAAAAGCTAAAGCTCAATAACGACATGACAGATTTCATTTTGTTTTACTATTAGAGAGCCATGCTTTGGCACGAATGGTCCGGCTCGACCGGAGTAATGCGGTCTCGCAGTACACCGACCGTCTAAAACATCTCTTATATCTTATCTTGCTCTCTATTACGGAAATGGTACTCAATAATAATCAGAAAATGTGTTAGTCACGCTTCTGACCGAACTATTCGAAGATACTAGTGTCAATGTATGTATATACATGTATGTATAATAATATGTATGGGTACAACTGCAATAACGTACACGTACACCTACCATAACGTACACGTACACCTACCATACACGGTTAGTCACCATTTGTATATTTTTTTTAGATTTGGGAAGTATATGGCGATCGTCGCTGCATAAGAACGTACTTCGGGCATAGACAAGCTGTTAGAGATGTCAACTTTAACAATAGCGGGAAACAATTCCTTTCAGCAGGTTTGTTAATACCCTTTTTTATTGTTTTTTTTTTTTTGTTATTGCATTACACTGGGTGTCCCAGTGTAATGTAATAACATCGTCATTGGAGTAACACACTGACATATCTATATAAAACCTAATTTAAAAGTTAATTAAGTTAATACCTAAGTAGTTAATTTTGAAAGACATTTCCCGCAATGGGAGTTAATCATGTGTGGCTGGGAACTTGACAAGCATACAAGCAACGGACACAAAGAACATCCAGACTTGGGACAAGTATCTGTGAATCACACACACATCATCGCGGGAGAGCCATGCTTAAACACGAATGGGCCGGCTCAATCGATGTTATGTTATAATGCTTAAATTGTTTTGCCTGCTCACTGAGGGTACCGGAGGCCCAACTCCCTCTCTTTCTCTCTTCTCCTATATTTTTTAATATATGTAAGTTAACTGTCGTCAACCAGGCACTCTGGGAAGTGAAGACGGGTAAATTTGGAATATATTGAAAGGGAGAAGGGAACGTAATGGAGAAAACGGCTAAATTTGAGCTAAACGTGTCAGGTAAGCAATATATTATAAGAAGATGTAATTATATTTAAGGATAATTATTTATAACTAAAAATAAAATAAAAAAGTGTTTTTTCGGACAAATCAACTTATTAAGAATTCAATATGTATAGTATAATTAATTTTTGTACGTCCGCAGCCTACGACCGTTACATAAAGCTGTGGGACACAGAGACGGGGGAGTGTATATCAAGGTTCACATCCCGGAAGGTGCCTTACTGTGCCAAGTTCAATCCCGACGAGGACAAGCAGAACCTCTTCGTAGCCGGGACCTCCGATAAGAAGATTATTTGTGTAAGATTTATAATATATATATATATATAACGATAGAGATATATTGATATACATAATATAATATATCTATAAAGTAAATATTTAAAATAAGAATAAAATATTAGAATAAAAACTTTTCTGAGTTACAATAATATATTAATTACAAGACCTTTGTCAAGGAGAATGTCGTCCAGCCGCGACGGTACCGGACGTCATACTGGACGACTCCTTATATGTACATCTTTATATATATAATTCTTCTGTGAGTGTGTATGTCACTGAACTACTCTCAAACGACTGGACGGATTTTGATGAAATTTTTTGTGTGTGTTCAAGGGGATCTGGGAATGGTTTAGATTCACAAATCAGCCCGGCAGATGGCGCTGCAGTCGGTATCTAGGTTATTTATCTGTATTGATCCTAATCGCTTGAAATATCATGCAGGACAACGTCTGTCGGGTCCGCTAGTTGTAATGTATATTTAAATAAACATGAATGTAACTTGACAATACGATGCGATACGAAACTAGTCCGGCATCCCCGAAATACACACGCTAGTAAAACCGTATATTTAAACAAAAAAGAATAAATTAACCATGAGAGAGCCATGCTTACGTACATACGTATCGGTCAGCACGACCTTTGTAACACCATGGTCTCACAGAAAACCGATTGTGAATTATAATTTTTTGGTGTTTTGCCGAGTGAGTGAGGTTATCGGAAAAAAAATAAGGGGGCACCCTCACAGACCGGCATCTCATTTGCGACTGCTGCATGTCGGTGGCGGTACACACAACAACAGGTGGCGGTAGTCACTTACCATCAGCAGATCCGTCTGCTCTTTTGCATCCTATACCATAAGTAAACTATATTTTGTTATTTTCGTTATCAGTGGGACATCCGAAGCGGAGAGATAGTACAAGAATACGATCGACACTTGGGCGCGGTTAACACCATCACCTTCGTGGATGAGAACAGGAGATTCGTCACCACATCTGATGACAAGAGTCTTAGGGTTTGGGAATGGTGAGAGAACATTAATATGATATTTTTATTCCAGCATATGTTATGGATCTTATCTTTATCTTCGTCGTCATCGTCGTTCTTATCTTTGTCGTGTTGTTCTCAGTTGAGAAGAATAGGGTCACCCCAAATCTCCCGCGGCTGTTGAAAAAGGTGACTAAGGGATCGGACTGTTATCTATCAGACAGTATATAATAAACAGTCCTACAGTGCCCGGACGAAAGTTTGCCCCTTGACTTGACTTTGAAATGTGTGTGTTTAGTACAAACACCTATGTATAATTAACGTTTGTTATAGTTCCTTCCTATTGCAGGCTTAGACTTTAACAGTGGCAGAGCCATCATCATCAACATCATCAGTCCACTGCTGGACATAGGTCTCTCCCATTGCACGCCACTTCAATTTATTTTCGAGGCACGAGTGGGCTGGCTCGACCGGAGCGATACCACAGCCACACAGAAAACCGGTTGTGAAGCAAAAGCAATTTCCTCGAAATTAGTGAGGTTTCCGGAGGCCCAACTCCCCCTAGGAATCTCCCCATCCCAAAACCATCCCGGACAGCGCACTTAAGACTCTTGAGTTGCAGGTGTCCATGGAAGGCCATTGTCACTTACCATCAGGTGACCCGTCTGTTCGTCTGACCCCCTCTAGTATAAAAAAAAAGAACACGGACAATGGCCTTTATGCTAGTGAAAGGCCTAACCAAACTTTTGATGAGCTTTTATTTAACTTGCACTGTTCGTACATATTTATGTAATGTGTTTGCAAAATTTACTTTTCGAGTTTATTTTTAAAATTAGTTTTCTCTGTGTGTGACATCATGCTTATCCTGGACAATGATGTACCAATAAACAGCATTATTAAACATTAACGATACAGAAAGTATAGATAGATACTGTTTTTAATTGTCTCTGTCGTGAACATAATACAAGGGGTCATTGCCCATTTATCCGCATGTAATAAAAAGAGAGTATATATAATTTGAAGCCTTCAGATGGTTATGGTGTTGAAACATATACTTACTTAACTGCATGGCAGCACATTGACATAGTATGTAAAAATCCTGTTTTCTCTTTTAAATTTGTCTTGCACACATACACGCCCTCACTCCCTATTCCCGTCCAGGGTAGGCAGAGACGGTAGAATACTATTTATCACGATCCTGACCCACACCACTTCCTCCACATTCATCATTCCTTTCATATACGGTTGTCGTCTACGGGTGCTTTAATTGTTTTCATGCTTTACTATCCTCTTTTTAATCACCAGGGGTCATCCATCACCTTACCGGCGTCTAGGGTAAGGTGGTATGTCAGACTCACAGAAACCAACCACAAAGTGTTCCGTTACTGGGTCTTGTAGCCGGGGTCTCAGGATAGGAAACCATGTTCAGGAAATCCCATTATTTTGTGTACAAATACTCAATGATCCACACATTTTGGCTCTTTTCATTAGATATAACACGACAAAGCCAATGAATAATTAATGATATTTGATAAATGCACATAACTAATAAGCTTTTAGGTCATAGTGGCGGCATGAATAAACATCATTTAAATTTGTGGAAAATTTATATTATGTTTAGTACAAATGTAATTAATTTAAATTGCTATGCTTGCTCGACCCAGGGGACATACGAAAAATAAATAAAAGACGTACTCCCCCCCTGCAAGGCCGACAGCGCACCTGTGACTCTTGACTTGTTACCATGAGATGACCCGTTTGCTGGCCCCCTATCCTATAAAAACATAAAAAACTTGGTTTGCCTACTCCAGAAAAGCCAATTGCTCTAAAACCCTAGCCTCCAAATGCATAAATCTCTGTTTCTCAAAGTGGTACATTGTATTCTGAAGTGTAGCTTCCCTAAATTTTTTATTACTTTACATGTTTTTTGGGCAATTTTGTATTTCTGATTTTCAGAAAGTAGAGAATCTGAATTAAATTGGGACATACACCTCGTCTAGACCCTTTTGTAACCTTGTGTGAGTGTATTGAAAACGAAAGATAAGGGTATATAATGGGTAGAAAGGAATATTGCTTATACACATGTAATTTTTATTATAATGTAGGGAGACAGACGAACAGACGGGTCACCTGATGGTTAGTGACAACCGCCGCCCATGGACACCTCGTCGTAAGTGAGTCGCCTTTGAGGGTGATGAGGAAGTGGAGAGGGGGATGATGTGAGGGGAAAGAGGACAGGGGGAGTTGGACCTCGGGTACCCTCACTCACTCGGCAATACAAGCAAGCATCGTTTGTCTACCGCTTTACTCCGGTCGAGCCGGTCCATTCGTGTCTAGGCTTGGCTCTCCACGGTAGTTGGGAAGTGTGATCAATAAGATGCTCCGAACCCTTCTTCTAGACAAATCTGATGTTAATCATTATCAGCCAACGAGATATGGGCCTCTTCCGATGTACGCCATTTACTGATGAATTTTTAATTCAACAGGGATATACCAGTAGACATGAAGTACATAGCCGACCCAACAATGCATTCATTGCCCGCTGTGACCGTCTCTCCGAACGGCAAGTGGCTCGCCTGCCAGTCGATGGACAACAAAGTGATCGTGTTCAGTGCACTCAATAGGTTCAAGATGAACAGGAAGAAGACCTTCAGTGGACATATGGTGGCTGGTTACGCTTGTTCGGTGGATTTCTCACCCGATATGAGGTAAGTGCAAAATTCTCTTAAGAAGTTTTGTTTCAGGATGGAATTGCAACATTTAATAAACTGGATGGATAGTGTACCTAACTGCTGAGCCCGCGACAAAAAATTGTTTGATCCAAAAAAAGTTTAATCGTAAAACTAACAGTCATAAAACTTTGTTAAAAAATAAATATCATTTTCTTGTCCTGTATTTCATGAGAATTCCGGCATATACATCCATTTCATGAGAATTCCGGCACATGAATCCATTTCATGAGAACTCCAGCACATATTTTTGTGGGAAGGGTGCGTAAGTTTCAGTTAGAAATAATAAAGACACGAAATACTGTCAAATCCTTTAGTAATGTAATGCTTGCCTTGTCCAACTCTCCCTCTCCTGTTTCCCCTCAAAGGCGGGGCCTCCATGAGCGAAGGTTGTGTCTTACCATCAGGTGAGCCGTCTGTCCCCCTATACCATAAAAAAAAGCTTTAACATCTTATTACGCAACAAGAAGTTACTTTCCAACTAGGCGAGTATTTAGTCAAACGAGTGCTCTGTTCGACCGCTGGCACAAGACTGAGTGTCCGGAATGTCGGCGCTGTCGCGAAGTCTTTGTCGAGGGCCAGGTCAAATCAGCTCCCGTACTGTTTACTGACAAATATTTTACTTAATAATAGTATTTATTATAGTAAAACTTTATACGCAATTGATTTAAAGTCAAAATCAAATATATCTTTGCCAAATGTTCCTATAAATGATTTTCTTATATCTTATATATTGTATGCTAAATACTTATATATTTTTTCCTGAAATTATTTGTGTATTAACATTAGCATACCATAATTCCTATCTTATCTTATATTCATATGAGGTCATGTTTAAATTAAATTTTGTACTTCTTAGACTTGTGCGACATTGCATTGACCTGTAGTGAACAGTAATATAATAGATATTTTGAAAGATAGGTAATACTTTATTTGTACCTCATTTTACAATATCGTACATACTTACATAATTATGTCAAAAAGATGATGTACAAAGAGGGGCCTTACTGCTCATAGCAGTTTCTAGCAGGCAACCTTGGGAAGGACCAAAATGATGCGGAGACAGTGGTAGTTGAAGGTGCATTTCTATTTGTAAACTACTACAAAAAAAAATATACATATATTCTTTATATTTAGTCAAACTTATCTATTTATATATATATGTCTATACATATCCATATAATAGCATATAAATAAACATATCGTATACAAAGTTAAATATTCATGCTCGCTTGCTCAAGTATTACAATACATATATACTATACATATGTACATACAGACATAAATAACATACTTTAATATGCGAATAATTTAGTTAATCTGATAAATAAAATTCATCCAACAGTGGTAGAGCATGGGCCGGCTCGACCGGTGCGATACCACAGCCTCACAGAAAACCTGTTGTCAAACAACGCTTGCGTTGCATTTCCCCGAATTTAGTTTGGTTTCCGGATCCCCAACTCCCCCTCTCCTCTTTCTAATCTCCTCATCCCCTCTTTTCTCCCCCTCCCCGCATCCTTCATCACCCTAAAAGGCGGGCAGCGCAGTTACAGCTCTTGAGTTATAGGTGTTCATGGACGGCTGTTGTCACTAAACATCAGGTCCAACATCCGTCTGTTCCCTATAATATACAAAAAATATCTCATAAATTACGACTGATTATTAAATGTTGTGAGAGGGTGACCTTTCTTCATATACACAAGACCTTCGTGTTTGTGGCTTTGACCAATTTATCATTGTTTTTATTTACTCATATCTTTAAATTAAATCTACCACACTATCGCACTTAAACGATCATTAAGTGAGATACATCAGATGTACTTCCTGGTTAAAGTTTGAGGCCGCCCGATTAAGGAAATATTATATATTATAAAAAGAAAATTATTTCAAAAAAATATTTATAAACTATTTATAAACATCGCGGCCTATTTATATGCATGTGCTCTTGTAATACAAAATTTTTTATGCGAACTCTACGTAGTGGCGTGATATAGCATGTAATCTTGGCAGGGTGTGGCCCCATTGAAAGAGTTTTGTAATGCGTTTATGCGATGTAAATGAAGTAATCTTCGAATGGTTTAGTGTGAACTTATACATTACATTGACAAAATACATTTTATATACTTGTAGTTTGTAGATTTAATAAAAAGAAAAAGCCAAATCTGCAAACAAGCATAGATCTTCCTATGACAAAATACGCTTAAATACATTGTATACATAGAAACACTTTACATATGCATAGCAAGAAAACTTATGTACATAGCTGAACCACGTATTAGCTGACCGGTGAGACTCACTGAACATGAAGCGATAGATACATCTTCATAAATACACTCACACACCTATGTCCCGGAAGTGGTAGGCAAACGTCTTTACCAACAATAGTATATTCATACATATACATATAAATATCATAGAATTTTGTGTCACTCTGTAAATCTCTAAAACCCATTTTTTTATACTACTCGTATAAGGGACACACGAACAGACGTGTCACCTGAAACTAAGTGACAACCGCCGTCTCTCGCTCTTGAGTTGCAAGTGTTCATACACCTGCAACTCTAGAGCCGTAATTGCGCTGCCCACCTTTGAGGGTGATGAGAGAAGATAGAGAGAGAAGGGGGATAAGGAGGTGGGAAAGAGGACAGGGGGATGGGGGGAGAGGGTAGGGGGAGTTGGGCCTCCGGAAACCTCACTCATTTAGGGCTGAGACATACTTACAAACATGTGTACCATACCACATGGTATCGTCAAATACCTAGTACAGAAATCAGGTTTCATCTGTTATAAGTAAACGTACTTACACTAACTCACTAGCGGGCGTAGTTAAAACATTTCAAACCACTATATTTACATTCGTTATTTATTTCTAATTTGTCTTTTATTTTTTTTTTATTTTTAGGCGGCTTTTCAACTTCTATCTGGTTTTATAAGATATTTTAGCTATCTTAGACTTTTTTATTTGGTTGCAGAAATAGCAGTTGTTTCACTTTTCGACTGCCAAGTTGTAATCTCCTCTTATTTTTATTTTATTTCATTTTATTATATATAAATGTATATAAATATTTACAATTTACACATCACAGCTATGTATACACATACATACATACATAGGCATATGTCTCTATTAGTTTTATTATACTGTTTTTTTATGAAAAATATAAATGGGTGAAATGCGTCAATTTGGAATCATAACTATCGTAAAAAATAAAAATATTATCAACCTAAGTGGTACATACAATAGCTTAAATTATAAAAGCTTTTATACCTACACCCTATAATATTCTTAAACTGTAATATACATAAGGGCGTACTTTGGGAATTAAAATGTTGTAATTGAATTAGAGCGTCCCTAAAACATACCTACGATACGACTATTCGAAAGGGACCCGAGGTGTAGTAGGCTACACTTCGGGTCCGTCCGTGAGCTGTCGGGTATGGTCGATGATCGCGGTTCGTATCATACTGGACGTGTGACGTAATACCTTACAGGTATGTATACCCAGTATTTCGCTCCGTACCCTTACTGCGTACTGGAAAGCACATACTTGGTTTTAATACCTGTACCAGTATACACGCTTCACCTCTACACTCATTTCCGGGAAATCCAACGCAAGCGTTACTTCACAACCGGTTTTCTGTGGGCCGTGTTATCGCACCGATCGAGCCGGTCAAATCGTGCCTAAGCATGTCTTTCCCACTGTTAAAAGTATACCTACCAACCTACCATATTGCTTTTAATCTCTGATTAACAAAAAAAAGCTGTGCCACTATACTATTTATTTAATACCTTTTGGATTTATTAGTATCTTATCCTGTAACTAAATGTTAACTTTGTAAAGTAATTCTTACGATTTCGCACATAATAGGTACTCTTGGTTATAAAACTTAATATGTAGTTAATTTACAATAAAAAAAAAATCTAATGTTTTGAAGGTTTTTAATGTAGTAGAAAGTTTTTCATATGACTGTATTGTTTTTATATATTCTATTTTGGAGTACACTGGAGTTATTGTTTTATGTTATTAGTTATACTCTGAACATATTACACAATGACAAATAGTTATTTAAATTTCAAGAGCCATTTTGTTCAAGGGACGGTTTGTAGTTGGTTCAACATTTCTAAAAGATTATTATTAATCTAATAAAAATATATTTTATGTGTATAAATAGCTGAGTAGTGAAGTTATCCTTTTTTATTAATAATGAGTTATTAACTATTGGGAGTAACTAAATCTAATCTATAGAAGTTTGCAGTTAATTAACTAACAGTTACAACAGCAATGTTGTCGTTAAAAAGTGAGTACCTAAGTGTTTAATAATAAAACGCAAATACTCAAGAGTAGTCATAAATAATCGAAACTCTTTATTTGTGTACATCATCATATAAATATAAATTACAACAGTTTATTATTTTACAAGTTTTTTTTTTGTTAATAAACACTGATTCAATCTCTTTCATAATGTCAACTAAATGTGGAACGCCTTTTCAAAGAAATCTATACAAATAAATAAAATTGGAGTGTCTGATATTAAAATAACCGTTTTTTACTAAGTGCATATGGACGTATACACGGTACGTATACCAAAACAACATTTTTTACAATTTTTGTCTGTCTGTCTGTTTTTGTTCCGGCTAATCTCTGAAATGGCTGGACCGATTTTGGTGGGACTTTCACTGGCAGATAGCTGATGTAAGAAGGAGTAACTTAGGCTACTTTTAATTTAGAAAAAAATATAGGACCTCACGAAAAAAATTAAAACCAATTAATATTTTATAATATTTCATTCAAATTAGTATAGGTATTTCTTAAATACATAATTAATAAGTTAGCGTAAACTCTGCGAACTGAACAATAACTTTTTTGTTAAATACCTCGCGGACGAAGTCTCGGGTAACAGCTTGTCTACAATAAGAGGCAATGCGCAATGATTCTTATTGTTACTATCCCCGAGTTGCAAAAATGCTTATGCTTTTCTAGTAAGTACATATGTGTTTTTAAGAAAGTACGTTACATGTATATATGTATGTCTGGGATGTTTCTTTATTATGGATAAACATACTAACGGAGAGCTTCATGGCTTCATGAATTTTGACATGTGAGGTGTCTTAATATTGAAAGTGACGACAGCCACTTGACTTGACTGGCCTTTTGGTCTAGTTAGTGACCCTAACTGCTGAGCCGGAGATCGTGGGTTCGATTCCCAAACGGGAAGAAAAATGTATGGGACCCACAATTAGTTGTTCCGGGTCTGGGTGTTATTTGTGTCCGTTGTATGAATGTTGGTAAAGTCACCCGCGACACTGGAAATCTAATGCGGCAGTTGTCTTTTTATTAAAAAAAATGCTAACAGATATGTAGGCGAAAAAAGAAATGAGGATTGAAATGCTTTCGGATTTTTTTTAAATAATTTTATTCTTAATAATTCAAATTTAATCAGATAATACCACATATTAAAAAAAAGGATATACTTACATATATTTTTGGAAACACCCAGGTAATAGATATGTTTATGTATTTAAATATTCTTCATAAAATTAAGAAGTACAGTCATGGCCAAAAAGTACCCGCTATTACTCGCACCACAACCCAGTTCCTTCTAACTTGAGTAGGTACTACGTACATACGTATGTGCTTACAAGCATTTATGTAGTACTCGAACGGCTCGCGTAACTTTCTCCATATGTTACGAATGACCTCGCTCCATAGAACATAAATGTTTTGTTCAAACGTGTACATTACCTAATTGTTCTTATGTATTTGAACACGTTTTTAAGTCTTCCAATACGGTTTTTTCTCTTTTGTATTTTTGTATCTGAATAAGTAAATGTACTACTAAAAATACAGAAGTGTCAGTTTTCTATTTGTAGTAAGGTATGCTTTATGCTTAAGGATGGAATGGAACATTAGTCTCATAATGATGAGTTTTAAGTCTATTTACCTTGTAGCCTTGGAAACTTACCAGGGGAAATACAATCAAAGTACGATACTTAATCAGTTTTTACGTTATAAAAGTTTTGGACTAATTTTTTTGTGGGTAGGTTAGAATTTTTATGTAATTGCGTGAGTTACAGTAAACTCAAATGTATATATGTATTTAAATTCCTTGTGGTTCTGTTGAGTAGATTAGAGCAATTCCATCTCATGCCGTATGTGTACTAAAAGGCGACTAAGGGATCAGACTGTTGTCTGTCAGTGCCTGGTTGACGACACCAGGCTTGTCTGAAATGGGCGTGTATGTATGTATGTAGATATGTAAATATCTAAAGTAAACGTACAATATCTGTTGAGTATTTAAATTGTTTATATAACCTTAAACCTATTAATACACAAATTCTTTATAAATTTGGAATTGGGCCTTCAACAAATAGAAGGGAAATCGTGGCAAGTCCCCAAAGTGTAAGGAGCGCATCTTAAATTTGAATAATTCAGAGACGGGTTAATTTTAAATTATATATAATAATAAATTTAATGAGGCTTCCTTAAACCTCTCATACAAAACTATACAATTATGTTTCTAGTACGATTTTGTTGGGAAGTTAGGTAAGTACATAAAACAATAAAAAACGTTTATAAATACCTATATTTTCATTCGAATCAGAAGCCAATGATAACGCCCGATAAAAATATGTACTGCTTATCTACGTCGTAGATTACCTTAACCTTTGGTCGACATTACCTTAGTAATTTTGTGATTAATAATAATAATGAATGAAAAATAATAATGATTTTATTTACATGTGTCTTAGTTTGCTACGATTAAATGCTTTAACAAAAACTATTTTACAGGAAGTAAAAATGTTGCCATGCACATTATTGTTTAAATTAAAAGGACACTAAAGAAATGGGTTGGTCGTTCGGCTTGATAAAATGTTATTATCAATATACCTAAATTTCACGAACTGTACAAATACCTTACTTAGTTACAGTGTCTATGGTATTTCCTTGGGTGTACTCAGACGCAAACAATAGACTATTGTCAACTCAAAACAGTATTTACTTTTAAATTATAAGTAATATAATTATAAAAAAAATAATTATTAAATTTGGAATTTTAAAAGTAATAACAGGGCATGACGTCATGACGGGAATAATGATGGCGGCTAAAATGACATAAAATTGAATTAAGAAATAATTTTAATATCCTAACCGATTAGTTTGATTCAGATCTATCCGTCGACACCACATATTATTTATACTCAGTATTTTTGACAACAAACTAAAAATACAATGAAATACCTTTTACGGGCCCAAGTTCACAGATCGTATAGTACAATTGCACATTCGTTGGCTAAATGCCATGGCAATCACGAGACCATTTTCGTATTTAGTTTCCACCTCAACATGGGACGAATGAAGGTAAAAATGTTTAATTCAATACTTATGAATTGTTGAAGATTCCTTACCCAAGATGAGTATTAATTCTGAAAAGCGTGATGTTACACAAAAATGCTTTTTGCATTAAGTATATAATCATCGGCTGTTCTTGTTCTAGCTGCCTCTCAAGTCACAGAAGTTAAAGTAAAATATTCGATTACTGACCCTGGTTTCTACGAGCTACTGAAATATCGTACGAGATTTACTTTCTTTCTCCTTTTCCGTCAAACGACTACATTCCCAAGGTTTTTTATTTATTGTATAGGTGGACAAACGAGCGTCTGCTCGTTTGTCCACCTATACTATTTGTGTCTCCTGATGGTAAGTCACTGCCACCGCCCATGAACACTTCTAATTCACAAGTCACAAGAGTGCTGTCCGTGTTTTAGGGTAGGGGAAAGGTTGTTGGGCCTCCTTTAGCCTCACTCACTCGGCCACACAATGCAAGCATAGTTTAACAGCCAGTTTTCTGTGAGGCCGTGGTAATACTCTGGCCCATACGTGCATGCACGAAGCATGGCTTTCCCACGTTTAAAATCTGGGTAGCCCATAAAAGAAACTAGCCAAAACTCTGCAATAAACACATTGCACGAACCCCTAACAATTTTTTGTACAATGATAGATTGATGACTATGTATCTTACTTCATACCTAAACATGGAATTAATGGAACAATGGTGAAGCCAGTATTTTTTAATGTTTATCAATGATTGAAACTTATCTTAAGTCTGGCGTGGCCCGTAACTTTTACCTGCGTTTATGATCACTGCTCCGCTCTTAGATGTCGTAGTGTGTTTCTTTGTTAAAACAAATAAACAGTAAACCTTTAAGTTTTATTAGTATATGAGATAGATAAAAAATGTGAGTTTAATGATTGATACCAAATCACATTGGATGTAGTACTAATTAAATAAATGTACATAAAAAGAATATGTCGCGCTCTCAAAAAATAAATAAACTCCATAGTTCTGTGTCACCTTGTGCTTGAACCTACACAAAAAAGATAAATTAATAAATCTGTAATTTGCGTTTGTACGTTTATAAATAATACGTTTTTCACAATCTTTGTAAACACGCTCTGATATATAATTGTACAATATTAATAAGGACGTAGGTATATCATTTATAAATTAAACAAATAAAATATTATGTTAGGCAATTTAGGAGGTTGTTTAATTTTAGGATAATTATAAACTATGAATGAATATAATGTAATCATCATTATATCGCTGACAAGAATCAGATTTAATGAAAGTCAATATTTAGAAAACTTTTAAAAATGTATAAAACAAGGCCCATCTCATTTATCATGAAGTGAAAAATTTTGAAAACAGATACGGTTACAATGTATCGAGCGGTGTATGGTGACAATATTATCGTAGTGATAGGTGGATGGTTATGTTTAAAATATTTGTGACAATGATATAATTGTGATGATAATGATAACATAATCGAGTGCTTATAGTGAATGGCATTGAAAGGATAGTCATGCACACAAGTCACTGTTGTTTATCGTCTCTTGCTTTTGTTAGGTAAGCGATTTAAATAAGAATTCGTCAAGTTAATTAGGGGCTTCTCGAATGTTATATACATTCGAGAAGCCCCTAATTAACTTGACGAATTCTCGAATCTCGAAATTGGTATTTTTATGTGAGATTTAAAATTGATAATATAAATTATTGTACTTTATCATTTTGTTTCCTTAACAGTACGTTTCTAAGTTGCACGCCAATTGTTATGCAATATAGCGGTTTGACAGTTATTTGAAAAACATAGAACACATTGATAGTAATTAATTGCTGCTTTATCTCTACTTCATCTATGTAGTGGACAAGGTCAGCAATAGTTGAAGGTGATCACTGCACCTGCTTCAACCAGGGTCTTAGGAAATGTCTACTGTCTATAACTTTGTTTATGTTGGTCAAAGACAAGAATAACGAGTTGAGTGACCTCGTTCAGCTAAAGGTGTGGTTTAATTAGTCAATAACGACTACCGAAGAATGGCATCTCGTCAACGTCATACCGTTATAGTGCGTTCTTTTGGGAGCGTCCATTAATTATTATTTTTTTTTTTTAGGTTTTTATTACGCCATAGATTTAAAAGGACTAGTGATTTTTACTAAATTGAAAGGGGGTAGCAGGATAACAATGGTCCAGCGGCCCCTACCGGATTTGCTACAAACGAACCGAAAATCTTGAAGAGGGTCGAAAAATGAATATTCGAGATTTTTTCCGACCCCATATACCCAAATGAAAACCCCATAACCGCGCAAATTGTGTTTTTTTTGGCATTTTAATTTTTTTTGAGCATTCAAAATGTTTTTAAAAGGTTGCAATGCATCTAAAAATTTGTTACGAATGTGTAGATGTTCCCTGTTTTTTTTTTTATATTTTTTAGTTGAGTTAAAATATGTGAAATATAAGTTTGAAAGCAAAAAAAACGTGAAAAATGTGTTATATTGTAGATATAAGTCTATGGGATTTAGGTTTAGTTTCATGCTTATTTTTGGTGCTACGCAGCATTGAAAGCGGCAGTATTCCTCTTTCGAATGAGACCAACTTGGCTCTATTTGGTCGATTCTAGTGAACGGCACATATTTTTCTGTCTTTGTTACAGTGCGTCCACGCTATAAAAAAATATGTAGTTGCTGGTTGTAGCAAATCCAGTGGGGGCCGCTGGACCATTGTTATCCTGCTACTCCCTTTATTTTCTTTTGTTTTTTCACAACTCCCGCACTGGGAATTATTCCTGGGGCTTACAAGAACACCCAGACTTGGAACAACTATTTGTAATTACCAATTTTTGTCCCGTGTGGAGATCGAACCTACGACCTCTTGCTCAACAGTCAGCCTAGGTAAGTTTAGATAAGTTCCCCCCCTGAGTATTCTCGCTTACGTATTAGCGATTTCAAAATGGACGAGGTTCTCAATCTGATGTTTTTTTTGTTTATTTGTTACTCGATATGTTCTCCATTTGTAAATTAATCCTCTATTGAAATGGGTTTACAAAATGTAAGAACAAACAAACAAATTTGAAGAAAGTCTACCTGTTAAAGTGAATATGAAGAATCAGAATAGGGCTTCTATCTTCCTAATTTACTTGTCGGTTAAATACTTCTTTTAAAAGTTAATTATTCTCTATGGGATATCGCTGTTTGCCATTTAATGCTCTGAAAATAATGCGGATGTTTTAAACTGTATGAATAAATAGGTTGTCAAAGATTTTTAAAATCAAAATTTGACTCACAAATCATCCCCCGCTGCTTACATTATGTCAACTCTTAGTTTATATTTGAAAGTTAAAACAACCATTTATACTTTGTAATATTTAATAAATAAATTTTTGTTGTGAAGGTCTCGTACCGTATTAAGTGCTACTTAAATATGAGGGTTCTGTACCTATAGGCTATATTTTTTTATAACGTCATATTCAGTTTTTTGAATAAAAACAAATGGTTTTACGTATTGACGTCATAAAACAATCTTTGTTCTGTCCGCTGGAAACGTCGACATTTATAGGACAAAAAGGTACAGTGTCAACAAAGGTTTTGTAAACAAAATCATATAAGTACCAAATATTTGTTTTTACCACAACTGTAAATTACCTGGCACATGTAAAAACTAAATTATATAAATATATATATTATTTAACTTGCTTTATCTTACGATTGTGTGATGACGATTTCATTAAGTAATTCCTAATAATCAGCCACGAAGTACATAAACTCACGCCTTTCTCTCATCGGGGCAGGCAGAGACAACAGACCGCCACTTGCTTCATCTATTCTTACATACGTCTCGTCGTCATAACCTTTCATACAAGACCGTCGGTTTCGGGTTCTTCTGACCACTTTTTTTTTAATAATATAGGAGGACGAACAGACGGGTTACCTTATAGTACGAGACAACCGCCGTCCATGGACACCTGCTACTCGAGAGTCTTCTTTCTCCATAACAGCACCAATTTTATCGGTTTATGTTCTGCGTGGTCGACCCCTGCCGCGTATACCCTTCTATCTTTCTTTTTCTGAAAGCCCGTCTTACCCCACCCATACTTTAATTAAAAACAGTAGTTATTGTACTTTCATAATTTTTCTGCCGTACCCAATTCTCACTTCCTTACATTAAAGCACGTAATTATAAAATCCAAAACGAAGTGTCTTAAAGAAGTGATCGAAAAACAGTTTGTGCAAACCACAAACTGTTTTTCGATATTTCATTTTGAAAACTTTAAAGTATCGTCGATTCGATTTAAAATATGTTTTTTATTTACATTTAAGTATTCAAATATAGCCTCAATTCTATATTTTTTGTTAAAATCACTATTCGATGCTGTTTAGACGAAACAAAAAATGGGTGTCCACGTTCAATGTATATTTCATGAGGGATAAGAATCGAGGATATCGGCGTTATGACAGTTGTAATGAAGGCTATAAACGTGAGAGGGGAAATAATTGTTATTCCTACATGAATATATGTTATACCTGATGATAGGCAGAATGATTGACTATTCTGCGGATATAAAAAAAAAAGGCTTTTCTGTAAAAGGCCTTATGCAGTGCCACAAATCGGGCGTGTGTACGAAACTACATATATTCAATATCATCGAATACGAATATTACAAGGACTATTTTTCAAGACGTTACTTCAATGTTCACTCCCCCCCCCCCCCCCATTCCACCTACAAACTGATATAAGTAACCATTTCGACTCAAAATGGATTGGATCTATACATTTTATGTAAATACCAGCGGTTAACCGTTTCATTTTGCTCAAAGTTGCACTTTGAAAAGGAAAAGATTGCTTCATCCTCGGACGTGTTGCTTTCGTGACGATAAAATTCGACATCTCGAATGAAGTCTGCACAATGTAACAGTTACATACGAGGCATGCCTTTTAAGTTTTGTCGTTTGAAGAAAAAAACAACTAGAACCTTAAAGTACTTTTTATTGTTTTTCAAAGTACTCACCACGTAGCTTAATACAATTTTCAATTTGCTCAAACCAGTTACTATAACATTTATTCCACTCTAAAGTGGGGGTGTTCAAAACTGACTTGAAAGCGTCGACTGCTTCTTCACCGGACTGGAACCTTTGACCACGAAGACTTTTCTTAATTTTAGAAAATGTAAAAAAATCTTTAGGGCTTACAGCACTGTATGGAGGATTGTCAAGAATTTCTACTTTTTCCTGCTTCAAATACTCAATCGTTTGACGAGCGATGTGTTCGTTCGGCGATGACTTGTGGTAAACAAACTGTGTTATACCATTCTGCGTTAACCGTTCTACGATCTTCAAGTGCAATAGTCTCAACATGGCCGGTTTTTCCAACGAACGTGGCCACCATCTTCTTTGAAGTGCTTCGAGAACGAACAACTTTAGTCGGCTTTGGCTCGTCTTGAAAGACCCAGATTGTAGATTGTTGTTTGGAATCAGGATCGTAGCCATAGATCCAGACGTGATTTGACTCTCCTCGGTTGAACCTTTGTAGTTTTCTTACACCATCTGACGCGGGCCGCCTTGTGGTCGTCGGAAAGCAGATGCGGTATCCAACGGCAAACTAGATTTCTCACACTAAGCGCTTCATGCAAAATCTTCTGAACGGTTGTCCCTGAGATGCCTAATAGAGCCTCTATCTCTCGATACGTCATATGACGACCTTGGAGAATTAGTTGTCTCACAGCAATGATGTTATCTTCAGTGAAGGCGGATTTTGGGCGTCCTTCGCGAGATTTGTCACTAACACTAGTATGTCCACGCTGGAATTCTAAATACCAGCGTTCGACAGTCCGCAAACATGGGGCTTCATCACTGAACACAGATGTTAGCTCTTTAAAACACTGAAGCCGAGTCACGCCTCTTCTAAAGTTGTAGAAAATTATTGCACGAACATTTTCCTTAGAAAGATTCATTTTCGTACGTAACCTGACAGATTCCAATCGACGCTGTGACTAAACAATAGCATTAATATATTACACTTTCAACTGTTTTGAGATTCAAAATTTAAACACATTCGAATATGGAACAGTTCCAAATTCAAAATTGCCGGGAAATATGGAAACGACAGAACTTAAAAGTCTACCTCGTATGTAGGTGTGTCATTGCGACTCAATGTCAGGTCATTTATCTACAAATTTACACCAATATTAATAATAACGTAATTATACAAAAAATATTTAATTAGTCCAAAAACGTCCTTAATTCACGGCGTACAATACAGAAAGTCGATGACATTGTAGATAAAATATGAAACTAAAAGTATCACACTACACGTGGGCAAATAAGCCTATATAGGAAATTACTACTTTAAAGAAGACTGCTGTTGAAGTGTTGGTTGCGAGTACTCAAAGTTTCAAGACGTTAAAACAAATAATGAACAGTGCTTTATCACAGTACAGATAAGTGAATAGTATAATAGGTGGTTTACTTTAAAAATATATTAAAAGGCGATGATTTGATAGGACTGTTATCTATCAGACAGTACACACATATGTACATATACAGTCATACAGTATCAGGATGTTACGTAAATGTCGCTAAATTATCTTGAGCTGATTTGTTTTAGAGTGCGTTTGAGACGCTTCTGCTTATCCCTCCGTGAATTAAGACGTGAGTATATGTATATATATATATATATTTTAATGTATCAATGAACAAATGTCAATATTGATCACTCAATCATCTTTATTTTCATTATATGATAAAATTACAAATTGATGTCTTTCCATGTATTTGTTTTAGTTTTTAATCTCATCCTGCATATGATCATAATTTAATCACATTTTAGTAATTTTATCTTCATACATAAAATAAAAGCGAGCTGATAAAGTCGAACCCTTCTCATGAACTGAATTAAAAATATTAATGTTTAAATAAACTTGAGGTTTTGTGTTCCAAATTAAACGTTTTAGTTACCTACATGAACACGAAAACTCCGTTACATTCAAGTATCTTGTTATTTAGTGAAAAATTAATTGTATGTAATTATTTGTTTGCGTGGTAATTCAGCAATTACCATTAGAACAAATGCATATTTACTCGTCAGTGGCAAACACAGTTTTCATATCGAAGACTAAGGCTAGGGCTACAACAGTAGCTAGGTACCGTAGACAATCCCCTTTCACATTCTGATACGATTCCTTGGTGCGATACAAAGTTTCTCAAAGGTTCCCAAAAACAAATATCTATATACATTTTTGTTTATGTATTGTGACAAGCAACACGACACGTGACTACAATTGACGTACAAACTTTGCATAATAAGTTTTTACAATGAACTCGTATAATATACAAAAATTACAAAGTTGGAACTCGTAAAATACATAACACGTTATATTTTAACCGCCTTTAAAAAATGAGGAGAATCTATGTTCGACTGTATGTGTTACTTATATATGAATTTTAAGGGGTTTGAGGGTTATGAGGGAAGGGTAAAGAGTAGTGGGGAGTTTGGCACGCAAGCGTTTTTCCTTTCGGTTTTCTGTGAGGCCGTGGTATCACACCGGTCGAGCCGGCCCATTCGTGTCTAAGCATGGCTCTAGCACCGCCAATTGTCAACCGGTTCAAAAAAAAATGGTTTTATTTGAAAGAGTATACTCCTGCGTTCGTCCCATTCTAACTTAATCAGGATTTATTCACGGGTTACCGGAAACTTACGAATAACTTTATAAGTTGCACGTTTTTCGATTGAAAGTGCGGTAGGGAATATTTAAGTCAATTATTGTATTAGATATCGTACGTATGTTTATATGTTATGGTATGTATAGTTATGTACATATTTATTAGAAATTATTAAAATAATTATTCCAACAAATTAGACGGGCCTGTTGTTCTAGTGGTTAGTGACCCTGTCTGCTGAACCGGCGGTCGTGGGTTCGACTCCCACACGCAAATAGTTGTCCCGAGCGTGGGTGTTCTTTGTGTCCGTTCATTGAATGTGTGTAAAGCCCCCCGCGACACAGGAATTATTCCTAATGCGGGAATAATCATTTTTTTTTAATAAATAAAATTTGACTGTGGCCATTCCACACTACCTTGTGTGGTAGGGGTTGGGTGTTCCTCAAAAACTTCGTGGAAATGAATGGCGATGCCATTTTTTATTTTTTTATTCATTTAATGCTTTATGCACGAAATGTACATAGGTGGACTTAATGCCACAGGCATTTTCTGCTAGTCTACCTTATTATATATACAGCAGAATCCCTGTTATCCGGATCAAATAAAATCAGGGGTATTTCGTATAATCGAAAATCCAGATAATCGATTTCAAAGCAAATCAAACAATATTTAAATTTTAATACATTTTCATAATGTAATGCGTTTTACATGCGTTTTTAGATAATACGATATATAACAAACGAGCTATAACAATAGGTAATGAATTACATAATACCTATGTAATTTAAAATGTTGGTTGGAAATAACTTGTTATTGATCTTTGACGTAATTAATCACATCTTTTCATTGCGACCAAGTCCCTGTTGTGCTTCAGTTGTAACAACTGTATGGGATCCGACTCCTCCAGTCTTCCAAACCACTTAAAAGCAACATTTAGAGCTTCAAAAGCTTCTGCTTGAGATCGTACTTGACATACATCCCCAGTTTCAGTCTCTTCTTCATCTTCTCTCTTGTTACTGTTCAAATCCTCAATTATTTCTTCATTATTTAATATTCAGAATCCAGGGTTTGGAATCCGCTATGGCAGTTCAACCACCTCTTAATATTCTCTTCATCGCACCCTTCACCAATTCTAAGAATTTTCATTGCTTCTGTTATTTGTTTAAAATCGTTGATCGATTTCATTGAAGAATTAGATAGAGTTAATTTTAATAATTTATTATATACAATTTTTAATGTTTGCAATTCCACAGAGTTCCCTGCTTATACCAGCATATAACAACAATCTTATAAACTTGGAATAAACTTGTCGTAACATGTCTCGTTGCACCGTCGAAACATTTTTAAGTCGGATGTTCGGTGTTCGGATAATCGGGATTCTACTGTATATTAGTACATGGATAACCAAGCTTTGCTCGGTATTTTTTGGTAAATCGTGTAAAACAACGAAAAAAAAGTTAAATAAAATAATCATCAGGACTCGAACCAGGGTAATCTGGTTACGGGACCGCCTTATTTCCCACCTGACCTATTACAACCTTATAGATAGTGGCGAAATTTACCTTCGTATACTAATGATATTTTAGCAGTTTTCCATTGCCTGAAAACACGGATAAAACGACGTTTTCTAAAACTGAAACCTAGCTAGATCGATTTATCGCCTCCGAAACCCCCTTTATACTAAATTTCATGGAAATCGTTGCTCATTTAAAGATATAAGATATATTAATAATTTTCTTTTGCAAGACAACTTTCTTGCTTTTAACTTCCTTGCCTAGACTTTGAAACTACTGTACCAATAATGACAATGAGTACCAGTTTTGTGAATTTTAAACATAATACATTCTTTTTTCCGAGGTAGGTTTAGGTAGGTATATTGTCACAACTTTATAGTACATACATCCCCTTATATATTCACACAGTGGGTTACAGGAGGTACAGAAATGACACAGTCAATGTTGAGTATCGAAATTATGTTATGTGTATATTTAAAAAGGTATGTTTATAAAGAGTCACTATTTGTATGTATGTATGCACTGAAACCACTTTAACTAAACACTCCTCAAGGCAAACGACTTCATACGCAACAGTACCAACCTAACAACAGAATCACAATTCTGCTGGCAGTTCTGCTTATCCAATCTCTTATATAGAATATACATTCATTCATAGCAGTTTAGGCTTCTGTAACTTATAAGAAATCTTCTGTAAAAATAAACTCAAATTTCGTAGATTTGATTTACATATTCTCACGCCTGTATTCCTGATGAAGTAGGCAGAGGTGTATTGAACATCCATATTTTAATTATTTATAAGGGATATTATGTTCTATGTTAAATTCTCTAGTAACGTTAACGTTCTGTGACAAGGTATAACTGTCCAACAAACAGTGGTATAGTTGCATAATAATATCGCGTATTATGCAAACAAAGCCCTTTAGTTACTGCATTAATTGCCTTCCATTAATTAATGTAGTTAATCAGACTGGCATTAAATATAAGTGAAGATTTGATAATATGTGAATTAAATGTGTCAAAGACGCTATAACCGATAAAGGGGATGGTATATGCAGCAATTACGACTAATAATACATACATATAGACATTACTATATACAGACATAACCCCAATAAAACATTCCACTCCTTTTTTTGACAGTGGTATAATTAATTACATGCATAACAAATAGAGATGAAATTCCGATTGTTAAAAAATTAGGCTAGACTTGTTCAAACGATGAGCAAGAGATCCTGAAGACAGATAGACTTGATATACGGGATACGCGAAGTCAAAGTCCAGTTAATAGAATCTCTGTCGAATGTAGGACACCTTACTTATACAGCTGAATATAAACTCTTGCTAACGGGATAAAGCGGAACGTGTATGCCTTTTTTTTTTGTAAGATTAAGTAAAATTATATTACAGGGTGTTGGTGTGTACAAGTTACAGTTTATAAATGTTTAATGACAACAACATTTTATCTCGTTTCACATGTAATTAACAAACTCATTGACTCTTGGAAGTCAATTTTAACCTACTCGTAAATGTTGTATTGAAATAAAACTGTGCTGAAATAAAATTATTTGGCATTTTGTAAGCTGATCTGATGATGGAACCTGGGGCTAACTTATGCTCATTTTATATTTTTCGACATGTTCACTATAGACTTGTTGACAAAGCGTTTAGTTTTAAACTACATTTTTTTTTTTCTTTTTATAATATAGGGGGACAGACGAACAGACGGTCACCTGATGCTAAATGACGACGTGACGTGACGTGTTTTGAGGGATGGAGGAATGTCAGGAGAGGAAAAGCGGAGAGGGAGTGAGGGGAAGGGAAAGAGGAAAGGGGGGTTTCGGTTGGTTTCCTGTGAGGCCATGATATCGCACCGGTCGAGCCGGCCCATTCGTGCCTAAGCATTGCTCTAACACTGTTAAAAACTTCAAATTAAATTAAATATCTTTATTTCATAGAATTGATCAACAATTATTTGAGATCGTCTTATTTAAAAAAATATTTAAAATTATAGATCAATACGCACAACGTCACCGCAACTATAGGTTGCCTTGTCAAATGCGAAATTAATATCAAAAAGATAAAATAATTAAATACCGTCCTGTGTTAAATACCTTACTATAACCGTCCGTATCCAAATGATTGAGCCTAGTGAGTGACAGATTATGTGAAGAAATCGAGCAAACAAACCATGACACTTCAAAAATAGCTTATGATTACTATAAAAGATTTAATTAAACATTAAACAGTGTGTTTCTGTTTAATTTGCTATGTTTTAGCTATCTGGTTATTTATTAATTAATTATAAACCAGTACTGTAGCTGCTAAACGTAGCTTTTTCTCTTTTCTATTTTGTATGTTGTAGGTTTATTTATTTTTTTCCTATCTGTCTGTTCTGTTCTGAGAGATGGTCACAAATTCCTTACTCCAAGTTCCATGAAATAATGGCGTGACTAGGCAAAACTCTGGTACTGCAGATGGGTATAAGACGGCTAGAACCTTCGATCGTGGTATAGACTACACACTACGCTAGTCATAGTAAGTTTCAAGTTTTAAATGTTATGTATGTCTACGCTTCCTGCGGCAGATATAAGAACATAGTTTTAATATGAAAAGGTTTATATTAAGTGATATTCTGTACGTATCCGTTCATACAAAACGTTTTGTAATCTATATTCGGCGGATGACCTCTGAGAGTGTTTTGGTTATACATCGATTGTATTTCTGTATCGTTATTATTGGCAATAGTCCGTCCTTATTCCCCACGCGGTTAGGCGCGTGTCCAATTTGTCTCCGCACACACTCATAATGTACTGGGTGTTGTGCTCTACACGAATATGAACTTAATTGAAATAGCTTAAAGAACTAATTTTATTATTTTTAAATATATTGAAGGTAAAAATTTTCCAAATGTTTGCACCAATATATTTCTAACCTAAATTCAGAAAAGATGGAATTATTTTTAAAGACACATAGGTGTTGAAGTTTATGTAGTGTTGACACTTTTATCTTTGCATTGATCATATTCCATTATCGCGGTATGGCTGCGAGACCATGTTTTATTCCATTCAAATGTATAGTTTGTAACCAAATATCGTAAATTGTTTAAATAGTCTAAGTCAAATAAAGAATGAGTTAAATTGAACTAAATTATTTTATAAAACAATCTTTTAGAAACAAAGTCAGTTCACGTTTATAAAAATGATATCATCTTAACTGTAGGTGTATTCAAAGTTTCAGCTAGATTTTAAATTGGACCCCGGGAAGCGGGTCAAATTTTAAAGTGTTTCGTGCCTAAGCAATTTACTTTCTTCCCTCTCGATCTATTGTCAGTTTCTCGAAGTACATTATTTACCAAGCGACCAGTTAGGACAGTTAATTTGACACACCAGTGGCTTGGTGCCCTAGTGCTGCCAAGTTAGCTCTACAATAGCAACAAAAACCTTATTCTTATTCAGAAATATCAGTTGCATTCCAGTTTGGATAAAGTAGTTAAAGGCATGCTTAGAACACGAGGACATTTATAACTACGGTAGAAATAGTGACGTACATTCAACACTATGTAAAGCAAAAATCTGTGTCATCGTCATCAATGGTTGGTATGGTATGGTACGGTTTACGCCCGCTAATTGCCGCGTCTTCACGTTTTCTGTGCGCCTATTTTGCGTAACAGGGTGAATAGCTGCAATCGCCATCCCAACTGCTCAAGATAGTTTATTAAACGTCGGGGAGAGTTCTTGGTGTTTAGTCCGGAATACAGAATGACGGTACAGCACTTGTGACTCTTGAGTTGAGGCGGCTATGAGCGGCGGTAGTCACTAACCATCAGGTGACCCGTCTGCTCGTTTGCATATCGCATAAAAAAAAAATGTTATATATATTATATAAGATTTTTTTATATTATTATATACATATATTATAATAAAATTGGAATAGGACGATGTCAATACAATAAATTTCAATACAGTCATTCCCCGCGCTTACACCTGCGTTTATGGTAGCTGCTCCGCTCCTAGAGGGGTGATGTTTTATAGTCTATATTATTCCTACGTAAATATGTTGTCTATCTACCACAAAAAAGATTTTATTTATTCCGATCGGTGTTTCAGAGATAAACGTTTAAACATATAAAAAACTTTTCAGCTGTTTTATATTATATAGTAGGTATATTATAAAAATGTTGGTTTTGAATCCTTTCTGCGATACATTTGCTTGATATATTCATATTTGTATAGGATATTATATAGGATAAGCAAATACTCGAACAATGATTACATCGTCATCGACACACATGTTTAGTAAATTAGACGCATAGTGTACTTATTAGAACATGTATTTTGTATGTATTTTTTTGTATGTATTGCCTGAAGCGGCCGGCGTCAGGTATATTACACTAACATTTTGCTAATTTTGGTTCCACTAACGTTATACTATTACCGTCCACCGAGCACTTTAGGCATTAAAGCAGGGAAAATTGAGAGTATATTGAAAGGGAAATGGGAAAATGCTTATACGGATGGATTGGGATGTATAAGCAGTAGTCCTAGGACGTTGGGAATGCATACCTGTAACTCGAACTGTACAAACCGTGTAGCCCTCGAGCCCTCTACATACCGATAGAAAATGAATTAAATCAATCACTACTACTATGTGGTAATAAGGGGCGAGGTAGTAGATGGTTTTGAATTAAGTGAATAACGTATCGCAATTGTAGGAAAATACATATATACATACATACATACATTTACGCCTATATCCCCGTAGGGGTAGGCAGGGGCTTAATTGACGCCCCATTTACGTGATAGGGGGTGGGGGAGTGGCAAGCCTATTGCCAATTGGAGTATATTGCCAGAAACTCATATTGCTTATATGGAGAGCTCAAGCAAGTCTGGGTCGCACACCGATGTCTCGAACTGGCTGGTGCCTGGAGGTCCGAAGCCCTCTAACTAAAAATATGAAAATTCAGGATCTAATTTCAATATCTTAGCATTGTCTAAAGCAATCTTATTTGGTAACAGACAAATTGACACATTACCTAATTTAATTCAATCATTAATATGTACCGTTCGTTATTCCTTTTCATTCCGTCACTGCTATCTTTCTGTAGATATGATTTAAATCTTCATTTTCTATCAGACACTTTGATGTCATATCAACAAGTAGTAGTAGTATTACTTCATCAATTAATAAATGAACGATCTTAAGGAAATTTAACATTAGCGTAATGAGGAATTTAGGTTTGTTATTGTATTTGTTTCTATTAAGCCCGATTAAGTCATAAGTTGGTTTTTAAAAAAATATTTAAATTTAAATAGATATAGAGCCAAGCTCTTAGGCGATTTTTTTTATTTTATTTTTTAAAGACAACTCCCACATTAGGATTAATTCCTGTGTCGCGGGGGACTTTACAAACATTCAAACAACGGACACAAAGAACACCCAGACTCAGAACAACAATTTGAGAATTACAAAAAGTGTTTTTCCGTGCGGGGATCGAACCCACAATTCTCGGCGCGGCAGCGTAGTGGCGAGGTGACCACTTAAACGGCTACGCCATCCGTGCAGTTTTTACTCAAAGATGGGTTATATTGTTCGAGTGTTTGAGTACATATGTATTTATGTTTGGTGTTTCTTTGTCAAGGCCTGGAGTCTAGACTTGAATAGATTTTAATCGCCTCAATAGTAGGAGCCACTTGGAGTACAACATTTCAATATAACGTCAGCAAATAAAGAAAGAAAGTTAATAAAATACATTCAGATTTCAAATTGTTATAACAATTTTACTTGTTTAAAGTTCTCTTTTAAGATTCTCTTTCTTGTTTATAAATTGACAGTGACTCGAATAAAAACTGGGCATTATGAATGTTCATAAACAGAGTTGCGTGAGTTTGATTAAGAAAAATATTGTTATGAAGAGTAGTGTGTCCAACCGACTCTCCGTAAACGAAAATAAGCTTGAATCTTTCTTTTAGTCATGAGTTTCTGCAATCATTGTTATACTGTTCTTATGTGTTGGAAATAAGCCATATGAGTTTCGTTTTCCAGACGAAAGTTGTTTCACCTGTCTCTCCTGTTCCTTTCGGCAGGATCACTACGTCATAGTGACACGGTCAGAGAAGATTCACGTATGATTATGTTGCAATAATGTCAAAAAGATATTAAGTGCCAGCATGTGGGACATACGTACGTATATGGAATGTGCATTACATAATTAGTGCGATCTCTTTACTTAATACTGGTACATTACATTTATTAGGAATAGGCACCACGACTGGCGATTTCATTACTAGTTACAGGCTATTACATAAGTCGTCTATGTTTTGATGTGCTACTAACGAATGACAAACCTCACATCAAACAATAACCAGTGCATTCCATAATCGAATATCTCGTATTGTTAATAAATATGTTTTGATGTTGTGGAATATTTAGATTGGATCAATCAGCTGCTTCTTTGGTCAATTTATTGTGAGTGATTTTACCATAAGTAGATTCCCAAATTTCATTTGGGGTTGACATTCACTAGTTCACCTACTCCATTTCTAGCCATTTCTAGTCATATCTTCTTTTAGTTAGTTCATCCATCTTTACCTTGTTCGTTCTTTACATTTCGACAAGTTTTTTTTTTGTTTTATACCGACAAATTAGACATGAACTGCTGCAACAACTCCAGTATTGGCTTCTATATATCAATATAAACAGCTGAAAGTATTTAAAATACATAACAATTTGCATTATTAAAATAGCAGTCAAAAAAAAAGTTTCCAGAAACTAGACATAACTTACTTGTACTTGGTCAGCGGTTGGTCGTGCGTCTCTTGGAAATCAGTCAATTTAAAACCCTACATGACAGCGATCTTATGTTATAATTGACTTGCTTATCAAACATGACCTTCTTAAAATTCCTACACGTTTATGCCACTCGTGTCACATTATTCTACTAGTACGCTAAACGGAAATACAACACTAGCTACGTCTGTTACGGATTATCGACTTACTTTAGGGAAAATACATTTTTAAGCTAGCGAAAGCCATATAATACACAAACTAATTAACCAAGTATTACCTGCTCTTATACGGTCACTGCTGCACTCCTAGTGGGATGTTTTATAGCCTATATTATTCTTCAATAAATAATTCATTCTATACAATCATTTAAATATGATTGATTATTCCAGAGTTTAGCACGTTTATGCAAACAAACAAATAAGTCTTTAGATTTAATATCTTATATATAAAATTCTCGTGTCACAATGTTAGTTACCATACTCCTCCGAAACGGCTGGACCGATTTATATGAAATTTTGTGTGCATATCGGGTAAATCTGAGAATCGGCCACCATCTATTTTTATCTCCAATTTCTCTCTTAGTTTTGTTACTAATGGGAACATTACTAATGCGTACGAAGTCGCGGGCAACAGCTAGTATTAGTATAGATATACTTATTTTCCTAAATGATATCATTCTACGGAAATATTCGAGTAATTTATCACTTCATAAAAAATATATTTATTTTACGCGATAAGCAAACAAGTTGCCCCCATTATGTTAGTTGATTATTTTACTGGTACCAACCGGTTCTTTTTGCCATAAACAAACACACCAATAAGCCAGATGGTAATCGGTCACCAGTTCCGTCCGTTTGTCTACCGTATATTGTTGATGCTCCGAAATTTATTTAGCATAACACACTTGGCATAATCTTTTTTAAACGAATATTTTTAAGCCTTAAAAGTTATTTAATATAATTATTGTTTGGCCTAATGTTTATATGTACAAATTTTCATTTTTTTTTATTTATAATAATTGTGAGCTTTAACCGATTGTAATCTTGAAAAATCTTGAAAAAAGAATAATAAAAATAAATTTACCAATTTATTTTTATTATTCTTATAAATGTATAATAGTGCCATTATGCCGAATATGCCATTAAAAAAATAAAAAAAAAAGAAATAAAACTAAGCGTGTTAATAATTAAACGTTTGCACTTAAATAAAATACATTTTGCAGTATAAATAAATATAATACAATATGTTTGTTTCATCTCCACAAATTACATCATGTTATACAACATACAGTTGACAACAAATTAGTTATGAAAAAAATGGCAGCATTTGGGTTAGATCAGGTTATAACAGTATGACGTTTCCTCATATTTACTTAGATTTACTCATTACAGAATTTATGCTGAAAATTAGTTGCCTAAAGATAATTCTGACTTACAAACTTATGAGTTTTGAATTTATGATGAATGTTCTCCAAACGATTTTTGAGAAATGAGTTTATGCCATGTAAAATTATATTGCATATATCATAAAAAGTTCGGTTAAGAAGGGTAGACCCAATTATTCTCAGGGTGTATTAAAATAGGTTTGATCATAGTTGTTCTAAGTTCTAATTATCATATATTTTTTTGTATTTATTTTTGACTACGTTGTACTTGTACCTAACTGTCGCTAGTATTTCAAAAGACAGTATTTTTTTTAATTTGTAAAATATCCACGGGTCATCACTTCACCAGAGCCGAAAGTAAAGCAGTATGTCGGACTCCACCCGACTAAAACTCACGGTGTAGTTACAGGTGGGTCTATTGTAGGGGATTTCAGTGGTAGAGCCATGTTTCAGTGGTAGAGCCATGCTTAGGCACGAATGGGCCGGCTCGACCGGTGCGATACCACGGCCTCACAGAAAACCGGTTGTGAAGTAACACTTGCGTTGCATTTCCCCGAATTGAGTGAGGTTTCCGGAGGCCCAATTCCTCCTTTTTTCCATCTTCTTTCTCCATCTCCTCATCCCTCCTCTCTTCTTTCCGCTCCCTGCATCCCCCATCCCTCATCACCCTCAAAGGCGGGCAGCGCACTTGCGACTCTTGAGTTGCAAGTGTCCATGGACGGCGGTGTCACTTACCATCAGGTGACCCGTCTGTTCGTCTGTCCCCCTATAGTATAAAAAAAAAAAACACCCTAGAAATAAAACTTCCAAGAACCCCTGAAGACCTTGGTCGTCTAATCAGCATACAACACTCAACTTCAGAATGGAGAGGAGCGCGTAGGGCAAACTACAAAAACAAAGGGTATATTGGTGCAACAACAGCTTCATATTACTTGTTCACTTATTTCTAATGCCAACAGGTCAATGGTTATTTCGGTTGCGATTTTCTGTGCGTCACTTAAAGTTTAATAAATTTTAAAAAAAGGTTGCTCAGGTGAAGGACAGACGGCCGTCCGCCATTAGTCCGCGTTACGTATTTTAATAATATTAAGGTATCTTATTACAATACTAGATACTTTAATATGTCGTTTACTATTACACGTCAGTCCTTATGAGTTTTTATCAAGTTTCTTATCTCGACCACGTGCTTGATACTCAAACTCCATTCAAAAGTTTGTGTCTTTCTCGTGGCTATTGTCTGTCACCAAGATTAGCTGTTGTTGGGCCGTGCTGGTACACGTATACACAACAATTGATTACAAGTAGGTACATATACATACAGAAAGGTGATGTTATATTTTGGGGTCGTATAGTTGAGCCCATAAATAACGTCAATCGCTAACAATTTAAAAAAAAATCCTAATTTTTACACAGTAATCCGTCTTTGAATCTGGCAATTGATCCTTAAAATGTATCTATAAAACTAATATATAATAATATCTAAGGAAAAAAGTCAAACTTACTATTTGTCGGCTACAAAACGCTAAATGAGACCACACCTTTCTGAAACACTCTGTATAATATGTATATATTTTTAAACATTTTTACCACTTTTCGCATAACAACAGAAATATTTCAACTAACCTAGCGGTATATCGCAATTTTAATTGAATACAATAAGATGAAGCAAGACCACTTTATTGCTCTTTCCTGCTTTAAATATATTTTAATATGTAAGTTGTAACTAGGTCTCAAAACAGTGCAGTGCTCTGATTGGATCTTTAAATTATCAAATACTATGGTATGTTGATTAAAAAAAGAATGTGAAAATGATTATAAATTTATCAAATATCGTCTGTCTGGCTTTGATATTTTGTGAATAGATAAGAGATGCCCACTCGTCGTTATAATACATAACTTCATGGGGTTTGAAATTTTTTAAACTAAAATGTACTAGTTTTCCCCGTTTTGTATATGCCTACTCAGGTGTTATATGGCATAGTTAGACTAATGAAGAGAAGGGTCACCTGATGGTAAGTGACAACTGCCGCTCATTGTCACCTCCAACTCAAGAGCTGTAACTGTACGCCCGGTACCTCCACTCACTCGGTAAATGTAAATATATCGCAAACATTGCTTGACAACCAGTTTTCTGTGAGGTCGTCGTTGTATAACTGCGGTCGAGCCGGCTCATTAGTGCCTAAACATGGCTCAACAAATGGCAAATGTTGCTACTTGGTTAAATATAGTTTCCAAGATAACTATTTATTTACACTATATATTTATACATATCTACTTTGTAGTTCTACAAATTGTAAAATTAAAAGTTTCGGTCCCTAGCGCACTGTTTTACATCGATGACGTTGTGATAACATCGCTATACGCTGTTTTGAAATGTTCACTAGATTTACATATGCAAGAAGTATTTTGGTAACTGAAACATAACAACGACTCTAATTAAGCCATCTGCCTGTTGACGGTAGCAACGGATTGAAGAAAGAAAATATTTAATGTTAGCGGTGTCATATCGAATTATAGGCGGCTTACCTTCAGCTTATGCCAATGTAAGACCTCGATCCCTGGGCGTGCGTGTATGCATGCTTATATGTACATAAGTTTGTGTTTGTGTGTAGTAGTTTGTAGTAGCGGCCTCGCTACTACGCTACCGCGTCAAGTGTTGTGGGTTCGATACCCACACTCGACTGTACTCTGTGTTCCGAGTCTGGGTGTTCTTTGTGTCTGTGATCTGAATATTTATATTCATAATTGTATTTAGTACATACCTATACCTTCAGGCTTCAGCTATCACTTTCTTATATCACAATGATAAATTACACCCAGACAGAACAATTGATCTCGCGACTCGTGGCTTAGCAGGCAGTGTCACTTGCCACTAGAGTACCGAGCCAGTCATTGTTCCTTAACACTCCCTTGACCTGTTCCTTTTGATTTCACTCATCAAATAAACTACAAATATTCAGATTCAGATGTGTCGTGTAAGGTAATTTCAGGTAATTGTTGCCTTCATTAATTTAATACAATTTTGTGATTACCACACCTTGTCTTCATTGTTTTAAAAGTTTATTAAATAATCAGTCAATTGGTATGTTGTAGTTATTTTTAGTAATCTTACAAACAATTAATTGAAAGTTTTACTTTGTTTGTGGTACTTACACGTGGCGTTTTTACGCATAAAGGAAAACGCCAACCAGTGTACAACATCCTAATTTTAAAAAAATAGTCACCTACTTTGTTTATTATTTAATTCGAATATCGACACACGACGACACATTTGGGTCACTAACTCTAACTAAGCCATGACATGTTGACCTTTCTTACAATCACATATTTTATAATAAACATAATATAAGTGGATACACACATACATATGTACAAACGTAGGTGTATTTTATATAAGCACCACGGCAGATACAGTGTTATTAACCTATTTTTGGTGGCAAATTGTATGTGTTGTTCTATAATCTTTTATTAATAAAATAAGAAGGTCGATTTCAAAAGATTGGATCAATCAGCTGCTTCTTTGGTCAATTTATTGTGAGTGATTTTACCATAAGTAGGTAGGTATATTTCCCAAATTTATTTGGGGTTGACATTCACTAGTTCACCTACTCCATTTCTAGCCATTTGTTCTTTTAGTTAGTTCATCCATCTTTACCTTGTTCGTTCTTTACTATTGTATCCGTCAATTTTCGAGCAAATATCTCTCTTTACCACTCACTATTAAACACGAACGCTATTATTTAGTGTTGTACATACTAATGCTTGTGTTCAAATCTTTATGCTTTTGTAATATCGGTAGGGCATATTACGTATTTAACGAGAAGAGGAAACATATCGTTATGACGTCACTGGAGGGGATCGAGCAATAAGACAAACACGGCATACGCAAAAGGACATATCGTATTTGTAATAAAACTTTCGGCCCGGCCCTTGAATTACTTGCTTCAGAAGAGCGCGCACGAACGTACGACTATCATCATTTCAGCAACGGTATACAGTATTCTTTAAAGCATAGTATGTTGTAATCCTGTCCTCCACAAGCAAGAATACAAATTTAGCTTATATACGAAACACTAGACATCCCAGACTGATCGATTGCGGGGGAGTATGTAATTCTTCGATGTTTTTTTTTAGTAACTGACGAACGGTTGATTTATGAGATAGAAGAGCGAACACATTTATAGACATTGAAGTGTATCGAACTCTCTGCCCTAAGATAGCCCATTCGTTATGGACGTGATAAAGTGACAAACACTATTATTTACCTAAAGTTTTTGTATACTTGATATTAATATTACATTATGACTTTTTGGTCTTTTAAATTAATTATCGTAAATATGTATATGTAACTGAGTAGCTAAATTAATAATGTGTAAACTAATCGGAACTAATTTCTTTAAATAATAATTTTAAAAGTCAATTTAAAAACAGGATTTTGGTTGTTAATAAATAATTAACTTATTATCCAGTTACCTTTATTTCTTGACTATTCGAATATAAATTAGCAACCAGCATTGATTATTTCTACATTCCAATTCCATTTGAGCAGAGACAAATTGGTGCCGGTTGGCTATTTACAGAAGACTCAGAAGAAACTAACGATAATGAATTTCTTATTAGTTCAATTTCTGAAAATTGTGTTTTTGGCAAGTATTGCTCATTCAAATACATTTCTCATTCATGCACCTGAGAACTGTCCCCATCACACCTATGCCCCAGTATGTGGCAGCGACTATGTGAGCTACTTGAATGAATGGTGCGTACCACAAAATGTCAAAATCTTGGCTCGGGACCCGTGTGTTCTTCTAGCTGAAGCAGCGGATGCTGATTCATTGGGAAGATGCGGATGCGGTAAGGGCAAATGAAAATATTAAATGAACCTTCGTTCTTCTAATAAATGAAACACAATTAAACAGTATTTTATTTTGAAAACTGAGGATATCTGTAACTGTGGGGGTTCCGCTTTCTGTATGTATTATATAGTAAAACACTATCTGCACCAACACTAATATTATGAAGAGGTAAAACTGTTTGTTTGTTGTGTTGGGGGGATAATCTCTGGAGCCACCGATCCGTTTCTAAAAACGCAAGACAGACGGCCCGCGCGACTTTTCTCTTATAATTGTTACATAGGCGATATATGTGTGTTTATCTACCCATATCCCCTATATACTCCGAAACGGCTGAACCGATTTCGATTCTTATTTTCAGTCAATCTCCAGATTGTCTAGCAGGTGATCCTGTAATGTTTTGGTAGCGATCGTTTTTATTTTTTTTGGCATCATTCAATTTAACTTCGTTAGCGTATAACTATTTACTTAAGTTTGCCTGGGATTCACCTTATTTTTAACATTAATAGATTTTCAGTATAAGTTGAACTATCATTGTATAGGCTTGCCATACAGGCACATAACCTCGATGTAAGCGAGACTCCCGTCCTCTTCTATGAAAGAAAGACATCCGTTCTTACTAACCAACATTAGAAATCGCATTAGGTTAGTACAAGAGGAGCTCCTTTATAGAGTGGAAGCCCTATCTATATGTATACCCTAATCTATATGTAGAAGGGATGGACGTCACGGTTTCAGCCAGTTTGAGTGACAGGTCTGCGACCCCGACGTCGGTGCTATTACACTTCCTAGTCCATCGGTAGGTATCACCAATATCCCATTCCTTTCATTGCATTATCTTATTCTCATCTCTCCCTTTCAGTATACTCCCAATTTTCCACTCTTTAATACCTCCAGTGTCTGGTTGACGGCAACAGGCTAGCCCTCTTATTCCGTTAGTTTGACCGTACTCTAATAATCAAAATGTTGGTGTTTATACACCTCTGTCTACACTTTCGTGGCGTGAGCGTAATTGAATGTTTGCAAGTATATATATTTTAATAAGTAGAAGTTTTTCAACACACTTCTACGCTCCCAAAATTTTATAAATTATACAGATTAAGCCATCTCATCATCAGATATTTGTATCAGTTCATTAATTTATAATTATCGTAATTGGTTCATTTGAATGACGACGTGATCTAGTTAAGGCAAATTATAAAATGTATGTTTTTTTAAAGCGTGGTGTGGCAATAGAGAAAACGGGTCAACTGATGGATACATGCAACCCAATACAATGATAAGAGGAGCTGTAAAGGAAGAGAGGCGATTCCCCATTTTCCAGAGCCTTAATTAGTTAGTTAGTTTAAGCTTAGTACGAATTCTTACCGTTTACGTAAAGTTAAGAGACTGAAAACTATCGACATCTCTGTACTTTTATTTCTGAGGGCTAAAGTTTGAGATTCGATAAACACTTACACGCACCATAAAAGTAGAGCGTAGAAAGTCATAGATCATCATAAGATGCTGTTTAATAGTAGTTTAATACTATTAAGTATAAAACCTTCATCATGAATTGGTTATTCCGCCGCGTTAAAAAGGTAAGTCTGTACAAAAAACACAACTCATCAGATTTATTCTAATAATTATTTAGTTTCCTTAGACAAATGAGTAAAGCAAAACATGTATGCGTCATTCAATATCCAGGCAAACTGTAAGAATAAATGGTCTGAGACGTCAGAGCCTTGGCTTAGAGGTCAGGTCAACTATTTCATTTCGTCGAGTCATGTACCCATTGTCCTCTACACATATGTACAATAATGTATGTACATATGTTACACTTTTATACGTTCTGTTCTTAAAGTAAGAATAAATACAAAATATATATTTATTAAAAATTAAAATATATTTTTTTTTGTGTCAATTGTCAACCGATTATCAACATTCCTTTTTATTAGAAAGAGTATACTCCTGTGGTGGTCCGTTGTAACCAGAAACCAAATCAGGAAGTGTCCAGAACCAGGAAGTGAAGTGTCCTTGGAGTTTCTTGCTTGTTCTTCTCCATGAATCTACGTATTGGAACAAGCAACTAGCTTCATGACTGACTTAGCCTGACCGACTTCCTCTCTTGACAGTTCAAAAATACCTTTGATTGGTTCAGTTGAACTAAACGATTTTGATTTGAGGAAACCCTCTCAAAGAGGCGCTAACTTTCGATTTAAAATAAGAGCGTGTCTCCCCCTCAAAGGCCTTCAACGCACTTGCGAATACTGAGTTGCAGGTGTCCATGGCAGCGGTAGTCCCTTACCCTCAGATTAGCCGCCTGCCCGTTTGACCCCTAATAAACATTAAAAAAACATGCAAATGGATCCTACAGCGATTAGAACGTCATTTGTCATGAAACAAATAATTACATTTTAAGCACGATATAAAAACGTGAAGATATGAAACCTATCTGAATTTTTCCTTATATCGCTCTTCAGCATATGGGCATAACAATCACTTAAATGTTTCAAATTAAATGTGCAGAGTTTGTTTGTCTGAACGAAACGAAACGAAACGAAATGAAAAAATATTTTGCATTACTAGCCCGTTTATTAGGCTATTAAACATCACGCTGCGCCCCCTACCCGCGGGACAATGAGCATTAACGCAGGTGATGCTGCGGGGAATGGCTAACTAGTTACTAATACCCAATGTATATATACTTTGATAATTATGTAATTACTAGTAGTCTTGACCTAATAGCATCTCCAGTCACGAAATACAGCACCTATACACAGACGGATACGCGAACCTGGCTGCTGCGAGTTACTGCAGTCTTATTTCATTTTCCTCATCTGAGACTTGCTGTATCCCTTACCCATGGTTCCTCTCCCCACCCATTTTCTTCCTTGTCTTAAAACAGCTATATTACCCAGGAGGGTTTGCGATTTGACAGGAGCGCATAAAAAAAAATTGCTAGCTTAGCACTCTGTATAGACATCGTACCTACCCCAAATAAGGGCTACATCAAAAACAAAGGTAGAAATATAACACGTGCATACATTCACGCATATATTTCCGAAGGGGTAGGCATAGGCTTGTCAAATACCCATTTCTTGCCAATCATAAGTTGTCGCCGTCTTATTACCGGCATCTGGGCACTGTGACTGTACTATACTACTATATATACCTATTGTCGGATCGATAACGCTCCAATCGCTCAGTCGTTTACAAAACCCATGGGACAAGATGGGATAATAATGTTAATAATATAATATAGTAGTGATATCCTATAACTCATCATTACATAACAATGATTATAGATTAATATAACCCGTAGGCTTACAGGCTCGTGTCGCTATAAATTCCGAATATGAGACATCACAAACACGGCTTAAATATGTATGTGTGAATTCCCGCAGGACATTGTTTCAGAATATTGACGTATTAATAAAACTATTATAGCATCTCATAGTCTTCCTGTGAACAGGAAAATCCCATAAACGTAAGAATAATAAATAATCAATTGTTTCCATCTCGAACTGAAGTGTTAAAAAACTTAATCTTTCAAATGTTTGGGTGAAAATCGTTAATGTATGTATAAGTAGTTTCCGGATGTCTTAATAAAGCTGTTCCCGGATTCCTCCTATTTTAAGCGCAGTATGGCACACCGTGTGGTTTTAGTCGGTTCGATTCCGACACACCGTTCCACCGAAAACCCTGGTGGAATGACGGCCCGAGGGGGTTTCCACACGAAAAAAAAAATGTGTAAGTAGTTGAGTTAGCTTCAGCTAATTTAGACTTTGACTATAGAGTATAAACTGAATTGTAAATCTATTTCAACTTTAAGTAATACAATGTTATCATTGAGTCAAAGGTATCAAAATTATAAATTCGGAGTATTCAAGACAATAGATAGAGTGATACGGTAGTTATTTTGTAATATAATAAACGATTTATATATAAGAATGCTAAGAAAGAAGTAGAAGTATTGAAGCATTGATGGAAGAGTAAATGATAAATAATCAAATATAATTTTACGGTAATGGGTGAGATTATTCCTTTCTTGTTTATACACGAACTTTTCTATTGAATTGCGAGAGCTCAGTGTGATCTTTTCGGTAGCTATCAACTCATAGTAGCGATATAAAACTGAACTAAAATAAAAAGAATTAAATTATTTCGAAGCTAGATTGTTGCCTAATTTTATATTATAAGTAATCACTTTTCTAATAAAAAAATGAACTTTTGTGTATGTGTGTTACTCAACATAAATTTATGGTGTTGATGATTTTGATTTGAATAAATAATTGAAATCTAAATGTAGTTACATAACGCTGTTGTTTGTTACAGTTATCTCGTGAGCGGCGACGCGGACGGCAAGTGCTATATTTGGGACTGGAAGACGACGAAACTTTACAAAAAGTGGAAGGCTCACGACGGCGTCTGCATCAGCTCGCTGTGGCACCCACATGAACCCAGCAAACTCCTCACGGCGGGCTGGGACGGTCTTATCAAATACTGGGATTAAAAATAAAAGAATTACTTCCGAGAACAATCTTTTAATTCCAAACCTAACATGAACCGCAGGAAAATAACATTAAATATACATATTTTTTTGTAGATTACATATAGAATTTACTATTTTTTATAAAAAGCCCCTGTGTCATGGTTAATGTCAAGGATTATTGATTACGCGACTTGCATGGGATATTTGTAAGGTTCCTCGTAGCCGATGTCGACCTTGTACTCCATGCTGCATTCGCGGCACGTACCATTTTTCATGAACTCATTAAAGCTTATATTGTTTTCATGGAATGCTTCAGTTAGGGCAGTGATGAGACTGTCGATCATTTCGGGGGAGTGATAAGGGCCAGGGGCGAACCGCAGGCGCTCTTCACCACGCGCAACTGTGGGGTAGTTGATCGCTTGCACGTAGTGACCACGCTTCATCAGCGATTCTGCTACTTGCGCCACCTTGTCGGCACCCTTCACAGGAACAGGTACAATGTGACTCACCGATGGCAGTTGAGGTAAGCCGGCCACCAACAGAGACAACTTCAGGTACCTGACTATTGCTTGTTGCTTCGCCCTTAAACTCCTGCCCTCCTCACTAGCTAAGAGTCTAATAGCAGCTAATGAGCCGGCCAATACCGGGGGCGGCAGTGCTGTCGTGAATATAAAGCCAGGAGCTAGAGATCTCACTGTATCAATCAATAGGGTAGAGCCAGCTATGTAACCCCCAACATTACCATATGCTTTTCCCAGTGTGCCTGATACAATATCTATTTTGTGTTGTATTCCTCTCTCTTCTCCTATTCCAGCACCATGCTTCCCATACAATCCTACAGCATGTACTTCATCTACAAATGTCAGGGCTCCATACTCATGGGCTATATTACACATTTCATCTAGTGGACATATCGCTCCACTCATTGAGTGCACAGTCTCAAATACGACTAGCTTGGGAACACCTGCAGGTGATTGAGCCAACAGTTCCCTCAAGTGGTGTGGGTCATTGTGTCTAAATATTTGCTTATGAGCTCGACTGTTTCTAATCCCCTGAATCATTGATGCATGGTTTCCAGCGTCAGAAAAGATTAAACAGCCTGGCAAAATTTTTGCTAAAGTAGATAATGTTGCATCATTAGCAACAAAGCAGGAACTAAATATTAAAGCAGCTGGCTTCTTGTGTAATTTGGCAAGTTCCTTCTCAAGTTTTTCAGTCATCTGAGAGTTTCCAGCAATGTTTCTGGTGCCTCCAGCTCCTGTACCATAAGATTTGATGGCATTGATAGCTGCATCTTGAACAACTGGATGGCGGGACGCTCCGAGGTAGTCGTTGGCGCACCAAACAGTGACTTGACGGTTATCGGCACCCTCTAAAGCCTGCGGGTACATACCATCAGCAGCTAGACGGGATACTTTCCTGAAGATTCTGTAAGAGTAATCTTTCTTTTTAGAGCTGATTTGTTCATGGAAGAACTTTTCATACTGATACGGCTCGATGGGCTCCACGATATCTTCGGTCATTTCCTTGGGAGCATCTGAGATAATCGCGTTTTGTTGAATGAAGGGGCACTTGGTCTCATCATTACCGAGCGAGCGGAAGCTTCGTGTGAGTACAGGACAAAACTTTCCGTATTGTTTCATAAGGCTTGACCCATAATTCTTAACGAACGCCTGGCTGAACGATCCTATGAATGGACAGGGCATTTTTACTATTTATGTAATCAATGACACGAAACACTTGCGACACAGTACAGTATCTTACTGTAATATTATTCGAGATTTTTATAGGAGCGTTGGCTCTCACTGTAGCCGAACGCAGCACGGTTTTCAGTCAACTGCTGGCACGAACAACGACACCTTTCATTTATAAAGTTGGTGTCGTCATATCGATTGCAAGGAATATACTTCATTCACTTAGAATTTTATTTTGATGTCATAACAGAAATGTTGCCAAAAGTCAAATAAGAATTTGACGTGATTTTATTTTTCTCGTAATGTTGCTATAGAAAAAAAAATAACTTAAAATATATTAAGAAATACGGAAGAGTCAATTTAATGCCATTCGTCATTGTGGCCACGAAAGATGCAGCCTCAAAATGGCCCATCTTCTTTACAGGTGCAAAAATTTGTAAAAGTTATACTATAGAGTAATAAGAATCCCAGCCGTGATAGCCCCGATAAATAAGTGGTTCACAAAGATATTATTCAAAGAAGTATACGTCTAGTTTAAATAGTAGTCAGTTGACATCACTAAAACTCTATGTTTTAAGATAATGAATAAATTGAAATATATTTATTTATGCCCGCAAAACACTTATTAGAAACAAAGAAACATGAGCTTTTGAGCAAAGTTACATAGCTTACAAATAAAATAAAATAGAATAACGTGGATATAAGATTATAGATATAGACCTCTGGTACTCAGTTGTACCGAATAATTTATTGTGTTATATAATTTTAGCTAGTGCCTTGAATGGATTCTTCTGACAATTTAATTGTATTAGTGAGTGAAGTAACGAACAATGTAGTGTGCAGTCAGCTCAGACATGTACATTAATAAAAAATAATATGTAGATGTCACGTCTGTCACTTGTCACTTTCTCATTTGCTTTTTTCTGATTACAAGTTTGTTCATATATTTACTCCAACTTTTTTTATTGTTATACCTGGAATATATTTTATTTTTATCTAATAAAGCTCTACGGTTCTACATCAAATCCTTTCTTCTTCTTCTTTTTTTCGTTGTGGCGAAGAAACGTTCGGATACGTGACATTGGCAAAATTGTGGCAACTCCACAAAAGCCATTAATCAAAAGTTCTTCTTTTTTTCGTTGTGGCAAATCGTTGTGATTATAAATTGATAATGGATACTAGTTGTCAAATTTAGTGAAATCAAGAATCCAGAGTGAGAGTCGCGGTTTTTGTCATTTTCACACATACAGTGTTCAAATTAAATATGTTTTCCCTTCACAATCAGTTGGAATTAAGAAGAATCACAATATCTAGTCTCGTAACATGCATTTATTTACCAAGCATAGTTACAGTTATTTCATATAAAGGATTACTTTACTCCGTCGGCAATGCCTCATCTTTTTATATTTTGGTTCTAATTTTCCTTGCAGAATTTCTGAAATCATTCTACTTGAACTCTAGTAACGATATTCAACCAAAGAGGCCTAAACAAAATAAAAATAAAGCTCGAGATATAATAAAATCAACAATCTTTATACTATGTGTTATGTTTTGCTTCTTCATCGGGATTATACTGTTTGGAGCGCCTGTATTAGATAACCACGAGGAGACATTGATGTTATCTACACTTCTTACCTTGTTGACAGTATTTCCATTAATAGTTCACACTGGTGTTGAAACAGCTATGCAACTTCTATTTGGTGTAAAACATTATGGGAAGAATACTGTCATTGAAATGCTTGTAAACAATGCAATATTGACAATTTGTGGAGCGTGGCTGGGAGCTGTGGTGATACCACTTGACTGGAACACCCCTTGGCAGGTGTGGCCCCTACCTTGCTACCTGGGTGCCATTGGGGGATTCCTTTTTTCAAATGTATTGACAGTATTTAAAGTCACTCTCATGAGTGCGGCAAAAAAGTATCCTGTGTTAAATGCACTAGTCTATGTTTTAAATAGATGTCAAACTTGTAACTAGTATGTTATGTTGTTAGAAATAAATTAATAGTTGATTATGATGCATCATTTGTATTTTATTTCCCACTAAAATAATTAATATCTGTAGCAATTCTTGAGATGGATTGGTTAGGTTCAGAACTTTTATAACCATGAAGCATCACAGTGATAAATCAGAAACTATATCTAGCTAGATGACACATTAATTCCATATGCTGTGATCTACTAACTAAATGTGAAAAAGGTTACAAGGTGTCGATAATATAAAAGCAAGAGTATTATGTAGATATTTACAGATTTTAATTTCAGAAGACCCATGGTTGATCTTCAAAAGTGTTTTTGTGTTATGATTCCCCAGAACTTCATTGATTGGGAATAGAATTGATGTAGATTTTGAGAATGTTCTTTATTGAAGCAAATATGTATTATTTGTTATGGATATCATGGGTCATGTGATCAGTCCATCTCTATTGGTCTGCCACTTTCTTTTGCCTTTACGCCTTAGTATGCTACTTTTCACTGTCTTATTTTTAAGCCCCGTCATACTTCTTTCCAAGACTATTTGACAGCATTCGAACTTTGGTGAGTGACCATGTTTCCAATCCATAAACAATGACTGGTATACAGGTGTTGAATACTTTTCTAACAGTGTAGTCCCTGTCTTTTACACAGAGTTTTACTTGGGACTTTAGTATCCTATGACTCCCTGAATTGCACTTTCCAAAGGGTCAAGGGCAGAATGAGCGTCAGTGAGGTTTTATTTGTTTGTCTGTATGTTTGTTTAGTTGAGAAGCTGGATAGCTACCATGTGCTTAGGAAGTCTTTTATTGTGAGTTTCGGCATTCTTCTTTAGACAACTCTATTTGAAGTTCTAAGTCAAAGCAATAGTGGCTTTTTGGCAGTATTGTAATAAAATTATTTAGAAGATGTACTTATTGTACAATCACCGATAAAGAAATAAAACTATAATATAGTAAATTAATAATTTTATTTTGTATTTATTAAATATTTACATAGCCTATTTAATATGCTCTATTTATTAATAAAATATGAAACTTAACCAACATTTACTTGATCACATTTTGTTTATATAACTCCTATATTATTGTTACAAATACAATTGGTGATGTCACTTCACATTAAATGTTCAACAGCAATAGACTATGCAACAAAATGGTACACTTTTAGAACATAACAATAGTTAACACATCTAAGGCTTTTTTGACGTCACTTAAGGCCTTATCATACGTCCCGGCTAATCTATGAACTATCAAAAAATCTACTGTCAAAATAAAGCTTATTACCTAAAGTATGTTTTGGTACAGGAGGTTGCATCCAAACGAGGCATATGAACAGACCATTTTAGTTCAATAGTGCATACAATTAAAATCACAACTGTTTTACTATTCATCTCTCTTGTCAATTGGCCAATGTTGTATTAATACAAGACAATGAGCAGTTTTCATTGTCAAAATATCAATATCCCACAGTACTTACTCTGTACCTTACATATACAAGTGCCTTTAAAAACAAATTTTACCAATTTCATACCATTAAGAGGTAAATAAATATCTATCCATCATTGGCTGTACTTTTCGGGATGGGAGTGCTAAATAACATCATCACACTATCACAATGCTACATTGCTTTAAATATCGTCGATTAATATTGAAGACTATAAAGTAAATTCTCCTCGAGATACGTTTCTCACATCTGTGTTCAAATTCAACATTTCATTCATATTACATGTGTGTGTATGTACACGCATTTCATGAAGTAGCAAACAAGTCAGTCGTTTCTCTATGACCTGTGCAGTAGTCCATAAACTAAGATCTGTTTTATATTGTATTAAATTGGTCTGTATAGTAATAAAACTGCTTCAACGGCTACCGAAAATTATATAATACCAGAACTTTTTTGTTGAATATTAAATAATCTCAGTTATGTGTTACCTATTCTAAGAATTGTGGCACAATATTTGAAAAAAAAAGTTTAACCAAATATTAGTACATCTCTCTCTCATTATACCAAGAATCTTATTAGTTATTGGTTGAATAAGTTTAAGTGTAATCACTCCGTAATATATACAGCTATTTCAACAACAGTGTTAACAATATTGGAACAAACAACTAAGTATTTAATAGACACAATATGAGGTAATTGGCAAAACTTGAAACTATTCAAGGATTCTCAAACCTAAATTATTCTACCTAAGTTTCGTGGAATATTTTGAAGATAGAAAATGTTTTGAAAAACATCACAACCCTTTGAATAGCAACATTGTCTTCTTATGTACATGTTGCTATACACAAGGTATTCAAATATGTGAGAAATTACCTTGATATTGTATCGGTAGTATGGCAAATGGATTGTCACCTGTACCCGGTACACCGGTACCACCCACCCTGCATTATACCGCTACTTCTCACACCATCTCACAATACTTAGAGAAAAACGTACCTGTTTGTACCACACTACTTGTAGGCCAAGAGCTAGGCCTTATTGAACTGGGTTAAAAGTATGACGTCATCTCTGGACTCTAACTTTTGTTGACCTTATAAAAAATATCAACGTAGTTCGAAGAAAGTCATAGGCGTTTGCAGTAAGAAGAAATATACGGTACAGTAGGTACAATCAGGTTGTTGTTTCTGATAATATATAAAATATAACTCGATAAACTTAGTGTGAGATGATCGCGGGTGTGTGCCACTAAATCTTGCAAAAATGTTCCACAGCATATTTACATTACTTTAACGTTATGTACCGTAAGCCCACGATAAAAGTTATTATGTAAAAATAAAAATCTTAATATGCACAAATTATTCAAGCACCTTAATATTAATTTGTTGTAACATACAATTTTGTAAGATATAATAAATTTAGGAAAATGAAAAATCCAAAATCTTTAGAGTGGACTAGGGGGAGACAATATTAGGCTTAGCTTTATAGATAAATAAGTTTTAGATTTCGAATGGGTCAATAAAAAATATTCATATTATACATAAAATTGCGGCAAAAGAAAAATAAATTAACAACGAAAGTTTCCGTAAAACGTATCATATACCCAATTATTCCCATAATAATTACGTATCAATATTTGCATTTTAGTTTACTCTCTAGGGAGACAAGGACTTATATATTAGGCAACACTTAGTAGTTTCCGTCGCAGATGACCAAGCTTTTAGAAGGCTTTAGCTTTTATTATGACCCTATGACAAGTTGTTACCTATGACCTCCAATAAACCAAGCTGTGACGCATTAACATAATGATTATATATGGGTTTTATACAGCAGTAATGCATACGCTCGGTGATGAGTTGTATCTGGTAATCTTTCTAGAATATATTTTTTCAGTGACAATACCAAATCTACGCGGTACAAGGATTAGCTTACAAAACAACGTATTTTCACTATTCGCTAAAGAAATACCCTGTCGCAAGTTGAACAGTGAGGGTTGGTGAGAGTACCGCGATGACAAGATCGGAGGGTTAATACCTCCCAATCTCAATCTCAAATTAATTCATACATACCTAATTTCACTTTGGCTTTGTGTTTTTTACTTACAAGTCAGTAGGCGTTGAGATTTTTTTGTTACTAATCGTACACGTTAATATCCCGTACTAGTACTACTGTGAAAATGACGATTACAAAACATAGCACACTTATGCGCCACCATAACATAATTCATAGACAAAAAATATAAAAATACTTTTTTGGTTGGTAATAAACAACCCTGAAGGTTGCAAGAGTTAAAATACAGACAGTAAGAACATCTAACGATCGATAATATATCTTATTGTAATTATTTAATTATATAAAAATGCACCACTAATACTAGATTACAAGATATATTTTCAACAATTTTAATATTTCCCTGAGAAACTTTAATTCTATGTTTGATATTGAAAATTAACTGTAGTCTTTGATCATAAATATTGAAAATAGATTAGGTTTCTGGATGTTGAAATTTATTTTGCAAATAAAACTTAATACTACTCCTAAGAGACCATAACGTGATGTTTGTTTACTACGTCGCAGCACTATTGTAATTACGTGTTAAGCTAACATATGGTCAAATCAATCACTTTAATTACAGAGCCTACGTCTAATATATAATCATTCACACTTCTGGACCCAACAGTATTTCTGATATGTCACTGATAGGAATCTGATTCTGTTACATAATATCCATAATACAAATTATGTTTTCACCCTAAATTTCATAAACTTGGTAAAATAACGAATTTATTTCAAACACCAAATGAAAATTTCTCAGGAATTCTATAACAGCAGCCATATTTTAAATCGCATGATTCTTGTTTCAAAATTGATTAATGACAACAAAGTCTAGAATTACAATCTTCCAATTTTAAAACGATCGCTAGACATTATATTTCAGTGTTGCCAGCATTTCGTTTTGAAACCCTACTTTTATATACAAGCATAAGAATCCTTCGTGTAGACTGATGCGAGCTACTTTATCGATCCTTAAGATTATTTAGAGAATTTCAAATGGAAGCTGGCGACTATAAGATAAATAAATAAAAATCGTCTAGTATTAAGAAAACTGACATAACTAAGCATCGAAAACTACTTACAAGGTCACAAGATATATAAATAAATTAGAAATTTAAGAGTTACCAATTTTTGAAGCCTAGATAAACTATAAAATTTTCCTACACAATGTTTCAAGCTGAGATGTTGGCAACCCCGGCCGATCGTACGTATATAACAATGCAGTGAACAGCCAAATGTCTTTACGTGTTGCTTGTGTCCGGTTGAAAATAATGCAGACCATTTATCTGTAAGCAAAAAAATAATAGTAATTTGTAACATGTGGATACACAAAGTATTGGGATATGTATTTCCTGGAGTTATAACGAATGCGAGTACATCGAACTGGTTTTAAGTAATTTCCTGTAAAAATAACAGGTGTATATGAGCAGTACGAGTAAGTGGGTGTATCTATGTATGTGTGTATCTATGTATATGAGTATCTACTGGTAACCTAACAGGGATAAATAAGTCGTACGTACCGTCATGTCGTACTCTGTGACGAAGGCGGGTACCTCGAGCTGGTCTCGTGCCATGACGGAGTACAGGTACTCGACTCCGGGCAGGTTGTGTACCTTCGCCTTGATCGCAGGAGCCATAAATGTCGTGAACCACCATGTCATCATCTGTAAACAATTTTTATTTTTATTTATACTTTATGCACAACATATGTATGTCAGAGGTGAACTAAATGCCGAATGAGACAAAACAAGGTAGATGCACAACAGAGACGAAGAAGTACATATGAGTAAATATTGAACTACAGATATATTCTCGTACTTACATACAAGATAAATTCACGACATCCACAAACGTACACAACCTATATATACCCATTTTCTGTACTTATATAGTAAAGCGAAGGAGTTTTTCTATTTGTTTGTTTGTTTAAGCGCGCTAATCTATGAAGTTACCTGTAATATTCATTTCTCTTTGGGGAATCGGGTGAAGTATTAACAGAGGAATAGGCTTTAAAACAACACGCTACGTTCAGTAGGAGCGAAGCAGTAGTATTCAACTCTGGTTTAAACAAGGGTAACGGTCAGTAACTTATATAACACACCAATATAATTCACTGGCTTTTTATAGAAGCTCTGCTTGTGTGATCACTATATTCATAAAAAAATATTTGTTTGTTTGTCTAAACATCGTATTTAATATACGTAAGCGACGAACCATGTCATATTTTTTTTATGATTGTACCATATTCCGGCTAATAGATGTCATTGTTAAATAATGTCGGGGCCTACAAATAGATGGCGCTCTACCAAATAACAAGAGATATAAGAAGTAAAATATATTTGTATTTACCTTTGTCCAGAATGTGGGATGTACGATATAAAACGCTTTCAGGTTCTTCTTATATCTGAAATATAAATAAGGCATTGTTCGTTATTCAGGTAATTAATTACGAAGGAATGTCATTACTAATTATGATTCCAATTAAAATAATTGTCGAAACCAATTAGCGTTTCATGATAATAATTAGTATGTCCTTCAGAAAGGTATATTTTAAAACAAAAAAAAAATACTTTAATGTGTTGATGTATTAGGTAGGTTTATTTTCCGGATGCCTTATTGAAGCCGTTCAAGGATTTCTCCTATTTTAGGCGCAGCATGGCACACCGTGTGGTTTTAGTCGGTCCGATTCCGACACACCGTTCTACCGAAAACCGCGTAATGTATGTATTTCTTTAACTTTACCTTATTTTTTTATGCTTTATTTATTAATTCTTAGATAATTTCGAGTAATACGGGCTATAAATGCAAAAAAATAATTAAATAGGAGGCTGTATGCCGCGTTTTTAGTTTTTTTGGCAGGTGACTAGAATAGAGTAGTTAGTTTTCTTGGGTATCCATGTTGTTTGGAGTATTCTTCATAGTCTGGGAGAAGCCGAGAACAGGGCAATACGGAAGGACATGACTGACAGACATATAATAATAATTCACGTTAGGTAGCTGGGTTAAGGGCCTGATGCAAAAGGCATGCCTTCTTGATACGGCACGTATTGTGAGGCGGTTCCTGTCTCTGGAGCCCTAACCACCGGTAGCTTGGTCCCTATACCTAATACCGGTGGGACACTATTTTTAAATATATGTTGTTTTTTATTTTGTATTTAGAAATGTAATTTGTATATTTATTGAAGTAAATAAAGAGAATAATAATAACTTCAGACATCCAACACACGGCCGTCTGATCCCGAACTAAGCAGAAATTGTAATATGGTAACCACACTGCTGATAGACATACTTATCTATTTCTAGATATATATAAATTATAAACAGACAATACAAATGATCGGTCCTGCATGGGAATTAAATCCACGACCTCTGACCTAGCAATCAGGATCACTAACCACTAGACCAACATGCCAGTCAATACGACTTAGAAATGCAGAACACGAAATAACACGACGGTTGTACTAACTTGTAAGGCAGCACGGTGTACACCTCCTTGAGCCAGGAGAAGGGCGGGTGATTGGTGGACGAGGCGAGCGTGTGGAAGTACGCGATCACGTAGTCGCCGCGCACGATCGGATCCAGCAGCTTTATCAGGTACAGGAGAGCCTGGAATTTAACATTGTACATGTTAAACATACAATATAATAATTTATGAAGTTGCTACTGAGAATGGAGATACAATAGAATTATCTCAATATCATATAAAATCAAATACGTGGTTCCAGTAATAGTAAACATACATACGATGGACGGTATTGGTTTGTACAATTTTTGTTTGACAAATTAAAACACCCTATATTCAACCCAATAAAAATCTCGTAAATTATTCAATACAAATGTTTAGTCCTTATAATATTAAACCAATTACAAAAAAAGTATAGGCACCGGCGCAAAATTGGACTTAAATAGACTTAAATACATATTTGCGGTTGAAATGATATATCTGTCAAAAGTGAAACTTTTTAGTGATAGTAGGCAAGAGTAACGCAATACTGGACAATCTTGTTGACGTAGCTACCAACATGAGTGCGAGTACCGAACATAAGTCTAGTTGCGAATATAAGAAATATGAAATATTAAGTCTCTCAGTTCAGATTTCATAAATAAAACGAATCGAGTTTAAGTTAAAATCAAGTTAAATTCAGGCGAATCCGAGGCCACAACTCAATTTTAAGACAATCGGTAGATCTAATCGAGTAGGTAACATGTTTTATGTTAAATCTTACCTTGTCTAAATCGATATCTCCAATGGGGAACCATTTCCCAATGAACACTACTACAGGGCGGCCAAGTCTGTCCACTCCGCTCTGGTACAGGCACCCAATGCCGGAGATCTCACTCAGGTCTTCTGTGCGTGCGCGACGGAGAAGACGTTCATATCTATAAGAAGAAGAAAGGAAATTTATAAGCGGAGTGCATAATATCATGAAAGGTTCTTAGATGAAAATACTAGTACTAATACTAGTTTGTTTGCTTTAAGTATATGGGTAAAGGAAGGCTAACATTAAAACGTACTTTCTGATGTTGTGTGTCGTGTGCGTGTGTGTTGTCGTCTATTACACATATATATTGTACACACTCAAACGTCTCGATTTCAACAATCGACAACAAGCATGTGACTAGATTTTATTTTCGGAGCCAATTAATATTCAGGTCACGGAAAACTTTTTTTCAAGCGGCAAACTTTAGGCAATGCTAAAATATTTATTTAATTCGTTGCCATACACCTAAGTTTCTTTGATAATTTACGAACAAAATGTATCAAATAATTAATTAAGTATATATAAAAATAAATGGTGCAATACATTGGCAAATAACGGAGGTGGACGTCCGGTTGTATTTGATATAAAAATAACCTTTCATCAAAATACGCAGCATTTATTTAAACGTGTATCGAAGAAAAATATTTTGAATGTAATACCAATAAACAAATCTATTTGTAGTAGGTCGCCCTTGGCCTAAAAAGCTCCCGTGGTGCGTGGCCAATCATCTTAGAACTACGATCATGATCCACTTTGGTGCAATCATGTGTAGTTTCAGGTATCAATTTAGATTGGTGAGTTGGATAGTAAGTTGGATTCTAATAGTATGTATGTATGTATAATGCCAACTGCTGGTGAAAACTGCCGACCCTAGTTCTGTGGTGATTTCAAGTAAACTTCAAGGTGTTGAGACATTTATATATACATAAGTTCGTTGATACAGACTCAGTCTTGTTTACATTACAGAGATATTCTACTTCTATTACAAAGTGAATTATTTTGTAGGTAGGTTGGAGCTGAGTCGAGTTGAAAAGTTAGGTTACTCATTTTAGGATGTAGATTAGAATAAAAACTAAAAATGAAGGTAGATTTTGAACGTCAATATGGTACTGTAACAAGAACTTTCACAAGAGGAGAAGAACAAAACAAGTGCTTTTATTAAATTATTGTGGAGTAATTTTATGAGAAATTAAGTAATTGAATTTGAAATGTAGTACAAAAATGATATTATAACAGCAGTCAAAATAGAGTCAGAGATACGCAGTACATTAGCCATATTTGTTCTGAATAGTTAAACTATAACATTGTACAAATAAAACTTGTGCAACTACATATCTATACAGTATTTGTGTACCTAAGTATTAAAATATTTTAATTGCTGTGGCATGAGATGTCGCACACAACGGAACTGTATGGCGGTGGCTAAATAATATTTGTTTAAAAAATCGAAACGTCACGGTACTTATCTACAGCCCCTTAATCGGTACGGACAATTAAATTATTATATGTCATGTCAGATGATACGTTGGCAAAATGCAGGAAACGTAAAAAAATACAAACTGAAAGCCGGTTTTAAAATTAAGTAAGAAATTACTACTAAGCGGAATCTGGGTAAGGATTCTGTAATTCTGCATATTATTTAAATAAAATAAAGTTACAAATTAGATGAGGTTTATATGTATAAATAGATGATTGTAATCGTATTATATGCATCGTCATAATTTAGATGTCACTTTATGCTATTTGTTTAAACAGGTTTGTTGTACCATCTACAAATATTAGTGATAGTAGAGTGTGAACGTATTCATCACTAAGATTTTTTTTATTTTTTTTATTTGTAAGCCTAACATAATGACTCCACTTTGCCTGATGGTAAGCAATAAATGGAGTCCAAGAGTGGTGGTCACCATCCTCATTGCATGTCTAGTCAATGTAGTATGGTGACCCACACTATGTCGGCCTGGTGAGACCTGGTGCTTTTTCACGCCCCGCTTAAAAGACCCAGGATCGAAGTGGGAAGGAAAAACGTGCGCTGGTAGTAAATTCCAATCTTTCACCGATACAGTAACAAGTAACTAAAATGAATATTGTATTTGACAGCGGTCATAGGCTTTTGTTAATTGCTACGAACAGGTTATCGAAACATCAATTTCTCATTATTACTCCCGAGTAATGGAATTCTATTACAAGGAAGAATGTACAGAACAAATAATCAATAAATAATAAATTTTCGATAGTTCTATTTACTGCCCTCACGAAAATAGAATATCTTTACACTAGTCAATGAAACAGTAATGAAGTGAGTCACTAGCTTTGTTTGACTAATAAAGTATATTTATAACGCTTCCTTACACGTGGGTGTAGCTGCAATTACACCACATGCCTTTTGACGTCACACTATGTTTATTGAAAAGTGTGTCATGCCATGTATGTATTATACTCTTAAGATCTATACAACTGACATTCCATTGTGCACCTGGCGCTCGCGTACACTTTATTCCACACGTCACACACAATATTCAAAGTAGCTGTTTAACGTGTAATTTTAACTATCATTTAAATAACAGAGATAAAAAGAAGCCGTGACTTACGTCCACGATCTAAAAATTATAGTACCACTCCTACGAGCACCTGGTCTTGAACAGTCCTGCGTGAAAACTTATTGTTCTTAATGTAAGATAACATTTGGTGTCTTGGTACTTCCTTTACACCTTATATAGATGCAAATTCATTTAATACAACAATGGACTCAAAGTGAACATCAATTGACAAAAACAAGTCAATGTTTTTTGGGTCGACATACATGTAGCCGAAAATTGGAAAATTAAAGAATCTAATGCCGAGATAACACTTTCATTAACCTAGCTTATTATAAGAAAAAAGCTTAATCGCAATAATCCGACAATACCTTTTGTATGATATGCGATAACAGCTTATGGATGGAAATGGAAAATGTCAACCTCTTATAAGGACAGGCGGAGATTTGTGCCCGACACACGCCTCGTTGTACGAGGAACTCGATTAAAATTGAAAGACTTCGGATTAGATTAATTAATAATATCGTCTAGATTAGGCTATAAAATTCAATCAATGTAATCAATATTGGATTGTCACTGTAATAAAAATTACCTACAAATGTTATAGGAATGGTATTTTCGTTTTCGCTTTATTAATTTAAAATATTAAGACGCAATATTCTCTAAACGTTGAAAATTTCGAAAGTATGTATTAAACTTATATCAAAGTAAAACTTATTTTAAGCAAAAATATAAGTAAACAACACAAATACATCGAATCGAAGTGCATCATCATTATTAAAATATATTTGTATTAAAACAGCACCTGCAGTATCTAATTGTCTGTAAATTATTATTATTTTTACGGTAAACGTCTTTATTACATACTAAACACAAACATTTATGGTCTTTAAATTCAAGGATGGACTTAATTCTGTTTGATTTTATTAGTACCAGGCCACTTTTGAAGCCTATGTTTTAAAGCTCTGGGTGAAGTACAGATCCCCGAGGTCACCCGCAAGGGTTTATCTGTTACTGGCCAAAATATTAGGTCCTTGAAATTATATATTTAATCAATCGAAGCATTTACCATTATTATCTATGCACTTTCGACATGTTACAGGTAGGTTATTGTCAATAACCTATCTGTACCAATAACTTATTGATTCTGTTGCTGAAGAAATTGTGGGAGCGAGAATCGATAAAATCTTTGAAGGCGGTTGGGACTGCCTTATTAAAACAGATTTTTTGTTCTGTTCAAGAAATCGGTGAAAAGAGTCTGGTGGGTGTCGGAGACATTCCGTAGCTCCTCTAATTTAGCGACCGTCTGTAGTGACGTATGGGGTCTAGCGTTGTCCTGAAGCAGCAGCAGCAGCCGCAGCAGTGGGCTTAAAGCAATTGACCAGTCTCGGTTGCTTAACGGCTAGCTTTTCCATCATGGTTTGCAATTGTTGACAATAATCTGGCGTAATTGTCTGGCCAGATCTTAGGAAGCTGTAGTGTATAACCATATCTGGTCCACCAAACAATCACCAGTACTTTTTTTTTGATTCAACGGTTTCCCATTTTTCATCAGAAGTAACGATACGATTCAAAATGTTCTATTTATTGTGATTCTATGTAAAATTACTCAACAGTAATGTAACGCAGCATTCGATGCGTGTTTGTTGGAGTGCCTAATTCCTGCGGTACCCCTTTTTTCGAGCTTTTTCACTTTTCCTATTTCTTCCAAGTGAATTAATTTGAAATGCTAACTCATAATTGCAATGGATCCGTTACGATTACACTGTCAACTTGGGTCTCCGGCCGTCCATAGGGTTTATTCTGTAGGTCAAAATTTCCAGAACAAAAACGTTGGAATCAAAAACGTACCATGCTTTCTTTTACAGTTGCCATATACATCATTAATCCTTTTAGCTGTTTCAGCAGTGCTGGTACCACTCGTATTCGAAAATAACGCGATATTTTGAGTTTTGAAATTTTGTACAAACGGTGTCAAAGAATAAGGCTTGAAAACAAATGAATCACAATCATGCGTAACACATATGTCATAAGTCTAGAGCATTCCTCCCTCTTGCCATAAAATTTTAAGGCTTTTTTAAAAAAGCAAAAGGCAAACTTTTAAGGTTATTTTTTATTTTGGCCTTTAAATCAGATTTGTAGACAGACAAATTGGTATACAAGTTTATGCTAAATAATGTTTTGCCTAAACATTAATACGCATGTATTTAGAAATGTATAAGTATGTTTATCAAGTCTGGTTACCAAAGTACAAGCTCTGCTTAGTTTGAAATCAGACGGCTGTGTGTAAGATGTACTTTTATGCTTTATAAATTGTTTAAATGTTTTAAAAATTATTTGTCTTATCAATCGTTATTTTTTTCTGTATAATCTCCCTTTTATCCCTAGTCTTAAACCCCTTTACTCTTATCATTCATCTCTCTCTGCCACACTGCGCTCGGATACAAGAACTTTATCGTGCCAACATTACGATAGGAATTTTTTACAATCCTACATTAATTTTAAAAGCCTTTTCGTATCTAAAACTATATGCAGGTCCATGTGCATATTTCATATCCCAGAAGACAAGACATAAGCATGACGTGCATATAAAACACAGTAAGCTATGATAAGGTTACAGAACAATATCAGACGCTTATAGCATCACTGATCCAGTGATGATTTAACAATGACCACTAAATTATTTTACCACTATTTTACCTATGTACTAATTTTGATTGTACATTGCAATTCGATTTAATTCGATTACAAAATATAAGAATGACTGCTACAAACAACGACTCTGATTTTAAGCCTACTTATACATATTATTAACAATATCCTTCCGTGACATTGTTCGCGTAGTTGTGCTATCTTAATAACAAATTCAATAGCATCTTTATTGATATTGAAAACATATTGCATTCTGCAACGCTCCTTAATCATTATAAAATATATTTTATTGTGTTGAAAGATATTTAAAATAGGTTTATTATGCAACTCACACTCTGAGTTCAAAGGAGCGGCGGCTGAAATCTTAAAACATTTGTTTTAGGATTTTCTATTTTGTTTTTATGTTGACAGTATACATATGTACTTTTTTTTTAAATGAGCATGACAGATAGATTTTTATGTTTCTTTAACATTACTCTGCAGACATAGGTATGGGTTATACAATCATTTATATAGATATGCCATAACTTTAAGTAATGATATATAATGTATAACTGATATATGTCCCAATAAATAGTAATTAAAAAAAAAAAATTTTGGTGTTGGTTCGTCGAATTGGTGGTAGCAGGAAAGTAAGTACAAGCCCACAAACGATTTAATGAGTGCAAAATTGTGTGAGTAGAAGAAATTAATTCAAAAATTGCCGTATAGTGACAAAGACATGTATAGTTGCAAGTTAACAAAATGTATTGTTACTCTAAATCCAATAGCGCCAAGTTTATTGTCTGCTACCGGTCACGTTTCCAGACTACGTGCTTCTACTGAAAATTTCTAAATACAAAACCTAATAACAATTTGTCTGACCCGAGAGTATAAGTGACAACTTTATACCCAACGACGAGATGTACTTCTTGGAAACTTCTTACATTTACTAATACTTCTTAAATTGATATCATCACTAACGAATGGGCCGGCTCGACAGGTGCGATACTACGGCCTCACAGAAAACCGGTTGTGAAGTAACGCTTGCGTTGCATTTGCCCACTTCTCCCTACCCCCTTTTCTCTCCCCTCATCTCCTTTCTCCTCTTTCCCATCTCCTCATCCCTCCTCTCTCCTTTCCGCTCCCTGCATCTCCCATCACCCTCATAGGCGGGCAGCGCAATTGAGACTCTTCGAGTTGCGGGTGTACATGGACGGCGGTGTCTCTTACCATCAGGTGACCCGTCTGTTCGTCTGTCCCCCTATGGTGTAAAAAATAAATAAAAAAAACTCATAATACATATTTGTAAAACGTAAAACATGCACACAATACATATATTATTTATAACTTATACTTTATAAAAGAAGGTCAGTATAACCAATAAAGTACTAAAGCATCAAGTACGTACACAGCATGGCAATAACTTCACTACGGGGAGTTAAGAGGAGGGAGGGGGGAGGACAGTCTGTCGCGCCTCGGCGCCGCCCATCCATTGTCGTATGACGTCACCCGCCCGCCACAGTCAACACTTTTAAGACGCACTTATAGTGAAGTGGCCAGCAAATAGTTTATATGAACTTATCTTCAATTAATTTAATAAAGAAAGGATAGATATTGTTTGGATTCGTCTTAGTAAGTTTATAGTCTACTTAATGTTGTAGTATAAAAATGTAATGTATAAGTTTAAATGTAAACTTTAAGTTACTATCTGCAATAGTTCTGGGAAGGGGTAAAAAAGGCTATGTCATATTTATGTAAAACTTTAAAAATGTTTTCTGACGTTTCCAGGGCACAAGTCCCTGGGACTGGGAGACACCTGTTATATCAATAACAACCAGACATATTTTTGGCAGAAGCTATTACGACAGTATATTTTTAACTTGTTCAAAACTACTTCTACGATGATTTTATAACAAAATTGTATTACTGTTTTAGCATATGTATCCATCCGGGAATATAAACACTATCATTTAATTAGTCAGTGTGTCAGTGTCAATGTCACAAAGATATGGATGTACACATAATCGGAAAATAAAAATCGCTTCTGTAAACTATATACTCGTATATATGATTGTTATCTATCGATAACTAATCCCTTTTCAATACATATGACATCTTTTATCTTTTCTATGTATTGTCCTTTAAAATACTGTTTAGGCTGCTGCAAATTCATATAGATATATAAAAAAGATCTAGAATCGGTTTTATATATATACTCATATGTTAAAATTGTGCTTTAATTCTGAAGTTAATGGTCAAATAATCTACCTTTATGTTTCGGGGATTTAATGCCTACCTACATAGGGTACATACATATATCGATAACCGAAATTTACACACACATATAAACATCTTGACTAACAGGAAAAAAAATGTTTTTTTTTTCAAAGTTGCTCAATGTGTACACAAGGTATATAATTATGTTAAAAGTATTCAAATCAACCTCAGGTCCGACTAAATAATAGAAGGCTGCACGGAATGAAGTTGGATTATAAAAATCTTTCGCACAAAACTAAGTGGATATAAAAAGAAGAATGTAAAACATTCACCTTCAACATTTAAGAGTTAGTTTACTGGAATTGATGACGTCATAAACGTAATAAGGTTAATAGTTCTATATTCTTTATGGATTTTCAAGGAACCTGGCGGCGGGTAGAGTTTACATGTATTTTGGTGATTTAGGAAATAGACTGAGAGATCGTCCTCAGACTGATAAGTGGCCATGTACTTATTTAATCAAACTTGTGACCAGAGAAAGGTTGAAGGCTTCAAATGACAGTTTGATTTAAATATCGAAAATTGCTCTTATTCTTGATATTATATAAACATTTATAACGAAAACTAAAAATATATAACTATGTGATGACGGGGACAAAGGCTCCTCATTATTAGATTTTCTGTATCAGTATGATAAAACTTTAGAATATACATAAATAATGATCACTATGGCTTAGTAAACTTGTCAGTAATTTAAAATAAGCTTGCAATATCTGTTAAATTGCATAGATAGTTACCACAATACATATTTTCCCAACATTGATAATGTACCGAAATCAACACTTTGATATATTTTACTGTACAACTTTTACCAACTGTCTTAATAAGAATATTTTTATTGAATCACCTTGCCTACCATTAAGAATATAATTTAATTTCAAAATGATACATAATATAATAATGCATTTATGTGATGGTAAATTAGCTGTGAGGCAATTTACACCGTGAAATGCCTTCCATTGTGTCTACTTAGGGTGTAAACATAAACACTTATAATTAGAAGCTAATATTCAGTCGTTTTTTAACTTGATTGGGTAAAGACTCGGTATGCGAACCCGTACGACGTATTATACTATCATCAGAATAACACATTCCTAATTTTTACTGATTAAGCTCAAGAGCCGATTATTCAACACTAAGTAGAAAACTTAGCAGAACACATGTAAGTGTTCGCTATTATATAAGCCGTGAGCAGTAATGTCAATTCGTCGGGGTTTTAACTTCGAATAGCTGGGTCAAGTTTGTCGTTATTGAGTATTCGGGACGATATAAATTGTATTTTATGGGCCGAGTTATGGAACGAGGCAGCACTGAAGCCTAGCCATTTATGTAGCGATGTTTTTAGATTATCTACTAATCTCCTATACTTTTCTTGTTTTTAAGTTTTTGTTTATTATATTAGTCCTTAAATGTTATTGTTTTTAATATATTGAGCCTCGATACATTTATTTTCATGTAGGAGTGTCTGCCGAAATGGAGTTTCTAATTTTGTTTTTTTTTTTTTATATATGCTATGTTCTAACTCCGTCATTTATTAACTGATTTAGACTTTTTTATTTGAGAGGTTATAATTCCCGTATTTAACCTTTTGGTTCACAGTGGAGTAAAATAGGGAGCCAATCACTGCCCGTTGCGTGGGTGTCGTAAAAAGCGACTAAGGACTCGACGAATCGGAATGTTATCTCTCAGAAATTTTATAATACAGTGATCGGTTGAAGTCAATAGGCTTGCCCCTATTGCGTTCGTGGGACTAAATTCTAATCGGCAAAATGTGGGTGATTAATACACCTCTGCCTACTTCCCGTTTTGAGGTATTTAAATTTTAAGAAAACATTGGACCTCTAAGGTGGATAGTTAAGGGGGGAAGAATGTAAGCGATATCGTAATTAGGTAACCGTTTCGATTATATATTGGGGAGACTGAGGACACTTGTTCCCCCGGGTGACTTGTTCCCCAGGCCTTAAATCAATAACGACAGGGTATTTTTAATTTCACTACTGGCAATACTAATTTATGCTGTCATTGTGAATGAACAAGTCGAACAAATAGTGTACCATCGACAACTTCAGAGCAGTGGTGACATTTTGATTTCGGCAGGTGAAAATCTATTTTGGTGATATACATGCATGTATATATTTTATTTGAATCGGTTGTTCTCGACCTCTAAGGAAGAATACAGCTTTCTACGACTTATCACAATAGGCGCCTTGAGATCGGTATTACAGGTACTCTTTTTAAAAGTAAATTATTTCAATGTTGGTCTTAATATAAAAGCATTCGCGTAGAACTCAAACGTTACATTGAACTTAGCAAACACTTGTACAGTTGTACAGCATCGATGTGTGATTCTCACGTTCATTACTGTGGCACGTGACTTGTACGCGACATTCAAATATGTATCGATATCACGCAACCGCCATTATGCACTTGTGGTCGCTCTCTCGTGGTATTGCGCTTACATTGACCTACACTATGAAACTAGATTGATTATTAACATTATACGTAACCGGTTACGTGGAACTTAGTTAGTACAGTAATAAAAAAGCAGTGTTTTAACTATGTATGTATATCATAATGTCTATTTATGAAATGCCGAATATTCTTTAAAAATAGGAATATTATTTATATTCGAATCGAAAACAGAAATCAATGAATACGTATTATTGGAACAAGAGATGGGAGCGAGACCGAAAAGTGCTTTTTTCCGACACGTCTTGCTATAGTTGCAGCCGTGTACCAAACTTCGTTCCAACCGGGGGTCCATAAACCCTCACTTTTATGTTTTTGATATGAATATCTCAGGAACTTATTTTAGTATGTTTGCTTCATACATACATATACTCACGCCCGTATCCCTGGACGGGTAGGCGGAGACGTAATTAACGCATATTTAGGGAAGGAAAGGTATATTACTCATACACGTGGATTGGGGAGTCTGAGGCTGGTCATGATAGCATACTTTACAATACATGGTATCTAAACACTACGAAATTAAAGCGAATGATAAAATAACCATAAACATCACTCCCAACCTTCATTAATAAGCGATAATTTCTCTATTTTTAACAGTCTCACGGGTTGACATTAAATTTCGTAGTAAACATGTTTATTACTTGTCATTTCAGTACCCATAATTACAAACATGAACGTGTCAGCTCCACGTGCTGTAGTGAATGATATATGTAAACCTCGGACACCGTTGTGGGTATAAAATATGATGTTAGAATGAACCTGGCACAATACAAGGGTACTCGGGGAACCACTTCGCAAGAAATATCTCAACGCTGCGGCTCGCCGAAGCATATTTACTTTTTATTTCAATACCCTGCCTTGTTATCCCTGAATTTTAATTTTAATGCGTTTGACCTTTATGGTTCAATTTATTTAGTTATCTTTATCAGAAATGAAAGTTGATAAAACGATAATTAATTGATTGAGCAGTAAAATAAAAAATAGTAATAAAACGAAAAATTATGGAAATGCTTTTTGGATTCAAATGTCTGCGAGAATAAACGAATATAAACATAACTACTATTCTTAAATTTTTTTAAATTATAGGGGGGCAAACGAGCAGACGGGACACCTGATGGTAAGTGACTGCCGCCGCCCGTGAACACTTGCAACTCAAGAGTCATAAGTGCTGTCCGGCTTTTGGGGTAGGGGAAAGAGGGGTAGGGGAAAGAGGGGAAGAGAAAAGGGGTTGGGCCTCCGATAACCTCACTAACTCGGTCACACAATGCAAGCAATGCTCAACAACTTGTTTTCTGTAAGGCCGTGGTAATACTCAATGGAATGGCTTTCCTATGTTAAAAACTTGACACAACTTTCCCATACATATGGCTAAACCAATTATTGGAGTGATATATGTATGTAGTTAAGTCTAAAGTCTGTTTCTTTAAGCGTTACATCATAACGTTCAAAGACAAGTGACTCAAGGATGTCCACAAGCGGATAAATCTATCTATAATTAACACAATTGCGGAGGAAAGCGTTTGATTCATGTTGTCACGAAAGCTGACAAAAAACTTTGTGACAACTGTTTCGTTACTCATATACAATAGCCAATAAACGTACTTTTATAATTATAAAATGATATAGCGAAAACAAACATGTGGAGAAGTACCAAGTTTTAGCGAGAGAGGGAGCAATTTAAATTAATTAACTGGGTCGCAAAATTACCACCTGTTTAGGGTTGTCAAAGAGACAATCATAAATATAAGTTAGAAACTCTAAATTCGTACTGCATTGAAGGGTAACATCTGACCTAAGAATAGTTATTTATATGTCTAACAATTACTAGTATCATTTGTACGAACAACAAAATCAGAGCATGACACACGGTACTTTGAGCCGGATGTTTGTTATCTTAGGTAGTGAAAATCATGGATATGAAGATGATTCAATTAAATTTATCTGAAAAGCTAAAATAAATGATCTGTTAGTCTGTTAGTAAGTGGACTTGACCACTAAGCCAAAGGTCATGGGTTCGATTCCACCCCAGGACAAATATTTGTATGATGAGCGTGATCATTTGTTTTGTCTGGGTGGAATTTATTTATTTGTATTTATTTACAAGTATATAAGTATGTTTATCGCAGGCTGGTTAACATAGTACAAGCTCTGCTTAGACGGCCGTGTGTGAGATGTGTCAAGTTATTAATATTATTGCCTTTATTAAAAACCATATAAAGTACATTTTTAAGTAGAACTATGAGTAAAAACAAAAATATATTCAAAATATTAAAAATAGTAGACCACCGACATCTGGTACATTGAGTCGAGGACCAATACACAGGACATTCATATAATAAACTTAAAGGTCGTATTGATTGGACGAGCTTCAAATAAATAGCACAATAGCGGTGTTTCTTGGCCGACTGCAAATAATGAAGAACATATGAATGAGGCCATGGAATTAATTAATATAAAAAAAAACGAATGAGGACCAACCATTCGCCAACCCTGTACTAACTCGCAATTAGAGTAATGTCTCAATTAATAGTTAGTTAGTGGACAAAGCACTATAAATAAGAAGCATGTCATTTATTAGACTTTTACTGTCGTATTAAAAAAACTGTTTTGTTTACGAATTTAGTATTTACGAGTATATTTAAAATAAACGCTTAAATGTTTATTAAAGGGTTAATGAGGAATGACTATGAGCCAATTATACTAACTAAAAATTAAAAATACAATAAAATGTAACAACAGTAACAAATATAAAATAATATCTAACCTATCACGCATCTTTCTCACTGAACCTCAAACTCAACAGTTCAGTCCAAATCCAGGAGATCGTTGAGCACAGTCAGTTTTCGAGATACTGGGGAGTTGACTTTGGCAACAGTTCGGCAAGAAAGTATCACAAACAACTTGCGTTTTCATTCATGAGTCATTATTGATTCAAAAGACGGAGCATGCTCAAGGCAGTCTCGGCCCAAAAGTATAACAAGCTTTTGACAACATAGAAGGTTACAAAAGTATATTCAGGCTATCTTGTAACATTTATTGTGCCTTTTTATTATTGTAGAGCTAGGGTTTTTAAATTGCATCCATACTCACTTTTCTTCAGCAGTTTCTTCAACGGGCGGCTGCGGCGTGTGTGTAGATAAGTCCGGCAGTTCAACTGCCATAGTGTCCATCGCCATGATTGCACTGTTATATATCTTAAGCTTATCTCCTTATAACCACGAACATAAGTCACTATTTAACGATACTAATCGGTTTATTTTACTTTTTATGAAATACCTTATTGATAAATATGGTTTAGAAACGTATGTTATGTTATGCTTGTTTGTTATATGACGGTTTTACATACTACTTTAGATGTCACCTAGAATGTGTAATTAATCTTTGTTTTCTGACATTTTATATTGCGCTATAACAGAAAGTCTGGAAAACGTAATTATATAACTATAGTTATATTAAAATTACCTAGGAAAATATACCGTGGCAGTCATCGTAATACAATACCTCTAGTAAAAAATATAAGCGGGGATACTTTATCATTCGACTTTGAAAATTTGTCCGAATCTGAGAAGACCATAATACAGCCTATGCTTGTAATGACGTCAGAGATTCATCTTTACTATGATTGCTATGCTCAAAAACGTATGCAGTACGCCCAATGGCATTCCAAATACAATTAATTATTAAGTTTATCTGGACTTTAGGTTATAATATTCTATATCCTGCTCACGTTTTCTTTGGGTTTTTTTTACAGTCTAATAATGTGTCACACGAGACAGGTTACTAAATGGAAGATGACGTAAGCTCATTATCCCTAGTAAGGAATATTTACTTTAGTCACTGCGATACAGACATTTGTATTTAATATTTACCTACAAATCTATTTGCTACGATCACGACCTTTGACAATTTTATTGTTTTGAGTCCACGGTTCTGTTAACTGTGTCCGGTGGAATACCACAAATGACACGTGATACTAATAACTGGTAAGGTGACCATCTTGTCATCCTTTAGGCCCTCAACGAAGCGATTATAAACATATTTGTTATCATATTTAAATTTCAATTTAATAAAAGTAATAATCATGACAATAATATGACCACAATAAGCCTTGTGAATGGTGTAGGTAGACGTGGCAGCTTTCAATCTGTTTTCTTGGAAGTTATTTACAGTCTATTTCCAGCAGGGGGTTATATACATTTGGGTAAAATGATCATAATGAAATCCAACCAAAGTCTCGTAATGTTTACAGTTTCCTATATCCGCACTTATGACCACATACAAAAATACTATATGCGTAATTCTACACGAATATATTCGGGAACGAAAACAAACTTCTGTTTTACTGCTCATTGCGAGGAGCAGTTTCCGCATGTCTAGCATTCTTATTGCCTATTTAAACTATAAATAACATCATAACGCTCACAAAACATTAATGACGTTCCAGTAACACATAAAGTTGTTTATTTTTACGATAAATTGCGTTTTTCGACAATCAGAAATATAATTGTTTTTTGGTAAGGACTTCCTTATCCCTCTCCGCGAAACGACTGTAGATACATACAATGCAATACAATACAATACTCTTTATTGTACACCATTATGGATAGTTCACAGTATTTCAGACAAAACATATCAAGGTACAAGCATATCACGGTACAAATGGCCTTATCGCTAGTTGCGATCTCTTACAGACAACCTTACAACAATACTTAACGAATAAAAGTTCAATGTAGTGAATATTGTAACAATGTATTTATAAAAATAGGTGATAAAAGACAAGAAATAGGAAAATTACTATTATCTCTTTAAAATATTGTGGCTAAAAGTAGGAATAGTTTAAGTTTTATAGCAGATATTCTAATAGCAATTAGGTTGATTGCTTGATTAAATAAAATATCTTGTTTTTTCTTGTTTTACTTTCATTGTCTTATTTCACTGTTGTTACTTGTACTTTATACATTTTTATGGTAATTAGAATGACGAATTCAATTGCAATGTTAAATATGAATGAATACAAGTGATCAATATTTATTTTACGTTATTTTTTATTTATTGCCAGTTTTATTAAAGAAATCATCTCCATTATTTTTATTTCATTTATTTTAGTGGCGTATTAAGAGGACAAAAGACAATACGTGGAATAAAAAATATAACAGATAACTCCCGTACCAGGATTAATTGTTGTATCGCGGGGGCATTAAGAAACATTCAAATAACGGACACGAAAAATACCCAGACTCACAACAACAATGTGAGTATTACATAAGTGTTGTCCCGTGTGGGATTGAACCCATAACACTCGGCGCGGCAGCGTAGTGGCGAGGTGACCATCTAATCTTAAAGCACTGTTCCATCCATGGAGTCAAAATGAACAAGAAAGTCATAATTATGCAAACAGATCTGTACGTTGTGCATACATATTTATTTTAAATTTAAATGTAGATATCTAAGTTTTTATAATATATACGCATTATACATGTATATTATTATATACTATTACAATACATCCGAGTGGCAAAACGCGGAAGGTGAGGGATAATAGTCAGATCTCACCGATAACATTGTAAAGTAGTAAAAACATCATTTTCATCACCTTGACTATCATTGGACATGATTATGTACGTCATATATTTATGCTATTGTTGTAACGGAAACTGGACATTTGGTATGAAATCAAACAGTGAATATTGCTATGTTAAGATATGTATAATTAAATTTTAAAAAGTATAAATTTTCCTAAATAATTATAAAAGGCACAAAGCCTTTGAAGTGAAGAACGTCTTCAAAAAAGGAGTTCTCCGCATACTAAGATAAAAAAATGTCTTGCAAAAGTAAATTGTACAATTATTTGAAAAAAAAGAAAAATACATAAATAAAGTATTTTATTTATTAGGTGATGTATAGATTTTCCTCAAGCAGAATATAGTGGCTGTGATGCCTGTCCGACTTAAAAATCTATTGCACCCTGTCTTGCGATTTCATATGAATAATGACATTGCCAAATATATTAATGAGTATTATAGGATTTTTAACTAATGTCGCCGAGCGCCTTTTTCTTTATATTATAGGCAGTCGAACAGACAGGTCACCTGATGGTAAGTAACAACCGCCGTCCATGGAAACCTGCAACTTAAGAGTCGCAAGTGAGTTGCCGCCTTTGAAGGTGATGGGGGATGCCTCCATCCCTGATCACCTTCAGTGTTTGTGGGGAGGGTTTGGGCCTCAGGAAACCTCGCTCATTTCCGGGAAATGCAACGCAAGCGTTTCATCAGAACCGGTTTTCTGTGAGGCCGCGGTATCGCAGCCTAAGTATGTCTCTGCCACTGTACCAACCTAGAATAGGTTTGTGAGCAGGCACAAACCTAGTAAGTCAGCAAGTATAAAACAAATTCATTACGTTACATAATGTAGTGTGCGTGTTATATAAAAGGTACAAAATGTTTAATTACCGTGACAATATCCGTATAGTTTGAATAATAGACAACCTCGTGAATAAAAGACGCATTCTTCATAAGTGAGCACTGAATAGTTAAAAGATTTCATATAATTAATAATTTTCGAGTTGTTTAGCTACCCAGACGAGATTAAACACTTGAGAGCACAAAAAGCGATTTACACTATATTTTCCTACTGAAAGGGCTGTGAACTAAAATTAAAACCTAAATTTCTTTTCAGGTCTTATATTTTTTAAGTTCTAGGTCTAGCCTTTAAAAGATGAGTTATTACTACAGTGTTACCTTTAGACTAACTGACAATACCTATGGATCATAAACTGTAATATATTGTTCCCCTTTACAATAGTACGTATTGCGCGACATTAGGACGTGTATAAGGCGACCTACCCCTTTCACTATTATCAGTTTCGCCACACGCCCACAGTTACAGTCGTCTCATCGAGATCACATCACCGTACGGATCGCTGACGTCACTTCGTCTAGTACAGGCGTCGACGGCCCCTTGCACTGACGCCTTGCTGTACGAAGTGACAACTTCGCGATCGATCGCGGTTGGCGCCTGGAACGCCATCATGCCGCAATAACATCCTCAACCACCGGTGTCTATCCGGACACCGAGCCCATGAGTGCACAGTGCCCAGCGCAAAAAATTCATTAAATCAATGAAGAAACGGTTAGAAAAACAAATCTACAAATAAGCCGGAGTCCGGAAGCCGCTACTAAGCTGAAAAGAAGATCAGCAGACGAGCTGATCTAGAGGTCATGGATACCAATGGCGGCTTTTTTTTTATACTATAGGTGGACAGACGAACAGACGGTCACCTGATAGTAAGTGACAGCCGCCGTCCATGGACATCTGCAACTCATGAGTCATACCTGCGAATGCTCGGAGGGGAAAGAAAAGATGGGAAAGAGGAGGGGGGATGAGGGGAGAGCTAAGAGAAGAGGGGGAGTTGGGCCTCCGGAAACCTCACAAATTTCGGGGAAATGAAACGCAAGCGTTGCTTCACAACCGCTTTTCTGTGGACCGCAAGGTCGCACCCCTCCGCCCCAAACAACAAGAACCACTAAAGGCATGTACGAGTACATATATGCGAAATAAATGTAACGTTATATTTTGTATAAAATAAAAATTGCTTTGTTATGTAATAGATTGTCTTGAGTAGTCTTTTAACAGATCAGTAAAGGATTTACGGGGTTTACGGATCGGGGGCTTCGAACAGTAGTTGGAACTCCCCGATCCGTTCTACGTAACTAGTTTACGTTTATTCCTTCGGGAAGTGTAGCTTCGGCACTATTAAGTTGACCTAGTTTGTTTAGCTTTTAGTTAATTTCGTGACTTCAGTGGCAATTTAATTAGTTGCGGTTTCACATTGTAGGCGCCGAGACGGAGTTTGGTTACCGTATTAGTTGTTTTATGTGAACACATCGGAGAATGATGGCAAATCAAGATGAATGTAACACAAATTGACATGTTTGGAATTAATGCGACTTGAATTAAAACAATAATCCAGCCGTTTAGCCCGAAGCTAGCTAGATGCATTCCCCAGGTTTAAATGAGTGAACGGAAGATTGTAATTAGATTAGACTTGGATGCAAGTAATTGAATCACAACATCTAACTTACTTCGCTAGTTTGCTTGCATTAAGTATGCACAAGACTACAATGCAGGAGGAATGGAGGAACCTGGTGAAGCGAGCCACTGCTGAGTAGCGACCAAGACCGCTTTACCAAGATTGGCTGTGCCAGAAAGTCCCCGCAACATTTTCACATAGATCGTTTTTGAAGAGTATACCCTTTTTTTTATCGTGTGAAAAACCCCTTCGGGCCGTCATCCCAAAGGGGTTTTCAGTGGAACGGTGTCGGAATCGGACTGACTAAAACCACACGATGTATCATGCTGCGCTTAAAATAGGAGGAATCCGGGAACAGCTTTAGTAAGACATCCGGTTGAGGAGTATACAGGATATAACCATAAGACAACTTATAAAGCTAATTATTTTTCATGAAAGACTTGTGCCGACATAAAGAAGGTAGACTACGGGAACCTTATGTCGATGACAGGAAGATTTATGACTTGTAAGGCCCGTGGAGCTCTTGCATTCTTAAATCAACCTTTATCACTTTTGTTCTTGTGACAGGGGTTAGCTATTTATTTTCATATCCCTATTTTGCTGGATGTTTACTCCACATACACCAATAAGTGACAGGAGATAAACCATGAATTCAAATTAATATTCTCGTAATTTGTTTTAAACTGTATCTCGCTTTTCTTGTTCAAGTAAAATACACGAGTGTAGCAAAAATTCAAACTGAGTTTCTATGCAGATACCATGATACAATGGATAGGTACTTAATACCTATCCATTGTATGGAACAAATTTGATTTATACATTTTTGATTTACTGATTCAATTTATTTAGTATGTAATAATGTAACAGGTTTATTACGACGGATGGAATAAAAATTGGAAATATACTTTCACATCTCGATGTATAAGGTTTTAACATGGACCTAAAAAGCTGGTCAATTTTGGAAGTTGAGATAACCTCTAAAGGGAAAAAGTCGATTAAGAAATGATTGCTTACCGCCGAGGTAGATAATGAAATACAGCTATTAGGCTACTTCTAAGTATTACAAAGATTCAAAGTTACTTAATTAGGTGCAGCGTATGCAACAGTGATCATGAACCCTAAAGTGAAATCGTTTGCTATTGCGCTACATGCATGAATAGTTCTAGCGGACACGCAGGTAATGACTCTAACTGTTCCTTATTAAACATTTATGTAGAATCATTGCAATAGTTTATAAGGGTTGGCTCGGGTAGAGTAGTGAACATTGCTTAAGCGTAGGCTGAGAAAGAATACAATATGCGAATATGTGACTTTATAATGTACAAGGTAAGCATGTTTTTACTATCTTGTGCGCTGAATCAACTACCAAATTACAAAGTTTATTTCATTCACAAAGTAGAAAGATATTTACAAGAAGTATTAACTCATTCCAAAAAATAATATAAGTCAAAACTTTGTAGGAAATGATAAAAGATGGAATGGTAAATATTGGATTGGTGATTTATATACATATTTCCGTAGTAAGCTTATAAGCCTTGAGCTTTGTTTATATATTATTATATACTACGAATACGCAGTAATGTAGTTTAACTGACGAATGTGTAAATATCTGTTGTAGATAACCTTGGTCCGTATTTTAATAATGATTTCATTAAATGAAGGTTTAAAATTTGAATATCCGAATTCGACTTCAATGAATCAGGACTATCCATGACATCTAAATGATCAGAAAACCTTATAGTGTCTTATGTGTTAATTACAAAGAGTATAATGGTGAATTTGTATATTTATAAGCTAATAAAGCCTTGGAGGTAGATTAGCAGCAGAATGCCGGGGAAGTAAAACTGTCATGTAACTCGTAGGCAGAAGTATTTTGGAAGGTGTAGAAAACCGTTTGTCAGCAACATTTTGAGCGAGTTGCTAAGCCATGCGAATCTGTTAGTTTCACTCACATAGAGGTATAATAATAAATTGGGTCTGGAGCTGAGACATAAGTATATGTATGTATGTAGATAGCAGATCAAGAAAGTATTAGTTTAAAGAGATCGTCCTACTACCTATAGTGTAACTAAAGTGAACAGAAAATAATATTTATATTTTTCTACTTATTTTTCGAATTTCGAACTCAATCATTTTCTTTTATAAAATGAATAAAATTTTAGATATAAAGAAAAACAATATTATTTCATTGTTTATGAAAACTAGGCAGCTACGGTTATCTGCAAATTGCTTTGTAAAATGTTTTCTTTCGATAATTAGACGATTAATTTTATATTCGCGTGAATATTGTTTATTGTTTTGTCTTGTTAATTCTGAGTTGATGAAACCACTAATTGGTAAATACAACGCTTTGTACCGAAAACATGATTAGATTGCTGTAATTATTTCAGAGACGAGAGACTTTTTCATTCGCTCAGTAATCTATTCCACTAACATAATTGGTGCCATCAGATTAGCTAAATTGTGAAAAATTTTAGATTTGATTACATTTTTGATTAGAATATATTTGTAATGCTGGACGATGAGGTTAAGATTTATAGGCTCTAGAACAATTACATATAATATGACACAATTTACTTTCAAGTCTAAGAGTTTTTAACCCACAAAGGTAGGATATAGGAGGTGATCAACGTAGCTTGTGTACTTTGCAAAACCTGATGGACTGTTATAACTAATAATGACAATAAAAAAATATGTATTGCGATCACTATGAAATAAGACTATGGAATTATAAAGAGTGAGAGTGAATGCTATAAAAAGGTTTTGTTGGTTTGTTAGTTTGAAGCTTTCATTATGATTCGAAAATATTTTTTGATCGGATATTTCGCTTATCTTTCTTTCTTTTACACATAAGCTGTGATTTTACGAGTGTTTTACTTTCTAGAGATTATCTTGGTCTTTCTGCATGTATATAGATTAAAAATAGTAAGATGATTATAAGAATACTGATTTCCTCGTTATAAAATAATTAAAAGGAGTATATCGCTGTTACATACTATAATAAACAGCATACTAGGCATCATCTAAATATACCTAACGTACCCAGCATCATAAAAGTAAAGTAAACGATCATTATGAGGAAAAAATCACGACAGTAAAGTTGTTTTCAATTACATTGTTTGTTATGTATAATTGCGGATTGCACATTACAATACAGTACACATGAATATACTTGTACGGCATTTGACTCGAAAAGTAATTGCAATCATAATTGAATCCTAAACTGCGTGAAACAATTTCCAACTTCGCGTTCCTAGTTTAGTTGACATTTGGTATTTTAACAAATACCAACACATGTTTACCTTATACACCATACTAGATATAAAAAATTGTAATTTACTTCTTAAAATTCCTAACAATATACAAGCCACCTATTTTTCCAACTAAAAGCAAATCTCTACGCGTATCCTATAGATTTTTCTTTACACCGATGTTAAAGGTGACATCTAAATTGCAAATTACAGTATTCAAATTCACACCGGCTTATAACAAACGGTCCTGGGACGTAAATAAACAAAGAACACTTATTACACTGCACATTCACTTGATTATGGATAACAGTAGTGGAACATGAAACAGTTGATTGTTTATACAAGCGTTCTCGAGAAACACATGCGCTCAGTGCCAACCTCGCGGCGATACTGGCAGAGGGGACGCAGAAGCCAGGCGTCGAGATGCGCATCACTACGTCCCTGTGGGGTAAATTACCACGTAATTTGGGGAAATTATAATGTACTCTCAACATATTTTGTATTTGAAATAGATTATACAAAATACTGTAGTTCAATTTAAAAATATCTTCATTATTACTGCAGCTTTAATGTTTTTGTAATACTGAAGACGTTTTAGTGTCTTTGTTCAAACTTGCATATTACTAGGTATGCATTTGTTATATGGTTTTTGTAACTACAAACACGATGGTTGGTTGGTTGATGGTTATAATGTATTAAACGTATTAAAGAAGAGGCAATAAGGTAGGCACGTGCCCGCCTACATGCTGGGCGAAATCGCACGATCGATCCGTATACTGGGAGGGGAGTGAGGTGGAATGGAACTGATCGAGAGACCAGTCGCTTAACTGGACCTACGTCATCAATAAACAAATTTCATATGCGTTACTTTGTTCTGCTTATTTGGTGATTTGACATTTTAATACGACAAAAATAAGTAAAGAAGCAACGTACTTAAACATTTATTTTTATTATTGAAATGAAAAGTAGGGAGATTTTTCGACAACTGCTATAAAGTTGGCACGTGACTGGTTTCAGAAAATAAACGGAAAATATTTTGTCAATAACATCTTAATGTAATTGTTGTGAAATGTTTTCATTGGAAATAAAACGTGAAGCCTGAATAGGTTTTTGTGAAACTTAGCGTAGGATATGAAGGTATACACATTTATTTACAAGTGCTAAATACTTGCTATTAAATAAAGATTAGTCTTCAATGTACACAAAAAAAAGTTCTTTTGCAAAGAAAAGGTTTATTTATGTAGATAATAGTAAGGAGATGGATAAAGTAACTTTTGTCCTATCTGTCGTGATAGTGTTTGTGAGCGAGTGATCAAACCACAGGCACTTTTTTTAAATTGCTTTATTTGAATATGTGTATGTCTTCTAACGCAGATGGGAAGCGAAGATGGTACAAGACGATCCAAGATTAACTTATTCACTCTACTTTTGGTTCCAGGATTATAGTTCCCTACAAAAAATAGTCGCAGGTATTTCATTTCGAGCCTTGGCCTCCTACCAAAAAGGAAATGTCAAAGTATTTAGTTTGAAAGGGGGAAACCTCTGTCTGTGTCTAGTAGTCGGATGGAGGAATGTTGATGGTAAAATAAGTTCGAAGAGAGCTTTCATACACTTTCCAAAGTGATCCCTGTTAAATATTGATAAGCAGGCGAATTTACGAGGATGTTTTAGAGTATGCAAGCTATGCGTGAGTACATCACCGTTTAGATGCCAACTATCAGTCAGGACAATGTGTGATAACCCGACTATTTAAACTTTTTCGCTATCATCGTTTTTTTTTAGTTGTACTCAATCACTGGCAGTATAAAAAAATGGTTAAAGCTTCCTGATTTCTCTTTTTTGCTGAATTATATCGAATTTAACATAATAAATGTGCATATGTGTGTTTGTATATATGTATGTGTATTTGTCTGTATGATATATATGTATATTTATATATATATGGTAATGTCTGTATATGTATCTGTATGTAAGTAGGTAAGATGTAACTAGTTTTATACGTTGACGTTGCAACTAAATTGCATTTTCTCGTCTTTATTTCTATATTGCACCAAGCTATCCATTATTCTTAAATATACTATCAATTTTGTCCATCCAAAGGTTGTCTGTAAGAGATCGCTCTTAGCGATAAGGCCGCCCATTGTGCATACACCTTGTGTATTCAATTTTAAGCAATATGTTTATGTTGTACAATTAAGATTATTCTTATTCGTGATGATGAATGATCGTCATTTTGCATGCACAAGTACTGTTCTCGAGGAATAAAGATTTTTTTACAGTGGGAGACCAAAGCTTAGGCACAAATGAACAGCTCGACCGGAGTAATACTATGGCTTCACAGAAAACCGGTACACAAACAATGTCATTGCCATGTTAGGGTATCGGAGCCCCTCCCTCAATCCATCTTCTAAACCCCCTATTCTCACCCCCCAAAGACGAGCAGCACCTCGTGACTTGCAGACTCCCCCCATAGGCAGCGTTTATCACTTACCATCGGATGACACGTTTGTCCGTCTGTATCGTATATCATATATCAGATAATATATAAATCTAAAATCCACCGGTGAATGCTACTAGATTATTTTATATTAAAAAGCAACATAAAGTAAGTTACAGTGTATTGTGTCACGCGAGCCTCTAATACAAGCAGCTATCTTTAACATTCCATTATGCACTAGGTGGTTGTTGGGAGGTCGATGACCTTGTGCTGAATGTCACGTGAAGAATCATGTGACCAATAAACACATTATGTATCTCAAATGTGTATTTATGTAGATAAATAACTTACGAAACACAACATACAAACAACAACAACGTACAAGCTGCTTTAAAAAAAAGGTTGTTGCACTTAACAGCAAATATGCTGCACTTAATTTGCCTTTTCATAAGTCTTTACTGATTAAACAAAATGCAAATGAGAAGCCAGTCACTACTCTTATCAGCACTCTAATAATAACAGTAGTATGTACCTACAATTACATGTACTTACTATTATCCCCGATTACGATCAAAACAAATGAACCAACAAAGCTGAGATTTTCGACCACTTTTAATCGATAAAACTATACCCACTTAAATGATCATTTCTAAAGAATTTAAATATTCACTTTGGCCCAGGGTCCTCGACACCTACTCTAGGAGTATATAATATGAGAGATGAGGAGTATGACTACATCAGTGAGCAGTTTGAGCAAGTTTAATTAATTAAAGGAGTTGTTTGTTACGTGTTTTGTTGGAGTTTTCAATGATTTCTGCAACTACCACCACCGGGTGATACGTCCGTACTTGTGAATATACACATGTGTACTCATAACTTACATGAACTCCCTGTCCGCAGTTGTTTGCTAACGTTACAATCGCAAATCTCAATCCTAATGAATTTAAAACTATTTAGCCTGCTCTAGTAGGTCAGTATATAAATATGAATAATATTAAGTTGAAATATAAAACCGATAAGAGACTACTTAATGATCTGTAAATATTGCTTGCTCTTAATATTAAGCAGAAAAGTCTATAGAAAAAGCTTTGAATAAACATTGAACTCCCGCCACGTCCTTTAGTTAAGACGGGATTGTTGGTCTAGTGGTTAGTGATCCCGATTGCAGAGTCAGAGTTTGGGTCCGATTCGATCCAATAAGGGGTAGGCACAGGTGTATTAAACACCCACATTTTTGCAATATGAACTTGGTCACGATACGTAAGTAATAGGGGTCAAGCCTATTGCCGGACACGGTATGACTTTATACATACTGTCTGATAGATATATCCAACCATTAGCTGCTTTTTACGACACCATCGGGCAGAGATGGGGTGGCCCTATTCTACCCAACCGTGAACCACACGGCAACACAAATTGGTATCCCGTGTCTTGGTGTTCTTTGTGTCCGTTGTTAGTGTTTGTGAATTCTCCCGCAATATTATATATATATATATATTTTTTTTTATATACTATAGGGGGACAGACGAACAGACGGGTCACCTGATGGTAAGTGACACCGCCGTCCATGGACACTTGCAACTCAAGAGTCGCAAGTGCGCTGCCCGTCTTTGAGGGTGATGAGGGATAGGGGATGCAGGGAGCGGTAAGAACAGAGGAGGGATGAGGAGATGGAAAAAAGAAGAAAGGAGATGAGGGGAGAGAAAAGGGGGCGGGGGAATTGGGCCTCCGGAAACCTCACTCAATTCGGGGAAATGCAACGTAAGCGTTACTTCACAACCGGTTTTCTGTGAGGCCGTGGTATCGCACCGGTCGAGCCGGCCCATTCGTGCCTAAGCATGGCTCTACCACTGAGCATGGCTCTACCACTGAATTGTAATGTGGAATATCTTTTAAAAAAGAGAAAAAGAAGTTTCATAAAAGCAAGCAAGCAAACTGTTACAAAATGCTCGTGAACTAAGTAGAATGGGCCCGGCTCGACCGGTGCGATACCACGGCCTCACAGAAAACCGGTTGTGAAGTAACGCTTGCGTTGCATTCTCCCGAATTGAGTGAGGTTTCCGGAGGCCCAATTCCCCATCCCCCCTTTTCTCGCCCCTCATCTCCTATCTCCTCACCCCTAATCTCTACCTATCGCTCCCTGCATCTCCCATTTTTAATCACCCTCAAAGGCGGGCAGCGCACTTGCTTCTTGACTCTTGAGTTGCAAGTGTCCATGAACGACGGTGTCACTTACCATCAGGTGACCCGTCTGTTCGTCTGTCCTCTTATAGTATAAAAAAAATATAAGGATGAAGAGTACCTGTATTCTATGTCGTTTCCTGTACAGTTGGCAACGTGTACTGAAAATGATGACCTTTTCAGTAGTTAAGAGAGGACAGACGTATTCAGTATGGAAGTTACAACAATTTTTTACGTGGGTTCGGTTCCCACAAGGGATATAAATTCCACAAATACTTGTTTCAGGTCTCTGTGTTATTTGTGTCAATTTTATGAATGTTTGTTAAGCCCCCCGCGACACGAAGTTAAAAAAAAACATGTATTATACGGCTTTATATATCTTCTACTTTACTCTATGTCATTCTGGTGAGTTCTGCAGATCTCCTTCCAGACAGAAATTATAGATTAATTTAAATATTAATATGTTAAATTATATAAGAATATTATAAAAATATTAATTTGTAATAATTGCATTGTTAGAACATTAGTTTTACTAGATTCAACTGCGAGATCAGGTTCAGGTCCACTTTATAGTGTGCATCAGCTTATCTTTATGTTATAGCTTATTATATGATGGACAGAGGCACTTATATGTATAAAACAAATTAATGTCCTTTAACATCCTAACTTGTGTATGTATAAACTAATTTAGCGAAACTTTTTATTAATATTTTTTTCGTATCTAGATTCCAGGTATTTTGCTTGGTTAAACAAGCTTTTGTATCTTCTTACAATATTAGGCAACCTTCAACGTATACAAAATTAACAAATAAGAGGAAAATTTTCGGTAATGGACCAAAATGTCGGTTACGAAGGCCGGATGACTGGCGTAAAGAGGAAATTCCCGGCATTTTATTTTAAAATCAGGTATTTTGGGAAAACGAGCGTGCATCATGAATGAACCAATAACATAAACAATATAGGGAATGGGTTTATAATAATTTACTACGCTTCTTGAGTGAGTGTCTTCTTCTTTTATAGTGATCTAATACTGAGATATCTATATTATTTCGTGAAAGTAATAATAATATAAATACATAATTATAAAAATATCCTAGTTGTTTTAGCTTGTCTACCTTTTATTTGTGCAAATCCCAAAGAGTCATCACCAGAGCCGAAGGTGAAGTGGTATGTCGGACTCGAATTGACTAAAACCACACAGTTTCCGTTACCTTAAAGGGATACCCTAAGAAGGAAGCCTAGGAGAATTCCTGACGACTTTGGAAAACTGCTTAGCAGGTACACCTATGCTCCGCGGAGTGGTGCTTGCCTACCTGTCGACCTACGCATGACTGCAAAATACAATATAATAAAAATGGGTATGATTTATTAACTGTTTATTGGTCATACTTAGTTTTTTGATAGAGGTACAGTCACCTGACTAAGGCAACTAGCCTTAAGACATTTTTAATACTGATAACTATCATAAGGCAGTTTAAAGTACCACGTAGATAAGATATCTTGATGTATGAATCTCCACTTTTTAAATATACTGGATATAGTTTTGTCATAAAAATAGAAGAATATCTATCTTCTCAATAATTGCGTTCGATTCGTTTTCAATTTACGGAAATATGATCACGTGTCTCAGCACCGCTCCAACTTGAAGTGGCTGCCAATTCGCCAACGTAGACAGACACGAGCATTAACTACCCTATATTCTTTACTTTTCTCTCCAAGTCCTCCTACCTATCTGACTTCACAATTTCAATATTTAGGCACAAACCATACCCTAAATCTTAGATCAAACAACCGGCTTCTCCATTGTGCCACGCACCGCTCCGACTTCGTACACTCTACTTTTTATGTTCAATCTGTCCTTCTATGGAACGCGATTCCTCTCGAGATCAGGATGGCCAAAACTCGGAGTAATTTTAAATATATGTTACGGAAACATGCCTTATCAGATTCTTTTAAATCTTAAACTCTCCTCTACGAATTAATAATATATATTATATGTATATACATGTATTTATGAATATTTATGTATTATATGTACACGTGTATGTAAAATATTATACTATAATAAAGTACTCCTGGTACTAATACAATATTTTATTATAAAAACATATCTACTTGCTATACTACTACTACCTATACTTCTTAACCTCTGTGCACCTACCTTGTTTTGTCTCTTCGCCTCGCCCTAAGGTCGGCTGGCACAAAATGCCTACGGCATTAAGTCCACCTTTGTCACATATTGTGCATAAAGTATAAATAAAATAAAAAAAATAATAATATGTAAATATCGAAAGAAATAGATAGTGTAATAAGATAAAATAGGTCATGCACATCACTGATGCATGTGAAGCCAGTGCACCTACTTAGTATAAAATTGAGACGTAGAAAGGGACTAGTAATACCTCAAGTAGAACACCATTACGAAGAAGACTTACCTTTAATCCATTTGTGTTACGTGTACGTTTGTAATGCGGCACTCCCCACGATCGACAATCATGAAGAATTGTGCAAATATATAATTAAATGAACTAAATAATAGCCCTTTCTTTGAGTAATAAGGTCTGATGGTCTAGTGGCTAGTGATTCTGACCGCTTAACTTAGAGGTCGTGGATGCGTGATACTAACAGGACAAATCTATGATAAGCATGATCAATGATCACTGTCTAAGTGTAATTTATTCATAATAATATTATAGCTAAATATATTATATAAATAGGTAGGTCAATAAACAATACCGTGTCGTTATTAACTACCAACGATAACTCTACCATCGATAACGGTGAAGTGAGAATTCATAATGCGCCGAAGCACGGGTACGTCTCAGTCAAGACTAAAATTATTTTAAAAGAGTAAAATAAACTAGATTAATTCGATAATTTAGTAACAGGTAATTAATTGACATGCTTTATACTAAATAAATACAGAAATAAATATTTAACGTATTAACCAAGTAAACATAAAACTGCAACATTTTCGAGTGTGTACTCCATTTGTATCTAATTTATTTGATTATAATTTTTGTTATAAGTTAAATAAGTAGGTACTTGTTTTTATATGCTCTTTGAAGTTAGTCATTCATCTGAGCATTTCAAACTTTAAATGCGAGATCGCAAAATTGAAATTATGCACTTTACGAATAAAGGTGATATTATGTAAGTAATTAATAGTAAAAAATATACATATAAGTATATACCTAATTAATAATTACATAGATATAAGTATGTGATGTGTATGCTCAAGACCAGGATAGTTGGCGTTCCTTGGGGCACGCCTTCGTCCAGCAGTGGACGGCGATAGGCTGATGTGATGCAGTAGTATGTGTATCGGCAGTCTGATTACCATAGTACAAGCTCTCCTAAGTTTGAGACCAGAACACACGCACGGCCGCGTGAGATTTGTGAAGTTATCAGATCAATTTATACACAGTTACAATTTGTAAGAATTCTTATCACGACATTATATGCAGTAGCTCCTTGTTTTTGAAGTACAACATTCAGCATTTGTACTTCTCAATGACAGATATTTTGTGATAAATAAAGGGTCTTTTAAAATGCAGCGCACCCTGCCGGAGCCGGCGGAGATTTTACCGCGCCGTGCCGACTTGCTACTTATCACACGCTCTGTGCGTATTTATCGGATTGTCTTGTTTGCGTATATAAAGCTGGTGTCAATTGGTATTTATTCAAATTAAATTGTATGATTCATCAGAATATCAGAAGTGTTTTTTTGTTTCGATTTAGGCACATAATATATACAAATAGGTGGTCCGACCGCATTGATAATACAATGACGTCTCTTGACCAGAGAGACTGAGTTGTGGCCGGGAAAACGTCCGACATTGGATGACATGTCAAGAGCATCATAGCATATTTGAATGATAATATTGTATATTTGCCGGCCCGGACCCGGCACTATGTAACGTGTGTCATACTGTAAGCGGAATTGATTTTTATCACATGATTTGACAGCTGTGATAACGGTGTCGTCACACTGCGGGTATTCTCATAGCGAACACACCGATAGCATTGTTTGTATGCGACAAAGTTTGACGTGTTTGTCTAGAGCTTTATTTATTAACCTTCATTTTATGTAGGACAATGATAAATTAAGTAATTGTTTGATGAGAAGTTAATGTATCTACGCTTTTGGGAAAAATAAATATTTCTTTTTTCGAATGTGTTTATTACACACCTTCTTTCTTACTTTTAAATACTTATTGGGTATAATACACAAAAACCAAAAATAAAGGAAGGAAGAAAGAAATCAAGATCAGAAACCAACCAGAATACAAAACGTATCTGTTCTGTCTATGAACATTAAAAGAGGCAGAAGCGCGGAATCGTAAATGATATTGTGACTCTGTGTATTGAACAATAACTATTATTTAATCATGTTCGGACAGGACATGTTTGGTAAAGCCATACTTAGGCACGAATGGGCCGGCTCGACCGGTGCGATACCACGACCTCACAGAAAACCGGTTGTGAAGTAACGCTTACGTTGCATTTCCTCGAATTGAGTGAGGTTTCCGGAGGCCCAACTCCCCCTCGTCCCTTTCCTCTCCCTTCATCTCCTTTCTCCTCTTTCCCATTTCCTCATCCCCCCTCTCTTCTTTCCGCTCCCTGCATCCCTCATCCCTCATCACCCTCAAAGGCGGGCAGCGTACTTGCGACTCTTGAGTTGCAAGTGTCGATGGACAGCGGTGTCACTTACCATCAGGTGACCCGTTTGTTCGTCTGTCCCCCTATAGTATAAAAAAAAAAACTATGTACAAAAGTTATTAGCCAAGCATTCACGTTGATGATTCTAGGACTATTTAAAAGCGTAAGAAGTTTTTCTATTTGTATAACTGTTATCAAGAACCATTCGCATATAGTATTTTCTAATTCAAATGATTTAAACGTATAGGCCACAATGTGTCATCTTATGAGGGACAGAATTTATATTCAATGCACGCGATGCAGAAGGTAAGGTTTATACGAGAAAAAGTACGAAGCGTTCGTGAACAAAGCGAAAAAAAGGTTGTTGCAGTATTAACTTAATATGGAGCTACTTAATTTTTAAAATGGCTAAGTGTTTTTTAGTGAATTAACACATTATGCTAGTGCACAAATCACTGGGTAACAGGGAATATGCATGATGTGATTTAAATAAGAGTAAAATATGTTTTTAAATAAACTTTATGACTTCAGATTTATCTCTCCATCAATATTTTTGAGGAAGAATGTGTCGTATAAGTCTACAACAATAAATTTGTGTGTCACGAGTTTCGTGGTATTTGTCAGGGAGTGTTATACTCGTAGGAGTGGCGGCTGTATTCCTCGTAGGTTGGATATTTTTTAGCTTTTTTTAAATACTTTAAATCACTTTTTTTCTGATTTAATAATTGATTTAAATATTTTTATATAGAGGTTTATACTATCAAATACAAAAATGTGAAGGAAGGATGCATATTCTCTATAGAATGGGAAGTTAACTCTACCAGTCTGTTGATTTAAAGGTAAATTCGAAATTGCATGAATGACGTCCTTGGAAGAAACAAACAATCACCAAGAGATCCTTTACAGATATACTAAACTTGTCACAACTCGCATGAATCACTCTCTACATAATATACAAACAAGTAAACAAACGACCGCCTTCTTAAGAGTAGACGACCCGTAATAATATTACAAGCTAAAGGATATTCTTTTGTTAAAATCATAAAGGTATTAGAGATAATGAAGTATTTAAATCAATTTCTGTTTTTACTTCAACATTTTACACTTATTTGAATAATTATTTAAACACCTTGACATAAAGCAAATGAATATTCGTTTCTATTGTTCTACTGAATGGTTTTATGATGATACATATCTATTAATGGCAATTATTGTGATCTTTAACTTGAAATTAACGAGAATCGGACGCCGCCATCGCGATGTACTTCAATCGAGGTAACTTTTTTCTTACTAAATTAGCAAACAATATAAGAGCTGACTAATAGTAGTAGGTAACAATATGCCAGAAATGATAACAATAATAAGAGTAGATATATCCGTATAGAATGTAAAGAAAAAAAAAACAAAGCAAGAAAAGACCATAAAGTAATGTATGTTTTAAGTCATACAACGATGAAAAACAGACCCTTTGATGGGTGACAAAAAAATCAAATGAGATTATGACAACATTTTGGATGATGATTTCAAGTATCAAAATTGTATGTTGTCGTTAGTCTAGAGATAGCAATGGAAACGTACGTCAGCTATCAGAGTGGTGGTGAACCTAGTTTTGTCATTTTTTTTTTATAATTTTACTGAAATCAGAAGTCTCTTATAAAGTTTTATTGAACCAGAAATGATTTGACACTAATTATTTTTCTTACAGGGTTATATTGAGCTGCACTCGTATAATCCCACATGTGTCAACTGTCAACTAAATGACACATGAAACAGCCATTTGCCATTACTAAAATGATAATTTACACAGGCCATCTTCATCATGACACATGTAAACTATCAACGTAATATTCTACCTTTACTTTTTTTGTGTGGAAACCCAAACGGGTCATCACCTCACTGGAACTGAGGGGGATATGGTATGTCAGACTCGAACCGACTAAAGTTACAAGGTGTTCAGTAATACGAGGGTCTATTGCAAGGGATCTGGGTATACCAAAGAGGGGATGCTTCCAAAAACTAACATTCTACCTATACCTTAGATGACGGCGTTATCGTTAGGTCGGTCTCTACTTAACCATTTTGTAATATATCTTGTAATTGTGACAGTAAATCATGCACGATTTCTATAATATAATATTGAAATATCATACAGCATTGTTCTGGGAGCTTTCTGTTTCACATATTTAAAAAAAAATGTATAACAGTTCAAACCGTACATGTACAAACACTAAACATCCTTGCATACAGCAGTGTGACGTCCGGTACCGTCGCGGCTGGACGACTTACTCCTTGAGAAAGGTCTCCTGTTAAGACCGAAACTAGTCGGGCATCCTCGAAATTCACACGCGAGTAAACCCGTATATTTAAATAAATACCAAACATCCTGTAGTGGAATGAGTCTGACGTGTGTTGACTTAAGCAATAGGTATATGATATATTACATACATTACTTTTAAAAGCATATCAGACTGTATTATATATAAATTAGCTACTTCACATTACCGCCAGTTTGATGCAGTTTTTACACTACATTACTTTCTAATCTTATCGTATATAAAACATGTATTGACTAGTCGATCATAGCCAATTTATATATCATAAATATCGAATATTATTATTGCTCTATGTACATTAACTACCAAGTAAACATTGCAATTACCAATGATTGTCTATAATCGAAAGTAGGGTTTTCTATACATCTCACAAAAAATAAACTTGATTCTTATTATAGTATATTTAAGACAGTCTTGAAACATCTTAGGATTTTGGACTTCGGTTGTCTTTTGTCTCGGGATAATGAGATTCCCAGTATTTTTGGCACCATATTTGAATGACTGTGAAGACGAAGAAAATATCCGTGAACTGTAAAGGGGTAGAAATAAAGCGGTGTACTCACTGGTCATGGTTGTCGGTGATGAGCACGCGGCGCTCGTGGCGGGCGGAAGCAGGCGAGGCGAGTAAGCGCTGTGTGTCAGGTGCGCAGGCGCGAGCGAAAGCAGCGGCAGCTTCTACTGCCGCCTCTTCGTCGTACGTCGACGTGTCATCGTCCGCTGCTGAACAACAACGTCTATTACTCACTTACTCGTAATAAAAAAACTAGCTGTTGCCCACGACTTCATTTGCGTGAAAATCTTGTACTCGTAATTCGTTTCCGGGATAAAAGTCTATATACTCTTCCACACTATAATCTATGTCTGTAACAAGTTTCAACCAGAACCCTTCAACAGTTCCGGCGTGATTGAGAAACAGAAATCCGAGTAGCATAGTCAGATTAGTTTTTCTGAGAAGTAATTTGTAAGGAATGATCTGTATAGCAGATTTTTAATTTTTTATGGAAATTAAACCTGATATGGCATCAGGGTTGTCACAACTTCATGACACATATCGATAAAGAAAATTTCATCATGTTGTTATTAAATACCCTTCGGGTAACATATATCTTGACTAAACTAATACAGACGTTAACGACCACATTTTTTAAATATGAAAATAAACGTTCGAATGAAGGATAAAAGGATATGAATTATTTATAAATAAATACTTTAACGTACCCATACTACAAACCTGGTGGGATTGGATATACATACACACATGTATGAAAAACCGGGACATGTTAGCAAAATTCCATAAAATACTCATTTAATAATACCTACCCATACATAGACTTTAGGAGCATACACATTTTTATCACGTTGGTAATTTAAAGTTTGAATTACATAAGAATCGACAAGTACAAAACATCTGCAATGCGTAATGTATTATGATAAAAATTGTTCACACTGTTGTACGACAGATATCATAAAAAAAACGACAAATCTACATTAAATATTTTCGTTCTAAACAGTTATGTTAATAATATTATTAATATGGCTGGTGATCCCGGAGGTCTAATTTGTAACGTTTTGGAGAAACCATACATTAGTAATTATTATAATAGCACGGATCAATAACTGATAATAACATTTGAATCAATAATTTGAATACAGCAAAACAGCTAGAAGTACATATCTTATGAAGTTACATCGTCGTTTTCGTTAGTATTTTGCTAAACAACTAACGTATATTTCCCTCTTTTGCTGAATTACTATAAAACAAAGTTATACAATTAATTTTGTTTTTCAATGCAATAGCCATATAGGTACTTATCATTTCGAACATGAATTGGGTAGCTAAACAAATGTATGTTCTATACATGCATGACATACATGACATGTTCTATTACAAGATGTCAACTTACGGTCGTATTCAAACGCCTCGTTGTACATTATCTGTGGCAGTTTCTGTACGCATATACAATACAAGATGGCGTCTTGGCGGGAAACACCTGTCACTACAAATTTTGATACCTTTGATCAGCTTTAAACAATTGCTTCACTTAAATATAGGTATAAAGTTAAATGACAATGAATAGGTAACTATTTAGTGCTATTCATATAAAGATAAATAGGTATTTCAATAAACGTTTTTAAATAAAGAGCATAAGAATGTTTTGCAAGACTACTTTGGTATTTTAGAGGTACACGAAACACTTTAGAGTCACAAAAACCCGTATAACAATGACATGAATTTGAAATTTCGGTCCAAAACAAAACAACACTTTAATTTGATGAACTTTATATAGATTTTCACTCACAGACTATCGTGTCTCTCTATTCTCTCGTCACAAACAATTTAGTGAAGTGGATCAGTGAATATGCGCCCAAATTGTCCAAATGTTTGTATACAGATACGCACACGTGTTGTAGGTAAGTATATATATTTTTGTATGTAAATTAAGAAGATAATAGCTCACATGAACGAAATATTGTACATTGGCTTTTTATATGTTAAGATTGAATTAATATTCAATCATCAGATCTCCAAGAAAGATTTTTTTGTACTTTTTAAATTATTCAAAAACATAAAGCGAGATAATGGACTGATATATTACCGGACACGTGTCAAGGACATTTTCTTATGAGGGGTGGGGAAAGAGAGGGGATGAGGACATGAGAAAAGGGGAGGGGGGAAATGGTGAGAAAAAGGAGAGGGAGAGTAAGACATCTTATATCTACTAACGCCATCTAGTAGTATTCTGCGAACTCAGAATTATGCTATACTAACTCTCAACTTTTATATCCACCGAAAACTTAATTATGGTATTTTTATTGTAATATCGCTTTAAAAACTAATATTAATAATAAAAAAAATGAGTTGCAGTAACGAATAACTTAAATAATGACGTCGTTATAAAGTACTTTCGAGTTATTTCCATATTAGTTACAATTGTTTATAATTCATGAAAGATATTTTACCTAATTTGTTTTAATTACAGTCAAATAACTCAGATCTATCATCACTTTGGGTTGCTAGTTAGCGTTTTCAATGTTATCGTATAATCAGTACCCTCTCTGCCTTCTTATTTATAAATGTTATTTTTCTGTGCTCATTATACTTAATGTAGGTTGATTAATGATATTAATACCCAACACAAAGATTTCTTTTTATCTCATGATAAGTTATCATTAATATAATGCTATAAAGTGGAACTATAAAATTCTTTATTGTTTTATAAACGCGGATATTTTTATTTCTAGTTTGTGAGTATGTAGTATGTGTACGAGTAGTATGAGATAAAATAAAAAAAAAGTATGACTATTATGTATTACTATTTCTACTTTTGTAATTAATGCATTAATAATTGTGAGCAACATTATGTGTCATGTAAAAGTTCTATTGAGTCCCTTGGGGATCTGATTAGGGAAATTTACACCCTGACGGTGACTTGTCCATTTGTATCTATTAAAGAAACGATGTGAAATACACCATTATGTTACTAGAGATATAAATCAAATAGTTCAACCCAAATTTAGATTACCTACATATGTACGTTAGAGGACTCTGCGATCCCTATTTGCGATAGGGCAAACGAGCAGACGTGTCACCTGATGGTAAGTGACTACCGCCGCCTATGGACACCGGCAACTCAAGAGTCACAAGTGCGTTGACAGGCTTTTTGGCAGGAGTACGCTCTTTTCTTGAAGGTTTGAAGGTCGTATCAGTCCGGAAATACAGTAGGCGACAATTACAGGTATGCGACCCCGACTTACTTGAGCTATTGCTAATACTCCACAATCCATCTGTACAATCAATACCGTATCCTCTCTTTCCTGTCATTACTATTACTATACTACAAGTTTTCCCATATGATTATGTAAAAGGGACTAAATCAAATCGGCATATAGGCTAGTTGACTAAATTTAAAAACCTGGTTAAAGAAAAAGCAAAATTTACATTACGTATTTTGTATTAAAGAAAAATTGATTTCCCCTGAAAACGCTGAATAGTGTCATGGCGTCTTGAATGACGTTACAGTCTGCGAAACAAAACAGTTTACATCTGTGTCAAGTGTCAACTGTTTTCTAAAAATGAATTCTTCGTATTACAAGTACTGTATAGTGCCCCAGTGTATATAGTGTGCAATAGGTCTAAAAACGATATGTAAATAATAGAAAATAGCTTATAAAACTTAAATATTTCTATAAAAGCTTTTAATAAAGATTGTATACTTACTATGATGTTTTAGCATTGCGAAATTCTGATGAAAACAATGATGTTTTGCGTGGCGTGACGTAACCCTTTTTGATTGGTGTTCGCGGTCACGTGACTTAATGCCTATATTTTTCGAATTTATTTTCTAAAAATATTAATAATCTTTAACTTTCATGAGAAATACTTTTTTTATCTACGTCTTCATTTGTAATTAGAAACTATAAACCAAGCAATGTGTTATTAGTGGACACAAGCCTATTGTGGGCGTTAATTGCGCCTCTGCCTGCCCCTTCGGGTATACAGGCGTGAGTGTATGTTGAAATAATAGTTAACAGGAGTTTACGTGACAAGTTCGGAAACCAGGTCTTCTAGCTTAGTTTAGGTTTGTCTAGTTATCTTGGCTATGAATAAAGACCTGTATATCATTCGTATATCTTGGATATGAACTCTGATTTAGCAATAAAATAGAGAGAGAAATAGACGGAAGAGTAGAGAGAATACCCTGTAAAAGTTTTGGACAGTGATCATGTTGAGACATCATTAAGAGTAACATACAAACTGACCTAAAAACGAAAGCCACGGAGAGTTGCCATGCCTGACATTTGCTTGTCAAACTTGACTTATATCCAAAAAGTCATTCACGAAATAAGAACTTGCCAAAGAGTAATGGAGCGCTACTTCGTCGGATTGCAAGAAGTTGAAAGAGAAAGTAAAACACTAAAATATAAAACTACAAACAAACGCTAAAGATAAGTACATATGAAAAGAAGTCAAGATGAAATATCGTCGAAAATTGTAACAAACTGGTACCCAATGAATAATAAACGGAAGCAAGCAAGACCTTACAAATGATGGAGAGACGATATCTAAAATTGCTCTTAAAGTATGGAGCAGCCTAGCCGGAGACCGATACAAATGGAGAATCATGGAGGATGCTTTTAAAGACTTAGGCGATCCTTACGTAGAAAAAGAGAATAATAATATCAATATCAATCTACGTAACTATTTATTATATTCATTACAAGCAAGAATGACTCAGTTTTATGACATTTTTAAATAACATTTGATTAATGATGACATTTTTGAAGTAGATGATTATTTCATCAAATTTAACATACAAATGAATATTTTTTTTTTTATTATTATTAATATAATCAGTTCAATTTGAGAAAGCCTATTATTTTATGGATGTATATTGTTCAGCTACGACTTATGAGAAAAAAGAAGTTAAATGAGTAAACCGCGGCACATAAGCTTTTTAACGATTACAAGATAAAATGCAAAATACATACTTATTTATAGAAAAATAATGACTCATTAATGCGTATTATATTCATAATGACACAGACAGTGCGATATAATCAGGTAATTGCAAAGATAAGCACAAAAAAAAAATGTTTTTCAACAATGAGATTGAAGCTATGGACCGTGGTTGTTTACTACGGCTAACATTAACTGTGTTTTGTCAGTTCCTAAAAAGCTCCATCTAGTGTCGATCATGCGAATCACATTCTTACAATTATTCATGGTACCTAACACAAGTCCAAGATAATATTTATTGTTATGAATGGACAAGAGAAGTTACTTCCTCATGCAAATGAAAAAGTAAGCTACGAGATAGAATATACATATATAATATACTCGGTTTCATTACTTCAAGATATCATTTTGTGAGGCTAAGGAAACCTGCCAAATAGAGCTGGAGCAATTTAAGAAATATGTTTCTTAAAAACAGAGCTATGTGAATGTGGATTGAGAATAAATGGGTTACTAATGTTTCCTATATGCGGATGACGAAGTAATACTTGCGTCATCAGCTGAGGAGTTACAGGAGATGGTAACAAGCTTGCATGGGGCATTAGAAAGAAAGGGTATGAAAGTTAATGTGAACGAAGAATGAGTGCGGGTAATGCGATCAATGGCGCATTGCATACTTTTATGAACAGCCACAGAGTTTCAATGAAGGCTCGCGTGGCTGTGCATAGAGGTGTGTTGGTTTCAACACTTTTATATGGTAGCAACAGTTGTGTATGGCAGAAGAAGCACGAAAGTATTATAGAAATGAGAGCGTTGAGAAGTATAGCCGACGAGCCCGTATGCGGAACGGAATGAAAGTTAAAGAAGCGAGAAAGGTATGTCAGAATCGTGGCAAATGGAAGGAATTGGTCTGTGCCTACCCCTATGCGAAAGAGGCGTGATATTATGTATGTATGTGAATGTGTGAGTGGAAGACGCTTGGCGGTTCGCTGACGTTAGACGATTTAGGTACGCCTGAGTTTCTGGAGTACACACTGCTGAAGTATTTACTGCGTGCACAGTATACAAGGCATAAACTATGTATGCTTTTATATTATGTATCTGTTGTTAATGCTGGCGGAAAGAAGGACAATGGCTCGTTGTGTTATTAATGGTAACCAACAACAACAGTGCATAGTGCTATGCAAAATAGTGGTTGCCAGTTATTTGGCTTTTCCTTATTACAGAATAATTTAAAAAATCCTCGACGTTGGTTAATAAAAAGAAGACCGGATAGACAAACCAAATAACAACTTACTGTACTAGTGTCAATAGTCAACAGTTTCAAGACAAGAAAAAAATACTTTGTACATATCAACAATTATAACTAAACTTAATCAACATACAAGAGTTAGATTCTTTTATGATAGGCTTTTTGAGATATGACACAATTAAATATATAAAAAAATAAAAAGAAGCTTAAATGAATTATCACCCTGAGGTCGCGCCTTCAACTCCATAATATTGACATTTGTTTCAACTTCCATATTGTTCACGTTTAACAATAAAACAGCCACAGAATCACTATTGAATGATAATCGATATACTAAATGCGTCAACACAACGATAACCCATTTATATGGCTGCTTTATCTTTGATAAGCTTGCTGATGGATCGGCTACTACCACTTACTTTTATATGTTTTTATGTACTTATATTTAGCGTTACTCCGCTAGAAGAGCGAAAAAGTAAAAGTTATATTCTAACTTTTCTTTTTTGTACAATTTTTTTACCAATTAATAATTTTTCTAATTACCTAAAATATTCTTTTTATAACTGAAAATTATCATCATCATCAAAATCATGATGGTTCATGTGTCATCACAACAAAAGGTTGTCTTGACAAAAGTAAAGAATAATAATATAATAATACATAAATTAAATAATAAATAACAAGGCAAGACAAGATAATTTCCCATAAATAAACAACGTACAATAAGTAAACTAAAAAGCTTAGTTACAAATATTCAATTTATTCAATAACAATATAAGATAAAATAATTCCGAAATTATGTATATATTTTATATATATATGTATATATAATTTATTTGTGTAATCCTCAAATTGTTGTTCTGAATCTGGGTGTTTGTGTCCGTTATTTGAATTATTGTAAAGTCGCTCGCGACACTGGAATTAATCCTAGTGCGGGAGTAGTCTTCAAGATGTCAACCATACTAAAATATATTTCTAGTCACGTAATAGGGGGCAACGCTAAGCCAGGCATCACTTCTGTCAAACAGGCACTATATTAATTGTATACATACTATCAGATGATGACAACCGTTTGATCCCTCAGTCAGCTTTTACGACACCCACGGTAAATGTTGGCTAGTCCCATTCATTCATTTTTGTTTTACTCAATGTCAGTATGACTATTAAGACTATTCATGTCGAAACCCATCAAACTGTCTAGAGCATGACTGGAACACTATACATGCATACATACATACATACAGTCAGATAACAAATCTCTTGCGAGGTTGGGTAAAATGTACAGTAATTAAATTTTGTTGGTTCTCTGCAATCCTAAAATGCAAGAAACGTGTTATGAAATTGAGTAAAACTGGTCGAGTCTGATGAAAATATGCAGAAAAGTGGGACGTAAATACTAACAACTGCATTTAATAATTGAGTACACTATGTGTCATTAATGACTCATATTTTGTTTGGTAGTATTATGAATTTCCTTTAATTAGATATATTTATAGTTGTTTATCATAATTTACTGCCATCTGCGTTTCTGACATGACTCACTGTCGTACATATGTGACAGAACTATTCCCGATGGTGGGTCTGTCAAATGAGGACAGACGATATGGTGCTCAAACCCATTTTCAGTATGCAACTTGCTCTTGCAAAAAGGGGGTTTATGTTTATCAAGTTTATGTATATATGATAAATATTGTACACCTTTATTTGTACACCATTTTACAGTGTCATACACAGGTACATGTGTCATGAAGATAATGTAGAAAGAGCGGGCTTATTGCTAAAAGCAATCTCTTCCAGGCAATCTTAAAATGGATCAATCATTTCGCTCTGGCCATTTATTGCACTCGCCTGATCTTAAGTAGTAACGGATTCCACAAACGCACAGTTTCCAGTAAAGGATTAGGAAGGAGTACTCCGGCAAGATCGAATTGGAAGCTACTTTTAACGGAATTTGGTAATGAATATCGGAATTCATATTTCTGTAACAAACTGTAAATCATGACACGTTGTCTAGACATGTGTTTAGTCAAAGCGCTAATATTCTAATAGCAAACAAGTTATACGTGTCCAATTCGGTCGTTCAGCAAAAAAATTTGAAAACTCGGCAAACATAAAAATCTTGTAGGTATATAACATGTAATTGTAAGATATATAGATACCTTTAAATCATATAGGTACCTACTAATAAAACGGTGAGATTTATTGCATAATATTGTTAGAGGGCTGGGACCTCCCAAGAGTCCCGATCGATCTATTGCTTACACTGTTCAATTTCAACCGTATCAGTAATATCCATACGATGGTAACGTATTATGTTTTTGATCAAGCCTTATAGCTTAGACAGTGTGATGGATTTCGACAAGTAGTCTTTGAATTGCATCAATAGTGAGAGTAAAGGAGAAAGGAAGAAGGAAATCTTTAGAGGAGGCCCTTGTCTACAGACAAGCTGTTCCACACAAACATCATTCAAATGCGAGTTCATCAATCAATTTACTTTTTAGTAAGTAGGCACTTATTAATTGTAAGGAAAAAAATAGCAAGCATCAAAAGGCTATTTTATTTATTTATAACAGTGAGGTTCTCGAGATAACGTTAGCAAAAAAAAAAAAAAATTGTATTGTTTTACAGTTTTTAATAATTTGACTTCTTGACAATTTTTTTTTGGAGCTGTTACTGTTGGTGGATAGAATAAGTAAATTTTCTGTACAGTTGTATTAATACATATTCCGTGCAGGCTGTAATCTGTTGTGCCTATCTAGCTGATAGTATTATTGTAAATAGCTAGCGTCGTCTTTGATTCCTTATTGAAATCACTGAACATTGAGTTTATCTATTTATGAATCAGTGTCGACGCTGATAAGAAATAGACATTGCATTTTATTTTTATAGAAGTGTAAGATTACAATCTAAAATCGCCTACCAAGGCATTATACCTCGCATTATTAAAAACAAACTCTTTTTTTTTATACTATAGAGGGACAGACGAACAGACGGGTCACCTGATGGTAAGTGACACCGCCGTCCATGGACACTTGCAACTCAAGAGTCGCAAGTGCACTGCCCACCTTTGAGGGTGATGAGGGGTGGGGGATGCAGGGAGCGGAAAAAAGAGAGGAGGGATGAAGAGATGGAAATGAGGAGAAAGGAAATGAGGGGAGAGAAAAGGGGGGAGGGGGAATTGGGCCTCCGGAAACCTCACTCAATTCGGGGAAATGCAACGCAAGCGTTACTTCACAACCGGTTTTCTGTGAGGTCGTGGTATTGCACCGGTCGAGCCGGCCCATTCGTGCCTAAGCATGGCCCTACCACTGAAAAAATGAACTGACTGACTGAAAAAACTAGTCTCATAGCGTCATTTCCGTTATTAATTTCAGAGTGGAACAAAAAATATAATAAAAAAATATATATTCAGTATTCAGCCTAGATAAGAAAATAAAATTAACACGAAACGTTCACATATTATTTATGTTGTTACAAACCTGTATCGGAGCTGTGTTCGTGCGGGTTGTGAATGATCCGTATCCGCCGGTCGTGGTAGCTGGGCTCCAGCGGCAGGCGCCAGCGCGCCGCCTCGGCCTCGTGCTTGTCGCGCGGGAAGTACAACGGGGCCAGCGCCGCTAGCAAAGCCGCGTCAGCCCCGCACGTCGTGCACAGCACCACGAGCGCGGGCAGGCGTTGCTGCTCCAGGTGCCGCCGGATCGTACCTGGAAATCACATACATTGTTAATCACAGAGCCATTTATTCACTAGGGGACATAACAAACACATTTACACTTTTTGTGAATCTGCAGATTCTAGTCTGATTCTACATTATTGCTCGATGTCCACCCTTCCCAGTTACACCATTACGTTACTGATGTGTGTTTAGCGAAACACATATCAACACGCATCTAAATCTAAATTATTTTATAGGACTTTTTTCTTTACAGGGGGACAGACAACAGACTGCAACTCAGTCGTAAGTGCACTACCTGCCTTTGAGGGTGAAAAGGTATGGAGGAAGGGAAAGAGGAGAGTGGGGACGAGGGGAGGGGAAAGATAAGAGTGAGAGTTGGGCCACCGGAAACCCCACTAATATCTAGGAAATGAAACGCTGCGTTGGTTCACAACCGGTTTTCTGTGAGGCCGTGGAATCGCACCGATCGAGCCGGCCCTTTAATTTTATTTTTATTTAAATTAATTTCGGGTGCCAGGTGTAAAGGTGCGAGTACAAGCGGCTAAATGTCAAGAAACCTAGGATTATATACTACATGGTAGAATTAATTTCAGTGAACATAATAGCATGGGCATTCTTTTTGTATAGTTAATAACAAATTATGTAAAATACGTTTACAAAAACAATCAACACACTAAATACATAAATAGTTAAGACAAAACACCTAACAGCCATTTTTCCTGTCAATCCGATAAAAAAAATATACATATATGTATATATAACCTGTGTGACAAAAATAAAAAAAACATTATTCATTAGTCTAGGGGGCATCATTCCATTAAGATCCTTGTCCATTTTTCTCTCTCCTCCCTAATCATATGCCTCGTCCATCTCCACTTCAGTAGTTTGTAAGTTTTGTATACATTTTTAAATTTTGTTTTGCTTTTTATATGTGTAAGTTTTTGCCGGTCCTTTGTTTTAACTCCTAGTGTACTTCTTCCTTGACAAATCTGTATTTTGTTGACATCCATATACTAAACAAGGTAGGATACACGTAACCTACCTTTTATCTTTCATCGGAATTTCTTCATTATTTTTATTTCGCTGAGTGACCAATATCGTTTCCATGTGTTGGTTATTCTCCTGTCTATTTATTTTTTCATGCAGTCCTTAGTAGATATTAATGGGCCCAAATATATGTATTCGTGCACGTACTCTATTTGCTCATTATTAACCTTAATAATATCAGATTATAAAGAGTTTGACATAATTTTTGTTCTGGAGAAATTCATGGATGCCTTATCGCTTTCGACTGCTAGTTGTTGAAGCATTATTTCTAATGTTTTTTGACATTAGGAAAATGTAATTAGGTCGTCTGCAAAACGTAAATGGCCTAATATTTCACCGTTTATGTTTAACCCTTTTTCCATCCAATCAAGGTTCCTGAAGATCTTTTCTAAAACAGCTGAAAATAATTTTGGTTACATTGGGTCTCCTTGGTGCATTTCCCCTCATGGTCTCCTTGGCGCATCTCCCCTCATAATAGGAATTTCTTCGCCTATGTTTTCCAATTTTACTTGCGCAGTACTCTTAGTGTATACATTTTGGAGTATTCGTATGTATTTTATTTGAACACTCTGTATTTTCAGTGCATTCCAGATGAATCCATGTGCTAGTGTCTCGATCGCTTTGTTAAAATTGACAAACCCTAGGTAGTAGGTCTTGTTTTATTCATTGTATTTTTGTAGTAATTGTCTAAGTGTGTGTATGTGATCTATTGTTGATTTTTTTGGGCAGAATCCAGCTTGCTCTTTATGTTGATTTTCATCAAGTGTATTTGAAATTCTTGATAATATAATTTTAATTTGTTTTGTTAAGCCATATACCTACATAGATATACATTATGTATCAAATATTTTAGTAGCTTTGGAAAAGAAAGTCCAAATGATTGGCCTATAAATTTCTCAAAATTACACTCACCTACAAGTCCTTAGACACTTTCAAATTGGCACTTGTAACTTAAAGCCAGTTCGAAAAGTAATAACGCTTTAAGTAATATTGGTCTTGATACATAACATTAATAACTTATTTTTTTTAAGATAAAGGTTTTTACTTTCTCCACTCATCGTACGTGTAAAAATCATGGCCTTAAAAAAAAAATTAAACATGTCTGTTCTTGTTGGAGATTCCAATATTTCATATTTATTTTATATTCTTTATGTTTTACCGTTCTTGTTGTTTTCACAGCCGTGGTAAAAAAGAAAGAAGTTCAGTTGTTGGAAGTTCATCGTCATCTGTACACTCGTGTCAGTTAGTGGCATCATATTAACATGGCCATGACTGTACTTAGTGTCAGTGTACTTTGTATTTCTTAGTGTTATTAGCTGCAGTAGTGTTTGGCTATCCGATATTTCTAAGTGTTATTAGCTGCAGTAGTTGTTGGCTATCCGATATTTCTAAGTGTTATTAGCTGCAGTAGTTGTTGGCTAACCGATATTTCTAAGTGTTATTAGCTGCAGTAGTTGTTGGCTATCCGATATTTCTAAGTGTTATTAGCTGCAGTAGTTGTTGGCTATCCGATATTTCTTAGTGTTATTAGCTGCAGTAGTTGTTGGCTATCCGATATTTCTAAGTGTTATTAGCTGCAGTAGTTGTTGGCTATCCGATATTTCTAAGTGTTATTAGCTGCAGTAGTTGTTGGCTATCCGATATTTCTTAGTGTTATTAGCTGCAGTAGTTGTTGGCTATCCGATATTTCTAAGTGTTATTAGCTGCAGTAGTTGTTGGCTAACCGATATTTCTAAGTGTTATTAGCTGCAGTAGTTGTTGGCTATCCGATATTTCTAAGTGTTATTAGCTGCAGTAGTTGTTGGCTATCCGATATTTCTTAGTGTTATTAGCCGCAGTAGTTGTTGGCTATCCGATATTTCTAAGTGTTATTAGCTGCAGTAGTTGTTGGCTAACCGATATTTCTAAGTGTTATTAGCTGCAGTAGTTGTTGGCTATCCGATATTTCTAAGTGTTATTAGCTGCAGTAGTTGTTGGCTATCCGATATTTCTTAGTGTTATTAGCTGCAGTAGTTGTTGGCTATCCGATATTTCTAATTGTTATTAGCTGCAGTAGTTGTTGGCTATCCGATATTTCTAAGTGTTATTAGCTGCAGTAGTTGTTGGCTATCCGATATTTCTAAGTGTTATTAGCTGCAGTAGTTGTTGGCTATCCGATATTTCTAAGTGTTATTAGCTGCAGTAGTTGTTGGCTATCCGATATTTCTTAGTGTTATTAGCTACAGTAGTTGTTGGCTATCCGATATTTCTAAGTGTTATTAGCTGCAGTAGTTGTTGGCTATCCGATATTTCTAAGTGTTATTAGCTGCAGTAGTTGTTGGCTATCCGATATTTCTAATTGTTATTAGCTGCAGTAGTTGTTGGCTATCCGATATTTCTTAGTGTTATTAGCTACAGTAGTTGTTGGCTATCCGATATTTCTAAGTGTTATTAGCTGCAGTAGTTGTTGGCTATCCGATATTTCTAAGTGTTATTAGCTGCAGTAGTTGTTGGCTATCCGATATTTCTTAGTGTTATTAGCTACAGTAGTTGTTGGCTATCCGATATTTCTAAGTGTTATTAGCTGCAGTAGTTGTTGGCTATCCGATATTTCTAAGTGTTATTAGCTGCAGTAGTTGTTGGCTATCCGATATTTCTAAGTGTTATTAGCTGCAGTAGTTGTTGGCTATCCGATATTTCTTAGTGTTATTAGCTACAGTAGTTGTTGGCTATCCGATATTTCTAAGTGTTATTAGCTGCAGTAGTTGTTGGCTATCCGATATTTCTAAGTGTTATTAGCTGCAGTAGTTGTTGGCTATCCGATATTTCTAAGTGTTATTAGCTGCAGTAGTTGTTGGCTATCCGATATTTCTAAGTGTTATTAGCTGCAGTAGTTGTTGGCTATCCGATATTTTTTTGTTTTAGTAAATTATGTAACTTTGTAAGTATATTCATTATAATTTATAAAATCTTTTTGGTTAAATGGATTTTCTTTTCTTTTTGTGTAATGTAAAACAAATTTTTTTTTTCCGCCTTCACAAAAGAATATTTCAAGCCAAATGAAAAGTCTATAGGTTTAATAATACTGTTTAATTAAATAAAACAAAACATTCAACACTTAAGGAATTATGGTGCACTACCGACTAACATGAGATCTCTAGTTAATATTAGACCATTTCCTCAGCATGTATTACTAGTTTTGTTTCTAAGGGTATGCTCTTAGTGAAGCTGGTCTCCAATGGTGGAGCAATATGGCGGTTTCATGGTGATATGGGCGAAAGGCCGAAATTCAACAATTACCAAGATCAAAGAATTTCTTCAAACTACCCCATAAAACTATGAATATAATAGGAATTGATATAGCACAGGTAAAGGTAAATGTATCCCGGATAATAGTGAATAAGAAAGCTTTTCTGGGAGCACGGCAGTGCCACCGCCAAGTTGAGCAGAAATGTCTATAATATAATGGAATAATAAGTGTAGATAGGTACTTAGATACAATTATGTTCAAAGGTAACTTGTAAAATGGTCAACGGAATGAAAAGCAAGAATGGGACATGTATTATGAAGTTGTATCAAAATCTAAAATCTATTTATCTATCATAGTCAATCTATTTATTTAAAACATAAAAAAGACTTTTCATATTGATATGGTCAGTATAAGATTTTGTTAGGTTAGCAAATTACGTAATAACTAAAGACAGAAGGACCCTTAAGTAGGGCCTGAATAAATTAACCGACTTGCTATTTTATATGGATCTTACAACTTTTTACGGTAGAAGATTTGAGTTGCAAGACTTGTGTTTTTTACAAGTTATGTTTTTGATGGCATTTTTTTTCATGTACTATTTACGTTTTGGAATAAGTTGATGTTTTGATTTGGCAATGTGTTTGCGGAATTAAAGTGTCGGCTGGCGATTCGTCCCCATACTTGTAAACGTCATCTCTTTACGATCAATATGTATGTATGTGGTACTAACGTAATGCGACGTGCGCGGCGAGGTCGGGCGGGAAGTTGCGATGCGGCGCACTCAGCGCACACAGCGCCAGCGAGCGCGCGCCGCACTCGTGCGCCTTGCACAACACGTTCCTGCAACACACACACACGCTCATCTAACCACTACACAAAGCTGAGGGAATCATACAAATTTCACCCTTATCGCACATAGGCCATCTCTTAATATGAATACAGATAAAAATTCACACCTATTTGATTTTTAATCTTAGGGAAAACACGATGATGTTTAATTACTACTGTCGCTGGACAGTTTTAACACAAGAGTCGCAAGTACGCTGTCCGTCTTTGTGGGGTTCTTTCCCCTTTGGGGTAAACAAAAACCCCCAACAGACAATGGACTAACGAGTTTCTTCTACTGTCATTTAAACTTTCATACAAGCTAACCGGCTTCGGTTACTTCTTCCTACTTGTATATTGACTTAAAAAATTAAACACTGATTTGACTTCAAATTTAACTACTGCTTTATAAATAACAGTGTAATTATTATTAAACAGATATACCGAACTCATATATTCCACCAATACACTATCTAACAGCGATTGACTAAAAAAATCTCATTCTACAGATCTACGTCTCCTCGCTTTCAAAGCGCTCCGGTTCCCGTCAGTAGCTAGAAAAGGTTCCACGGTGGGCAGGGTCAAAAATTGGATCTCGACTATGTTAAAACAAACGCAAAATTAATTTACCTGTAACAGTTGTGGAGCGAAGTTTCGGCGGCAGTGTGGTACTTGGCGACGTACTTGGGGCTCACCGTGTGTATGATGTGGCGACACCGCAGACCGAACCCCGGCGTCACTACCACGTCACCCGTACGACATTCTGCAAGCATGTCAATAGAAAAAACATAAACAAAATAAAATTACAGGCAAAAACTGTCAGTTCAGTGTAAACAGCTAGGTAGATAAAATACCAAATATTAATAGCTGTTAACGTTGAATGAATGCCGGTCGTAGATACACGACTGTTTTTTTAAACAATATTACTCAATCAAAATCAATATTCACCAAAATGGCTGACAGCGTTTTCGCGGGAATAAAAAAGGTTTAAAATTTAATTTATTTAATTATATATATAAATATTATATAAATATATATTTTTTTGTGGTTGTTTAAGAAAATCAACATTTTGAAGTACTTTTTCAACCTTAGTAGAATCCCTATTACAGGTCCGCTTCCAAAGATATGTATGGTGGGTCTATACTCTGTAGGTACATTCCTAAACAGTTGAGTAGACACAGTATAATTTATTTATAAAAAAAATGTTCTCACGACCAGCAGTAGTTATATATAATAGTTTATATAATTCAGGCTCTTAAAGAAAACTACCGCATACAGAAATATATCATGTTGTTTTCATTGTTCTTTGAATCGATCCTTTTAACGGTTCCTCCATTTGCACCAAATGAAAACCAGGGCTATACTAAGATGGTTACCCTTTCCGCAGTTACAAATATTGTTCATTTTTATATTTGTACAATATCGGTACAGGATGGCTAAGATTCCGACGATACTCAAACTTCAGAGCAAGACTTTAATTAATAAACACAAATTATATTACATGTGCGTCTGCGCAACAAACTAAAGCGCGACTTAATTCCACTATCGCCACGCCAACGCCATCTATCGGGTTTGGGAACAATTACTTAAATAGAATTAAGCCGATCGGGTACAATATTATTGACATTTTTAATGTTTTTTAACTGAATCATATTTTTAATTTATCTGTAAGTGTTTATGTGGGCTTCAATAAATGTTTACATTAAAAGTAATTAATAATAATGCTATAAATTAATGATATAATAGTTAGACAAAATAGAGTAGTACCATGTCCTCTTGTAATGATTTCTTCTTTAAGCTCCGGTCCGGCCACTTGCAGTATGCGCTCGTTGACAGCGTTGCACTCAGTAAGGGTCTCGTCCGTTGTGTTCGCGATGGCGTCTACTTCTAATGTTGAGATGTCCCCTTGCCTGTAACGTAATAACCACGAAGGTAAATGGGAATCGTTTTATTGATTGACTAATTAGCATGTAATTTCTTTATATAAGGCTATCATAATGACTTCACTCTGCCTGATGGAAAGCAATAAGTGGAGTCCAAGAGTGGTGGTCACCATCCTCATTGCAAGTGTAGTCAATGCAGCATGGTGACCCACACTATCGCAGCCTGGTGATTTCGGTGACTAAAAAATCAGCCTGTGAAAGCGCTGTGGGTCTAGTGATTAGTTAGCCTTACTGGTAAAATAGAGGTCTTAACTAAAAATTTGCGTAAATTTGCATAAAGAGTTAGTATTGTTCGGTGTCGGGTGTAATTTATTGATTGATTGATTGACTCTTAATTGTCCAGTCATATACAATATAAGCTTATAAATACTTAACTAACAATATGTACAATTGGCGGCCTTATCGCAATTTGCCATCTCTTCCAGGCAACGATAGGATGGAGAGAGAGATGTGATTAAAGAGAGGGGCTGCATTGTACAACATATGAATCTCCTGTCTACAACCTTTAATAGGTACACATAAAATATATATAAACACATACATAAGCTTACACATAAATACACAAATATACGCATAAAATTTTGTATACACTAATATTATAAAGAGGCAGAGTTTGTTTGTTTGTTTAACGACACGCGAATCTGAGAAACTACTAATCCAATAAGAAAATATTTTTGTATTAGAACCCGTTTATTGAGGAAGGAAGACAACACACACATCAGGAATAATTGCTGTATCTCGAGGGTCTTTACAAACATTCAATCAACGGTCACCAAGAACACTCAGAGTCCGGACAACTATATGTAGAGCACACAGTAGAGAGACTATTTGTAGAGTACAGTAGTATTTATCAACGTCGTCTTTTGTAGCATATGTGGTATATTTGACCAGTCGGGTGAATAGCTACTACTATTGCTAGTCTGGTATTAGTTACGTTTAAATAGAGACCTTAACGTGCTCGAGGCCCATTTCGTGCCATGCGTAGGCACGAAATGGGCTGGTACCCACGCTTCACAGAAAACCGGTTGTGCAGCAACGCATGCGTTGCGTTGCCCCGAAATAGGTAAGGTTTCCGGAGGCCCAATTCCCCTTCTCTTTTCCAACACCGTATCCCCCCATCTCTCAGCACCCTCAAAAGCTGGCAGCGCATGATATATACGACGTTTGAGTTGTTTCCAGGTGACCCGTCTCTACGTCTATCCCCCTATATTATAAAATAAAAAAATAATGTTCAATGAAGTCTCCTCAATTACCCAAGTTCAGGTTAACTGATCGTAATTTTAGTGAGTAGTCCTAGGTACATAGAAGTATGCAGTTGTGTTTGTTGTTTGTGATAAAGACTGTCTGGCGAGAAATAGTTATTACATACATACAGTCACGCCTGTATCCCCGACAGGGTAGGCAGCGGCGTTTCAAACGAAAACTTTTTCCAAAACAAACTATAGTCCCGATTACGTAATAGGGGCCTGTCGCCGTCATCCGTGCACAGTATGACTATATTTATACTGTTTAACAGATAACAGTCCGATACCTTAGTCGCATTTCACGACGCACACGGAAAGAGATAGAGTGGCACTATTGTACTCCAACGAGAACCACACGGCTTAATATACATATGAAGTAAAACGCGGTACCCCACGTTATACTAATAATTCTTGTCAAATAGTCCAAACGCTTGCGTGGCCCACAATACACCATTCGATATCAAGTTGTATACTGACCATATCGCGAAACGGTTGTTGATCTGATCATCGTGTAAGAAGACAGGATGAGGGTGAAGTGGTGCGATGTGACGCGCGTAGTCGGTGTGCGGAGCGGGCGCGGAGTGCGCCCAGCGCGCCACGCCGCCGGCGCCCACCGACCCTGGCGCGCGCATCACGCACACACCGGGCTCTGAAACAATTACAGAGGAAGATAAAGTAAATGAGGAAAATAGATATTTGTAAAGCTACTTGTTACGATTTACAGCTTCACATCTTTCATTCTTCATCTTCAGCTCAGAAGTTAAGACTTTATTTGGAAACTGCCATATATAAAAGCAACACAGCGTTGTCAGAATATCGTTATAGACTGTTCTTGAATGATATGATCGTACATCCGCCTTTCTTTCGCCCAGGTCTGTAATTTAATACTTAAAACGGTACTTCTCAAATGGCGTACCATTCCATGTACGTATATTTACAACGCTGTTTCTATGTTCGTAAGTAGCTTTCGCCCGTAACTCTGCTTGCTTTAATGTCGTTTTTTTTCTTTTCGAGAACAGTAGTTAGGCAATTCATTAAAAAAAAAAAAAACAAAAAAGAATAAACTACTTTTTGCGGCTGAAAGGTGTACAAAACTTCATAATGCTGAACAAACCATTCAACAAATCACTTTCAAATGTATAATAAATAAAAAGAAGTGTAAATCTCTAAGATATAAAGTTACTGCTACTTCTACGCCGCGCGGTAGATGCACGTATTTTATTAATTCATGAGTTTAAATATAAACTCTTTACCCTGCTTTTACCTACTGGTACTAAGCCTGGTTCCTAGGAGCATGCTTTTCTTGCACAAGTTGCGAATAAGAAATGTTTTTTTATTCGCAATGCGTTGTAGTTGAAAACCAGGAGGACGCGACGCTTTGACTCTGCGCCAGTGTTAGTTGTGCCTTAATGTTTCGATTCTATTTAGGGATAGCCTACTTAGAGATGTTTTCGATCTATCACTCATTCGACCTTTACATATGTAGGTATTATGTAGCAAATAAATATGCATTAGATATGGTCAGATTCTTCGTTTTATTTCCATAATTAAATTTATAGTTGAAAAAAATGCCTAATCTGTTTATAAAAAAATATTAGGATACTCTTATAAATAAAAATGTTTTACAACTTCTTTCGTTTTTTATTTGCTTATGTTTTCTTAATTCATAATGGACTTCGACGATTTTAAGAAAATTCGAAAACATCCCTGAGCCCCTATATAAATAAATATTGCCTCTTCTTCAAATGAGTAAGGCATCAGAGCGCATCAACAAAAGCAGTAATTAAATAAAAGAGCAAAGCGGACCCTAAAGATCCCGAATTATTTTGCTTCAATAACTACGGTATTTGTACAACACATAAATGCAAAGATGCAAAGATCAAAGCCTGTAAAGAGGGCTTAATACAAATTCCGTATAACATTATTTACTAGCTATAAACTCATTTATAGGGACCCTCCATTAAACTCTATTTCACAGTTCAACAGCCCATTCATGGGTAAATCGACCTACATTCCGGCGTCAAGTACTAAGACCGCAGAATCAAACGAAGCATAAATTTATACTGTGGCAAATGGTAACGTTTCATACAACAATAGGCTTTGAGAAGAAGCAATTAAGGCTTATTAAGCATTTTATACTACATAGAACCACTCTTGTAGTGCTGCATGGAACAATTAAATTACAATGTAATTCTGTTCCGTCGGTTAGTAGGTCACGCTGTGTCCTGTGACGTCATGAAATGCACCATCTCACTCGCACGGCTTTGAAAAAAAAGATAGCAAATTCATTGATGTTGGCAACCTTACTTGAATGCAGGGAAGTGTATTTTGCATTTCACGTCATTATTTCTGAACTTTCAGATTTCATTCAATGGAAATAACATTGTTACTTCAGAAATATGTTTACGCTTATAACGAAGAAATTTGTTTTGGTCATTGTCTTTATAAATTACCGCAAGCGTATAAAAAACTAAATGCTATGTAAAATTAAACGCATTGTGTACAAAAATAGGTTATACAAAACACTGGTTTCATTAAGCATTGATTTCAAGCATTGAATTCGTGAATATAACGATAACTTTTTTACCGTGGGAGAGCCATGCTTAGGTGCGAATGGGCCGGCTCGATTAGAGTCATACCACGGCCTCACAGAAAACCGGTAGCCAAGCAATGCTTGCATTATATTGCCGAGCGATTGTCGGTGCCGGAGGACTACCTCCCAGTTTCCTCTTTCCCCTCCCTTATCATCCTCAAAGGCGGGCAACGCACTTACGACTTTTATTTTTCTCTTACTATCGGGTGACCCGCCAGTTCGTCTGCCCCCTACATTCTGCCATATTTTTATATGTACTTTCCTGATTGCGTGTTAATGAAGGGGTAAGACTCACTTACCTAAATAAGTTTTTTTTTTGTAAGGATCATTTGGTATGAACATATTTAGATACATATATTTTACTCTTATAACTGTCAAACTTCACGGTAATTACACACACACATGAAGTCATAACTCATAACGATATCCCCGAACGCCTGCTTTTTGTCAAGCAGAACTTAGTCCCAGTAACGTAATAGGGGGTAAGCCTATAGCCTGATATGGCCGGGACCGTATGACTGTATATATAATGTCTGATAGAAAGTATAACGATCCCTTAGTTGCCTTTCAAGACACCCACGGAAAGAGACGAAGTGGCCCTATTCATTTCCGTTACATTATACTTCACTCTCTGACATGGTTGCTCCTCTGAGCGATAATGTTAAATGTAGGCAAGTTATATTTTGTGAATACTGGCAATGGCCATCAAAAACGTTAGTGATAGCATACTCAGTCAGTCGATAATGGAGACGATAACTTCGTCAATTCACTTAAATAAATAACAAGAAACTAACTTCATTACAGTTGAGGACGTATATCCTCAAGGATAAATATTCAATCGTTAATATTACGTAGATATAAATGTTATCCTTGAATTGTAGAGTAAAAGGAGTCTTGGTTGAATATTGTTTTGTATTCAGATTTTAAATAACAAATGCATATAATAAGATAAACAGGCGAGATTTGTTTGTGGTTTGCTTGTCAGAAAACTTTTGAAAGATCCGTATAGCTATAAGTACCGCCTCCAGTCATATGACTACATTCGGTCGCACCTATAATAGGAAATTATAGATTACTGAGCAAATAACAGGTCTTGGGTCTATTTCTGTTTAAAGTAGTGATTGATGATGATGAAATTTTAAATAAGTACCGGAACCAAAAATCTAAAAAAAAATAACAAGAGTGTTCTTCTAGGATCTACTAGTATTGGAACAGGCAACCAGCTTAACGACTGACTTATATTCCTGATAATTAAAAAATAAGTAACAGTAGTTGGTTAAATTGAAATAAGGGATTTTAAATAAATTTTCAGAAGGTAAAAAAGCATATATAACTCTGTTTATTTAAACCATATATAACTCTGTTACCAGTTACAAACAAAGCTGGGTACAAGCATTGCGACCTTTACGATCTCCGTGCCTAATGATATCTACTCCGTTAAATAATTTTATTGGTGTAGTAAAATAAAGCTTACGTGATCTCAATCATTAACCATACAATCGAAATCAAGGAAAACAAGGCTTATATAAGCGTATGCAAAATATATCCGATTTATAATGTGGTCACGAAACGGTACGATTTTGTTAAAAAAAAAAGCTTATAAAAAGCCTGTCATGGTTGGCATGCGAAAATATAAAACCCGAGTTTATGTAGCACGCGTAGGTACGCGCAATTCGTTCAATTTCAAGGTCAAATTTATGGAACTTGTGTTACATAACATGCAAAAACAATAGACGCAATCACGTAACATTGGGTTACATTTTAAAATATACGATTTCTTTATTATTATAATTGTGAGATAAATATTATATATAATCGAATAACTAATTAAAGAGCATACTTACAATTTAAATAAAAAATAAAGTAATAGTTCTCACCTATGATAGTCATCACAATTGCCACTGAAATATAATCACAAAAACACACAATGGTATTCAACGTTAATTGAACAGACGTCCGAACAGTACGGAACGCGAACGAAATGTGACCTCGAACAGACAGGAAGAGAACACACCCCCAGGGGGTGACGTGACGGCGGAAGGTGTGGGGTGATGCACCCGCCGTGACGTCACACGGTCGTCGACCCAAGCAAGTGGGTCAAAGGGCTGGTCGATCTGCCAACGTTTTGATCGAGCATCTCGTAATTGTCATAGAGTTATGTAATTTTGATAACCCATTAAAACTTTAATATGTGAATTTTTCCTTTGTCTTTTTAAGTTCCATATATTAGGTTTCACTTTGACGAAGCGGACATTGAAAGATAAACTAAACCGAGGTTCGTTTCTAGAGGTATGATCTACATGTACATTCTGCGTTTACTATCTTCTAATATTTTTTATCAATCTCTCTCGACTCGATTCAACTTTGCTTTCTTATTTAACTTTAGCTGTTACAACTTTACATAGGTACACTATTACAGCGAGTTCACAGCAGCAATATTAGCATTCTGAAAATGATATCAGGTATGTTTGACAGAGCGTTTCAGCCACATTAGGTGTCAATCTGCATTGGAGTCGAGTCATAAGTAATTTGGCTCACTATGTGATTCCACTTCTGAGTGATGCATAAGACATGTACATTCATTCGCGCCTGTATCGCCAAAGGGGTAGGCAGCGGCGTAATTGACACCCACATTGCGCCAATTATAATTTAGTCCCATTTACGTAATAGGGGCAAGGAATATTGCTTATACTCCTTGGTATATGGTGGATGGATAGTTTGGGGGAGTGTAAGCAATAGCTTAGAAAGATCGGGGTAGCATACCTATATCTCGAACGGGCTTTAGCAGATATGTCAAATAAATAATTAATTACTTAAAATATGTATGTAGCTTAATTTAATAGGTGTCTACTTGCTGACATAGCTGTTGACAAGCTCGGTGCCACTAACACTATATGTAGACTGACAGTCTAAGATAAATGCCATATTATTATAGTAATAGGACTCTTGTTCTTTTATTGCGATTTATTAACTCGTTAATTTAGTTAAACAGAAGCGGTGGTCTTAATCAGAGCTTGGATCACACCATAGTGGCGTCGCCTAGTTCAAGAGGCGGCTAAGTCTACTGGGGTCATAGGCTTTTCCTTTCTAGGGTATACCTGAGGTCCTGGCCACAAGACGCAATGACGGAACACCGTGTGAATTTAGTCGGTTCGAGTCCGACATACTACCTTACCGGCCACGGTAAGGTGAGGACACGTGGGGGTTTCCACACAGAAAAAGAAGAAACTTTCGCTATCGCACGATTGGTTACTGATGCCAATTTCGGTCAAAAGTAAAAATAGTGTCGCTGACCGATTCAGGAAATACGCTTTAATAGTTGATGAATAGTGTTTATTTCATACTGGTGTCGATAAACTATCGCGTGCTGGAAATGGTAAAATTTAGTAAACGATATAATAAAGAAACGTATCTTGAAAAATACTTAGATCTTATAAGGCTAAGCTCGACCTATTTATAGTTTTATTTAGTGCAGTATTCGTTGGAACAGTCACAATTTGCTAGTTTTATTTACGTTCATACGAATGTTTGATAGGTGAGTACTAATTTTAGACTATATATATATATATAACGGTTCAAAAACCCCATTTTTTTAAATATTACAGGCATAATATAGTAAATTAGGGTTGTAACGGAGGCCTTCTTAGCGGAGGCGGAGGTGAATGGTTCATTAAAACTATTAAAAGTACAAAATTTTTATTTCAAATGAACTGTGCAATTGGCTCACCAGTTTTCTTACAGACAGAAGCATCAAGGTCATGCATGGCATGCTGCAGATTAGCAGCATCCATTGCTATGCAGACGATAGCACGAGTGATGCCCTTTACACCGGCCGCGCTAACATTTCTCGGGTAAACGTCATCGAAAGCCGATCCAAACTTGTGTTTGAAATCGAAACTTCTTTATCAAAAGTTTCAGATTGGGGTCGACTTTACCTAGTCCAGTTTAACCCCACGAAGACACAGGTTTGCGCGTTCACCGCTAAAAAGATGCCATTGGTCGTATCACCTCAATTTGAGAGCACTTCCCTAACTGCATCAGCCAGTATCCTTGGCGTCGATATATCAAGCGAAGTCCAGTTTCGCGGTCACTTAGAGAGTAAGGCCATATTAGCCTCCTCGAAAAAGCTTGGTGTGCTAAACAGATCGAGACAGTATTTTACCCCGGCCCACCGCCTGCAACTTTATTAGGCTCAGGTTCAGCCGCACATGGAATACTGTTCTCATCTCTATGCAGGTGCACCCCAGTACCAACTTCTCCCTCTTGACCGCATTCAACGGAGAGCGACTCGCATCATCGACTGCCAAGATATTTCTGATCGACTTGACACCTTGGCGTTGCGTAGAGATGTAGCTTCACTCTGCATATCGCTTGTATCATGGGGAGTGTTTAGATGATTTTTTCGGACTTATACCGGCTGCTGGTTTCCGCCATCGTCCTACGCGACAAAATATCCATCCCCATCACCTGGAATATTGGCACTCCACCACTGTGCGCTTTTCCAGAAGCTTTTTGCCTCGCACAACCAGCTTATGGAACAAATTGTAGCCTGCCGTATTTCCGAACCGATACGACCTTCAAACCTTCAAGAAAAGAGCGTACTCCTACCTAAAAGGCCGGCAACGCACTTGTGACCTTTGAGTTGCAGGAGTCCATGGGTGGCGGTAGTCACTTACCATCAGTTGGCCCGTCTGCTCGTTTGCCCCCTATCGCATAAAAAAAAATACGTACATTCATAGTACACTTAAGAAACCAAACATATCAATAAAATAAACATTAGTAATCAAAATTAAGGAGAGGCAAATAATATTTGACAAACAACAGTTGTCAATACAATAATGAAGGTAACGCAAAGTATGAGGCAACGATAGTTCATAGCACTACTATGCCAAAGGAGGATACAAAATCATAAATGCAATAACTTATAATTTATAGATATTTTTTACGTTTTATTATTTTGTGGTGGTAATTTTATTATTTTCAGGTTAATTTATTCTATTAAAATATTGTAAATCTGTACCGAGAATATTCAACAACTTATAACAACAAATTTGTAATAATGTTCTTACTGTCACTTTAATACAGGCTCTACATCGTTTCGAAAACATATTTTTACTAATCTTTCAAAGTTCCATTTATTTCTTCTGCTATTTCAATTATTATATGCTGAAGTTCTGTTAAATTTGCCAACAACGGACACAACGGACACAAAGAGCACAGACTCCAGACTCAAAACAACAATTTAAGGATTACACAAAGTGTTGTCCCGTGCGGGGATCGAACTCGGCGCGGCAGCATAGTTGCGAGATGACCACTTAAACCGCTACGCCATCCGTGCAGTCACTTTTGCGTGCCTTTGCGTAAACTTTTTTTAGTATGCAGCCCCAGTGAAAACACGTAAAAGCTGTAGATTCAGAGAGCGAGTAGGCCACGTGGTCATACCAAGTCGTCGACACACAGTTTACATTGCACATTTACTATAGTTTTTATAACAAGATTAAATTATCACATACATTATGCCTTCTTTCTATGCTCGTTTATGCCTGGGGATAGTAATCCATCTCGCTCAGTCTTAAACTGGAACTTTGAACATTAGACCATCTTACTCACTATTCGATAATGCTGACATACGACTAGTATTTTATCGCAGTAAAATTTAAAATAACGTTCTGAATTTTTTGTCATTATCTATGACTAAGTGAAAAGTGTTGTATTATTTATAAATTTTGACTAAATAGGTCATATTTTGAAACTACATTCTACTACATTATTTTTTAAATATAATGTCGGTTACTCTGAGGGAAAAAATCAAAATTAGTGAAAATTGTGATGATAGTACCCAAAGATGAGGCATAGGGTGTCGATTTTCGTTAATTGTCTGTTATCATTTTTTTTCTTATTTTGATCAGAGCCTAACCTGGCTGGCTGGTATAGTTTCGGAACATCCTGTATATATCGATATCTGAGTATGTTCATTCGTGTTCTAGCTGGCTTTGGGTCTAGATAGAGTGGTTATAATAAAATACGTTAAAAAAAGCTTCAATGCAGAGCATCTGCTCTCTAATAAACCGGCGATGACAATATGTGTATGTATTTAAGCAAATGAAAATTGAATGCACAATTTATTGCGAAATGATGCTGTTTTGGATTTTGTGTAGTAATTAAATAAGTTTGCAGCGGAGAATCTCGCGACAGAATTGTGGAAGAATCTCAATGTAATGTTCGGTGCCCTATTCATAAATACTTCACCTTCCGAACCTATCTCATAACTCTTTAAAGGACCTGCTTCTAAACAAGTAGGAAGGGATATAAAGGAGATCCACTTGTAGAGTAAATCTTGCTTTGGGCTAAGGAACCTCCTAATACCGTTTTTACTGAGAATCCCGAGTATAATACTATTAAATGCCTACTACTAAACTGATCGTTGGGAACTTTTGCACACATATTGTCATTGATAGAGAAAAGGACATAAGGTACCTTTCCTAAATGAAAGAGTACTGTTCCTATGGGATAGCAAAAGAGATTTCATGCGAGTTAATCCCCAGGCTACAATTAATCTTACCACTACTATAAATGCGGATGCTTGGATGAGTGTTTGTAACTTAATCACGCCAGAACGGTTGAAGAGATCTGGATGATAGTTAGCTTTAAGATAGATTATAGTCTGGAATAGCACACAGGCTGCAAAACAAAAACATACGGTTCAAAATTTCCATGCAAACGAAATCGCAGACTAGACAGCTAGTTTTAAATACTTCTATATATGATTCATACTTAATGAAATCTTACTAAATTAAGCACGTTGGAGGCGAGCAGGTTGAGTGACGCCCAGATAATACTCATACACTTAGATTTTTGTTTCATATTAATATTTATATTGTACCCGATCTAAACCCTTTCTGATAAGTTTGTTAATACAATTAATTCCTTAGATATGGTTTGATGAAGAAATCGCAATCAAATATGTTATCATCCTAAACAAAACAGCGATCTACCTTCTTAGGCAGTGAGCTCATAACTGCTCACATGTGACAAAGACTCATAAATAGATAATGAAGAACAAAGCAATCGTAAAAGTGTCACTGTAAACAGTTTATAACAACAATAGACGGATTCAGGGGATAATCTTCGTGTATTGTTTATGGTTCTCAAGTTCAGATACGAGTACCTTTATTCTATTGCCGTTTTATAGTTCTAAGATGATTGTCCGTGAACGCTCTTACAATCATTTCAAGGAGTTTTTACGTTTACATTATAGTAATAACTTAAGTATGCTCTGTTGATCACGGTAATCATGGTTTTGACTCCACTTGTAAATACAATTTTTTTGCTTATATTTGAATGAGTCGTTGATAAGTTTTTAATTTAAATTTTTCACAAACAGGTGATTCACATAATTTCTCGTTAGTAAGATATTTAAAAAAGTTTTCGAGTTCTGAATTCTTAAACTTATATATCAGTACGGAAGAATTTGTAATTGGTGTGGTGTTCACATTTGATAGGCCTTTTATCTAAAAAGGTTTATGTCATCAACTTCACGATGGTTTAGCAGTGGTCATCCCACCAACAAAACAATATATTGTAACAGTAATACACTGTTATCCTTTTAACTTCACCATCCAAATGTAAAAGATATATGTAGATTTTTATTAAAATGGCAAATTATATTCAATAATAATCTGTACATAAGGCAACGTGCCCATACTACGTGACCCGTTTTTTAAATATTTTTAATAACTCCCCCCTTTGGTGACCACTCGTAAAATTCAGAAGTAGGGTTTAAATATTTTTTAAAATTTAAAGTTAAAAAAATATATTTTGGCTCACGTTTGTCTTTAATAATAAGGCGCTTGCCGTGACGCCCATACCTATTACTGCGATGCGTGCATATCTATTACTATAAGTGAAATAGTATTATCAGGAAGAAAAAAACATATTGTAACTGGAACTTAATTATCTAAAGTAGAAGTATTTTTTTCCTATTCATATTTTGAATATAGCTCCGTGAGATTTAGCTAGAGATTATTGACTACGTGACGAAAACCTAAGACCCCCCCCTGAACGGGTCACGTAATATACCCATACTACAAATTTGTTAGGGAACATGGGTATGGTAAATTAAGACCAGAATATTTTCTGGTTTTATAGAACCTACTTACATATATTTTTCGTTCTTTCCTTTTTTTTTTAAACTTTTATGCGTACCCACCAACTGTTTTGGAATTAAATACCCTGTAGTTTCATTCATGTCAGCCCCGTCTCTTAATAAATAGTACTTCTCTGTAGATTAATTTTAAGTTTTTTGTTGTCAGTTTAAAATTATTCTTCTTTTAGTGCCTCTACTAACCTAAAGGTCGGCAGTCAGCCTCTTACATTCGTGCATGTTCATTACCAGGTAACCTTGTCAATAAGACTTCTATGTAAAAAATCACATTTTTGTATTATTGTATATTGGTTTTCAATAATAGTGCATTGTGTTAGAAGCAAATAATAAGTATACATTATCTTCGATGTGTTACAGTAACAAAGTTGTAAATCTTCTCATTGTGTAGGAATTTAGTACTGTTATTAGCATTAAAAAGAGCGAAATCAGAAAAGACGGTTTTTTCTGTTTAGGAGCCCACGACCTCCGGTTCAGCTATCCTTGTATGACATCTATCAGGACTTAGTCGTGATATTCCCTAGTCTTGCATTTGTGTCAGACAGATGTGATGTGTGAATTTAACATACAAGCTACACTTATAGGTTAAATAACCTAAAACCGAACATCTGCTATCAAGCTAAAATTAAACGACTACATACAGTAAAGATTAGCTGCAGTTTAAAATGCAAATAAAAAGTTAAACAACGCTTTAAAGAATTATAGCAAAAAACCCTCCTTTAGAGGAAAACAGTGCCCAATGCAAACGACTATAAATGAATATTTGTACTACGTATGTGTGCAAAACGATATTGTTATTGCATTGGATTAATAGATACAGGTAAACTAACAATGACTCATTAAACAAAAACAAGTTACTTTAAATATTTGAAGATAAAACAATTACATCAATAGTAGTATTTTTTTTACAAGGATTACAAGTTCAGACTTAGAGTAAATAAATGTTTTACACATGGATTATACTAAGAGTAATTTAAATAGAATATGTTATACGGATTTAGATAATTTTGCAATTTTGTTTGCATGTCTCTCGGTACTGTGTAACATGTTTCAGATGATAAACACCGCCTTTTACAATCGCAACAGAGGTAACAACTTACATGAGGTTCAAAGTAATACTCTGCAGGCAACTAACTAGAAATACTCGCAAACTACGCAGTTTGATAAAATATATCGGAACAAAGTTCCTTATCGCGCGTTACACGCTCTGAGCGGATGGGAGCGAGACCGAAAACTGTAATAAGACTTTTTATAAAGACACTTCTTGCTGTATACGTTAACGTGTGCCTCACATATATAGCTCACGCCTCTTTTTTTACAGGGTTGGTAAAGAATTGCAATACATGAGTCACTAGGTAATTGATGGCTAATATGTACATATTATCTTATGCTTTATAGTGAGTTTAGCGGATTTGGAACATAATTAGATACTATACTATAATTTCTAGTTTAATTAGCAAAACCAAGTGATCGTGCGCTTGTTTTCCTACAAATTGTTATAGTGTTAAGAGTTATGGTAGAACTTGAAAAATGGTTATATTTTAGGCAAATATATATATAAGTGTGTCATCGAATAAGTCTTTAGTTGTGTTAAAGTAAATACTCGAATAATTGAGATTTACTGTATATGTATGAGTAAGTTACCGACTCATTGTTCCTCATGACCTCGTTATAAATAATTTAGCGTCGAAGACTAAACAAATGATACTACAGAATACACATGCTTGTATAACACAGGACTTTTTTTCTTTATTAAAACACGAATGGCTTATTCAATACACTTCTGTAGGTATACGTCTTTATATTGGTTAATCAGTTTTTATTTAGTTCATGTAACTGTTCAAGGTGAAGGCAATATCGATACGTGATAAATTTGGTAATTTTTTTGTCGGACAATTTTATGGAATGTTTTATAAAGTATGATTTATAATCGATTTTTTTTAATAGTGGTAGAGCCAGAAGCCGGCAGGCAAGAAAGGGCCACATATACCAAGGACACCAAGGATACCACAGCCTCAAAGAAAATCAGTTCTGAAGCAACGCTTGCTTTGCATTTCCCCGAAATTAATGAGGATTCCGGAGACCGACACTCCCTCTCTCATCTTTTCATTTCCCTTCTCTTCTTTCTCCATCCCTCATCAGCTCATCACCCTTAAAGGCCGGCAGTGCGCTTACGACTTTTGAGTTGAAGGTGTAAATGGACGTTGGTTGTCACTATCAGGTGACCCGTCTGTTCATCTGTACCCCAATATTATAAAAAAAATAGTATAATTACTATATTATATTCTTGTAAATACTTGAAGCTACATTCATATAATTAGAGTCAAAGTAGTGATTATCCACTATAACATGTATGTATATCTCGTCAAACTTATGACTTTATGCAGAATCCTTCTACAGCGGCACAGAGACATAATGTTGAGTAAGGGATTATCTACCTAATAATAATAATACAAGTGACAGAGCGGAGCGGAGCGATGAATATAAACGCTTCACTTATGATTAGAACTAGCTCCGCTATTAAAACCGCCCCGCTATCACAGCTATTCAATAAAACAGTCTAAAAAGTCTTATTAACTGAAGCTGAAACGCAATGGTAAAATGATGGTTGTCTACATATATATCAATTGATAGCTAACCGGTGACCACCGCCGCTAACTGCGCAATGTTGTCGCAAATCCTTTTGTTATATACTTTACGATTCAATTATGCGACCTGTCGTCGACAGACATAGCATTAATTGGATTATTTAGCGTTAACATTAATAAACATATTTTTATAAACGTGATCATGAAAGTAAATTAAGGGTTTATAAATCGCTTTGCTTTAAAAAATATATATTTCTGAATTGACAAATCCTGTGAGTATTAATCAGTGTTTACTTCAACTAACCATAATTCCTACTAGTAATTAATCATATAAGTAAATTAAGAGCACCCACCCAGAAGGAGTAAGGAATAAAAAAAAGGGAATAACTTTCATACAATATATTGAACTAGCTACATCGAAAAACGAAGCTTGATAAAATTATGCATTTACAAGACCAATGAGCATTTATTAAAAATAATTTTAGTATTATATTATAAATGTCTAATCTCTACCTACTTTTTTTTTTTTAGCTTTTCGCCGTCTGTACTTTTAGAGCTTTTTAACTACGCAACGGATTTTAATGCAGTTTTCATTAATAGACAGAGTGATTCAGAAGGATTATATGCTTTTTTTTATGCATAATACATGCATATTTCAACGGCGAAAAGCCGAGCATTTCAAATACATATTAGAAATGTTATGTTGTAACGTTGCAAACGATGCTGGTTAAACCTTACGATAGATCAAAATAATGTACTATGGAATTGCATATCTTAAAAAGCTTTACAAAAGAGTCCGATGACATATGTCTATATCCTATAATAATCCACACTAAGACATCATTAGTATCTTTATTGCACCATTCTTTATCGCTAATAAAGGAAAGAACACCGTGGTGGCACACCCTTCCGCTGATAGATCCCGGAAAACAGTCCATAAGGATTTTCCCACGTAAAACAGTAAATAAAAAACTGGGTCACTAAAATTATTTAAAGAGCAAAAATATATGACATAAAAATATTGAAATCTTTATAAGTTCCAAAATGGCCTTGCGTGTACGAAGTTCCCTGGAGTATAGCGGATCGTTTAGGAGTTTTGGCAAACATGTTTGTGATTGAGACGTTCACATTACTTACTTTATTCTTTATTCAGTATCGTGCACCATGAAACTATAAAGTTATTCAGCTACATAGAAATTGTCATAATATTCAGCTAGACTTCTCTGCGCTTTATAAAAGAAAAAACCATTCCATAATTATATTTAGAGACCGGTGGGTATATTATGTTGAAGAAACCTCCGGGAAAAAAGTAAAATGGATTGGTATTAAAAAGGTTGGAACCTGTTCCGACAGCTAGCGGCTAAGCGAAATTTAAACAAATTACTACGAACCGGGAGGGGCTCGTCAAAAATAAATTTCTATTTAAGGCGAGATTCGTATTACCTTAATGTTTGGAGTGAAATTTTGTAGCTTTTATTTAAAGTAAGATATAAGTAGACATGTATTTTCTTGTGCCGAGTAAAAGGAAATGTTGTACTTGGCAATCTGCATGAGCAATCAGCTTTCTAGACTTGAGACTCGACCAGTTTACCAAGATTTGTTTTATCTCTGTAACGGAGCTAAAGATACAAGGCAGGTTCGCAATAACTCAATTTTATGTATGTTTTTTCAGAAGCCTCTATGCTATCATACCGTAGAAAAAGTTATATTTTATTTATATCTAAAGATCATACCTAACAACATTAATTTCGAAATTAATTTTACGATTAATTTAATTAAGTGAGTTTGGCAACATGAAACTTCTATACAAGTTTACTCTTGGCTATTGTGAAATTCCTGATAACCCTTCAAATCATTTTAAATAAAAATTAATTTGATGTGAATCATAATTTCGTTTCTGGTCATCCTTTAAATGCAGTCGAATTAAACTAACCCCGTTAATTGCTATACGTAGGTTCGATCTCTCGTGAGAAACTGACAAACGTGAGTATTACATAATATTTAGTGAGCATAGTATATGTTTCGTAAATAGATACAGACAGTTCTGAGATGAGACAGATAACCTTTAACATATAGGGACCTTGTAATAATTTAATTAATTATTTTTGAGGCGTATTCTCGCGGTATAAATTGATGCAATGTAACAGTATTTTGTCACTGAGGCAGCGTTACATTTTGGATGGTAATTCCAGGTTGCAAATTAGTATATCTAGTTGATAGTCTAGAGATAGCAAGCAATGAAAATGTGCGTCAGCTATCGAGTTGTGGTGGACCTGAGACAATGTCAGTTATGTAAACCCTCTGCTGGCGGTCTTAGGCTCATTGGAATAACTATTTTTTACATATAGTCTTATTATGTTAAGAAAATATAAAGTTTACATGAATTATTTTTACACAAGGTTATATGTACTTAGAGCAACCGATGTACTTACCATTTCAGCTGACTCTTTTTTACATTTATTGTAAGTTGAAATGTTCTAACGACCTCAAATTATATTTTGTTTTGACACTCGTTAACATTAGGATTAACCTTTATCTATCGATTACACACAATATTTAGCTACCTGAAATAAACATCCGAGATGCAATGCTGTCTCCCGGACCATAAGCGTCATTTCATTAGATTAATAGTGGGTTAAGGCGAGGTAAGGCCTTAAGGTACAAAATGTCTTAAATTATTCTCAAACTAAACGGTGTCTCCGTTTAGTATGAGAATAATTTAGACCAACAACTATATATCTGATTAAATTGTAACAAGCTGATGTCTGTACATGACGATGTCTGTACGGAATCATTATAAGAGACACAGAAGCAAAAACAGTTCTCAGAATTTTTGTCTGTCTGCATCACGCAAAAACTACTGAATGCGAAGTCTAACTTCAAATTTAGGCGCAGGAAAATATCTTACCATATATGCATTGTTCTTTAGAAGTTTTTAACTTTGTGTAATAATGTATTACATAGGTAGTCATAGATTGAACATAGAACTTTTTTAGCTCCAGCTTTAATATATAATTAAAATCATTTAAAAAATAAATTAATCATAGTTAATGACTTATATAAGTACCTTTTTTTTTTTTTTTTTTTTTTTTTTTTTTTTTTTTTTTCCGTGTGGAAACCCCCTCGGGCCGTCATACCACCGGGGTTTTCGGTGGAACAGTGTGTCGGAATCGAACCGACTAAAACCACACGGTGTGCCATACTGCGCTTAAAATAGGAGGAATCCGGGAACAGCTTTATTAAGACATCCGGACCCCTCCTAGCGCCTGCCCACTATGCGGGCACCACCTACGGGTAACCTATCAATAAGGCGGCGTCCAGACACACGCGGACGTCACCCCCTCGCGGCTGGCCACTAAAGCGGGTGGAGGAGAAAACCCGTCCCGACCACCCGCGGCCACACTCAGGGCGGCATGAGGCGCTGGTAGGCGCGCCTCCGCCGCCCGGTTCGCCGGCGGCGGATTAGGTCCGAATGGAGATCGTCCTCCGGGCCCGCTCCGCCGCCTCCTTCCGCGAGATAACGTCCTCGCAGAAGGTTGCAACCGCGGTAAAATTACTGTCGCTACTGGCCATGGAGCGTATAACAGCCAGTAGCGACAGGTCCTCTCCGATGACTGCAGTGAGGGCCCGACGCTGCGACGCCCAAGAGGGGCAAACCGCAAGCGTGTGCTGAGCCGAGTCCTCACTACAGTCGCAGTGGTGACAGACGGGGCTCATTTCCCTCCTAGCGACCGAGTGCAGGTACTTCCCGAAGCAGCCGTGCCCGGAAAGAACCTGCGTCAGTCGGAAGGAAAGAGTCCCGTGCTGCCGCCCTGCCCATTCGACAATGACCGGCTGGAGCGCCTCCACGGCGGCAAAGCCAGCACGTGGAGCCCCCAGCCGGGACGACCAACGAACCATTGTGGCTCGGCGTGCGGCCTCACGCCACTCGCGTACCTCTTCGGGCGGGGGCCGACTGCCACCAACCGCCCGGAAATCAGCTGTTCGCCGATAGACCTCGGCGAGCACTTCCGCCTCCAAATCCCACGGGGGTGTTCCGGCCAATGCGCATGCCGCCTCCGTGGATACGGTGCGGTAACCGCGTATGGCTCTAACCGCTATAACTCTCTGAGGACGCCAGAGGCGTGCCCTATTCTGGGCGGTCAGAGCCTCCGCCCACACCGGTGCACCGTATAGTGCCATTGACCGGACAACCCCCGTGTACAGCCGTCTTGTTGCGACGCTGGGTCCTCCCAAGTTGGGTAATAGTCGCCCAAGGGCGGACGCAGCGCCGACCAGCTTTGGAGCAAGCTGCCGAAAGTGCTCGTCGAAAAGCCACCTCCCGTCAAGGATCAGGCCCAGATATTTTATGTGGGCCCGAACCGGTACGAGAACCGAGTTGACCATGATTGAGGCGCCAGGGGGCGGACCACGACGGGGCCCATGGAATAGAAGGGCCTCCGTCTTGTCCAGGGCCACCCGCAGGCCCAGTGCCTTGATGCGCCTGACCACCAGTGAGGCTCCTCTGGTGGCCAAACGCACCGCCTCCTGAAAGTTCGCCCCCCGAGCCGTGACCAAAGTGTCATCAGCGTAACAGATTACGCCCAGCCCGGGGGGGAAGTCACCTCGAAGGGCCCAGTCGTACCCCATGTTCCACAGGAGCGGTCCAAGGACAGATCCCTGCGGAACACCGCACGACATGGGCCGACGACTCAGATGTCCCTCTCGGTCCTCGTACATGACGGTACGCTCCTCTAAATAGTCTGCCACTAGTCGCCTCAGGTACTGTGGCACCCCGTGATAACGGAGTGCTTCCCTGATGCAACTGAATGGCAGGCTATTGAATGCGTTGGCGATGTCCAACGACACCGCCAACAACACGCCGCCACAACTTATATCAGTACCTGACTTAACCTTCTGCCGGTGAAATTGTTATATCCCCAATTAAATAATCCTTAATTAACACTATCACATTCAGCTGCAATATAGTCTCTAATGAAATGAATTGCTGACATGTTCAACAATCGTATGGCTGAGTTTGAGGCCAGAGATCGGCAGCAAAATGATGCGAGCACTGCAAGTACTAGTCTTAAAGCAGGGTTTAAAAATTTCAAGAAATTTGTTCTTCAAGCATTGAGTGACGTGCAACAGCAGGTGTAAATGCTGGCTCACTCTGCAGACAATATGGAGATGCTGAGTAGGCGGAAAATTTTGTTGTTCCATGGTGTAGCGGAAGGGATAAGCAAATTAGTCACTGAAAAACTTCAGATCAGCGGTCTCACTACATCAGACATCAAAAGAAGTCAGAGGATGGGCCGCACTTCATCGACAAGTAAGCCGAGGCCTACTTATTAAATTCCAACAGGTGGCGACCCGCGATGCAGTATGGTTTACAAAAACCAAATTCAAAGGCACTGGCGTCACTGTTTCAGAGTTCCTCACAAAATCGAGACATGATCTGTTTATGTCTGCTCGTGATAAATTCGGTATAGGCAGATGCTGGACTCTGCAGGGCAACGTCTTCGTCATGGGACCTGGTGATAGACGACAACATGTCTCATCGCTTATGGAGTTGGCCACTATAGTTGAAGAACCAGTGAAACCCGTTGCTGCGACCAAAATAGGTGCAACTAAGCCCAGGCGCGCTGCTAACAAGTAAGAAGTCATAGTGTTGTTTTTAGCTCTAAGCCATTTGTTATCCTAGATTGATGTTGTATATCCATGTTCTTCAAGTTCAAGTGAATGTTACTTGCATTGCAAACTACCTTACTCTAGTGCTATTTCTTTTCCATCTGTTTGCTATTATTACATAACACAATGTTATATTGATCAAGTATGTACCTTGTTTAATTTAATTATCTAATTTATAAACTGACCTCTATATGGTCATTATGTTATGAACTGTCATAACGGGTTGCTTTCCATTTAGTTTTAGCTCTTCATAATTTTTTGGGTACGAGTCTTTTAGCATTTAATATTTTGTTTATTTCAATTCCAAGTTAAACTGTCTTTTAAAAAATTATTACAATTTTATATTGATGTGCCCTAAGTTATTATATGGTATATACTTATTATTTTACTTACATCCTTTTTCAAAACAGTTCAGAAAATAGAATAGCAAGTTAAATACTATAACTGCAAATTAAGTTTATTTCTGTTAAGATACAACCGGCAGACGGATATAGTTATTGGTGAAGTCAAAGGTAACATAAATTATTTATTATTACTTTTCGAATTGCTTTATATATTAATATATATTTTATTTATGTATTTTTCATAGTTAGTCTGTGAAATATAGTATTTTATTTTTATTATCATTCGCTATGACAACATCTGCATCCAACAGCGACACTGAAGACTATTTCTCGGCATTTAGCGATGATGATAATTTTACCATTATGCCTGCCCTAGCAGATACAATCTCGACTAGATTTTCTGATATTCCCAGGAACTTTAATGTTGTTCACATAAATGCCCAAAGCATTCCGGCTTATTTCTCTGATATGCTGACAAGCTTTAACTGTGCGAATATCCATGAAATTCTGGTATCTGAAACATGGCTTAAACCATGCCTATCTACTACATCGTATTCGTTACCTGGTTTTCAGCTGATACGGAACGATCGTGCCTATGTACGGGGCGGCGGAGTTGCCATGTACATACGATCTTACATTCCCTTCTCCATCATTAGTATGTCATCTCAACCACCACCCACTAACGCTGGCGAGCACCTTTTCGTAGAAGTCATACTTCAACACTCAAAAATTCTTCTCGGTGTATATTATAGTCCTTCGCTACGAGTAGACTATTACTCTTCACTCGAAATAATCCTCGAAAACTTAACACCTTCTTACAGACATACCATAGTCATGGGTGATTTTAACACCTGCTTACTTAAAAACGATTCACGTTCTGCTTCTCTCCAATCTGTCCTGGAATCGAACAAGCTATCCATTCTCCCACTTAATCCCACAAATAATCTTCCTAACGGAAATTCATCTCTCCTTGATCTCATACTCTTTTCCTCATTAGAACACGTCGCTGCACATTGTCAGTGTTTTGCTGATTCGTTTTCCTACCATGATCTTCTAAGGAGCAGAAGAAATCCGCACTCCTAAACCTAAAGCTAAAATACTTTCACACCGTAACTTTCGGGATATGGTTCTTGATGCAGAGATGCGGACAACATAGACTGGAGCGAGCTGTTCACCTCTTGATGTATTGACGAAAAACTTACTTATTTTTCTAGTAATATAATTGGCTTATATGGCAAACATGCTCCTATTAGTCAAATAAAAGTAAAACATCTACCCGCACCTTGGTTAACGGATAAAATCAAGATTCTACAGACAAAGAAAGCGAGGGCACATTCAAGGTATAAGAGCCACTCTAGTATATCGAACTGGGAAAAATTTGTACATATTCGAAATCACTGCAATAGGATGTGTAGGAATGTTCAACGCTGATATATCCACAAATCTGTTGAAAATGGAGATCCAGTTCATGTCTGGAAATTTCTGGAGTCACTAGGAGTCGGAAAATTGTGCCCTAATTCTGTTTTAAAGAATATTGATATAATTCCCTCAATTCATATTTCTCTGCTTCCTCCAACTTTGGAGGAACTACTAAAATTGCAACCATAAATTATCTTTCTTCTCTGCCGACTCCCGACTGTTCACCGTTAGTTTTCAGTCAATTTTCTGCTTGTGATGCCAAGAAGAGCATTTTATCAATAACTTCAAATTCAGTAGGAACTGACAATATCAGCCGTAATATGATACTTCCTATCCGTGATGAAATCCTACCCGTGATTTGCCATATTTATAATAATTGCGTGTCCAAAGTTGTTTTTCCAACTGTGTGGAAAATGGCTCAAATCACTCCTCTCCTTAAAAAAGGTGATCCTTCCTCTTTTTCAGATTACCGACCCATATCTATCCTTCCTTTCCTTTCCAAAGTCTTTGAGCGTCTTATCCACGCTCAATTGAGCTTCTTCCTTACTAGAAATTGTCTCCTTAATCCTTTTCAATCAGGATTCCGTCCCGGCCACAGTACAACCTCAACCCTTATTCATATTACGGATGACATCAGATCTAACATGGAAGACGGAAAGTTGACGGTCCAAAATTTCTTTAGCACAATCTCTCCTCCTTCCTATTCTTGACTATGGTGACATCAGCTATCTAGATCTCACCGAAGACCAACTAAACAAACTTGAGCGACTCCAAAACTTCTGCATAAGATTCATATTCGGGTTACGGAAATATGATCATATCTCACAGTATCGTTCAAAGCTCAAGTGGCTACCTATACGCCTTCGCCGGAATGTTCATATTCTTTCTCTTCTTTACAGTACTCTGTTCCATCCACATACTCCCTCTTATCTTAAAGAACGTTTTGAGTTCTTACATAACACACATTGCAGGAACCTGAGATCATCAGAGAATTTGAAGCTGAAAATGCAAATGAAGACATACCACACAATTCACTGACAAATTGGTCTCGGTGCAAGCAGTCAGCCTGTGGAATAATTTATCGACGGAAATTCGACAAGCCAAATCCATAAATATATTTAATAAGCAAGTGGTATTAATAGGTATATATATATACATATATATTTATTTACTTATATGTTAGTATTATATATCATAATAAGTACATATATTCATGTTGTTAGAATAGTACACCTTAGACTACCCCTAATTTGATGTAATAATATCCGTATAAAGGTTGTCTGTAAGAAATCACCGTGAGTGATAAGACCGCCAATTGTTATACCGTGATACATGCAATCATGTCTATATATTTTTTTTTTCCATTACTTGTATGGTGTACAATAAAGAGATAAAATAAAAAAATATATAATACAATTTCAAGATGTCTAATTATTTAAACAATAAGAATAGTAGTTGAAATCAATTAATGAGTAGGGAGATCGATAGCTATGTGTATAACATATAATGCTAAGTCCATAATGTAAAAGTAGGTTATGGAAATCCTTAGGGGATTACATTCGCTTCGTAAACATTTTACGAATAGATAAGAGTAGTATATATTTGTATAATGTTTACGAAACCTAATAGACTGGTCCAAGTGAAAAATTATATTTTGTCGGTATAATGAAAAACTAATATTTTTTTTTTAATTAAAAGGTAGAAATATAACGTTGACAATTGGTAGTTTTATCTGAAAAGTTGCATACTTTGCCACCTACGACGTATTTACATGTCTTCCTAATTTTCGGAAATCTTTCCAGGTAATTTAGATATTAGTTCTTCACTGGTCACTCTCTTATCTAGGTTACCTAAGCGATAGTATCATACTAGGTACCGCTGCGAACTTTTTTATGTTTTTATTTAACTTGCAATATATGTTGGCTCGGGTCAAATCTTGCACGAGAAATTGGACCCGCTAACCGGTGTTTAAATGATCTGAACTTTTACATACACCATCAGTTCATATGACAGTCTTCTTTACGATAAACATGGCCTGATACTAATGGTAAAATCTTGTTATAAAAAATATTTACACATTATACAACAAACCTGCAGAAGTCGAGATAGTTTCTAAAATGTAACATTTAATATAAAATTGACCTGAATAATGCTGCTTGGGTAAGCTTGAAAAATCGAATCCTATTTTCGATACTACCACAATTAGAAAATCGGTAAGCATATCACAATAACAACATCGAGTATGTAACAATGTGAATGATGGTAAACACTGCATCAAGCAAACAGTTCTCGATTGAGCCGGTGGAATGTAAATAGAAGCAAATTGTTATGTAAATTGACATTGACGACGTTCTTAATGTGCTTTAAATGGCTAACGGTAATGTAACATATCAATGGTATTGTAATGAATAAAATTATATGCCTGCAATATATAAACTATAAAACAATGTCTATTATTTACATAATTGGAGATCTGACTACTGTTAGGGAAGACGTAGACACTATTGTCTAATCTCAAAATTCAGAAAGAAAATTTTAAATACTATTAGAAGACGGATTTAGAATAAAATTTTATAATTTATGGAAATTCAGAATTGGTAAAAAAAAATGGATTACCAGGAGTAGTCGAGTGATCAGAGCGACTTTAAAAAAAACCAATGTCAATCATCTACACAGCAAGAAATAAATAACACAACAGTTATGTCATTTTTAGATTCTAGGTAGCTACTGAGTGCTTGTATGTAGATGGATTCTCGTCCATTCTAGTCATTCTTATGTAGATCAAAGCGCTTAAGAGTCGATACATCTGGTACCAGTAAGCTAAAATATAAGACGGTAAAATATAAAAGTCAGCTGTTATTTAAACCTGAAATCATTTCATGAGTCTTTCACCCTTTTCATGAATTAATTTCTTCAAGACAATACATTCTGCTTACAATGGCTGACTCTGAATGAACTCTGAATGAACTGAATGGTAAATGATTTTGAATGCTGAGCCAGAGGTCGTGGGTTCAATTCCTACATGGGACAAATATTTGATTGATCCACAAACAGTTTTCAATAGTCTGAGTGATTTTTGTGTATTGTTTGTATGTTTTTGCATAGTTCTCGCGACACTGGAATCATTCCTAATGCGGGTCTTAAAAAAAAAGAATGAAAATAATCAGGGCGGTACACTTTAAGTTTAATACAAATGAAATGTCTTTGGAACATGTGTATATCAGAAATGTACATTAAGGTACGAAGTCATCAAAATATATATCTATCGTTGTAGATATATATAGCTATCGTGGCAGAGCCATGCTTAGGCACAAATGGGCCGGCTCGACCGTTGCGATACCTCGGCCTCACAGAAAAACTGGTTGTGAACTGTTTCCGGAGGCGCAACTCCTCTCTCCTATTTCCGATCACCTCATACCCCTCCCTGCATCTAATCATCCCTCATCACCCTCAAAGGCGGACAGCGCATCTACGACTCTTCAGTTGCAGGTGTTCGTGAACGGCGGTTGTCACTGACCATCCGGTGACCCATATGTCCGTCTGTCCTCTATATTACAAAAAAAAATATTATACATAATAGCTTTCATATCACGCTATCGGTTTGCTGGGCATGTTGAAAAATGTTTCCTATCGTCTATAATATAACATTTACATACTTGTATATGTGATATACAACTTAGATTAATAGCTAACAAACAAGTTTAGCTAACAAAACTTGTTCAAATAATGTTTACTAGGTATTGTAAGTACCTATTAATAGCAATTGATTATCAAAACATGAAGGTTGACATTATTGAAGACAAAACACCTCTTGAAATGTATATACACACATCCTGGACCTATCATTATCACCTTCAATCTGACGTATAAATTATATAACTCGTTTAGACCAGTTTGATGGTGTTATTAACATACTTCACCAATTCATCAGTTAAAAGGGACATTCAGGTTATATATAACCTGAATGTCCCTATATACTGCGTATGTAAAGAAAGGGCTATTTGTTACTTTGTAATAGACAACAGACAGTCAAAAACGAGTTCTGAGCTTACTGAGCTGTCCGGAATTATTCGGAAGTCCACATATGTACGTACAAATACAAGCAGATGCTGTTAAAATGTTTTGTTTACAGAATATTGGTTTGTGTAAATTCTGAGTAAATTAAAAGACATACAACGTGTCAATTGTTTTTTTTTAGTTTGACTCAGTGTTTTCAATCGCTATTATGTTTTTTTTAAAATATGAACGATGTTTAGTGTCTTTGAAATATAGTCACGTTAGAAATAAGCTCCAATGAAGCATTTCTTATTCTCTTCTAAATAATAACTTTTTCAACGCTTTGTTTTTGACTTGACTTTTGTCTACTAAAAATCAATTAACACCGATGGCGTAGCGGTTTAGGTGGTCACCTCGTTACCACGCTGCTGCGCCGAGTGTTGTGGGTTCGATCCCCGCACGGGACAACACTTTGTGTAATCATCAACTTGTTGTTCTGAGTTAGGGTGTCCTTTGTTTCCGTTGTTTGAATGTTTGTAAAGTCCCTACTAACTACCCTAGTGCGGGAGTTGTCTTTTTAAAAAAGAAAAAAAATATATTATTCATTATAATGTACCTACATGAACTGATTCATAAAAGGTACACGTGCTGTTTGTTTAATGTTTTTGGGAATTCAATCAATTTTCAACAGTCGTCATGCCATTGTCACGCTACATTGACTGCATTAAAATTTTTCAATTAATACGATTACACACGTGGTGCAGAATTTATTAAAATATGTTATGATTGTAAAGCCTTGTTACGACTGTGCTTATTTAGAATTTTTGATAGACGAGGATAGTATGTAGGTCTATATTATGATTGGGAGAGTAAAGAGGAGAGGGGTAGTTGGACCTCCGAAAACCTCACCTTTCGGGGAAATGCAACGCAAGCATTGCTTCAACCGGTTTACTGTGAGGCCGTGGTATCGCACCGGTCGAGCAGGCCCATTCGTACCTAAGCATAGCTCTCCCACTGTTAAAAATCTATCCCAAGATTGCCTGGAAAACGGCTAAAACGGGCTTGCCCCTATTACGTAAATGGGACTAAATTATAATCGGCAAAGTGCGGGCAGTTATTACGACTCTGCCTAGCCCTTCGAGGACATGGGCGTATATTTATTTAATTGTATGGCAAAACGATAATGCAGAATTTGATCAAACATTAAGGAGCAAATATAAGGTGCAACGAAACGTTATTTTTTAATCTCAAATGTTATTACAATATCTTGGTCAGTTTGTTTAATGTTTGATAAAAATAATAACTAGTAGTAACTAGTTCTTTTTTTTTTATAAAAATAATAACTAGTAGCCTCACGTTAAGACATCGCGGGCCTCACTGCAGCGAACCAGAAGGCTTATCCAACCATGCTAACGTTGATGTCATTGTCCTTAGTACACACACACTCAAGGTTGCAAAGATTGAGAATTTAAAAATGTAAGTCAAATTAAAAGTCGTCTCGAAATAGAGGTGCACAAGGGTTACATATGTTTAGATTTTTATATAAAGGCTATACTTTAGTTGAATTTATTAAAGCTTTGAGTTGTACCATGCAAGGTACTATTCCGATTTGAACTGCAAAATTCATAAGGTAATCGTTCGAACATTGGAAATAAATCTGTGTCTTGTATTCGCGTCTCAATAGTATAACAGTGAACGCATTCATAACAATGACATTACTACTTAGTAATATTAGCGTTACATAATTTTGATATCGGAAGCACGTCTTGATTATACCGCAGAGACGGTCATCATGTTATCGAAAAAGCGGCATCTAAATGTTACCATTCGACAATCTATTAGGTCTTCAAGTTCATTTTTGAGAAATTTATTAAAAATGAAATTCTCTTGTATTATAAAAAATATATTTTATATTTTAATCAAAACATGCTCCATTACTAGCTACAATTTTTTTTTTTCCTTTTTCGGGTAACAAATGGATTCCATCATAAAAAAAATGATTATCTTTTGAAGCGATCTATTCATCGATCCATTTTTTGATACATTCGTAAGATTGCAAGTGCTGATCTGCAAGGCTGTGTTGCATACATCGAAATAGATGGTAATCAGAAGGAGCACAATCAGGTGAATATGCGGGATGCGGTAACACTTCCCACTGAAGATCTGAAACTGTATCTCTTACAGCTTTTGCGATGTGTGGGCGAGCATTGTCATGCAGTAAAATGACCTTTTGTTTTCTATGTGCAATTCTTGGACGTTTTTGGTTCAATGCATGATTCAATTCGATTAATTGATGTTGATAACGCTCAGCTGTGATAGTTTCATTTGGTTTTAACAATTCATAATAAATAACACCTTTCATATCCCACTAATGGTTACTCGATTTTGCATCGCTAATTTTGATAAAACATGTGGAACCCATTTTCCTTGTTTTTGAATTTTACCTATTGCGTGTAAACAATCAGAAATTTTTGATTTACCTACATTTAATTCTTCAGCCAACTCTTGTAGTGTGCGGGCAGGGTTTTCGTCCAATAAGGCCTGCAATTCACCGTCTACAAACTTTTTTGGTTTTCCACTAGGTTCGTTATTCTCTAAATCAAAATTACCACTTTTAAATCGTCGAAACCAGTATTCACATGTTTTAACAGATGGTGCAGATTCATGATACGTATCTACAATAAGTCTGTGAGCTTCTGCTGCTGTTTTTCTTGAATCGAAAAAGTATAGTAGTAAATGACGAAAATGATATTTATCGCGTTCCATATTTAATTACACTAAAAACTTGCGTGCGTTTACTGTAAGTGAGTTGCTTCGAATAATTAAAGTGCAATCCAAAACACGCTGCATCGAATATCTAAGTAACATGTACCGACGTGTCGCGACAGCTACTTGACACGTTCCCTCAAAACTAACCGGAAGACCTAATATAACTCTATAATTGTATATGCGATTTAAATAATCATATTTTTGTATCATTTCTTGTTTCACACCATTCAAATATGGGGTTCGCGATTTTTATAAAGAAAAATATTCTTTAATATAGGGGGATAGAGGAACAGACGGGTCACCTGATGGTAAGTGACAACTGCCGTACATGGATACTTGTAACGTAAGTGCGCTATCTGCCTTTGAGGGTGATGAGGGATGCGGGGAGGAGAAAGAGGAGATGGGAAAGAGGACAGGGGAAAGAGGACAGGAGAAAGTGGAGAGGGGATGAGGGGAGGGAAAAGAGGACAGGGGAGAATCCGATACATGCATTCGTGGAGAGAAGATTTTAAATATATGTAGTTTAGATCGGTAACTCAAATATTCCCGTGGTGTTTTAAAAGAGATGTTAGGGAATGTTATCTATCTATATATAGTTTATATACAGTGGCCAGTTAACGTCAATATAGTCTATCCCCTTTTACGTAAGTTGGGACTAAATAATTTAATAATTTATCATTGGCAAAATGGGGGGGGGGTCTGATGCGCCTCTGACTTGCTTTTAGATTAGATGGAAAGAAGAAGGGAAAAGAAAAGGTGTAATTATATTTATTTATTATTAACTGTAATACCTTGAACTGAATAAGTAATAATTCTATAAATTCTTGTGGTATTGGATTGAATATATATATAAAGATAACTTCAATGTAAACAAAAGTGCACAAATTAACAAAATTTTCATCAACCGCTTTTACGTCATTCAGTTATTTCAATACATAACACATTCAATTAACATGCCAGTATTTTATACACTCACACATAAAACACGCTGCTGTGAACAATACAATGGGCTTGAATAATAAAAATAAATGAAAGTCATATTTATGGCAATTGTCACATTTAAAAAATATTACATTATTTAGTCAGTGCAATGTTGAGTAAGGACAAGGTAGTGGCTAATTCTAATGGGTGGTAGTCTTATGATTATGATTTTGTGTTGTGTACATATCTAACTTTTTATTAATTGTAATTCACTATTTTAATACAACGGCGTGAGCACAAACAAACAAACAAACGCTTCAGTAATTATTTTTATATTTTACACTAGGAATTATTCATAGTTCGCGGGGAGGGCTATCCAAACGTATAAACGTTGGACACAAAGAACACCCAAAACTTGGTATAATTTGTAAATGACACAAATTTTTGTACAGTTTGCGAATCGAAACTGAGACCTCCTTATCGGTCGGGGACAGTAACCACTAGAATAACAGACCAGTTGAGGATTATACACATGTACTTGCATTGTGAAACGAGGTGTCACTCATCCAAAGTATAAATAACGAAATTACGTTAAATACGTTACTCTATATATTAATCATGGAAATAAAATTGGTCTTTCTGCAGCAAGCCTCAACATTCAAGGTCAACGTTATATTTAAGACAACTCACTATTTTTTATTTAATTAATAGGGTGAATTTGTTGGTGGTTGTTGTGAGCCTAAACACGGAAAAAATATCTGTATATTTTTAGAGAATAACTAAGTGAGAGACAAGGACTAAATATTGTGCTTTGTTAAGTGTAGTTTTATTTAATTAGTACGTAAATAGTGTTGTCATCAATAAAAAAATGTAAACAAACTTTGTGATTGCAAGTTTTTCAGTTGCAATTTGCTTATTCCATGAAAGAAATAATTCAATGAAGACATGTTGGCAAAGACACGAGGGACAGAATAAGATTGCAAATACAGGAAATGTGTTACGTAGTTGTATTGTGAAAAATATACCATTATCTACTGATTTCATTTACAATCAAGGATATGAATAAGAAACAATCTGATCTGAGTCACGTGTCATGTCACAACAACGCAACATGAGTGAGTTATTCAAAATTAAATCAATATAGGTAAGCTATATAATACTGTATGCTGTATTCGCTGCTTTCGATTTTATAACTATGTATATAAATTTTTGTCGCCCTGTGCCGCGTTGCTGTATACCTTCGACGGCAAGGTCAGATCGTTGGTTTGATTCCCGATCAGTGAATATTTGAAAGCACGATTGTATCTGTTTACCCGCGTTTCTATGTTTGCGAAATAATGTACTATTATTATTTTGTTTATTCATGTTTTGTAACAAACAAGTAAGTAAGCATACTTAGTTTAAATCTATGTAGCTTTGTGAAATATGCAATTTGTCGATTATTTCTTATACACTCGGCGTCAAACAATGTACCCCAAACAATGTTGATATTAATTGACAGTACATTTATTATGCTTTTATTAAACAACAACTTAATGAATAAATGCCTCAAACTGCCGCATGTACTGTATGTTGAAGAAAATTATATCCAAATACTCGTTACATAGACCACAACTTACCGCACTTTCGTGGGCTATAAACAGGGCAGTAAGCAGCAAAATTAGGTCATTCTTCCGCAAGGGAGCTGTCTGTCACCGGCCTTGTACGCCCACTACACGGATGACATCCCTGTAGTCGGAGACGTCAAGCTGGCACTGTTTGCAGACGATGCCGCGCGTACTTGTCAAGTTCACGCAACGTCGCACACGCTGCACGGAAATTGCGCCCCACACTCGAAGCCCTTCAGGACTGGCTGAAGCGATGGAAGCTCAAGTGCAACGTGTCGAAGACCCAGGCGATGATAACCGGTATGGCACACCACCCGCCAAACCTTCGTCTGATGGAAGAGGACATCCCATGGTCCCCAAAGGTCAAGTACCTGGGAATCACCATCGACAGATCACTGTCGATGAATCACCTGGTCGAGACCATCACAGCGAAGGCCAGAGCTGCGTCCTCTGCTATTCACCAGACTACCAGTAAGTGCCAAACTAGGCATTTACAAAACATATATCAGGTCGCGCCTCACCTACGGTGGGCCGGCCTGGTACAACTTGATAGCAGGGGCATCGCGCCAACGTCTGCAGGCTGTAGAGAACAGCTGACTTCGCATGGTGGTCGACGCCCCCAGGTACCTCAGGAATGCAACAATCCACCGAGACCTCAAGTGGGAGCCTATAAAGGAGTTTGTGAGCAGACTCGCTAAGGGGATGTTTGAGCGGGCTGACCGCTCGAAACTTCCCACCTGGTAGGTATTGCTCCGCTCCCACATCCAGACGATACAACACTCATCCGGAGGCGACTCAAACGCCCCGCTCGGGTCGCGATCGGCGAGCAAACCTCAAGGCCGGTGAGCTAACTCCAATGACCGGCTCACAGTGGTGAGCTGCGAGGAAAACCACTATAAGGAGCCCAGAGCTTCAAATAGTCTCCCCACCCCCCTCAACAGGGGTGAGATGATACCAGATGATGGAATTAGGTCATTCGACATCCAGACGTTGCAGAGAACACATGAAAGCACAGAACACATGAAAACACAGAACACAAGAAAACAGCCCTACAAAATGGATACCACTGCAGATCAAGTCGCTCAAGTGATAGAACACTGCAAACAGGGATGCTAAAGTGTGATGGTGCTCGGCAACTGAACTTGAGCCGTTTTGCCATTCTTCGAGTGCTCCAACGGTTTCAAGAGACTGGGGGCTAAACGCGGAGACGAGGAACAGGAAGACCGCGCTGTACATCTGAGAGAGATGACCGTGATGACCTGATGTGACGACGTCATTGCGGAACCGTTTCTCCAATGCTGTTGAGCTGCAACAGCAGCCCCGCTCGTAGAACCGCAGTGAGCACATCTATGATTAGAAGAAGGCTGCGAGAAAGGAGTATAGCGGCCCGAAGACTTAAGGGTCCAAAATTAACGCCACAGCATCGTAGCGAGCGATTACAGATCGCTCGAAAACATCTCAGAGTCAGAGAAGTCAGAGGCGAAGGAGTGTCTACAGAAGGCGAAACGAACGGTTTGCTGAAGCTTGCTAGGAGGAGACAGTGGAATATGGAGGGGGATCTTGCATGTTCTGGGGCGGAATTTCAGTCGACGGCAAGACAGAATTCGTTTGCGTATACCAGACTGGAGGTGCTCGTGGACAGGGATCACTAACCGCTCATCGGTACATAACCGAGGTGCTGGACATGCATGTAGTACCTTATGCAGGATATTTTGGCGATGGATTCACTTTAATGCACGACGACGCTCGTTCCCCCCCCCCCCTTGATCTGCAAAACTGGAATCCCAGACTCGCACTCGCACTATTATCGAAATAGTGCGAGTGCGAGTCTGGGATTTCTTTCTTGTTTTTGTAATTTTATTACCTGTTTTTGTTTGAATATTTTTTTCCTAATGAAGATATTTTTTTCACTTTACACATGCAGCTTGTTACTTCTTATTATCTATATCTTTATTACTCCTGCTCCTTTTAATATTATACACAAATTTTAGTGATTGCTTGAAGACAAAAAGAAAATACTTAATCAGCTATTGATAGTTCTATAACACAGTCATCATAAAGCCCAAATTAACGAGAACAAAGTTCAAAGAGTTTAAGGTCAACGCCAAACTAGAATAGCTGTTTACTTAGATCGTAAACTTTCGCCAACCGCCCTAAATAGTCACGCAAATGCAATTTATTATCCTTCTATTTGGCAAGACACTAATTTAATTAAACTGTGTATCATGTAAGGGTGTTGGAATCTTCACACGCGATGATAGCTTTTATGGGGTCTCACATACAATACATGCAAATTTCTGTAAAACATCAGACTTCATGACTATGTTACATGAGCATGATAACCACCACCGATCGAAACACCAACCATGTAGTACCGACAGCGGCTCTATTTACCACCAAAAACAAGTAAATTAGGGCGAGCCAAAGAAATATATGTACATACACTAAAAACATAACCAACCTGGAGTAGAGTAAAAAAGCAATATTTCATTTTAAAATTGTCTGTCATGGATGATTTCGATCCGTGCAGAAATCTGCTCTGCCTCAAGTGGTCACACAAGTGTTGTTGCGTGTGTTTCCAGAAAAGGGTTACTATACTCATTTAATTTCCTAAATCACTGTGATTTATTCGATAAAACCTTTCATTCAATTAACAAGTCTCTGACGAATACTTGTCGGGGAAACTCCCTCTCACGCTGTCCCACTTCACAACCCATTCATTAGGGCACAAGGTTTTGAAGAGAACCTTTGGAAGTGAAACCAGGGCTCGTAATTTTCGGCGTGCACATTCTGGCATCGGCGGAAGTCCCGATAGCTCTGGTAACAGGTACTTGGCTGGTTTAGGTTAGGAACCGAGGATCGAAAGATGCAGTCAATGTCGGCGAGCGACATGGTCATCTCAGGCATTATGCTTAGTTTAATTTAAATTTAAAGACAAATTATCTCAAGCGAAAATAGCAGGGCACATAAACACAACACATCCAAAACAAGTTGGGCTTAGTTGTATTTCTTGCATGTAATAGTTTTGCCAATTTAGTGACGTATTCGTTTTGGCACAGTTTAACAAACTAGGTAACCTCGCGTAAGCTCAACGAAGTGGATGATCTGGGAAGAGATCCTGTTGGTCTAGTAGTTAGTGATTCTGACTGCTGAGCCGGAGGTCGTGGGTGCGATTAACCGAGGCTGGGAGTTCTTTGTTTGAATGGTTGTGAAACTCTCGCCACAGAGTAATAATTCTTAACGCAGTTGTCTTAAAAAAAAAACAGAAAGAATAAAAAATAAATGTCAAGCTACTAAATGACGCAAAGTATGTAACTGTACTTGGCCACTTCAAACGAGTTTAAGAGCTATTGTTTTAAGGCATGAAATCATTGCGTTAGTTTCTATGAGTCATTTGAATTTGGGGTAAAACAGATGGATAAAATAAAATCTTTGGTAGAATGGATTGTGGTCGGTATCGGTAACGACCCACAAAAACTTGATAATTTTAGCGATAAGTCCTGATTTAAAAGTTTATGAATTTATATTGGAAACCTTAATTAGAAAAAAGTCACGATATACTTATAGACAGCTAGTTATAGTTTACATAGAGCAGCGATATTTACCGTGTATGACGCTCTAGGGAAATTAAAATGGTAGTCTACAGCCACGTACCGTGACCTAGTCAACTCGACGACTACGTAGAATATTTTCTACTAATATTACCGTAGATTTTACCAAGCAGAGAGCGATTTACAGGCTACTTCAAGTCACACAGTAGTTAGATGCAATTAATAGAATTTTTATACTCATTATGAAACCTGACCTATAATTCAAAGCTTCATTTAATCTGATCTGTTACTATCTACAACCAGATTCACATGGAACAGGCCTTATTAATTGATATAGGTACTAAAAATACAACAATTAAGCACACGATATTACTGATATTTAGCGTCCACCGATGAATAAATTATATTAGCGGCTTTCATCACACATCAATTCCACGGTAACTTGACATTTAAAGATTCGATAGAATCATCGCTTTTAAAATCTGAACTAGTTTGCAATTTCCTTATTAAAAAATAGATGCTATAATAACGTATGTGTCATAGAGCAATAGGTTTTGTATTCTGCCATATTAATACGATAACATGCCTTCACGTTGGCGGTCAATACACTTGGTCGGCTTCAGACACGGTCAGGCGAAGCCCTGCCGGATTTGTGTCTATCCTATTTCCACTTTTATAACGTTTGTTGTGTATTAAGTAGATTTTGTGATAGATCCCATATTGAGTTACGCGAAGGTTAAATTTTGCTAAGGCGATGGGAGCAATTGATTTATTGACCGTCTTTACACCAAGTATAATAATAACTTCATACATCTCACATACGGCCGTCTGATCCCAAACTAAGTGGAGCTTGTATCATGGTTGACTACACACCCAAATACATTATTTATATTTTCTTTCGATTTTTAATTTGCAATTGGGTCGCGCCTGCTACCGAACTTAATGCGGGTTTCCCTTTTTTATTTTATAGGGGGACAAACGAACACACCGGTATCACTTGATGGTAAGTGATAACCGCCGTCCATGGACACCTGTCCTGAAGAGTCTTAAGTGCGCTGTTCGCCTGTGATGAAGAATGGGGGATGCAGGGAGGGTAGATGAGCGGAGAAGAAATAGGAGGGGAGTTGGGTTAAGCATAGTTCTACCACTGTCAAAGTTTGTCTTTCAGCTCATTATATAGTCTGTTTAACCGAAGTAGAGTATAATTTGTTTTTAGTTTTTTAAATTTTTTTTTATTCTCAATTTTGTTACGGTCTTGTTAGAGAATTATTTTTAAATTGCATTTCTTTTCGCCGTCTCGGGTTTTTGATTTTTTTAAATGATTTATTTAACTTTCGGTTCTTATAGAAGCAATAACAAATAATAAACTGAACATTGCTCTACATCATTATTTTCATTAATGAGTTCAATTCCATTCATATGAAAATCATCGTTCATATAAGGGTATGTGTGACTAATAATGAGTAATGAAAACACGTGGTCAACGAAACGAATCGCCACGTAACGGTATACGGTATTACAAAGCGGTGCAGTTCACGGACCAATGGGTTGGCACAAAGAGGAATTGCATTAATTCATACCATAGCGTACTGTGAGCGTGAGAATCACAACTAGTGTAAAACTGGACGCTAAACATATACTATTTTCGAATGAAAAAAGAGAATTGTCAAAGCTAATAATTGAGCTACTAGAACTTAGTATTTAGTTTGTGCCGGAGGAGTTTACTTATGTACTTTCTACACAATGTCTCCTGACAACGTGTTTGCACAATTTGATGGTGATCAGTGAACTTACTTCGAGAAGGGCGAAGTAAGTTTTGTTGACTTGTTTTGTTTGCTTTGTTTGTGTTTACTAAACAAATAAACTAATTCCATTTCCATTTAAAATAATAGTTTTAGTCGACATTACAGGTGTGTGTTGCTTTAAAATTTGAGTGCCCGTGTAAGATCTCTCGAACCGTGCACTACCCAACTTCTCTTCTGAACCCCATATTGATAGCAAGCAGTGTCATATTAAAAAAGAATATGGTTATAAGGCGGGATAGAAAAGAGGAGAAGGTGTCTTGGGGCTTCGGTTCCCTCACTCGTGACAATGAAAGCATTGTTTGTCTACCGGTTTTCTTCATACTCGAGCATGGCTCTCCCACGGTAAAAATGTCTTAATTATCAGGGTATTACTGTACTTATGCTATCAAGGTACTCCGGCGCATAGTAGAAAGGTACAATTACAGGTAACAGGTTTTACAAAATCTACCATAGGTTAAAAGTTTCATAAACATATATAATAAGTATAGATGTCAAACCGACAGTGTTGGTGGTAATTATCTGATGTAAGATATGACGCTTACTTATGAACATATAAAATACATCAACGCCATCTTACGTGTAACCACGGAAGTACGTACGAATTAAAACGATAAAAACTACAGCATTTCAACTACGGGATTTATTTTATTTATGTCTAGCTTTTGCCAGATACTTCATGAGCGTAGAATTAAAAATCATTTACCTTTATTTTTATTTATTCAGAGACGCTGTAAAATAAAACGAACCTTTATATTAGGCCAGACCTCTAGCGATACAACTGTGAAAATTTCATTAAATTCCATGCAGTAGTTTTTGTGTGATGCGTGTACAAACATACAGACAGACAAAAATTCTAAAAAGTGTTGTTTTGACTTCTGTTGCTTTAATAGAGTAAACTAAACTAATAAAATAATAGTTAATAAAATAAACTAAAATAACTAATAGGGGTCTATTAGTTACTTTAGTTTTTATTCAATATCTATAATGTAAAGATTATTACATTTTTTTTACGGCCTATTACATTTTTATTATATGACTCATGTCAACTAATTTATTTTGTGTAATTTATCTATAACATGTATGCATTTAGGAATATATAAGTGTGTAATGTAAGTGTAATGTTTATCAGCGGTCTGGTTGGTATGCTTAGTTTGGTATCAGGCCGTGTGTGAGATATTATTATTATAAAAAAAAACAAAACCTGATTTATCGCACAAGTTATATTAACATGAATATTTACGAGTATAACAAAACAGAATCCTTAAACCATCAGTTGACTTATTAAATTCAACTTAAAAACAAATATAGCAATCCAACCGAAACAGCATACAAAATCTTATTTATAATTTAAATATTCAAGTATTAGCATTCCGGTCGATCTGACGTAATATAAAAAAAAAGTGTTGAAAAAACTCACATTAAGTGTTTACTGAATGTAGCAACACTGTAGCTTATATATTTAAAAAAGAATACAAATAAAAACTGGTAAAATATAAAAATAAATCTATACATATTTAGTACGGCTGTATCTTATGTTAAAGTCAAATTCGAATCGAATAATCAATTTGATTGATAAATAAACGATACAACGACGACGTAAAGTTCGTAGCTATGTGCATAAGTATATAATGCATAATACACATATATATACTTTTATAATAATATTAGCACACTTACATAAAAACATTTCACCTTATTTAATTTAACCGCAGATTATACCAATCCCATATACGCAATCTAATCATGCACTACGTCCATTGACCCAGATGCGATAATACTCAAATTGCCGTCCGCATCGGACGGGTAATAGTCGTCAATATTCAAGAGATGATCGTATAGTCAGCCATTAATGCCATACACGTTTCTAATTGGCGTCAGCAACGATAGAATACGTGCTCAATGGCGAGAAGGATAAGTGACTATGAGGGACCGGCCATAGTTAACAGGTTATTTCGTGACACCACTATAACTATTATCTGATTCGTTCTTTTTACGGAACTTGTGTTTACTAGGGCTGAATGCTAAATTCAGTCCTAGTAGTTTGAGCATTCGATTTTTAAATAACTTTTTATATAGTTATTAAAAATAACGGACACCTGACACCACTATTTAAAATGCAACACTGCCTTTTGTACTATATAATAGCATAATTACATTTTGTGAGGCAAAGTAGGTGTAGTTTAATTAATGGTAATGTCGTCTAACTGATAAAAAAAACCAGTCATGTCGCACGTTAAACTTTTAATTAGGGCTACTTTAGCACTACCGTACTATTCTATTATATAATAATAATAATAACAACAATTGCCAGACATTGAACTGCGTGACAACATTTTAGATTTCTGTAAAATATATGAATATTAATTTATTATTATTAATACTTCGTTTGTGAATCATTTTCGTTATCCTAAATTATGGGCCGTAAAGTAATAAAATTACCAATAATATACGGCTTTTATTGCATGTCAAAGGGCCACTTTACTTTGTCTTTCTACATTTTAAGTGAAACATCAGCAGACTTCAAATCTGCTATAATAAAAGATCTCGGTTCTGCCATTTTGACCAGGGTGGGTATTTGGTGGGCTTGAGAGCGGTGACTTTATATGGCCTTACGGTTCCATAATTTGATCCGAATCATATCTACTAAGAAGAAAATGTTAGAGACTATTGGTTGGTTCCAATTGAAGCTCTATTATAAATTTCAGGCCCATAAACCAAGCTAATGCTGTATCAGAGACAAGGTTACTTGACTGATATACTTTGCTAGCAAAAATAATAGCAATATCACGTATATAATTGACCTCTATATGACAGGCCAGTGTCTAACAGACTATAAATGTTAGAGAGTATTTATTATAAGATACTCAGAGATATGAAACGACCTGCAGATCTACCTCAAAGCTAAACTGAAGTTTCAGACCGAGTTCTTCAACAGAACAGACAAGTATTTTCCATAAATCTCTATGCAGCGCTGCTAGAACTTCTACCAAGGAATAGCTATTAACAAGTGTACACACCACAAGTTTTTTAGTTGATAGTAATAGTGAACCGAGACGTTCTTATTCTATAAATTCGCTTCAGTGATTCGAGACGTTTTTTACCATTTTTGGTCGTGCTACATATTTTATAAATTAACGATCCGTAACAAAGAACATATAGAAATTCAAGGAGTTTTGTGATTTTATAGGAGTTTGTAAAGCTTTAACTAAACAGATTGTATATTTTAAAATGTTGAGTTTAAATGTGAACCTTCGTTAACGGGTTAGGCTTGGACTGAGGGTCGATGAACCCGAGTCGGCTCAGGTCAAGCGAGTCGAGTCCAGGGCTTTTTATTAATTTACTCATTCGGACTTACGAATCATAATGTAGAATAAGTGTTTAAACCATCAATAATTTAAATAGTTTGCACACTATACTTAGGGTGTAAATCAGCTAGCTCATTTGGAATTTACCTCAAAGCACATTATGTAAAACCTGTTCTAAGTTGTAGGTTTGTCGAACCGAACAGTTTCGAATGCAGTCGGTATTACTACAATTTTAGCTCAAACCCTCATTATATATACAATTGCCGCAAGGTATTATCTAGATATAGCACCAACCGTAGATATTAACTACATCAGAATGCGTGATACGACTATCGGATGTTACAAATGGTGCACAAAAGGAAGTCACGAATTCAACGACAGCCATCTCGAATAACAATCGGTGGGACATCACTACATTTAACTGATTGATAAATCAAGCTTGGTTTCCTTGAACAACTAATAAGGTCACATTGATACCGATGATAAGCAAACAAGAAACGCCTATGTAAGAAAATAATGTAATGTAGTTATATATCAAATATCTGCAGTGACTAGATCACTTACAGGAAAACAGTCTTACCATCAAAATGTAAATCCAGGGTGGAAAAGTACAAACACTTTAAACAATAAAACACCCAGGTATCACTGACTCACAGGAAGACTCAAAAGTTTATTGACACGCTTTTGTTTTAAACTGTTCGCGAAAGTTGTTAACACTATTGACACGTCCGTTCTCTGTGAACGTTTGACGGGGACTGATGATTGAGTTCTTAAGATGCAACGCACCAACGGCACCAATAGCCTTCAAATGTTTTTTTAAAGAAAAGTGCACTGTAAATTAAGTAATGTAAAGTTTTTATTCGCCTATCTTCAGTTAGATAAGTTGGTGTAGGCTGTTTTATTGTAGTTTTGTCATCAGCTAGGCCCATACTTTGTCCGCATTTGAAGGAATAGTGGGTTTCCGTTTATTATTTGCTTACATTGAATCACATAGAGTAGATCTACGTTATTGACATTACATGGAATGGGTATAAACGTATGTTTTCGTCAATAAATACTCTAAGTACATATGTCCATAGCTTCAGAACTGAAAAAAACTTTATTATAACTGGTTTCTAGTAGTACAATAATAAAACTTATAAATGTATGTAAAGCGTGCATAGTGAATAACCTTGAAGAAATAGACAAACGTGGGTGTAGAAGCACTTTCATATTTACAAGTTGTGCTACTTCATTTAGGAAATAATGTGTCAGATTTAAGACTCGACGTTACTATACTCTAGACTTGTTCATTTCAAAACTTATTCTTGTGTGATGGTAGAGAACCTCGAGAGCTCGTGTAACACAGTAATCTACATAAGACTAGAGCATCAACGCATCTGCAGCAGACTTTCTTCTCTCTTCTATTCATATATCTTTTTCTATCTTGTAGGGTGACTCTAGACAGGAGGGGTAAGGGGCACCGGTAACCCCACTCACTCGGGTATATTATAAACCTCGGTTTGTATGCTACGGTTTGCATTCCATAGCAATTGCAGTCTCATCAGGAAATAATGGAACTTTTATACACAACAATAACCCCGAAGGAGTAGGGAAAGGCATTTTAAACGCCGCAAATCATGTATGACTGTATATATACTGTCTGATAGATAACAGTCCGATCCCTTATTCACCTTTCCCGACAACCACGGGAAGAGATGGGGTGGCTTTACTCCACTTCATCGAAAACAACACGGCTATAAACTGTAACTTTTACCTCAACACGTTTTTTTTTATAATATTATAGGGGACAGACGAACAGGCGGGTCACCCGATGGAAAGTGATAACCACCGTCCATGGACACCTACAACTCATGAGTCGTAAGTGCGCTGCCCGCCTTTGAGGGGATGAGGAAAGGGGGAATGAAGGGAGGAGAAAAAAGAGAGGTGGTGTTGAGCCTCCAGAAACCTCACTAATTTTGGGGAAATGCAACGCAAGCGTGCTTCACAACAGGTTTTCTGTGAGGCCGTGGTATCTATATACATATATACAGGCACATTGAGGTAAGAACCAGATACCCTTCCTACAGTGTTGTCGACAGCATACATCGGCGTCCAGAAAGGTACTTCAGTTGATATAGCCATGGTAACCAGTTCCTAGGTTAGATGCTAATAGGATGATCTGAAGAGCATCCTGTAAGTGCAATCTATTTAATAGTACCTATAGAGAGGCAGAGTTTGTCTGTTTGAACACGCTAATCTCAAAAACTATTAATCTGAATTGTTTTTGTATTAGCCCATTTATTGCGTTAGTCTATAGGCTAATTATCATCATGCTGCTACCCAAGGAAGCGGAGCAGTGATACTGAATGCAGGTGAAATTGCAACTATGATACATGTTATATTCACACGGTAACCATGACCTAATGTTGCACCATCATCTCAAAACAGCAGGACACCCAACCACTACACACTTATAGCAGGTGTATGTATGTACCTATAGTAATTGAATCTATTGGAATTATCTCAACATCATAGTATGTATTATTATGTATACAACAAAGATTTTTTTTATTTTGGAATTTATGATGTTTGCAACGTATTGTTTAGTTTGTATTTAACAAGTATAAAGGGTTATATTTGGTCATAAAAACAATGACAAAACATGTAATATAACGTTAATCCTACACACAAATTTAATACAATTACGATTACAAGCGTAGATAACAATACGTATGAAACTGATTAAATAACGCATACATATATCGCTATTATCGAGCTAGATGTTAACAACTGAGATCTAAATCTAGAACGAAGGCAGGACGATAATATAACATTGAAAGAAGAAACGATCACATTGCATTTCAATCAGCGGATTACAACAGGATTTTGACTGGCTTGTTAGTCTGGTGGTTAGTGACCCTGACTGCTGAGCCGGAGGTCGTGTGCTCTATTCCCACACGGGAGCAAACTTTGTGTGATGCACAATTTGTTGTTCCAGGTCTGGGTATTCTTTGTGTCCGTTGTATGAATGTTTGTAAAGATCCCCGCGACACATGAATTATTCCTAATGCGGGAGTTGTCTTTACAAAAACAACAAAGAACAAAACGATTAACCATGTTTTATATCACATAGACTGTAAATGATAGAGCAAATAAAACATGCAAGTTTAACTTTGTCCAAAATGGAACCCTAAAGTTACAGACTGCGTTATACAGCAGACTAAACAAGTATACTAAATAAAAATATTTTTTTTTTTATATAATCTTAAAATGTATTCTAATGTCGAATCTTTAAAAGTAGAAATCATATGAAACGTCTAGAAGTTATTACGGATAACAACAGCTTGAAAGTGACATACATACAGTCGTGGTCAACTAATTAAGGACATTCAAGATAGTGGACAGCAATAACCGGCTATGTACATATAAATATAAAACCCTGTTGATTTCTCAGTAACTATTATTTGCATAATTTGATCCGATTATTATACTATAAATGGCTGTAAATAAAAGATTAAATAAATATAAAAAGTGTTTAATATCAAAGGTTAACCATGTATTCAATTTAAGGTACAATTCTGTAGCTGGACATTTAATTAAGGACAGTAAAGTAAAATGAAAAATAGAGTTAAACAGAACTAATAATCTGCAGTATTTTAATTTCTTTAACAACTTCATTTTATTACGGGTAAAATCAGTACCCAGTAGCAAAACCTTTGTTAGTAATTACCGCTTGACACCGATGTGGCATAGACATTATCAGTTTCTGACATATTTCAACAGGAATGTTTGCCCATGCCTCACAAAAAGCTTCATTAAGTTCATCTAAAGTTGTGGTACGATAAATGGCAACTTTTTTCTTAATTTCGTGCCAAAGGTGCTCGATTGGGTTGAGGTCGGGGCTATTTGCTGGCCAATCTAGCACTGATACCGACTGTCTGTTAAGAAACGACTTGACTGAACGGGCTGTATGTTTTGGGTCGTTATCATGCTGAAAAGTCCATATAATAGGAAGATGTTCCTCAGCATAGGGAAGCATAGTTTCTTCTAATATTGCCTTGTATTGATGTTGGTCTAAGTTACCCTGAACTTTCCTCACAGGTCCCACTCCACGTCCAGAAAATGATCCCCACATTTTAATGTTTCCTCCGCCATGTTTCACCTGCTTTTTTGTGAATCTTGGATTCATTTCCGCTTTTACAGGACGCCGTACGTATTGCCTTCCATCTGAAGAAATCAAATTAACCTTGGTCTCGTCAGAGAATAATACATGTTGCCATTGGTCGTAGGTCCAATGTCCATATTTACGTGCAAACGCCAAACGTGCATTTCTATGCTCTTTCTTTAACAACGGTACTTTGCGAGCCACTCTTCCGAACAACCCTGCTTCTACCAGACGTCGTCGAACTGTCCTCGCTGATACACTGACTCTTTCGTCTGCCCCAAACACTTCATGTTTAATTAAAATAGAGCCTAGAAACGGATCTTTCTTAGCTAACCTGGTTATCATTCTATCTTCTTGCGGAGTTGTTTTTCTCGATCTTTTTTTTCTGGGCACATTTAAAGTTGTGTTATTGCGCCTGAAATGTTGCACTGCATTGCATACCATAGTTTTTGAACAATTTAAATATCCTGCTATCCTTCGGTATGACCAACCACGCTCGACAAAATTCATGATAATTTTTCGTAGTGTTGCATCGCAACTTTTATTTTTGCCCATTGTTCTTCAAAATAACTCTCAAAACTTGAAATTACAAATCTAGATTGCCGCCAAAACTACCACAAAGAATAGGAGAAGAAAGAAAATAATAATTGAGATTCAGATTTTGAAACTAGAACGCAATATCTCAGTGTCCCTAATTAAATGGCCAGCCAGCATTCTTTGAACAAATAGCACTGTGATCATCTATCAGCTATACTGTAAAGAGGTTTAATGTTTAAGAAGTTGTTATTGTTTGTATAATTAGGCACATAAATGACTAATTATACTTACATGTAAAAGATGTGGAATATTGTTTAGACTCGTTGGAAAATAAAAAATAAATTCACAATTTGGATTAACTAGAGAGTGTCCCTAATTAGTTGACCACGACTGTATGTACATATATTTAGATATAGTTGTATGCGGAAATAAGTATTTTTAAGTATAAGCTTATATGTGACATATTAGCTTATCAAGATACTGTTAAAAAAATTAAAACAGAATTTAAAAAAATTCTTGTCGTCGTACCGATTTAAAATTCTGCAAAAAATATATGACCATTATATATCCATGACAATAACAAAATAGTTTTTCATCGAAGCCGATATGATGTTTGAATCAGGACGTGGTTTTTTTTTTTTGTTATAAACTCTTTGTTAATTTAGTATATAGGCGGACTTAATGCCTAAGGCATTCTCTGCGAGGTCGACTCGCAGAGAATGCCTTGGGTTATGCAGAGAAAAGAAGTAGCTGCTCTGAGAATTATCTTGAAAAATAATCAAAATAAAAGATTTGATGACGATGTATGTAGATGTATCGACGACCTAAAGAAAGCATAGCTAGGAAACACTGGACGCGGAGAGCGGAGGACCGAGTGCTACCACGCACATTAGGGGGCACATGTTTAGCAGTAAGGTAAGATAATATTTATTTGTATAAACACGTGTATATGTATATGAGCATACAAGGTATTAAACATTTGTTTTTGTTAAATCGTGTTTAGCACTTTCCATAAAGGAGTACAAATGTAAAAAAAAAAAGATATTTAAAATCATATTTTTTTTTAACTTTTGCTAAAAAAAATATGTAATAGGTAGGGATCGGAAAATTGGGAGTATTTTGGAAGGAAAAGGTAAGGCCAAGGCAAGGCTATGGAAGTTTAAGCGACAGGTCAAGAACGTCGAGGTCGCATACCTGTAACTCGAACTACTCGCTGTAGCCGGGAGGCCTCTATTCATAGTATCCGGCTTGACCGGTGCGATACTACGGCCTCACAAAAACCGGTTGTGAAGTAACGCTTGTATTGCATTTCACCGAAATTAGTGAGGTTTCCGGAGGCCCAATTCCCCCTTTTCTCTTTTCCCTTCCCCTCATACTCCCTCTCCTTTTTACCTCCCCGCATTCCCCGTCACCCTCAAAGGCGGGCAGCGCACTTACGACTCTTAAGAGTTGCAAGCGTCCATGGACGGCGGTTGTTCATGAACCCTAAAGATGCCGTGGCTGCATTTGAAAAAGGAATTGGAAGAGATGTCTAAGGAGTGTATTTAGTGCTTCACTCAATAGTTCCAACGCATGCAACGGTGCTAAAAGGACGGAGACTACTTCGAAAAGCAATACAAATATTAACAGGCGACTGTATATATCAGTATTTTATTCTAATCCATTTCAGTGTGTCCCCCGTATGTATAAGGGTTTCTATGTGTGATGGGATATATAAGGTTACAAGTAAGAAATTGCTTTCAACGACATGGCCGCCCATTGCACATATCGCACAAGTGATATTCGTGTAACAAAATTTAAACTTGAATACAAGTTTTTTTTTTTATATGTATCATGAATTTGTATATAGAAACTCTACTTATTTTGGTTTAAATTAAGTAGTTTGTAGAAAATTATAATTATGACAGAGTAAGTTCGAGAACAATGTAATGATATAATAATGCAGAGCGCGTCTTAGTTTTATTAGTCAGGAGTTCAGGATCAGCAGACTTTAGCTTAAATTGGAGTTACCCGTCCCCCCACTCACCAGCAGGTAAGGGTGGTTCTATGCTAAGAACCGTTCTCGCCTGCTGGTGAGTGGGTCACCAGAGAACTACTTTAATGTAGTGCGATTCTATGGCATTGGAAAAAGGGCAATGACCCGTTGTATTATGCTTAAGAAATATTTACTTACTGCTTAAAACATAAAATTTAGTTTAAATTATATATTTGTATATACATATATGTATTTGCTATTGTTATACATATATAGAACTGTGGTTCAAGGTGGAATAGAATGGAGCTACCCAGACAGTATATACTCGTATACATTCATAGAGCCCGGTTGTCGGCAATAGGCTTGCCGCCCTGTTACGTTAGTGGGACCAAATTCTAATTGGCAAAATGTAGGTGTTTAATACACCTCTGCCTACCCTTAAGAGGGTGAACGCATGAGTGTATGTATGTATGCATTTGTACGTACATAGAACTGTAACGTTTAACTTAGAAGATTATATCCACCAGAAAGCAAATATTTGGATAAATGAAATGCTTCGCTTTACCTAGCTTTGTTATCAGTGAACGTACTGAGTTCATCTCGGGCATCTTCGCAGAAATGCAGAACTGTGAGTCACTTGAATCTAGGTATGCCAACTTATGAAGCCGGTATTTTTAATCAGTTTTTGATTCTTTATTTTCCAACGGCAATAAAATAAGCACGTAATTAACACGTTCACTGCTACTGACATGCCTAGCGTGTCCTGTGTTTTGTGTTCCTGTGCCAATTATTTGTTCGGTAATGAAACACACCTGAGTTTCATAAAATTAATAGACGTGCTCGGCGGTTTCACCAGCTATTTATTCGATAGAAATAGTATGAATATAAAAAAAACTTCGTATAAAAGTTATTATTTGTTAAAGACATGCTCTTATTAAATTGCCGGGTAGTTCTTTCTAGATTTGGGCGTTTATTTGATGAAGCGCTATCGAATTGCGTAGCATCATCCCTGAATTGCCCTTGAAATCTATATCCTGTCATAATTGAAATTTCACAAACACAAGCACTTAATGTTTATGGATGAAAAATATACGAATTTTTACGAAGACCGGGCGTAATTTTGAATAACGTACAGGCGATGTGCTGCCCAGTTTCTAATGTTAAAATCTAATATACCTATACCAGTGTAACTGCATGTTAAAAAATGATTACAAATAATACATTTCAATACAAAAACATCAATATTTTACACCTTTTAAATTATTTATATGAATCTGACAGTAAAAAAGCCAACCGCGAAGTCGTTAAATATCGATAATACCCAAGCTGATGCGTCAGCAATGTTGATAATGTAATTGACTGTGGATTGCAATGTATTAGTTATTGCCATTTAAATGTAAGTAATTGCGACAAATGTAGAAACTAATCAGTGCTAAAAGATAACTTTTATTAACATGGAAATATATACTATGACAAAGAAGACAAAAAACCTAAGACATTTCCATACTGCGTTTTATGTATTAGGTGTATTATACATTGTATAAAATTCTATTAGTCCTATTATGTACATGTTAAACTTTAAATGATGTATTTTGTTTTTAAATGCATCACTTGTTTTAAAGTTCATCTTAGATATTTATATACCAACTGTTGTTCGCGTACATTTTTGGGATGAAATATAATGAAAAAGGCTTTATCCTATTCTATTCGCGATTGAGTAATAAACATCCATTCAAATTTTTTTAAAGGAGTGTTGCGTGATAGGTGTGATCTGTCAAGTTCCTATTGTATCCTCTGTATCAGTTAATGTGTTATTCGTAACCTTCAGAAACCTTCAAGCAAGAACCACTATGTAATTCTCGTAGTCATTTTAAACATAGTGCTTAATAATTTATTTAATTATTTACAGTGTAAGCTATTCTGTAAAATGTTTTATGTAAATTCTAGACGTCTACAGTGACAGTCTGGAAAGCAACGTCACCAGTTTTGTAAAAAATTGTAAGGTTATTCTCGTTGTTCAAGTTGGCTAGTCGAATTTTGTATAAATGTATAATAAATAAAAAATTTGTGTATAAATAGTTTTTGCTCGAGCGCGAGCAGTCCCTTTAGGGAACTAACTAGCGGTTGCGATGCTAAAGTAGGCACTGGGCGACGCTACGACTTTTTTAATAGAGGTTCAACTATTAAGAGAATCACTGGAATATTTCAGGGGTTCCACGTACCTCCTAGAACTGCTGACCCCCTTTCATCTGAGAAGGAAAATCCAGCCTAGAAATCTACGACGCATTCTGCAGACTGTTTAAAACTCGGCCGTCGCTTCTGAAGCTAATCACATCTAGATCCAGCTCCTAGCATCACGGAACTCATCGTCGATGAGTTCGTTTCACATCCTGATTTATACCATTTTTTTTGTGTCCCCCACACACGGTTCCCACGGGTCATCGTCTCATCACCTCAGCGAGGCATTACGGTGAGATAGTATGTCGGACTCGAACCGACTAAAACCACACAGTGTTCCGGCATGGAGTCTTCTGGAAGGGGCCTCAGGTGTACCAAAGAAATAAAATGCGGTGACCCCGCTATGGTGTGATCCAAGCTCAAGCTGGTCGTTGCGTAAGCACTTACATATATATATATATGTATATGCATAACTTCCAATGACCACGACCAATAATCTAAGAATACTTAGAAGTGAAATAGCTCTCCTTTTAAGAGTAAACAATTAAATTAAGATTTGAAGCCTACCCTATGGAATGAAGATTCAAAACTAAATTCTCTACTTAAAAATTTATTGGGCCTAATATATCCAGGCTGTTGACACTTATATTGTCCACACCGGTATCAAGGACAGTGTACAAAGCTAAATGAACGAAGGTTATACACTTAACTTTATTATTGAATATAGGACACGTTCCGATGGCCTCGACAACGATCACAACCATGAATGAAGCAGTGCTAAAAATAGGCACTGTTTGTGCAGGGATTAAACCTGAATGGGACACACCCCCCGCACCACAAACGCTTGGTAAATAGGGCACTGTGTCACTTGTGACGTAATAAACTCTGACGTAGTCAACGCATCCCAGGTGAAGGCGGAAAATAGGTCACTGTGTACGTAAGCGACTGTCTCAATAAATCGTTTAATTGTAGCAGTGGGACAATAACCGCTGTTCCGTGACGATTGTCCTTAAAATAATTTCAGTGTACATTTTTAAACTACCACTTACTACCGTAAACCACACTACTGCCAATTAAATGAATTCGTCGAAAAGCCATAAATAAATCTATATCGGACACTTTCACCCAGGATATTGACATTCATAATTCTTATACCCTCAGGATGGTTTAATGAGCTTCATGATTAAAACAATTTGGATTTTATTATATACATCAATTATCAGTTATGTGATGAGTATTATAATTTATTTAATATGTTTCTAGAACACATATTTTCTCATGCAATTTCATGACATCAAGCTCTTTTAATTAAAAAGCATAATTATTTTATCATTCTTGAAATAGAGCACGGATATATAGTACTTAACCAAGATAATATTTATTGTTCATGATCTGCTACAAGAATGTACATAAATTAATCGACAGTAGGTTCAAATCCAACATAGATCATGTTGGATTTTCTAATCCAACATGATCTATCCTTGGTCAAATGACCAAAGTTCCGTCAGACCTGCAACAATGACGATACTTTTAGTTTGCATAAATTTGTCTTTGGCGTCGTAAAATTTATGGATCGATACAGCTTAACATAGGAAGTTTTATCAGTTGACATGAATCGTTAATAAATCCAGTAAGCTAGTACACGAAGATATTTAAATTTAGCAACAATTGTTTGAAGCACAATATACTATGGATTCTATTATCGATGGATTCCGAGTGACGTAATCATTGCAGAGAATATTTCCGTCATGAACAGAAGACATATTCAATGTGACCAGATGCTGATGGTTCGAAGCGGAACACTATATTTTCCGTACACGAATTACGTTCTTGGTTGTTTGGTTAAATAATAATAAATGTAATTCCCATTACGAGATCCTACATTACCTCAGATATGTCTACAGGTCTGAGTACTTTTTAAACTTTCTTGGTACGTAAATGGATGTTTTGTCTGTCAACTGAAAATACTTTTATTGTTGAATTGTTTGTACAAGGTACACCGAGACAGTTGTAAGCATTGGACGACAAATATAATTACGCAAATATGTAAGTCCTATTTATTTTTAGTTTGTAGTTATGAAAACTGTAGCTGAAACGGACAATGGAATCTCCTGGCTTGATAAAAATCTACTTCAGATTGTGTTAATTGTGATATTATTTTATCTTTTGAGTGTCAGATTATAACTATATGATTACTAAGAATACTTAGTAACTATTGGTGATATACATATTCAATTTAATTTAAAACGTATATTCAATATTAGGAGGCAAAGATTAATTCTAACACCCAGTGGAATAAACCCAATTAGTTATATACATATATGAAGAGGCCAGATCACAGAACTGGCCGCTTCATGATGTGGCCAACCATTTACAAAATAGTGAGCTAAAACAGACCATATAGTTAATTCAACTAGAATACCTTTATTTTGCAAGTAGAGTCACAAAATCAATATTCTGACTTCTGAAAAAACATAAAATGTTTTATCTCAACAGCGATTTAGCTATCTAGGCTAGATTTCCACTTTCAAAGAACGTACTTTGGAAGCGATCTTACACGTGTAAGATCTAACATCGAAACTACCCTTATCGAGTTTCAATATACATTGGGTAGACATCTATTGGAAGACTGCCAAGAAAGTACATAATGGAATATCGAATGTCATTTTGTGTAGATAACTTCAACCTGGGAACCTATTTTATATTCAACTTTTGTCAATTTTATTCAAATATGATGCTTGCTGTGTGCTATATTTTTTGTCAATTTTACATCGAACAGTTTGAATGCACGGGGCCCAATCAAAGAAGCAGCACTGGTAAACAGAAGTGTTTACCAGTGTCTGCCAAAAGATTATTAACAAAACGTGGAGAACCGACATAAACACATGTTGTAATGCTAAAAATAGTAGGACTTTTTCTCGGCTTTTGACGTTAATTTCTTCTGTATGACAAGCACATACATACATACATACATACACTCGTGCCTGTTCCAAGGGGTAGGAAGAGGATTATTAAACGCCTGTATCTTGCCAATTACAATCTGGTCTCACTTAAGTAATAGGGCAAGCCTATTGCCGCCAACCGAGCACTTTGGGAATTAAATGAGAAAATATGGCATACATATATTGAAAAAGAAACGAAGGATATCTTATATCGTATCCTATCAGATATCTTATATCCTTTATTTCTCTTTCCATATACGCCATATGGGAAGGAATCCAAGGAAAGGAATATTGCTTATAAGGAAGACTTCAGAAGAAATACCAGTACTAATTTAAGGATCTAAGTACATATTGACTTCAAAACGTGCAAGGGTAGTGTCCAGAATTATCATTATATAAATGAACCACTTCAGTTTTGAGCTGAGAAGTCAAGATGCCCAGTGAACTAGATCGAAACTTAATTTTGGGAAGCTACAGGACTCTCCGCACTATAACTGCTGCTGCGAAATGCTGGTGAGTATTTTCAGAGTGAAAGGGTGTGTGTGCATTGTTATTTTTTTATATTATTGTGTATGTTGGAGGGATCTGCTTTTCTGTTTTGTATTATTATTAGTGTCTAGATAGTATGTATGTACCTATTGGCCTGTGATGGAATGGTCTGCAACGGGTTTTGCGCATGGCGCCGCTTGGGCCCAATTGAAAACCAGCGTCAGGCTTTCGTCTAGCACAACATTGAAATCGGTCCGTTTTTGGCACTGACGGTGAGTCTTTCTGTAAAACTGTTCATGTACCTGTATTTTTATGTGCCGAATAAACATTTTTTCTTTCTTTCTTTCTATAACCCCAGTCAGACATTTAATGACACATGAAAGTTTGTTATTTACGTACATATGTATATACATACATATATGTAGAGGTGTCATAACAAAGGTTTATTGCTCATACTGTTTTATAGGTACGATACTCTTTTCATGACGACTTTCGCGTGACGTCTTCGCATGATGACATCATATCGAAATTAGTTATTAATAAGTAAATTAGACTCGAAGACTGATATAGCAAACCGACTAAAATAAAACGAAGTCTACATTAAGTATTACTTGATAAAGGCCAATCTATTCAAGTCTGTTCTAGTCTCCACTGACCCACTTTAGGGCGAAAGATTCCTTCATAGTGGGAAAGTTTATAAATCTACTTCAATTCCTTACAAATATGAGTTATATTGTTATGGCTTCCATCGTACTTGGTTACTGGTACCCATAAACATTAGCAAACATCAACGTTGCCACTTGTGTGTTGGAAACCTTATCCGCCTGCTCCCTTACGAAGTGAGCAATAAAATGAGCATTGGTTTACTACTGTAAACTATTGAGACTTCTCAGTTGATTTACGTGATTGTTTTCTTTATATCTCCTACGCTTATTAGAATAAAATTAAGATCTTATGATAAAGTGATAAAAAGATAGACAATGGAACTTCCAAACCATTTGTATCTAACCAACTGTGCTTGAAAATACTACCTTTAGTGTTCGGGAATTTGTAAAATATCTAAGTCTAAAACCAGGTCAGGGCCTGATGAGAGGTTTGAACATGAACAATGGAACTCCTTATCAGATTGTAGTAAATAAACTGTGATTTACGATATTTGTTACTGGGAACAGGGATTTTGGAAAATATCTTCTCTACCAACCGGGTCAAAACTCGGGGACAAAATATCTTCTCTACCAACCGGGTCAAAACTCGGGGACAACTGAACTGAAATATACCTTAAGCAAGAATAAACTATGTAATACGGGTTTCTTTCCACACATCACCACACTAATTCTAACACGTAATAAGCATAAAGATAAGAACACAACCTGTTCTCTATGCCTCCTGTTTATAAATCGGAACATCGGTTGGGCTTGTTTTATTATTCTTAATTGTTAAGTTAATATTAAAACAACATCGCCATGTAATTCTACGTGAAGTAGAAAAGTGCAACTACATCTCGTCTCATGGGTGTCGTAAAGGGCGACTGAGCAATTGGACTGCTATCTATCGAACAGTATAATAAATACGTATCAGTATGACCGATTGACAGTAATGGGCTTGCTCCCTATAACTTAAGTGGTACTTAACTGTGGTCTGCAAATTGTGGGCGTTTTATGCGTTTCGTCACCTGTTAAGAGATTAACTGAAAAATTCAGGGAGACTGGATCAGTTGGAGACGCTAAACACATTGGTTGTCCAAAAACAAACCATTCAAATGTCAATATCGAAGCATTGCGTGAGAGTATTGCTGAAAATCTAGAAACATCAATTCGGCGTCGTGGATATGAATTGCAAATTTCAAGAAGCTCTCTACAGCATATACTCACTAAAGATCTGTCTTTATGCTTACAAAATTCAGTTATACAACGACTAAAGCCTAATGACCATGCACAGCGAAGAGAATTCGTTGAATAGATTACTGAGCACCAAAAAGTGGATACTGATTTTTCAAGCATATTCATCCTAAGCGATGAAGTACATCTTGTGGCTTTTGGCTTTGTTAATCGCCAAAATTGCCGCATTTGGGGTCCGGAGACCCCACGTGTGATTGTCAAAAAATTAAATGCATCCACAGCGTGTCACTTTTAGGTGCGGATTTTTGGCTGGAGGCATCACTTTAACACACTTTTTTGAAAATGAGGCTGGTCAAGCAGTGACTGTTACTGGTGCTCGATATCGCGACATGGTAACACACTTGTTTCTGCCTCAGTTGAATGATATTGATATAGAAGACATGTAGCTTCAACAAGATTCAATTACTGCATCAGACATTTCCTAGTCGTGTACTCTCTCGTTTCGGTAATCAGGATTGGCCCCCTAGATCTTGTGATTTAACACCATTACATTTCTTTTTATGGGGTTATTTGAAACCAAAGGCTTATGTAAACAAGCTTAAAACCACCCGTACATTACGGGAAGAAATTAAACGCTGCATCAACGAAATTCAGCCACATTTATACAAAATGGTTCTGGAAAATTTCGATAAGAGTGCGTATGTACCAGCAAAGCCGTGGAGGCCATTTGCCCGACGTGTTATTCTATAAATAGCCCTATCCTATATATTTTATGATTCAATAAAAAAAAAGTCTGAAGACTAGAAACTGTTTCCTATTTAATTCAAATCTTACGTTAATTTCTGGGATAACAAACAACATAAAGGATGTTATACAGTTAGTTTTTCAAGTTTCTGTATTTTTCTTAGTATGGAAAGAATAATTTGTAGTCAGTGATTGTTTTAAAAGTAAGGTGTATATAATATAAACAGTCTGAAAACTAACATTGGCAGCCGCAATTTTTCAACTCTATCAATTTTTAAGTTTTATTAGCATTTGCTCGCAGATTCTCTCATTTTTTTTATTATTTCATTTTTTCTGGCTTATAAACTAGCCCTGTTAAGAATTATTCAAATCGGTCATGCCTTCATTAAGTTTTAGTGAGAACAGCATTTAATTTCCATACATAATATATTCTTACAACTTCTGAAATTTTATTGCAAATTATAGGAATTTTGGGCCAAATATACTTTACTGTAATAGACTTTTTTAGCTTTTTGAAATTGGTAAGTCAATGAGAAAAAATTTCTTCGGGAATGACTTTTGTCTCATACTACAAATACCAGGGAAATTGCGGGAATCAAATAAGGACATCGTTTTTTCATATAATTACTTAAGCTTTTAAAATATTTGTTGTTGTCTCATGTTGCCGAAGCGATAGTGGAACGTATTACTCCTTAAAGGTTAGGAGTTATGGTATAATACTTTGTATTACATCACGAATGAGTCTTTAAATCTACCTATAACGATTTATAATTGCATTGAAGGCATTAATCTACTTTTTTATAGACCGATTATATAATTATTAACTTCAGCCATTACAAGTTTTACATACTGATTTATATTTAAATCTATTACCATAACAGTCTGTACAAATAGAAAATTTCATAAGGGGATAATAGGATACTGACGTGTTTTTCTTGACTTATCTATATATAGATAAAGTGCTGTGCATGTGTAATCTGTAGCACTAGACCATAGATTCTCCACATGGGCGATGAAGCCCCCTTGTATCACAGACATTTTATTATTTAATAGATTAAATTAAATTATTTTTTTGATCGTCAGTGTCTTCTGGGCGTTCGGGAATCAGCGACATACATTCGTCGACAGGTCTCAGCCCGCACTGTTCTCCCACGTCGCCCTTGGCACCTTCGCGGCGTCCGCCCTTGCCATTCACACCGGGTGTTTTAAACGAAATACTGCATTTTTGTGTATATTATTTTCGACGTTACGTTTAAAATGTCTCCAACCTATATAATTGTTAATTTTATTTTCACTAGCATTATTGCGGGCAATTAATTAAGAACAGGATTTTAGAAGTTGATCTTCAGTAAAGTGCAAGCCATGTCGGAAGCAAAAAAGAAGAGTCGGCAGTATTGTTTAGATTATTATTAAATACGGATTTATTGAACATCCTAAAAATACATCATCGGCTTTGTGCCCTATTTGTAAAAATACCTTTTTCCAATGAAGCGTTGAAGTCTTCTAAACTTCAACGCTCTATGCAAAGAAGAATTTATGAAATGGCTTAAAACATTGAAGTATCATTGTGCAATTAATTGCAGACTTGTCATTTTTTTATTCAACTGGATGAGTCCACTCCATTGAAGCATTTTCACTGTTACACCGTGGGCATTAAATATGTCAAGAATGAGAAAATATGTAAAGAACTATTGTTATATGTGCTGAAAAGGAAATTCCTTTGAAGAATATTTTGTCAGTTGCTAAGGATGATGCACCGGCTATGAAAGGGCGTCACAATTGCTTTATAGGATGTTTAAAAAAGAACGTTCCTGACGTGTTTGCTGTGCATTGCGTAATGTATCGTCAGCATTCGCAACCAGCGAAAAATCTGGATGAACGCCTACATATGTCTGCAACATGAACATGGATTTAGTGCTGTAGCAAAGTCTGTAACTAAAAAGAGAAATCGGTATCATTTTACTGAGCCCAACGACGTATTTGATTTTAAGAAAAATCGAGCTTGATATTAACAAACTCCTTAAAATACATTCACCTTAATTGACACCTCATAAGCTATGTCATAAATTTACGTCTATTGAATATTAATAAAAATATTCCTACTTCCTATACCTAAGTATGCAATTTCATTGCTTCCATTGAAACAGTCTTCTTACATTCTTCATTTTAAACTCAGAAATAGGACAGGGGTCATATCCTATCTTAAGACTATAATATAATATAACGTCTAAATATTCGCGGCAATAGCTCGACAGCGACGACGCGAGACAGATCATAAGTAAAATTAAGATTGTCTAAAACAATATTCTCAAAGTGGGCGGTGAGTCAAGTAAAGTTGAGAAACTATGCACTAGAGCTACATACATTTTTTTCATTATACGAGGAAAAATAGTGTTTTATTTAATTATCCTTCCCTGTCATTCCGGGAACTTTTTGACCTCCCCTTGTACATATAAAATATGAAAAGGTATATAATATTATCCAAGGCTGACCTGCCTTCTACGGTAGTAAAGCAGTGAGCTTTTTTGGTTAAAAAATAGCTCCTCCTTGGGGAATACACATAGTTGACTTACTTCACTAAAACAACTGACGAAGACAAAATACAAATATTGATCCTACGTGGTACAAGGCACATACATACATTTGCCACACTACGCAAACAAATGTCAGTCCCATGTGACCACGACGCGCGATGCAATGACAATACGTAAGGTGGTCATAAATTTACAACGCACAGCTGAGACGTTTTCGCCCATTGTACTTTAACACATAACTGAAAAATTCTTTTTATTTGTGGAAATTCCCATGGGTCGTCCCCTCACCGGGGCTACATGGTGAGGTAGTGTTGAACTTGAACTAACTAAAACCACGCAGCGTTCCGTCATGGACATGGCCTAGCCGGGGCCTCCAGTGCACCCTGGAAAGGAAATCTATGTGAACCCCGAACATAAAAACCTCTACAACGATTAGAAACATAACATTTGATTTTTGCTTACCTTAAGTGGACCATAATCACTTTCCCACAATCTTCAGACAGACTATGTAACAGATTTTAGTGTAACTAACGCTTGTGTAATGTGCACATTACCCCCTTTTATTTGATACCCCAAATGGTATATTTAAGTTTATGCGATTGTTTCCCTTAAAATTTGTAATATAATATAGAAATAACCTTAAGATATAGCTAAGAACGCTGGACAGAATTACTTGAGATCAGTTGATCATAGTTTATACTTCTTTAATTATACCCATTAGTAGGTATAGGACAGAGGTAAACCCACTCTAATACAAACAATCAGCTCACGCCTGTATCCCCGAGGGGGTAGGCAAGGGCGTATTTATTGCCCTCATTTTGTCAACAGTAATTTAGTCTCATTACGAATTGGGGACATTCCTATTGGCGGGTAACCGGTTAGATGGACATTGCTGGGGAGTATAAGCAATAGCATAGTTCGGAAGCGGAAAGGTAACAAGAATATCAGATTTCATTTTGGCGTTATTGGCGTGGGCGTTTGTCTTTAGACTTACTGATGTAATGTTTGATTAACAACAGTAGAAATATTTATAATTCTTTAGCCACCGTTGCTGTTTTAAAGACCAGGGTGAGGCTTGGCATCCCTCCAATGCAAATAGTAGCTATGCAGTTTTATAGGTATTGAAGTTAACTCAATATTGATCGCAACTTTCATCAAATTTAATTAATCTCATGTTTATTCTTTAGACCGTAGGTATCACAAATATAAACACAGTTTCAATACAACTGTACAATGGCATCCATAATAAGGCGTGACGCAAATGCATATTAACCCAAACGTCTTATTCATATCTCGTCCCATTGTCTTTGTAACAAGACGCTAAAAGAAAAAAAAAATAGAAAGACAAAACAAAGTAGGTCATAGGCCTGCTTATTAAAAAAAGAGGCAAAGGCATCGTTAGAGATGCGCCTACTTAATGTTTGCTCCATGCATATGCCAAGAAGGCGTGATGAGGTCGGCCGAAATGAGGTCTTGCTACAAAGGCAAGATACATAGATACTGACAACATCGCAGAGCTGAATCATGACGTAACTTTTTTAAGGTTGCATGTCAAAGGTAGCATTACAGAGCCTGATGATCATGTTTATTAATGAGGTTGCTTTACATAAGGTGATATTGAAGTTATTCTTCATATACTCACCAAGTCTCTTCAAGTGTATTGTAAGTCCCATGATAAGTCTCTGCTATATGGGTTTGAGAACATAAAGTACTTGTATTTAATTTGCAGGTCGGTCAAATTGTTATTTTCCTAGACTGCATACATATGTGTGATCAATAAAAAAAAGGTCTACTGTGTATAAGCAGCTTCATACCTTACGTAAGCTATAGCAAACAGCCGTAATGATAAACCAATGTTCAACCCAACATAACACAATCAATTCTCACAATTTAACCTGAATTATAAGCCTTTACTGTCAACCCTTTACAATTGACCCGTCTGCTAATTTGGCCCTTTTAGAAAATGCCTTTTAACTGTTTGAGAGACCTCTGCCTAAACTTTCGAGGACATAGGCGTGAGTGTATGTATGTTAACCCTTTGAGCATTGAGCATATATATATTTTTTTTATTATTTATAGTTTGACAGACGAACAGACGGGTCATCTGAAGGTAAGTGATAACGGCCGTCCATGGAAATCTGCAATTCGAGAGTAGTAAGTGCGCTGCCCGCTTTTGAGGGGAAAGAAGAGAGGGGATGAGGATATGGAAAAGGGGAAGGGGGTCAGGGGAGACGAAAAAGGAGAGGGGGGAGTTGGGCCTCTGGAAACCTCACTGATTTCGGGGAAATGTGAGGCTGTGGTATCACCCCGGTCGAGCCAGCCCATTCGTGCCTAAGCATGGCTCTACCACTGTCTATGTGTATGCACTATGTAGTAATAGATTGTAAGTCTAAGTTTTTCAATAACCTTTTACTTAATAATACTTTGGTTAAGCAATGCTTCAGCGTTAGGTATAGCTTCATACTTATCTGGTTTGAAAGCTTGCTTGCCATCTTATTAGAGAAGAAGATAACATTTGGGTATAGAATATTTAGAGGGCTTATATTTTGTTTGATGAAAAATAGGTGTATATAATATGTGAAGAAATACCTTAATTCATTTGGATGAGAAGACAATCAACCAGCAATACTGGCTTAGTGCTACTTTTTGCTTGTGACTAAAGCCACTAGAACCCTACTTAGAGTGTTAATAGGGCTTTTAGCCACTAAACAATATATTTGCATGTAAATTTAAAATAAGGTACTTACTGTTAAATAATACAACCAAATTAAATGTCATAAAATTACTTATATTTAAAATAAACTAAAACAGGCATTGTATCAGTACATTGTATAATTGACTAATGTGGATAAAGGCCTTCAATGCACCTTATCAATATTCCTCTGAAAAATTTCTTTTATCTTAAAAACAAATTATTCATAATGTAATTTAAAAAGAACAAGAATTATAACCTAACTCCTAACTGCTAAGGACCTGTACCTTTCACTATCAGCTCAGCAACATCAGACCCAAATATAGTAGTATAGGAAAAACCTTGTTAGTGCCTATATAATTTGAGGTCTTCCCTTGTTTTCCTTCTGATTTTTAATATATATAATTTTTAATGATCAAATGCTAGATATGCTAGATCGAATACTAAATTTAAGAAAAAAAAAATTAATTGGTCATTCACATGCATAAAATACCAGTATGACTCCTTTTTTTGAGGTTTGTAACATTTTTTAAATCATTATTGAAATAAAAGTAAATTAATCATAAACTAGGTGAGTATATTTAAAAAAAATATTTGTGTGTAATGTGCACCTTCATTTAATTATAGTAAATATTAATATATTTCTGGGTTAAGAGGAGAGGGTAGGTGGGGTCTTCAGTACCCTCACTCAGTCAGCAAGCAGGCAAGCATTGTCAGTCTACCAGTTTTCAAAATTGATAACTGACTTCAATGATTTTTATACCCAAATTAGAATATTTTGTTTAAATTAAAATGAGATCAACTTCATATACTACCATTTTCAATAAAAAGGTTTTTTTTAATCAGTGCATATATGGTGAAGATATCACATAACATACACAGAAAAAAGCACAATCAAATTAGAACCTCTTCCTTTTTTCAAAGTGTTGCATATTTTCCCTCACATTCTTAAGTGCTCTTAAATAGGTAAGAAGGATATAATATCTACTTCAATATCACTCCAGTGTAAACTTTGCTGCAGTTGAACCAATGCATATATAAAAACTTACTTGTCCTGAGACAGTCAATGAAGTAACTAGATGCCACTAGGGTTGCCAAATAGGACAACACATACCCTATAACTAACTAGCAAAATATTGTCATTCCAAAAAATTATTGCCTGAATATATTATTTGTATAGTATAGTATGTATAGTATTCAGGCAATATTTTTTTATTATTAGTACTTAGAGTAGTTAAACTGTATTAAAAACAATAAAAAGAATGGTTTGTTATTTTTTTAAGGTAGAGAGGAATATGGACACTAAATATATTTTTAAATAATATTGAACCACTTTCAATGAAAAAAAAAAAAATAATTGAAAATACATGAGTTGAGAGTCCTAAACTATTTGCATATTATTTAAACTTCATTATTGTGTGTACCTAAGTTAATTTGTAATGCTGTACTTTTTTTAAAACAAAGTAATTAATAAGATTTTCATCAAACAATATTTTTACAGTAAAATAAATATATAAATTTATATTTATTTATGATACTTAACCAATTACTTTTGCTGTTAAAGAATAGTATATTAAAAGTTTTTTCTAAGTATGTAAATTATTGTTTTTCAATAGGTAAGGAGTACGTGAAAAAAAAACGAATATAAAAACTAGATAATAGGTTCCTACATAATAACATTATATATAATAAAATTTGATTTTTAGAGTAAATAATATATAAAAGTGATAAAAGTGTGAGAAACAAGAAACCATACAAAAATAATACAAACAAAAGAAAAGTAAACTTGGAAAATGCACGTTCCCCACCCCTAGGAGAAGGCTGACATTGGCCTTTCTACACCCCAACACAATCAATACAACTAGGAAAGCAGATTTTATAAAGACAACAGAAAAGATACTCACATAGTATGACAGGAAAGTCGAAGGAAACAACACAAACACTAAGTAACCAAGTCACGAATCAAAAATATCAGTGTTAATTCATTAAAATATCAGGAAAAAAAGTACCGAAACAAACTGCAAGGAACTAGCGGCCGCCCATTTTGTTTTCTTCTGTCAATTTTCCAGTAACCTTACCAGAGTGAAAAATGAAAAGAAAATATAAATACATAATGTGAATAATGTCGCACTAGATCCTACTTTATTATTTTATTGAATTTACTTTCAAAATAAATAATACATTTCCTCTCTTTACTAATTTATCGATTTTTGTTTTAGATATGTTTTTGTTAATTGTTGAGTGATTGTTATGTACTTAGATACTTGCTGCCATACATTTTCCCCTTTGTAATCACAAGCCTTACTAAAAGGAAAGGTGGTAATGTTCATTTTTCTTTTGACCTGTTATTTAAGTTAACTTAAAAACCATACTGTTACCTAGATCAATAAAATATAAGACTCTAAGGAAAACAAAAAATACTTGTAACCTTATTTTCTGAGGTAGGTTAATTTTTTTTCTTAAAACTTTTGACAATGTCTCAAACAACAAGAGATGCAGTAACCTGCATAGCTATGGTTATTTTTTAGATTCACATTAAACAATAAGTTGCCTTTAACGCACATTTTGTGTGAAGTTACTAGTCAAACAAAACAATTTTAGTTTTTAATACTAGTAGCGTCATCTAGAGTAAAGCAAAAGATTTTACACAAGACTACCTTCATGAACTTCCAACGTACTTAACACGAAGTTTTTAAGTCTTGGCAGGCATTACTTTTATCAGTTTAGTATTATGACACTAGATGTCACTATTATCAGTAAATACTGTAATTACTTATACATAATGTTACTTGGTGGTTTAACCCTTCTTTGCATGATTTTTGCTATTTTTTGAAAATAAATCAGGGTGATGTAATTAATGCTCTAGATTAAAGGAAAAATATTTAAAAAAATCCTAATGTAAATAAAAATATGTATTATGTAAAAAACAAAATGATGGAAATTTACATCATCATGCATTGTCACATATTTGGCTCAGTACTAAATAAATAAAAAAATATTGTTTACTCAATCTTCTTTATTCTTTATGATAATTTAAAAAACAATTATAATTTTTATTTAAGCGCAAATTGACGCCACATTTACTTCACGAAATTGATGAATAGCCTTTACATTTGGGAAATTTGCACCGGAGTGACCCACCTACTGTTGGCCAATGTTCAGCACCATCTTTTCTTATGTCTTTTGGAGGTGGTGGTGCTGGAGAACCTTTTCTTTTTTTTGATAGTAATTCCTCTTCTAGTGAACTGGTACTAGGACGACCTCTTTTAGCGTCTTTGGTGGGTCCTCTGTTGCATAGCACAAAGGCCAATTCATTTCTGAATTGGCCCATTGTAAGTAGACTCTTTTTGGGTTCACCTCTTTCTTGAGCATTTTTTTTTATATATAATCCAAGAGTTTATAATAGCTAGATCAAATAAATGATAAAATATACGCAAGTACCACTTTTTAGACCTTATTGTTATATGATTTCTGCCCAAAAAGCTATCCATGAGATCTACTCCTCCCATATGTTTATTGTACTCTTGGACATTAATTGGGCAAGTAATATCAATTTTTTCTTTTATTGTCCTGTCATATCTATTGACTTTAGTTACAGGCAATGCTCCAGCATAAGAAGATAGCAGGGTTACTATTTTATTATCTTTCCAAGCCACACAACTCAAATCTATACCATCATGCACAGACACTCTTTCCTCAAAACTACCTCTGGGCACAGATTTTTTCATGAAGTTTTTTTTTTTTTAAAACATTGATATGGAGTTTCTAGGTGTGATAGACCACCTGAAGCAGTAGTTCTCCCCAAGAAAGTAATTTTATCTGTGTCATACACCAGATTCCTTTTTTTCTAAATCAAGCTTCTTTTGTCAAATGAAAAACTGGATGAAGACTGCAAATTAGATGAAGTTGATGGGTGAGAGGGTTCTTGATCTTCTGCTTCTACAAGAGGAGGATCAATGTCAGCAGTTTCATCAACATCATCCCCATCATCATCATCGTCGTTCTCCTCCTGCAACACTCTTATAACTTCAACAGAATCGCGGTTTTCATCATCGGAATCTTGGTCATCGAGGTCATCTTCTGAGAGCCAACCGCCTTGTAACTTACTAAGATAATTTTCAATATCTCTTTCATTCAAGTTTCCCTAAAAAACAACATAAAATAAACATTTACAAAAAAATGTTTGCCATACATTACAAGTGAAATTACTGCATAGAGATGTAAATTTCCATCACATAGTTTTGAGAAATTTATTCACAGTGTTTTGATATAAATTGTACATAAAACAACAAAAACATGAAAACAAACCTTATTTCCACTCATTTTCACTTTTACTGTATTTTATATATCCGTTTATTTCCATAAAACAAACTAAAATCTCGCTCCTTTTTTCCTGTCACAACAAACAGCGGAATGATAAGTTCTAGGCCTGGTAATTGACAGTGATGTTTGCTATTTTTTGACAACTGCGTTTTGTTGTCACAAGGGTTTTGAGTACCTTTTTTTGTTGACTAAATATTATGATTGAAATTTCCCTCACCATGCAAAGAAGGGTTAAAAATATAAATATAGTATCCAGATCTTATTTAAATCTTCATTTTACCTCTTTAAATTAAATATTAAACTTAGTTTTACCAAACCCTATAATGTAGTGATAATAATGAAAATACTTATTGTTACATATAATAAAATTATATCAGGCCATTGTTTGTACATTACAGATATTGACAAAAAACTAATATGGTGTACTTTATTTGAGTAACCGAAGTAAAACAACAGTTTTTAGTATTTTTGTCTGTCTGTCTATATGTTTATACACGCATCGCATAAAAAGTACTGAATGTAATTGAATACTGTTTTCATAGATGTTTTGCTATTAGTCTTACATAATATGCCCATTTTACGGCATCTACGCATAAATAAAAATATAGATACTTGCTAAAGCTAGTAGTTATAGGAATAGAACTCTTATACAGGTACTATTTATTATTATTGAGGACAGGATCCTTTACACAACGTAAAAACATGAAATATTGTGTTTTACATCATTGTGTTTTCAATCAAAATATTGTGATAAGTGAAAATTGTATGTGTATTTGGCGAAATTTTACTTATAGAATTTATTGTTACACTTATCAATAAAATAAAATAAATATAGCGAGGTTATGCACCGTCACTAGATATTCGATATAAAATGTAATTTCATATTATTCAAATATCGTCATCATCACTACTTTATAGATCTAGAACCCTATACTGGGCTCACTGCCAGTTCTCACTACCAGCTGAAGGCTATCTCCACACTTAAAGTTCCAAGTTTTTACTTAAGTTTGTGTGGCTCGTGAGAAGGGTTAATAAAGTTCTAATAGAAACATTCTTATAAAAGTTTAGAGTGAATTATGAATATGATATACCCGAGTAATTATTCAAATATGTATGTAGCGTACTGGATTTGAGAAGGTACAGTAAACACTTATGAAATATCTATTTGTAATAATAAATACATATCAAATACTTATGTAATGAAATATCTATTTTCAATCGACTTCAAAAAGGAGAAGGTTCTCAATTCGACTATTTTTTTTTGTTACCTAGAACTTTCGACTGCGTATACCTATTTCAACGACTTTTTTTATTTGAAAGCTGGTGCTTTTTTTTATGCGATAGGGGGCAAACGAGCAGACGGGTCACCTGATGGTAAGTGACTACCGCCGCCCATGGGTGTCCATGCAACTCAAGAGTCACAAGTGCGTTGACAAGGTTTAAAGGTCGTATCGGTTCGGAAATACGGCAGGCGACAATTTGTTCCATAAGCTGGTTGTGCGAGGCAAAAAGCTTCTGGAGAAGCGCACAGTGGTGGAGTGCCAATCGTCCAGGTGATGGGGATGGATATTTTGTCGCGTAAGACGATGGCGGAAACCTGCAGCCGGTATAAGTCCGAACAATTCCTCTGAACACTCCCCATGCTACAAGCGATAGAGGATGCAGAGTGAAGCTACATCTCTACGCAACGCCAAGGTGTCAAGTCGTTCAGAAATATCTTGGCAGTCGATGATGCGAGTCCCTCTCCGTTGAATGCGGTCTCATTTCAATTGTCCAGTTCTGACAGTAGCATCCATGAGAAAACCATATAAGTCTTAAATTTGCATTAAGTAAGTGCGCAATTATTGTACGAATAACTCAATATCATGCTAAACGATTTCGATGATTCTTTTTTTATTGGAAAGGATGTACTTTAAGGGTAGTTAGATGAGAGTTTGGTCCAGTTGTGACCATGGCATTTATGAAAAAACCATACTAGTCTTAAATATACGCATTAAAATCGGTTGTCTACTTTTTTAAAGTCGGATTATTTAAAATGAACTTCACAAATGTTTAGTTGCCAAATGTCACTCGTTAAGAGAATATTTACTAGAAAAGGATAAGGATGGATAAAAATGCAGGCATATTATGTAATTTATATTGGTTATATCCTAATATACCTATGTATAACATGATTTAGATGTGAATTTCAAAATTAAAGAGATGAATATTTGTATATAACGTTAAAGAAAAAAATTAGGTTAGAGGAAAATAAAGTAATAACATATATTTATACATACATATATACTCAAGCCAATATCCCCGAAGGCCTAAGCAGAGGGGTATTAAATAGATATAAAAAAAAAGAACATTTCAAACAAAATTTATTTACGAAATCATTAAATAATCACTGGGCAACGACAGATGCGGTAACAGCTTTGAAGGTTATTGTAAAATTGGGAAAGATATACAGTTTGCCGACATCGAAGCGACGGCTACCGGTACAGAACGTGTCATATTGTTCGTATGCCAGCTTCGTGCCGATGAAGGAAACTGCGAATATGCACACTAAAAGAAGGGCACAAACAGTGGGACAAAGAATTGCCCCCAATTTGTTAGCTCTATCACTCCTTATCTCAGACCCTATCTCTGAGTCCGTGATGCTCTGCCCTTTAGTCATTACTGTAACAAAATATAAACTACATTGTAATTGATTAACTGTTAAACAAAAAGGCTATCTAACAGTTCGATGAAGATGGTGAAACTCATTACAACATTTATATTTGAATGTATGTAACCCCAAATGTGTGCAGTAGTTGACAGTTAGTAACAACAGCCAATCATGGACACCTGCAACTCAAGAGTTGGAAGTGAAAAGTGAAAGTTATGTATAAAATCGGCAGCAACAAATCCTGAATTTCACAGAAGATTGCAAAAGGTTGGTTGGAGACGTGTTTCCTTCCCACTTTGATCCCGGGTCTCTTAAGCGGGGCGTGAAAAAGCATCTCACCAGGCCGCCATAGTGTGGGTCACCATGCTGCATTGACTAGACATGCAATGAGGATGGTGACCACCACTCTTTGACTCCACCTATTGCTTTCCATCAGGCAAAGTGGAGTCATTATGGTAGGCTAATATATATAAAAAAAAAGATAGAGTTCAGTGCAAAAGCACCAAGAGCACTGAGTCAGTCAGAAAACACTGTGTAACAATTCATACAAAGCCTGCTGGTTCTAGCATTAGGTAGCATTTCTTTTTTTGAATATACTCCTCATCAACACGCAAACTTGATGAAATCAGACATAAAGGTTGAAAAAGGAAAGCCTATAATTTGAAGTACTAAAATTGTGATCTTAATCCGTGCACTAGTTTATCGTGTGTAATGGGCCGGCTCGACCGCTGCGATACCACGGCCTCACAGAAAACCTGTTGTGAAGTAACGCTTGCGTTGCATTTCCCCAAAATTAGGGAGGTTTCCGGAAGCCCAACTCTTTCTACTTCTTCTTTCCTATCTCCTAATCCCCCGTCCCTATTTCCCCTAGCCGTATCCCCCTATCCCTCATCATCCTCAAAGGCGGGCAGTGCTTTTATGACTCTTGAGTTGCAGTTCCAACAGTGTTAGAGACATGCTTAGGCACGAATGGGCCGGCTTGATCAGTGCGATACCATGTACCGTGTTGCATTTCCCAGAAATGAATGAGGTTTCAGGAGGCCCAACTCCCTCTTTCCTCTCCCCTTATCCCCCTCTCCTCTTTCCTATCTCGTAATCTTCCGTCCCTCTTTCCCCTACCCGTATCCCCCATCCCTCATCAGATTCAAAGCTGGGCAGCACACTTAAGGCATTCAGTTGCAGGTGTCCACGTACTCAGATTGTCACTTACCATCAGATGACCCGTCTATTCGTCTGTCAAAATAAAAAATCGAAATCAAAATCGTTTATTTCAACTGAACCATTCACAGGTATTTTTGAATTATTAAGAGATGAAGTCGGTCAGACTAAGTCAGTCATGAAGCTAGTTGCTTGTTCCAATACGTAGATCCTATGGCGAAGAACAAGCAAGAAACTCCAAGGACACTCTTTTTCAAATATTTTACACTAGTTTTATGTAACAGTTCATAAGATAAGATATGTGAGGACAATGCAATACATCATTCTAAAATAACGTTTACTACTATTCCTTGTTAAGTAATAGCAGTCCGGAGAGGACTAGCCCCGATCAACGATCACATTCACGAGCATGGCGCATGCGCCAGCCATCATCCATCTCAACCACATCAAAGGGAGCCGAAAGACCTGCCACATACACCATCATTGGCAGGACTTTTAGGACGATCATGACATACTCAGAACTGCAAGGAGACACATAAGATAAACCTCAATAGTTGACAACAAAGTTCTCACATGTACAACTCAAAAATTTATATTATTCATAAAATACCTGCAATGTAAATTACTTATGTCCATATCGAATAAATAGCATATATGTCAGTAATAATAATATAACTGAAGACATCAACAACTGATTACATGTCAAATAATAAAACCAGGAGTATAAAATAAAAAACGAATACACCAGTGAAATTTCTTATGTACAGTGTGGCCGTAGAGCAGGACCAGCAAGCATTTTTGTCAGCCAAATAATCATCAATTTTGTAATATGCTTGTTTACAAAGCGTGTGTTTTATGCAATTTTTAAATTTCTTCTCAATAAGTTAAAGAACATCATTAGATATTTTAACACAGTGCCCCATAAAAGATGTTTGTACTTTTGCTTATCTAAATTTTGATTGAGCTAATGTATTCTGTTTTCTCGTAGTACAGTTGTCTTCCGCATCCTTGTGTAAATAGGTGCAGATTTTTTAACGTTCACAATGTTTTCATAAATATACTGATAAGTTCCTTGCTAAGGGATTCGCGGCTACGAAGATTATAAAAAGCTCTAATGGCTCTCTTTTATAAGAGGAAAAGCAGTCCGCCCCCACAATAAAATACTATCACACATGATACTATAGAAATAACTAAAGTAAACTAGTCTTGCAGTATCCATATCTGTTAATTGGCGGACCTTCCTTACGGCATATGCTGCAGAACTGAGCCTCTGTGAAAGATATGTTAAGTGAGGGCCCCATTGTAATCTAGAATCTAGCGTTATCCCTTAGAAACCCGTTTCATTTGTTCCCCTATATTATAAAAAAAAAACTATGACGCTAGCATATTTATCACACCTGTATGCCCAGAACAAGCTAGAGGCGTAAATAACACCCACATTTGCCGATTATATATAGTTTAGTCTTATTAGCGTAATAGGGGGCAAGCCTGTTGCCTTTAAGTATAGGAGATTACAATTCGTTAAACATTTACGTCCATTTGGTATTTTTATTTTATTTTATTTATTTTGTATGTTAATATATATATATAATATACTGCCTTACTGCGAACTGTTTGCTAGCACATTAATATTATTTAAGGAAACCAACTGAAGCAATACTCGCATGTATCATTAAAAGTAAACAAAGGTTTTTGTTCCCGTCTCAAATAAATTGTATTTTAAATAGCAAATTAAAACTTACTCTCTGCAAATTGTAATGGAAGTAGAACTACTGAATATCAATAAACATTTTAATTAACCACGAAACCTGAAAGAAGAATGCGTGAAAAATTAAGAATAACACGTTTGACAGAACTATGACAAACGCATTGACACTGACACGGTACTACATAAATTAAACACCAAGGAGGATCTAACACTGGCAATTTTTTGGAAAGAAATATCTTGTACAGACCAAAAAACAAATCTATTTTTTTGGTCTTATAGAAACTTCCATTACATTCCTGAATATGCCACGACCAAAAACTGCAATTTATTAACATTTAATAAGACTTTATTTCATTAAATGCTGTTTCATTAACTTTCATATGATTCTCCAGCTACCTGTTACTGTTTTCAAGATATACGCATCACATGAACGTGACAAAGGGCTTAATTGTATGTACAATATTAGAATATTAACTATCATTCTTCCAAAAGCTTCCTAACCATTTCCTAATAAAATAGGGTTTTATATAATCTAGCCGTGTCTTTCGTGGTTCGGTAGAAGAGGACTACTTACTCCACATTTCACCGTGGATGACGTAAAACGCGTTTAAATTACTGGACTGCTGTTTATGAAAATATACATACGTATATAATGCCCGGTTGACGCTAACAGTTATGCCCGTTCCTACGCAAAGCACGACAAAATTATATGTATTTATGAATATAATATAGGTTTATATTAAGAAAGTAACAAAATAAACAATAAATCGTTTATTATTAACCTCCTTTATTATTTTCTAGGCGTTTTAGTCTTTGCACCAGAATGCTATTGAAGACAAGATTGTCAATTGCCAATCATATCGATATTGACTTTCACGAATTTCCATTCTTTAATAACTAATTAATTGCATAATAAAAAAGGTATTTTTTGTATTAGATATTTAAGTACAGTAGTACCTTCTTTAGTAAGTTAAAGATTCGAGGAAACACTGGAATTCTAATTGTAAGCACAACTTTTTAGTTTTATGACATTTTCCTAAATGAAAGCTTGAAAATTTGATTAGACTTAGCTGTAAACTTATATCTCATTAATATTAATCTTTCGTTTTCGTCATTAAGTGAACTTTTTGTACGATAAACGGACTTTAAAAAAGTAGACAACCGTTCAATACGTCTATCATAAAATTTAAACTTATATGGTTTTCTCACGAATGCCATTGTCAAAACCTAACCAAACTCCCATCTTATTACCGTTGAAGTACATCCTTTCCAATAAAAAAAAAGGATCATTGAAATCGGTTGGCGTGATATTGAGTTATTCAACCATTTGTCGCACACAAACTTATTGCAAATTTAAGACTTATATGATTTTCTCATGGATTCCATTGTCATACCTGGGCCAAATTGAAATAAGACCACACGGAAAGCACAAGCTTTCAAATAAAAAAAAACATCAAAATCGCTTCACCCATTCGAAAGTTCTGAGGTAACAAACATAAAAAAAAATACAGTCGAATTGAGAACCTCCTATATTTTGAAGTCCGTTGATAAAGATATGCTTACGGTTAGGTTATTGGGTTATAGGACCACTCCATCTCTTCCTGGTGAGATGTTATCTGTTATCTACCAGACGGTATGTATACAGTCATACAGTACCCGGTTGAAGGCTTCTCCCCTGTTACGTTATGTACTGGGAACTGTATGTATATTATAGTATTTAATACCTTAGTCATGTAAGATGTAACGGGAAGCGATGCATAATCGCAATAATCAATCTTGATCAACCACTAAAGAGGTGGATAATTGTGTAAAATCTACACGTAATATATCATACCCTCACGCGTCTCCCTTGGATTGGCAGAGTTGTATTAAACACCTAAATATTACCAATTACAATTTGGTCCTACTAACGTTATAGGGGACGTTAATAGGACCAAATTAGGACGTTAATAAGCCCATTGTCGAGAACCGGTCATTTTAGTCATTATAGATAGGAAAGTTTAGGGAAAGGTAAGATTAAGGCGAGGGTATGGAAGTTTAGGCAATAGTTCGAGGACGTCGATACGCATACCTATAACTCAAAGTGCTGGCTGCAGCCGGGAGATCTTTATTCATAGTGTCCTGCTAGACCGGTGCCATTGTACGGCCCCACAGAAAACCGGTTGTGAAGTAACGCATGCGTTGCATTTCTACGAAATGAGTGAGGTTTCCGGAGGTCCAACTCCCCCTCCACTTTCCTCTCCCCATCCCTACTCTCCTCTTTCCCATCTCCTAATCCCATCCCTTCTTTTCCCCAAGCATACCCCTATCCGTAACCCGTCTGCTAGTCTGCCCCCTATAAGTATATAAAAATAAGTTAAATCATATACTACTCTTTTAATATTCAAAAAACTTTTATATTTTAAGGTTTATCCGTTGCAAGCTTGAATAACGATGAGGACAAAATATATGGTCTATTTCCTAGTGTATTCTTCTATGATATTCATAGTCTTCTTGTCGTTTTTATTTCTGATGACTAAATTGGACCCAGGCTTATTAGACCTACCGGAAAAGGCTGCCAAAATGATAGCACAAAACCATAATAGAGAAGACAAAGGTCAGAATAAATTAGACTTGGTAAGAGATGAATTGGAGTTATAAGATGTACGTATGAACTATTCTCGGGTCTATTTAGAAAGTGTAAAAGTGTGTAGTGTATTTAGTAAGTATAAACGAAGATGAAACAGCCCAAAACGTCTTGTAATCGCTCTAGTCTAAGGCTTCTCAAGAATAAGACAAAGAGAAAAAAAAAATGTAAATGCAACTGGTATTTCTAGAAAAACTGCTTGTACAAATAAATTCTTTACATTTATAAAATAGTGGTAATTTTTATCTGTGCTTAAAAACTGCTTACGCGTGTAACACGCAAAAAACAAAACTCGAATACTTTTGTTTTTTGCGTGTTACACGCATACAACATTATCACCATAAACCCTTTAAACAAATAAAATTTTTAGTAGTTTCTACAACTTATCTCGTCTGTTAATCAGAGAATCACACGTAGAAAATTTCTGATTCTCGGATTCTACACTTGGAACTCTCCCACTTCATGTCAACATTAGCTTGAACCTGCAACACTTTCCCAAAAGCATGCTTCTGTATCTTTGAATTTTTCTGATGCACCATGACTAGGTTTTCTATCCAAACATGCTACAGGATAATTGAATTACATCTTTTTATCCTAACTGGAACCTAACTCGGAACTATACTTTGATATCGCCATTCAGAACCTTAATATGCCATTATAGTAGTTGCTCTATAGCTTGTATGTTCAGCTTATGTTCACTAGATGGTGTTGATTTATGTTTCTGCGTATGTGGAGGTCGTCACGTCGATAATAAAGTTATGAATAGTCCAACTACAAAATACTAATCTAGAAATACCTTAATAGAACTAACTAAAAATTCATAGTTAAAACTTTTAAAAAATAGGATGACTGCATGAACCGATGCTTTTGAATGCTAACCCTAGAAACAGTTTACCAGTAAAATCAGCACTTGTGATGCCTGTTACGTGCTTTATTCTGAAGAGTCAAAATTATTCTACATTTTAAATTATTTGTTTTCTATGTTTTACCGAACAACAAAAGAGGTCATTTTTTATAAATGTTAAAGGATGTCTCCGACAATTGAAAACTGATTTAAAAAAAAAACTTTATTGTCTAATACAATACTCCTTTCTTTTAACGTGGGGAAATCCTTATGGACTATCCTCCACCGGGGTTTTCAGCGGAGGGGTGTGCCGGGCTTGACCGGCTAGAAACGGTGTTCCTTCCTCGCACCTGCTGTCGAGTGCCGTGGGAACACGACATTCTTCCGCGACCAGCAGGTGACCGTCCACCGAAGCTGACCCCATCTTGTGAAGAAGGGGGGAAAGGATTATGCCTCTCCCCCCACATCACTCCATGAGGGAAGCGCGAGGAACACTACGCGCCTCCAACCTCGGACCCGCTAAGCAATTGGGGCAGTGAACTGAACCCCGGGTTCACCGCTCTCGGGTCCATTTACGGAGGCCAGAATTGGGCATTGTCAGCCCTCCTCCGCCGTCCGGTTCGTCGTCTGCAGATAGGGAGAGTTTTCGCGTTTTCCCTCTCCCTTTCCGCAGCCTCCTTCTGCGACATAATCGTTTTACAGAAGGTGACCATTGCATCCCATGATCTCTCGCTCCCGAACATGGCGCGCACAAACTCTGTAAGCGTGAGGTCAACCCCTATTTCTCTTTGTAAGCAGGGCGCGGCTCTTCCCATGCAGTACACTCTTGTACCATATGCCGCACGTGTCTTCCTCGGAATTGACGCAGTGGTGGCACCGGGCGTCCGGCTCCCTGCGGATGTCCCGCAGGTACTTTCCAAAACATTCGTGACCGGTAAGGACCTGCGTCACCTTATATGACAGGTAGCCGTGCCTCCGTTCGACCATATTAGTGAATACTGGCCGGATGGCCTCGATGGTGTTGTGGTCATATGACGGGCGCAGTAGTCGTGCCTGCCATTCTGCCACTAGGACCCCTCAGTTGGGACCGCCGCCTCTCGTACTCTAGGCGACGGTTGATGTCCTCGCTCTCGCGCCTCTTCACGCCACTGATGTAGCGACGCGAGAGCTTTCGCTTCTAACTGTCTCATACTCCTGCGGTGGGCACATTGCAACCAAACTATTTGTATAAACACCAGCAATGTTTTATTCGTACTCTTTCTAAAATCTATTATCTCTCATGTTGATGAGCTCATGATGGAAGGCACAACTCCTGAACGGTTACGTTACGAAGGAGCGTTGTAGTTGTACGTTCTACGATTTACCAGGATAGGCATTGAAAGTGATTATGAACTTTTTTAAATTTAATTATTTCTAATATAAAAAAATGTATAGCGACGGTACATTTTTGTATAATAATTTTATGTTGTATTAACATATTATTGGATTGGAGTAAGTAGTACTAATCCTTACTTATATACTTAGCTAGCTAAAACTATAACTTGCGTTGGCTAGTGACTTCGTACGCGTGGGATTTAGAGTCATAAGATATTTTCCAGCGGTAAAGTGGTACCTATATTTTAAATAAGGCCATTAGCAATACGTCGGTGAAAACTGTATTCAATCCCATGCATTCGTTTTTGCGTGATGCGTGTACAAACATAAAGACATACAGAGAAAAATTTTAAAACTGTTTTTTTTTTTTGGCTTCAGTTGCTCTAATACACAGTACATTACATTTTCAATATCTGTAGTGCAAAGACATCGGCTTGTAACAATTTTACTATATGTTTATATATATATTTTAAATGCGAAAGTCAATTTGTTTATATATTGGTTTGTTTGTTACACTTTCACGGCTTAGTTGTGAATACCGAAAAGAGAGTACATAATATAACGGTCTGGAGTTCCATATAAATCAAATATATTTATTTGAGCTGTTTGTGTTTAGCTAAATATTCTTTAACTTTTCTTATAAACTGTTTGTTTTATTTTGCAGCCAACTGAAACTTACGTTGATTTCTCAGAAATGCAGAACCAATCTGAAAGCTTCGTGTTTATCTATAATGTTTAATATAAGAAACTGATTAATATAATGGTGAAGATTAAAAATAGTTTATTTAAAAAAATAAGAAATGGTCTTTTACTTTAGTTCTTACTATTATTATAAATGCAAAAGGGACTAAACTATTGAACATGAGTTACATACATATCGCCAAGTATGCATGATGCAGGTTATCTTACAAAACAAACTATGGCTGCATCGTTTCAAAACTATTCTTCTAACGTCAACGTGTAAAGTAGATTTATTGGTAGGTACGTATATGTTAAAATGTACTTACTGTTCTTTACTGTGTTGTGTAACAGTTATGGCAGCAATAGAATTTCCTTCTATTACATAAGTAAGACTAAATTATAGTCTACAAAAGCCTATCACTTCGTGGATGCAGTGTACTTGTATGTATGTATGTATTTTTAATTTCGAACTAACCGTTCATCATTAAGGCGATCGCCATTTTGTTAAGTACTTTGACAGAAATCACGAAGTTATGCTTAAACGGAGAGCTCATGATAAAGATTCTCAGAAAACTAATATATCTACGAAAGTCTCCTGAAAACATGCACTCAAACTGCGAGAGAGATATACAAAATCGGAGTAGTATATATATAATGTACAATATAAATGAGTTTAGCCTTTTATAGACAGACAAAGTTACTTTCGCACGTATAGTAATTTATATTTCTTCTATTTTACATTGTGGCAATAACACTTTATTATTACTATCGATAATGTGACAATAAGTCAAAAATCTACGTTCATTTTATGAAGACGATGAAATAAACTTTTTCCGACATGTTCTTTTTTGTCAGTTTTAGTAATCTCACTTACTCTATCTAGCTGACTTTTAAGATGTTGCTAGAAACACGGCAATATATAAAATAAAGACTATAGGTATAAAGTATATAGCTTTTATCCTTAATTCATTGAAGGCTTTTATCCTATTATACTCCGCATAGAAAAGTTTGTGTGTTCGTCTATTCTATTTCTAATATTTTACTCACCAATCTCAGTCAGAGCCAAATACAATAGGATACCAGGATACGAACACCTCTAACTAGAAAGAGGTGGCTCAAGTGCAAACAAATTATTCGAAGTTATAGGGCTTATTTGTTTTCGAAATGATTTTTTTTATTAAATAAGTTCATTAAAGTTTCTAGGAATCTGGGCTAAATTATGTAGAACTACATATAATTACATAGAGTTGGCAACACTTAACTGGACATAGAGATGGAAAGCAGAAAGTCAAAGAAATCGGATGAAAAGGTCTCAATTTCTGTTGAAAAATTACGTCTTAGTTCTCGCTTGGATTTTGACTCACATGGATCATAGGTTAATAATCATGAATTCGTTTAAATAAACAAATATTTTCCATTGCTCTATTAATTTGTTTAATAAAATATACAAACAATATTAGAAAATGTAACCTTTCTCTATAGGTTTGTTTCACATTTTCAAATATACCCTGTTATGAAAAAAAGATGCACTTAACCAAAGAGATTTCAAACAATCCTTCCGATAGACATTTTGTTTTGTAATTTGTAATGTTCAAAATCAGCAAAATTTACAGTATAAACCTTTTGTAATCCAATTTAACACAGTGATTTTTATTGGACTGAAATTCTCGCGTTGATACATAAAAAATCTCTTCCAATGATATTATGGCTAAAGGTACAGTGTTAATAGGAGTTTGTTCTGTTGGTATTGTGTTTATGTTCAGTATTATGGTATATTTGATGAGCACTGTCAATCCGCCGGAGGAATTTGGTAACTCTGAAAAAAAAGTGACACCAAAGTCTCCATTGTCATCTGATCCTTCCGATGAATCTGCACGAAGGGTAAGATAAACCATATATATTATTTATAGCCTTTTATAGAACATACATACATACATACACTTACGTCTGTATTCCCTAAAAAGTAAGCAGAGCCGTATTAATCGCTCCCGTTTTCCCGACTGTTAGAAGTCCTTACGTGCAGAAAAAACACATATGTTTTAGAACTCATTCCATATTGGAGTAATATAAGCATAATACTCCAATATGGAATCCTCGAAATTGTGATTTAGAAACGTGACAATAATAATTTATAACTTGGACTATAAAGCAAGTAAAATACCCAGATCTTTAATTAAAAAGAGAGGTACAGCATACAGCCAACCTTTACATTTCTAGTAAATTAATAAAGTTTTTAAATGATTTCAGTCCGGAGGAATGTACTTTGATGAGGCTGGAGTACTTCCTATAGTAGATACTGTACAATATGGGTTGGAGAAGATTGATACCGATATGATAGACTTCTACGGATCTACGAAGAAAGAGGCATTAAAATATCAGAACAAAGATCGCAAGGTTATACCACCGCTTTGGCCTAGAGCAACCCAAGAAATTATAGTGAATCCAACTATGCACAAAGTTATGCCTCCAATTTGGCCTACTACTTCGGTAATTATAGACACAATCGTAGCCAGTAGTTTTAAACCTGAACAGCAGAACAACAGTGTAAAAGTAGAAATGACATCGGCATTAGCTACTCCTAGTGTTAAGCCAATGAAAAGAAGGTCGGTTAGTAATTACATACTAGACCAGGATGCAAGTTCTGTTCTTCTAAGAATTTTAGACTACAACGGTCAATCCAAGATTGAAATCAAAATTTGGTCAGATGTTGCATTACAAAGAAGAAAAGACATAGGAAAGGGTATAACAGATCTACAAAATAAATCAAAATACACTTTGACATCAGAAAACGACGAGGAGCATAAAACCGCTGACAGTGCAAAAAATACTGTTGTCACTATTTGTGCGAATGACTCTGTAGTTATTGAAGAAACGGGAGGTACTACAAATGTGACAGAATTACTTCAGGCGATTTCTATAATTTCAACAACAGATGAAAACGAGGGTAATGTTACTGACCCAATGAACACACCAGATAATGAAGAAAAATCAACTGTAATATCATCAAAAAATATCACAAATCCTATGGGAGATATAATTAACAGTAGTATTTTTGAAATGACGAGTAACAGAAATATAAGTAATACGACACATGAAATAGTTTCAAGAAATATGAACAAAACAAATGACTTTGATATTTTTTCTGATATTAAAACTAACAACACTGAATTCAACAAAAGGATATTTAATGAAGAAACAAACATCGTTATGGCTGACACAACACGTGGCAATGCCGCAGATGACGATAAAATTTCAATACGCGATATCTATCCGACCAATTTTACAGATCTCTTTATAGAAGGTGAAAGTGATATGGTATATTAGACGTAGATATTAAAATGTTGATGTCTGTCTGTATAGAATAAGGTGATGGTGGGAAATAGACTGTTTAATTTACATACACAAAAACAACTTTAGGATTTAAAAATCTTGGAATGAGAAGTTGTTGTTAAAATAAGTCTATTCATCGAAATATGGTGCTGAAATTTTCAACTAGACTTAATTTTTCACACAAGTTGTATATTTTAACATGAATGCAGATGAAAAGGGATGAAAAGATTGTCTCTTGTAATTATCGTCTGCTTAAATTGTTGTTAGGCAATGATTGGAATCAATCAAGCAATTCTGATAAAAATATATTTATACTTTTTATTTCATTGCCATTATTTTATTATATTATTTCTCTACGAAATTTGTGTACTAAGATTAGTTCACTTTTCTCAAATTAATTAAGAAAGAAAGAAGGAAAGAAAGAAAGAAAGCTTTTATTCATAGGACAATCGATACAATCGGTAATTGTTGCAATCTAAGAAAAACCAAGATTACGTATAATGCCCTGTGCGATGTCAGAAAACGCATCTATCTCAGCATATTGCTGCAGCCGGAGACTGCAGCCCTAGTATTGTGATAGGGCCCGAGCCCGGTGACATCACGTATTTTCCATATTTATGGACGCAACCATAAGCAACTTAAATAAAAAAAATAATTTAAAAAAAATAAATTAAGACGTCAGTCTAAAATGTGACAGTAACATGTAAATATAATTTAATTCGTGTGGTGTTTGGTGTGGTGACAGATTAAATAATGTTTTACAATTTGTGAAGCGTCATGGAGGAGAATTTGTGGAGTTTACTGCCTCTGCTGCGTGCGTACGAGTGGATGACGTGTAGCTAAAAAGAAAGGTATGATTTCAAATATGTTGTTTTAGGGGGTTAAGTACGTTTTGTATCTAGTAATAAAATTGTAAACCGATTTTAGGGTGCGAAGTGGAGGTGGCAGGTCATTCCAGCAGCGCGTCGCGGCGAGTTCAAGAATACCAGTAGTTATCCCATTAGGTATTCCCTTTCCACTTTAACGTGTGTTTTACCAAACAGTTACAAACACTTGTACATGTTAATACCTCAATCTTCCCCCCCCTCATCAAGTAGTTTTGCTGCCTTAGCCTCAAAAAAATTAGCAGAATGGATTGAAATACGAATACTTTTTTGACACGTCTTTAAGAGTAGGGGGTGGAGGGGAGGGCCGAGTTAGGCCAGTAACCTCACTGAATCGGTGAAACGCAAGCTACTGGTTTTCTGTTAGAGGGCCCTCACGTGCCTAAGCATGGCTCTCCTACGACTCGACTAGACTGTTCCGACCTTTAATAAATGGTAAACCCCTGTTTAGCTGGGTTTATAATTGATAATATTTTTTTGTCAGAATCAGATATTACAAAAATGTAGATTTTACGAATAGAAATAACGTACATCAAGTATCACGACAACAAACATTAAATTCATTTGCACCCACAGGTAGGGCTTGCCTAATGTGGTTCTACTGATAATATGTTATGTTTTCGTGGTTATTTATTATATATATTATTGTCTTGTATCTTGCCAACGGTGAGTATTTGCACAGACATAACCAAGTAGCCAGGATAGTACATCAACAGCTATCCCTTTAATACAATCTTGTGAATTTTGAGGTGCCGAGGTGAGGTATATTACAGATATGTACCCGACCTAGTTCTCGAAATTGGTCGAGCTACATTGTAGTGCGAGTGATCTATCATCACCGGCAGGACGATTGCTGCACATAGCTGATATAATGGTGAGACCGATTAGAGCTACGTGAAATAATTGTTGATATTGCTGTTCCTCATGATGATAATCAAGTGAAAGTTAAAAAAGATAAAGAAATAAAATATTTGGATTTGCCTCAGGAGCTTGTCTTTATGCAATCATTGTTCCGATTAATAGCTAAGAGTTTCATCCATTAGGTTGCATCAAGGGGCTGATGTAGAAGACAATTATTCTCAACACGGCTCGCATTGTCAGGAGGTTCGTATATTTGGAGCCTTAACCACCACTGATTTGGTCTCTGTATCCGAAGTCGATGGTCTACGATATTTTTATACTTTTAAATGTATTTTGTAGTTATATAGTATATTTAAAATTGTAATTTATATATCTGTATTAATTTAAATAAAGGGAAAAATAATAATAGTGATAATAATAATTAATGTTTCGACGCAAAGACTGTCCGATCAAATACGTGCTTGAGAGACTACACTTGAGAATTGCGAATTAGCATCTTTATCCCTTCTCCATTAAAAATAGTGAATCTTGTAACCCACGCACTCCTGTTGTGGAAGAGGAGGATAACACTGTTTTATCTGTAAGTACCCAGTATTATAATAAAATAAATACTTGTGAAAACACAACACAGGAACACTTTGGAAAGTGTTATTCTGGATTATCAGTATTCGCCTTTGCATATACAAAATAACGCGATAGTGTGTGCCCAGGACGCTCTATTAGGTAATAAATGTTTTTTTTTAAACTTTTTTTTCTAAATAAACAGGTACATATTTATTTAGAAAAAAACCTCAGTGATACTCATAGAATCATTTATTGTGCGGCGGCTGCAGCTTGTCGAGTAGCTGGTGTTAAATTTCCAGGAGTTGACACTACTCCTCTACAAATGTTGCCGTAACAATACAACTTGAGCGACGTATCGCTGAAGCGAGGGCTCTCATTGGCAAGTTTATCTGTTTCAGATCGGGCAACACATGCCCGAGAACAATGCGTTTTATGAATCGGGCTTTTTCGGGGACTGGTATCAGTTTCTGTAATTATGCAGAGCGAGTCACAGAGACATTGATGTTTTGAAGTGGAAAGTGGGAACAACCTGATTTAGTGAGCGATACTCATCTCCCAGGTGCTCAAGGAACAAATGCATTTTTCTTTTTGCTGTCGCTGACAGAATGAATGGATGCGAGATGTTGAACACGCGTGTGAGTTAATTAATACTATGGAGCCAGTACCAATAACCAGTATAGATGTAGCTTGTTCGTTCTTTGCCGAACTGGAAATCAGCGGGACCGGATTGCCTGCACAACATCATAACATTTGGTTAAAGTGAATCCGTAGCTCGCATGGATGTTTGGCATCTCAAACAGGTTCGTTGCAGGCTTTTGGGACCACAGGTGTAACTCACCTACAATACATTACGATCCCAAAAACTACAGACCCTGTGTGCCAATAGTGTACATATTAATTACGTCCATTCTGTGAATTCTTCTTCTTTTTTTTCGTTGTGGCAACTGAGCCAACAAAAGTTAGCTAATATTGCCAGCGTCGAGGTTCTGAGAGATAAAATTACAATAAATATGACTAATAACAAGATGATGGCCTACTCTCAGAGTGGATGTAGAAGGGAGACACGTGGTACTAAAGAGTTCCTTATTATTGACACCACTATTAACCAACAAGTCCGCCGTAACCGAAAAGATTTGGCGTTGGATAGATTATAAAAAAGTTTATGACTATTCCGCATACGTGGCTCCTGAGGGTGATGAAGTTGTGTAAGATTGAAACAACTCTATGCACTTTCTTGGCGGCAAGTATGCCGCAATGGAGAACAGTTCTTTACTATCCAGGATGTCGACAATCTCAAAGTGACAGCGAGTATACAAAGGTAAGGAGAAATATATTCCATGGTGACAGTTTGAGTCCCTTGTGGTTCTACTTAGCTTTGAATCCTCTTAGTACTATTTTGTAGTGAAGAAAGATCAGGAAATTCTAATCTCCTTTACATGGATGATTTGAAATGCTTGCAACAATTTCCAGTTAATAAAATTACTAAGTGTAACTAAAACCTTTAGCAAATGTATCAGTATGGAATTTGGTGTAGATAAATGTGCAGTCATGCATGTAAAGAAAGGCAAGATTGTGGAATCTGCAGGGATTGAACTTTCAGATTCTACACACCTAAGACATCTTTCCGCAAATGAAACACAAGTATTTGATATAATGAATTGACTATGAAGCAATCGCTAAAGGAACGTTTCTTTGGCCGTTCGAAGATAGTATTAATAAAAAGTTTTTGATCGGGAGCTAATAAGTTGGGAGCCTGTAACGATTTGGTCTAATCAGTCCTAACCTACTCCTTCTGCATACTTAGATGGACTCAGACGGAATTGGATGTCCTAGGTAGAAGAGACCATACACTGCTAACCGATAATGGAATACACCATCCACATTCATCAGTGATGTGATTGTATATCCCTTTCTTAAACGCCAGGACCCTCCATAATCACGAGGTATGCAATCTTAGAGACTACTTTCTCTCGGTTAACGTGGAGGTACACCGGGATGTGGTGGGCATTGATAACGGACTTACTCCGCTTGGTCTAGGTAAAGAGAACTGAATTTTGTTTTTTCTTTTATATTTAAAAAAAGTTATTTATCTGTTTGTTTTATTAAACAAAGAAATAATTATAATTCAGGGTGCATAGGCATTGTTTCTTCATTCAGCTTTTAAAGTACATATAGATAGATTATTAGAAGACATTGAAAAATATACTAATTTTTAAATACGAGTTCTGAAGTGGACCTACCGTATAGAAACAATTCACAATATATGTTCTTTTCGAACAATGAATTTCAAGGAAGTCCACCCACTAATTCGCTAACTAATTCACTAATCTGGTCTAGCCATGACAGCGGCTGTTTACTATATAGAATATTGAACAATAATGGCAAAACTCGAAGCGAGACAGTCTCGACTCGTCCACCGATCACTATTACTCCATGATAACGTAAGAACTCACATTGCTTGTGAAGCCGTAACACTACAAGATGTGCAGTTAGAAACTATCCATCATCCTGCGCACTTGCCGGTCCTGGCCCACACCAACTACCATTGTTTGCGAATAGTCAATGTTTACATTCTAAAAAAATGCTTCCACTCTCCCAAGAAAGCAATACAAAATGTCTTCACACAGTTAATGACCATAAATATGTCAATTACCTTCCCATTCCCATGGCAGAAATGTACAGAGAATAATTGTAAATACTTTGATGACAATATGAAATTATTTTTAAATTATTCAGTCCAAAACGGCAATTTGTATTACTTAAAATTTAACTCTAATATTTGAGCACAATAATTACAACGTATTAGACTAGATTATCACTTGTAGGATAAGGCTGTAAGTAATTGTACAATTTAACCCGTTACCTAGTCCTATTAGAAACATAAATACAAAGCACAAACACTTAAAATAGTTCATATTTAACTGCGTTTAGCACTATGATTGATAACGCTATTAATTCTATGCAAGGTAAACTACTTTTGCTTTCACATAATAGTTTAACTATGAACAGTAAACATATATGTATAGTAACAAACTGCGTTGTTATATTCCGTCTTTATTTCTTTAAGGCCTTGGTGAACATAGTCACGGAAAAGGTATGTAGTTTTGAAGGGAAGCAGTTTCATACTCAATTTGGTGGTACAAATACTCTGGGTATGAAATGTATGTTTTTCTTTATTGATTTTTTTAATTCAACGTTGGAGATCTTTGCTTAAGTGATGGCCAGTTCGACTGGAGTAATTGCATGGTATCATAAAACTGGTTGTGAAGCAATACTTAGGTTGTGTATAAACTCTGACAACGCAGTAGGTGTGTAGTTGTCCATGGGTGGCGGTAGTCACTTACCATCAGATTATTACAGAGTAATAATTATGAAAGTCAGAAAATCCGTTTACAACGCAGTAGACAAAGCCTACCATAAAAACAAATTACAAAAATACCTAATGATATGATCAATAAATTATAATAATATAAATAATAAAATAAATTATGTTGCTATTTTGTCTTTTTCAGTGTTGTAAGATCACTAATGTACTCTTTTTCAACCCTTAAGCCCCCTTTTATCTTCAAAACCAGTTCACGTTCCTCCAGGACAAAAATTATGTCGAAGGTCAACTGAAAATGTTACAAGTGGAGATGCTATCGCATGCCACAAACTTATACCGTCATTCTTTTACTGTTGAAGCTGTACGCTTGTGGATTGCGTCATCTAATGAATCACATTTTAGTCGGATCATATAAGTATTAAAATTCTGAATGCGTATTAAGGTATGTTGATTGATATACTTAAATACGTGTCATTGTATATCTAGTTTATATATATTTAAGTAGACCAAATGTACAGAATATAAATGTAGTTTTGTTGAAAATTTAGATTTCCTGTTAACCTCCCTTTCCTCATATGAGCTAAGATGCTTTTAGTGCACTGAGTGGGACACGAACATGCAACCACATTATTATTAGTCCAACGCCATAGCCGGTTCAAAATTCGAGGTGCTGCTTGATTGTCCAAACCATCACTATCGAAATACACATCCTACCTACAAATATTAAATAAATGAATGCGTTTCCCTTGAAGTCATAGGGTTTTAGAGGACCATCTTATTTAAAGTCATTTTTAAAATACTTATTTCTGTGTATGACTTTATCTAAGACTGTATTAAGTGCAGGGGTGCATTGGTTTATTCGGTTTGCATTCTACTGTTCATTCCAATAAACAAAGAAATTACAAACACCTTTATTTTGTTACCAGCTTTCGTTACCTTTTAAATTTTCTTTTTAGTATCTACTACTTAATAGAATTATTTGCCATGTGGTTCTTGGTTGAGTGGTATATGGTAGAGTATATTGAAGCCAATAGGCTTGCTCCTATAACGTTAGGGGGACCAAATTATTTTTGGCAATTTATTTTTTTGTATAGTACAGGGAGATATACGAGCAGACGGGTCACCCGATGGTGAGTGACTTCCGTCGCCTATGAACACTTGCCAAGAGTCACACGAGTGCTGACGGCCTTTTAGGGTAGGGGAAAGGGAGGAGAGGAAAGACGGGAGGGGAAGGGAGGAGGGGAAAGAGGGAAAGCGAAAGGGGGTTGGGGCTCTGGTAGCCGGTCACACGATTCAAGCTCTGTTTAACAGCCGGTTTTCTGTGAGGCCGTGGTAATACTCCGGTCGAGCCTGCCCATACGTGCCGAAGCATGGCTCTCTTACGTAAATATTGGTGTTTTATAGAGCTCTGGGTGTTTTGAATGTTTGTAAAGTCTCCCGCGACATAGGAATTAATCGTATTGCGGAATTAGTTTTTTTTATATTAAGTAAAAAAAACTTGTAAAGAATTGCATAGAAATGTTAATTTTTGTACACAATTTAAATTGTCTATTTAAGGTAAAAAACAGTTTCAAAAATAACTGTTTCCAGAAAGAGCCACAGTCACCAGAGAAATAAAAAAGTTTATTAACATCTATAAAAACTGTTAAAGTAAATGTTTTAAGAAAACTAATTCCTGAGCATCTTTAATATAAACAGTTAACTTTTCACTAAATTTGAACAACATGAGGTTGCTTGAAGATATAGGTTCAATTTTTAGAAAGATACATTTATCTAATACTCCGTATTTCCGGACCGATACAACCTTTAAACCTTCAAGAAAAGAGCGTACTCCTACCTTAAAGGCCGGCCGGTGTGACCCGTTTGCTCGTTTGCCCCCTATCGCATAAAAAAAAACCATATAACTTTTCGATAGCAGGTCTAATTTAGCTGCCGGTCGAAAGAATGCGACGGCGATTCTCGCTTCCCAGATCATAGGCAAGCAGAGGCACACCGGGGTGGTTTTTAGTCGGTAAGAGTCCAACATACCCCCCCACCTCATGGGAAAGACTTCCATGAGGATTTTCAGACCCACCAACAAATAAAAAAAAAAATTAGCTGCAAATAGTGAAAAGCCATGTTCTCCCGTAGAAGTTCTCCCCATTTTACCTTCGTCCCACTCTTGCATTACCCTTAGTCTTTTTTTTTTTGTTTTGTTTTACACAAACTTATAGCTGTGTTTGGTATAAAGTTATTCCTTAAAAAAAATACTTCTATTGGTCTATTGCCATAACCGAGCGAACAAACAAGATTGAAATAATTATTTGCATTTGCAGTCTATTCCACAATCTCATGAGAAACATAGAAAAAAGGAGTTAAAATAACAGAGCTATAACCTTATTTACGGTTACGTTAGCCAGGCAACTATTTTTAAAGTTATAACGTTATAAATTACTTCTTATTTTTAAAGTTGAACACACGCACACATATGACCAACTTTAACTATATACGTACATCAACTACAATAAAAACAATGAAAATACGTCTATAGTAATTCAATACAAAACAAAGAAACGCAGCAAAAACTTACAGTATAGTAACAAAATGTTCTAAAGCAACAATTTGGGTGCGCGAGAGAGCGGCGGCGTTCCCACGTGCGCGCCGGCCTGCCTTGAACGACCTTGCCAATCGCCTGCCTCTACTTGCAACTACTATACATCATACGCTTGAATAGGGTGACATTTTAAAACTTCTATTTTTGTGTAATAAGCTCGATATTAATATATTGTAGCAGTAGGCTTTCATTGTTAGTCTTAATATGAGTGACAGATTTCTTTGACTAGACTAGATTTAGTCTAGTCAAAGAAATCTGTCACTCATATTAAGACTACTACAACACTAGTGACTACTTTCAGATATCATCATATCTGAAAGTAGTCACTAGTGTGAGATCTTATATTTATCAACGTAGAATCAGCTGTTTCCTGCATTAGATGACCGATTAGTAAGTTCGTATAAAATATAAAGGGTGTCAGGAAATACGATACATTCGTTGCAGTGGGTTAAAGTTCGAACTTATTTGTAGCCATTTTAGTAATGTGATACTGTAGTATCCAAAACATTTCTGAGATAAAATGAGCCTTAAAAGTTAAAAAAAAAAACGATTTTCAAGTTAAACATATGTACGTTTGTATATTGTTTTCTAATAAATAACAACAACAACAACAAAATACTAAACAAATACCATGTAGCGTATTTTAAAACATGACTGTTCTACTGGCAGCCTATAGGAGCCGCACTGGTAATTATTTAACTGATAATTTAAAAATAAATAGGTTTTTAAAATCAAAACTACTTCTTAAGCGGTACACAAAGGGAGGTCAGAGATTTTATTTTATTTACTGACTAGAATATTTTTAATATTGAGCAATATTTTAACAAGCAGAAAGGCTAAGTGTATGTTCAATGCTCTTTAAAAGCTTCGCACTTAATGAGCAGAGTACAACATGGGTATTATCTGACTTCAGTGATGGTTGGGTGAGGTGTTAACTATCAAGAAGTAGCTGAGTCGTTGTAATTGAGAGTGAGAACTTAAAAAACCATGTTCCATAACCAAAAATGGTCTTTTAAGCTAGATTCAGCACCGGGTCATAGAGCTCAAACTTCCCAAAACATTCATAGATTTAGACAGATTACTGTAATGATTTTGTTATGTCTGAAATATATTTGATTTATTTGTTGTCTTTCTTTTTAACCGACTTAAAAAGGAAAAGCTTCTATTTTTGACTGTATAGTATGTATTTTTTATGTATGCTAAGTGACTTTTCCATGAACTGTCTACGGATTTACCAAATTAGTTTTTTATTCGAAAGATTATACTCCTGCGGTGGTGCCATCGTCACCAAATCAGGAATTGATCATTTGACACCAGAGAAATTTCATTTTAAGTTACACGTTTTTACCATTAAAAGTATTGCAGAAAAGAGTTCAAAAGATGCATTGAAGACGGTTATAAACTTTTGTAAAGTCATCATCATCATAATCATCATCAACCTATCGCAATCCACTGCTGGACATTTTCGGTTTCTCGCATCCAGCTCCTGTCAGCCATCTTGCGCAAATCGTCACTCCACCTGGCCTGTGGGCATCGTACGCTACGTTTGCCGAGACGCGGTCTTCACCCAAGAACTCGTTTTCCCCAACGGTCGTCGGCTCTCCGGCTAATATTGCCAGCCCACTGCAACTTCAGCCTGCTTTCAAAAAATATTTTATTATGCAAAAAATATTATTGATCTTACAACTACAATGAATATTTACATTTTCATTCATTTTATAACATGGTGGACATTTCAAAACATTTGTAAAAATGCACGTCTGGCGAATGGGTGCACGGTTTTCTCCATTCCTAGAGAGTCAGCGCGTGCGGCTGCAATTCTAGCTGCGCACCGCGACTGCCTACTCCACGTCGCTCGGTGGGGGCCATAGCGTGCATCGACGTGTGCAGCTGTAGATAAAAAAAAACGCCCGAAAACGTTCCATGTGCATGATTGGCATTTCTAAATTTCTCCAGAAACGAGTCCTTAGTGAAACGAAATAACATGATGAAATCGCTTGATCATGCGGTTGCACTTAACTGTCAGAATTACCTTTATTTGAGGCGGTTACAAAATAGCCAAATTATGAAATCTACTTTCAATACATTACTTTTATAAAATGTCATACGTAATGCACAAATAAAATTACGTTTTTATTGTTAAGTATGGACACATAATATCACAGTGTATATTACTTCGTAAAGTTTATATGAGAGAAATATTGGTAAGAGCCCGTTTTAATGCAGAGTGCACTAGTGTTCTGCGAACGTATTTTAATGCAATTGGTAACTAATGGAAAATAACCGTCTTGACCCCGTTTCTTTGTTTTATTTCTTTCTGTTTTACAGCTGCTCGTTATGTCGAAAATTGTATATTACCATTATACTTTCTGCAGTATTATTTTACACTGACATGATAATATTATGTCAATAATTTGTCTCATTAATGAATAGTTGTTTTTTTATACTTAACAGGTTTTATGGTTTTATGGTAGTTGTTTTATATTGAAAAGGCGGTACTAAACTGATGACATGCGAATTGTATTGTATGTGTATTCTGTTAAAAATAACTGACAAAACGTTTTATACATATATGCATACATACATACATACATACGTACTAGTGGTGTTAAAAATATCCGCCGATACGAATCCAAAAAATTAAATTAAATTATTATAATTTATTCCGATAATTATAATTAACATTCACCACAAAGATTTAAACTTATTTGATCTTATTATATATATACTTGAATTAATATTTTGTAAATATTTGAATACATCATTATTTTAATAAGCTTATGACAAAGATTTGTGATTGATCTCATTATAAAAATAGTTGATTTAGTACCTTTGAGTTATATACTATTACTATGCTAACTTTATATGTTTGCAATATAAACATGCTATTTGAAAAAAAAAAAATATCAATGTCATTTAATAGTTTTTCATTACTACCTAATCACCTATATACAGAATTTCATCTATATATTGAAAATTAATAAGTTAAAAGATCCGCGAAAAAGTAATGGATACGGATCTTTGTTCTCCCTCGACTATCTGCAGTTACTAGTACATACATGCCGGGATTATTAAAACCCATACAGCGTACCCCACTTTATGCTTAACACACTTAGCTTGTTTAGTAATAGGACCATGCTCGTCCTATCTGTTTTATATTTCCGTAAATTAAGGCGTTTAATCAAACAAACAAAAATCTGTTCACCTTCATTATACATATTATTGTAGGTAGTATACTTTAATAGATCATAGGTTCGAACAGCGCCTATCCGCCTCATCAACAGGGACAGGACGGGCCTGTTGGTCTAGTGGTTGGTGACCCTGACTGCTAAAACTGGAGGTCATGAGTTCAATTCCCACACGGGGCAAAAATTTATTAGATCCACAAATAGTTGTCTCGTGTCTGGGTGGTCTTTGTGTCTGTTATTTGAATGTTTGTAAACCCCCCCACGACACAAGCTTTAATCCTAGTGAGGGAGTAGACTTTAAAAAAAAGAAAAAAAAAAAAAAGTAGTTTTCATTCTAGGGTGCACTTGAAACCTCGGCCATAGGACCCGCTGACGAAACACATTGTGGTTTTAGTCGGTTTGAGATCTGTCGGTTCTAATTGGTCCGACGTATCATCTCACCGTTTGGGGCTATACCCGCCATGCCATGCCAGTTGGTGACTCGTTGGAGTTTCCACACAAAAAAAATAATTATATGCATACATAGGCCAAACACTTAAAAAGCTTAACACCGATTGCTTATTTAAATACTACACAATCGTAAAGTAATAAGCAGTTAACTCTAGAGTTTATATCTTCAACATAAAATGTGTGCGTAAAGAGAAAGGTTGTACTTGATTATAGACTAGGATTTACACAAGACCGACTAGTTGGCTAACGTATATCTCCCACTAGCGTTTTCTATAATGTAACAATACAATTTAATAGATATTTCAATACATTAAGCTGGACATTCATGAATAATGTAATCTCTAATCTGACATTTAAAGATTTAATTTATAATTGAAATGCTTCTTGGTTTGTCACTTTTGTAAATAAAAATGTAGATTTTGACAACATCCTTAATCAGATGATTTTTTATTAAAAAGGTTATAAATTTTGGCGTTTTGACAAGTAATTATCACAAGCGAGAGCGATACCAAATTATTTAAATGATTAATAAAATGTGAAACAACTTAAGCTGGCATCTGGTAGGCTAATATAAAAAAGAACTCATTTTCTCATTTTAAAATGCATTATTTTTGTTCATAAAGTGTTTTATGTTGTCGAAATACAAGTAACAATTGATACAATAAATTGCGTTATTAATTTTTCATCTCGAACATAAATCATTTCTGTTAGGTAAGTAGATGATTTGTTGATTATTATTTTATTTAATTAGTATTTTGTAAATGATCCTCTCTTTTATGATATTAATGAGTTAAATGGCACAAACATAACCAAACAAATATTATAAGAACAAAGTTATACAATACAAAAAAGAAATATTCTGTCCTTTGTCCTTATTAATTACTAATAAACCAATTATTGGTATATTCCAATCATAGAACCCCTACAAAAACTTCAAGTAGAACATTATTTTTATTTTAATAAACTACGTATAATTGTAAAAAAGTTGATAACAAATGCTAAGGCTTCTAAACAAGGATAATTCTAAATGGTGTAGCAAAACATAGTTTGAAGTGATCACTGCTTTAAAGATGATAGAGGGAAATGCAAAACTATTTTAGGGATTATAGGATAGGGGTTTTAAAAATATTTTTACGTAGCAGAAACATAATATTTTTTTCAATTTTTTTAAGAGGGAAGCTCGTAGGTTCTACGTCAAATTTTTATTTGAGATGTTTCGTTATTTTTCAGTTAAGGTAGGTTGAAATACAGGAATACAGCGATGAGTAGTACAAGCTTTCACCATACAGCATAATCGGTTTAACTGTGAACACGGCGCGCCGTATTAGTGATGTGTGATCAGATCACGTTGCTAGTATTCTTTAAAAACTATACATTAAATAGATTACTTTATATATTTATTTATACACGGATCAGATTAATAGGTAGTAGGAAGTATACCATCAATTATTACTGGAATAACAGAATAATTTATACATTATAAAGCCAGGATCTCTTGCCAATCGTCTGTCAGGCTTAATAAGCTTCAAGGACTTCAAAGATATCTGTCTGATTTGTGCGGTGGATTTATCATATACAGTACTATAAACAATAGTAGCTGTGTTATTATACAGGTAACTCTATAAACTTTTGCTACAGTTAAGTGTGTATATAAACAAAAGTTTGTAAGAATGCGACGTAATTGTCAAGGAATCTCCCAAGGTAAGTTAGATTGTTTCCTAAATAGAGTGAATATATACACGTACTTATTATTTCTCATATTACAATTTGTAATGAGGAAGTGGCGAGGCATTCAAAATATTAATTGTTTTTAGAACAATGGTCGTTATATTGTTAATTTGTGATGAAATTCAGATTGTAGTAATTACTGCACGATCTTTGCTTTGTGTAAAACGTTTTAGAATTATTAGGAGTATCAATGTTAGAATATATTATAATTAAATAAATGCATCTATTTAAGAGAGAGAGAGAAAATGGATGAATGGGTGAGACGTACGATATACTGAACTTACACAACAGAACAGCTTGCTATTTTTGGTCGCCAGTCGTCGTTCCCCGGCTAATGTGTACTCTATCCAAAAGATTTCTTATGTTCTTCTTTTGTCTTTGATTAGGGATTTATTAGAAACTAACAACTATTGACTTCATAAAACTAATTGTCATACGAACTTCAGTATTAGTCTCGTGTCATTTTTAAGTTTAATAATATATCAAATTCTAATCTCATCGCTCTCAAATAGGCAATAAGTATAACAGCATGTCTGCCTTTGCAATAGATGAAACCAAAGCGAACAGTACAAGTAACATTGATAATTTTGTATAGATACCCTCTTATATTCGTTAAGTATCGAATTGAGAGAAATTTATTTTTTTAACATTTTATGTATCGACGTAGTTACAAGAGGATACTTGTATTCGGTGATTATAAGTGTATTATCTATGGCTGTACATATCAACGTAATTATAAGAACGGTTGTGTAAATTTATTAATATTATTGTGTTTATTATGAAAAAAAAAAAAAAAAAAACGCTTTTAGTGTCGGATCGTGAACTAAATGGTGAGTAACTCTTTTATATGTGATAGATACTTATTCATATATGAATTCTTAATAACTTTGATATGTATACGTATAGTAGTTTCAATATATGTATTTAAATATAATATAATAATAACGTAAGCCGTGCAAGGTAACGCTGTGATCACACCAAGGACGGACTTTTATGAATACTGGCTAAATATCAAAATTAGGGTTTGATAATAACACTAATATATGTGTATATCTTACAGTGTTTTATTGTACAACATATGCTACTTTCGACGTGCAAATATACGTGATAACATCAGATACAATTAACTTTCTGATATACATACTTCACGCAGTTTCGATTATAAAAAGCATGACTGCATCGGTACAATCTATTTTTTATTCTTAACCGCTTTGAAAAAAGGTGGAGGTCCTCAACTAGATTGTTTTTTTTTTATGTTTTGTTACCTCAGAACTTTCAATTGTGTGAACTGACACCCAGACACAGAACAAATGATCATGCTCATCTCACAAATATTTGTCCAGGGTGGGAATCGAACCCACGACCTCTGGCTTAGCAGTCAGGGTCACTAACCACTAGACCAATAGGCCACTATATAGTATATTACATAATTGACTTAAAATTACAGAAAAATACTGATAAATTCATAGATGTTAAGTTAAGGGACATGTAAACATTATTAGTTTAAATTATTATTATTTTGTTCTCTAAGTACTCATTGATGTGGTAATATCTGTCTAATAGTTTTAGTTGTATAGTCTTTTGTATAAAGTTTTGCTAAATAGATCATCTGAGATCATCTGGAAGATGATGATTTAAAGCCACTAGAGTAAAAAAAAACAGTGCAATATCTGTTTATCGTAAATAGTGCACACTTAATTTGAGATAGTTGAGTTTTGTTTTTGTTTCGATTTGAGCAAATGTATTTCGGATTTGGATATTAAGAGATCACATTCCTACTAAGTCATGAATTATGATTATTGTGTCATATCGTATGGTGATATTTGAGTCATCACCTGTCTTCAAAACAGTTGATTTTTGTAACCAATTACTTTCTCATATTCAGTGACAATGTTTCAGTTACTTACAAAACGAAGACTGAGTGACTGACTACAGTGACGATTTAGTGTCGTTCACACGTGACTTGACACAAGCTTAAAGTTTCTTAGCTATGCAGCTACATCGTAAACGTACTTAATAATCACTCACACAAATGAATTTTTCTTCGTACTTCGTTCAGTTCTAATGTACAAAACTTTTTCAACTCCATTTATTTCCGTCTCATTCATCATAGTAATTTGATCCTTTTTTTCTAAACGTGGTTCTGTATTGTCATCAACTACTTTGTTTTGTACCTCATCTCCAACTTTTTTCATTTTCTATGAATTTTAGTAGATCGTTCAAATGTTCAAATGTTTTATAACCTTCGATGTAATATTAAAGTCTCTTGTATTCAATGATTTCGATGGAATGTGATGCATTGATTTTTTTTGTTTTCTAAATTATTTTGCACGCATTTTGAGTAATTCTGCATAAGCCCAAAAATATAATAGTAACAGCTTTTTTTCTTTTCCTTTCACTGTTTGATACATATATTTATTTCCCGTTTTAGAGCAAACTGTAGAGCGCGTATCATCAACGTTTTAAATTATTTTTGGATCTACGTAGATTAGAGATCCACTGAGATCGGTGAGAAAACGTGCTGGATTTTACTAAGATAATAATGTTTGTGTTTCTCAATCCATTTTCTCATACGCTCTTCGTTGATTACCGCTCTTCCCTTTAAAGATAAAAATACGTCGAATTTAAAATATATAAGTAATAAATAATAATTAATATTCAAATATAAATTAACATGAGCATATGTAAGTTTATCTACATACATGAATACTGAACTAGATATATACTTGTGACTGGCCTGCTGGTCTAGTCTGACTACTGAGCTGCAGGTTGTGAGTTCGATTCAAACAATGTGCGAAAATCCTCCCTTTGAAATAGTTTCAGGTGTCCTCATTGAGAGTGATTGGTTACGTTTCTCTAAAAATGAAAATGTAATAAGCAATGAAATTACTAATTATGGTATCGTGAGGCTGAACACTGGTTACACTTCCACCAGTGCTCGGCCAGAATAAAAATGAATCTGGTAAGAGAGCCACTGTTTTCTGATGAATTAAGTAATGCATGAGTATTTTACCTTCAAGCTATACGAACTTTAAAATGATAGCACTATCAAAACAAAGTTTTGACTTAGCATTGCCTGACATGTTCTTTCTTTGGTGAGAGATTGGTATTTCAAATGACGTAAATACTCAGGCTCAGGTTTTTCAGAATAAGTTTTTGAAGTACTCTACTATAAGCTTTTTTTTTCTTTTTTTTTTCGTGTGGAAACCCCCACGAGCTAAGGGTAAGATGGTATGTCGGACTCGAACCGACTAAAACCACACGGTGTTCGCTCACAGTGACTATATCGCAGGGGATCCGGGATACCCTAACAAGGAAGCCTACGGGAACCCCTGCAAGCCTTGGCCACCTGATTAGCAGGTGACCACTCTATGGAATGGGGGGGCTTTACCCCCCTCCAAATAGAAAAGGCGCGCTCGGGACACGGCACGCCACCGTCTCGGGTCTGCTTCTGTTAGGGTAACATTCAGCCCGACCCGTTACCCCCAGGCCAGCGCTTATGGAAGCCGGAGATCATTTCGCGCTCTCCAGCGCCTGTTACGTCCTCTGCGGGGCGAGAGAGTACTTGTCCTCTCCTGTTCCCGTTCCGCCGCTTCTTTTGCAAGCATTACTGTCTCGCAATACAAGACGGCGGAATCCCACGCACTCTCGCTTTGGACCATAGACATGACCATGGTTTCCAGCGAGAGGCTACTCACCCCCGGAGCCGCCACGAGGTCGGCACGCTGCTGAGTCCACCAAGGTGTGGAGTGCGGTATCCTCGCGGCACTCTACTATAATCTAGAAAATTGTTAGTGTAGAAAAATAATATCCTCTTTGTATGTAGGATGTCGATGTCGAAAGGATGAATGAAAGAAGGTTGACAAAAGGTATTTATATGGCAGATGTAAATGGAGTTGTCGGAAGAGGAAGACCTAGGCGAATGTTCTTGGATCAAGTTCAAGAAGATCTAAGCAAAGGCCAGGTCAAAAGTACGTTTAACCGACGAGCCGGAACGGAATGAAAGTTGAAGAAGCGACAAAGGTATGTCAGAATCGTAGCAAATGGAAGGAAGTGGTCTTTGCCTACCTCTATGGGAAAGAGCGGTGATATTATGTATGTATGTAGCTAAACTTGTGTTTACTAGGTTTAAAATATATTATTAAAAAAATGTCATCATTACTTATTGTGTACTGTGTGGCTTTGAATTTTACATTTTATGAGGATGAAAAGTATTGAATCTAAAAAAGCAAACTAATGGTTACGGATGAAGAGAGAGAAACTAATGGAAGTGATGGCAGCGACTTGTCTATTTACCGAACCGTCTACAAATACTAATAAAAGATACGGGTTGACGTGAAACCTCTTCCGATTTTCGTCGGTTGATTGAATATCATTATTGAATGGCAAAGCAAACAACTCAATTGACACTGAACAGTTTTTCCGTTTTTTTTTTATTTTTTATATTATTTTTAAATAATAAGATTGTTTAAATGTTATAATAAGCGCATAACTCGAGAATTGCTATACCAATTCGGCTAATTGAATCCGAGGAAACTATTTTTAATCCAATAGCTTAGGAGTATAAACGAGTCATTACCTTAATAAACTGTTCATCATCAACATATATCAATTTTCTGTCATAAAATATTTTGAATAATTCCTGTGTCGCGGAGGACTTCACCAACATACAACTGACACAAATCACACTTAGACTCATGACAAGTATTATAATTGCGGATCACAATCATTTTCGCCCATTGTTTGAATCGAACTCACAAACTACAGCTCAGCAGTCAGGCTAGACCAACAGGTCAGTCACAAGTATATATCTAGTTGAGCTTTGTATATAGATAACCTACATATGCTCATGTTAATTTATATTTGAATATTAATTATGCTTTTTTTTTAATTCGACGTATTTTTATCTTCAACAAAACTAGCGTCCTTGAAATATGTAGAACAATGTCTAATATTGTTTATTTCCCGTTTCCTTAATCCACAATTATTTTATACATGCAGTTGTCCACGTGTTTACTTAAGTAAAAACTTAGGAAACATTATATCAAGTTGTCTATCCACTGAAGTAAAATTTATAGATTGTCTTGCACCCGTTCTTTGAGAATGGATTCTGGTTACTTTTTATTTGCAGACGAGAGAGAGTTATATTTTTGGTTTACAAACATACTTATAGAAAATGATGGCATAAACTAACTACTAGACTACATATATTCACGCCTATAACCGAAAACTAGTAGGCAGAAGCGTATCAAACGCCCACTTTTATTAACCATAATATAGTCCTATTTACGTTAGTGGGTGGGGTGGGGGGGGTGTATTAGGGGAACAATACTATACTTATTCTGTCAGATAAATAACAGTCCAATCCCTTAGTCTGATTGTACGACACTCACAGGTAGATGATTTGTTAATTAGGAAAGTATTGACAAATATAAATTCAGAAATCTTTCCTCTTCACCGGTTCTGTTCCCTTATCTGTCGATATCCATGATTTAAAGTAGCAACACTTACTTAGGTAAATTGTCAACAACCTAACAACTCACTCATCCGATTATAGTTTTTTTTTTTTTAAAAGCCCAAACCCAATTGTTGAAATTCGTGTAAATCACCTGAGAATACCGCTGTTCAGGGATATGGCAATATAAGTAATAAAGGGCGATAACTCTCATTACTATTTCTTTAGAAGGTAGCACTAAAGCTGGTCGTAACTTCATAGAGGAGAGCTTTGATATAAACATTTAGAGGTTTTATTTACTTTCGTTTTTACTTTGTTACATTTTATCTCATGTTTTGGAGGAGTGTGTGTATTTATATGAGGACATAAGCGGATCAAAAAAGATTTTGTTTGAATATATCGGAGGAGTTATGTATATTTCGGCTCAATCAGCTTGTAAGAAGTTGAATAACTACAAACATATATAATTCGATTATTAAGGTGATTCAAGTGACACAGTCAAAACACATCAAGACGTGAGGCTATTAGACGTAATAAAGAAACACCATCATACATAACCTTGTTCCTTGCGCAATTATATAAAAAAAATCTTTAAGAAGTATAATTACCTATTATATTCTGCTTTTGGGTGAGGGTCTTGTTAACTGTGTTAAATTTTATTTTCCTCTTCATCAGGTACAATAGCCTTTTTTTGAGGATTTCATAGATGGTTTAAAGTCGCTGAAATATATAATGTGATATTTACAGACTCCAAACTGTGATTCTGAACATATATTTATTTAATTAAATGACAAATGTGAGAGCCTGAATATAAACAAAAATATTAACTGTAGTCTCCGGAGGCCCAACTTCTCATCCCCTCTTTCCCCTCCCCTCATACCCCCTCTCCTCTTTCCCAGCTCCTTATCCACCTCTCTGCTTTCCTCTCCCCACATCCCCCTATCCCTCATCACCCTCGAAGGCGGGCAGCACACTTGCGACTCTTGAGTTGTAAGTGTCCATGGACGGTGGTTGTCACTTACCTTCAGGTGACCCGGCTGTTCGTCTGTCCCCCTATGGTATAAAAAGAAAAGAAAAAAGCCAATGTAGAATCATATTTTGTCATTGAAATCTATTGTACTTTTATTTGTTTGATAGTTTTGTTTAATCCGAAGATATCTTACGATACTACTTACATTTGAACAAATCTTTATTACATCAACTGTAGCCAATCTGATTAAATATCGATCTAGGTAGACTCGTATGAGCAACAGATGTCGTGATTTGGATGAGTTCATCTGTTATAAATAGATCAATCAAATATTTATGAATGGTACAAATTCGTGATCTGGAAAGTAAACGAGCGTAAAGTCAACATGCGATGCAAATAAAGCAATTATAAATTCTGTTTATAGCTTATGTTTCAAATTATCTAGTCTATTACTTCCGCGCTTGTAACAATGATTAATATTTCTATTTACTGTGGTTACAATCTATGTACTGTTAATGTAATTACACAATGAAAGATGCTCTGACTGACCCGACGTCTACTCATTACTAGTGATTTACGATCATGCACACACGGCCAAGCACACACGGATTTGCTCATCACGGACTCAGTTGATATGTGTAAACAAAAATATTGATAAACGCGGTATGTTTTTTTGGGCAAACGAGCAGACGGGTCTCTGCTGGCCTTTTAGGTAGGAGTACGCTCTTTTCTTGAAGGTTTGAAGGTCGTATCGGTTTGGAAAAACGGCAGGCGACATTTTGTTCCATAAGCTGGTTGTGCGAGGCAATAAGCTTCTGGAGAAGCGCACAGTGGTGCCAATCGTTCAGGTGATGGGGATGGATATTTTGTGGCGTAGGACGATGGCGGAAACCTGCAGCCGGTATAAGTCCGAACAATTCCTCTGAACACTCCTCATGATACAAGCGATAGAGGATGCAGAGTGAAGCCACATTTCTACGCAACGCCAAGGTGTCAAGTCGATCAGAAATAGCTTGGCAGTCGATGATGCGAGTCGCTCTCCCTGCATTACATGAAGTGTTGACAGGCAGAGGCTTATTGTACGCCCACATTTTGCGAACTATAATTATGTCCAAATAATGTAGTAGGGGGCGACTCTCCAGCTGATGATTGACATATTTGCTTTATGGACGAAGATTTGTCTGCCGAGCGTATTAAATAAAGTGTAATATCCCCATAATCCATTCTTTCTTCTTCAACGTCGCGTAAATCTGAACTGAGTTAAATTCAAATCTTGGAGTCTGTGTAACTTTTTTCTACAAATTTGAGAATAGAAGCGGAGATTAGAAAAACAAGCAGGTTATTCACAAATCGTTTTTCAGGTAATTCACAAAGTTTCATTCAGAGTGCGTATAATGCACTCTTGCACTTGATGACAAAACGGAAACTCGGAACTGGAACTTTTTATTGAAATTTTCAACGACATAACATTATAAGTGAGCTAAATGTTTGCATTGTCCCGTCTCCGTCCTGGGTAACTTTTTCAATTTCTCGCAGGCGGGACACCATCTCATGATCGCTACATCAGGTAAGAATTTTCCAAACAGATACATTCTTGTTGCTTTTAGATTAAAATTTACACTTTTTGCTAACCATAAGGTAGAGTGGGACACTCTCGTACTTTAGGGCAAGTTTATTGCCGTTTTCCGTGCACTATATATACTGTATGATAGACAACAGACCGATGGTACCGCCCTATTATCTTCCATCGAAAACCACACGTGACAAAGAAACATCATAAATATGTACATATTTATAAGGAAATACAAATAAGACTGCACGGATGGCGTAGCGGTTTATGTAGTCACCTCGCTACCACGCTATAGAGTGTTGTGGGTTCGATCCCCGCACGGAACAACACTTTATGTAATCCTCAAATTGTTGTTCTGAGTCTGGGTGTTCTTTGTGTCCGTTGTTTGAATGTTCGTAAAGTACCCGACATAGGAGTTAATGCGGGCGTCGTCCATTTTAAAAGCAAATAAAAGCAAAAATATAAAAATAATAGTAATATGTATTCCAGTAACATTAAAAAGGAGGAGTAAAATAGCCGTTTACTCAATAGACGGTCTTATCGCTTTACGGCAATCTCTTACAGGCAACCATAGCATGGATGTAAAAATCTGTTATGTAAGGGCAGTGTGGTGCACATCAAGTATATTATTCTGATAAACAAAGCATGTTTGAATGATATTTTATTAAACAAAACAATGATAACGTAAGAGTATACAAATACATAACATATAAGAAGATAAATATGCGTGTACGCAAAAATACGTGACATGACATATGCAGAATGCAGATTGACAATTATTACATGTTAATGTGGTAGAGCAATGCTTAGGCACAAATGGGCCGGCTCGACCGGTGCGATACCACGGCCTCACAGGAAACCGGTTGTGAAGTAACGCTTGCGTTGCATTTCCCCGAAATGAGTGAGGTTTCCGGAGGCCCAAAATCCCCCAACCCCCCTAATGATAGCGCTGTTAACAAAAAGGATACCCCAGGGGGGACCAGCGCTAGCATTGGAGAATCCCCCCTTGGACGTCCACCCTCAGTACGGAATATACCTGAGCGTGGACGCCCAGGCAGCCTCTCGTACTCCGGGGGGGCTCAACTGCGATCTCAAAATCTGCTCGGGGCAAGAGAAGGCATACCATGGCATTCCATGTCACATTTACTGTGGATTTTTGTAACATCAGCTGCTTACAGTCTGACCTCGACACTGTCCACCACCACCTTGAGACAGCAAAGCCGGCCTTGTTCTTTTTAACCGAGACGCAGATATCGTCTCCAGCGGACACATCCTACCTTTGCTACCTTGGGTACGGACTGGAACACTCCTTTGTTCCTAATGCTGATGTATGCGTGTACGTTAGAGATGATATCACTTCTCGCCGCCTCGGCAATCTTGAAGGTCGGGACCTCTCCATCTTATGGCTACGTGTAGACTGCGACGACCATCCCCGAATCTACGTATGCCTCTACAGGTCCCATAGCGGTGATGCCGAAACGGACCGACTCATCGACCACGTCCAAATGGCTACAGACTCAGTGCTCCAGCAGGTCCCATCCGCAGAGGTCGTGATTCTTGGCGACTTTAACGCCCATCACGCCGAATGGCTTGGTTCGCGCAAAACCGATCATGCGGGAAGATCTGTTCACGATTTCGCCTTGGCATATGGCTTGACGCAGCTGGTAGCAACGCCTACGCGAATCCCAGATGCAGAAAGCCACGTGCCTTCACTGTTGGATCTTCTGCTGACCTCACATCCTGACGGCTACAAAGTATCCGTTGAGGCCCCTCTTGGCTCTTCGGACCATTGCCTGATTAGGAGTATAGTGCCACTCGTTCACTCGCTGCGGCCGCGAGTTACAGGCAGTCGCCGCGTATGGCACTATAGGTCAGCAGATTGGAATGGAATGCGAATATTCTTTGCATCCTACCCATGGGGGCAGCTTTGCTTCTCGCCGGGTGATCCCAATGTCGTTGCCGACTCTGTCGCGGATTTTGTGCTTCAGAGTATGGAACTTTTCATTCCATTCTCCCTGATTCCCACAGGTGGCAAGTCCCAGCCCTGGTTTGGTCGAACCTGCAAAGCGGCGTCCCGCCGAAAACAGGAATGTTACCAAGCATGGGCTAATGCAGCGACAGTACGGGATGTAAAGACCAGAACATTAAAGAAGCAATTTAACTTGGCCTCCAGGTCCCTCAAAAGAGTAATTGCTGGGGCGAAGTCGGTTCACATCGGCAGAATTGGCGAGAGACTAGTGAGTCTACCTTCCGGAACTCGTGCATTCTGGTCTCTTACCAAAGCTGTCCAGGGGAATAAGTTCCCCTGGACAGCTTTGGCAAGAGACCAAAATGCACGAGTAAGCCATCCGTTCCACCTCTGCACATAGGAGATAATTCGTTGGCCCACGACGCTAAAGAAAAAGCCGATCTTCTGGGCAAACTCTTTGCGTCCAACTCAACCCTGAACGACAGGGGAACGCACCGCCGACCATACCGCAGTGCGAGAGCCGCATGCCGGAATCCGGTTCGACGTTCTTAAGTCGAGTGGGCCCGATAGAATCCAACTACAGACCAATAGCCATCACCTCCTTGTTCTCCAAGATAATGGAATCCATTGTTAACTGCCAGCTCCTCCGGTACTTAGAAGACCACCAGCTCCTCAATGATCGACAATACGGCTTTCGTCGGAGTCGTTCAGCTGGTGATCTTCTTGTTTACTTGACTCACCGGTAGGCACAGGCAATCGAGACCAAGGGGGAAGCGTTGGCCGTTAGTTTAGACGTGGCGAAGGCCTTCGATCGGGTCTGGCACAAAGCGCTCCTTGCGAAGCTTCCTTCCTATGGGCTTCCCGAGAAACTGTGCAATTGGCTCACCAGTTTTCTTACAGACAGAAGCATCAAGGTCAGAAGCGTTGTTGACGGTACATGCTCCGACTCCAAGTCTGTTAATACTGGTGTCCCACAAGGCTGTGTGCTATCACCCACGCTGTTAATTCTGCATATCAATGACATGCTGCAGATTAGCAGCATCCATTGCTATGCAGACGATAGCACGAGTGATGCCCTTTACACCGGCCGCGCTAACATTTCTCGGGTAAACGTCATCGAAAGCCGATCCAAACTTGTGTCTGAAATCGAAACTTCTTTATCAAAAGTTTCAGATTGGGGTCGACTTTACCTAGTCCAGTTTAACCCCACGAAGACACAAGTTTTGCGCGATCCCTAACTGCATCAGCCAGTATCGGAATCCTTGGCGTCGATATATCAAGCGAAGTCCAGTTTCGCGGTCACGAGTAAGGCCATATTAGCCTCGAAGAAGCTTGGTGTGCTAAACAGATCGAGACCGTAGTTTACTCCGGCCCACCGCCTGCAAACTTTATAAGGCGCAGGTTCAGCCGCACATGGAATACTGTTCTCATATCTATGCAGGTGCACCCTTGACCGCATTCAACGGAGAGCGACTCGCATCATCGACTGCCAAGATATTTTTGATCGACTTGACACCTTGGCGTTGCGTAGAGATGTAGCTACACTCTACATCCTCTATCGCTTGTATCATTGGGAGTTTTCAGAGGAATTGTTCGGACTTATACGACCTTCAAACCTTCAAGAAAAGAGCGTACTCCTACCTAAAAGGGCGGCAACGCACTTGTGACTCTTGAGTTGCGGGTGTCCATGGGCGGCAGTAGTCACTTACCATCAGGTGACCCGTCTGCTAGTTTGCCCCCTATCGCATAAAAAAAAATACATCTTTCTGTGAAAGATAGTGTTCCTTGACTAGTTTTTAAAAATAGGCAGTAACTGTGCTTATCTAACTTCTACCGGTAAGGCATTCAAGAGCCGACTTCTTGAACCGAGAAGGAATTATATACAAACTTTTTTTTCCGACGATCTCAAAAGTTTAGAATGGGTATCGTTCAAAAAACTTGGCCGTTGTTTAAGATAAGGTAGACAGGGGATTAAATAGAACACTAAATTACAGTGACAATATATATTATATGTATTCCGGTGAAGCCATATAGGTAAATACTTAAGCTTCATTTTTCGCTATTCAAAAATATAAATCGTGTACAAAGATTTTGGAGTCCCTCAAACTTTTTAAGTTGGTCTTCGATGAGATCATCGATCGAATCTCGAAATGAAGGAATTATGCAAACACAATTTGAATGCATACATACATACGCTCACGCCTCTGCCTGCCGCTTAGAGGATAGATCCTCTAAGCGGAAGGCAGAGGTGTATAAAACACCTACATTTTGCCAATAAGAATTTGGTTCCACTATCGTAATAGGGGGCAAGCCTATTTCTGTCAACGAGGCTGTATGACTGTATACGTACTGTCTTATAGATACCAGTCCAATTCTTTAGTCGCATTTTACGACATCCACGGAAAGAAATGGGATGGATCTATTCTACTCGCCCGAGAAGCACACGGCAACACAGTTTTAGTGATAGTGGGTAAAAAGTTGCGAAGCCTCCGCAATGAACCTACAGCGGCAAAGATTTTATCACTTAGTTCAGCAGTGCAGCTGTGGACCCTAGGTTAAACAAATATTAATTTATCCCATTGTCAGTGAATTGCGGTAAAAGTGACCAATAAAATTTTGGTCGTCAGCCTGGAGCTTCCAAGAACAATAACATGTGCTTTGCCTGGGTTACGTTAAGAGAGCGTAATATGCGAAGTAAAACTTTTGTCATTTAACTTGACAGCCTGTTTATTAATGAAAGATGATCAGACTTAGAAACTATTAATTTAACAAGAAAATGATTTGCGAAGTAATTTCTTATCAAAATATAACTTAAAAGTAGTTCGTCGCTTATAATTATTCGTCGGATTATAATTAACTTCAATAGATTATATAGTAATGTCAAAATTACAAATAAATGGCCCAGTGAGTAAAGACACGTCATATGGTTAAATTTCGAATCTCAGCCTAAAATAACGTGCCTATAAGGAGTGTCATAACTCATAACCCGATGGGAATCTACCCTTATCTCTAAATAACTATCTCATAACGTTAAACCGTCAATCTATTTCCCCTTCAGTCATTACTTGCATATTAATGGTTCCTTTGAAAACCTAAAGTAATGTTGAAGTAATTATTAAAATGGCATTGCAGAAAACAAAGGTAGATACAGTTTGTAGTTTGTGTGTGTATCTTTCTTACTGTCTGTCTGTCTGTGGTATCATTGTTCCTGAAGGGATAAACTTTTTCATTGAAAAAGTGTTTTAATCGAGAGTATCCTTAGCTATTTAAAGAACTATATTTCAAAAAAATCTGCTCAGCTCACTTGCTAGTAACTGTTCAGATATAAAGCCAATTAAAAGATAATTCCGTATATCAATAGCGATGTCAGCGAGGGCAGGTTTCAGTCAATGATCTGTAATCTGTTGTTATTGTACATCTTATAAACATTGACACTAAATCTTATAACAAGAAGTATACAGTTTAAATTTGATTAAGTATTGAATTTACTCTTATCGTAAACTCGTGTTGTTGTGAAGATCAGATGATTTATTTTTTGATTGATATTTATTGGGTTTATATAAACCTTTCTTTCAAAACATAACAAGGCTGGCAACGCACATGTGCAGCAGTAGTCTTCTACTATCAGGTGACTTATCTGCTTGCTTACCTCCCTATAACATGAAAGAAATAAATATTATATAATAACGTTATTAGTTGTAGTTAAACGCGATTAGACAAGCGTATTGTAGGGCAGCCCTGCGGCACAATAAAGTGACGTCTTGAAGAAGGGGGCTATCAGCGGATGGATACGGACTGAAAGAAAGAAAGAAAATATATTTATTTTGTACTCACACAAAGGCAAAGGGAGGCCTTCATCCAGCAGTGGATGGCGATAGGCTGCTAGTGATGATGATGATGATGAAAGATATAAACCGCCCGAAGTTTCGAAGTTTTTAATTAAGGTGAATTTATATATTATTAGGTACATTTTTGTTATAATTTTGTTAAGGGTTTTGTAAATACATAATATGATCATACGCAAATGGAGAAACATTGAACACATTGTTTAATCCTTTTAGACACATATACACAATAGAGATTATTTTTGTTATCAAACATCTTTTTTATTGAGATAGGGGGCAAGCGAGCAGACGGGTCACCTCATGTTAAGTGACTACCGCCGGCCATGGACCAAGAGTCACAAGTGCGTTGCCGGCCTTTTAGGGAGGAGTACCCTCTTTTCTATTAGTATTTGCGACTATTTGTTTCAAAGGTTGGTTGCGCGAGGCGAAAAGCTAATGGAGAAGCGCACAGTGGTGGAGTGCTAATCATCCTACATTACACCAATCTTGGCATCGGAATTCTTGTATATCCTTACATTATTTGACTAATGGGCAGAAGCTGTTTAAAAACAAAGTATACTTAACTCCCGATGGCTTTTGAAATACTTAAATCCGGATGAATGAGTGTAGTAAAATTCCCATTGACTATTTCAATCTTAGGGTAATTGAACGAGACATCCTAATGCAGTCCCTTATCATCCCTATAATCGACTATAGTGATGTATGTTATTTCGACCTGAATGCAGATCTGCTCAATAAACTTGACGGACTTCTTAATAACTGAATTCGATTTATTTTTAATATTCGCAAGTATGACCACGTGTCTGCTTTACGTTCTGAATTAAAATGGCTTCCGATTCGCCACCGACGTGATCTTCGCGCACTGACTTCTCTCTTATCTTTTCTTAGCCCTCCATCTCCTCCGTCTTATGTAGCACCCTATCTTCGTTTACTGTGCTCAAATCATGACAGAAATCTTCGTTCCTCACACATCAATCTTCTTTTATGTCCTCCTCGTAACTTCGACTTCGTGAACGCTTGATTCTATGTCCAATCTGTTCTTCTTTGGAATGCCCTCCCACTCGAAAGCAGGATGTCCACAAACCGCTTTATGTTTAAAAAAAGGGTAGGTGTACTCCTGCCCAATGAGTTGGCTTAATTGTCACACAATTTTTTTTTCTTTCTTCTATTTCTTTTTCTTTACGTAAGTAATAATGTATATATAATTTTGTATATGTAATAATGTGTATAACCTTTTAATTTTCTTGTATTTATACTACTTTTAAACTAGTTCCTTTTTTCTTATTTTTTTTATATTATAGGGGGACAGACGAACAGACGGGTCACCTGATGGTAAGTGACACCGCCGTCCATGGACACTTGCAACTCAAGAGTCGCAAGTGCGCTGCCCGTCTTTGAGGGTGATGAGGGATGGGGGATGCAGAGAAAAGGAAGGAGGGGGAAGTGGGCTTCCGGAAACCTCACTCAATTCGGGGAAATGCAACGCAAGCGTTACTTCACAACCGGTTTTCTGTGAGGCCGTGGTATCGCACCGGTCGAGCCGGCCCATTCGTGCCTAAGCATGGCTCTACCACTTTCTCCCTTATTCTTCGCACCTACCACTTTTATTTCTGCAACACCCGAAGGTTGACCAGCAGAGAATGCCTAAGGCATTAAGTCCGCTTTGTAAAATATGTGCATTAAGTTAAATAAAAAAAAAAATGGTAAAATATCTGGTACTTCTAGAAGACTGCTCGTAATGAGGCTCACACATTTTTTATTACACTTAAACCTATTTTGTATTGTGTCAATACAGTTTTTTTTTTATATATTATAAGAGGACAGACGAACAGACAGGTCATCTGATGTGATGTGGTCACGTGACGAGGGATGAGGGGATGCGGGGATGGGAAAGAAGAGAGAGAATGAGGAGATGGGAAAAGGGGAGTGGGACAGGGAAGAGAAAAAAGGCGAGAGTATGGCCTCCGGAAACCTCACTAATTTGGGGGAAATGCAGCAACCGGTTTACTGTAAGGCCGCTTGAGCTGGCCCATTCGTGCTTAAGAATTGGTCAAACGAGTTAATAAAATGAATGATATTTAGATTTTAGAGCACCCTGATTGCTCGAGCTATTGTTCAACTCGCTAATCCACATGTATAACCAATATCCTTTTCTTTTTCTCTATTTCCTTCTCTTGCTGGCAATATACTCTAAATGTTCCCATTTAAGTCCCAAAAGTGCCCGGACGGTAATAGGCTTCTCCCTATTACGTAAATGGACTGCTTTGTAATCGGAAAATTAACGTTAATTAGGTTAATTATATATATTTAAATGAATAAAAGTTTAATGCATACATAGATAATTATTATTTGAACATTCTTAAGAACTGACAAACTAATATTAATATCATACGCTTTTTGATAATAAAAATTTGATGTTGAATAGTAGCCATTGTTTCTTTGCAGATAAACTTATCTAAAATACTCTAATATCTAAATTACTTCTTTTTAAGGCGGAGATTCTATAAACACTAGAACGTCGACATTATTTGTTCAATATTTTTGAACAAATAATATTTGTGCAGTCTTTGTTCAATGCTGTATGCTTTTGAAGCAGAAAGATTGTCGGTATCTTGTTAAACGCTTTGGAATTTAATAATTTATCGTAAAAATGAATGTTACGCAGCCGCCGAGGCCACGTTACATAATTTCACTTACAATTTAATAGTTTTTGTATGAACTGTATAATAAGTTATCTAAATATATGAAATACCAAATGAGTAACAATTAGTGTCTTGTCTAATGTAATCTAACCAAAGTAAGATTATAAGGAACGTTGGAAGCAAGCCTTTATAATTAATACCGTCCATATATAAACCATCTCATCATCATCATGTATTTTGAAATACATACAAAAACGCACGTATCACCCAGAAATGGGCAGAGGCGTATTGAACATCCATAGTGATCCGGCTATAGCCATCATCCGGGTACTTTAAGAATTAAATGCGAAAATTGTGTATTTATTAAGAGCAAAGGTGAGTTTAGAAAAAGAAGGAAAAAGATTTTACCATGAGATACCATGAAACTCGAATTGGCTGAAGCCGCGAAGTCCGCGCAGTGTAGCACGCGGGTATGGTATTTTTGACGATATTTTATTAAGACTTGGTATGTTATCGACGCTGTAGCGATCTGCGATGTAAGCTACTACATCGCAGATCGCTACAGATTAGACTACGTAATGTCTCACACGCCTATTCCCCCTCTCACGCTCAGTGAACATTGTGGTACAGCTATTAGGCTGTACCACAATGTCCATTAGGTCTATCCGTATTAGAAAGTATATCTAACATTTCAGTTTTGAGAAGTTTTGCTTTTATTTTTTTTTTTTTTTTATTTGTAAGCCTACCATAATGACTCCACTTTGCCTGATGGTAAGCAATAAATGGAGTCCAAGAGTGGTGGTCACCATCCTCATTGCATGTCTAGTCAATGCAGCATGGTGACCTACACTATGGCGGCCTGGTGAGATGCTTTTTCACGCCCCGCTTAAAAGACCCGGGATCAAATTGGGAAGGAAACACGTGCGCTGGTAGAGAATTCCAGGCTTTCACTGATCGGCACAGGAAAGAAGAGCCAAACCGTTTCGTTCGGGATCGCATATCTTCGACTCGCAAACGGTTACTCCTCAGGCCAGCACGTGTAGTCCTGTAGAGGAAGGGAGAAGGTGGGACCAATTGGAAGAGCTCGTCAGAACACTCCCCGTGATGTAGGCGATAGAGAACTGCCATAGAGGCGAGGAGGACCTCAGGACAGTCTATAATACGGACTGCGCGTCGCTGCAACCGATCGAGAGCGTCAAGCAGATACTGCGCATAGCCATCCCAAAGATGAGAGCAGTACTCCACGCAGGAGCGAACCTGGGTCTTATATAAAAGACACAAATGCTCGGGCGGGAAGAACCGTCTCACCTTGTTCAATACACCGAGCTTCCGCGAGGCCGCCTTAGTGACGCTCTCGATGTAATCACGCGGATTGAGATCCCGACAGATGTCCATACCCAGTATACTGAGCCTATCCTGTAGTGGCAGTTGAGTGTTCTGAAGAGTAGGAAGGGGAAGGAATGGAGACCTTTTATTTGAAAACGCGCACGCCTGTGTTTTCTTGGCGCTGAACTAGACCAGATTCTCACAACCCCATTGAGAGATGCGGCTCAAGACCCGGTCTAGCTCAGCGACAAGCTCCTGTCGTTTTCCCTCAACGTCTGCTAGCTTGGCAGCAGGATGTCCAAAGTATCGCCCGTGTACTCTGCTGTTGTCTGCATAACAATGTATGTTGCCAAGAGCCAACATATCATTGATATGCAGAAGGAACAGCGTGGGCGATAGGACGGAGCCGAGGTTTGGAGAAAAGCGAGCGATGCCAGACCCTATCGAAGGCCTTGGCAATGTCGAGGCTGATGGCCAAGGACTCCCCATGCCTATCTATAGCCTCACCCCAAAGGTGTGTGACGTACGCTAGAAGATCACCCGTGGATCGGTTCGGCCTAAAACCATATTGCCGATCATTTAACAAGGAGTGATCATCTAGGTGGCGGATTAATTGGGTGTTGATTATCCGCTCGAGCACCTTACAGAGTACGGAGGTGACGGCTATAGGACGGTAATTAGCTGGATCGGAGCGGTCGCCTTTTTTGGGAATGGGTTGTACGTCCGCCTCTCCTCCGGAACAATTCCCGAGGAATAGGACAGGCGATACAAGCGCGTCAGTACAGGAGACAACTCTGGTGCACAGTTTTTAAGAACCACCGCCGGAATACCGTCGGGTCCACTGGCTTTCCGAACATCGAGTGACCGAAGCTCCGCACGGACATCCCTCTGCCGGATGCGAATATCCCGCATTGCGGAGTCGCAAGATGCAATGGTGGGCGGGTGAGCGCCACGGTCGTCGATTCTTGAGTTAGCCGCAAAGAGGTCAGCAAGAAGTTTCGCTTTCTCTTGCGGCTCGTGGGCCTGTGATCCGTCAGGGTACTTCAGCGGTGGCAGCGTAGGCTGGCAGTAGTTGGACTGCACGGCTTTGGCCAATCGCCAAAACTTACGGCTACCCGTAGGGTATGCGAAGAGTTCTTGACCAAACCGTGCAATGCGCTGGGCATCTGCTCTGATGTAAGCCCTCTTGCATTCCTTAGTGGCTTTGTTAAACGCTACTTTTATCAACATCTTGGTCACAATGAGCGCGGGCCCTGATCCATGCGCGGTAGGCTGACTGCTTTTGAGCGACAGCACGGGTGCTCTCGCGATTAAACCAGGGACGGGTCTTTGTACTTACTCCATACCGACAGTGATTTCGTCAGCCACGGCAGACGCACTTTGCGACAATGCAAAATAATCCCGCATTCCATCCCAGTCTGCTGACGAGTAGTGCCATAACCGTCGCCTTGTTACCACAGGCCGTGGTGGGGCAACAAGAGGCACCGAGGTGGACACCAGGCAGTGGTCGGAGGATTCCAGAGGGACGTGAACCGTTACACTGTACTGCGCTGGGTGACTCGTCAGCAGAAGGTCTAGCAAAGAGGGCGCTTGACCCGATATGTCTGGTATCCTAGTGGGCTGGAGTACCAGTTGGGTAAGGTCCTGCGTGAGAGCGAATGCGTGGGCAGTTCGACCAGCGTGGTCCGTTCTGGAAGATCCCAGCCAGAAGTCATGGTGGGCATTAAAGTCTCCCAAAAACACCAGTATGGCTGTCGGGAACTGCTCCTGCGCTTTGTCCGTTGCGTGACTCATGTAGTCAAAGAGTCGAGTTGTCTCGGAGTCTCCGGAATGGGACCGATAAAGGCAAACTTAGATCCGGCTCATAGAGCCAAAATCCACGTGAAGCCAAAGGATGGAGAAGGATGCGTCTTCTAGGCAGTGCAGACGGCGACAACAAACATCCGCCCTGACGAAAAGACATACCCCAGCCCTCGCGAGGAAGCACTCCTCTAGCACGTAGCCGGGATAGTAGAGATATGCCGTGTCGGCAGGGCGGCGTATTTGTGTCTCCGTAAGAAAAAGCATGGCCGGCCGAGCCGTCTCAAGGTGCTGGTGTACGGCGCTGAGGTTTGCATGGAGTCCACGTATGTTAGTGAACTCCACCTCAAAAAGCGGGATGGTGGGAGAGGAGCATGCCGCTGTTGGACCATTTTTCTTTCTTTGTACTACTGCCATGATAAGAGTTGGGAAAGGGGGCGTAAAAGGCATGACAGTCATCGTGACTGTGTAAACTGAGACTGAAAATACTGTGTCATCATGTAACGGTGAGGCATGGCGGAGACCGAACCGCCGGACGGAAGGGCCCCCGTACCCTTCCGGAAATGGACGCCGGGTCCCACCGTCCGGTCACCAACCGGCACGACGAGCCACTCCGTGGATTATGCGCGACCTGACGGGGCAGCCTCCCAGGGTGGTTAGCCGTGGTTGGGCCCCTCTCTATGCCGCGGGCGGCCAGCGGCACCACCGTTTCTACGGGTCTCCCTGGCCGACGGTTTGATCCACGCCACCCTCACAATGATTCTACGAGCACTCCACTGCTCACACACATACCACGATAACTGTCACCCCTGCATCATTGGGCCTCCGGCGCACTCGCTCACCTGCGAAAGACGACAGCAGGAATGTTGTCGCTTTAGGCTGGTTTTCTGTGAGAGGGTAGTACTGCCCCGGTCGAGCCGGCCCATTCCTGCTGAAATCAGCGTGGCTCTACTACCTTTATAGAAACACTTTTATAGAACCACAAAAAGACGACATTAAATGTACATTTAACATGTCACCTATTGTCAGGACATGGAACGCTCAACAATTGGAGACGCGAAAGCGAATGGAGACGAAGAGGACACTAAATTTGTTTACAATGTAAATGACAAATTTAGACTGTTTCAATGTCATTTGACCAAAAGACGCATTTTGTTTTTATTCAAAGATTAAGTCATAATTTTCTTCTCTAAGTATTCTTGGATGCAACTGTACCCCCTTGCACCCTGCTGCCGGGCGGGCTGTCTTTGCCTGCCCTGATGGGAGAAAGGCGTGAGCTTATGAATGTCTTATATCAAAATCAATCTCCTTCAAAGCGACTTCTTAGACGTCTTCAGAGGATACATTACTCACTACTGTTGTTAATAGTTGTAACACTTTTAAGCTTACTAGAGATCGCCTGTTGGTCGATATTAGACTATAATATATCATTAAGTGTTGAATGTTTTGTATAACAGTTTTATCAACCACTATAACCTGAACTCTCATATCGTGTCTAAATCATTTTGTTACTTTTTGTTGTTGCGATCTTTATAACTACAAATTTATAACATATTATTTTTTCACATTCTAAAAGAAATAACCGTATCAAAACATGTAAACCTATTTTACCTGAACGTACACACATGATCAAACGGCGTCCCGAATAATATTATGCTAAGTCGTACTAGATAAACAAAGGGGACAGACCGTTGAACCTGAACTGAGGAAAATAATGTTCCATAAGTGTCTTCGTGATGACGCATTCCAAATACATGTACTATATATATAATAATAATTTATCTGTTATAAAATCGATGTAATATCAAAAGTTTTATAATCTCATCATCGAGTGTGTATTTGTTGTAAAATGGCAGATCAGACTCAATAAAGTTCGATCTATTGTTGCGTATTCTATATAAGGTAATAATCAAAATATATACTGTTGCAACTTGAATAAGTGAAATTTATAGAAGACACGTAACGGATAAATAGCTTTTCGTATTTTTTCTCTTTCATTACAACAATTGACTGCATGAATGGCTGAGTGGTTTAAGTGTTGTTCAATCCCCACACGGGACAACACTTTGTGTAATCCTAGAATTGTTGTTCTGAGTGTGGGTGTTCTTTGGTACCGTTATTTTAATGTTTATAAAGTCTCCCGCTATACAAGGAAAAGTTTTGAAAAAACAATGTGTGTTACCAGTAAAAAATAAAAAAAAAGTGCCGAAATCAGAGCCACATTTATATAAAAAACGCTAACATAGATTTCACAAATACAATTGTTTATGCAAGCACCTCACGTATGGCCGGCCGCTGTCGGCTTTACCGTCAACACGATTCTGGAAATTGATTCAAGGGTCATCATGTTAATCAGTTATAAGCAATAAGCTACCGATGCACGACCACGACATCTTGAACTCCATATTGATTCGTAAATATTATATGTAGATGTGTTGGGAACTTCCTCACAGGTCGTGTTGTCTGAAAACCGGTTGTAAGGCAAAGTTTGCGTTGTCTTTCACCGAGTGACTGAAGTTAACCGAGGCCCAACCCTCCTCTTATCGTTCCCTTCTCTCCTTTCTCTGTCAAAAAGGCGCGCAGTGCAATTGCAAGTTTGAAGTTGCAGGTGTCCATGGGCGGCGGTATTCGTTTACGATCAGTAAATTTACAACCATCTGCGTGTTTGCTCACTATGCCATATAAAAAAAGGACATCAATATATTATATACGCCGCCCTTTATGCCGGTAATACTAATAAACGGCACATCGCGGAATACTTTCAGAGCGCAATCTCAATACGTGGAAAGACAATGACTGACAATATTTTAAGTACTGTGTGTTTATAGCTTAAATCCCTTCTTCTTCACCTGGTTTGTGAACCTCGATTTGTAAAAGTAACCTTAAGTATTATATTTTTGACTCCAAATTGGTTATTTTTCTTAGTTCAAACTGTTTTTCTTTCCCCTACCCTTACAGCCATAAAGAAATAGCAACGAATGAAAAACTAAACCGCAGTCTGTGTCCTTAGAAACATCGGAATTGCTAAACTCTTACTATGTTTAATAGGATTTTCTACTTCTTTCATATATGACATGGTTTTACTTCAGGCACTTTGGCTGGAGATTACTGAAATAGCTAAATGGCTATTACGTGAGGATTTTACAGTCTTTGTTGTGTAATGCTAAGAGATCGTATCACAAAGATTGATTCTACATAAGATGCACCAGACCTTGCCATTCTAAGACCAGTAATTTTGGCTGGTGAAATCTTATTTGAAGTGTTATCACAGCATATTGCAATCTCTGCAGATGCTTGCTCGCACAGTAATACATCAATCCGCCTACGTGTTAAAGTGATATTACGAATGACGCTTGCGGCCTTGTGTTCTCTAAGGCCAAATGACTAACGGATGGTATCGAAATTTACCTGATGCAATCCGGTTTAAAATGTTATCAGTCCTAGATGTGATAATTTTTAGATGATCTTGTAAACGGTAAGAAGGTAGGGCAGACTTAAATCACGAAAGCCTTTTTCGTCGGGCTTCAAGTGTAAACGGGGAAAAAAATCTTATTGTTTCCTGCAGACACGGAGCTAGTTGAATAATAGTTAACTCTACCGTTACGTGTTCTTGTGATGTGATATGATTTCAAGGTGGCATCACACCTTGAAACACTCTAAAACTTACCTATTTTTTACTATATGTGCTTACTCTGTTGGAACTTTTAGCGAACAGTGCAAAGATGGAATGGCAGGAGTATTGGTGACGCACACACACGTCCTCCTCCGAAAACGCTCCTCAGCCGGGTATTGTGTACCACTATGTAATCTTTACTAGTTCACGTACTATACTTTATACATCAATCTACTAATATACATAAGATAGAGTTTAAGTTACTGTTTTTAATTTTATATACATTATATCGACTGGCCTGTTGGTCAAGTGGTTAGTGACCCTGACTGCTAAGCCAGAGGTCGTGGGTTCGATTCCCACCCAGGACAAATATTTGTGTGATAAGCATGATCACTTGTTCTGTGTCTGGGTGTAATTTATCTATTATATGTATGTATTTAGAAGTATACAAGTTTATCGGCAGTCTGGTTAAAATAGTACCAGCTCTGTTTAGTTTGGTATTAGACCGCTGTGTGTGAGATGTGTCAAGATTATTATTATTAGATTATTGTTATATATAACCCGTCGAAGTTGAAAAGTTCTTTTATCATTTGCATTTTCCCAATTAACGTAGTTTATGTGATATTTGATCGTTCTGAGTGCAGTCGTAACCATGCAGAAAGCAGATGATAAATCACTGATACACATTTCTGCGTGTGAATAAATTATGTGTTATTTTCCATCACAAAAAAAAAACAGACGATTCATAATTTCGGGAATAGCGCTTTTTGGAATAAAGGTATCTACTCTTTTTTGAACCCTTGGCATAGTATATAAAAAATGTCATGAAGTAGGAAGTAGTCATTTAAAACTGTAACTTTTTATACGTGGTAGAGCCACGCTTAGGCACGAATGGGTTGGCTCGACCGGTGCTATTCCACGGGCTCACAGAAAACCGGTTGTGAAGTAACGCTTACTTTGCATTTCCCTGAAATGGGTGAGGACACCCCAGGGGGGTACCAGCGCTAGCGTTGGAGAATTCCTCCCTGGACGTCCACCCTCAGTCAGGCCCCTCGTACTCTCTACTCTCAATTGCGCTCTCAAAATCTGCTCGGGGCAAGAGAAGGCATATCATGGCACCCCCTGTCACGATTACCGTGGATTTTTGTAACATCAGTTGCTTACAAACTAACCTCGACACTGTCCACCACCACCTGGAGACAGCAAAGCCGACCTTGCTCTTTTTAACCGAGACGCAGATATCATCTCCAGCGGATACATCCTACCTCTGCTACCCTGGGTACGGACTGGAACACTCCTTTGTTCCTAAGGCTGGTGTATGCGTGTACGTTAGAGATGATATCACTTCTCGCCGCCTCGGCAATCTTGAAGGTAGGGACCTCTCCATCTTATGGCTACGTGTAGACTGCGACGACCATCCCCGCATCTACGTATGCCTCTACAGGGCCCATAGCGGTGATGCCGAAACGGACTGACTTATCGACCACGTCCAAATGGCTACAGACTCAGTGCTCCAGCAGGTCCCATCCGCAGAGGTCGTGATTCTTAGCGACTTTAACGCCCATCACGCCGAATGCCTTGGTTCGCGCAAAACCGATCATGCGGGAAGATCAGTTCACAATTTTGCCTTGGCATATGGCTTGACGCAGCTGGTAGCAACGCCTACGCGAATCCCAGATGTAGAAAGCCACGTGCCTTTACTGTTGGATCTTCTGCTGACCTCACATCCTGACGGCTACAAAGTATCCGTTAAGGCCCCTCTTGGCTTTTCGGACCATTACCTGATAAGGAGTATAGTGTCACTCGCTCACTCGCTGGTTTGGTGGAACCTGCAAAGCGGCGTCCCGCCGAAAGCAGGAATGTTACTAAGCATAGGCTAATGCAGCGACAGCACGGGATGTAAAGACCAGCACATTAAAGAAACAATTTAACTTTGCCTCCAGGTCCCTCAAAAGAGTAATTGCTGGGGCGAAGTCGGCTCACATCGGCAGAATTGGCAAGAGACTAGTGAGTCTCCCTTCCGGAACTCGTGCATTCTGGTCTCTTGCCAAAGCAGTCCAGGGGAATTTTTGTAAGCCATCCCTTCCACCTCTGCACATAGGAGATAATTTGTTGGACCACGACGCTAAAGAAAAAGCCGATCTTCTGGGAAAACTCTTTGCGTCCTACTCGACCTTAGACGACGGGGGAAACGCACCGCCGACCATGCCGCAGTGCGAAAGCCGCATGCCGGAAGTCCGGTTTACACAAAGGGCAGTGCGTAAAGCACTCCTTTCCCTCGACGTTCTTAAGTCGAGTAGGCCCGATAGAATCTCTCCTATCGTGCTGAAGACGTGTGCGTGTGTGTGTGAAGATTGTGATCTTCTCATTTACTTGACTCACCGGTGGGCGCAGACGATCGAGACCAAGGGGGAAGCGTTGGCCGTTACTTTGAACGTGGCGAAGGCCTTCGATCGGGTCTTGCACAAAGCGCTCCTTGCGAAGATTCCTACCTATGGGCTTCCTAAGAAACTGTGCAGTTGGCTCACCAGTTTTCTAACAGACAGAAGTATCAAGGTCGTTGTTGACGGTGCATGCTTCGACTCCAAGTCTGTTAATTCTGGTGTCCCACAAGGCTGTATGCTATCACTCACGCTGTTTCTTCTGCATATCAATGACATGCTGCACATTAGCAGCATCCAGTGCTATGCGGACGATAGCACGTATGATGCCCTTTACACCGGCCGCGCTAACATTTCTTGGGTAAACGTCATCGAAAGCTGATCCAAACTTGTGCCTGAAATCGAAACTTCTTTATCAAAAGTTTCAGATTGGGGTCGACTTAACCTAGTCCAGTTTAACCCCACGAAGACACAAGATTTGCGCGTTCACCGCTAAAAAGATGCCATTGGTCGTATCACCTGAATTTGAGAGCACTTCCCTAACTGATCTATCTATCGAAATTCTTGGCGTCGATATATCAAGGGAAGTCCACTTTCGCGGGTAAGGCCATAAAAGCCTCGTATAAGCTTGGTGTGCTAAACAGATCGAGACAGTAGTTTACTCCGGCCCACCGCCTGCAACTTTGCGCAGGTTCGGCCGCACATGGAATACTGTTCTCATCTCTATGCAGGTGCACCCCAGTACCAGCTTCTCCCTCTTGACCGCATTCAACGGAGAGCGACTCGCATCATCGACTGCCAAGATATTTCTGATCGACTTAACACCTTGGCTTTGCGTAGAGATGTAGCTTCACTATGCATCCTCTATCGCTTGTATCATGGGGAGTGTTCAGAGGAATTGTTGGGTCTTATACCGGCTGCAGGTTTCCGCCATCGTCCTACGCGACAAAATATCCACCTGGACCATTGGCACACCACCACTGTCCGATTATCCAGAAGCTTTTTGTATTCATATTTCCGAACCGATACGACCTTAAAAACTTTTAAGAAAAGAGTGTACTCCTACCTAAAAGGCCGGCAACGCACTTGTGACTCTTAAGTTGCGGGTGACCATGGGCGGCGGTAGTCACTTAGCATCAGATGACCCGTCTGCTCGTTTGCCCCCTATCGCATAAAATAAAAGCTAATGCACTAACACACTTTTGCAGTTATGATATTAGATTACTTTTGATTTATTGATTTAGAATGAGATCGATTGTTGAATTTAGGACAAAATCCCGTAATCATAAGGTCAACGGAAAACATCCCGTTGCAATACATTTAGACTACGGTTACACATGTTTTTTAGTTATTTATTCAGTGCGACAAAGAAACGAATTCACTTTTACATTTATAACTTTAGTTAGGGTTAGGAAAGTTAGGACTAGGATTACACAGGCCTTAACTTTAACTCAATATACATAGACTGCAGGAGCTCAAGTTCCCACAAGCTCAAATCTTATCATACTTAGATTTTTATTTTAATATGAATAAAAATCAATGTTTACACCTACAAACATTAGCAGTGAGTGGGAATCGAACTTGCGATCCCTGACTTTGACATACAATACACACTTCGTAATTAGAAAACAGAAACATAGTGTCTTCATTAGGTATCTGGTTTCTTACATATTATGATCCTAATTTATTTCATAACTATGCCTTTACATTATACTATCGTGAAAAGTTTTATAGTTGAAGTCTCGTCAGCTTCTCAAAACTGTGTTTTCAATGAAACTACAGCTAATATCTTCTGTCTGTTCTTTGAGTTTCCAATAGGTCCTACTAATTATGTAAAAATTCTATTTCAACGAAATCTAGACACCAAAGAATATCGTTTAATAGTCTTCCTTGGCTCGAAAAAACTAAATCCTTCTTACCTAACCAACACAAACAGCTTATTTCATTTTCTTTACATAAAAATACTTTATTAAAAGAGATAACGTTTATGAGATTCAGGATTCCGAAATGTGAATCAAGGACAATACGCCGGATGACGCCTTTGTCTACAAAGTGTAGAGATAAAAAGCTCGATATGGACCTTTAGTTATATTTCTTTCTATAAAAGAGTTAGGCTCCATCTTAAAAGGATCTCTACTTGATAATTCATACAGTTTTTTCTTTCATTGTCAACTGAAGTCGCTATAAATATGTTTCTTTTGTGTTCTTTCATTTTAGTAGACAGGAAAAAGATTTGCAGTTATTTACTTGTTCGACGGGAATAATGCACGACCTTAGAAAAAACCGGTTAAGAAGCAATGCTTTTTGTGTTTCGCCTAATGAGTGTACTCACTAGGCGAATTACACAACCATTTTTAGGCAGGCCTAGAGTTGCAGGTGTCATTACCGCGGTTGTCACTTGTAATTAGGTACCCGTCTGCACCCTTTACCATAAAAACTCTCTCAACTGACCTACGAAGTCCTTCAAAATAATAGAACGTGTCTATTAAACGTTTTAGTTTGATTGTCACTCGAAATATTTCCTAATTTCTCTTTTTTTTTTCGCTCTACATAATATTAAAAGTATCGTCGAAATAAAATTAGTCATCTTACCCATAACACAGACTTATTCAACCTTAGTAGTGTTAAAATGTCTTAAAAGTCGAAGCTTAATTCGATACTACACAGTAATAGCTCTTATTGTTTTTATAAAAATTTTAGTTAACTTTAGTAAGATTTCGATACCAGTGTACTAAAACTTCATCAAATACCTATTTAAAATCTTTGTATCAGGTCTTTAGTTTATTAATTATATATTTATTTACATCGTACATCTTTTTTTGTTTGTTGCAAAACGAAAAGGACAAATATATTCAAAGGCAGTCTTAGTGTTTGAATATTATATCTGAGAGTCTAATATAGGTACTGATTCACATACTATTGTGTAGGAATTTGCATAAATATTTTTTAACTTCTGACAAAGGTAGCTTGAATAGACGAGCTTGAATAGTGAGAGACCTATGTCTAATGCAGTGGACTCCAATAGGCTGAATGATGATAATGAACTCTCATCTATCGACCCATCTTCCATCCAACTCGTCCATCTCAACCATGGTACGTTTGTATTTTTAGTTAATGTTTCGATGGAATTGCACATCGTGTTGTCTCTGGTGGATTTATAAGAGCTCAGCAACGTCAACATGAGTTGTGGGTTTCGATCGGTTTCCGTAACAAAAACTGAGTGTTACCTAATTTCAATAAGACCTTAATTCATCTTAAAGGAAATCCTTAAGCTATTAGTTTCCGAAATTATTTATTTAGTTATTCATATTAAATCTATTGCGTAGATTATTGTTGACCTACCATTTATTCATAATAGTGTTTGGTATTTAAATTGATGACTCAATCTTGTTAGCTTCATTTTTTTCTTCAGGGTGAACATCATATGTAGGTATTAAATAAAAGACAAGAACCACTGTTTATATCACTTTTTTATAATTTATTTTCACAACATTTTTTATTTCTGTAAAATTTACAATAGCTTAAAACTCCTCACAAATATAATAGTAATTATATATCGCAACAACACAGCGTCTACGCGCTTCGTGTAGCACGAAACAGGCAACATGGAAGAGAAAAAAAATAAAATAATAACTAGAACGTAAATATACTTGATAAAACCTAACGATAAGCTTATATGAAGAAAGGCGTTATGACCTAGCAACCCCTAAACTAGAGAGTCTGTGTGTCGAACATTCGCTTGTAACATATGAGCGAGGGGTGCGACACCACGTGACCCCGTGACTGGAGGGTAGCCAAGAGGCAGCGGTGCAGCCAGATGTAGACAGGCTGCTTACTATACACTAGCATGTACATTATTGAGCAGCACTTAAGTACAAGTACAAGCTATTTGTTTGAACAAAACGTTATCCTTATTAATTTTACCATTACTAATTCGCAAATATTGACAACGAGTAAAATTAGACTAGGACTTGTGAAGTCGTAATTGAATAATAATTGACTTTTTTATGTTTCTTTATTAAATTGGCACTGTAGTTGTACACGAGCACAGATAAATTTAACTGAATTAATTGAAATAAAGATATATAACATGTAGGTGATATCACTAAATTTATATATCAATGAAAACAACTTGTAGACATTTAATAAAAAGTAAAAAAGTGTTTTGTCTCTGTGTTTTAATTTTGGTTAATAGTATAAATAACAATTTGGATTTACATCCTTTATAGTCAGCGTTTGTACTGAACAGTTGTACGATAGTAACATACTAAAGCTGCACCGATGCCAATTGTCCACGCCCGCATTCACGAAGCCACGTCTATTATAATGGCGTTCACGTGCTTCACTTCAGACGTCCACTTTCCTTGATTCTGTTAAACTTGTTGTTTTTATACATAAATGTTAGTGCTTTTAAATACTATCCAACGCATTTTCTTAAGATTTTGTTTCTTTATCTAATCAAAATGTAATTCTCTACTACCAAAAATAAATATGAGTAAATGTAAACATTTATATATGCACGTTTAACTACAATGTGCTATTAAAATTTAATGTATTTTAAAATGACACACCTTAAATCATCTATATAAATAAACCGGCGACATAGGTATTTTAATAAAAATAAATTGTACCACATTACATATGGATACTAATATATTGAATGTTTACTGTATAGCACTACGTAATGCTAATAAGTAAGTAACGGAGCAATTTAAATACATTACATTAATAGCACATAATAATTTAATGACATCCCTTCAATGAGCCCAACGAAAATATTTTAAATGTGTATTTGTCTTAGTGGCACATAACCAATTGACAATCAGTTGATGAATGTCTTCCAAATAAGCGCATTAAAAATAGGAGGCAGAGAAACTCGTACATAATATGTTTTACTGTGAAACTTAATACACACTAGTCTCTGTAACCAGTGTACACACACACTAGTAACACACACTAACAAATAATCAGCAGAAAGTGTTAAGTTAAACATTTCAGTTATAAATAGAATCTTCGGTTTTAAAATACCTATAACCTTGAACAAACCAACCATTTTTTTACTAACTTACTCAATAAATTGGAATCCAAATTTAGATAAGTACAATGTTTCAGTTATCATTTGTATTAAGAAAGTATTCTTACTTTACGAAACCAACAATATATACATATTACAAACATCCAAGTTAAGCACGCAAACGCCCTTTGACCAGTGCTCTTTAAAAATTAAAATTAATTATAAAATAAGGCTAGCTGGAAACTGATGGTAACTTTAGAAAAAAAAAAAAGCCTAAACTATATTGCAATGTCTCTTTGCAAAAAATATTTTTTTAAATATTTAGACCGTTTTTTTAGAAGCGTTTTAACAATTTTTCTTTGAAGGCATTTATAAGCTAACAAGCATTCATTGTTACAGATTTTCAAGCCCAGTCTTTGATAGAGCTTGCTGAAATTCGAAATAATGAACTCAACTCGCTGGCTAAAGAAAAAATTATGTAATCATATTTATGTTTACAAAGCAAGTCAATTTAAAGTTTGAAAATTTTTAATATATTTGCTACTGACTTCTAAGAAAGATTTGTCTACTATACGAGGCTTGAGAAGTGGTTAACTGGTGCTAACCTATGCTAAAATACCTACAAAATTTTCTCTATAGCCCTAGAGATAAAAATTACAAAATATGCCACCGATTATCGTAATTCATTTTCACGCGAGGAGGTAGTTCTTAACGGATCTTGCCAATAGCTGATCTACAATATAGATATAACAATCACCGTTACTTATAATAAATATAGTGACAATATAGAATGACATTTAAAATACCTGTCGAAAAGACTACAAATCACAACTTAGACGCCTGTCTCGATGTAGCAAGTAACACTAGTGATAATTAACCCTACATTCACTCTTATTAAATATGGAATAAAGTTTAGATTCAGTTAACTATATTTATGTACTTCATTTAATTCTAAGTACAGACGACTGAGTACTATTTCTAAATTTAGGGCTACCGTTTGATGTTTGGTGCGATCCGTGGCACACTTATTTGTTTTCCATTAAGTTGCTACTTGCCCTCAAAGTATTATCTATTGGCAGATTAATGTGCATAAGATAATGTTAATAAATACATTAGACTTCGCCACATGTAAAACGGAGCTGTACAGTATTATTTGAATGAAGTGTGTTATCTTGCCGCAGCCGTAATTATAACATATGGTAAAGATAATAAAGACGCGATAACAGTTAAAGTTTAGACATTAGAAGACTATGATCCCAAAATAATTTTCGAAGACTAAAAAAATGAGATCTTAAATTTTGGTTCGACAGTGAGCAAAGTCGGGAAAAATTCGTTCATAAACTCGTTAATTGTTCCAAAGTTAACGATAAAAGGTTAACTCTACAAGATGATTGTACTTGATTACTTCAGATATAACTTCAACTACTCAAAATACACTACATAACAAACTGCTTTATTCAAGCACTACAAAGTTCCATGCGAAGTTGTGTATACATATAATATTTACTCTGAATATGCATTTGGCAAAATATCTAACACATTCACGTATTGGCCGGACACTGTTTACACAATCGTTCATATAATATATCTCATTATAATACAACAATAATAATATATCTCTCTATTGGATTTAATCTACATAATGTTATGTAAGTAGATAATTATATCATCGACAACATGGTTATTTAATACAACAATTAAATCACATTTTCCATACCATCTACAGCTTTAATATAAACCGTAATTGATGAGACGTTAAAAGTAAAAAAAATGTTCATAAGTACTCTGTTACTGAACGTGGCTTCACTACTTGTAAATGTTCTTAAAATATTTTATAACGGTATTTTATTATTATTTAAAAAAAGCGTGAACTTTAATATTGTACACACCTTAGTAATATGTTTTTTTTTGGCTTTTTTAGTTTTTTTTATTCATTTTACATTTTTCTATGCGTAGGTATCTTAATTTGTTACTTCGTACGCCAAGCCGTATACAATACTAGAGCGATCACGAATCATGTAAGTGTATGCATACGTCCTCTCAGATTGATAAATACATAGTAAAATAGTGATCTTACGCGTCTCACCGTGAGGAGCGGCGCGGCCGCGGCGGTCGCTCAGTCCACAACTACTCGATGGGATTTCTCTCGTTTCAAGGGCCGTCTCATAAGGCCGGACTTGTTATATTACAATTGCTTACTGAAAAAACTATGCACGCTCCTCATTTTGTATTCCGCAGTTCAAACTCTACTTCACTAGTAATAAAACTCGTATCCGACCGTCCGCTTTTCCGTGATATTTCGAAGGCGAGAGACATGCCACTACTTTTATGGAGACGACTTCTATACATAAAAGCTTAAAAATAACTAGGTAGTCTTTTTATAGGTAGACCGTCGACTCAGAGTCACTATCTAGCGGCGCGTCCGTCACATCCTCGTGAACAATAATTTTCGTACTGCTAACATATTAACTTATCAATACGAAAGGAGTACGACTAGAAATTACTTCACGCATATGCCCGCGGCGGACAATTGACGTGCGAATTGATTCGGCGGACAGTGAGCTTGCGGCGCCCCGCCATGCACTGGTTCATACACATACATCTTTGTTAACCGTATTATATACATTTGGCACTAAATTCATCGTCGATCGTTAGAGGGCTCGAGGGCGGCAGGCGCGCGCGGTCACGCGGGGCAAGTGGCCGCGCGGCAGCACTCGCAGTACGGCGCGGGCAGCGCGGCCGGGACCGGCTGGCATGCACCGGGCGGGCATGCAGCGCACCCCATGCAAGCCGCGCAAGGCGCGTACGTCGCACAAGCAGCACATGCCGCGCACACGCACACGTAGTACTGTGGAGCCATCATTAAGGGTGCGCGTGCACATAGCTCGCGGCACGCCAGCGCCTCGATCAGCGCCAGCGTCTGCCGTCGCTCGTGTCCCATCAGACAAACTGTTGACTCCCGTACCACACCGTGCAGCAATGTCAGGTACCTGAACCAATGAAGAAAGTGTTCATGAGTGTTAGAGCAATAAATTATAAATGAGCCGACATGAGTTTAACAATGAAACGTTAGCAGTGATGCTTACCTATGCTTAAGCGCTTCCTCTTCTCTGCCGACGAAGTGGTTCCGCAGGTAGGCCTCGAGCTTGGCGCGTTGTTGCCCAAGCTCCGGGAAGTCTATGAAGAATCTCGAGCACATGTAGCGCTCGAGGGTTTTGATTTTGTCCGGCCGCGCCGGCCGATAGCGCTTTGCGAGGAGAGCGCAGTATTTGAGCAGTCCGCCACCGCGGATCTCTTCTGGCTGCCGCGTTGCAATAAGTTTCTCCGCTAGATGGAGCAGGGCCTCGCTGAAGTCCCCGTACACAGATTCACCGACGACGGTGGGGTAGAAATTTTCGCCGATCGGCAGCTGAGCGCATTCGTGGAACGCCAGTAACGAATCTAGGGCGATCTGGAACGAGTCCACGGAAAACTCGAATTGACGACGCATCGTGTCAACAAATTTGAGCTCAACGGATTTATGGCCGCGTGAGTTACCAAGTGAAATCAGAGACCAGCGGTCCCCGTCGGAGTTCACGCGGACCATTTTTGAGACATAAGCTTCTTTCAGGCCAGCTGGTGTGGCACGGCGACGTGGGGTAGAAGGTGGAAGAAGAGTAGAAAGATGTCCAAGGACGGCGGCTTTAACGCGGTCACAGTGACGGTGAGTGGGCAGTTCTGCGGTGAAGATTAGGTCGATATCGGAATATGGCTGTGCGCGGTCTGTAAGAACGTGGCTGGCGGCACCACCGTTGAGTCTCACATCACGTACGGCTACTCCTGCTCCTCCAGCGGCTTGTGGGGCTTCAAGGCGTGCGCGTACACCAGCGACGAGCTCGCGCAGACGCACGTGTAACGTGGGGAAGTTTCCGCGGCCGTGGATAGGCACAACTTCGTCCATGACGTCGTTAAGTCGTCGAACCTGCTCATAGCTGAGAACAGCGTGGCGCTCACCTCCACCGCATCCCTCTTCTGATGACGTGTAGCTTGACTCGCTCTGCAACAAATGATATTAAGGTTATATTTTTTAAAGATTGTCTTAAAAGAATAGCAAACACAAAAAAATGATAATGCTATAAAGATTTTTTGTGCGCACTAACCAGTACTTAAGCAACTACATAAAACAAAACCAATAAACTTAAACGAATTGATTCTTATGTTTCCTAGAACAGATCGGCACTTGTTCACTGCTCATAATCTGTTTGCAACGTGTGATGTTACAACTTGTTATGTAACTTATATGAAACCTAGGCTTTAAGTAAGTACAGTATTGGTCTACATATTGGATATTGGATTGACTTTAAAAAGTAAATTACTTAATATATAATTATAATTAAATCGGTTTTAAAGAAATTTTTTTTTAATAATTTTCAAATATGAGAGAGGCGAGAGTTTTTGCTCCAAACAGCAACCTTAGCTATGGTACAAATAAAATGTATAATTTAGAGAGTAATGAATAACACGCGTTGATCTTCTCAGAACTATTTAGTGTTGATATGACAACGTCGCACGTTTGTTATTTTTTGTTTATTCATTTTATGATGTTATCAAATTATGTGTGTAGCAGGAAAATAATATTTGTATACGAAGTGTATATTTTTAGAATATGATTCCGAGTACCTATTCGAAAAAATAGGATTAGTCGAGTTCATATGAGTGTGGTATTAAACACATACATTTAATTTATGTATTTCTTGATTAACTCTATTATAAAAAAATATGAAGGCAAAAATCTACAGCACCATAGTTTTTGGAGTGGATCGTTATTTTATTAAGATTCTATTGTGTCTAAACCGAACATTGATTTAGCAATATTTCTTTGTTCATTTGTCGCAGTCAATGTTAAACGAATTGAATTTTAAGTAACCTATTGTTAAAGTTCAATGGACTTTGAAAAAAGAACAATAAATATTTGTCTACGTTCATACAATTTATAAGTAAAGTAATTATAGTAGGCAAAATCTATAATAATAAAAAAAACTGAGTAGTAGTTACTACTACTACTGTTTTTTTTTAAAGCAGTAGTAGTAGTAGTAGTTACTACTACTACTCAGTTTTTTTTTAATAGAAAACATAAATATAATACATAAATACATAAAAAAGAAAACTGAGTAGCAGTAGTAATCTGGAGTAAAACGACTATTATCCTAAATTAAAGATCAGTCACATAATTAATTGCTATTCTCAGAATATATACGTAATAAAGTACTTATTGATATATCATTTCAGTTCATTCACTATAGAGAATTGTGCTATATCATTAAATATTAAATAAAGATAAAAATATTTCACAAACCCTAGTCTATGATATCGGTGTTACAAGGAAATAAACAGAATGAAAATAAATAAAGTTTTATTCATCTTTTTTCGCACAAGTATGTAAGTCGCGTACATATTGTCTAGGGCAGGACTTTTTTTTTTAAACTTTAGATGGGGAATAGTGGCTTTTCCTTCCCAAACAAAATCTTCAGAAGACTATATGCATTCGCATTCGCAGTTTAAAAGTGCAACTAATATAAATGTATGTATATACATATGTATATTTCATTATGTATAAATGTATATTTCACCCCGAATACCCCGAAAGTTATTATAAGATACGTTAAAAGATAGAACTCTAATAATACATTTGATTTATTTATATCAATACTTCATTACTCGTCTGTGCTTTTATACATATAACACATATGTATATTTGATGTTTTAGCCTTTTGAAACTATGATATTTATCGTATCCTATTCTAATGTCCTATCGTTATTGAATACTTGTTATACTTTATAATTGTGTCCTGCTGATCCACTTCCAATTTAAACTGTGTCATTACTCACAGATAATAAATGCAACCGGATTTGTTATAGACAATTCCAACTTTATTAACATCTCATTTTCAATATGTCACAAAAATGTCTGTATGTATGTATAGATATAAGGTCAGTTCTTTCACTACCCATTTAAACACGATTTTAGTTACTAACGTTTTTAACAAAATTTTTATGTATTAAATGTTAATTAATGATATCGACTAATATTGATAATGTTGTTGGTTTTGATAAAACCCTAACTTTATTTAACCTTCTTTTTACTGCATTATTTGCTAGCTACTGTAGAAGGACTTGACTTATTACAAATGCATAAAACGCAGGGGCCAACGAAACTGGAGGAGTCTTGTTGTCAATCCTTTTAATGACACTATTGAATTAGTAAGTGATGTTTACTGTACGCCAACAAACAAAAATGCAGAGACATAATGTACTCTATGTGTACTTTAGATGGACAGGAATTTAATGATTACTGTGGTGTTGATGGTTCTGGTGCAAATATTGAAAGAATTAAATATTTGAATATGTATACCAAAGTCATACATTAATTAGGTGATCGCACGTGGCGCTATTATAGTTTTTTTTTTCTAGAGATAATCCTGTAACTTTAAATACTATTCTCTTGACTTCCCTTGCCATCAGGTGAGTGGGAAGACAAATCTTATATCTTTAAATGAGCAATTCTTGTATATATATATATATATAATCTGAATCTCGGAAACGGCTCCAACGATATTCATGAAATTTTGTATGCAGGGGATTTCGGGGCCGATAAATCTTCTAGCTAGGTTTCATTTTTAAAAAACGTCGTTTTATCCGTGTTTTCAGGCAATGAAAAACTGCTACAATATCATTAGTATACTAAGGTAAATTTCGCCACCATCTACAAGGTTATAGTAGGTCAGGTGGGAAATAAGGCGGTCCCGTAATCAGATTACCCCGGTTCGAGTCCTAATGATTATTTTATTTTACTTTTTTTTTGTTCTTTTAGACGATTTACCAAAAAAATAAATACCGAGCAAAGCTCGGTCATCCAGGTACTGTATAGTAAAATAAACAATAAAATAATGTATTGAGGGTAGAACGATGATTTTGAAGCACGTGTCTTAAAGCTCCATTTTTTAGACATGGTTTCCATTTTCCACCTCTATTTAAAGTAGTCTAGAATAGCTTTATGATTGTAGTTCTTTAATACTAGCTTCTTAACGCATCAGGATCCATTTCCTTAAAAATAAAATTACAGTTATTCTTATCGGCCAACCTTGACATGAGAAATGAATGGTGTTTCATAACTTTATATATATATTATTATTTACTATACATTTAATATTAGGCACGGTACTTAGCTACCTGTATAGTGAATACAATAAGGTAATAAACCAACATCGATAATATATCGCTTGTCTGATAAATGTTAATAAATACGATTTTATATAATTTTGGTCATTTATCATCATACTTATTTAATGATGGAAATTGCGTTTTACTTTGAAAATTCACATATTCCTTGTTATTTCTTTTAGTTTTACTACTATACAACTATCTAGTTTTATTACTGTTTGTTTGTTTTATATTTAAATTAATTTTTATAAGATAATTAGTGATTTATTAACTGGTGATTCAACTTGACTACTATTATGGCAATCTTTGAGGACGCAAACATTCTATTTTATAATTATCGCCAATCAAACCTTCAAAACAAATGTCAAGAGTATAATTTAATACGGTAAATAGTGTTATCTTGGATAGGAACGCAACCTTAATTAAACACGCTAATCGGACGCCTTTGCCCATAAATTATGAATTAAAACAAAAACTTGTAAAAGTGTCATTGTCAGTGTCATGGTGGGCGTGCTGTAGCTTTTACGAACTGTTCGATGTGACCTCGTTACGGCGGCCGATTAAAATAAGCAATTTTCTATTGTTTTTCCTTGTACATTTCAAATCAGACAGACGGTCATTAAGGTCGAATGCGCAATCGTAACAAATCGTATCGGACGCGAGCATGCTCTCTACAAACTTAAATAAGAATAGTGTTAAACTTTTTTATTGCCTCGTAGAAATCAGCTGTTTTACCAAGGTCGCGTTCTTGCGTGTAGTTATGTTGTTTCACGGCGAGTTATGTATTAATAGTATCTCTCCTAGAAAATGCGTGTGCAAACTTAACAATTTATGTTATTTATTTATTTATTTTTATTGTATTAAAAATAATGATTACTAAGAATAATTCTTTTATCACGGGCGACTGTACAAACACACAAATAACGTACACAACGAACACGTAGGACAACACAGGACAATTATTTATGGATTACACAAATAGTTACTGTTAGTTGCATGTGGGAGTCGAAACCACGACCCTTGCGACGAGTAAGAGTCACTAACTACGAGACCATCAGGCCAGTCAATTCTATACACATTTATAGAAGGCAGCGAAAGAAAGAACTGTAAAATGAAAAACATTAGTTTTTTTTTGAGTTTTTACATGCATTTCCTGATGAGGTATTTTAACAGTGGTAGAGTCATGTTTAGGCTCGAATGGGCCGGCTCGACCGATGCGATACCACGGCCTCACAGAAAACCGGTTGTGACGTAACGCTAACGTTGCATTTCCCCGAAATGAGTGAGGTTTCCGGACCCAACTATCCCCCCCCCTCTTTCCCCTCCACTCACCCCCTCTCCTCTTTTCCAGCTCCTCATCCAACTCTCTTCTTTCCCCTCCCCGCATCCCTCTATCCCTCATCACCCTCGAAAGCGGGCAGTACACTTACGACTCTTGAGTTGAAAGTGATAAGTGATCCGTCTGTTCGTATGTCCCCCTAGTGTAAAAAAAAACTTTCGTTTTATTATTTAAGCACGACATAATACGTAATTTGATAAATTTATGAGTAATGCAAATTTTTTATTTAGGTTCACAGCGATGTGACGCGAATGGCTTTGGAAACAATAAAAACCGTTTCAAAGGCCAACTGTCTACAGAATAGATCCATATTTGTATATTATTTGTTACAAAAATTATTATTTAATTGATATGCTGTAATACAATAGACATGTGTGACGTACTGATATTTATTTAAATAAAATAAAAGATTCTTGACGTATTCAATGGTAAACACCATACCTAAACAAACTTATAGTGTAAGCATATACTGTTTTCAACCTATTGACTGCATATTTGTCTAAAAGACAAAATTAATAAAAATATACCATTAAAATTGATAGATAATAACTTAATTTGTACATCATAAATAGAAGAAGATGTATTATATATAAAAGTTTAACACCCATGTATAAAGGGCGGTCTTATTGCTAAACGCAACCTCTTCCAGGCAACCTTTGGATGGATCAAATTGATTCGAAGAGAAGTTTGTAGTTGGAAGTGGATTTAAAAAAAACTGGAATTACCTAATACATATAAATATATACAGATATTCAGTCTTTTAGTGCACTTATAAATGTAAGTACAAGAGCTATACAAACGCCCTAAAAATATATTTATAAACCCACATGACAAGAAAATACAACACCACGGTCACCACGGTCTACTGTAGAGGGGATATTGCGTTTAACTATAAATATAACTTTGACATTATCTCTCCTTTGATATGTCTTATAAATTGTATTTACTTTTAAAATACGTGTGATTTACATATTATCAGACCATAGTGGAGACTGTGGGCGAAAAACGTCCAAAGGAAGTTCATAGATGTGTTGGTACATATGACGACATCAAAGGAGAGAAGAGAAGACCGAAAAAGATGTCATAAACTGAAGGAGGCCTAGCTTAGCGTTGAGAATGTTTAAAAAAGAAAGAGATATGCTATCAAAGCGATTGCAACAACAAGTCATCAAAAAGTCAAGTCCACGCCGTGAACTTGCAAAGTTATTGCGTGCAGAAACGAAACTCGCTCGCTATACGGAACGAGAATGTGAAATTATGAATTTATATTTCGAATGTTGAATCGAGTTCCATTGTAATAAGAAATCATATACTATTTACGTTGTTTCATGCACTATGGTTACTCAGTAAAAGGTTTTTGAAATAAGCCTCTTTAGTAAAATACAACATACATGCACTCATTCCAACATCTCCGAAGGGGTAGGCAGACCTGTTTCAAACGCCCACCTTTTTTCAACCATAATTTAGAACAGGTTACGTAATAGGGGGCGACCCTATTGAAGTCTATATATATTTTCTGATAGATAACAGTCCGATCCCTTAGTCACCCTCTTCGACCCCGACCCCCACTGGAAGAGTTAGATTGGCCCTATCTTATTCCACTGAGAGCGAAAAAATAGAAATGACTAACAAAATCTTTTATCGCATAACAATAGACATAAGCAACGGTGTGTATTGCTTATTGTGAGGAATATTTGTTTTATAAAACGGATGTTTTCTTCGGAGAGAGGTGGCGGAAATCTAAACATCCTTATCTAACGATTATGAGGTGTGCAATGTTAAGTATTTTCGCATTGAATTGTTGGTTGGTATCAAGAGCTGTCGGTGAGACGTAAGCGGGTCTACGTCACACGAAACTGGTTAAAAACATCACGAGGCGACAAACTAACTACAATAGCTACAATAAAATCTGTATTAACATTGAACAAGTGGTTCCGACAATTAAACACGCATTGTACGCACATACTTGTACACCACTCATGTTTTTAATACCGGATCCACACGTTTGCCACTTTATAAAAAATGCTTTATTTTGGGAATGAAACATTGACATCTACACGTTTGTGAGCGCGTCAATGTGTTCTGAAGAGGCAAACATTACAAACATGGAGCGCGTTTCGGCTTTAACATGTGGCTTAAGTTATTTTTATTTTGAAACAAGAAAATAAGTGAAAGAAAATGAAAGATACGGCAAAGTAGACGATGATGAGATGTGGTCATTATGAAATCTTTTTGTGTGCACAAACGTGACAGTGCTCAAAAACGTGTGGAAGCGGCATAACATTTCTCGATCACACAAACAATTTAAAACATCGCGGTAGAAATAATCAGTTCTTATGAATATTCATGACAGATTGAGCGAGAACATATCGTAACAATGAAGTAAATACGTAAAAAAACAACGTTGCAATATCACTTGATATGAAAAACATTCCTTAGGAAAAACAATTATGGCGGATAGCGTCTGTCAAAAGTTAGCGGTTGACCTTGAATGAGAATGTCGTTACATAGCAGACATTTTAAAACCTAGTTGTGTACAAAAATAGCAGACATATATTATATCGAAAGTATAAAATAAAAATAGCCATTTAGATAGGGAGGGAAAGTACCTAAATTAATAAAATAATCTGTATATCTTCCACTGGCACTTCGAACGGGTAACCTGTCTAATATAGTTTTCGACATCTTTCTTCAGTGGCCTGTTGATTTAATAGTTAGTGATCTTGACTACCACTAAGCCAGAGGTTCGACTCCCACTCATAACAAATCATTGTGTGATGAGCTTGATCATTCGTTCTGTGTTGTCAGCAGTCTGGTTACCATATTGCAAGCTCTGCTTAGTTTGGGGTCAGATGGCCGTGTGTGTGATGTGTGAAGTAATTTTTATATTATTATTATATATCTTCAACAAACATAGTTATATCATATCCAATTTATACAAAATCCTCATATAAGCTGGAACTGAAGAGTTTTTTTGTTCGTTTGTTGGTTAAAACTGACTAATTTCTAGTTAGTACTACAAATCGGATTCGAATGATTATTTTTGTATTGAATAAAGTACTTATAGATGAATAATATGGGATCGAAAAACATCACGCTTCTACCTCTAAGAGCGGAGCAGTGTCTATAATTGCAACTGAAATGCGGGGAACAGTTCGTAAATTATACACCTCTAAACCTTTGTCACAAATCACTCCGATCATTGCTGAAAAACATTTTTTCGGTAGTATAGTGAGTGACAGAAAGACAGACAGTCGCGGCAGGGGTGGGGACTGTTTTATAATAAATATGTATTGATAGATATATTAAAGTTTTTATATATTATATGAATTATATTTCGTTTACTGGAGCAGGAGTAAAGGTCAACAAGTATTATTATTCAACGTTCACGATTTAGATCTTTAGTGATTTTCTCAATAAAGACTAGCTTGTTTTATTAGACAAGTTTAGTGATATTTATGTTCATGAGAACCAGAAGAACTATACACATCCTGTTTTTACTATAAAGTATATCAAAGTATATGATGTTACGTTTCTTTATATGATCGCAACCTACATCTAGACAATCGAGTTCTTACTTTCGATTTCGTGAGGCCAGTAATTAGCATGGCCTCGCCATACGTGAGCTGCGTAATACGGAACGGAACTAGCAGCGCGCGCCGCGGGATCCAACATGGCGCACGTTTTTTAATACAAACGCGCGCAGGAAGGTAGCCATTTCACTTTCTTTTAAATTATATGAACGTTTTATTATTCCTGTCGATTCATTAATATTGCAGACGATGTTTTGCTTGCGTCAATAGGTCTACAAATGAAATTAAAAGTAACCCTCCATTTGTTACGAAAACGTTTTGTAATAAAGATTCCGTTTTACGACGAGTTTATTTCTAACAGCAACCGAAAAATATTTTAAGCAATTCCGAAGCATGGTATTTTTTAAAGCAGTCACAATAATTATAAACAGTTAAGTTTCGTACTTATCAGTATTAATTTATTAATAAAGCAAAAGACATGTTTGTTGATCAAGGGCCGGGCCGGACGTCACTTCAACTTCGTCCAATTTCCCTAAAAAATAGTCTTTTTAACTTTTTAATTGACATTGATAGACTGAAGGTTGCTGCGTGACATCCGACTATAATATTTAAATATAAAATCACAACGATTAAATCTATACTAATTTATTATGTATGAATGAAGAATACTTTAATGAGTAACAGTGGCTTGAATTACTGAGAACACAACAAACTCTTTAAAAAATTACATACGTGTAAAAAACAAAGACAAATAAAAAATACCAAAACCTGTTTAACATCACCATTTAATGCATAAGCTGTTTATTTTATTTTAAGTTTGACCATAGAGATTGAATTCGACCAAAGATAAAATTCGATTACTATTACTTTTTATTATCCCAATGACCTTAGAACATAATGTTTAAGGCCAGTTAGTAACTAAAGACTAAGAGTGGGTGCGGTCATAATTTACAGATAAAGGTAAGACAGAAAACAAGTTTTTTTTTTATATCTTTGTTTGTGTTTTAATGGCATTAATTTCTATCTATAAGTGTGTTTTTAATTGTTTTGTACACTTTATGACCATATTTATCATTACTTTAAAGCGTACGTATAGTTAGGTACTATAGTTTATCAAGCATTCATTATTAAAATTACTAGATCCGTGTGTATCATGTACAAACTATTCAATATCTTTAACGTTTCTGTTTAAATATAAAATATAAAAAAGATAATATAAGATCACATATGAATTAAATTTGATTTTATTATATTAAAATAAAATAAAGCGCTAACCTATGAAACTTACACTACATAAAGTCGGATTTGATGGATTCTTTTTAGGCTATAAAAAATCACGACTTAGGAGCGGAGAAAATCAAAACGGACATTAAAATTACGTTCAAAACGTTTCCGTTGTCATTCATTCAAAAAAGGCACTAACCTTTTTGTTGTTTTTTGTTAATTCAGTGTTCTCGTGTCATGACCCTACTCATCACAATTAATATCCGGTTGTTAAAGATTTGACATATTACTAACCATAACAGTTTGTATCTGACAGCTTTCAAAAGTGCTCCTGTAGAATAGTAAAGAAGTAATCTGATCAATGTCAAGATGATTTATAGTTAATGGCATCTACATTGAGAAGTATAAAATTGCCATTCTAAAAAGCAAGACAATTGAATCTATAAGAATCGAGCACAAAGTACATGAAAGACAATGGAAAGATTATAAATAATACAACACTAGATATTGAAAGAAAAATAAAACAAATTACCTAATTAACTATTCTAGATCAAGGGTCAGTCAAGGAAAGGCTTGGGTATCGAGTACAACTCTTATTTATCTACATCTGTACGTCAGTCTTTATGCGTGCATCAACGCATACTAACTGCGTCCTAGAGAGGTCCCTTGTGAGGCAATAGCTTGGCAGCACTTTAATGCGTATTTTAATAAATTCTTGAGAGTTGAGACGACGTGACGCCGATAGTGTAGCGATCACCGAGACTTGTTGCTAGTATTTAAGGCGATTCACGTGATAGCCTAGCCTTTATTCCATTATTTGTTGATAATTACCTGTAACGTAAACGAGTTTTAATAAAGAACGTTGCGTTTATTGAAGCTATTTGTAATCGATATCGATCTTACCATAGAGTATAAATAGTACCTAAAGACTCTGTTGTTTAAAAATAAGCGATTCGAATATCGAATGTAGTATTTTCGAACTTTCATTTGTTACAATATAAGAATGATTTAAAATAAGTATCATAAGTACATCTTGCTTGAACTTGACATAGCTATTGCAGTCCTAACTTGACATTTAAGTTTCTAGAAAACACGCAGTTTTAATGGTACCAGTGACCTTTTACTTAAAAGTTAAAACATGCGTACTTTAACGCGCGTGCGTTTTTAATTGATTTTGTTGTTTTTCTAGTGCTGTTTCAAGCTATAATCTAGCTATCAAGATATGTATCTTTACAGTTCATATATAGTACATATTAACTTCAAATTGTTACGTTATGGTATACATGAATTAAAGCACCTTTAAATGTCACTTAAGATCGTAATCAAGGACCCTAGGCTCATATTTTATTTATATCACATATTGCTTTATATTGTCTATAAATGTTTTAACTGGCTGCTGTTTTAGGCCAAAGACATCAATTCGCCAACATTTTAATAGAGTTAGAAATTTAGTACCAATAAATAAAAAGAAATGATATTTGTTGTAAACTAGTTTAAATTTAATAGTACATACCTACATATAATCACACCAATATTCTCGAAGGGGAAAGGCAGAGGTGTCGCAAACACCCACATTTTGCGAATCATACTTTAGTGTAACTTACGTAATAGGGTGCAAGCCTATTACCTAGATCCGCACTGTATGGCTAATACATGTGTACTGTCTGATAACCACACCGTGAACTTTTTTTTTATTTTGTGTCTATGCGTTTAAAGTAAGTTGATTGCTTTTATTAGTCAAATGAATTTAAGATTAAGAATTATTATTTTAAAGACTAACTGGCTTGAGAGACACTGTTCGGTATATTTTTATCAATTTATTTGAAATTTTAACACCTGCCATATCAACAGTTTGACATTGTTACTTTTTTTTTTTCAGAAATGAAATGTTATGCAAGTGTGTAGTGAATACAAAAGGTTAACCGGTGGTTTATGTATCTTAAAATACTATATTCACATTCATTCACATTCACATACACAAGTAATCATAAATCTGATGTGCAATCCGAATGCGATAACAGAGGACCATTGCCTCCCATGCGCCCACAGTGACCACAATAATATTCCCACGCATTGACCACATTAAGTACTTTGTCCTGCATCCGACCACCATTTATCATTATATTGTTGAACTATTTGTGGTTTGTGACGTTTTTTTTATTATAACGCAATTGACTAGCCTTGATCGAGTGGTTAATAATACCGATTGCTGAGACAGAGGCCGGTAGTTCAACAGTGAATTTGATTAGACAAGGTGCAGTGTTCTTCATCAATCTATTGTCACAGTTTAAATATATTAAAATATTGATATTACACTTTCTAAAATATTATGCTAAAGGTGTGTATAAAGAAACAGTCGTTGATTTTAAACAATCTAGTATTGGGTTGGTGTTTAATTATTACATGTCTTATATGTGTATGTTCGCCTCGAACTGTCATAAAATATGTATTTGTAAGTATACTTTTGGCCCAGATGCATATATATTAGCAACGCGAATGTACATGTTGTGCACTTAACTGTACGATAACAATAGCGTGTGTTAGGTATTTTTTTAATACCTAAGATATGACAGGAAAGTGACTAGTCTCACTTGTTACCGTTGAATATTCAAGAAGTAGTCAATGTTTAACATATGTCTTCTTATCATGTGACATATACATATTCTGATCATGTGTCTAATTACGGCAAGATAGTTTAACACACCAAGCTTATCAAAGTGAGTAGTCGTTACTGCTGTACTCTGTATATTCTCGTGCCTGTATTCCGTTGGGGTTGGCAGAGGCATTTTAAACATCCACAGTTAGCTAATATGGTCCCACTCATGTTATAATAGGTAAGCATATTTCCGTAATTCAAACACCTTGTATAAGCAATAGTTCAAGCAAGTCAGGGTCGCATACCTATACCTCGAACTGACTGGTGCCGTAAAGTCTGACACGTCTTACATTGTCATGGCACAGATGGGCAGACAAGCAGACGAGGCACGTGATGGTAAATGACAACCGATACAGCTGCTCGCCTTGACAAGGGGAGAGGAAAGAGGGAGCTGTGTCTACGGTACCCCTCACTCACTCGGCAATACAATGCCTAAATTCTAATACTGTCTTTTATACGAAAAACCTATTCTTTTAATTTACACTGAGCTTATCATTAGAGAACTGCATCTATTTAATAAAAAGACCAATACCGGACACAGAAAGATCGTAGACACTAGCTACGCTCTTTCTGTGTCCGGCGACCGTGACACCGGGCGAAATATTCAAGGCTGAGGACCTATTTACTGAGCAATCTGTTATACAGCATGCTATCAAACCTCGCGCGAATATGTAGGTATGTATGCACGTTATCTCGGTATCCTCAGATAAGATACAAACTAGATTTTACATAACGTCAATGTTACATTTATTTTGTAAGAGATTGTGTAGATGTTACATCTTTACTTTACTTACTTTTGTAGCTTAATGTCACTGATTTTTTTTTGAGACAAATATTGCATTAAGAATAATTCTTGTGTCGCGGAGGGCTTTACAAACTTTCAATCAACGGATACAGCACACCCAAACTCGGAACAACTATTAGTGAATTACACAAGTTTTTGTCCCGCGTTGGATCGAACCCACGACCTCCGGTTCAGCAGTAAGGGTCACTAACCACTAGACCAACAGGCCCGTCTTATAAAATAAAGTTAGAATGTGGGTAGAAGCTATGCTGTGCACGTACGCAACCCTATCCATCTAGGATATGGTTGCGTGCGTACACACTGATGTTATTTGATAAACCCTTTCCTTTCCTAAATACAAAGAGATATCTTTAAACCATGGGTACTACAAAAAATATACTCAACTTGATATAGCGACCATAACTTACCTACTAATTTACAAAGGAAATGTATACAAATTATTACTACAATGTTAACATAAAATGCTACTGATAATGATGACTAAGTAAAAAAAAATCTTTTTATACGACCGGGTACAACCAACTTGACGACATCCAATAGACACGCTATTTAATGTTAAACATTTGCAAAATTCTGAATATTAATATACATACACAGATACTGTCGTTTGTATACCCGAGGGCATAGACAGAGTCGTATTAAACGCCTAAATTTAGTAATAGTTAGACTTTCACTTAAGGAAAAGGGGGTCAGCCTATTGGTATCGCGGATGTATTGGGGAGCGTCAGCAATAGTCGTCAGGCAGATAAACAGGCTGATGTACCATTTATGTAAGTACAGGGTTATCACATCAGGAAACCCTCCTTTTTATGTTTATAATAAAATCAATATGACTAGTACAAAAAACAAACAGATTAAGTAAAAATAACAGTCCCGTTAATTAAATATATTCTATTTCTCAATCTATCTATCATACAATAATACTACTGGTAAGTGCAAGTACATTACTGATTAAAAATGTAAATATTTTTAAAGAAATTAAATAGAATAATAAATGCACTATTAAAAAAATACGTATTAAAGTACCTTCATGAGGAATGAAAATCTACACACAGTACGATAAACTATATTCTAAAGGCGGGCAATCTGAACTTAGTAAAAAAAATAAGTTTAGTTTGTAAAATTTGTAAACGAACTCTTTTAAAAAAAAATAATGTCATAAAAAGTAATAAATCTAAATTCAAACAGTCGTTCGAGTTCGGAACGTAGGCACAACGTACACAAGGCCACGATAAACGCTGGCGACGACATTGAGTTATTACAAAACGCGCGACCCAAATACTGCATGCATCCGTTAGTCGAGCAATATACTAACTAGCTTCCAAAGGCGGTTTCGCTTGTTAAAAGGCTTCTACCATTCCGAAGAGTTTCTTTTAAGATCGTTATTATATACACATAATTCTTGCATGTTACAAAAGTATATTATATAAAAAGCAATACTTAAATACGTAAATTTCCTCAAAACTTATTATGCTGCTTGTGCAAAGTAGTATCGTCGAAAAGGCTTTGTGGTAATATATATGGAAATTTAAGCAAACGTTATAATAAAGTTAGTGAAACAATATTTATTATACTTATGTATGTATACATTTGTGAGAATAAATCATTCTTCTAGATGCCACATGAATACGGCTCTGGCAAGCGTTTTTTAGTTGCAAATGTTGAATAGAGAAGAGAAACAAACAAACAGGCTTACTATCTGGTCTATATCATTCTATATATTTTAAGTCGCTAATACCAAGGATGCTGCGATCACGACCAGACGCTTGAAGCGGGTCCCTAGCGCTGTGAGCGACGTCAAAATAATTGTGACACGTTCCAATATTAATTGTTTTTCAAGATGGCGGCCGGAATTTAAAGTGATGGGCAATATTTGTGTAATAGAATGATAGAATGAATCAGTAACAGATTACGACTATATTTAGATATTTATAGGCTATTATTTATTGTAGCATTGTAAACTATATTTTAAAATAATATAATTTTAAAAATAAAATCTTTATAATTGCATCTTTTATTTATATTTCAGTCATTTAATCTGTCTTCCGTCTAAACAGGACGGGAAAATCTCTTAAAATTTATTTGAAGGTCAATATTATAATATACTTTGCTAATATTTGTGATAAACAATTAAAATAGTTTTATATTTAGTAAATTAAATTAAGTAGGTATTTATGCTTATACGAGTACGTTAGGCATGAAACGTGACAGTCTATATATGTAGATATGTGTAAGTAGAGAAGTTTCGCGAATGCTAAATACGTGCAGTATTATAGATAAGCAATCTTTGATATTTTGTCTTATCTGTGTAAGTTTTGCATGACACTCAATTACACGCATACAATCTTAGACCATCGACTACGTATAGATATAGAAAAAAAACCACGGCAGGGCTTTTTAATTATAAACGAATCAATTACACAACAAATAAATTTATCAAACTACTTAAAACAACCATAATACAATATACATAATGACATATTTCTCCCATATTACGTTACTGGGACCAAATTATAATTAGCCATTAGGAATACACAGACATTGGGTGTGTATAGGTTTCAATTATTAGCAAATATTCTCGAGAATTAATTTCCCTAAAACAATCTCTATCCACGTTACTACAATGAAGAGTAAGCAGCGTAGCAATTTAATATAACAATCTAGATAACAATAAAGTTATTATGAAAATAATACAACTACAAAATGCTTTGTTGCAAAGACAACATTGTTAAAATGGTTGAAACTCATAGTAACGTGTCATTGAAATATGGCCGACGCAAGAGAATGTAAGAGTTACATTTCTTAGTATATTGGAGTTCACACTTGTCGTTGATTTTGACACCATCCATAGTGTTTTATGTAGGAAGGTGTAAACAATCTTGCAACTTTCATAAAAATATGACAGTTAGGGCAAACATTCTAAACAAATTCAAATAAAGAGCAACCTTTGATTCAACTGTTTACGAACTTCAATAAGTTTGCGAACCAAATTATAATTTTAATTATTATAATTTTGTTATGCGATAGGGAGCAAACGAGCAGACATGTCACCTGATGGTAAGTGACTACCGGCGCCCATGGACACCCGCAACTCAAGAGTTATAACAGTATACTAAAAATCAATGTTTGTTAAATGACCGTTCGAATGTTAAACTGTTTTTTTTTTAAAGATACGAAATAAGTTTTTGAAGTTAAAAGTTATTAGAAATACAGATATATTTGTTAAATATAGAATGGACCGTTTAATAAAACCAGCAAAGCGCGAGTCAGACTAAGAAATTAAGACGGACCCTTTTTTACCCGACTTCGCAAAACAGGAGTTCGCCGCCTCGGTGTTCATCAGTCTCGGTAGAGTAGCAAACGGGTCATATTACTCGGATCGGATCTTATCTCAGGTATTGCAAAAGAACGATTGTGAATCGGATAGTATATAGTCATTCTGCCTACCCCTTCAGAACTATAGGCATGACTTTATGTATGTATGTATGATAATGAACTTCAATGTGACAACCACATTGACCTAAAAACTGTTTTTTTAATAAACTTGTTATCATTTTGTTTATAATTTTATAGTGAACTGTTATGAGTTTATCTAGTTTTGTTCTTAAAACGTGTTGCTTAGGCGTCAAGGGACTCGCCCCCCCTTTACGTATAACCAGTATACTAAGAACATTGAACTAATCTCTGTCTCCCTCCTATAATACATTCGTATACCTATGGAGTATATTTGAATTTGTTGGAGTAGTAGGTGTGTTTTTACACATACCTTATACACGACAGTCTCAACCTAAATTAAGCGAGCTTTTCCTATCCAGCCAGTACGTAGCCAGACTGCTGATAAATATACTTCATTAAAAATTAAATAAAATTGGTAAAAAGTTTATAAAGCACACTTTGTAGTTACCAGCTTCGAAAGTATTCCGCAGGTTCCATTTTGCCTACATAATTTATTCTACGGAGGACCACTGGGTAAGAATATTTCTAGAATGATCACTTGAGAGCATTTGAATGTCGAGTTTTATATTCAGACCTAGAAATTTTTCAATTCGACATGTGAGGTATCACTTGAATTGTCGTAATAGTGAGAGTGACATAGAGTATAAACATTTCGAGGTAACGCCAATAAAAGGGAGTGAAGTTAGTAAAAAATTAATATAAGTCGCATTGGAAAATAGATCTTGATCAAATATTTATAAGATTTATATTTGAGTTATACTCTATACTGCACACTAAGACTGAAGGTGGGGGGTTTTAGATATAATTTGGTAAATTTGTTTGATGACATTAGAATCGCGAAATTTGTAATCATTTATAAAAACTCATATTAAATTATAATAGCCATATCCTGTTATAATGTAAATATAGCAAGTAAAATTACTCTATGTGACAAAGACAAAGATTTCTAATAGCGAAACTTATAAATCAAAGGTTTTTTCGGTAACCTATTGAAAGCAAAAGTGAAAGTTTCAGATTAGAATTGAATTTCAAACTCCTTATACATCAAAAATCTAAATGGAAAATGCGAATTAGTGGTAATTTCGTTAATTAGAAACGCATTTTCAGCTTTGATTAAATGTCACACAAGGATTTAAGTAGAGCTATGCCATAATCATAAGAAAATGAAACAGGTGAGTTAAAAACCCTTAAATATTAGCAATATAAGACACACATTCCTACAATTAAAAAGAAAAACGATCTACCATTATGGTATTCGATTTTTCAAATATATGAGCAAGGAATCCATCGAGCATGCGAGTCGAGTTGTTCGTGTTCAATGTACCGCGCAGTGTTGCGTGCGCGCAACTTGATTTGGATTCCTGCGCGAGCGCGTATTGTAATACTGTCACTAGGTATGTACAACACTATCTTCTAATAGACGATTCATTATCATTGTACTACTTGATTATAGAAAACAAATGGACTGAATGAAAAACTACATTTTAGAGTTTATTTAAATAGTAATAATACGTGACCCACGTTACTAGTATTCTTTATTTAAAAATGTAAAAGTATACTCCTATCTACATACAATAGCATTGATTAAAACAGATTATTAGATATACAATAATATTAAGCATCGAGGTACAGAACCGTTCTTAGCTCTTAACATTGATTTAACACTTGGACTTAAAATAATTTCTAAAGCCATAATGACTAAAGATTAGCCAAAGAAACCGACTAACAAATAATTAAGTTTTACAGATCACGGGATTATATTATCAGCGGGCATATGTCTCGGCTACAAACTAATATGATCAAAACAATTTTAATGATGTTGCGTCATTGCGGCGCGCCATACTACGTTCTGCATAGACAGATCTAGTGCAAGCTCAAATAGTTTATTGCAGTGAATCATTGAACATCATTTTTACAAATCTCAGTGGTTTTACAATGCACTATAATTAACAATAGTACCAACCAACTGGGATTAATTAATCAAATTATAAGTTAATCATGTAAAAAATATCATTTTAGGAAAAGATTTATTCAATATATACATATGTAAATCGTGATCATCAAAAAAAGAAGAATCATTATATTATTTTTTTAAATAAAATTAATAACTGGCAGTAACTGGTTGGACTAGAAGCCAACTTCAATATACATGAGATTAATAAGGCTAGAAAGAAGACAAAAACAAAAATATTGTATTAAAAGCACCCTCACTCGAGAACCAATAAAACGTTGAACAACATAAAGTCAGATGCGGGTAACATTGCACCATTTCATCGATGAACACGATCAAAATGTATCATACATGTAGAAATTACTTTATTTAAAGTAAAAGTAAATAAATTCGGCGACAATTAAACATTCGAAAATCAAATTGCATATTTTAATAACATCATTGGAATGGTACTCAGTACCTTTTTTTTTTTTCAACCAGTATGACTTGATGATGAACAAGAAAATAAGAAAGTGTATCTTCAATAATCATCGAAGTAAATTCCGAAACATTAAATAATTTAAAATTAATTTCCATGGAATCAGGTTGGGTTTTTTAAATATCGAATTAAGAATATCGTACATTTTACTTTGAAAATAGTAATCAATATTCAATAGGTTTAATATTTCCTAAAGAAGTTGCGATTTTTCTACAACTAATTATTCCAATAATTTTTGGTACGTTCACTGTGTGAATGTTCTCACGTAGCGAACTCTAGTTATAGCAATCATGTCACAAACAACTGATAAGGGAACCGCTTCCGTTGACCGCTCAACGGTAGCACCTAGTTTTCACCATCGCGTCGCCTGCGCTTGCGCCGGTAGAAAACGCACGATTTGAATTAGGAACGCCGCGCCGAATACCATGCCGTAATTTCAAATTTCGAACTACCGCCATTATTTGTACCAACGAGAAAAATAACCCGCACCTACGCACCGATATACAGCACTAGTTTTTTTTTTTTCACTAATACGGAACTGGCCGTTTGGACAATCGCCATAGTCACGATACATTTGGACATCACATGATTTTCCCTCGTAACACTTACCTTCATATCGTCGAGCATGTCGCAGGCAGAGATTAAAGACGCGGTGTCCGGAGTCACTTTTATGACGCCCATCTTAGATTCCTTTTGATAGATCAGTGGATTAGAAGCCGAACAGGAGGTATAACACACGGAAGACCGATGGGGCCGTTTGCGTATGTATTTCTCCTGGCAATTTAGCTTCGATATATTTTACGTTAATATACGAGTGACGCGTGAGTCGGAGTAGTTTAGGAACACTAAGCGCGAGACGAGCTCCCGCTGTGACCGAGCCGCGCGGACTGAAGTCGTAGCCGCCAGTACACAACTTCGGACAGTGAAAGGGTCCTGACGTCACAGACACGATAACGCGCCCCCCGCCTCGCGCCCGCCACTTGTTGCTACACTTGTCCTCCCGCTCACACGCACACATTAGCACAGTAATGTTGTCTCTTTCACTAATGATATCTAGTCATTTGATTAAACATATTCATGCCTCCAGAATACGCGCGGTTTATGTTGTCGTTTTATACATAACATGTTTAGCGATAATTAAATTTAAACAAAGAGCTATTCGGTGCAAGAATGACCTTAGTCTCGGTTTGATTGCTTTCGAGAGGTTCGACTTTTGTATCGATGTGTGAGAGAGTAAACATATAACTTTTTATTTACGTTACTGGAAGATCTCTTGCGTCATAAATATAAACAAGCGTAGAGGGGTCTACGTTTTGCGTAGGCTGTGTGCATTAGGGACCTTCGCTACGGCGTAGGCGGGACGCGTAGAGGATACGTAGCGACGTCATTGATGCTATCTCAGAATATAAAGTGGTTGTTTAATCAATCTAGAGTTTATTAATTTATGATCTTAAAAGGTAAAGGAAAGATTATTTAAATATAAAGTAAATTTAATTTAAAACGACTTCTCAAAGGACATCTCGGTGATTGTTTAAAAGTTAGTGTTATGAGGTTTATTAGGCGTTTTTTTAAATCATCAATATCAAATGTTTACAACAGAAAATTATTAATTAGAAAGATGACATTGTAGGATACCTCGTTAAACTTCCATCATTGGAATAAAAAAGGAAAAAAATATATATTTGTGAACTAAATTAGATATTGGCATTTAAAATAAATTTGACATTGTTGATACACGGATGTCAGAATCAGTATAATAATTTAATATGATTACATTAATTTATCACCATTATCCTATCAACTGCCACTGCTGGACGAAAACCTCCTCTGAGGTGAGCCATAAATAGAATAAAATTAAAATGAATACTTAACAAAAAAAAATTAAAGTCATTCACAGAAAACGATTTTGAAATAAATAATTTTAAATTTAATAATAACATTTCATTCCATTTTTGTTTACCAGATAACAAAAGACCAATTCTGGCCGTGACCTCACGCATGCAAAGCGAACATTTCGTACAACATACACACATCACATTTATATTTCACAACACGTTCACTAACACACACGCTCACCTAAAACACACATAATTTTCATATGTATACATATACGAACAACAGAGTGATATTTAAATAATTATGGATTTTCGGATCATGATAACCGACACGTGCCTTTAATTCCAATCATATCTAGAAATGTATATGACACGTGTCTAGGCAGTAAGCATGTCATTTATGTGAGATTGTATGAAGTTTAACATAATGATGTCTTAAGATGTTACATTTTATTTTTCTCGTGTCGTGGGGGTTTTAGCAAACATTCAATCAACGCACACAAAGACCACCCAGACTCGGGACAACTATTTGTGGATCACACAAATTGTTGTCCCGTGCGGGAATCGAACCCACGAACCTGTTCAACAATCAGTGTCACTAAGCACTAGGCCATCAGCCACCAACCCAACGACATTATTCTAACTTTAAATTTAATTTAGATTATTCTAACTAAAAATTATTATAAGTGCGAAAGTGAGTTAGATTGTTTGTAACGCTTTTACTACTCAATCGATCATCTTGAATTTTTAAACAACGACGTAAATTGTCTGGGATAAATATAGCAAACCTTCCACTTAAAAGTATATACTGTGGCGTGGTAGAGCCATGCTTAGGCACGAATGGGCCGGCTCGACCGGTGCGATACCTCGGCCTCATAGAAAACCAGTTGTGAAGCAACGCTTGCGATGCATTTCTCCGAAATAATTCAGTTTCCGGAGGCCCAACTCCCACTCTCCTTTCTCTTCTCCCCTGACCCCACCCCTTTTCCCATCTTCTCATCCACCCCTCTTTCTCCTCCCCGTATATCCTCATCCCTTATCACACTCAAAGGCGGGCAACGCACTTACGACTCTCGAGTTGGAGGTGTCAATGGACGGCGGTTGTCATTAACCATCAGTTGACCTGTATGTTCGTCTGTCCCATTATAATATAAAAACAAAACAAAACTACACATTCTAGAGGTATAGTAAAATGTTGGACAAAATTAACAATGACAAAAATGGAAAAAGTAAGAACGTAGAAAAAAAATTATCTTACTATAAGTACTATATGAAGTCCTTCGCACACAGAGAGATTATAGTTTGGAGTAGCACCGGGACTTTTGTCTGAAAAAAAATGTACGGTTCAACACGTTGCGGCTCTAAGCTAGTTTTATAGTAAAAGTGTTCTATATAGAGAGATGAAAGTCGATGAGATATATAGACAGCAGCGCCACAGCCTTCAAGCGGCAGGAATCTGAATTACTGCATTTTTTTTTTCTTTATTTTTTGATTCGAACAAGCATTGCATTTCTTTAATCAAATAGACATTATCACTATTAAGGTATTTGAAAGTTTTGTCATTTCGAATGCTACTTCTTAGTAGCATTATTTTTGGGTGATTTTTTTATGCCTTTTCAACCTCATTTAACAAATTACTTTTCACTAGAAAACCAGCAGATAATTGCCTGATGATAACTGATTACCAACCCACGGGCACCTGCAATTCAAGAGTCCCAATTGCTCTGCCTGCCTTTAAGGCTAGGGGAAAAAGGGGAGGGGAAAAACAGGAATATACCTACTAACATAAAATTAAATTCTACTTACTGTTCTAAGCATTTTATTCAAGTATTTATATGTCTACTTCTTTGTTTGGGAAATGATTATTTTTTGTGATAACAAACAACAAATTTGTGACGAATTAATAACACAACACAGAGAATATATCACAGTAGGAAGTCTGTAATAACACATATGAATATTATACAATTAATAATTCATTAAGTATGAGTAACGCATTTTTGTGACCGTGGGAAAACATGCCACCAATTAATTAAAACAAAATATAGATTGCATCTTAAGTTACGAAACTTTTTAGAATTATCTGCCAATTCTGCATTATGACAAAATAACTTGTTTGTGTTGTGTTTTTTTTTATATAAACCCTTACCGGAGCCGAGCACGACCTGCACAGCTTGGCGACCTGATTAGCAGGTGATTAAACCTCTGTACGGTTGGTACCTCCCTCAAAAACCGTCACCGTCTCAGGTCTGCTTCTACTAGAGTAGCGGTCAGTCCATACCGTTGCCCTACCACTACCCTGACCAGGGGTCATTATTTTGCGATGACTTTTGTCATGAACTAGATTTTACTAACTATATCTTTACTTTCTTGAATAGTTAGAGCCAAGTAATTGTTAATCATGACATGCCGGTTTGTCTACTAGTGGTAAGTGATATTGACTGCTAAGCCAGAGATCGTGGGTACGATTCCCACCCAGGACAAGTAATTATGTGAGCATGATTATCTGTATCTGAGTGTAATTGTATTCTCGTGTATCTATAATGTGTATGAATTTAGAGATATATACAGAAGTAAGTTTATAAACAGTCTGTGTACTATAGTACAAGCTATGCTTAATTTGGGATGGCCGTGTATGAGGAGATGCCTGAAAATATTACGAAATTATTATTAGATATTATAATATTATTAGATATTATATTATTATTAGATATTATATTATTATTAGATATTATATTATTATTAGATATTATATTATTATTAGATATTATATTATTATTAGATATTATATTATTATTAGATATTATATTATTATTAGATATTATAATCCATCTTTTGTAAAAAGTTACGTAGGCTTTGGTACCCAAAACAGACCGGAGTAGTACTAGTTACTAGGAGGCGTGATGCCTCCTAGTAACTCCGTTGGGAATGTTTACGCTTTCTAGGAATCAATTTTCATGATTCTTTCTTCATTGTAATATTGAACCGTAAACACCCAATATTTTTTTTTAATCGTCAATAAAAAAAAAAATGAAAGTAAAACATTTTCAGTAATCTCAGCTCTTTTAGATATAACATGAAAACTGGTATATCTAAAAAGATATACATAGGGATCCAACTTAAGACTTTCCATATCAACAATGAACAGACCTTTCTACAATGCATAATTGCTGCAATCTTTAAGGAGCTGGTTGCGGTTGTTCTACCCGGAACATTCCAAGGCTACACCGCATCAATACCGGCCTTGATCTTCGGAAAGTCAATTAGAGAAATAAAAGCTCCTGAGGCCGAGTGAGTAAATGTCGCGACTCACAAAAGTAAATTGTTTACTCTGTAGCTAACCACACTGTTGGTGTTACCAAAAAAAGGTCTTGTTATTTTGTTGAGGGACATTTTGTTTTAATTTTCAGTATTTGGTCTATGGCTCTGGGATTTTTATGACCTTTAATGTATATCCCTTGTTGTTAAGGAATGCAGTTTACACTCAATTTACTTCTGATAAAAGTTGTCGTAAATTTACATACTTATATACTCTCAGGAAGGTAGAAGTGTATTAAACACATACATTTTGCCAATTACATTTTGGTCACACTAACGTAATATATATAAGCGTATATAAGCGAAATATCGCCGCCAACCGGGCACTGTATGAACATACATACCGTCTGATATCAGTCCGATCCCTTATTCGCCCTTTACGACACCACCGGGAAGAGTTGCCGTGTACCTATTCTATTCCCCCGTCAACCACACGGCATTTATTGTTTACTTTTTGTTTCGTTCGTGTGATTCTAATGAGAGGATAATTGTCAACTTCGTTTGATTGTCATCATCAATCAGCCTATAGCAGTCCACTGCTGAACAGAGACTTATTTGAGACTTATCAGAAAAGTAATTACGAAATCTTTTAAAGATAAACAACAAATCTTATACCTTACACTTGTTATTTATGTTTGAGATTTAAAATTGTAATATAAATTATTGTAGTACATTTTTGTGCTGAGCCAAGAGGCTGCGAGACGGCGTGAGCGCATCATATGTACATTCTCGTCATGGTTCAGTTTATAAGAAAAGATAACAAAAAGAATAGATGTTCGTTAGCATGTCCGAATTTCTGAAAAACTTTTTCTTTTTTGTGCAAATAATTATACTATCTTATGGCGCATAGGGTAACAGATGACGTAACTTTTAACTCTTCCATTTTCAAAGCGTTTAAACCGTACTGAATTAGCGAGAGTACAGTGTCGTACTCGTCACTTCGACTTCACGCGCGAGTGTCCTCGGCGAGACACGGCGAGAGCACTCGTGGTGTAAGTGAAGTTGCATACCAATTGCGATGTACTATAGCTTTTTGACAGTTATCTTAGTTTGGTTACGGCTAGGCCTACGTCCAGGAGTGGACTGCGATAGGCTGAATGGTGATAGTATAAGACAAGATAAGAAGTATTAAGAAATATCAGTGAACGTATTGATTGCATACATCGATTAACTGTTACTAAAACACTTATGTAAGCTAATTTTAGCCTTATATGTTATACAAATGTAACCTTGACAGTGACCGTGACAGATGACACTACCGAGCTACAGATAATAAATATCTCAATTATTGCATAATGATTTTTGGTTGTTAGTAAATAAATAAATAATATTATCAATACCAGATTATATTATCGGAACAATGATAAACATTTTTATGAACAAATTTAAAATGATTACAGTTATAAAATATGAGTTAGTGTTGTGTATTTTTATGATATTATTTTTAATGATCCCAAATTAAATAATATGACGATATCCGGATTACATTATCAAGTGCAATGATAAGGTTATGGATAGACAAGTGTGCTGAAGTAAACGTACATACACACATGTGTAGTTGACTTAAAAAAAAGTAGGCAACCGACTTCCATAAAACCATTATAAAATTAAAGACTTACATGGTTTTCTCATGGATGTTATTGTCAGAACTTTACCAAACTCTCATCTAATTACCCTTGCAGTACATCCTTTCTAATAAAAAAAGAATTATCGAAATCGGTTGGCGTGATATTGAGTTATTCGTCCATTTGTCACGCACATGCTTAATGCAAATTTATGACTAATATGGTTTTCTCATGGATGCCATTGTCAGAGCTGGACCAAATTGAAATGAGACTACACGGAAAACACCAGCTTTCAAATAAAAAAAAACATCTGAGTCTGTTCACCCAGTCGAAAGTTATGAGGTAACAAACATAAAAAAAACAGTCGAATTGAGAACCTCCTCCTTTTTGAAGTCGGTTGATAAATAGGCCAGAAGGCTCCTACTTATCAGCATAATTAAAGGCACGCATAAGCGAGGAGCGTGTATGAAAATACTAAAGAATGTGTCAGGTTAGTGGCAAACAGCGTCCTGCCGTAACTGCCTACCCCGGACAGAAATAAGGCGTGAGCATATATGTATATGTGGGCATTATTTCCATTTAATGTGCAAACAATAGACTGGTAAGTCGTAAGGGGGGCTAAATAATTGTCCACAATATATGGACCTTTAATACTTGTCTGCTTACCCCTTCGAGATATAGGCGTGAGTGTTTTTAAGTATAAATATAAAAGAGTAAGTAGCGTAATGTATAACTAAACTAAAGGTTCAAAAGGTGACTTTAAAAAGGACCTGAAGAACCCTAAACATTTCAAGAACTTATGTATCAAATGTAAAAACACATATTTCAAAATCGTAATAGTATACATAATCAAAAGTTATTCATATGTATTAAGGTACAAATACCAGTTAATTGCTCGACGTTTCGACCGAGTTACACCGCCCGTGGTCACAAGCTGACTGTATTATTAACTAGTATCGCATTAAATAACTTTTAATTATGTATACCAATCGCGATAGTTTAAAATCATTTACCGAAATTGTAGTTGAAAAATACATATGTTACTTTACTTAGTATGTATAAGAATCTTTATTACATATCATTTTAAATGTATGTCTAGGTTTTAGGTCCGCTCTGATTTTTCTAGGACAAGTCCTGACGAGAATCCTAATGTTTATTATGCTCCAGAACAAATACCAATGAGTACGCCCGAAGCCACTTTATATTTCATATTCATACTTTAACAGTATGAATATAAAATATAAAGTGGTCAATTTTAAAAGATATTTGGTTCAGCTTCGTATTTGTTTATTTAACAATTTAGTTTACTATCAAATTTGGACTAGATTACGGACGGGCAAAGAGCTCGGACCTGCAAGCATCAGCTAGTCGGAGTTTTATAATCATGCGAACGTAACTTGCTTCAGTTGTTACTTATACACCATAATTTATTCATTAAAAAATAATATTTCTTCCGTTCCCTTTTCTCTTACAATATACTCCCAATTTTCCTATCTAATCTATACTGCCCGGACGACGGCAACAGGCTTGCCTCCCATTACATAAAATTGACTAAATTATAGTGGGCAAATTGCGCCTTGCCTGTCCCTTACTCGATACAAAAAGGGAAGAGAATATACACACTACTTAATTATTATTTATATTAAAGGACTTATATACATATATATATATATATATATATATAAGTATATATATATATATATATATATATATGTATATAAGTCCTTTAATATAAAATTATGTTTATATATATATATATATAAACATAATTATTACTACTCACAATGTGGTGACAATATAAAAAGTCAATTTAAGATTACTTAACGATAGCTATAAATTATTTTTAAATGAAGAATATAATATCATTATATTAATTTACAAGCGTTATGGATACACATGCAAATGATTACTTGTAAATAATCCTGTTATCAGTAAAACAGAATGTTCTTAATCTTGACACCATTTACTATTTTTATACACACACATGTATAATAGCAAACAAGCACACATACAATATAACAACCGTTAGAACATAAATAAAAACATGCATAAATACTAAATAAATAATATTAATTTACATCATGTTGTATAAAATATGAATGCTTTGTAAATAACGCGTATAAATTTTTGTTAACAAAGAAATCGCTTAGGCATTGTAACATTTGAAAGAATATTTGATGCGATGATACTTTACAAATGTAATTAAAAATATAAAAATCCGTTTCGCTCAATATCTCAAACCTATAAAAGTTTAACATTGATCCGTTTGAATTTAAGTAACATTGAAATATTGGTGAGTCTGTGAGTGATCGACTATCAATATTAATATTACTCGTGTTTCGTAACTAGGATTCACTTTGGTCTTGATCATATTTTTTTTTTATACTATGGTGATAAGGGATAGTACGATCTATGAGGGGAAAGAAGACAGTTTGATGAGGAGGTGGGAAGGAGGAGAGGGGGGATGAGGGGAGAGGAACGAGGGAAGTTGGGCCTCCGGAAACCTCACACATTTCGGGGAGATGCAACGTAAGCGTTACTTCACAACCGGTTTTCTGTGAGGCCCGTGGTATCGCACCGGTCGAGCCGGCCCACTCGTGCCCAAGCATGGCTCTACCACTGTTAGACATTTTTAAACATTCCCTTTTTAATACTCTTTAAAAAAGTTAGTATTAAGTCTACTTTGGTTGAGATTACGTCTACTGTAGATGAGACTCACAAAATCACATATATTAATACAAAATAGCTCAAAAATTATTTAGAGGCCTTATTCATTAAACAAGAGATGGACAATGTATGAATAAATGAATGAATTAATGAACAAACTTACAAAAACAATAACGAGGAAGAGTAATCCGAACTTATATAAAGACAAATAACTGCAACAATTTACATGATGATCATACAGTTTCTAAAAGCCAACAATGTAGAATTTCACAACAAAAAAATAACACGAGATAACATTAAAAGCAAAACGCGAGATAATCAGTCGAAAGTACTATCTATGAATGTAGGTCATTGTCGACGCAAGGTAATATGATTTAAAACACGAACGACCGATCGCTCACATACACCTGCGGTCCTGTGTCGTGACACGTTTGCCATTTCAAATGATGCACTGATCTCCATTTTATAATAGTTAGGATAATTAAAGATCAATATTTTTGTGGTTTATTAAGGTCTATGTATCAATTGGATCGCTGCATCTTAAATCACTGAGTAAAATAAATGAATATAGTCTAAATCTTTCGAAGTGATTTAAAATGAAAAGGTAAATAATCAACCTTCAAACTATATTGGTCAATTTTTCACCGACTTCAAAAAAGGAGGAGTTTGTTGTTTTCCAATTGTTGACGAATTTTTTAAATTTTTATTTGTTCAAAAGCAGCCCTGCGGAGTCCCATTATAAGCAAGTAAACATTAGATAATGGATCCCAGGGGAAATTGAGGATATCTCACAAATTTTAAGGGCACTAACAATGTCTTAAATTTATTCCAAATGAATCGACGTACTTTGAAAATAAGAGGGTATAAGACGGTGACGTGATGTGTTTCACGCGTACCTAGCTAAATATATCTATACCCCCAACAGGTAGCCCGTCAGGGATTTAGGGAATTTCTTCCGTCGAAATCGAATCTACTTACATCGCATGTACTTACACCCCGTGACTTCAGTCGGTTCGATACCGAAATAACTACTTCACCGAGTGTTTGGTGATGTGGTAGCTGAGAGTATTTTCACAGGTTGTGAAAATAAAGGTGGATCACAGTGAAAGATCGAAGTTAGACTGAGTCATTAAAAGGTACGAGAACATGATCAGAAAGAAATAATGAAAAAAAAAAACAAACGTTTTGAATTGTTACTTATAGGAGAGAATATGATATATTAATCTAAATTTAAGAATGAAGACTATATACAGTATGATGTCATGTTAAAATTCCTTTGTTATTATGTATAGCGCTTCCTTCCTAGTAGCGTTAAAGTTCATCTGATTTAGGAAACGATAGATACACATCACTATAATATATATTCAAATTATATGCTTTAATATTAATATATCATTATATTGTGTATCACTTTATTAGATTTAGATATATAATGCAACTAATTAAGTCAATAGATTCTGAAATTTGCAATTTAATAAATAAAAGCCATGCTTAGGCACGAATGGGCCGGCTCGACTCAAAAATCAGTTCCCAGGAGATAAAATATCAGAACGGTTAAAGATATGCAAATTGATTTGCCAGTAAACATGAATTAACATTATCATAATCTCAATTCGGCTGGGATTATAAAATACTTGCTAAATACAAAAACAACACAGAACACTTTAAAACTTCCTTGTTTTTGTAGACGAACGAAAAAGATAAAAACTGACAAACAATATATTTTTATTGTTTTTTAGTTAACCGTGCTCATATTTTTTTTTTTTTTTATTATTCGTAAGCCTACCATAATGACTCCACTTTGCCTGATGGTAAGCAATAAGTGGAGTCCAAGAGTGGTGGTCACCATCCTCATTGCATGTCTAGTCAATGCAGCATGGTGACCCACACTATGGCGGCCTGGTAAGATGCTTTTTCACGCCCCGCTTAAAAGACCCGGGATCAAAGTGGGAAGGAAATACGAGAGCTGGTAGGGAATTCCAGGCTTTCACTGATCGGCACAGGAAAGAAGAGCCAAACCGTTTCGTTCGGGATCGCATATCTTCGACTCGCAAACGGCGCTCCAGCCGGTCATTGTCGAATGGGCAGGGCGGCAACACGGGACTCTTTCCTTCCGACTGACGCAGGTTCTTTCCGGGCACGGCTGCTTCGGGAAGTACCTGCACTCGGTCGCTAGGAGGAAAATGAGTCCCGTCTGTCACCACTGCGACTGTAGTGAGGATTCGGCTCAGCACACGCTTGCGGTTTGCCCTTCTTGGGCGTCGCAGAGTCGGTCCCTCACTGCAGTCATCGGAGAGGATCTGTCGCTACTGGCTGTTATACGCTCCATGGCCAGTAGCGACAGTAATTTTACAGCGGTTGCAACCTTCTGCGAGGACGTTATCTCGCGGAAGGAGGCGGCGGAGCGGGCCCGGGAGGACGATCTCCATTCGGACCTAATCCGCCGCCGGCGAACCGTGTGGCGGCACACCCGTGTGTGTGAGTGGTTTTAGTCGGTTCGATTCCGACACACTGTTCACCGAAAACCCCGGTGGGATGACGGCCCGAGGGGGATTCCACACGAAAAAAAATAATAATAAAAAGGTTAAATATGCACATACGTACTTGTTAACTTATATACATACATATATGTGTATACACATATGTATAAAAGTTAACTGTTGTGATATAGTTATATATACATACATATAATAGTTTTATTATAATTAGATATAGTTCCTAATTTAATATTAATCAAAAACATAATTTATTTAAATTAAATGAAATAGATAAATTCGTCAATTGCCAACTCACAAATCCTGTATCAGGATGTCAGACTGTCAGACCGGCGTTGACGCCTGACCTTACACCACAATCCCCACTTTTTATAGAAAATAACTTGAGTCGACGCATTATAAGTGTCCTTTGTTTCTCTCGCCCAGTTTTTGACATGTTTGGGTCCGTGCGCTGTGTTTCGAGTACAAACCGGTCGACGGGTGATGTCACTCGTTATATACTCGTACATAGTATTTAGTTTTTTTATAAATAGGTTTACAGAATCGATAGTAATAGGATGTTATGACTAACTAGTTTTGACCGTCATTCCGATCCGTAACTTTGAGGTTTTCGCACACGGAAGATTAAGTTAATTATAAAATAAAAACACCTTCATATAAAATATTTCTTTTTAGTTCAATATATTAATATTCAAACTTTTTAGTATATTGAAAGTAAATTTATTAAGATTTAAACTATAACATTATCAGTGTGAGGTATAACCCATCACCATGTTTGTCATGCCAGTATTAAAAATAAGCAGTCTAATTTCTTTTCTTTTCAAATTTCAGCTTCTTGATTTCTAGTGAAGAAAGAGACAGAATCTCCGTGGAGCTTCTTGTATAGCAACAGCTGACACAATACGTATTGCTTATATTTACTTTCGCAATAAATCGTTCAAGAATCCCAACGACCGTGCTATCAATATTTTTTTTGTTATTATAATAAAATGCATTTAAATTACGAAAGGCGATAAATAATGAAAGAGGTCAATTCATTTTCTGTAAATACTCACGCACTCATACCTAACCACGTACCTTTTCATAGTTTTAGCAGTCCAATTAAATTATAATATGATAGATACACTCACCTCCATTGCCGAAGGGGTGAGCAGACGTATTGAACGCTCACATTTTGCAGACTATAATTTTGTCCCAATTACGTAATAGGGCGCAAGCCTATTACCGAAACCGAGCAGATTGGGAACTACATCTATAGACAAACTGGTTGTATATTTAAAAGGGGAGTGAAAACATTACCTAAAGCAGGTCCAGTTCGCATACCGTGCAATTCAAAATTGCTATGGCCCAGAATTTTAAGTCCTATCCGATCAATGATGACAAAAGAGCTTAAATGACTTGTGTTAAATAACAGTGTATTGAATGGATTTACGTGTTTGTTGATAACTTACGTGGTAGAGCCATGCTTAGGCACGAATGAGCCGGCTCGACCGGAGCGATACCACGACCTCACAGAAAACCGGTAGACAAACAACTCCTGTATTATATTGCCGGGTGAGTGAAGGTACCGAAGGTCCACCTCCCCATCTCTTTGCCATCCCTACACGCCCCACTGATCACTTTTAAAAGCCCGGCAGCTCACTTACGACTCTCGAGTTGTAGGTGTCAATGGACGGTGGTTGTCACTGTAATTTAGATCCACTGACGTTATTGGGGGCAAGCCTTTTCCGTCACTCGGGTACTGTAGGGTACTGTACTGATAGATAACAGTCCGATCTCTTAGTCACCTTTCACGACAGCCACGGCACTAGGAGAGATGCAGGGGCCCGATTCTGCTCTACCGCGAATCACACGGCACGTAGTATGACATACCTGATCGCTGTTGAGTTTATCTAGTAATCTAAAGTTATTAAATTCATATTTTTTTGAAATAAATTTCTTCGATTAAATAGGTGCTGCATGAAAGTAAACAGGTTTCAACAACATTTTATGACTGTGTAGTGTCCGTGGCTATGTAATGATGTCGGAATGTTAAGCATGTCGGTTATGCAAGTATTATATTGATTTGCATTTTTCTATGACCAGGCTTGATGTACTCCAGCCAGGCTAGCATTAAAATATAATGGGTTAGTAACATGACCCGTGGGTGTCGTGAAAAGACTAAATTAGTAACATAACTCGTGGTTGTCGTGAAAGGACTAAATTAGTAACATGACTCGTGGTTGTCGTGAAAGGACTAAATTAGTAACATGACCCGTGGGTGACGTCAAAGGACTAAATTAGTAACATGACCCGTGGGTGTCGTGAAAGGACTAAATAAGTAACATGACCCGTGGGTGTCGTCAAAGGACTAAATTAGTAACATGACCCGTGGGTGTCGTGAAAGGACTAAGAGAGTCATTAGGAAGGGGGCATACAGTCAGTGCTCGGTTGACGGCAATAATCTTGCCCCCTATTAAGTAAGTGTGCAAAATGTGGACGTTTAAGGCTGTCATGCCTATCCCTCTGGGAATATGGATATATATTCATCTATATACCTTATATCTAGTCCAATAAAAGAACTCACTCTAGCCACTAACATTTGTTTATTTTTGAAATATGGATCGTAATTTTTCATTTGAAGGTCATTTGACAAAAATATATTCAAATTTGCACCAACTGTTTGTGCAAAGTCAACCCACCTTACACGCCACAATTTATTGATTCACAGATATGAATGTATAAACAAAAAACATATGCGTCCAGTTACCAATTAGTAGATATCCGTAACAAACTATCAAAACGGTTAGGTTACATACTAAATAATTGCGCAGAAGGTCCAATCAGTAAAGTGCCCAGTTGACGGTTTTTTTTTTATTCTATAGGGGATCAGACAAACAAACGGGTCACCTGATAATAAGTGATAACCGACGTCATTAGACACCTTCAACTCAGGAGTCGTTAGAGTGCTGCCCGTCTTTGAGGGTGATTAAGGATGGGGGGTTGCGCGGAGGCGAATGAAGAGAGGAGGGACGAGGAGATGGGAAAGTGGAGAGGGGGATGAGGGGAGAGGAAAGAGGAGAGGAGAATTGTTCCTCCGAAAACCTCAATAATTTCGGGGAAATGCAACGCAAGCGTTACTTCACAACCGGTTTCTTGTGAGGCCGTGGTATCGCACCGGTCGAGCCGGCCCATTCGTGCCTAAGCATGGCTCTACCACTCATTTATGACTTTTGTGAGATTATTGTTCTAAGTCTATGTGTACAATGTATTTAATTGTGCTACTTTTATATTATCTCTCGGCCGGCGGATCCCATAAGCGGTTCTTAAAGAAGACATTTAAAAAATTCGATCGGAGTAAGTAAGCACTTCAAACTCAGGATAAGTGGTTATAGTGTACTTATATTTTTTCCAATGTATTTAGCATAGATAACCACAACTCCAGCAATAATGATATCTTGACAATTATTCAGTAGAGGTAATAAAAATTTAATAAGTTGATATCGCTATGTAATTACGTGAGTATTATCACATTTTTGACTTCACATATCATAGTTATTACATATTAACATAAGTGTAGTATCTGTTAAATGTTTACAATACATCATGATTTCAAACTTATATATTTAAATGAAAATCTTTTTTCAACGGACTTCAAAAAGGAAGAGGTTCTCAATTCGACTGTATTTCTTTTTTCTTTTATGTTTGTTACCTCAGAAGTTTCGACTGCGTGAATAGATTTCACGTTTTTTTTTTATTTGAAAGCTGGTGCTTCCCGTGTTGTCTCATTTCACTTTGGTCCAGTTCTGTTCAGTTCAGTTGTAACAAGGGCATCCATGAGAAAACCATATTAGTCTTAAATTTTATGATGACGCATTGAAGTCGGTTGTCTACTTTTTTTACGTCCGATTATTGTATTATTTCAGATCTGTATATTGAAATTGCTCTTATCTTGTTTAGAATTCTGACGTTACAGTTTGAAAAACATTTAGTTTTGCACGCATATGTACATACACTCACGCCTGTGTCTCCGAAGGGGTAAGTAGAGGCGCAATTAAGGCTCACTATTTGTTAGTTATAATTGAGTCTCATTTACCTATTGCCGTTATCCGAACATCTGTGAATGAGATTTGAAAATTTGTAGTATTTTGACAAGAAAGGGAGGATAGAAGGGAAGGGAAAGAGAAAGGAAATAGATATGGCTCACTTAAATAGATTGGGGAGTATAAGCAATAGGTAAAGCAAGTCAGGGTAGTATACTTCTCGAACTGGTTGGTGCCGGACAGTAAGTGTCTCAGAAAATTTTATATACTGATATATATATTATTACTATTTAGTTTTCATATTTACTTTAAAAACAATATGTTCAGAAGACTAGGAATACTTTATTAACACAATATATATGTAACACAATATATATGTATATGTATATGTAACACAATATATATGTATGTATATATGTAACATACAAAAAGAAAATCAAAATTTAAGGCTATTCTTTTGCATTTACAGCAACATTTTAGAAATCAAAAGCCCTTTCACGGCAGTGGTTCTACTGTACCTTTTTACTCTGTGGTCAAGCTGCGCCCGCACCGGCCCTGATCAAGGACGGCCTACATCCGTGAGCGGACACCTACATATACTTTATAAATAGAACACATAAATATCACGCGGCCAAACCCGGCTCATATATTTTGTCGTAACTTATGCTACTTGAATAATTAGCGCACCTTTCACGTGAGATTCCGGGTTGGAATACTATTGTACAGATAAACTTCGATAAATGAATCCATACGTTAGTTATATTTTAACTCGTTTAATAACAAGAGGGAGGTGATTTAATACTTAGTAATATATTATTTCAGTATCAGTGCAGTAAAACAAGGGAAAAAGTTAAAGTTAAAACTTTACTTATCCCCATTATCGCTTATGGTGATGTATGCTATTACGACCTGAATGCAGATCTCCTCGACAAATACGCCCTCTCTACTCAATATTGCTTATTCAAATCACTTCTCCTTCGTATCTTACGTCTCTTTCAGTTTCTTTGTTCTAACTACAACAGACATCTTCTATCTTCAAACAATCTATTACTATTATGCCCAAGTCATTCTTCCGCCATCGTCAACTCTTCCTTCGTTATTCAGGTTGTCATCTTCTGTAATTCTCTACCGTAGGTATTCAGGATGGTACCCAGTCGCCTGTCGTTTAAGACTAAGGTTCGAGCTCTTCTTTTCCATAAACTGGCAGAGACAACGATAATCTTTGCTAATACTTTTTAATGCACCCACTTCAGTCATTTCTACATCATCCTAAGGTAGACTGGCAGAGAATGCCTTTGGCATTAAGTCCGCATGTGTGCATTTTGTGCATTAAGGTTTAAATAAATAAATAAAAAGGGCTTTATGTAAAAGGCGACTAAGAGATCGGGTTTTTATGTATAAGACTGTAAGTATATATATACATGAGTGTATGTATGTATGTGTGCTATAAATTAACGTGCGTGTTTAATGCGTTTTTTATAATTTTATATATAAACTCCATTAAAGACAAGAGGTGGTCTTGAAATTTGATATTTAGTGTTTTATACTATTTCTAGTCCAACGTTCAAACTTTAAAAATCTGAGCAGCAACCGATGCCACTCCTGTGCCATTTATTTTCCTACAAAGTTGGTTAAAATCTGCAAGTAGGCAACACCAGGGTCAACAGTTGCTTTAGTATTAATTTGCAGTATTATTTTGCTAGCCTTGTATTTTGATTCTAAACTCAAGAGTTATAACATCTGTGCATTGAAATGTTCAATGAGCAAATAAAAAATTAAAAAACCGAATTGAAAGTTTCCATTCAAAGGCATTCGCTGTAATATGATTTCAAGGTGTAATATTAGTTTTACGTCGTAATATGTTAATGAACAAATTATTCGAGCAATTTGTGTTAATTAAACTTTGAAGATTCGAATGGTTGGTTACTAAAGTGTTGAAAGTCTGCAAGCATTCCAAAACAATCCTCAACAATGTGAACAAATAGTAATTATATACACAAAGAATACTTGGGACAATGCAATCTTACATACTTACTCATTGAAAAAAAAAAAAACTTGATTTAAAGGTAAATTGACGTTCAAAGTGCCTTTTGAGCTTATTTGAAATAAATGCGTTGACTTTGACTTTGACTTTCAAATTAAAATCGTTATATATCATCGTTAATAAGGCTTTTCAAAGTCTCCCCTCCCTCCCTTCTGATGCGTCTGTATTTAGATAGACAGTTAATACATGTCACAATTTGTAGTAGTGGATGGATGTTTGATACACGGCTGATGCGGCAGAACAGTTACACATTATTAGTTTATGACTTGTATTAACAAATGGGATATTTTACCGTGGTAAATAAGTACTACGTCGGCAAAGTGGCGGCTAATAACTTGTTCTACACAACAAATACAAATCTCAAACAACTAATTCGCCATCTACGGATATTAAACGTATATTTTCCCGGTTGACGTTGACGTTGACGGTAAAATGCTTGACCCCTATTACGTTAGTGGGAACACATTCTAATTTGCTAATATCAATATAAATACACCTCTGCCTACCCCTTAAGGGATACAGGCGTGATTTTTGTGTAAGTATAATGTTAATAGCATCACTTAAAATACGGGGATCATTATCATACGGCCAGACAATAACGTATTGGCCTTGAAAACATAAGAATAGTTGCCTTGACAATCAACTTCCACTGTAAGGATAACGCGACCTTGCAGATGGAAAGCAGTGGATATAATTTTATGTTGCTTTTATCCTTCGCAGCGCATTAAGTTACAAAACAAAGGTACCAAACTTTAGTGGAGCAGATACACAAAGCCACATGCAATTAATAAAAAAAAAACATATTTTGTGGGGTTACCATTTTTTTATCAAATAATAAAGCTGCAGGTTTTTTTTAATTAAAACGGGCGAATCTGTAAATTCAGAGGTAAATACTAGATTGTAAAACATCACGCTACGAGACTAAGGAACGGAGCAGGTCTAAAAACGCTATCGAAACTGCGGGAAAGGGTTTTGAGTTGCTTCAACTTCGTCGCGGGTTCTATTTCTAAACGGGATAAAAATGACTGTGATCTACAAATTGTTGAGGATAGAGTTGTTCTTTGTGTTCTTTGATGTTATAGTTTGTAAAGTGCCTCGCGACGCATCAATTAATCCTCATGCAGCAGTTTTCTTTTTTAAATAGAAAAACACCCCTTTAAGTGTGTTATGTGCGTTCTTTGTTCGTTGTTTTGTACTTTGTCGGAAATAGTTGTTCAGGCATAATGTAGCACGAATCTGTCTTTTGACTTTAATATATTTTTTAATGTACCATTTTTTAATATATTTTGGCTTTAAGTGCAACCACACAAGTTTAAAATAATACTGTGTTCCCAGCTTTTTGCTAAAAATTGCAAATGATAAATGAAGACACACTGTAGTAAAAACGTAAAACAAGAACAATACCTTCATAAGTTAAAATATTAAGCAACAAAATTATAAAACATAATCACCAAATATATATATATCGTAGATAGCAAACCAACGTAGCTCCTATTAACCAATATTCAATGAATTTCAAAACTTATTCTTTAAAAGTTACAGTATAAATTAGTTTAACAGCCATCTAAACACATGTTATAAATCACAATATTTACAGTGTCATTGCTCCAAGTGTTAAATGCATAGCAATTGAATTGATGACCTGATTCTGCATAAAATATGGCACGAAATGACATAGTGACGCAGGAACGTTATTATAACATGTAAATTACCGTAAGTTAGTGAAGTAATAGTAATAAACACCGATTGCTACAAGACGTAATTATCTACAATTGAAAATAAAATATTAATTAATAATTGGTCTTGTCCATCTCCGCCCGAACATTCCGAGGCAACGTAACTTTTTTTTATACGTGTTGAAACTCTTTTGGACTATTTACCGCCGGGGTCATGGGCGGAGGGGTGTGCCAGACTTGATTGACTTAGAACATCACGGTATTCAAGGGCCGCGGGAACACGACATTTTCCGCGATCAGCAGGTGACAGTCCGCCCGAGCGGACCCCTTTTAGTTTTTAAAAGGGGAAAAATTTGTTGCCTATCCTTAATTTGATGGTATGGCAGTAGTCGCAACGGCCTTTCTGCCAGTAGGACCCCCTCGGGAGAGCCATCGTCTCCAGGTCCTAAGGCAGTGATACAGCCAGTAAGCACGCCGCCTCATAGGAGATCGTGAGGTATCTTCTCACGACTCTGCCGGCCATCACCTGCTGCGGCCTGCGAAGTATGACGACGGTGACTGCCGTCTGATCGTCAGCCCATACTGGGGCCCCGTAAAGGGCCGCACATACCCCAGGCAAGTCTATTGCCGTCATCAGGTCATCAGGTATACTGTAAGACTGTATATATGAGTATACATACATATATGTATGCATATTTATTTAAATGTGAATCTAAATCACAAAAGTTTTTATTTTAATATATGTATGCCTCTATAATTAGACTGTTTAATACGTCATTCTCTTTAAAAAAGTAGAAAACCGACTTCAATGCGTCTATCATAAAATTTAAGACTAATATGGTTTTTTGTGGTTATGGTTTCACGCAGTCGAAAGTTCTGAGGTAACAATCATAAAATACAGTCGAATTGAAAACCTCCTCCTTTTGCAAGTCGGTTGAAAAAGACACAAAGCGGACTGCTAAACGATGAATCTAAGATATCAGTACAATGGAACTTGAGATAATCATTTAAATAAATAAGCGCCTTGCTTGTTTATGTTCAACATTATCACATTAGTATGTAAGTAATCTAATCGACTAAATCACCTCCATAGCGAATGATTTGATGGTAACTCGATAAGGAGTTGGTTAATGTCAAATATCTATTAATAATCTCCTTACTATTTATTATAAATGCGAAAATATGGATATATGTATGATTTTTTAATAAACTAACAAACAAAACCAAAATTACTCCAGAACTACTGAAAGGATCTAGATAAAAATTGTTTATGAACAAATATAAGTTACTTTCTATCGACATTATTAAAGTTTACAAACATGTTTGAAGTTTTTGTTTGTAATTTTGTTATACGTACGTACAAAATGTGGGCCTTTGATTAACAAGTATAACAAAGAGGGTGTATTCTGTAAGTAAAACCTAAAAAAAATCTAATGCGGCGGAGTTTCTAAAATCGTTTAAATCAGACATTCATTGGCACTATGCAAAGCAGAGTTGAGAGTTAAAAAGAACTCTTATCAGTTGTATTACACACATATATGCGCTTACGACGGTACCCCTATAGGGTAGGCAGAGGTGTATTAAACATTTTTATACTAAAGGGGGACAGACGAACAGACGGGTCACCTGATGGTAAGCGACAACCGCCGTCGCCGACTGTATACATACTGTCTGATAAATAACAGTCCGATCCCTTTGTCGCTTTTTACAACAGCACTGGTAAGAGATAGAGTGTCTGATCTACTCCACCATAACCACAGCACCACCAAAAAAAAAATTAAATAAACGAACGAATTTTCAGTTTCAATAATTAAAAAAAAAAAAAAAAATAGTAACTTCTTCTATGTTTTTCTAAAGTTATCCCGAAATGTTTTCAAATGTAGACTCGAAAAATATGGCCCTCCTTCTTGCGGAGTCCGATAATCTCAAGAGACCCAAGCTGAAATCTGCAATCATTGAAGTGTAAGTAACTAGATAGAGATAAAAAGAGTTACATAATATTGTCAGCGGATAAAGACTGCAGTGGAAGCTACAAGAAATCTATAATCGTTGCCCAGCTACGGCTTCGAAACGTGAAACTGATAACGCTGATAACAGGATTAGCGGAAAAAATATGTTTTATAAACAAATACTGTTTAATAAAGAATGGAATTTTTATTTTCTGTATTCTCTATACCTTTATATTGTAGGAAAATTTCTCTATAAATTGACATATTGATAGTTGAGAATCACGATACTCTTGGACGACGATATACTTTTCAAAGCATTTTTTAGTTAAGTTTTAGCAGTCACTCCATTAGGAATATTATCATTTTGTTTAGTGAACAAGTTCTAAGGTACACCTTAGCGTTGGCACCAGTGAGGTGACCACCCATGGGTGTTTCCACAAGAAAAAGGACTGTTATCATCCACTGACAATGAAGGACAATAATTATCATTGGAACCAGAAATGAAACTAGCATTTTATGCTCCTGGTGTAGGCTTTTGCAAGTGCGTGTTGCAGTATCAACGAGCCCCTATTTGTCTGAAACATTTTCTTGGTTTGGTCCTTTCTGCGTCCCCTCCCTCCAGGTTCTGTGCCCTGTCTCAGGGCCCCGCTCGCACCGCCCCGGGTACAACTCTGATTATAAACATCAACATTATAGCCAGATTAGCAACAGAAGCGAAGCTGATGTCAGATATAAAACTAATGAAGAAGAATGTATGTAATCATAAAATGGTTAACAGGCTGCAATCCGACAATGTTCGGATTACAGTAAGAGAATCTCGGAACGAACAATGCTAGAGTAGTGAAAGAAACTCCCTCTGAGCTGTCGAAACTAGTATGAAGTACTAAAATTTGAGAAAAGTTGTTACAAAATAAGTTTTTTTGTTTAAATATGAGTTTGGTTGTTTTTCTTTATGTATTTTTTATTATTATAATAAACAATTAAAAGTGAATTTTATTACTTCAATTTAAGAAGTATTTCATTGTCCATTAAAATCATTATATCACTAAGCCATTATCGTTATGTAACCCCATATTTTTTACGGGATAGGAGAAAACGAGGAGGCGGTTCATCTGACTTCGTTACTTTTCTTTAGTTAGTTGTTACTCAAGAGCCACAAGTGTGTTGCCGGCCTTTGAAGAACCCAGTGGAGAAGAAACAGTGGGGCTTCCAGTAACCCTACAGTCATTCATTAGACGAGCAAGCATTTACAACCGTTGTGCTATGAGGCCGTGGTATTGCTCCATTCTTACTTACCTACTTACTAAGCATGCCTCTTCAACGTCTAATTCGTTGATTTAAACGCTTCGTCTTTTAAATAATGATCTATGTTCATTTGAATGTATTGCATATTGTAATCCCAATATAACGATGGCATACCATTGTGAAAGAGCTGATATAATTGTAAAACGAGTTTGTATACTGAACTTTGGGAACGACGGAAATGTAGGACACCAAGGCCAAAGCACAAGGCCTTACTTTTACAATTGTATACGCACAAAGAAATAATTTAAGATATCAGTTTATAAAAAAAAGAAAGACAATCTTGCTTGAATACATTATTTTCTTTTAACAGGTCCAATCAATATAAGGGCTGTGTGTGATTGAGCACACTGAATGCGATATAAGTACAAGCTATATAACGAGGAGTGCACTTTAAATAACTCCTATCCTGTATAATATAATTGCTTTGCTTGACTTTTTTTGGTTATTAGATGAATGTACTTGTTTTTTTTTTCTTGATATGTAATAAAAGACCAAACTAGAGAACAAAAATATTAATATAGTCGATGCATTTTAGTTAAAACACTAATGTTAAAATTTTGTAAAGCGGCCAGAATTGCCACTGATATATCTAGTTACAATCGATAAGTTTAAAGTACACTGCTGGCCGCTAACATTATGAATTGAATTTGAAATTGATAATTTAAATGTAATCAAAACTTTTGAAATTTTTTATACCGAAAATATTCTTTCTCGAAACTCTCTTTCTTGAAATTCTCGAAAACTGTTATTGCTCATTCTATAGTATTATTTTATTCTATGTGCTCGGAGTTCCCGGCACCGGCCAGTTCGAGTTATAGCTATGCGACCCTGCCTTGCTTGAGCTATTGCTTATACTCCCCAATACATCTGTACAAGCAATATATTTTCTATCCCTGTCTATCCTGTCAATAAATTCCACATTTTCCCATCTAATTCTCAAAAGCGCCCGGAAGACGTCAATAGGCTTGCGGCCTATTACGTAAAGGGGCTAAATACAATATCGACAAATCTGCGCGTTAATGGCACCTGTTGGTTGTCTTAAAAATTACTACTAGTAAAGTATGACATAAGTATAAAACTCTTTATTATTGGTTTAGATCTTAAATTTACGAGTTTTTTTATATAGGTGACAGACGAACAGACGGATCACTTACTGGTAAATGACAACCGCCGTCCGAGTATACCTTCAACTCGAGAGTCGTAAGTGCGCTGCCCGCCTTTGAGGATGATGAGGGATGAGGGGTTTCGAGGAGGGGGACGAGGAGAGGGGGCGTTGCGCCACCGGAAACCTAACTCATTTCGGGGAATGCAACGCAAGTGTTACTTCACAACCGTATTTCTGTGAGGCCGTGGTATCACACCGGCCGAGTCAGCCCATTCGTGCTTAAGCATGGCTCTAACGCTCTTTATACTCTATAAAAAAACTATAAAAAAATACACCAACATTTAATAACTAATTAAAACCACTACTGTAATATGTTTAGCATTGAACGTGTCTGAAATCTGTTCCGTTCGCTTGTTAAAAAATATATTTCTCCATTGAGTAACCCGTCTTCAAGCAATTTGTTCTCTATTAAGAAATATTTATTAAATTAATTGGCTATTGCATTAATTTTATGCAGCTAGTGCTAGACATCACGAGGTAACATAACGAGCTGGATTAAACTACAATCTATGTACAATGGCCAGTTATCGCTTCTGCATCGACACTATCTTGGTTATATTTTGAAATGCGTGTTATGCACGTGTGACGACGCCTTTATATACATACACAGGCCGTAACACTTAGGCCTCAACCCCGAAGGGGTAAGCACAGACGCATCAAATGCCTACATTCATTTATCAAATCTATTGCCGACAACCGGGTATTGAACAAACTCTATATATACTATCTGTTAGATAACAGTCAAATCCCCTGGTCGCTTCTTACAACACCCACGGGAAGAGATTGGCCTATTGTACTCCAATGTGAACCACAAGGCCAATACGGCCTTTATAAAATCCTAAGATATTGGTGGTAATAACTACTTGGTGTGATTACTTTTTTTATTTTTTTAAATTCTCTGGTATTGTAAACAATTTAGACTGTAAACTGAACAATATACAAGTATGATTACGTACGGAAAATAATCTGTTTTCTTATTGGAAAAAAAAGTCATTTTATTGTGGTAGTTAAACAACATTGATTCAGCAGGTTATACAAACCTTGACTTATGTAAATAAGTATCATTTTCGAATAATCCGCAAATGTTTTTATTTCTGCAAAACGGTGTCCATTTAATCTGTGGATTGATGACAGGCTATAAATAATTATTGATCGGTTGGGTTCATAAGTTTTCGTATCGTATTTACTTTAAAATAAAGTGTAATTTACCATGTGAAATATTCATTTATTATCATATTAACTCCATTTGCTTGAATGATCTTTTATTTAAATTAGTCACTGGTCCTGATAAAAATGTTACAAAGCCAAACAAAAAAGAAAAATATTGAATAATTGTATGCTTGAATCTCATTTATTACAAAAAATAAAAAAAAAAACGAAAAATAATTGGCCATTTTTAAGCTTACGTGGAGTGACGTTTTGCGCAAGACCTGGCTGAGCCTGGCTGGGAGGAGCTGGATGCGAGAAGTCGTAAATAGATCGAAGTGGCGTGAGAGAGGTCTATATCCAGCAGTGAACTGTGATAGGCTGATAATGTTAATGATGATCATGATGATGAAGCTTACGTAATAGGGGTAAGTCTATTGCTGTCAGCGTAGAACTAAAAAAGAAAATAGGGGCTATATTCAATTTATAAAAAAAGGGGATGAAAAGGAACGATAGGGATATTGCTTGTACGGATAGATTGGACAACTCGAGCTGACTGTGTGCGCAAAATGAAATACAAATCAATATTAACTTTATAATTAAAACATACATGTGTAAATCGAACTGCTATTCACAAACAAAATAACACGTGGGGATGGAAATAGAAACTACGTTATATCGGTCAATGGCCTTTGCTTTACGTAATGTTAATCGTTTGTTCCAATGTATGTTAGATTAGCACGCACCCGGTTAAGGAAATGTTAAGTAAACAGATAAAACGAAGAGCAAAGATCGAAGAGTCGCGTGTTACATGATCTCGGAATAACATGTGATAGAACATATATGATGTGCTTATATTCTCATTAACAATTTATAAAATACATGAATACCCTGCAAATTAGATTAATAAACGAAAATATATATAATAGTTATTTAAAGAGTTAAAGGGCTTCGGACTACAGACGATTCCAAGAAGGAAATTCTTTTTTTTTAAAGTTTGGAGATTCTGATGAAATAAACACTTAAAATGGGTATTTTAATATTGTTAAAATAACTTCTCTTTAAAATATTATTCTAGACATTTAAAAAACTTTTTATTCCTTGAAACTGTGAAAAAGTGGTTGTTAATAAAAAAAAAGTTATATTTTCAAAAACGGAATTGTAATTTAAATGATGTATATTTACTTGAAACGAAATAAATGTATCATACATTCAAATTAGATTAATGGTTGATAATAGTTATTTAATGGTATCAGGACACTCCATCGCAAGTCACGAAACCAATAGGATATGAAAGCAATAAAACGAAACATTTGTTAAGTAAATTATTAGCAATTGTATAAAGCAAGACACAAATTAATTTCACATTAATATAAACGCAGTCACATTACATTCAAACCATAAATTACTTAATGTGTTCACTTAATTAAAGGCGGCCTTGTCCAATCGAAAGCCGGCATAAGTACGTGCCTTATTCCCCATGTGATAAGGTTTATTTTGTGATTGTATATCCGACCTCGAGAATGGAGTTTAGTTACTATGAAAGTTGATATGAACAGTTTCGAAGACAAAGGGAAAGGGTAAGATAATACGCAGTTTTTTTCAAAGGACCCAAAATTGTAATATTATACGTGGAGCAAAGAGATTTTGTCGCGATTATGTGAAAACTTGTATGAAATCGTACAGTAGCGGCCTTTGTAAGAGAATTTGTGAAGGAATTTTATTTGTTAGTAACTTGAGCCATCAAACATTGCATACTTTTTTAATATTTATATATTTTTTAAGTTCACTCAAGTGTGTTGAGCTGTTGGTTTATTGTGATAAATTGGCTTATGAATAAACAGAGATTTTCTTAATTATACTATGTCATATAATTTAATAATTTGGGATTTTCAAACTACTTTTTTTACTATATCGTTTGTTAGCACTCAAACGCAAATTGTAGTCATTTGCATGATTATCATCATGGTGTAGCTAAAAATCAGCGCTTCATCGCTTTTTGAGAGATCTTTCCCATCACAAAAGAGATGTCACTCACAAAAGAGAGGTTATTATTGATGAAGTGATACATCCAGGGTTTGGTTGTAATTCCTTTTGAAACTTTATATACAAATCAATGTGTGGTCTATGTTCATATGAAACAATAATTTGTTTGTTATAGTAATTAGTTACTTATGAATTTTAATATATAATACATAGAATTTTATTATCATTTACTCATTCATAATTAATTGTATCACTGTCTTAATTTTATTGATTCTGCAGTATCTTTAGTGTCTTGCTTTTTGTCAAAATATATTCATTTTCGTTCTCACTTCTTTCTACTTTCTGCTAGTTAAATTGTTCTCTTATTAAGCCCTTAAGAAAAATGATCCTGCCTTCAGCTTTATCGCTGCAAATGATATGCTTATCGCTGTGTTTCGATGATAAAATTCGTAAGGAATATAGTAGACAATATCGAATAATGATATTACACAGTAAGAAGAGACTAGTGTTTATAACATACAAACATACATACACTCGCTATATTCCTGAGGCGTCTCAAGAGCCCACATTTTGACATTCATAATTCATTCCGACTTACGTAATAGAACGCAAGTCTATTGCCTTCAACGGCCACTGTATATACATATAATGCCTGATAGATAACAGTGGGGGCCCTATTCTACTTCACGGACAATCACAAAATATCTGCCTATAAACACTCCTACATTCACAAGTGGGAATCATGCTTGGTAAACACAATACTCTTTAAATTGTGGTTTTCTCGAGTAACATTCGACTAAAAGTTTTTTACGCTTCTGTATGAAACAGTAGTTGCCATTACAACACTTATTGAAAAGTTCTTTGACATAGTTATCTTGAGAAAGTATTTATTTTTGTGTGCCAAATTTTCACGCACACATTTTAGCGCGGTCATTGAAGAAAATTCTTTTTAAACACCTCGAATTGACATATACACGTATTACACATCCAGTTCATTTAACACAAAGTCAAATCTAAATGAAACTTTAGGTAACTGTACCACAGATCTATTTTGCTAAATGCGATAATTAAAATACACCATTTTAAACTAGATTTAGAATTGGCGCAGCGCCAGGCACCTACAAAAAGTATTGTCCATTGTATATTGATCTGTAAGTTTACTGAAATATTAAGTTATAACGGGAGGCTAGAAGATCTATGATACGTGGTCAAGTCAATATAGTCAGTCACGTGTCAACTAGTATTGGATGAGAGGAATGCAATGCATTTGCACAATGTGTTCAGTGCAGTATCTACTAAGTACTGAGCCAAAGTTAATGCTTTAATAGTAAAATCACGCGGGAATTCTTTAGCTACGTAGAAAACATTTTATTCTTAGACCGAATCGAAAATCTTTGTTTTATATATATTGCATCGTTGTTACTAGTAAAATTTAGGAGTAAGAAAATAAAGATGATCCTTGGACCACTATCCAGATCTACCCGAAATTAGTTAGTACGAAGGGCTACATGTAAGGTTTCTTAGTCATCGACATGTATACACATTACAAGTTCATACATCCCTTTTCAACGTTTATATTAAGGGCAGACAGAGACGATAGCTTTTATTTAGTTGTAATCTTTATTTAAAACAATAAGCTCACCCATTTCATGCTGTAAGCAGAGATAGCAGCCATGTTTCTATTCTTTATTAATTTTATACGAGACTTTTAAAGTAGTTTATTTAAGTTTAAAAAAATTGGCGACTCGTGTGTGTTCCACGACTTATGTCGATCCATTTTATTCCAAGGAACACTGTTCTTATACAATTTAGAAAACCTACAATAACATCAGTAAAATTTGTGTTCACCGGGAGTGGCTTGTGTCTTGGAAATTGTTTGTGAACGTAACTCCTCTGTATTTTATCGTATACTTCTGGAGCCTTTTAATAGGTTAAGACAGTGTCAGTGTGTCTTTTCAAAGCCATGGGTTAAAAAATATATACAAATAAATTTGGATAAATATCTAACAGACTTCGGCTATTAAAGTCCGTACGATAAGCACACCAATGTCTTTGTTCATAACAGCGGAATGAAAAGTATTAGTAAATAAATTGAACTTAAGAGGAAATGATTATTCTTTAATTAAATTGTTTGCTGCAGTTTATTTGGGTCACGTTTACAAAACAACAACAAGTACTTACATAAGGTATGGGTATAAATAGTTTTACTGATGATAATATTACATTTATATCGTTCGTTTCATAACAGAGGCTAAATCTCTGTTAGGCTAATGAGTTATTTAAATTAAATTCTGTGAGGCCATGGTGTTACACCGGTCGAATTGAACCATACGTGCCTAAACACGGCTCTCCCACGTAATCAATGTGAAAGCGAACAAACTAACTACCCACCGCATTCATAAATTGCGTGCGCTCAAAACGCATCTCTAATTGATAACTGTCTAAGATGTGTTGGTTAAAACATCACCAGTACTAGTACTCAAAAATAACTCCAGTTTCTGAGTTTGTTATTCAAGTAAAGTTAAGAAATTAAAGTTTAATCAGTAGAGTCAGTGAGTAAGTGACAAAATGATTATTGTAACAGTATATTTTTTAACAGGGATCAAAAAGGAGGATTACATTTTTTCGTGTATGAAATATGTATGTCTGATTTTTCTTTATAACGCCCTACAGCCTAGAATTACATTTTAAATCTCCTTAACAATATGACTGACATATGGTATAGGTAATAAATGCATAATAAAATCTAGAATGCAGTCAAGTAGTATCTTTATAAAAATTTTACTTGTAATGAATAACTTCTTAATTTGTTACAGATTTGGAAAAGCTATCATTCCTATCGCCTACGCTACGCATTTCAATGACATGTTGGCCCCTGGCAACATACATTGTTATGCACGGGCGATATTTTGGACATCCTGCTGCCAAGCTAGCAGACGTTGAGGGAAAATGACAGGAGCCTGTAGTTGAGCTAGACCGGGTCTTGAGCCGCATTTTGCAATGAGGTTGTAAGAATCTGGTAGAGTTCAGCGCCAATAAAAAGTCTCCATTTTATTACAAAAAGTCTCCATTCTTTGCCCTTTATACTCTTCAGAACACTCATCTGCCACTGCAGGATAAGCTTAGTATCCTGGGTATGGACATTTGCAGGGACCTCAAACCACGTAATTACATCGAGAGGTCACTAATACGTCCTCGCGGAAGCTTAGTGTATTGAACAAGGTGAGACGGTTCTCTTCGCTCGAGCAACTCTGTCTTTTATACAAGACCCAGGTTCGCTCCTGCGTGGAGTACTGCTCTCATCTTTGGAACGGCTATGCGCAGTAATTCCTTGACGCTCTCCATCGGTTGCACTCCGCATTATCGACTTTCCTGAGGTTACCCAGTCTCATGAGCCTCTGCAGTTGCGAAGAGATGTCACCTCTATGGCCGTCCTCTATCGCCTGCACCACGGAGAGTGTTCTGACGAGCTCTTTCAATTGGTCCCACCTTCTCTATTCTTCTACACGACTACACGTGCTGGCCTGAGGAGTCAAAAATAAATCCCGACTAAACGGTTTGACTTTTCTTTCCTGTGCATAAAAGCCTGGAATTCACTACCAGCGCACGTGTTTCCTTCCCACTTTGATCCCGGGTCTTTTAAGCGGGACGTGAAAGAGCATCTCACCCGGCCGCCATAGTGTAGGTCCCCATGCTGCATTGACTAGTTATGAGGTAGATAATGAGGATGGTGACCACCACTTTTGGACTCCACTTATTGCTTTCCAACAGGCAAAATGGAGCCACTATGGCAGGCTTATAACAATAAAAGTTGAAGGATACGCATGGACGTGTTTGGTCTCATTTCAATTTTCAACCTCCGTGGTGAAAAATTAAGGAAGACTTATCATCAGACCTAAAAGTCTTTTTGTAACGTGTTCTTTCGAATCTACAAAGGTTTTTTTTTTTTTTTTAATTCAATCTGACTACTACAAGACAACAGCAGCTTGATACTTTAACCCTTTTTAGTGAGATGAGTTGATCGACCAAATAAAATGATGTCAAAAACAAATTGCGATTAAGGTTATCGTTCCAAGACCTTGGTACATTGAACTGATAACAATACTATAAACTTTACTCCTAACTAATATTGTAAATGCGAAAGTGTGTTTGTTTGTTATGTTTTAACTGCTTTTCATCCTTTAATTTTCCACCTCATCTTTGACGTAACAATAGAATTTTGAAATTCGAATCACAAATGGCGGAGATATTGCGTTACATGTTTTTTGACGTATGTTAAAAAGACATACTGTTAGGTACTGTGTTAAAAAGACGTACTGCTAGAGAGGAATAGAGATAAACCTTTACCTCTAGTTTTAAAGATATAGCTTTAAATGGATAACAGATTGAATATTGGGCTTGTATGAAAGGTTCGATGACAGTAGAAACAGCCCGTAAAGCATGTACGGATACCAGTAAGTATGAGCCCCCCGATGCGAGCAAAGCGTGTGCTTATGAACGTATGTATGCCTTACTTTTACTACTGCAATGATTTAACCTTAGTAACTGATATCACTGACAACTGGACAATGTAATTATCTTTGCGAGTAAACAACATCAGTTTAATGCGTTTTGCGTGTAATGTCCAAAGATGGCGTATTAATATTGCAGGTTAATAGGTTATTGAGATCGAGGTCACGTGGTAATTCACGTTTGGGGGATTGTTGTTGTACATTGGACTGTAAGTAGTAGATTTTTATTAAATATACTACATACACAGCTTAAATAAAGATACCACAAGATAAAGATCCTTCATCATCTTCATCTTCATCAGCCCATAGCTATCCACTGCTGGACGAAGGCCACCTATGAGGAGCGTATAGGATTCTTAAATATTTTTAAATACATACAAATTATAGATCAATTACAACCAGACACATAACAACTTCTCATTATCATCACACAATAATATGTCCTTAGTAAGATTCAAATCCATGCCTTTGGCTTAGCAGTCAGGATCACTGACCACTATACCCACAGTAACATACAGTAGACATGTTTATTGTCTAGGACAAATCACAACGAAGTTTATATGTCGGATTTAGAAAGATTAAGACCAAAGAGCTGAAGGTCTAATGTAAGCCTTGGGAATAGAATACAGGATTTTACAAGCCAATATTGACCTTCCAGGACGGATATGTGCTGGGGAGAAAAATTTGCTTTATTACAAATCAATAGGGAACGTGGGAGATGCTTCGGAACGTATGGGCCGGCTCGACTAGAGCATTACCACGGCCTCACAGAAAACCGGCTGCTAAACAATGTTTGCATTGTGTAACCGAATGAGTGAGTGTACTTTCCCCTACCCTTAAAGGCGGATAGCTCTTGTGACTCTTGAGTTCCAAGTGTTCATGGGTGGCGGAAGTGACTTACTATCAGATGACCCGTCTGCTCGTTTGTCCCCCTATACTCTAAAAAACAACTTACAGTAATATACTTTTAAGCTTTTACTTATGTTTATTGCCGTGTGGTTCTAGCTGGAATCAAATACGGCCCCTTTACTAAACTAGGATCTCTTTCCGTGAGTGACGTAAGAGAATCGGACTGTTAATGAACAGACGCTACATATACAGTAATAATACAGTGCCCGGATAGTGACATAGTAAGTAATAGCCTTGCTCCCTATAACGTACCTAAGTGGGATTAAATTATAGTTTTAGAATAAAAACCTTCGTGAGTAACATTCATATTTATTTAAATATAATGTTTTACAGACATAAAAACAGATGTTAACGTCGCTTACTCAGTGTGACGTCTGGCACTGTCGCGGATGGGAGAAATACTGAACATTCAAAGTGTTCTGTATTTCAATGGCGAGGAGAATAAGTCAGTTATAAAGCTGGTTGCCTGTTCCAATACTTAGATCCTATGAAGCAGAACAAGCAAGCTCCAAAGATACTTTTTCATCAGTATAAATCATACTTTGATGTAACTCCTTGAATATCAATCTTAAAACTTAATAATTTGTAATGTTATCTTATGTACAAATATCTTTAATTCATATAATTTTAAGAGTGAAGTGAGTTGACCGGATTAAGGTTTAACTAATTCGTCAACAAATAACATCGCTAGCATATTCATTATGTATGCTAATTCATAGTTACTACATGCATCTTTATAGTTTCATGTGATCCATTAACTGGTATTATTTCCTAATAATCTGTTTCAATTTACGAATTGACCTTTGTATATAGAAACATTCCGTTCTAACCGAATCCTTACACGTACCTAATAAATAAATAATAACAGCAACAAATTATAATGTTTAGCGTTTAGTAGTAAAATAACTTGTAAAAGGTTTGCGGTCAATTGCAGAAGTATTCGATAGCATGTATACAATATATACAGAGCCAGGTTGACCACAAAAGGTTTGCCCCCATTGCGAATGTGGGACTAAATTATATTGTGGTTGGCAAGAGGTACCATAGGCGTTATATGAGCCTCTGTCTACACTTTCAAGAACGTAAGCGTGAGGATATGTATGTATGTAAGTAGTATAACTATCTGGTTAATGCTAACTATAGCATTGGACAAATCTTAGTGGTATATTTTGCTATTTAAAAAAAAATAAACTGTAAACTGCCTGTTTTTATAAGGTAATAAACGTAATAAAATATAAAAAACATATACATTAAATTGACGTGGCAGAGCCATGATGAGGCATGAATGTACTTTTTTTTTTACGTGTGGTAGTCCTCATGTACTATTCTCCGCCGAGGGCATCAGCGGAGGGGTGTGAAGCAGCGCTTGTATTGCGTTTTCCCGAAATTAGGGAGGTTTCCAGAGGCCCAACTTCCCCTCCCTTTTTTCTTCTCCCCTGACCCAGCGCCCCTTCTCCCATCTCCTCACCCCCCTCTTTCCCCTCTCCGCATACCCTCATCCTTTATCACCCTCAAAGGCGGGTAGTGCACTCACGACTCTTAAGCTGCAGGTGTCCACGGGACGGCGGTTGTCACTTACTATCAGATGACCCGTCCGTTCGTCTGTCCCCGTATAATATAAAAAAAAAAACATACAATATATTTGAAACCTAATTTTTTTGTAGCTGGCTTGGCTTTAAATCTTCACTACTCAAATGATTATTATAAAATTTTGCATATACCTTGTCAGGGGTATAGAGTAAGACAAAAGTTCTTATTTTTATTTAAAAAAGTGTACTGTTACTGGGGGACAATAGAAAAAGTTTAACTCGATCCAACAGGCGAACGCTAGTATTAAATATTTGAATCACGTATAGTGAAAAAAAAATTATATAAGAAGTTCTGTTAACTCAATGTCTAAAGGTGTTAAACTTAGCTTGACAAACAGATGCAAGTCATAAGCTCAATGTCTAAAGGTGTTAAACTTAGCTTGACAAACAGATGCAAGTCATGAGAAGCTCCTATTTAGTAAGTATTCTTTCTTATACTTGTTCTAAAACTGTCATGACGTGATTAAGACTTAATCTCGTTAACATATACCAATAAAGTACGATAACCAATCTATCCGTGACCACCATTGGTCCAATTTGATCTAAATGCCAGGTGAACTACGTTATATATTTTTTTATTATATTAGATTAAGAACCGAAGTTTGTATCATGGAACTTGATTAAAAATTATTCATTTTCAATGGTCTTGTTAAAAGCCCAGTGAAGTTCAATATAATTAGCTTACCCGTTCTTAGCTCCTTCATTCTTGGCTTTCAATGAATATTCAAATTTACCTGAAACAAGACGAATTTTAATTAGTTTTCTAACTCTAATACTGACGAGAATAATAATATAATCTACAGCAACACAAACTTTAAAATTTATATGAATGACTATTTTGTGGGGGAATAAGAGTCCTGTGACGTCACTGGGATAGGGATGGGGTAAAGAGACTGTTAGGTAATATGTTCATATATATTTTAATGACGGGCTTGTTGGTCTAGTGGTTAGTGACTCTTACTGCTAAACCGGGGGACGTGGTTTCAACACGTGAAAAATTTTAATTTTTTTTTAAATAGTTGTAAAAAATATATAAGTATGCATTTGCTTTTTCAATCCAGTATCTTTATTATTTTAAATTGCTTAGTAAAAAACAAACAGTACGATGCTACTGCGTCCTTTTATAAATGCTTAAGCCAAGTGAGAGGAAATAGAGCATACATAATCACTCCACTGCTTTAAATCCCCATATTACAACGTTTAGTGAATAGTAGTACAACTCTATTTTGCCGTGTGTAACATGTTTACAACATATAAAAAAATAAACTTAACTTACTTCATACACCATTTTCCTACAACTGTCCCTTTGTCCTACAATTTGGAGTCGGTACAATGTACACATTGCAAGAGAATTTTCGATAATGTCTTCTATGGCCAGCCTAAGGCCAACCCACCTTGAGAATGTAGTCGTTATAAGACTTAAGAAAAGGATGTAAGATAGTTAAAGCACTCATGAACTACTGCTGTCTCTCGTCTCCATTAAGCTTGGCTATGGTTCTAAAAGAGCTTTTTTGTGTTTCTGTGTGTTCTCTATTCAAAATACAAACTCTAAATGCTATTATCTTCTGAAAAATTCAAATTTAAACAATTACGCAGTCGTGTTACATTGTTGACATATTCAATAAGTGTGTTGCATAACCTTATAATGTTTCGTTTTTCTAACATATCTGTGTCAACGGGTTGATGACCCGAAGAATATAGTAGTTCGAAAAAGCTGATTAAAACTTAAGTCGTGTTTTGGGAATCGTTTAAAAATACAATACGATGACGATGATAATACGATAAAAAAAATTGAGCTTTGTCTTTTCTTTTGTTACCCACTTATAAATTGCTTAACTTGATGAAGTGTTACGAAACAAATAGAGATTAAATGTGGAGCACATTCACAAGGAGGGAATCTGTTTTTTTTTTTTTATTCTAGGACTAGGCGAGGTGATCATGCCTAGTGGTCGGCAGCCCAACGTTTGATTGTTAAAATTGTATACATACTCATACTTGCGAGAACTTTATTATCGCAATTCAGGACAGTAACAAGTTTAATTGCTATCAAATTTCGATCACTGGGTGAACACCAGTTATTAAAAATGCTATAAAAGGTAACTGGGTCAGGCCGCTATCCCCGAAACAAACAATTTCAGTCTAAAAATATAAAAAATTGAATTATATAAAAAATAAAAGTGCAAATAACTGCCTCCTACCGGGACAACTTTCGGATTCAATTTAACATAAAACAATTTGGACGTCTGAAAGTTAATTAGGAAGAGGCTGCACAAATATCTCTGAGTTATAACGAGCACTGAAAATTATGAAGACCATAATAGATTTGATTGTCGTCTTTATTTTTAGCTGCCCTTTTATATACTAACGCCTGTGTATCAAAGACTGAGATAGGCAGAAATACATTAATCTTTTTTTAATCCACGGTATTTTCTTATATCAGGCAGAGTTTGTGTTGCTACTGGTAGTTACCAAATACCAATGACTTAGTGTTGTGACCCCTAAGTGGGACAGAGGGCATCCAGAGTGCGTCCCCATTCCATTGAGCATCACACTTGATTTCGCTTCGGTCTTCCTTATACTCTTCGCTTCTGAAAAAAATGTTAATCCTCAGATCTACTTTTGACGGCATGTGCCATATATATGCAGAATATATATTTTATCCTTTTTTTTTATATATTTTAACCTGCATTCAATTGTGTTTTACGAACAATAATGTTCCGAAAAATAATATAACAATGTAAACTGAAAACAATAATTTTATTAATTTTTAAATAAGAAGTCAACGCTACAATAATTTTGTTATGAGGCACTCATGTGCGACCGCCTAAACGCAAGTGTGTAATATGAAATTGAATTTGTATTGCATTTTTGTCTACTTCCGTCTTTACTGTCCTGTGTTGTTTAAACGGTAAGTATCATTTTACACGTAAAGCAGTAAAATGAGAGTAGATAACGTATTTATTTACATATATTCTTATTGTAAAAAAAAGTAATGCACCTCTTACGTAGGCGATCTGAAGACAACTGAATTTGATGATAATGCGATGCAAAAATATTAAACACTAATTGACTTTTAAAACAAGCAACGAAGACTGCGGACAGTCGAGGGCGATCAACAGCCGACTGTCGAGGTTGCTACACCGGCGTGAGATACGACAGCTGCGTGAGGTGTAGGGTCATCACTGGACACGGCTCTTTCAACAGGCACCTTTTTGCTAGAGGTGCTAACGGATAGGCCACTGTGCAGAGCATTCATAGAAGCAGACCATATACTGACGGACTGTAATCGGTTGCAGAATACCGGGTAAAGTTGAAAACCTTAGTTCACCAGAGTCACTCTCCGAGATCATCGGTAATCTAAAAGGGTTGCCGGGATTGTTCAGGTGGTGTTGCCGATCGACGAAATCTGGTCGCGTAAACCTAAACCTAACTTAAGATAACGGCCTTTAACGCGCTTTAGCAATTCCTTCACACAAAACTTTCAATCGTAAAAACTGGCAATTTATAAACTTATTCGTGATTTCTTTGGCATACTCTTTCGAATAAAAAATAAAGGAAAAACGGTATTGGCAGAAAAATTACTTAACACGTATAAAAAAGGTTACATACAGTCGAACCTTGTCCTTTTTTGAAGTAGGTTAAAAATGGCATTGCATTGTGCTACGTCGCAACGAGATGCGTTGCGACGTAGCACAATGCATACAACATACGTTTGGCTATGTAGGCCATTTCAATAGATGTCATGATCCCTCACGTCGGATCCTGCGAACTTTAATTTCACCTACGATCCTACTACCTATTTTTTTACAATACCTGACTGCGTTTAGGTATGACAAAGCGTTTACTGATCCCTGACAATACGGCGTGTATTGGAATTTCCCAGACACTACACCGACCTTAATGAAAAAATAGAGTCTGTCCTAGAATGAGTTTCAAATTTCATTAGAAATATATCATCAAACGCCAAACACTTACATTAAATATTAAAAATAGCCGGGAATTCTCATAATGTAATCTGCTACTTCATGGGGTCAATCTTCAATTTATTATTAATGATACATTAAAAATATAATACAACTGTCTGTCCACTTATTTTTCTGGCTACGTCCACGAAGTACAATTCATGGAGCTGGTAACCCTGCTTACTATCAAAAATACTTTGAAAGTAACTGTAGCTCTTTTGAAGGAAGACAAAAAAGTCTAAACGTCAGTTTTACATGATACTGAACTACAAAAGATAATTTAAGAGATTGGACTAGAACAGTCCAATCATACAGTATATGTACAGTCGTATAGTTTCCGGTTGTCGTCAACGTATTACGTAAGTTTTTTTTTATAGTATTGGGGGACAAACGAGGAAAAGGGTAACCTGATGGTAAGTCTACCATCGCACATGAACATTTACGATTCAAGAGTGACAAGGGTGCTGTCCGCCTTCTCGGGGAAAGGGAGGAATGGAAAATGGTAACCCCACTCACTCGGTCACACAATGCAAGCATTGTTTAAGAGCCGGTTTTCTGTGCCTAAGCATGGCTCTAGCACGTTATAGTGGGACTAAATTATGATTGGTAAAATGTGGACTTTTGATACACTTCTGCCTACCTTTTCGGGGATACAGGCATGAGTGTATGTATATACTAAGCATTGAAGATTTTATAATAAATAAAACATCAACATTTATTCTTAAACTGAGATGCCATTGCCAACAATGACAAAGACTTCTTTCATAGTCGTAATTAGACTACAAATTGTCGTTAAATTATTTCATTACAGTCTCGGACTTGAGGTCGGTTCCTTAAATATAAAAAAAGTATAAGTTAGGCATTTAGAAGAACCCTTACTACCCACTTGAGTGAATGAAAAACTTTCACTTTATTAAGCATAATGATGTGGTAGACATAAAACTAGTTGTACTGACATTTTTGTCCTTTGCTACTACATGTTCTCGATAAGTAATAAAATTAAGTCATGCGTGAAATAGGCTGCCATAATGTTTATGAATGTGATCGTAATTTTATAGATTTAGGGTGCCACGAGATGGAATGAACGCGGGTAATGGTGGTGACCTCTTTACCAACGAGAAATGAACTGATGATACTAATGGTGGCCATAAAAGCGGTTAAACAAACATTATAAATGGAAAAAAAGATATTAGTGTAAATAAATACCTTCCTGTCACTGCTCGTTTGCGTAAGTTTTTTCCATTTCCATATCATATTATTTTTTTTAGATGAATATTTTATATGTATGTATATTTTGTAACATCTAAAATTTTTATTCGAGTTGGTGGTTAAAACTGACGAGCATAAAAAACAAATAAACACACATTTCCACACAGTAATATTACTTAAAATCTTTTATATGTAAAGAAATTACATTTATATTCGATATCCAAAGCATTCAATTCTGGAATTAGAGTTTATAGGTGTAATTAAAACTCTAAACTTGAATTAAAGAATTGAAAGAATAAAATTTACATTTAACTTTTAGAGAACAAAGTTCAAACGAAACGGTTTCGATCGTTTTCGTTAGTCTTCACACAGTTACTATTTGATAGAGTATAGAAAAAGTTTTTTTTTTACGAATCTAATAATGCTCAACCTGTTAGAAATTCTAATATACTGGTTGTTTCAAAAAGGTGTGGTCATATTTGAGGTACCAACTAAGTGACGCTATTGACCAAGTGAAAAGCGTAAATTGATAACAAATTTTGGAAAAGCCTTTATTTTTAATAAAGAAATCATAATTTGAAACTGAAAATTGATCCTTTAAATGTATCTATAAAACTAATAACTTTTGAGAGGGAAGGAGGCATACACGGATTTTTCCGAAAATGTAAACTATCGGCTGAATAAAACTGACCAGTGCATGGTGGCTTTAAAACCAAAAAGAAAATTACAAAGAGATCTCTCTAACACAATTCATAATGAACGCTACAGATTGACATACATTTACAGATGGGCAGGTTTTTACAGAACATATGATCGGCTTCAGCACACAAATATTTCTCCTGGGTGGGAATCTGAACTGTGGCTATGCCAGTCACTCAACTAGCAAATAGCATATAAAAGAATAAAAAGGACTGATTATATACAGATTGGTATGTCAGTCATTGTTTACAAGTTGTTTTGGAAAATGTTAGACAGCAGCGCCTAAGAAGCGGGAAATCTGTTCCGGAGATAGAAAGACAGTGTAAAATTTGTAAATACGTGAATAATAAATGTTATTCGAGTGTATGTATAGTTATTAATTGAACCATTTTAATAGTGACTTTAAGATCATCCGACAGCTTCGCAATTAACAATTCATTACTGCGTACATACAGCCCTTAGTATAAAAGTCTATAGTAGGCCATTGGTGTATGATGCTTAATTATTAACGTGCGCCAGTCATTCGGGTAGGGGGTGGTATCGAACTTTGATATTTGGGGTAGCGAGTGGGTGGTTCAATGTTAAAGGTCAAGGTGAAGGTTGAGGTCATTACAATTGCGCAAAGTTATTTCCTAACTTGGAGAGGAACAGGCAGGGGGGGGGGGGAAAGGAGGTTATAAATGCAACGAGTATCGATTTTGCGTATCTGTGATTTATGACTACGTTACTTGTTGTTTGTAGAACTATATGTGTGTGTACAGTAAATATAAGTTGTATGTGAATATATTGATATATTTAATTTTGGGAGCTTGAGAAGCCCGTTGGTCTAGTGGTTTTGACTGCTGTGCCGAAGCCTATGGGTTCGATTGTGTGATCAACAAATAGTTGTCCCAGGTCTGGGCTATCTTGGCGCCCATTGTTGGTATGTCTACCACTTTTCGAACATACCAACAATGGGCGCCAAGATAGCCCAGACTCACTACAGCGATAATTTTTCATGCTGAGTTGTCTTTTTTCCAACATACATATATACCTTCATACCCGATTTTTTTATTTATTAAACGTATTATAGGTACGTTATGAAAAAGGTTTATTATTTTTAATTATCTTATTTTCTGTGCCTTAATCAAATACAAAACAAACCGACAAGACTTCAAAGAGGTGGTGATACCGTGGTAATGCACACGAGTAAAAGAAAACTAAGAAATTTCAAATATAGAAGCAATAACCCCTATCTACCAACTAGCTAGTGGGACTAAATTAGGGTTGTAAAATCCGGGTGTTAATTAAAGCCTCTATGTACCCCGACACGGATTTAAGCATAAATTACATTGTTCTCCTCTTGTTTATCAATTAACTTAAAAAAATACAATCATTGCCTTTATGTTCATTCCTCAATGAACACTCTATCCGACACCAAAATATATTTCTGAATCCGACCTGTGGTTCCAGAGGATAAAACCGTTTAACGAACAATTAAACATAAAACTTATCAGCGTAATCTAAATAAGATAAAATAATACAGGATAATCTGTCTATATGTTAGTACAGATTATTAGTGAAGAGATAATACTCAGTAAACAAAAATACCCGAATTAAAACTAGAAAATACATCTGCAGTATTAATTTGACCCTTTCTCTTATCTCAAAAACATATGCGGATTTCATGGGACCTTTGCCGCGACCACATTTCATTAACCGTTTATGTGGTCGCCAAATTAAACCGCTGTGGACGAATTTCAATTAAAAGTGCCGCTATTTTACTTAATTAAACCCGCTAAAGTTTTATTAGGAGGGAAACGATGATTGCGGGATCGTGTGGTTTGTATTTACGAATTTGTGTGTGGCCGTGTGTGATAGTTGACGGTATATTAATGTTTCAGTGGATTTCGCTTTTATTTTTGTAATTTTATTAAACTTTTGCCTTTTTAATAGCGGTAATCCTTAAATGCCTCTGTGACCGATTATTAATTTAAACATTGACTATAATAAAACATGATCGCCGCCCACGCAGTATATTGATAAAATGGTGAAGTTCTGAAAACAGAGCCGATTTCAAGTATCCATAGCCGGACTAGTTTAGAAGGTTTAATTAGCGCAAGGATTTTATTTTCGCCTACCCTTAAGGCAGGAAGGCGTGACTTAATAAAGTTTATTGTATTCAAAAGTAAATTATAGATAATTTTACTTTTGATACATTTTCGTTTGTTTTATAATATCGCTATATTTTTTATTTTAATTGGCTGCCCGCGCTTTCATTGGCATGGATTCCTTGAACCTTAATTTTAATTTGTTACAAAATAGCATAGTTACTATTCCCAACTATAATTTATCTCTACCCCCAAGTCTAATACGAAACCGTTTTTTATTATACTATAGGGGGACAGATAACAGACGGCTCACCTGATGGTAAGTGACAACCTTCGTCCATGAACATCTGCAACTCAAGAGTCGTAAGTACGCTGTCCGCCACTGAAGATGGTGATGGGGGGGATGCGGGGGGAAAGAGGAGAGGGGAATTGGGCCCCCGAAAACCTTACTAATTTTAGCGAATTGCAACGCAAGCGTTGCTTCGCAATGGTTTTCTGTGAGGCCGTGGTATTTGCACCAGTCAAGCCAGCTATTCGTCCTAGGCATTGCACTCTCACGATAGAGCTGTTAATGCATGATTGAATAGAAAAAATCGACACCTAACTTTTCATCAATAATATAAATAGATAGATAGATGAACTCTTTATTATTAGTACGTATACAGACTGGCCTTTTGGCATAGTGTGTTCGTCCGGGGTTCGATTCCTACCCAGGACAAATATTTATTTGATGATCACGATAATTTTTTGGTTGTACTTTATCTATAATATGTATATATTAAGGAACAGACATACATATAAATTACAGACAAAGAGTAAAGCTGTGTCCAAAAGGCCTCAGCTCAGGCCGTGCTATGTACCATGATGGAACTATAGCGCTGACTTTCAGCTGAAGCCCACAGATGCCTACCGAACGTATGAACGATACTAAAAGCTAAATTATTAAATAAAATAGAAATAATAAATTAAGCATTTTCTAACTGCGGTCCAAATTTAACACACAGATTTAGACTCGTTTTTTTTTTCAACTAAGAGTAAGCTCTTAGTTTGAAATTGTAATCGCTAGTCAAGTTGCGTATCGGTGGCGGTAAGTTGTTCCATCATTTCGTAGCGTCAAATCGAAATCCTCAACTAAATGCTTTGGTTATATGGCTAGGCATATGTTGAACGGTACAGATATTATAATATTTTATGTTTGTTCATCAACTCTAACTTTTTATACAAATATTCTGGCGTTTTGAACTTGATAATTCCAAACATAAATGAGGCCAAATGTTATTTTCTCCGAGCCATATATTTTTAAATACAACCGGCATAATAATGAAGTGACATGAGCTCACCTATTGATATTATAGCAATAACGTGAACATTTGATTTGCACTCTCTGAAACATACTTCCTTTTTTGCAGGGTATAAATTATTTCCTCGCTAACACGATATAGTACATGGTAACACATAAAAACATTTTAAGTATATAAGTATATATATTTCCACAAAACGGCACGTAAGACTGAAAATCAGGGACAGTAGCGGCAAGGCAACAAGCATATTTTCTTGATTGATAGGAAGAGGCGAGCAGATTTCTGCTCGAATTAGAGTCACTCGATATTTTGGTTTATGAATTTAAAAATAGTTCAGAAATATTACAGAAAATTACCATTTAATTTGTAGTTATTTTAGTAATTCACGTTTTGTAAAGTGTTGCAGAGATTCAAGGGTTTAGTATATAATAAAAAATATACATTATTTCAGAACATATGAAAGCCAAATCTACAGTGAATTTAAAAAAGTTAAACAAAACGCCATGCAAATTATTTTTTTACAAATTCCAGATGCCGAAAATAAATTAGCAAATAGATTTTCATCGTGTTCATTTGAATATGTAAATCTAGCCTCAACACGCTACGTGATTATGCGTCGAACTAAATTCGTAGCGGAGGCTGTGTTATCATTTAAATGTTCAGAAGCGATCGACTACGTACATCTCTCTGTAAATCTTTTACAGCTACACAACAATTTCGTTAATCTTTTAATTAAATAAATGTGATATAACTGCCTTAACAAGAATAATATTAAAAGCCAGAATTAATGTTCTGATTCTTTTAACTTGATACATGGCTTCTGTTTTTCTTCTATTTTGTTTTATGTGTGTGTGTCTAATAAATATATTTTTTTTTTCTTCTTTCTTTTCATAACTCTCCCTATAAAAACAAAGAACAACAGCGCATTTCACTTAACCATGGATATATATATTTAAATATGCTAGTGGGCTTGGTCTTCGCCTCATCGGACAGTTTGAGTTACATTGCGACCTTGAACTGTTCTAGCTGTCGATTACACTTCCCAATCCATTCGTAGAAGTAATATCCCTTTCCTTAAATCTTCCCTTTAACCTATATTCCCTCTCAAAGTACTCCCAATTTTTTATTCTTTTATTCCTAAAGTAAGATTACAATAGGGTTGCACTGTGTTACTTGAGTGCATAATGACGTAGCCTGTTGTCGTACCGAAATACATATATAAACTTGACAAAGGCCCAAGTGCCGACCTCTTTGGGGTTGTGACAGACAGACGACAGACGAACTGACCTGACTGTATGTGATGTGTTTAATAGGCTAAATAAATAAAACGAGTAAATTAACATACCTTCTACATAAATCATACCTTCATAACGGTTCAGGCCGGCAACGTACTTGTGACTCTGGAGTTACAGGTGTCCATGGGCAGGGGCAGTCACTTACCATCAGGTGAACCGTGTGCTCGTTTGAACCGTATAGCATAAAAAAAAACCTTTCTTAAAAATAAAATATAAATAATAAATATTTAACTCTTGCAATAAATAATTACTAGCACATTAATATAACTATTTCTAGTCACTGCTTTAGCTAGTTTACACTTCCTCTGGTAAACAAAGGCATATATAATTTATTTTCACATTCGCAATAGAGGAGAATCCTGTTGCCGTCTACCAGGCACTGTATGAACTGTATACATACCATCGGATAGATAATAGTCACATACTTTAGTCGCCGTTTACGACACGGTACACACAGTCACTTTAGAGAGAGGTGACCCTATACTACTCTACCGAGAATAATGGTAGAGTCAGGCTTAGGCACGAAAGGGCCAACTCGACCGGTGCGGTACCACGGTCTCACAGAAAACCGGTTGTGAAGCAACGCCTGCATTGCATTTCCTCGAAATGAGTGAGGTTTCCGGAGGCCCAACTCCTCCTTCCTCTCCCCTCATCCTCTTTCCCATCTCCTCATCCCTCCCTGCAACCCCATCCCTCATCACCTTTAAAGGCGGATAGCGCACTTGCGACTCTTGTCACTTACCATCAGGTGACCCGTCTGTCCTAGTATAAAAAAATAAAAAAATAAAACTACTACTAAACTTAGAAACAAATACAGAATAGCAGACTCTGAATTTATCTCCACACACAAAGATTTCTGTATATGTTTTCTGTGTTTCTGATGTACTGCAGTTAAAGACTGTAAGCAAAAATGTGGCTGGTGGATGTGCAAGTCGTCACGGGTCAAAAATTTGTGTGAACCATAAATAATTGTAACGAGTTTCGATGTCTTTGTGACTGTTGTTTTTATGTTTTTCAATCATTTCTAATGTTGGCGTTGTCTTAAATAGAATATCTATATAGATTTGTTATTCGTCAATACAGTTCAAACATTTATTGAAGAAAGCGATGTCAGCCACTCAAAGCCTAAATAAAGTCACATCTACATATAACTAGCTCTTGAATGAGACCGAACCGTGGGCGGTCAATGGATGCGTAGGTGGTGTGACCAGGACAGCAATAGTGAACTCTCCCCGGTGGGAGAGGGAGGTTTAATTCGAGGGTGTTCTGGGTGGCGGGTGTCGCCCACGCGTTTTCAATGGAGGTGAATGAATGACGCAAAAGCTGTTGCTTCGCTACTTTGTTGTTATTTGGCCCAGATGTTTGTTCATATAGCTATAGGCTCTTTAGTAGCACCGGGGTATTTAATGGTATATTGAATGGCTGGTGAACAAAATTTCTAGGTGGTTTTGTATTGATTTTTGGAGCTAAAGTGCTGCGTAAAGCGGGTAGATTGACACGAATTATGTTACAGAGACCTAAATTGATGTCGTTATAACCTCAATACTATATAATCTAGATAGATAGGTGGTTTGTCATTAGCCTGATTCACAGTAGATATGAAAATCAATATTGTATGTGAATATACATATGCCTTTGTATGTTCAGCTATTTTATACATTACGCCTGTATCTATTAAGGGAAAGGCAGAAGTGTATAAATAACTCACATTTTAGTCCCAATAACGTAATAGGGGGCAAGCCTATTGCCAACAATCCGGCACTTTAGGACTGTATACATGACATGACATCACTGATAGATAACAGTCCGATCCCATTGTCGATTTTACGACTCGCACGGCAAGAAATGGAGTGGCTTTACCGTCCATCGGCCGTCTGGTGACCCGTCTGCTCGTTTATCCCCCTATACAATAGAAATAAAATAAGTCCAGTCTATGTCCGGTTAACAGATAAGTTTGACCTCTATAACGTAACGGGGACTAAATAATAACAAATCAAATCAGAATAATTTATTTATTTTTTAGAAGAATAAAATACAAAAAAAAAAAATGAAATAGCTACATGTCTATATAATATAGCTATTTCAATATCTTAGCCCAGACTCATCGTCAATATCTTATATATTTGTACATATCTCTATTTATTACCACAGTTTTTACGCACTTCTTGCCTACGAGTGTAGACGACAGCCGATCGACCTGACCTAACCACCCGTACATAATCTAAATAACCTAAATCAAACCTTGGCTAGTTGACCTAAGATTCACAATTACTTGTATTTTCTATATCTCGAGGAGATTCTAAGTTTCGTATTTACGCAGTACGCGGTTTTCTCCTACCAAGCTAGAGCTCCGACGTCACGTTGCCGCCCTTGTGACGTCACATGCACGTCATTTCACAGATTCTGTGGTGATTCTTTACAATATAAACATTGAAACTATATATTGTCGAGTCTTGCATTTTAGTAATGCCCAAATTTAAGTTCATGCTTATTGTAGAAGAAACTCGTAGCTACATTGCTACGGCGTAGCTACAATGCTACGCTGCTGTTCTAATTCGTGTGTCTCTTCCCTGTTTTGAGGTGTCTACCTCATGTGTGTTCAACATTTCATATAACTTTTTGTAGTTTTTTTTAAGACAACTCCCACACAAATATTAATTCCTATATCGCGGGGACTTCACAAAGAACACCAATTTAAGGTTTACACAAACTGTTGTCTCGTGTGGGGTTCGAATCTACAATAGCGCCATCCGTGCAGTAACAAACAACTATTCTAAATCTAACTAATATTATGAATGCGTAAGTAATTTTGTTTGTTTGTTACGCTTTCACTTGTTAAGGTATATATTGATCACAGTGAAATTTTACATTCGTGTTGAAAGGGGTACAGAAACAAACATAGGGTGTCTTTTATCCAGGAAAAGGAGTGGTTACTGTTCCATTATGTAATGCAAAATACTTATTTATGTGGGAGAACTATGCTTAGGCAGATATGGGCGGGCTCGACAGGACTAATACCACGGCCTTATAGAAAAAAACGGTGGCTAAGCAATGTTTGCGTTGTGTTTCGTTCGTTAGCAATAGTTTCTAACAATGTTTGTGTTGAGGTAACTGGATTCCCAACACCACCGTGCTTTCATCTCCCCTAAAACCTCCAAAGGCGGACAGCGCAATAGCGACTTTTCAGATATAGGTTATATTTATTCATTTACATTTTCAGGTATGTATTATCAGGTGTCCATGGGCGAAGGTAGTAACTTAACATCAGAAGCTCATTTGCCTATAACATAAAAAAAAATACCAGGCAAAAGCTGGTTTGTTATTAAAATAACTTGAATACATAATTTATTGTCTTTTGTGTTATTGTTTTGATACAGAACAAAGTAAATCGTCTCCCACACTTCACATACATATGACTTCAGAAATGCAATTAGCCAGCCGAATCGAAATTGTGGCAAAGAGCCAAAGTGACAGCCCGCAATATTAAATTATACTTTGCAAGTTAAACAAATGATTTGAGCGTTCGCTTCAAGTTTTGATTACTTTGAAACAACACTTGCTTGTTTAACTTTCGACAACGTGAAACAAAATACGAGTTTCTTGTCGTTGTGTACTAACCCTTATTTAGTTTTTAAACTACACTGTCTCAGTAGCTTTGTTTGTGTTATCTCAAAACTTTTTTGTGGATTTTGTATTAAGGTTGGTGGTTGTTTACAGGAAGATGAACTCTATTTTCAAGACATTTTGATTATAAATACCCTTTGGTCTTGTTAATCATTATTTACGGTAGTAACGTTTTGGGTCTCCTAAATTAGTATACCCCTTATAAATAGGATCTTCGTTGGATCTAATGTCATAATTACTTCAAGGTAATATTTATGTAACATATTGCGTTGAATGAAGATGGATGGATCGATATTAATTCATAAAACGCTACGCGCTAAACGTTCAACATAAAAATGTGTTAAACGTGCTCCTAAAGAACAAAAGAATAAACTGACTCGCTTCAGGAAGCGTGACGCGACCTCAGTACATACTTAATAGCAGTTACTACAACATTTCTCTTCTATGTACAAGATGTTTCAGAAAAGTGTTGTCATATTTTAGGTTTATATAGAAGACACTGTAAAGCGATTCGAGATTTTTATGATATACTATGTGGAAATTCAAAGTTAAAATTGACCTATAGGATCATATTCATACACGACAAAAAAAAAAAAATTCTTAGTTGATAACATAAATTATCAAATAAAATGCGCAAAGTTACCGTCTAATCGTCAAATTCTTGCAGTACTTTTTTTAACATTCGCGAAGTTAAATTGATTGTTAGTGAAAGCGCTAATCTCCTCAATCGGAAGTGTATTATATTTTGGGAAAAGCTAGAATCCCTACCAGAGGCTAGCTAAGGCTAACTGTGTAACCTTTGTCGATCTTCACCATTTTTTTTTTTTTTTTTTTTTTTTTTTTTTTTTTTTCGTGTGGAAACCCCCACGGGTCATCACCTCACCGGAGCTGACGGTGAAGTGGTATGTCGGACTCGAACCGACTAAAACCACACGGTGTTCCGGCACAAGTGGGTCTATTGCAAGGGACCTGGGTATACCCTAGGAGGGATTCTTCCAGGAACCCTGCAGACCTTGGCCACCTCTTTTGCAAGAGGTACCACCACCATTGAGTACGAGGGGCCTAGCCCCCCACCAGTTTGAGAGGCGAGCGTGGAACACGTCACACCACCGTCAAAGGCCTGCTTCTGCTGGGGTAAGGGCAGCCCTACCCGTTACCCCCAGGCCAGCGCTCATGGAGGCCGGAGATCGTTTTGTGCTCTCCGGCGCCTGCTGCGTGTTCTACGGGATGAGAGAGTACTTGCCCTCTCCCGTATCCTCTCCGCCGCCTCTTTAGCCAACATGACCTCTTCGCAAAATAAGGCGGCGGAATCCCACGCGCTCTCGCTTTGGACCATGGACAGAACCATGGTCTCTAGCGAGAGACTTCCTGAACCAATAGCCGCCGCGAGGTTGAGGCGCTGGTGCGCCCACGCTGTGCACTCCACTAAAGTGTGAAGTGCAGTGTCCTCGCGACAGCTTTCGCAGTGATGGCATGCAGACGTTGGCTCCCGGCCTATACGACACAGATACTTACCGAAGCAACCGTGCCCGGTGAGTATCTGTGTCAACCGGTAGGAGAGGCTGCCATGTCGCCTCTCTAGCCAATCCTCCATGACAGGCCTTACCGCCGCAATTGTGGCGTGCCCTGCGCTCGGTCGCTCAAGTCGTTCTTTCCAACTGACCAAAAGGACCTGGTGGAGCTGGGACCGTTGTGCATCGACTTCACAAGCCATGGGTCGCAGCCCTCTCTCCAGCGCTTCCTTGCGCCAGTTATATAGCGACGCAAGGACTTTCGCTTCCAGGTCCCATGGTGCAGATCCAGCTAGGAGACTCGCCGCTTCGAAGGACACCGTGCGGTACCCTCTTATAATCCTAACGGCCATCACCCGCTGAGGGCGCCGTAATATAGCGGCATTGAGGGCCGTTAGTTTTTCCGCCCATACAGGAGCCCCGTAAAGGGCCATTGACCGCACGATTCCGATGTAGAGTCTCCTACAGGAGGTGTCGGGCCCTCTTATGTTAGGTAGCAGCCGCGACAGCGCAGCCGCAGTTCCTATGAGTTTAGGGGCCAGACTCCGAAAGTGATATCCGAAGTCCCATCGACTATCGAGGACAAGCCCTAGATACTTCATCGAGGGCTTGATGCCGATGCGAACACCTCCCACAATTATGCTGGATCCCGAAGGTGGCCTCTTCCGGGGCCCATGGAAACAGATGGCCTCCGATTTATGTAAAGCCACCTCAAGACCCAGCCGCCGAATTCTTGTAACGACTTGAGCGACCCCGGCCGTGGCCTTTATGGTCGCTTCGCGGTGTGTCTTTCCCCTCGCCGTCACGAGAGTGTCGTCGGCATAGCATGTGACCACGACACCTGGCAAGAGTACACCGCGCAACGCCCAGTCGTAGCCGATGTTCCACAAGAGGGGGCCCAGCACTGAACCCTGTGGAACACCGCACGTCATGTTTCGCCGACCGTATTCCGCCCGAGTCGGGTAGATCACGGCTCTATCTGATAGATATGCCCCGACAATGTGGCGGAGATAGGGAGGCACTCCGTGATAACCGAGTGCCCCTTTGATGCAACTCCAGGGCAAGGTGTTAAAAGCATTGGCGATGTCAAGTGACACCGCCAACATCACCTCGCCCCGAGAAACTGCTTGCTCTGCCAGAGCCTTAACGCGCATGATCGCATCCACAGTGGAGCGTCCCCTGCGGAAACCAAACTGATTATCCGCCAAGTCCGGCCCCACTCCAGAGAGATGCTCAACGAGGCGACCCGCAATGATACGCTCAAAGAGCTTGCACACCTCGTCGAGCAGTACAATGGGCCGGTAGGCGGACGGCGAGTCTGCCGGACGCCCCCCTTTACGGATTAGTACCAGTTTCCCCGTCTTCCATAACTTCGGAAACTGGCCCCTCTCGATACATGCGCTGAAAAGAGCTCTCAGTCGGGGCTCTAGAGCCTCAAGGGCAAGGACCCAAGCCCGGCCTGGAATGCCATCGGGTCCTGGTGCGGTATTCTTGCACTTAAGCCTTAGTACCGCTAATTGTCGATCTTCACCATGCTTTGAGGGAGTTGCAAACAAATTCTCCAAAAAATCAAGATACCGTGCGCAGATAACAAGCGCCGTGAGGAGGAATTTAAAACAATTTAGATAATTTATTAGATTTTTTTTTTAATTAAAAAAGAGAAAAATAAAAAAAAAATATTATCTATTCAGGGAATCAATACATTTTGTTTGCCGTCATCACGTTTACAAAATTGTATGTTCGAGACAAAATCCATCAAGTCACAAGTAGCCCTGATATCCCACTGTTCAAAAACACAGAGACAAATGGAAAACTATTAATCCTGCTGCCATTGAAACATACACCGATATCGTCACACGACATTTTTGTAATATGACAATAGATGATTTGTTGACATTTTATAATCAACAACTGCAAAAAAACATTATACGTGGCAATAATCGAACTATCTATTATTTTCTTAGGAGACAGTGAATATACTACGTTAATTCATTGCGGTTATATACATATATGTAAAACCATGGCTTGGATATAGTCTGGCACGTCTTCATTTAGCAACATATCGGAAAGGGTTAAAAACAGCAATTTTCAAAATCTTCAGACTTCTGTCGGCACCGGTTAATATTGACGTAATAATATAACTTTTTTTATTTAATAAGTCTGGGTAGTCTAAAAAGAAATAGGGGGTATGCATAACGAAGGCTAATCGACCACAACGGTAAAATAAATATTTCAGAACTAATTATTTGTATTATAATTCTTTTAGAAATATTTCCTTTACTGTCAGGCTATGTATGACGTTTGTTAGCTGAAAGCTTGTTTGTTCTTATTATATCAAATGATGAGATGCGACGGAGTCCGTACTCTAACGAGAAACGTCTGAGAGTGGTATTAGAGCGGGTAAAAAGAAAAGCTATATTCTAATTTGATTTGACTTAGACTAAATAAAAATAGAAAATTCTGGAAACGAGTTTTTAAGATTTATTTATAGAATTAAAATGAATAAAAATAGCTATTTATAATTGAGCAGGGGTTTATTTAGAAAATATATATGATGATAACAGGATTTTATGGATATTGCTTTTAAATTCGTTTTATTAATCGTGTTGCAAAAAAATATTTAGCTTCAAAAAGGATATTACTATACTTTAGGGATAGAATATTTTCAAATTAAATAGGACAATAGATAAGATCTATACTTCTGCTCTAAATCCGTGAGAACTTACATTTATATTATTTTAATGTTGGACAGTCATGCATGAATGGGCCAGCTCGACACGGATTTACAGAAAACCGGTGGACAAACAATACTTGCAATGCCGCAACGAGCGAGTGAAGTTATCGGTGACCTAATTCCCCCAATCCTCTTTCCTCCCCCTTTTTAGAATTCTTGTTTCCCCTTCCTTCCCCTCCACCTCAGCTAATATGATTGTGTTAAGAGTAGGTTCACGACGTATGTATATATATATATATATATATATATATATATATATATATATATATATATATATATATATATATATATATATATATATATATATATATATATATATATATATATATATATATATATATATATATATATATATGTATATATATATATACTACATATTGGGGGGCGGGGTTCGAACCCACGCAACAAACACGCCTTAGTTCTTATGACAACACCGCTAAAAAACAATGTCACTTTCCAACAGGTGTCAATACTACTAATATAGAGCATTTGACAAGTTCTTTGAAAGTTTCGTGTCTGAATCAACGATATAAAATATATTGTGTAGATGTGATTGATGATATCAATGCAAACTCGATAACATGTAGTTCTTAAGCGGATAGTCAATAAGAAAGATACAGTAAGTGTATAGATAAAGTTGCTCGTGGTATTCTAACGCACTTCACTCACTTATCACAATTTACAATTTGAAGTTCGTAAAATCAAGATAAGGGCTTTCTTTGCAGGTTTCTTTCTTTCGGTGCAGGAGTGGTTAGTTCGGTCTGCTTTCGCTAGATGACTCTAAATGCTTTTGTTGTATATGATATTAGGCAGTCTCGGGAGTGTTTCATAAAATATAATTGACGAGTTAGACGCATCGAAGTCTGGAGGATTGGAGTGGTTTCCGAACCCGCAATCAGTTGACAGACTTTTTTCATATCTTAGTTCTATTATTATTGTGAAAGTCGGATAAGTATTTGTGACTCAATTATGCCTTAATTGCAGAATAGATATAGATTAAATTTTCATTATATTGTGGAATAGTTACTAAGGGTTTTGGGCCTCCTACTTTCTGAGATAAAAACTTTTTATCTCAGAAAGTAGGAGGCCCAAAAATTTTTCTACAGTCGCCGAACGAACGAAGGAAATCATTCAAGAACAGAGATCACTTAAATTACTACTTCTCGACTGTCCCATGTCAATAAATGGGTCACGTAGAGGACCGCCTTAATATTCAATTCAGCTTTACACAATTACTTGTAGTCAACTTTTATTGTTTCCCTCTGCCCTGCGTATTGTGGTTTAGATTCTTCTACCACGAGTCAGGAATATTGGCTATCATAAAGAAAATTACGGTGATAATTTTGAGTCATAATTTCATAAAAAAAAAAATATTTGTGTGCTTTTGTGGAGAAGACAATCGCTACCCCATCTATTCTGTGGGTGTCGGTAAAGGCAATTAAAGAATCGGATTATTATCTATAATATATCATACATTCATACTTCATGTTGTCTTTATCAGTCATATTAGTTGTATTTTACGCTTCTTTTTTGGATGAGGAACCTCATAGTGTTACTTAAAACTGGTAAATGATAAATCATCAATCTAATAGAGGTACAGATTTGGAAAAGGAGCTAGAAAGACATATTTCTGTAACGTTGTCGACAAATATTGAACAGTGATTGACTGTTAGAGAGTTCACGACTTTATCATTGATTTTGTCAAAGTATTATACTTTGTGCGTTCATGTATAACATTATTTTTCATAACGAAATGTGTATGTAAATACATTTAAGGGACTTAAAAAAGAAAAAGGTTCTCAATTCAATTCTGTGATTTTGCATGATAGGCGCATTTAAGTCGGTATAAGTTTTGAAAATCAATTACTAAATTAAATAATTACCGTTATTATAAATTATATTTTATATATAGTTATGCAACACTAAGTTCCATGGCAACACGCAAGAGCACTAACACACAATAAGTGTGTTTTACTTCAATAAAGACTTCAAAACAAATATCAGAAAGGTAGTAATACCAACACAGATACAAACAATTGGACGGCCTCGTAGTGCAGGGACGCAATTAAATATCGATATAAACAAACGTATTGAACGTTTCAAATTTAGCTACATTCTGTGGAGTAAGGAAGATAAGATATTTAAAATAGCGATATCGTGATTTTCTATTAAACAGTAATAATCAAACGTTTCAAATATTCATTGCAATACGAGAACATTTAACTTTACCATAATTTGACATAAATATATAATATTAAAATAAAATTTTATTGAATTTCTATCAAAACATATTTTTAAATAACTTAATATAAAAAAAATTAAAGTATATTTTCTTTAAATAGTAAATTAATTTTAAAACTTGCACCAGTGTAAAATAAAAAGCACCTAACACATTTAACTTAATTCTTAAATGAAAATTAAACCTTTACATTACCAGCACCAGAACCCTTTATAGCTAAAGTCGCCGTCGTAAACCGTCGCTAAGTTATTAAAAATGAGCTAATTAATATTTGCTATTCTATAAACGACTCTGTCAGCAGCAGTTTGTTTGGTTGTCGCCTTTCTCCTTTTAAACTAATATTATAAATATGAAACAAAATGTGCCAAACGATTTCGATGAAATATGATATGGTGATCAAACCCTGGAGAATGCCATATTCTTCTTTTACTAGTAATATTATATGCGATAAGTTTTCTGACTGCTTGATAAGCTTTTTCGTTTTGATATCTCCGCCGATAACAACAAAATTTTACTCCAGATTTTCGAATGATTTCAGATTCGTTTGTAAAACTGGAGTTTCATTATCAAAAACGGTGTCTCGAATTACAATATTTATAATAATAAAAATCATATCAATCGCAAAAGTACCAGAGCTTAATAGGGTTTGGTGAAATGGCTGTCTTTGAAAACAGCGGTGATAGAGGACTCTATTAAAAAAAGCGGGAAAGCGGAGAGTTTTTGCAGCCGTTACATATACATATGTGTAATCGTTTGAGAAGTTCCTTAAACGACAATTATAAACGACCTTCACCTTACGCCGATGCATACTAAAATATTTTTAAGCAATATTAATTAAATAAATTAGGGACCATCGAAAGGTACTTAGCTCCTCCCTAGACCCTTGATATAAGGTTTTCTCTCGGCCCCGTTGTGACTTAACAAAAAAAAAATACTTCCTCAGTAATTGCCCTCGAAGTCTTCGTATAGTTCAAGTGATTGATTTTCATTTTATATTTTCAACCAGCGTTCTCTTCTTAGAAACACTTACCTAGGGAATTTATTTTCAAAGAAAACTTCATTTGAATTTATTTTTGATTTGAAATTTATTAACAGATCTTTTATTGGATCATTAATTAAAATTTTACCGATTAAGAAGTTAGAATAATTTCAATAACAACATTGGAAGTGACAAAGTGAAAGATACATAGAGAGTAGCCGACTCGATTGGAGCATTAAAACCGCTACACAGAAAGCTTGTAAATTATTTTATCGAGTACTTACTCGGTTTACCAAAGTCACAACCATCTTCCCCTTCTCGCTATCCCTAGCGCACTTGCGACTCCTGTGATGGGAGTACCTATACCATTACTATAAAAAAAAGTAGTGAAAATAAGTTACCAAAATAAAAGACAAATGGTATCTTTTCATTTCATAGGAATTTGCACTATAGTTTTCCAAGTTTTAGAATGTATTTACGATTATATACATAAATACCATGAATATCACTTATGCGATGCTTCGGTTAGAAAGCTCGGACTTCCAGGCATCAGACAGTTCAGACCTTGAACTGTGTGATGCCTGGAGGTCTTTTGTATAAATACTTTTTTCCTAACGTGTCAATTTCATTTCACTATCTAACTGAGCCTAAATTATAGTCAACCGAATGTGGGTAATTATGACGAGCTGCGTACTCCATCGGAGAAACAGGCGTTAGTGTGGTTTCAATTCACAAATTTCTGTGAGAGTTTTCCAAGAAAAAATACTTTATAATTAACAAAACTTTAAATATTTCCCCATCCCTATTTACTTTCAAAAAGTTACTTATAAAATAGCAGAGTTCATAAACCTTTTGATTTGTTTACAAATAAAACTTTGAACATAGTTTTTAGAAGTTGTCTTAAGAGTCACTAGTAATTTACAGAAGTAGATCACGTTTTTATAACAACCGCTTTAGTTACGAAACGTTTTTGAAAAAAAGTTCAAACTTTAAATAACAGGTCACATGTTTCAGACAAACCAGTTCACTGGGTCAGGTTGAACTGCAGCATTAAATGATTAAAGCGGTCATTTAGTATGCGGTAACGGTAATGAAATCATTATGAAACATATTTTTCGGAGAAGTGGTTCTTGGTGGAGTAGAATAAAAGGCGACTAAGAGATCGAAGTATTGTCTGTCAGACAGACAGCAAATAGCAATAACTCCCAGTCGCGTAATACGAGAAGGCATGATTGGCAAAAAGCGGGTAGCACAGTATTTAAGTCATTGTTAAATGCTAAATAAAAACGAATTTCGACCACAAGGCGATCTTTTTTTAACGATTATAAATTTAGTATGTTGCAAACGGGCAGACGGTAAGCAACTACCGCTGCCCATGAACGCCTGCAACTCAAAAGTCGCAAGTGCGGTGCCACCGTTTTAAATTGGAGTAAGATTTTTTCTTGTAAGTCTGAAGGTCGTATCGGTCAGGCAATACGGCAGGCGACAACTTGTTAAACAGACTGGTAGTGCGGAGCAAAAAGCTTTTGTAAAAGCGCACAGCGGCGGAGTGCAAATCAAAATCTGAGCAGTTCCCGTGATATAAGCAATAGAGAATGAAGAGTAAAGTTACATCTCAACGCAATGCATAGGAGTCCAGCCGATTTAAACTTTTTTTATGACTGTTGTTGTACGTTATTTGACCGTCAGCAGTTTAGATTAACCGATAATATGTTGTTTCTAACTCCTGCAAGCCTCAACGCTGCTGCTATTATTGCTTTAAACTCAATACTTGAAAAACATTTAACATTTAAATGGAACCGAGACAAAAATAAACCAAGTTGATAAGTTTTCGTTGGAAGGAATATTCTGAGCTACTTCCATATTTTATTTGAACATTATTGAAATTAAAATTTATTGTGTCATATAAGATTTTGTAATAGAAAAGTTAGTGTGTGAGTGTGTGTGTGTGTCTTAAATAACGAATTGTGTTTACAAAAACTTGTTTATAACTAAAATTATCAGGGTAGTTGGAAATGATGTAAGACTACATATGTATTTGGAAAACGCCATTAAATAGTCACAGTTAATATTTAGTTCCTATGAATGAACAGCACTATATGTATGTATAATATGGACTTGGGCCCAACTTATCACTGATATCACAGTGTGATATGAATTTTGAGAGATTAGGTAGAGAAGTATGAAACGCGCAAATTTTGCCGACTATAATTTAGACTCAATTATATTTAGAAGGGTTGCTGTAATTGGTAAATAGATTAAAACCCTATCAATTCCATTTCGAACTTATCATAAAAGCCTTGTCAAAAATACAAACAAGTGTCGAAGGACATTTTATCATACACTAGCAAAGTATCTTTTTCTACTAAAGATATTGGCTGGGAGACAGTTCCCAGGTGTTCTTACTGACAGTTGGATGTAATGCTCTCTCTTACTATACATTGTAATTTATGTGAGTGATAAATTAGTACGTATCAAGACAGAAAAATGTTGTTAGTATTTTATGGAAATTCTTCGTCCATTCAAGTGTTTGAAATATTATGTTTCTTTTATGATTTATTTTGGGCAGAAATATTGTCTAAAATACATTGCTTTCATCTCCTGTTCTTTAGACCGTTACAAAAAAGTAACGGTAACGTAAGCTTTTTAGTCTCGTGTTTAGTGACTATTACTGCTAGAGAGCTTGAAGGTTCGATTAGAGTGTAATCCAGAACACATGACTGTGTGATCACTGTCTGGGTATACATTATCATTAATATATATGTATTAAGTAATATATAAGTATGTTTATCAGCAGTGTTGTACCACAGTATAAGCTCTGCTTAGTTTGGTATCGGTCGGAATAAAATTAAGTGCGCCATTAATTATATAAAACAAAAACAATATATAAAATGCTTATTGACCTTTACGAAGACTGCTACTTTAAAAATATATATACACGGATAACAACTTCAGACTCTTAAACATAGGCACAAAACTGTCGGTCATTTTAAGTCGCATTGCCAGTATGCAACGCTTCTGTGCTTTATAACCCTGTTCTCTTTTGGTGTAATTTCCCAAAAGACAATTCGATAATGCAAAATCGTGGCCAGTAGACTATGGTAAGCTGTTAGTGTTGTTGTTATATTCACTTTTTTTGCTAAATTTGATAATACATATGCAGAAGTATTTAATCTTTTACACACCTCTTTTGCTTGAGGTTTCCACGTTAACTGTCTGTCTATCAAAATTCACAAAAAATAACAACATTTATTTGTTCAATACCTTGTCTATTATATTCTATTATTCGTTTTTGTACTGGTGTATGTTGATTAAAATGCATTCTATTAATTTTTGTAAGATTATTTTTTAAATAATCTATACCAAGCCAATTTTAAAGTGTGATTAATGTCGTTTTCATATTAACTGAAGCAAATACATTTTACTACTCCATTGTTAGTGTGTGTATAAAAAAATTGGATGCTGAACGTCATATAAAGCAGAAATAAAAGTGGGCCTAAAACACTGCCCTGAGGCAAGCCATATTTTACACTTCTAGCTTCACACAAGTATTTCTTTTTTTCGCATTTGGATTTTACACAGATTCTGAAAAAAATGCAAAAGAATATTAGTAACTTTTTTTACTCTTGTCCTTTATTCTTTGTATTTTATATTAGAAATGTTTAATAGGATATCATATCTCACAAAAAGTGTAGGAGGCATAGAGGTTCGAACCGTCGGAAAATTAGATTCAAGTTTATACTTGATTTGCATCAGCCACGACATTTTTTAGTAAAACGGTAAGTGTGATTAATTAATTAATTTTTATTTTACATTCTTTATAGGGGTAGCGGGCAAACGGGTAGACGGGTCACCTGATGGTAAGTGACCACCGCCGCCCATGGACACCCGCAACCCAAGAGTCACGTTAGTCAATCAGGTGCATTGCAGGTGTTGTATTTTTATATAACTTTAAAACTGTAAATATTCTTTTAAAAAAACATTTTTACACTATTATTACAAATTTATGGACTGATTTTAAATACATTTGTATTTAATTAAAGTATAGTTGTATTTTAAACATTAAATTAACGCAGAGCTTATAAGACAAAATCCTTGCTAGATAGCGCCACGTTGATCTAAAATTAAATTATAGAAGCGCCATTGTGGTTCTGTAGACAAAGCCGTTCTTGCTAATCAGTAGGCTGAATATACGATGAGCGTCTTGGATTGTCTGGTTTAAGATAACGTGCCATATTATATTTTCGTCTGAATATAGAAATATTATATACATAATAAATGCAAACGTTTGGATTCAATCACGCCAAAACTGCTGAATTGACGTTGACATAAATTGTACTGAATTTCACGTACCTACCTATGACTTTACATTTATATATCCATGATGGTTATAATAAAAATATACACAAATATTGAACTGTTTGTCATCAGGAGTTTTCCTGAATGGCATAAGAAAAGTGAATGAAAAGCCCTGAAGGCCAAAATGCTATCTTTAAAACGGTTTATATCAAGATATTAGCTTAAAACTACCCAGAATAATATATTAGTAAGTTGACGCATATATGTGTCCAAAAAACTGAGACCACTAAATTAAAACATAAAACGTTTCTAAATAAAAGGCATAATATAAATATTTATTTTTACAAATTTTTTTCATTATTTTTCAATTCCTTCTTACACTCATTTAATTTTTTTCACGTTTCCGTTGATCTAAAAATAGCCTCCTCCCTCCGTTTCTGTGGCGCAGATGTATGACGTAAGCGTGGTGTGAGGTTCTATTCTAGGCTGTGCGTGGGCGAGATTCACCCCCCTTATAAGGGGATGCTGAGATACGTCTACTAGGCCTAATGGTTAAAGTTATAAAGTACCGAAGTAGCCAGTCTGTACGAAACGATAATGAGAGCTTTGTACTTTTTGTTACCGTTTTATGGGCAAAAGAAGGTTTCCAATTTAGTAAAATACGAGTTATATAACAAAAAAGTAGGGGAATTAATCCTTCGTTTAAAAGGTGTCGATTATAGCCACTTTGAGTTACAAGTATGCAATCCTGACGAGCTTAAGCTATTGCTTGCATTGCTTGCACTCCTCAATTGCAACAGTACAAGCTATATACTGTTTCCTAAATTCCCTTCCCTTGTTCTTACCATTCCCTTTCAATATACTGCTTATGGACTCCATTACAGTAGTGATTTAAAAAAAGCACCTGCCTACTTGTGATCCTCAATAAGAATAAAACATTTAACTTGGCACGCGCAATCAGCCTTGTGTGCTATTACTACTATCTGGCTATCTAATAATCTTTTTACTTTCACTCCAAAATGTACCACCTAATTGCCTACTTCTATAATTTTGACGTCGCATAGCTTTTTGTGTCCAAAATCCAAGATGTTCCTGCATGCAGACTACTAATTTAACAAAAGAAAATTATCTTGATTATAGATTGACAACGCTTTTTCTGGAAAGAGCACTTAAAAATTACTACCTATACTATACCTATATCTTAGTTCTGTCGTATTGTATAAGCGCCTGGGCTGGTAAAGAGAAGCTCCTTGCTCTGGAAAGTGCTCGAAAAGGAATACTAAATGCACGAATGGGCCTGCTGGACCGAAGGAATGAAAAATGAATGAAATGGAATGCTTACATTGAATTACCGAGTGAGTGAGGGCAACGCACTACTCCCCCTTTCCTCTTTCCCCTACCCCTAACTACCCTCTCCTCTTACTCATCCCCTCCTCTTTGCTCTCTCCCCATTAACCCCTCTCCTCTTCCCCTTACGTTTCCAGAGAATGAAAGTTGCAGGTGTCCATCGGCGACGTTGTCACTTACCATCAGGTGACCAGAATGTTTGTGTGTCCCTATATAATAAAAAAAAATGACCGAGTAATGTATAACATCAAAAACAAAATATATTATAATATTTTTAACTGATTTACTGAACGCGAATTCAATTACAGTAATATCGTTTTTCAATGTCAATTTTGATGAACACAGGTGTAATTCGAAATGCAAATACATATGTTTTTCTGTGTAAACTTGCAATATTTCAATAATAACGTACATTTCTTCTATCACTTCCCAGTTCGGTTGCGAAAACTACATTTTTGGCCAAATTTTGAATTCATGACTAGGAGTAGACAAGTTATATTGTAAAATGTAAAAAGTATATTTATCATTGTTCTAGAACCCATATTTTAATATATTTTTATGACATTTATTAACACTCCTCAAAACAGCAGAGAGGACACCCGTTAGTTAAGCAGGTTTCTTTTCATTTCTGGAGCTATACGACCTCGAGGTGGTACAGGTTCGGAAATACCGCAGGCGACAATAATCCACACAGGTTGGTTGTGCAAGGCAAACATTTTCTAGAAAAGAGGCACATTTGAGGAGTGCCGATTAATCAATTGATGGGAGATGGGGGGATAGATGAATTGTCGTGCTGAAGGATGGTGGTAACCTACGGGTATAAGTCCCAACCGATGTATAGAGTACTCTCCATGATTCAAGCGATAGAGCATGCAGAGCGTAACTGTATCTCTACACAATGCCAAGGCGTCAAGCTGATATATCCTGGTAATATATAGAAGATGTAACATGCTGAAATCTCGTGGCATAACTATTAGTTAATTAAATTAAATTACCAAAACTATTTCATTAATTACCCCCTACAACAAAACCCTCAAAACTAACAATACATTACCAAGTTTTGAATGAACCCTTAAAGTTAACCAAAGTTTAATTGGTTCTCTTATATATTTAAATGAGTAGATATAGACGAACTGGCTTCTTTAATTTATAACAGACAACACTAAATTAAATGATGATGGATGATAGATATAATCAAATTAGGTTTAGTTTCTTATTCCACAAATAATATTTCTTTAGTTTGGAATAAATCTTAAATATGTTATATAGTAAAGCTTGAAGAGTTAGTTTCTTTGTTTGAATGCGCTAAAGTCAATCTACTGATAACTACTTTAGATAGCATGTTGATTGAGGTACGGATAATTGGCACTCCATCACTGTTCCAGAAACTTTTTGACTGGCACAACCAGCTTGCGGAACAAATTGATTCAAGAAAAGAGCGTACTCCCACCTAATAGGCCGGCAACGCACTTGTGTGTGTGGATGGGCGGCGGTAGTCACTTACTACCAGATGACCCGTCTGCTCGTTTGCCCCGTATCCCACAATAAAAAAGGGCTATAAAACATTACGTTGCGACTTTTCGGAGCAGAGCAAAACGGCTAGTCTTTAATATTTTTTCACCTTTAGTTGGTACTAAAAAGCTTTTTTCTCACAGCCCAAAAGGACCGTTTATTGTCAGTGGAGAAGACCTGATGTAAAAATCAACTAAGGGAATAAATTGATTGATTGATTGGACTGTAATCTACATTACATATACATCAGACAATATAATACAGTGCCCGGTTGAACACAATAGGCTTGCCCGCTATTACGTAAGTGGGGTAATATTATGGTTGACAAAATGTTGACGTTTTAATACATCCATCCATATATTATAAAATACAGATATAGACGTTAGTCTGTTTATGTATGTATTACTCAAGTAACTCTTGAACATAACAGTACTTTTTTTTAAGACTGAGGCTTTTAGTTAAGCACTGTATATGCGAAAACTACTTGGTGTTTAAATAGCTTTGGTTTAAAAGACATAAGACAAATAATATTGCCGTGTGATTGATCAAACGCCATCTTCCACGCGTGTTCAGGGGCTTAATTAACTAGTTAACAAAGTTATTGATCTCTGAATGTGGCTGTAGATAGGGTGAGACACGCGAGACTAATCTATATTTGTATTATATAATTTAAGATGTACGCGGATCTCAAAGGTTATACTGGATTACAAGTATTTTTTTTATTTTCTCGTAGCTGTTTCTTGAGTACATTTGCGGATCACACAGAGACCATGAGGCCGGCTCGGCCTCCCAGAAAACCGGTTGCGAAGCAATGCAGCGTTTCCCCGAAATTAATTAATGTTTCCAATACCCCTCTCCTTTTGACTCTCCCTGTCCCCTCTCCCCTTTTTCTATCTCCTCATCCCCCTCTCTTCTTTCTCTCCTCGCAACCCCTCATCTCTCATCAACCTCAAAGGCCGGCAGAGCACTTACAACTCTCGAGTTGCAGGTGTCCATGGATGGCGGTTGTTACTTACCATCAACTGATCTGTCTGTTCATCTGGTCCCCATATTATAATAAAAAAAACTAAATTTTTATCCCGTGTGAAAATCTAAACGACGAGTACAGATTCAGTCAGAGTCACTGACCACTAGAATAATATTTATACATAAAGTCAAGTTTTCTCTCTCTTCTCTACTTTTTTGGACCTTTAAAAGAGAGTAAGTGCCTTGAAATTTTTAACATAAGTATAATATGCCTCGTAGTTTACGATGGAGTAGTATACCCAATTTTTTCGCGGTGGTGTCGTAAGTCTACCCTATTTAGTTCTACGACATACATCATCATGATCACCTTATCGCCGACCACTGCTGGACTACGACGGCCCAAGTAGTGTCAACTATTTCGGTCTTGGGCAGTCTGGATCCACTCTATGGGAGTCTATGGCAATACTTGAAAAAAAAAGAAAAAAAAACTAACAATAAGTCTCATAACTCAGATCAAAGTCATTGTGTAAACCTAAAAAAAAAAAATTTTGCAGTACAGCCTGATTTATTTGTTTTTAAAATCTATATTAACGCATATTACACGACACGCATTTCCCAAAAGACTTTCATAATACTGAGTAATATTTACACATCCTTTAGTAGTGTTTAAATAAAACAAAATGACCTACTTAACTACACAAAGTCTGTTGATACACAGTCAAGAATTGCTCGATGTGCAAATAGTTAAAAAGAAGAGTAAACGAACCATATTGGTTCTTTGAATATACGGAGAACAGTTTTGTGTAGAGTTCTTTCAGTTATGCGACTGGAAATTATAAAGCATGGAAGAGAAATACTAAGGCACGTATGGGCAGGTTTGACCGCAGTGATACCGTCGTAAAGAAAACAAGTTGTTTAGCAATGATTGTGTTGTGAGTCGCCGAATGAGTGAGGTTTACATAGGCTTAAATGCCGGCAAAGTACTTGACACCCTTGAGGTGTCCATGGGAGGCCATTGCCACTCACTATTAGATGACCTGTATGCTCGTTTGCCCCCTAACCTATAAAAAAATAATCGAAGGAAAGCATTAACGAAAAGACATGAAATATTCAGGAAACCAAAACTTTAAACTTGACATTAAACAACTTTGTGTCAACCTGTAGTAAATTGAGCCCAGTCTTAAACAAAGGAGGAGTTCCTTAAGTTCTGACTAAAGATCAAACTCCACTTAGAAACTTTAAATACTTCTACTAGTTGAGTTCAAATGTAATTTGTACAATTTACAACTTTAAAACTTTTTAGAAAGAGCTTCTAACTGTGTAACTGCCTAATGTCTAGTGCCTATAATGTAGCCTTTTCCTGTTGCGAAGAAATTTCTAAACGGTACCGAACTGATTAAAAACGGGCTAGTAGAACGAGAATATAGAGAGAGATCCACAGGTACTCAGATAGATCTAGTTGGCCGTAAAATGGGGTCTACACATCCATTACACAGAAGCACAATACAAATTATAATGTAAAATTCGTCTTAATTCATTTCAACTCATCATAAAATCTTGCATACGACAAGAGGTACAGAAAAACAAAGATAAAAATACAATGTACAAATAGATAAATCCTTGGTATAGAATATCATATAGATAAAATAAAATAGATTCTAGCAGTAGAAAAGGTTAATTGAGATAATGTCCAATGTGTTTCTTGTTGAAATTAGGTTTTACTTTAGTTTGACTTTTCTGATTTTAGATGATTTATAAGTTCTGGAACCAACGGAATACTAATTTGCTGTTTTTGTTTGTTTCTGGACTAGGTCTCTTAACCTATTTCGGTCATGTTCTACTTAAATAGATTTCAGCTTTACATTTTCTGAATACAAAACGACTTCTACGAAACCAAATCTTAGTGATATAAGTCTATTTTAGAATATTCTGTGTAGTCGAAGTGTTTATATGTACGTATGTAAGCTGATTCTTAGTCATGCCGACAGTCTAAACGGCTTAAGAAATGCTATATTAAAAAAAAATCATTAAAATATAATGTAACTCTTAGAATTTTTTTACAATTGCAAACAAATATTATTTTATGGTAATCAACATAGTTTTTTTTTTATTACATATATAAAGAAGCAGAAAAACTTACATTTAAAATTAAATTATAATAAGGCGTCCCCTCGACCAAACGCAGACTCTTAGAATTACATATATCTATACGTTCATGATTCCATCAAAATTTAGTCAAATATAAGCAATATTATGTCTATAAGTAATTATATACGATTTTTTTATTTAAATAAAACCCAAGAACAATTCCAGAGTTACATTCAGTTAGTCTTATTAACTCTAAAGCTAGTACCGTCAAGTCAGTATTACCGTCAAGACAATAAGAGAAAACTAAGGCGTTGGATAAAAACATCGGCTGTGCCAACCTCGATTTACAATTAGCTAAAAAGCTTCAGAGACAATATTGTTAGTGTCTTGAAATAATGTTTTCTTTCTTTACTTCTTGTCATTTTACAGCCGACGGAATACTCGAGTTTTTTATTAGATTTGATTAGTACCTGGAGCATTGTTATTTAATAGTGTCTTGTGGTAAATTTAATAAATTTATACTTAGATAAACTCAAGCCCATATCTCCGAAGAGGCGTATAAAACGCTCAGATTTTGACAACCATAATTTTGACCCACTTGAGTTATATTGAGCAAGATTTTGCTGGGCAACAGTCAGCCGAGCAATGTGTATAAATTATTTAATCCTTTATTTAAGAAGTGGCCCTATTCTACGCTGCTGAGAATCCACGTTAGTACACTTTGAATTACTTGTTGTACATTTAATTATTATACGCCATTTAGTTTTTTTTTTTATATATATATATCATATATCCAACTACATTAAAAATATTATTAAATTATGGATTAAAGACTTAGAATACCATGAGGTGGAAATCCTACTACAAATTGTAATCTGATAGCAGGTTGCTTTGGACACACAGACACACACACATATATATACGCTCACACACATGCACATACACGCAAACGCACACGCACATACTCAAACATTCATATAGGCTATTAATATGACTGTATCTAACAAAATAGAATATATGTCTAATAATCAGATTGTGACTATTCGATTCCACTTGTTTTTGGGAAGGAACTGACTCCTAACATACAGCTCACGCTAGTTTTGGAATCAGGGCTTAGTGATCACTTCTTGTTACAATAAAGAATTATTATTATTATTATTATTTGTTGCTAATGTTGCTTGATATTCCTTAATTCTACTGCTTCGACCGCTTTACCTTTTTATCGTGCATACATTCCGTATAATAAAATGACAATCATGTAAAACCTTAGCTTTATCACTGTTTCTAGATATGTTGCAAACAGGCTCTCTGTGTCTCTAATTCGATAGGAATTTTAACCATGGGGTATGGGTAGTTTTTCTTCATGGCAAGAATGTGGCTGATATTCGCGATGAAGCGACAGCACGCAATTTTACTTTGGCTTCGTACCTTTACCAAAATCACCACGGTAAGAAATCTCTTTCCTATTCCACCCGGAGCATCTACAAACAGCATTTCTCTCAAAAGCACTGTCCACGCTAAGACACACGTGATCATATATCAAACGCTGTTCTTCATTTAGTCAATTCCAGGATTTCGGTTAGTTCTACTGGTACATAGATTATTTCCATCGCGTAATTTTTTTAATACGTACACCGTCAAATGATGGTTCGGGCAGGTCATATTGAGTAATAGAATTAACCCCAATAGATATAACTATGTCTGAATAGCAAGCAAAAAACGATTCAAGTGATAGTGGCGCTCTTTATATAGACGCGTGGCCGTGTCTGACACCGTCCAGCCTAAGCTGAACCCTACGTAATATGATTGTTCATACAGATTTAAACTAAATTTAAATTGGATTGTCTAAATTTCAGAAATTTGTTGATATATCATTCGCCGTAATTTTACAGACCATAATGTATTTAGTTACTTAAAAATCAACCAATTCAACTTAACACTTAATAGTATTTTTAAAGAACAAAGAACATAGGTACGACGTAATTTACAAATTGATACAACTTTTTTATTTATGAACGGATTTATATATAAAAACACAAATGTTAAGTCAAGCTTACCACAATACACCAGTGAAAACCGCATTCAAATCGTTTCAGCCGTTTCTGAGATTAGCGCGCACAAACTCACAGACACACAGAAAAACAGTCTAAAATTTTAAAAATATTTTTTTTAGTTCTATTCTTTTAGTAATGGTTTATTATAAATATCTTCCATATACAAACAGCCATCACGTAAATTATTTATCTAGAAGAAATAGTCAATATTTACATCCACTCAACCTTCACAATTCTCAATGACATGATAATGATATTACGAGTATTCGACGAACATAAAAACTAAAATAAACTTCTGTGATTTTTTTTATATAAACCGATAGTTTTTCTTCTGAATTCATTATTGAAAGTCTCTAATACTCGTATATCAATCGTGTTTAACAATGATATACGGAAATCGGCTAGATAGGTTGACATTTATGATTACTGCTCCGCTCTTTTGGGTAGTGGCATGATGATCTATAGCCTTTCTCAATAAACTACCTAAGCCAAAAAAATTTTCTCAAATTGTTTTAGTAGTTCCTTAGATAAGAGCCTTCAAACAAACAAACATACTAACAATGCTATAGAACAATTAAAAAAAAACGATTTACTTAATCTAGATTTCTTTAATTTAATTCGTACTGGTTGTACGTAAATACCAACACTTAAGTCTTTGTGTACAAGAATCCGGATATTTATCATAAAACAATCTGCATCGAATCTCGACTCTATATCAAATTGGTAAAGTTTTAATTTTGACTCGTCGAAGTCGTGTGACTTAAGCTTTTACAGTTGTATGGTGTATGTGAACTTAATGAATGTCAAGGGTAGAACCTACGGCGCGGCGTAAACGATGTTGCTAATTATGGTGCTGTTTGATTGACGAGCGGAGCGGGAAGCATAGCGTTTTTTCACTAAACTGTTTTCAAGGATTTCCTTAAATCATTAGTTTCTGGTTTGAAGAAAAAATGCTTGATGGATGTAATGGATGTTCCTGTATTTATGGATATAATAAGATAAGGAAGGCAGGATCAGATTCGATGATTCGATACTCCTGCTAATAAACATACTTATATATTTCTAAAAACATACATATCATGAACAACTGACCGTGGTCATTGCTCAATTATTTTCAAGGGTAGGAATAAAACACAGGACCTGTGGTTTACATGTAAGGATCACTAACCATTGGTTACCGTGCCGTGTCGTACTTACGTGTTAGTCTAGTGACCATACAATAGATCCCATTTTTCTGATTCCATAACAGAATCAACTTTATATTAATTGCTATGGTCCTGAATTTGGAGGATACAAAGAGTTTCTGTATTAGATTTTATAGATATACATATATGCAGGTTTAGGGCCTTGTCTGTACATCAAAGATATTGAAGAGAAACAAATACGAGGGTCTTTGTTAGAGCAGACTTACAATTTGTGACACGCAAACAGATAGAAAGAGCTCATCTGTTTGTATGTTTGTACACGCATCAATAGTTAAAATAGAGTTAAAATATAGACTCCAATTTACCGCAGAATATATAAAAATATAGATACTTGATTTTACGCGTACGAATTCGGCAAAAGCTAGTTTTTTAATAAAAATAAATATTTTGTAAAGTTTGGTTTTTACATATTAATAGTTTTTGCATTGGATTTGTTATATCATTACATTGAAGTTTACGTTTTATTATTGTTTTAATACATAATAAAAACAATAACTACAAGATAAATTTGTAAATGAGTTTTAAATATATTTAAATAGATTGTTAGAAATGGATGACATTGGCATTTAAAGAAAAAACCTACAATGTAAATATAACATAGCTTGATAACGGTTGATTGTTTGCATTGCAGCGATTGTGACAGACAGCCAAGTAAAACCTAATTCAAATATCAATCAAGCAATTAGCCTACTGCAGTCCACTGTTGGACATAGGCCTCCCCCAATGTGCGCCATAGCACCCAATTTTCCACCTTCCGCATTCTGTCTGTCCCCGCTTCCAGTTTTTTACTTATCATCATATTATTATTATTTAAAACACAACTTCCGCGTGCATATGAAAATAACACTCAGATTAAAAAAAAAAACAATTTAAGGTTCACACAAAGTGTTGTCCCGTGTGGGGATCGACCCCGAGGTGAACACTTAAACCACTGCGCCAGTCAATATAATAGTCACATAGTCAACATACAAAAATAAAGCTGAAGTTTCTTGTTTGTTTGTTTAAACGCGTTAATCTCTGGGACTATCAGTAAGATTTTAGTCTTTACAACATAACGCTAATACTTTCAAGAGTAGAGCAGTGACAGCATAAATGCAGGTGAAACTGCAAAGAATGGTTAGTATTTAATAAAATTCTATTTTGTGGCTTTACGGAAACTAACAGAATACTAATTTTAAAGTACCCAACAAACCGTTATCGCGTGATAACAAAAATAAGACCTCCCGCCGACAGTCAGTTCGAATTACAGATACATCCACTTACACTTAATTATTAATATATCCATGTAAATAACACCCCTTATCTTCCACTGCCCTTCTCTAGTTCCCTTCTATTACAATGGACTCCCAATTTTACTATCTCAATTTTTTAGAGCCCGGTTGACGGCAATAATCTTGCATAATATTAGTGGGACCAAATTTTACATCTCTCAAGGATATAGGCTTAAGAGTATGAACACATACATACATATGTTCGCGTCTTACTGCCATCGGGGTAGGCAGAGACAACAGACCGCCATTTGCTTCGATCCTTTTTTTTATGCGATAGGGGCAAACGAGCAGACGGGTCATCTGATGGTAAGTGACTACCGCCGCCCATGGACACCCGCAACTCAAGCGAAGGGCTGCCGGCTTTTTCGGTAGGAGTACGCTCTTTTATTGAAGGTTTGAAGGTCGTATCGGTCCGGAAATACGGCAGACGACAATTTGTTCCAGGCTGGTTGTGCGAGGCAAAAAGCTTGTGGAGCGATAGAGGATGCAGAGTGAAGCTACACCTCTACGCAACGCCAAGGTGTCAAGTCGATCAGAAATATCTTTGCAGTCGATGATGCGAGTCGCGCATGCGGTCAAGAGGAAGAAGCTGGTACTCCTTATATACAAAACAAGCATCCTCTACTAGCGTCAAATATTAAATGAATGTAGGCTTCCAAAAATCTTTATATTGAATGTTTAAGTGTTATACTTGCTTCCTCCCAAGTACTACAGTACGAGTTGTCTTCCTGTTCATGTAATTAAATACATACAAGTACATATACTCACGCCTTTATCCCCCGAGGGGTGGGCAGAAACGTAATGAACACCCACAATTTGCTGATAATTTAGTAATTAGTAGAGTATAGAGCAGTAGTATAGAGTAGTAGATAATTTAGCCTGGTTAGGGAAGGAGAGGGATATTTCTTATACAGATGCTCAAGCAGGGTCGCATACCTGTAACTCGAACTGGTGTGGTGGTGGTGTGGTTGTGTTTGTATACAAAATAACTACATGTATACAAAATAAGTAACGAAGTCCGTAAATTAATAATACGACTACACAGAAGTAAGTTATGATCCCTGGTTTTATAACTTAGCGACAACAATCACACTGTTTACCTCCACTTTAAAGCAAGAAAAACTAACTTTATATATATATATAGTGAAGTAACTTGCTTAAGCTTACGTTGCATTTCCCCGAAATGAGTGAGGTTTCCGGAGGCCCAACTCCCCTCTCCCCTTTCTCTTCATCCCCCCTCTCTTCTCTCGCTCCCCTGCATCCCCCATCCCTCATTACCCTAAAAGGCGGGCAGCGCACTTGCGACTCTTGAGATGCGGGTGTCCATGGACGGCGGTTGTCACTTACCATCAGATGACCCGTCTGTTCGTCTGTCCCCCTATAGTATAAAAAAGAAAAATGCAGTAACTTTCTGCTTCATTTATAACCTCAAGATCAAGAATATATAATTCATAGTTTAAATATTTTTGCTTACAACTTGACTCAATCGAAATGTTCTAATAACATACCTAAAAAGCTATGATTCAAGAAAACATGTTAAGTCTACATACATAGATTATCAGCTCTTTTTTATTAGGATTATGGAGTACAGGGGTGTTTTAATTTTGTTATTTATACTTGTCTGAGAATACTGGCGAACTTGCCAGTAATATGGTACTGGTTAACCAGTTATTGAATTACATACACGCATACACTAAATTTTTAAATAAAAATTAGTATCCCGTAATAAATGACAAACCCATTAGAGACTTGTATTCACTTCAGGGATTAAAGATGAGAAAATTGAGAGTTATTTAATTATTATTAGTTATCAGTTACAATATAACTTATAAGTATACTTACTTAAAAGTTTCTTTATAAGTTGTACCTATAAATGTTATTAATAATTTAGTTTTTTTTTTTCAAATTGTAAGTGTAAATACTTCCTTAAATTACGTAGCAAGAACAAAAAAGCTTGTCGTATTATGCAAATTTGAATCCAAACCACATTACATAAGATAATATCTTAATGTGTCTAACACGCGATAATTATAAAACATAACAGCTTACACAATCTAATATAATTATGTCAACCAAAACCAATTTAATATAAATGCAGAAAAAATAATAATAAATGGGTTCGAATGTCTGGGTCTAACATACAAAAAACAAAAATAACTTAGATCAGGATATCTAATTCCGGTTTTATTCATACATTCACGGCCACGCACCCGAATGGGCAGGCAGAAGCCCATCAAATGGCACGCCACAATCAATCGTGGTAGTCAGACCTGTTATTTAGGATTGGCAGGAGAGGGGACATGGTAGCCTCTCCTACCTGATGACGCAGGTACTTAAAAGACTTGGCTGACTGGCCTGAGACCCCGGGAATAAAACTATGTGACGTAAACACTAAAACCACACGGTGTTACCGTGTGGTTTTAGTGTTTACGAGTCCGGTATACCACCCTACCAGCCCCGGTAAGGTTCCCGGTAAAAAGGCAGAGGCACATCAAAGCTTTCTGTGAAAGTTCTTACCGTCATCCGAGCGTTTTATATGTACTGTCTTATAGAAAACAGTCCAAACCGAAGCTGGCTTTTACAACACAAGCGTAAGAGATAGGGTTGACCCTTAACAGCGGTAGAGCCATGCTTAGGCACGAATGGGCCGTCTCGACTAAGTTGTGAAGCAATGCCTGCATTGCATTTCCCGAAATTAGTGAGGTTTCCGGAGACCCAACTGCTCCTCCCTTTTCCGTTATATGTATCATCCCATATCATCATCCCCCTCTCTTCTTTCCCCTACCCTTATTCCTCATCACCCTCAAAGGCTAGCAGCGCAAATACGACTCCCGAGCTGCAGGTGTCCATGGACAGCGGACGGCGATTGTCACTTATCATCCGACCCGTCTGTTCACCTGTCGGCCTATAATATAAAAAAAAAACTACACCTCCAAGAACTACTACTATTCATAACTACTAAGTGTTTTGAAAAATGGCGATACAGTTATTCAATCTACCAAATCCTACAATCATCAACAACTATAAACATTTCTAATACATGCCTGATTAAATTCTATGCTACAAAAAACAAATTCATAGTTTCCAAGCAAGGAATTGCAATACTAAGATTAAATTGTTAAGTTTAACGTTGCTAAGTACGGAGGCAATGCTTTGTGCGCTACCTCAGTATTTTTCATTCAATATTATACGATTTGTCGTCAATATGTCGCAGTGAAAAATAATGCACATTCGAGTCATGGCCGTTCTGATATAGTCCTTAGATAAGCACGCAACGGTTATTATAGGTATAGTTAGTTAAAAACCGGTCAGCAGATTATGGCAGATAGCTATCAAGATTCAGAGATCAAAGAAGATTAAATAGTGTTTTAGTTTTTTAGGTTTCAATAATATAGCTTTATTCCTTGTGATAAATTATGTTTATGACTACAAAACTAGCCATATAGCTCTACGTATACATACACACATACATAATATCACGCCTCTTTACCATAGGGGTAGGCAGAGACCACTTCCTACCATTTGCTACGATTCTGACATACCTTTCTCCATTCTTCAACTTTCTTTTGACCTGGCCTTTGCTTGGATTGTCTTGATCTTGGTTCAACAACATTCGCCTAGGTCTTCCTTTTCCAGCAACTCCATTAACATCTGCTTTATAAATCATTTTGTCAACCTTCTTTTATTCATCCATTCGATATGCCAAACCAGAACAGCATACTTTTTTCTATTTTAGTCACACCACACTGATCCCTTATCACACTATTCCTCACTCTGTCACTCAATTTTAATATCAGCTCTACTCTGCAATGCTCTCATTTCTACCGCATTAATTCTACTTTTGTGCTTCTTCTGCCATACTCAACTTTCGCTGCCATACATAACTGTTGGCACCAACACACAAATAAATATTAGAAATATTTGAATAATGGTCATTAATTCGAACTCGATTTAAATAATAATTATAACTTCTGTAGAATTTAAATTGTTATTAAAATTTAAATTATGTAGGATAATAATGCTGAAAAATTCAGGTTTACGAGATACAACAGTATATAAATAAATAAATAAATATATATATATATATATATATATATATATATATATATATATATATATATATATATATATATATATATATATATATATATGTATATAATTTATTTGTTTACTGTACACATTTTATACATATAGATGTATTGTATGATGTGTTTATGCATTTCGAACAATAAGCATTTCCTGTAGAAAATGCTTATTGTTGAGGTCTCTAAAAATGTCAGTTAATAGGAATATAATTATCTAGATACTTGTAATATTAAGAGTCTTAATAATATTGTAAATGCAAAAGTTTGGAGGGATGTTTGTTACTCAATCACGCCAGAACGACTGAACGTATCTGAATGAAATTTGACACAGAGATAGATTATATTCTGGATATATTCTAAATTTCAAAAGTTTCGAAGCCTTTATCAACAACTAGTAACTTTATAATCGGTAGTGCAACTTTAAACCGCATTTATTGAAATAGTAGGATCATTAGTAGGTCACAGTAAAATAAGTACAGTATAAGCCACACTCAAGTTTTAGGTTTAAGTACATTGTTATAAGCACATTATGAACTGATACCACTCCACGTCGGCAATATCAAACGCTGCATTTACGATCACTGGTTTTAATTCAAAGGACCGCTCATTCACATAAATGTTTGTATAACTGGTGTAATAGCATTTCTTGTAAATCATTTGATCATTTGATCATTTCATCATAACTGTCTAAGAATATTGGGTATATGAAATCAATAAAAATATTAAGAAACTTAAAATTCTATCTGTTGTATTTTTTTAATATTAATCAGAGAGACATTAGGAATGATTCCTTGTCGCGGGAGATTTGTCAAACATACAAACAAATGCAAAAACCAACACAAAGGACACCCAGACTCGAGACAACTATCAATAAATCAATTTTTGTTCCGAATGGGAACCGAACCTACGACCTCTGATGCTCACAAAAAAACTAAACTAACAGGGGAATTATTTTAATATATAGTAAGTAAGAATTAAGTCAGATCAAAGAGATGAAGGCTTTGCTTTGAGATACTTCGTTAATGACTAGCTGTTCCCCGCAGTTTCAGTGCTCCCTGAGCTTACGCTCATTGCTCCTCCGCTTCTAAAGGTTTTGGGCCCTGTCATTTCTTCATAAATATTGTAACCAATACAAAAAGAATCATCAAAGTACGAACAAACAAAAAACTTCATTTTATTAATATCGATAGATAGATACATAAATGTTATCCTAAATAAACAATTAAAAATGTAAACAATCTTAAATATACGAGACTCCTTATCTCAATGGTTATTAGTATTACTTGGAAGTGGCATTTTTCAGAGTTCTGCAAAAAAATACATTATAGATACATGACATACATACTAGTGGCAGTCTAGATAGCAGATAGCTTAGTTTTACTAGTGTGTATAAAAAAGAGTTTTAGTAAAAGGAAAGAAGAACAATACAATGTATTGTGGAATGAATAGAAAATAAACAACTAAATGTTATCGAAATGATAAAGGACAAAGCTTTGTTTGACTACATCAAAGAATCGGAAGGGAACCCTTCCCAGTTAGAAACAAAAAGACAAAAGGAACTTAGATCACGCACGTCCTCTTATGTGTACATACAAATACATATACCTAACAAGATATATTTAATATATCTTTTTATATACTGATACATTTTTGTCGCAGTGTTCGTAGCTGTTATTTCGCGCTTAGTGTTTGAATCTAATATACAACAATGTTCGTGATATGATTCAACATAAATCTTATTTCTCCAAAGCCTATAAGCTTAAATAGCCGTGTCTTTTCGGTGTAGAAGAATAGGGCCACCCTACGTCACGGTGTCGAATAATGGAACGAACATACGGTTATGCAGTTATCGGATAATGGCAATGTGCTTTCTTTAGGATGTGTTTTAGATTACAAAAGATAGGTTCAAAGACGTAACAATAATTAATATTAGGTATCTTACACAATTGCAAACATACATACAATACAAAGGATCTTTCACGCATAGAATCATTTACAATAAATTCCTTTCTTGATAGAAATGTGCAACGCACTGTCAAATATGGACTTCTTTACCAGCCAAATTGTTCTTTTTGCCTTATAATCCATGTCCCTTTAAGCTTGGCGTGAAGAAGCATTTCTTGGGGCCGTCAAACCGAGGACCACCGTTATAGTATCAGCAAGTATTAAGAGGGTTAAGGTCATATTGACTAGCTTTCAATTAAAAAAATAAAACCAGAACAATGTTACAACGTGTAAAAATACCATACCATAAATTTTCCATTTAAATAACTTTGAAAATGTTACGCAATCACGGCAACACTGATAAACGAAGCATAGCTGTGATAACAGAACGGCGGCTTGTCGGCCATGATAATGTCGATTTGAAAGGTGAACCCGCTGTTGAGAGAATTTTTCCACACTATATATGTATGTAGGCCTTTTTGCACTGCCTTATAGGTTTGGTTAATTAATTTGATAATTACTTTTAAAAGTGGAATGTGTGGCACAATTGCAACGGCAATTAGAATGTGATCAATCGTGTTTCGAGTTTATTCATGTTCGTTATATCGCAGCTAAATATATTTATATGTCAGGTGATATGTGAAATTGGCCCTGGATCATGATAGTTACTGAACTTTAAAGTACGTATGTAACGTACTTTATGTGCCTAGATTTCGAAGACTTCGAATATTACGAGCATGACACTAGAAAATTTATTGTCCCTACATATGTCAAGTATTTCATTTTTATGTTTGTTGCCACACTGCGCATTTAAAACGACATTAACACAACTAAAACATATCAGTCGGGCCTGTTGGTCTAGTGGTTAGTGACCCTGACTGTTGAACCGAAGGTCGTGGGTTAGAGTCCCATACGGAATCCACAAAAAAATGTCCAGAGTTTTGGGTGTTTGTGTCCGTTGATTGAATGTTTATAGAGCCCCCGCGACACAGGAATTATTCATAATGCGTGAGTCTTGTTTGCTGGATGTCTTTTGAATTTGAAAATATCTTTAATATTGTCTGTTATATTTAAAAAAAAAACAACAATTAAAATGAGAGGCTTTTAATTTGACATATTAGTAACAAGGAATCTCCCACAGCTTCACCAGCTTTTATGGCCACTGCTTAGCTCCTAGGGGTTGCAATGTGATGTTTCATATACATATTTAAACTTATGTTTTTTTCTTTCTATCTATACATAGCTCAACTTCAACTTCTGTCTTATACATCAGTTATAGCCTATAAATATACTTTTTTTTTTAACACAAAAAAACAACATATCGAATCCAAATGGTAGTTCCAGCGACTAAACAAACAAACGGCTGAGGGTCATGAGGGATGAGGGGATGCGAGGAGGCATCATCAAAACTATACAGAGGGTGTCTCATAAATAATGTCGGTTTTTAATATTCACTTTGATTAATAATTAATGATACAAAAAGAAAACCTTAGTATTCAAAGTATAGCCCAACGTATTCTACAGTCCCATGTAACTTTCGCCGTATGCGGTCTAGCATTATCCTGTTGTAAGAGCACTCGTTTTCGATTGACTAAGCCTGGATATTTTTGTGATAAAACCTCATACATTGGGGTCAGCTGTCCACAATATAACTCAGCATTAATAGTTCGACCATCCGGAACTATCTCAAAGTACACTAAACCTTCATAATTCCACTAGACACATAACAAGACTTTCGAATCGAAACGACCTCTTTTCACGACAGGTTCAGGTAATTGTCTTATGTCTAACCACTGTTTTGACATGTCTGGGTTGTTTAGATAAATCCATTTTTCGTCGCAAGTAACAATGCGTTTAATAAAACGATCACCTTTCGGCAGAGCAAGGAGCTGTTTACACACCTCTACTCGACGTTTCGCCTAAATCTCGTCTAATTCATGGGGCACTATACGACAACTTTTATAAGTCTTACCTAATGATTTTAAGTGGCGATGTATAGTGTCTTTAGAAGGTCCCAACGAGTTCGATAATCGACGAGTGCTGGTACTGGGTTGGTTTTCTACTGCTTCCTTTGTAGCCTCAACATCCCACACAGGTGGACCAGAACGCGATCGATCTTCAAGTGTCAAATCTCCACTGTTAAAATGATTAAACCAACGCTGTGCCGTTCGCTCATTAACCATGTCTTCCCCTTCAATTTCACATATTTTCCTTGCTGCCGCGGCTGCTTTGCACTTTTGTTTCCAATAATGTCTTAACAGTACACGAATTTCATATTTATCACACTCCATACTTTTTAGTATCAAAACGACCTACGACGTCAATAAACAAAGACAGTACGATTAAATTAAAGTGTATCAATTGCACTCTCCACAGGACTAGAAAATATCTTAACAAGTTGCGACATGTATAAAATGAGGCGTAGTAAATTTTTAGTTATGAAACCCGACATTACTTATGAGACACCCTCTGTACCACTTGAAGTTCCATATCTTTGTATTAAATTTAAAATAACACTTCCTTTATCGTCGTAATGGTTCCACATTAATTTTAAAAGTAACAGAAGATGATAATTCTATACAATCACTATTTAAAACCACGCCTTCTATAAACTATAATTGATGGCAAAATAAGCAATTTACATAAACGTGAGTTAATAAACAACGGTACATTTAATGTACGGCAAAAAGCAAAACAAAAAATTAACAACACGTCGCCGCGTCGTCATATAATTATATGGCGCCAAAATACTATATTGTATTTTGGTTGACTTTAAAACTTGATAAATATAATAAGCTGTTTGTAAAAGTCACTGTGGTAGAGCCATACTTAGACACGAAAGGACCGGCTTGACCGGAGCTATATACAGCCTTACAGAAAACAGGTAGTCAAACAATGCTTGCATTGTATTGCCGAGAGAGCGAGGGTATCGGACGCCCAAACCCCCCTCTACTCTTTCCCCTTACCCTAAACCTACGCGCACTTACGACTCCTTAGTTGCAGGAGTCCATGGGCAGCCGTTGTTACTTACTAGTAAGATGACCTATATTTTTTTTCTACCATAATGACTACTCTGCCTGTTGAAAAGCAAAAAGTGGATTCTAAGAATGGTGGTCACTATCCTCATTGCAAGTGTAGTCAATGCAGCATGGAGACTCACACAATGTCGACTTGGTAAGATGCTTTACGCCCCGCTTAAAAGACCCGTGTTCAAAGTGGAAGGGAAACACATGCGCTGGAAGTGAATTCCAGGCTTTAACCGAACGGCACAGGAAGGAATTTCTATCAGTTGGTTTGTCCCCAAATTCCATGGAAAAACAAAAACAACGGCTTCGAATAGGAGGAGGTTCACAATTTAACAGATATTTTTGTAAATGTTACAACATATATTTAACATTTGTAAACATATTTTAACAAAGATATTTTTAAATTTAAAAGGTAATCAAATAAATCGTGGCACTGAGGTACGAGTATATTATATCAGTATTCTACTTTGATATATCGCGACCTATGGGTTACTATCAGCACCGCATGCATGTGTGCGTTTAATTATAATGTATGGATATACATTACGCTCTCATGTATACGTGTGCGTACGTAAAATATGTAAGTACGCGTCTTTGATAGCAGCAAGTGACAAATATTTGTCTCTGTGTGTGTGTGTAATGGTTAGATTGACGTAGGTGTGTGTGTTATGCACATGTAATATCAAGGCCATATGTAAGTTGGCATTAAAAAATCGCTAAAATATTTGATTATTTATTTACGTTTATGGGTGCGGTTTATGCGAAGGCCATCTACAGAATCAGTTTGATAACACATAAATATCAGTAAACCCTGGAACCTGAAAGGAAAACAAAACATGAGCGGAGCCACGAGTAGCGCCTAGTAGTCTAACATATCCAATAATAAATTAAATTTTAGGCCCTATCTCCAAAAATAATGTGTGAAATAATGATTAAGCGCTATCAACTTTTGAAAAAAAGTATATGACTTCGAAGCACATGTCATGTTACATTCTAAGAAGTTTAACTTTTAAATATAGTATTTTTTCTCCTTAGACAACTCTATCTACCTTTCCTTCGAAAACAAGATTGATAATAGAATTAACAACAAACAGAAAGCCCCATATTTTTATCCTTTTTAAAAGACAAACCAGTTGCCATGGCAACTCTTTTATTACTTCTATATCGTGTCACCAAGCTAATCTCAAGGCCATTATGCAGCACAGCTGTATTAGTTTTATCGACGGTCTAGATTTAGGCTCTATCTACACTTACTTACCTACTATATAAAGCGTTATTTCGCACACATAACTAAATGGGGAGCGGCAAGGACGCCCGGCGGTCGAACTACATATATGTACATACATATATATTATTATATGTAAGCACTAGTGTGTTTTGTGAGGTATTTTGATATCTAGGTAATATCTTTAATGTGTAGCTTTATCGGTTGTACGCATGGCTGCTGAAGTCTCTTAGGTGGCCGGCCTTGGTATTAAAGTTTGGATTTGTCTGTATACTATTTTATATACCTCAGACATTTTGTAATCCTTATGGAATTATTAATAGTTTGTTCTCTGAATACTTTGAAGAGATTAACGTAAGACCGAATATTCTAATAATAACTGTATTTTTATGCCGCATCCCTGTTAAAAAGCAAGCATACATTGATGCCTGTATCCCAAAAGTGGTAGGCAGCGGTGTAATGAACACCAGGATTTTGCCAATTAAAATTTGGTTCCACTATATTCCACTACACAATAACACTACATAAATAACAGTCCTATCGGTAAGAGACAGGGTGGCCATATTCCATTCCATTGTGAACCACACGAAAGGATGGTAACAAACAGCTTCTCCATTAGACTTAAAAATGTAGTTTTCATTACCTTTACTTCATTGCAGGCTCGAGTCACGCGTAACATAGTTTAAACATATGTACCTGTAACAAAATATGTACTTTAACAGTTTTGTTAATTTAATGTAATTTTATTGTATTTTATTATACTACATTCCATAATTTCTACTCTCTTCCGAGTAATTTTGAACAGCGACATTTTTTCGTGACAAAAAGTAGTCTATAAGTAGCATAGAGATCCAGACTATATATCTGGATCTTTATGCTAAATTAAAAAAAAAATACAAACAGCCATCCATACTTTGACCTAAAATTAATATTCTTATAACAAAGATATTATTTAAATATATTATTATTAACAAAGATTAGTACAATAAGGAGTATATTATATATTGACTGAAATTATTGCTAATACAAGTATTCTCAATTTCATATCTCATATATTTACAATTACGATTCTACAGGCAGTACAAAAAAAAGGAACAAAGTATGAAAGGTCAAAAATAGACACCATTTATTAAATATTAATAAGGTTATACATCAAAATCAAGTCGATAAAGGTCACATTGATTTCTTTCCAGACCTCAAGCCTACAAGTCAAGATACCCTCCGCCTGACCTAAAATACCATCTATTCGCGATGATATATGGAATTAAATGAAAAAATATGCTTTGGAATATAAATCAAGTATCATATTATATCATAAATATCAGTGGGGGTGATTATTGGATACCTCCCCTGGGTTCGCACCCCCGATTAGTCGAGTGATTGGTTTCGACTCCGAATATACAGGCTCCGTTTCGTTGTAATTTCAATATGACAGACATTTCGCCATTAGATTTTAATCTTGTGATGTAATCATCGCTAGGAATGATTTATTGAAGTGTAGTAATCGGAGATTAATATTGAAACACATCTGGTTTTACTGACTTTAATTATAATAAGAGAATTTATTTCTTATTTTTTTTAATATAACTCACAACCACTTATAACATATATGTATGTTTGTCCCCTATTAGTGAGACTAAATGATGGTTGGTAAATAGTGGGCGTTTAAGAAACAGAGAACCAGCTTTAAACTACCCCATTAAAGCACTTAAAGTAAAGTAAGTAAACATTAAGCACTTAAACCTGCTACACACTACGGTTCTATTTTTGGAATTTTACTAAATCTTGGTTTTGACTTAAATAGTTAAAAACAATAACATGTAAGGAGAATAATAAAGCGATCGATCGAAAAACCTTTAAAGATGCCCAAGTATGTAACAACCGACGTGAAGACAGTGTCAACTAAATAGCTATAAGCTGGGCGACTTAAAACAGTTCTCTGAGAAATGTTGATCATCATATTCTGTGATAGTTTGGCTTGGACATTACACTAGCCCTATCTTTGAGACCGTTTGAATCTATTTTTGGCATGTTTCATAAAGGCTTCTATTTCTTGTACAAAGCGATATTTATGGAGTTTCTCGTTGTTCTAATTCGATTATCCAAGATCTATTGCACACCCACTCAAACTTATTTTTTTTTGAAAGTATTTCTTTGAAAGTTCATATATAGACGTGTATAACATTAAGTGTGTGATATCTGGTAAATGCGGTTACGTGATCTGACTTGTTGCCAATTACATAAAGCAAATTACTTAAAAATAGAAGGCTGACATTAATTCCCAACGGCTAACCCAATCCGCTCTCCCCAAAGAGATTTATGTAACGTAGTTTCTAATTGCTATACAAATCGAGGCTGGTAGTGCTATTCAATTGTGGTCTTCTTTAGGTTTCTCTTTGGTGGCTTACAAAAGAGAAACCTAAAGAAGACCACAATTGAATAGCACGTCATAGGCCTTACATATAAATTATTTTTACTTCCATTATCTTCTCTTTAACAGTGGTAGAGCCATGCTCAGGCACGAATGGGCTGGCTCGGCCGGTGCGACACCACTGCCTCACAGAAAACGTGAACCAACGCTTGAGTTGCTTTTCGTATTCCAATTCCCAAATTAGTGAGGTTCATAGAGGAACAACTCCCCCTCTTCGTTTTCCTCTCTCCTGACCCCCCCTTTCTCCGTTTCCCCATCTTCTGATACCCTCATCTCTCGAGTTGCAGGAGTCCATGGGCGCAGGTTGTCACTGACCATCAGGTGACCCATCTGTTCGTGCGTTCCCCAATAATATATTAAAAAAAATTGCCTTGTAATGTGATGTAAATAGTGTTACTCTAACATACGCAGAGTTTTTCCTCTTCATAGATAATTTTCATTTTGTGATAATTACTATTTATAAAATTACTTTAAATAACTTTGTACTAATAACAAAAAAAAGACGATAGTATATGAGTACACCACATATGGCCCTGTTGCACGTATTCCATCTTTAAGGTTTCGGCTCACTGGAGCATCCCTTATTTCATTTTAGATAAAGGTCTTAGCTGTATGTTAAGTAACGTCGTCAAAGGGATGTAAATAAAGAGTAAAGGGAGGTACGGGGGCAAAGGCATAACCGTCCTTTTGCGGATTTTATTAGATAACTCTCGCTCACTAAAATAACTTTATTAGCGTAAATTATATAATTAAAAAGTAAGGTCCGGGAAGAAAGGCTTCGAAAGGAGTCGGGGGTAAAAATATATCTCATATTAAAATATTTTCTCTCTAAAACGGTGCTCTCATTAGTGAACCTATTTATACGATCGTAATAGATCACCTTACCTTAGTCACTTGACTAAATTTGGTATTTTCAAAATAAAATTTACCTGGTAACTAATGTCAGTAGCTTTTTTTTTTTTTTCCTTTTTCGTGTGGAAACCCCCTCGGGCCGTCATCCCACCGGGGTTTTCGGTGGAACAGTGTGTCGGAATCGAACCGACTAAAACCACACGGTGTGCCATACTGCGCTTAAAATAGGAGGAATCCGGGAACAGCTTTATTAAGACATCCGGACCCCTCCTAGCGCCTGCCCGCACTATGCGGGCACCACCTACGGGTAACCTATCAATAAGGCGGCGTCCAGACACACGCGGACGTCACCCCCTCGCGGCTGGCCACTAAAGCAGGTGGAGGGGAAAACCCGTCCCGACCACCCGCGGCCACACTCAGGGTGGCATGAGGCGCTGGTAGGCGCGCCTCCGCTGGTAGGTTCGCCGGCGGCGGATTAGGTCCGAATGGAGATCGTCCTCCCGGGCCCGCTCCGCCACCTCCTTCCGCGAGATAACGTCCTCGCAGAAGGTTGCAACCGCGGTAAAATTACTGTCGCTACTGGCCATGGAGCGTATAACAGCCAGTAGCGACAGATCCTCTCCGATGACTGCAGTGAGGGCCCGGCGCTGCGACGCCCAAGAAGGGCAAACCGCAAGCGTGTGCTGAGCCGAGTCCTCACTACAGTCGCAGTGGTGACAGACGGGGCTCATTTCCCTCCTAGCGACCGAGTGCAGGTACTTCCCGAAGCAACCGTGCCCGGAAAGAACCTGCGTCAGTCGGAAGGAAAGAGTCCCGTGCTGCCGCCCTGCCCATTCGACAATGACCGGCTGGAGAATGTCAGTAGCTACCTTAACCTCGATATAAACTCGCGTCAGTATGCGATCATCATCATGAGCTCCATGGATTGTAACAGTGAATGATGTTGAATGAAGAAGATTGATTAATTTATTTACCAATACTACTATAAAACATCTATACCTACACAAATAATTAGTAAACAGTGGCTGACATTTTATATTTCTAAGTTTTTGACATTTACACTCTTCCACAATTGCTGAATCCAATCCAAGGTAGAAAATAACTAAGGTAGGTAGCGTAGTAACACTATATACCTTTCTTATTTTCACAGACTCTACTGAGTCTGTTCGCATTTTAAATTTAATCATCGATCAATAGTAATGTGTAACTTTAAATAGCTTATCGATGCAAAAAAAAAAATGTAGTAAAAAAATTTGACTTGTGGCGACCGCCACGTACAGAACAAACATCAATATCAGTGCCATCTAGCAAAGCCAACCCGAACTACGTAGCAACTACTCTAATGACGTAGTACGATCCTGAATCACGATAATAAAGTTCTGAGAACTGAGAACTTTATTATCGTGATTCAGATCAATTCATTCATATATACGACTTTCTAACATCATCCGTCGGGCAGCAGTCTACCAGGCAGGATCACCTCGTTTGGTTTAAGGCCTCCTTTGTGTTTGAGGGAAATAACACCCGTACGTTCATAGACTAAAACGAAAGTTTTTATAAACAAAAAACAGTGATGTACAAAAAATTCACACAAAAATATTTTAATGCTCGTGTATTTTATTAACCCAACCACTTTTCCATTCCACTCTTTCCCCTCCTCCCTGTCTCTTCCCCTCTGTTACTCCTTTACCTCTACCCTAAAAGGCGAACAACTCTTTTGACTCTTGAAGTCACTTACCATCAAGTGACACGTTATGATTCGAGGATAGATAATTATAGATACAGGTAAGATATGAAGGAGAAGTAGGAGAGTTGAGAATTCAATACAGAGTTGCGTAGCTGACTACGTTAACGTATCGGAAGCCTATTTAAATCGGATCGAAAAAAGGATACGTAATCATTTAGCTTAGTAGGAGGGGTTAACAAGAAACTAGTTATGTGTGATTCACATTGCTAGAATTCTTTATTTAAAGAAAAAACTGGGGGATGTGCTACCCAAAGGCATATTGCAGGAGATTTTTACTGTACATAAATTTACTCCCATATCATAGCAAATTTAATGTACTAACTAAAAACAAAACGAGTTAAATTCGTTGATGGATTTTGATAAAATCAATTTAAGAACCGTGTGTCGTACGTAGGCGGTTACATGTTCAGCATGAAGACTAGCTCTCAAAGCAAGCCGCGAGCTATTATCAACATCAGCGTGGGATTATCATTCTAATTTACATGATCCTGCCTCTGTAAGTATATTGCACTTACAACTTTTAAGTACTAAAGTGAGCACGCAAGTTTGTTTGTTTCGCTTTCAAGCCTTAAATACTCTACTGATAATCATGTAATTTAGTAAGCAAAAGCTAGAATGTTCATATATGACAATACAGTTAAATCAAACTTATAATCGTTTATTTCAACTGTACCAATGATAGGTATTTTTGAATTGTCAAGAGAAGAAGTCGGTCAGGCTAAGTCAGTCTTGAAGCTAGTTGTCTGTTCCAATACGCAGATCCTATGGAGAAGAACAAGCAAAGAACAAGAAACTCCAAGGACACTCTTTTTTAAATATTTTAATTAATTATTAACAAACACAAAAAGGTAGGTATTATTTTAATAATACATTTTTAAATGAGGGTGTTCTACTCAAAGAGGGTCCCAATTCATTTGGTACCAGAAAATATATTTTTAAGTTTTATAACATAACAATATACATAATAAAAATATAACAACATACATATGCACAGCTGCACAGATGGCGTTGCGGTTTAAGTGGTCACCTCGCCACTATACTGCCGCGCCGAGTGTTGTGGGTTCGATCCCCGCGCGGGACAACAGTTTGTGTAATCCTCAAATTGTTGTTCTGAGTCTGGGTGTTCTTTGTGTCCGTTGTTTGAATATTTGTAAAGTCCCCCGCGACACAGGAATTAATCCTAGTGAGGGAGTTGTCTTTTTTAGAAAAAAAAAAAAAAAATATGTACTCACGCTGTGTCAGATCACACACATCACATTTCATTTACGTACGTACTGGATGATGGAAATAGGCTTTTGGCCAGCCTATTTCCATCAGCCAGGAGAGTTGTAGCACAAGCAAGTATACCTATGACTCGAATTCGGTTGCACTGGAAATTCCGAGCCCTCTAACTATATATAAATATATACGTACATATAATATAAGTGTTGAAAGTATGACATTAGGAATACAGCTCTTTTTACCACTTATAATAAACCCAATGCAAACGGTAGCACTCGTATACTTCTTTTTAAAGTTAATTATATTTATTAGTTACAGTGTGTAAGCAGTTATATTGGAATAGTAATTATGGAATTATATCATTAAATATCCAGAATTGTGCCAAGTGAAGTTTACTAGACTGATTTGGTCGAAGTGATCACAGAGATAGGTTGTCTTAATAGGACTACTTCTTTTAGGGGTGGGTGAGTTGTGACTGTCGTAAAAGGTGACTAAGGGATCGGACTGTTCTATAAACAGTATATATATGTACTGTCATGCATAACCCGGGTGACAGCTATAAGCTTGCCCCCCTATGTTAGTGGGACTAAATTATTATTGCAAAATGTTGAAATGACTGTTGGCTAGTTACCTAAAAAGTTAAAGTGCTGTTTGTCAGCCCAGATGACATGATACCAATGTTTAGCTTGTATGATGTGTGTACGTAATAAATATGTTAATATATATACACAATAGCGGACCCGACAGACGTTGTCCTGCATGATATTTCAAGCGATTAGGATCAATATAGATAAATAACCTAGATACCGACTGCAGCGCCATCTGCCGGGCTGATTTGTGAATCTAAACCATTCCCAGATCCCCTTGAACACACACAAAAAATTTCATCAAAATCCGTCCAGTCGTTTGAGAGTAGTTCAGTGACATACACACTCACAGAAGAATTATATATATAAAGATATGTATGCATATTAAATGAACCATGGGGCAAGAAAGGACCCTCTCAATGCCACCGCTGCCAAGGCTTCCGCCACAGTTCCCAGAACTGTCACAGGCGCCTAGCCTGTGTGCGATGCGGTGGCGAGCACCAGGCGCACAACTGCCCTCGACCAAAGGAGGAGCCACCCACGTGCGCCAACTGCCAAGGCCCGCATCCAGCCTGCAGTGCGGCGTGCCCCATCTACAAGCGGGAAGCCCGCAACAAGAAGGCGGGACTCACGCCGAGGACTGGCCCGCCCAAGGTCATCGACCAACCAAACGTGGTCGTCGACTCGGCACCCACCACGCTGATGGCCGAAGCAAACCCGGGGTCAAGCTCCACAAAAAAGAGGAGAAGGCACCGAAGAAAGAAGGCGGCCCAGGAAAAGCCAACCACACCGGCGGCGGCAACCAAAGTCAGCAGCCCACCCGCCAAGGACCCGGAGAGGGACCAACTCGCCGCCTTACTCATGCTGTTCGCACAGCGTGTTAAGGCAGGCGAGATAAACACAACAGGACTGCTGCAAACACTCTCCACCAATGGATAAGCCGCTCAGGGTGGTTCATTGGAACGCGGAGACGCTGAAATCCAAGATAGGCCTACTACGCCTATTTCTCAAGGAACAGCGGGTCGATATCATGCTGATAAGCGAGACTCACCTGAAGGCCAACAGGCCACTCAAGATCCCAGGGTACATTGTGTACCGCCAAGATGAGGTCTCGCCAAGAGGCGAAGCATATCGTGGACTCGCTGTCCTAGTGAAGAGGACAGTAGTGCATCAACCCGTCGAACCGAAGAGACTCGATACCATGTACGCGCTTGGTATCGACGTCCAAATCGGCAGGCGGGAGATGCGCCTCTACGCGGCCTATCGAGCTCCGAATCAGAGAGCCCGCGTCGATGAACTCCGGAGCCTTCTCCAACATACGACGCCGACCATAATCGCGGGAGACCTGAACGCAAAGCACCAAGCATGGCACAACACCACCAACAACGCAATGGGAAATCTCCTTATGCAAGACTCCGATATGCATAACTATGAAATCGCTGGCCCCAGAGAACCCACTAGATTGGACCCAGCGGGCTATAGTGATAGCGTACTGGACATCATAGTGTTCAAAGGACTAAGAGCACCTCCAGTACAGGAAGTGCTCGAGGACCTACCATCGGACCACAGGCCGGTGCTACTCGTGTTCAGGGAGCCCGCGGCTACGGTCGGCCCACCGAAGCCCACAGTCCACACAGACTGGAGGGCTTACCAAGAAACCCTAGCGGGTTACAGCCGCCCTACGGTTGTAAAAACGCCAGTGGAAGTCGATGAAGCCGCCGAAGAAATCACCGGAGCTATCCAAGCCGCACTTCGAATCTCCTCGAGCACTAGACCGAGCAGCGAGCGACAGAACCCTCTGCCCGCTCGGCTCCGTAAAATGCTCGAGGAGAAGCGAGAGGCTAAGAAGCTCTGGCAGAGAACTCGGCACCCCCGAGACAAGACCCGATACAACCGCCTTACCAACTCGTTCAAGGCTGCTCTTTGGGAGCACAGAGGTGACGCATGGGAGAACTTCCTTATAGATATCGAGGACGAACAGCCCTCGGTACACCGACTCTGCAGGCAACTGACTGCAGAACCAAACCCCACGCGCCCCCTGTTCGCTGAGGACGGGCAAATACGCTACAAAGCGCAAGACCGTGCCGAGATCATCGCGAACAGCCTCGAAAAACAGTTCACACCTCACGACAATCAAGACGAGGACCACACTCGGGAGATAGAGGCGGCAACCCATCTCTACCTCTCGAGGCCCCTCGCCCAGTCTGAGGGTGAACTGCTCGTAACACCGAGCGAGGTTGCTACGATGATCAGGAAAACCAACCCACGGAAAGCACCTGGTGAAGACGGAATACCGAACACTGCACTGCAGCGACTTCCACTGAAATCACTCATAGCGTTGACACAACTGTTCAACGGTATCCTGAGGACCGGCCACTTCCCTAACATCTGGAAGCGGGGTCGGGTTATCGTACTTCCGAAGCCCGGCAAGGACCTCAGAAAACCGGAGAACTACCGGCCCATCACACTCCTCTCGACGACGTCCAAGGTGTTCGAGCGCTTACTGCTAGTAAGGGCTCAACCCCACATCCGGCTGAGGCCCGAGCAATTTGGATTTCGTCAGGAGCACTCCACCACGCTCCAGCTGACTCGTGTCCTAGACGAGATGGCTACGTGGTTGAACAAGGGCGGGAGCACGGTGACCGTGATGCTCGACATGGAGAAGGCGTTCGACAGAGTGTGGCATGAAGGTCTCATCCACAAGCTGTCGACATCGTCTCTACCACGAAAAGTAGTCGCGATCATCGCATCGTTCCTGACCCAGAGAACCTTCCGTGTGGCTATAGAGGATACCACATCGGAAATCAAAACCATCAGTGCCGGAGTCCCGCAAGGGAGCTGTCTGTCACCGGCCTTGTACGCCCACTACACGGATGACATCCCTGTAGTCGGAGACGTCAAGCTGGCACTGTTTGCAGACGATGCCGCGTACTTGTCAAGTTCACGCAACGCCGCACACGCTGCACGGAAATTGCGCCCCACACTCGATGCCCTTCCGGGCTGGCTGAAGCGATGGAGGCTCAAGTGCAACGTGTCGAAGACCCAGGCGATGATAACCGGTATGGCACACTACCCGCCAAACCTACGTCTGATGGAAGAGGACATCCCATGGTCCCCAAAGGTCAAGTACCTGGGAATCACCATCGACAGATCACTGTCGATGAACCACCACGTCGAGACCATCACAGCGAAGGCCAGAGCTGCGCGGACGAAGCTGCGTCCCCTGCTATCCTCCAGACTACCAGTAAGTGCCAAACTAGGCATTTACAAAACATATATCAGGTCGCGCCTCACCTACGGTGGGCCGGCCTGGTACAACTTGATAGCAGGGACATCGCGCCAACGTTTGCAGGCTGTAGAGAACAGCTGCCTTCGCATGGTGGTCGACGCCCCCAGGTACCTCAGGAATGCAACAATCCACCGAGACCTGAAGTGGGAACCAATAAAGGAGTTTGTGAGCAGACTCGCCACGGGGATGTTTGAGCGGGCTGACCGCTCGAAACTTCCCCACCTGGTAGGTATTGCTCCGCTCCCACATCCAGACGACACAACACTCATCCGGAGGCGACTCAAACGCCCCGCTCGGGAGCTCATATCAGTTCCTTCGAGCGGGGCATTGGCTTTGCCATCGGATGCAGATAACCAACCACCGACCTCTCGCAGGCGGCTCGCTGGACCCCTCTTCAGAGGAGCGATCGGCGAGCAAACCTCGAGGCCGGTGAGCTAACTCCAATGACCGGCTCACAGTGGTGAGCTGCGAGGAAAATCACTATAAGGAGCCCAGTGCTTCAAATAGTCTCCCCACCCCCCTCAACAGGGGTGAGATGATACCAGATGATGAAATGAACCATTGACGTAAAAAACATAAACACGAATGGCATCGGTTTTTCCAGCGTTCAATAAAAAGAAGATATAACTCGTGAACCAACAAATTGATGTGTTCTAACTATTAACATACAAGGTTCACTCGATGATTGATTTCGTCAGTAAAATGAAATATCCCTACGGAACAGAACTTTTTGCAAATGAATGATGTTTAGTGTATATTTCTGTGCCCTAACCGCTTATGCAAATGTAGTGTTTATCGGTTAAGTTGTTAATGCGTGCAATTGAACAAACAAACAAACGCTTATTCGTATTCATAATATTAGGTATTATTGTCAGAAGAATAAAATAACTATTATTACTTTTCCTTATAAGTATTTTATGTTTAATTTGCGGTTTGTTATTTAGCTATAAGTTCTTCAAGCAATTGGATTTTAGTATGTATGTATTTATATATGAAGAAGTCACGAGGAATGACGAATAACCTTTCTCAGAATCTTACTAATTTAATTTCAATTGTAGGTGCGCAACTTTGGATGATATTTGGTAGTGAGATACATAGATTATAGTCTGAAATAGCACATAAGTTTAATCACTTGTTTATTTCGGAAGAATGTGTGTAGAATTTGTACCTAAGCATTAACTTACAGAAGCTTCACTTACACAGATCTACTCTTAACATAAATGAAAACACTCAAACTAATAGTAACTTTAGCAAGTACTAAATTAAGTGCAAAATGCAATTTAAGCTATACTGCTCCTAATTTTGTAATTGAGATAAGAAAAACATAGTGAGCATATTCATTAATATTTAAAACGAAAACATAATAAAATAAATTTATTACGAAGTTGAGCTCAAAGATAATGTTTTTATTGAATAATTTAGCTGATCCCATTTAAAAATTCAAAATATGTTCCACTGCTGAGGGTGGAAAATGTTAGGCATCGATATGGTAATATTTTGTTAAATTATTAGGTACTTAAATTATTCATACTAGCAATTACTATAATAGTTCAGTGAACGAATTATACCTATCACCGTAGTATGTCATTTTATAGCTGGTATACCTTTTCAGAATTATCCACGCGATAGTATAAACTACCAATTAAATTAAAAGTTAACAGTTTTCGTAGTATATGTATGATTGGTTAACAACAAAACTGCTTCAACTCATATAAGTATACCGTTTATTTTTTTTTCCATTATAGAGGCAACTCCCGCACCAGGAATGATTCCTGTGTCACGTGGGACTTTACAACCTTACAAACGACGGACGCAAATAACAGACTCGGTACAAGCATTTGTAGATAACACAAATTTTTGTTCCCTGTGGTAATCAAACGGACGACCGCTTGCTCAGCGGTAAAGGTATGTAACCACTACACCAATAGGCCTTTGAAACCAGTACCTATAACTCACGGACAGATATAATTGCTTAAAGTCAAGCAATTAGTACTTTTTTTAATGGGAGCTGTCTTGCAATACAAATTGCTCTTTAATTTGATCATTGTCGGTTAATTACTTCGATGAAATAACCCTTTTGGGGCTCATACATACTGGCGTCTAACCTTGTGGGATTTACACACATTGAACCGAATTGAAAGTATAACCGAAAAAGTAAGAACTGAGAGCTTGTACTTTTAAATTCATTTACTATTTAAACATGGGAGAGTTAAGCTTAAGCACATATGGGCCACCTTGATCAGAGTAATACCACAGCCTCACAGAAAATCGGTTGTTAAAGAATGCTTGCGTTGTGTGTCACCGACTGAGCGTGGTTACCGGAGGCCTACACCCCCACGAGTTGTGGCTCGTTTGCTCCCTAGTATATAAAAAATATTACCCTAAATTCGATCACACCTACGTCAACACGTAAATTTTTCCACTTCAATTTTTTTTTTTTATTTTTTTTTTTATACTATAGGAGGACAGACGATCAGACGGGTCACCTGATGATAAGTGACAACCGCCGTCCATGGACACCCGCTTCTCAGGAGTCGCAAGTGCGCTGCCCGCCTTTGAGGGGGATGAGGGATGGGGGATGCAGGGAGCGGAGAGAAGAGAGGGGGATGAGGAGAAAGGAGATGAGGGGAGAGGAAAGGGAAGAGGGGGGGTTGGGCCTCCGGAAACCTCACTCATTTCGGGGAAATGCAACGCACGCGTTACTTCACAACCGGCTTTCTGTGAGGCCGTGGTATCGCACCGGTCGAGCCGGCCCATTCGTGCCTAAGCATGGCTCTACCACTGTAAAAGTTCAAGTTCAATTTATTACAGTGGTCATAGTGATCACCGCCTTACCGTCAAACTACGTGGACGAATCTGCATAATCGTAACCAAACTGTTTATGCCCCAATGAACTACGCAATAATGAGCCAACTACTTAATCGGCACTGTTCTTACTACATTGTACATTTTAACTACAAAAAGTACTATTTCGTAGCAAATTCGACTAATTACGGAAAATATTCTTAGTAAGATAGATACTAGGTACTCCAAGCTGAACAGAAGAATAAAATGGGTGCCAGTTAAAAATTAGTTTTACAAAAAGAAGGTTTTATACGTCTGTGATATCTTTAGACTACCTATGGATTCCGTCCATATGAGTATTCAACAGATTTGTTACATCTCAATCCTAACTTAATATTTTAACTGACTGCTGTACTGATAATCATGAAACTTTTCTCACGCTTGCAAGAGATATATAAAAGGACAGAATATCTTTCAAGCGGCGAGCGGAGAAACGGGCGGAAGCTAGTTTCTAATACGCGTAGTCAGTTTTTCTATAAGGCGATAACTTGGTAATTTGGTTGCGATCTATACAAAATTAAGGAATAACCATATATTAGGGTTACTGTGTACTGCTCAGAACGGTGGCCAGAACCTTGAGGAAAGAAGTATAATTTTTGTATATATATATATTTATATACTCGTATATATATTTTTTTTGTATCAAATGGGAGTATTTATTTAAAAATAATACAGGCTTAAACATCGCGCTACAACGGGGAATGGCCAGAGATTTAAATATAATTATTAATAATTTCTCTTTGTCATCCACTCATTTGTGTTATTTATAAAAATATCAACAGTGCACTATGATTATGTTGTGTTAAACATTGTATGTCTATCCAGCTGCTGCCAATGATAATGATGATGTCACTTACTCTATCCAGCAAATGTCATTTGAATTTCGTATAGACGAAAAGTGAATAATTTCTTGCATAATATGGAAATTTAATATATGTATATTAAAATGTCACTTGAATGTCATGTTATTGAGTGTTATAAGTGACACGTGAATACGGACTTACAATGCACTTCTGGTGACATTTAAATCATGAAAGAAGAACTAATTCCGATTTGTTCGAATTTAAAACTTTGCTAATACCACCAAATACAAAAAAAAATATCAGAAACACGAATTTAAAGAATTTTGATGACGATTTTAACCATTTTCTCTTTTAGAATTTTTGGGGACAGAGGAGAAGGGGAGGCAGGCCTTGGTCTCCGGTCGAGCCGGCCCATTCGTGCCTGGACATGGCTCTCCCACGGTAAACGCTTCTGTCATAAATGCAGATAAAATTGGGAACGGATAGTGTATTACAAATGTTATATGATTGAGTTTTTTTTTTTTTTTTTGTTTACTAGAATTAATTTTTATACACTTTACAAATATTCAAATATCGAATACAAAGAACAAAAAGACTCAGAACAATAATTTGTAGATTACACAAAGTGTGGACTCGTGTAGGGATCGAACCCACAACACTCGGCGCGGCAGCGTAGTGGCGATGTAACCACTTAAAACAATTGCACCATCCATGCAGTCCTTCTTGTAAAGTCAATCCGTAAAGTCCAATGATATCGGAAATGGAAGCATTTGACTCATTTATACGGAATGAATAGAAAATTAAGTTATTACATTGACACAAAAATTTAGCGTCTCGAATAACCCATAGATTCGTGTTAAACGCCTGTTTGTTAAGCGACTTCGTTTATTTTGTTAATTTTCAAATTATATAAAAATTATGAAGGATATTTAAGGTTTTTATGTATCTAAAAGGAGTAGCCATGATAAGGCACGTATGGGTGGGCTAGGTGGACCATACGTGCCTAAGCATGGCTCTCCCACGTCACTATTTCTTTTCATAAGCCTATAACTTATTCTAGAAATACTCGCCTTTAAAATGTAAATGCAAATGGAAAACTTGCATGCCAATTCTGTAACATGCAAAGAGCACACGAAATTATGCTAGGAACGCACTAGAACGGTACCTGTACATTGTCATTTTCTTTAAGTCAATAAATACTAACTGGTCATACAAGCATACGAGCTCGTAAGCCCTTAAGTCAAAAACTAAAATTTAAATTTGTTATTGTTAAAAAGACATCTCCCGTAGTAGGAAGGATTTCTGTATCACGTTGGACTTTACAAACATACACAATATGATGTAGATAAAGTATAACCAAACTCGGATCAACTAGTGTGTGATCCGCAAATGGTGTAATTATTTAGAATTGCGTAAATACATAGATTAATAAAAACATCATCATGGGCTCCAGTACAAACGTGGCTACCAGTCAGCATGAGACGACTGTCACTGACACGTGGTTGTAACGACAGGATTTTCATATGTACTATATAATCCAATAGCTATATTCCCGAAGAGGAAGGCAGGAGCTTCTGAAACTCTACTTTTTGACAACCATTATTTAGTCCCCCCTTAGAAATAGGGGGCAAATCTATTGCCGACTGTAGAGCCATGTATATATAAACTGTCGGGAGAACAGTCCAATCATTAAGTCATCTATAGACACCCACGGATAGAAATGGGGAGGCCCTATTCTACTCAACCGGGCATCACACGGCTTTTACTATATACTGTATAATAGAATCTTCTAATCAAACATTTTAAAGTGAAAAAAAAAAAAAACTTAAATTTGTCTTATCACGTGTTTCATAAACTGATATTTATAACAAGGAACGATATTTTCTGTCTAAGGAGTCTGTCAGTCTCTATAGTAAATAAGATACTGCAAGTGACAATCGGATACGATTCTTTACGGTCGCGTGATATTCAAACGTGCGTCTCTCATCCTCCAAGAAACTCATTCAAAACATCTATTTACGACAATATATATTACGATAATATATAATAGATAGATTAAATTTGTCATAAACACTTTAAACGCAGACGTACGTACGACGTCGAAGATTGTTGAAATCGAGTGATACTTTCAAAGGAATATTTAAATTGAATGTAGTTGTTATGAAGTGGAATATTACATACATTCATCATCATAATCACGCCTATTTTTTTAATATTTTTTTGATGTACCTCTAGTTTTAACCACTGATTGTGATAAAAAAAACGTATGGGTACAAAATAAATATATTTTCTTTCTTTCTTTCTATGATGCTATAGCTGCCCATTACCTGAATATCATGTCTAGTGTGTGTAGATTCTCAAAAGGTAAATAATGTATTACTTTAAGTAAGCAATTCTGGTCAAAGAAGCCGAAGAACTAACTAACAGCAGGATTTAGATTTTTCAAAAAACTACAATTTTCGATTTTATTCAATTAAGATTCTAATTTTAAGCTTAACAGTTTTATTTGTGTTCTTAAATAATCCTTACGACTATCTGCAACAAGTTAAAATAAGCATAGTACAAAATAAAAAGGGTACTCAGGTAAAAAACTAACAAAGACGGCATCAAAGGCCTTCCCTGCACGTTAAAGGGACATTTTATGTTTTTGATAGCTTTGTTATTTTCGCACTTACCGAGTGTGAAAAGGATGACTAAAAATTTAGTTAAATTAAATAATACAAGTACTCCAAAGTAAAAAATACTCAAAAAAAAAAAACAAATTCTGTTGAAATGGCAACCATATCGAAGGGCAAAGAAGTGAAATTTAAACAAAAACACAAAAATGACCGCCATTTTCACACTGTTGGCAACCCTGACATAAAAATATTATTTTCTTACAGCCTAATAACGGGTTTACCCCCCAGCTAACGGGTTATCCATTATTAACGACAGACCCTGTATATCGTCTATACATAAATAACCTCGCGTGTCTCGGGTAATCAAACAAAAGCAACCGTAATTGGAAAAAAAATGTGTAATTACTTACAATAGTGTCTCGGAATTATTCATTATGTCACGTTTACATCGCTCATTGAAGCTTTTGTTCTGTATTATACTGTACTGAGAGCAATCTTGTTTATACTTGGCGGATTATCAAGAATAAATAAAAATATATCCGAAAGAACCAAAAACACTAAGTAAATAGCGGCTGTTTTTTTTATATATTGGGTTGTTAAGAGGTCAATGCCGCCCTCACCAGCTCACCCTCCGTGGAGAGTTCGATAAGTATAACGAATAAGTATAACCAGTGGTGAAGCTGCATATATGTTTTTACTTTAGCTTACATATATGTATATGTTTTCACCATACTTAATCATAATAGTCCCCCTTAAGGGACAGGTTGAAAGCTTTTTAACAGTGGTAGAGCCATGCTTAGGCACGAATGGGCCGGCTCGACAGGTGCGATATCACGGCCACACAGAAAACCTGTTGTATAGAAACGCTTGCGTTGCATTTCTCGTGAGGTTTTTTTAAGACCCATCTCCTGCTCTCCTGTTTCCTCTCCCCTCAACAGCCTCTCCTCTTCGCATTTTCTCATCCCTCCACTCTTCTCCTCCCCGTATCTCCTAATCCTCATTTAAATTAATTTATAATAGATACATGGATATAGAGAATATTATCAAGTAATAAGTCAATGTGTGAGTTAAAATAATCGTGTTAATCAATTTAAAAAATAAAATATAATTCCTTATACAATACAATTAGCAACCAGGTTGATTTTGTCTAGACTCAAAATTGTCCTATGGAGCAGGACCAGCATGTTTCCAATCGTTCTTATCTTGGATATAATCCTCTAATTTGTAATAAGCTTGTTTATAAAGTGTATTTTTGATAATGGTTTTAAATTTCCTTTCATTTAATTGCAATATATCACAAAGAATTTTGTTATAACATTTAACACAGGATACCATAAAAGACGTATGTACTTTAACTAATATGAAAAATGGTTAATCTAATTTGTCTTTGTTTCTAGTATTAACATGATGTCTATCACTTATGTTATTAAAAAGTTCTTTTCTTACAAACATACATTTAGTTGTATAAATAGGTGTAGAACACTTTTAGACGATATGTGAATACGTGGTGTTAAGTGAAAACGAGATTGAGATATCTGATAAAGAAAGTTCTAGCTTTGAAAGTAAGCAGACTGCAGTGTAAATTGTTAATTCTACATCAATGGCCTTTAAATCCTTCTTTTCTTCTTTCTAAATACTTGTCATATTTAATAACGAAAAACACATAACACATGAGTTATATTTGCATTTATGTAATAAAATTATAATGTAACATACATAATTATAATACTATGGTTAATTGATTTGTAACCATGGTGCTATGAATAAAATGCAGTACAAGTATAAATGATATCACTTTGTATTACTTATCCAACAATTACGCGACCTTCCAGATATGGTCCATTATCCTTGTTAACGATTACCACAAGAAAGACACTCACAGGACACTTCATTCTCTTACACAATATTAGGTTTCTGCGTGTTACTCGGATTGCTGTTATAATTAATAAGCCGTTCCCTTTAATCCGTTTGTTTTTCGATTGGAAACCTCTACAGGTCATCATCTAACCGCAGTTGACTGAACTCTGAAACCAGAAGGGATTAGACCTTCTTGTAACTGAACACCGTGTGCTTTTAGTCGGTCGATCGCAGTTTCACATACTTTTTTATACTATAGGGGCGGTCTGGGGGGGGGGTCGACCAGACTGGTCACCAGGTGGTAAGTGACAACAGGACACCTGCAACTCAAGATTCGTAAGTGCGCTGCCGACTTTGAAGGTGATGAGGGATGGGGGATGCGAGAATGGGGAAAAAGAGAAGAGGGATGAGAAGACGCGAAAGAGGAAAAAGGTGTTGAGGGGAGAGGAGGTGTTGGGCCTTCAGAAACCTCACGGGAAATGCAACGCAAGCGTTGCTTCACAACAGGTTTTCTGTGAGACGGTGGTATATACCTATTCGTGCCTAAGCATGGCTCTACTACTCTTTACGGTCACTTATAGCCTATATTAAACTTTAATAAATACCTCTATGAAATACAATAAGAATTTTACTTGGATTTCTTGACATTAGCGAGTTTAAACAAAGAAACGAAGAAAAAATCCATTTTATTATATATTATAACTATAAATGTGTTACTTTTCATTATTCAAAATGTTTACAACCCAATGACTTTTTAATAATATATGTATAATTTAACTTCTTTTATATTTTGTTATGATGACCGTATCTGAAAGATATTGTGGAATTCCTGTATATACACATATATGTATATAATTCAAGGTAACTAGTTCTCGAAAATTGTTGCAACCAATGAACAAATTTTAAGTAAAATATTTTTTGTGTGTTGTTTGTTTTAGAAATCATGCCTTTAAATGGGGCTTCCTATAAAAACAGCCCTTAATAGTCCCGTAAAAATAGGTCCACTTACCATGGATTAGTCGCGGCAAACAGACTGTTAAAAATTGATTTTCTGTTATAAGTACCGTGTAAGCAATCATAATAGCTGTTATTTTGACATTACAAATATTCATTTATTTCATAGATCTTTAGATAATATGAATCAGTCATTGAAGTCAAGTTATCTATGAGAATAGCAGATAGTATAGAATATTATATTTCTAGGCTGATGATGATGATACACGATATATATAACTATCACTGTAAGGTTGTATGAAGAGATTGCATTTAGCAATAAAGCCGCCCTTTATATGTATGAAACTTCTGCTGTGATATTTGTGTACAGACAGAGTTTTCTATCTATCTGTAGACGTAATATACTAGTATGTAGATAATGGTTACTTCATTGGCAATACTTTATACTGAATCGTCTGTATAATGCTCACTACTTCTCTACTTCGTGAATAATTTAAAATAAATTATGTAATATACTATGCGTTCTTAATGAGCAGATTACTGTCAAACCGCCATATTGTTTCGGCAATAGGCATGCAACTTCAAATCTGCGTATGGTCACAGAGTACACGTTTAATATTGATACTTAAAGTAAAGTAAATTATACATTTTAAACATCAAAACGTTTCTCTGAGACTCTTTAGATTTTAGTTTATAACATTTTGTCATTGGTGACTACTATTTGACAAATCAAAAATTTTGTTTGCGATTACCATCTGATTTGAAACATAGTAGTAACAGTTAAAATAAAAAACAAAAACAAAACAGCAGATCTTACTATAACACGCCAAATAAGACAAATAAGGAGTGTCTTTGAATGTATTTATTGTGTTTCACAAAATAAGACGACTTATCTTTCAAGAAATACATCAGAAAGTCTTGAGCCTATTCAAAAACTTTGTTTAATTACCCGTACACAATATTATCTTCATTATTTCGTGCGAACGTTAGTTCGATTTATATCAGACTTAAAGTAGTGTAGATATTGATATTTAAAGTAATAAACTTAAGGCTGCTTTTCCATCGCTATCTCATTATCGCATATTTAGAAATTGTATATACATATATTTTTCTGTCACTATCGCTCTTTTCTTTCGGGTTATATACTTTTAAACACTGATCGGATCTGGTTAAACTTTTAATCAGAGATCGATTAAGTCTAGAATAGCACTTAATACTCGTATATAGCAGTTACTATAATATAGTTCCAGAGTTTCTTTTTATGAGATAGGGGTCAGACGAACAGACCCCAAACCCCTTTTCCTCTTTCCCTTCCCCATTTGCCCATTCCCTCTTTCCCCTCCTCCCTTTCTCCGATCCTAAAGGCGGACAGCACTCTTGTGGCTCATAAGTTGCAAGTTGCAAGTGTTGCGGAAGTCACTTACCATCAGGTGACCCGTCTGATCGTTTGTCCGCATTTACCATAAAAAATATACATATATACATATGTATATAAAAGAATATCTTTATATAAATAATAATTATATAAACAAATGTACATAATACATGAAGATTTATACGATAAATAAACGCAACCATTTAGAGCCTCAAAGCCACTACAATGTTGCAATGAACAACTAAGGTTAATTGCAATGCGATGGTGAATTTAAATAGAACCATATAGGGTTGTCAATATTCAAATTAATTGTAAAGCAACTTTCGAATTATATTTGCTATGACTGGTAACCCTTGGCTTGTTTTGTAATCGAAAGTTTCTGGTAATAAATAATGTTCACATAAAGTTACTCATTTGTTTTTCCGACTGGTGCCGAAAGCTCGAGTCCTATTTTTCTTATTATATAAGGGGGGCAGACGAACAGACAACCGCCTTTAATGGACACCTGCAACTAAAGAGTCATAAGTGCGCTTATCGCCTTTGAGGGTGATGAAGGGGAAACAGGGAGGGGAATAAGGCCTCTGGAAACCTCACTGATTTCAGAGAAATGCAACTCAAGATTTACTTTATAACCAGTTTTCTGTGAGGCCGTGATATCGCACCGGTCGAGTCGACCCATTGGTTTTTGAGCATGGCTCTCCCACGATAAAAAGTACAAAAGGTCTTATTCCGTATTATACAAGTAAGTAAAGTAAGTTATTATTAGGTACATTACAAAATACTTATGTAAAATAACATAAGAATAAAACTAGAACAACTGAAGTTATCTCTTTTGTTTGAAGTATATTTTAGATTTAAGATGTAAATATTTTGTGCAATAAGATAGAGCTGTGAAATGCGCTTCAAATATGAATACATTACAATTATGTTACGGAAACAAGCACCTTATGACCTACAATTAAACTTGAGGCTCCATTCGCATTGCAATATTAGAATAGCAATAATATTCGACATCGTTTATCTCTATCTTCAATATTGTTATATTACTCTATATTTAAAAGGGCCCATGCATATCATACGTCTTATTACGATACGTCTAGAATGTAACATTTCAGAACTTAGGGACGTACTTTGACGAAGTACCTACTGAACGGGAATGCAACTGAGAAGGTTCGATTTCAGCTTAGTGTAAGTATTGGTGATCAAAAATGTTTGTTTTTTAGCATTTTTACTGTGTAAAAATGTATTAAGGTATGTTCACTGTTCTGTGACTGTTATTAGAAGGTATAAGCGTCGCGTATATATTATAGTCATACAATTTGAACGCATTTATAAGGTTTCTGTAATAGATGTCCTAGTTCAATGTAACAATACGATTCGAGTCATTAACCATCATAAATTGTCGCTCATGTTAGCAATTTTTGCGATGATTGTTTAGTATCTCGATTTTTTTTAAACTATTCTGATTAAATGAAAAATATTACGAGTGCTTGACATTTTAATAAAGTTTACATTTATTTTAAACTCTCCGAACCTATCACCTTCTTAAATAATTTGAAAATAATGTTCAAATTCTAACATGAGCATTAATCAAAAATGCAAACTCTTCAGCTGTATTATATTACCAAATAAATATAATTTGGTGCTACCAGTGCAATATAGCACATTTGTCAGATATGAAAGACAGAAAGGAGGCCAGCGACATATCGACGACATTCGTATGTATTTATCTGTCAGACAAACTTGCCTGCCACGATATCTTTCTTATTTAACTTTAGAATACTCTAAATATATATCAAAATTCGTGAAACAACTTAAAGCATTTTAGTTAAGTACCGTAACATGCAAATTTCTAATTGTGACAGATTGTTTGTATATTAACTCATAAAAGTATAAACATTTAATTTAAATACATAATATGTATGAATATATATGAATGTATAATACACAGGTACTATGCTATGTACTTTATGACTTCCAAAAAATTACAAATTACTTCGCCAAACTTGCCTGGCATAATAGATGCAGAGATACCGAGGGATTCAAATCTTATACCACTAGCAACAGTGCCCACAAGTCATGCTAATAAATAACGACAAGTTTGCATAAATATTACTTTTTTATTATGCAGAGTATTTTTATCGTCTACAGAACTAATTTAAGTTGCCGATCACAATTTCATCAGCAGTCGGCTTCGGCTTTCAAAATCGCAGTTCATCTAAAAATATTCCAAGCAGGCGTTTCCTTAAAGCCGTAAACATTCAACAAAGAACCGGTAAAGTAGGGGATCGTCTATAAACTATTTTTTTCATATTATGAATTTAATTCCTATCAGAACGTGAATTCACATTGCGACGTGGAAATAGGAAAACGCTGATCAAAGGATTTGCTACCCTTGATGTGATATCGTTGTTACATACATATGTACATACAAACATGTATGCATCCCTGAAAAATTATCGACAGGGGGGCCTTGAATGATTCCATTTCTTTACGCCTAGTAAATAAACGCAACTGTATACTTTGCATACTTAGTATAAATCATACAATTATGGATACTTAATTAATTGAGCCAAACAAACACTTTTTTAAACTATTCAATACAACAAAATATAGGGCTAGGATTCAAAGGGAAGAAATATACTTTTTGTTGAGTGAGAAATATACTTATTCAAATTTGACTAACCTGTTGGTCTAGTGGCTAGTAACATTGACTGCTAAATCAGAGGTCACGGGTTCAATTCCCACCCAGGACAAATATTTGAGTGACGAGCATGAACATTCGTTCTGTGCCTGGGTATAATTTATATATTATATGTATATATTTAGTATGTATGTATATAAGTATGTCTATCAGCAGTCTGGTTAAAATAGTACAAACTCTGATTAGTTTGGGATCAGACGACTATGTGCAAGTTGTGTGGAGTTATATTATTATTATTATATTAATAACATATGAAATTATTTAAGGATTACTATAACAAATATAATACTTATTACTAAGCTGTAGTTACAATATACAGTATATATAACGATATACATATACATACAATACACTTATAATTATATGTATTTATAAGTGTATTATTATAGATTTAAAATTAGCGGTGAAAAAATTTCTTGCATATTTACTGGAAGATCCCTCACTAGACTGTATTCTGATCACGCGGTGCAAACTCGGTAGACTCAATATAGTGACGAAACTCATCTTATTATACGCAGCCGACTGGACGCTTATTACAAACACGATTAACAAGATTCATAAGACACAAACATATTTTAGAACTTAGTTAATAACTTAAATAAGTAAATTACCACAGATTATAAATCAATTCTTTCTAACATGACCTTTAACCTAGGTACATACATACATATATACATATGTATCCTGTCATCACCACAAGATGAAGAATTAAACAAGAAATCAGCAGCTAGTTATTTAAGATAACTCCCGCAGAACGTTAGGGCAATCCCATGTTCGAGAGGATCAGAAATCCTCTATTAATTATATAACAAATTAGGTAAACATACATACGTACACATACATAAATAAGTAGGTTTTGTAATAAAATGGAAAGTTTTCGTTGTAAATGCGGTCTGTAATAGCATAACACTAAGCAATATTCATTAACTATACGGTCGTGTGTCTAAAATTTATTATTATCTATCGTTAAGGTACTCAGGCATTAAATACATTCATGTTGTAATGCTTAAATATAAACAGTGCGTGCTATTACAGCGGTATAATTGTGACACTCTGTATATATCAGAGTTTAAACTTCAGACATCTTACCCAACGTGTGGTCCTCGGTTACACAGAATAATGTAAGAAGCTTAAGGGATTGGAGTGTTGATTATCTGACAGTGTATACAGTGTCCTATTGACGATGTAGCTGTCAACGTGGCACTGTATACCTACACTGTGACGGCAATAGGCTTGATTACTTAAGTGAGACTTCATGATAGTCGTTGAAAATATGGACGTTTGATCGCCTCAAACATTATGCGTGCTTAAAATAAACGTACAATACGAGCACCGATTGCTATACGTATTGCGTTATATTTGTATACTCGTTGTCTCCCTTTAATAGTGTGAAGTAAAGAGTGTTAATAAATAAATAATTTAGTACTTTTAGTAAATCTCGACTATCGATACAATTTTAGCTTAATCTTGTATAGGCGAGACCAACACATTCCTACTCCTTTTTCAAACTTTTATTTAACTGGCAATGTATGTTTGATCGGGTCAAAACTTATATTTTGACTTTAAATTTAACCCGCTTTAGTCCGATAACAATACTTCATTATGAGTGTATGTGTGTGTGTGCAAACTTCAAGATAAGTTTGCACACACACACATACACTCGCTCAACCCTGTATCGCAGGTAAGCAGTTGTGTATTAAACTCTAAAAATTTTGCAATTAGAATTTGGTCACCCTAACGTAATAGGGGTCAATCCTATTGCCATCATCCAGGACTGCACGACTGTATACATACTCTGATAAATAACAGTTGAACCACACGGTTTTTTAATTTTACATTGTGGAAGAGCCATGCTTAGACACGAATGGGCCAGCTCAACCGGAGTAATACCACTGCCTCACAGAAAACCGGCTGACAAAAAATACTTGCAATGTTTTGCCAAGTGAGTGAGGGCACCGGAGGCCCAAGTCCCACTCTTTTCTTACCCCTCAGTCCCTTCCTCATCACCCTCAAATGCGGACGGTGAACTTACGACTCTTGAGTTACAGGTGTATATGGGCGGTGGTTGTCACTCTTCAGGTGACCAGTCTATTCGTATATTCACCTATATAAACAAAATATATATCTTCTCTTATCTTATATTTAACTGAAATTAACAAGTGTTTCAATAAGAATTGCTTGTCACGTGTTTCTCCATTTACGCAATCATTCAATTCAGTTTGCTTTCTAAGAACCACTTAGCAAGTTAGCAACCTTTTATTGTCATTTCAGTGTGGTTTTTCACGGCTATTAAAATATGCCAAACGTCTGAGTATAACGAATCGGAGGTTTAGGAAACAAGAAAACCGACGCGAATCAGCGAAAAAACGGCACCCAGTGGTTTTATCGCCTTGTGGGACAGTGACAGATAAGCGATAGCCAACCTTAGTTTCTTCCCATATCAATTCCACATGTGAGACCTTGAACAGTGACCGACACTCTTAAATATAATATATTATGCACTAATAAATATAATATAATATGTGAGATACGCCAATTACTTTGAACATAAAATAAACATAAAATATATATATATATTTTTAATTAAAGAATATTAGCAACGTGGTTAATACATTACTAGTATTCATGTTAACATAGCAGAAGCCGGGCCGGGTTCAGAAAGAGAGCCCCACTTTTTTTTTGTCTGTGATGTATGGCTGCTGGCTACAGATTGCCTCGACAACCTTGCATGGTCTCTCAATGAGCGCTAAGGGCTCTCAACCGGTCTTATTAAGCTACGTTGCCCAAGGGCACCCAATGTGCGGTATGAACTTCGGCTTGCGGCATGGCCGACAAACTGGGGGGACAAAGACTCACATTTAAATAATATAATTAACGCGGCGCGTATTGTGGCTCCAGCGGATGATGTGGTAGTTTCGGTCCTGTCAGAGCTGTGTATACTCTACCTAGAGGAAGAGTAATTTTATCATGTAGTAGTATGCATGTTTGGGTCTGCGGATATATTTTATTATTCTGTATTAGCTACTTCCACAGCATTATGTCTTATGGCGTTTTACTGTGGGGCCGGGCTGTTGACATCGAATCCATCTTTATCTTCCTAAAGAGTCAGAGCCATTTATAATCTACGTGGCCGTGAATCCCTCAGGGAACTGTTTAAAAGGATTAATATTATGACGGTACCTTGACAATTATTTATGAAAATATAATGTATGTAAGAAAAAATCTACATCTTTTTAATCTATGTAGATCGTTTACTTACTTTTACTATGTTTGTTAATGTGTGAGCACCATGTATCTATCATACAATTTATTCATCTGTCGTTGCTTCGCTTTAATTTGCATCGTTTTGACACATCATTTTGATTATATATAATGATTGTATTTAAACAAAATATTTTAAAAGAGTAACGGTGGAGTTTCTTGCCCGTTCTTCTCCATACGAAACTACATTTTGGAATGGGCGACTAGAATCCATTCTATTTAAATGTAAACGTTGACGTTCAAAAGTGCCTTTTGGGCCTATTTGAAATAAATGCTTTGACTTATACCGCGCGGAGGGGAGCTGAGAGGAGGTGCGCTCCACGCTGCCGCTGCGCAACGTCTCAAAAATTTCCATCGCTTGTAGTATAATACCGTCCTTAACCGAAGAAAGGCAAATCTTTTCCAGCGATCAGTTCCCGAGGTCGGTTGCATACAGACATTACCTTGCAATTTTAAGAGAGCGGTCCATCCGTACTTACATTGTTGCTCGACCTTAACATTCCTAAACATCTCACAATATTTCGTCTATAAAGTCATCCATTTTGTAAGTTTCCTAGAACACCTTTAGAAGTGGAGTGAACGGTGCGCTCAACTTCATTATTTGAACGATTTGTTGCTGTGTAATAAAGATATTAAATTATGAAAGGCTTAGTACTATTAAACCTCGACGTCTATAGAGTAATAAAACTAACTATTATAACATTATACAGGACTGAAATTAAATGAAAAGATTAGAATCTCAAGCTTATGTAACCAGAGCAGAGGAGTCTGACACACCTATTTTTGCAAAACATAACTCCGATTACTTAGTCACTTTTTACGACAGTTACTTACTGCTTTTTAGTTTTATTATTCAGGCCATAGAGAACAACAGGGCCAGTAAGTATTCAATTAAAGATTTTGTTTCTTTATTCAATGCATTAGATATTACCATCTAGACCGAGGCTGCTCTTAAACACGGATAAACATTATTAAACGTATATTTATCTATTATTCTCACTAAACATATACTAACTAACTCAGCTTCATCGTGAAATCAGTTGGGAGTCAGGAGCAGCCAGGAGTAAATAGTTATGAAAAGTATATATATTTTGCACTAGAGATTTTGGAAAAATATAAAAAATATGCTACATATATACGCTTGTGCCTGTATGCCAGAGGGTGTAATAAGATAGAATAGACTAGAGCCCATACCTCTCTTGACGTCGGTGTCACAAAGGCGACTAAGGGATTTTTCTTTCTTCTATCAGGCAGTATTTATACAGTCAAAATGCTTGCCTATAGGAGGCACTTTAGAGGTACCAAATTCCAATTAGCAAATTATGCGTGTTTAATACACCTCTGTTCACCCCTTCAAGGATATAGGCCTAAGCGTATGTATGTCAAAATCAACCACATTTGGCCAATTATAGTTTAGTCTTACAAAAAAAAAGTTGTCCACAGGAAATTCACATTAAATATTTAGAAATTATAAGAACATTGATAGATAACAACGAGGCCCGAGCCCTCTTACCACAAATACTGCAAAATACTCTGTATTAAAATGCGAGCGTCTAATAGAACAGTGACTACAAAATATTAGACAATTTGAAAATTTATAAACACTATTGGTTCTCACGTACAGCAAATATTATATTTGCCAACTTGTAAGGGGCTTAGTGACGCAATCCTTAAATGTTTCTCGATAAACATAAATAAATAAACATCTGGAAATGTTACAAACCGAGTACTTTAAGACTATTTGAATTTAAAGTCTACATGGCACCACTTCTTAAATTGTGTCACAACACAAAAAACATATGTTCGGGTATTCAAATTTTCATCACACCTTACTGTCATTATGACAAGTTTAATTCTTTAACCGAAATCGCTTTAGTGCCATTTACCCATTAGAACTTAATGTTTACAATAGAAGCAAGACATAGCGGGTTGACGTCTCTACCTAATCCGATTAGAGAAAAGCGTGAGTGTGTATGTATGTATGTATGTTTAGAATAAACTGTAAACGCCTCATATTAGAAATATATATTTTAAGTTATGAAACTATTTTAAAACGAATTGAGATTAAAGTATACATATATGCGAACAATATACCAAATTTAGTGACGTGACATTACGGGTCACAACTCTCAATAATTTCACACTATTAAACACAAAATTTGGTACTATAAAATTTATCATGATAATCGGTATCAGAAAGGAACTCTTTCTTACAAGAGTGAATACAATGATTTAAGACATGGGTCACCTTTAATCAGCAAGAACCTTTTCTTGTCCCCAACCCTGGCAGTATAAACATAATACATAAAAAACAGTCATACGTAATACAAGGAAAAATAAATTATAACAGAAAAATAACAATTGTTGTTAAGTTTTGATTCGGGATTGTATTCCTAAGGGAAATCAAGATAGGTGGACGTGACCTCTCTGGACTGTGGCATTAGGTTTAACGGTACATTTTGACGAGATTACAGCTATGGTTTTATTACGCTTAGACGAAAATAACGATGATAATCTGTACTAGGTTGAAGCCGCCATTCTCTAGCGCTAAAATTATATTCATATAGTTCAAAAACATTAGTTATATTCTGTGTTATAAAGACGCATTAAGAGTAACTCCTGTCGCGGGAGACTTCAATGGATACAAAGAACACCCAGACTTGGCACAACCATTAATAAATCACACAATTGTTCGTTCAACACTCAGGGTCCCTAACGACTAGACCAGTAAAATATCTAAGTTCCAATTTAATATACCAAAAGCTGACTCAATATATTATAACAAATAAAAAAATAATAGCACAGTAATGCGTGTATGAAAGCAATATTTGATAGTCAATTATATTTAACAATCAATAGACAATTCCATAGTCTGCCCATAACGAGCCGAAACATAATGAGAGCGAAATAATACGTTCTAAAATCCGCACACATGGTAGCCAGCCATCATTATATACTTACACAGTGATTTACTGCACTACTTAAAGCGCTTTTAATAACAGGCTAGCGTAATACAGCACTGTGTTGCCCATTGAGAAATAAAAACAAGAAATATGCCGTTGCAGTCTTTGTCTATGGAGAAAGAGAGGAGGGTTGAGAGGAGAGAGGCGGGTTTGGGCCTCCGTAAACCTCACTTGCTCGCTAAATACAACGCAACAATTAAAAAAAAAGTATAGTGTTTATTCTCAAATACGGATTTTTTTAACAATTTTTAAGAGAGAGGGCAGTTTGTTGGCATTGTGTAAGAACCTGTTTCATACGTGCCTTTTTTTTTGTTTTCATTATAGAGGGGGACAGGTGAACAGGTCTTAGGCGGGTCACGTGATGGTAAATGACAATGTCGCCCACGCCCGCCTTCGAGGGTTATGAGGGAGTGGAAAGAGTACTTATAATCTATCTCTTTGTCTAAGCCGTTCAGCGTGATTGAGTTGCCAACATCTATCTCAAACATTCGCATTTATTTTAATTTTTGTGTTAAATTTGATATGTGTAAACAATTAGAAGATAATATTTATCGAGGTAAGCATTAACATATACATATATTTTTAATATATATTATGTATTAATATACATATATTTTTAATATATGTATATTAATACATAATAATTATTATATATATATATATATTAATACATGTATATAAATAGTGTGAACACGACAGTACATCACCTGAAAATTGTTGAGTCCCTCGGTCATTGAACTTACGGCACAAACACAAGCAGGTTGCACTGAGCACCGTTGCGGCGCCCGAAGCACGTGCACCGGTCATACATACGTAATATTATTTACCATGTTACAGTCAATGACCTCGCGTTATGACATTTGCAATACAACCACTTGTATTCTAATAAATTGAGCTGTTCTTCTGTTTGGATCTCGTACAATATTATACCGACTTCTTAAACGATTGTAATTTGTATGTTTGTTACCGCATAGTTTATTAACGGATTTAAAAAAAAAAATATTAGACTCTAAGGTACACGATATATTTGTCAATAATTCTTTTATTACAGCTTCAAACTAGCAAACGGTCACCTGATGAATAAAGTGCATTGCCGGCTTTTGAGGGTGCCCCCGCAAAAAGGGAGGGAGGATAGGGAGGAGGCAGGCATTGCTTCACAACCGGTTTTCTGTAAGGCCGAGGTATTACTCGACTACGAGGGTTTATACCCCTACTTGCATGCGTTTATTGTGCTTTTACTTATTGCACTAACATCATGGATCGGTTCACGATTGGCGAAGATATGCGTCACACAATATTAACTCAAATTGAAAACCTTCTCTTTTTATATACGTTAAAAATAGTGGATTCCGCTTGCCCACTATATCATAAAAAGACAAATGTTTGCAGCGTACATGTGCATGTCAAAGTGCTGCCGTGCCAAAACACACTGCGATACTAGTGTTTAGTTTTCACCACTTTCATTTCAATAAAATTTTATCGTGTCGATAAATGATATGAATAAAACCGGAAAATTGATAAGTATAAATGAATATGGATGTACTTGAACCGTTATGACGAGTGTAATTAGTGAATTAATGTTTTTAACGTAGTCATTTGCTCGTTATTTCAAACATTTATTTTGATTAAGTAGAATTTACACATAAATTAACGCAAAATGTGTTCTTCTTTAAAATTTTTCGTTCAACTTGGATAATGTTACTAGACGGCTTGATCGCTTTCCAACTAAAATATTGAGTTATTATCACAACGAAACTAAACTTTAAACTAGATAACTAAAAAACTAGATAACTAAAAAACTAGATAACTAAAAAACTAGATAACTAAAAAACTAGATAACTAAAAAACTAGATAACGGAATGCAAACTAAACTTTGCATTCCGTTATCTAAATTTTGTTATTTGCTTTCAAAGCACGTCTTTCGTATCATGAGAATCTAAATGCGGGCGATGAAAACCTTTTCATAAAATGATCATTTAACATAATAAGCACCTGAAGTCTGATCGATAGTTAACTTTCGGTTAGACGGTTTGATAGCCCAATCTTAAAAACTAGGTAGCTGAAAATGTTTATCAATTGAGAGTTAAATCGTCTTATAATAATTGACTAAAAGAAAAGTAATTAAAAACCGGTGGACAAACGATGCTTGAATTGCATTGCCGAGTGTGTGAGGGTACCACAGGCCGACTCCCACTCTCCTCTTTCCCCTTCCGTCATCTTCATCGCCTGTTGAGTTGCAGTTATCAATGAGTGGCGGGTCACTTGTCAGGTGAAGCGTTCGGCTTTCACCCTATACCTTAAAGAAAATTAAATAACCGCCAATGCCTTTCAATGCGATTATGATGAATCGTAAAGCTTGCAAAGGCACTAAACTTATATATGTATAAATCTTGTGTTTGTGTCGGGAATACAACGGTCGTTGTAACAAATAGTTTAATTTACATACTGATCCAACTGTTATTTCGGTTACGGAGGCTAGATATGTATCTTCAATCGTTCTCCGCTATTGATTTTGATGTGAGTGCCTACAAGACCTGAGTAGACACTCTATTTTGTAGATTTTAAGGATTCACATAGATAAGTAATAAAATATAGCATAAACAATAAATCAAAGTAAAATAATAGTTAATGATCTTGAAATAAAAACTAAGAAGAAAAATACCCACTTAAAAGTATTACGTAGCAGAATAAATAAGCAGATATAAATTAGCAACAAAGTTGCAACTCATTAACGCATTCAACAAAAACAAGATGGAGAATTACGTCAATCAAAACACAGTGAACCAAATAAAGACTGCACGGATGGCGCAGCGGTTCAAGTGGTCACCTCGCCACTAGGTTGCCGCACCGAGTGTTGTGGGTTCGATCCTCGCAAGGGACACTTTGTGTAATTCTCAAATTGTTGTTCTTTGTGACCGTTACTTAAGTATTTGTAAGTCCCCCGTAACACAGGAATTAATTAACCGGGAGTGTTTAAAAAAAAGAAAAAAAAAGAGTAGACCTATCTACTTTATAGAGGATATATTTATTTAAGTATTTGTTAAATCTTCCTGTACATACTGTACAAAGGGGACTAAATTTCTAAGCCATTCTCTGCCTTGACCTTCGGGATGTTCCCGTGACAGGTGCAAAGACGTGTGAGAGATAGAAGAAAAGAGAATTAATTAATAAGTTATGAATTTGAAAGATATCCAAAGAGTTTGTTAACTCAAGTAAAGAGCTACATATTCCATATAAATATTGCACATACAATACTCATATGAAATATGCAGAATATACTGATAACCATATATTAATCCTGTATCGCCGCATTTTGCCATTTAGAGTTAGGTCTCACTAACGTAATAGAGAGTAAGAATATAGCACTATATGACTGTAGGACTGTATATTTACTGTCTGATAGATAACAGTCCGATCCCTTAGTCACATTTTACGACACCCACGGAAAGAGATGGGATGGCTATATATTCCACCTAGAACCAAACGGGAATAATAAAATAAAATAAAAGTAAATAAGAACATTAAGCGGGGCGTGAAAAAGCATCTCACCAGGCCGCCATAATGAGTATGGTGACCACCACTCTTAAGACTCCACTTGTTGCTTTCAATCAGGCAGAGTGCAGTCATTATGGTCAGGCTTATATACAAAAAAAAATAGTAAATGATACATTGTAGGTGCTATAGACATGACTTGACATGACAACGCACTTGTGACTCTTGAGTTGCGGGTGTCCATGGGCGGCGGTAGTCACTTACCATCAGGTGACCCGTCTGCTCGTTTGAGTCTATCGCATAAAAAAAAAAAAAAAAAAAAGAAGACTAATTAATAAATCATATTTGGGCTGAGGGCTCGAACTTTCCGGAAACAGCCAGTTGAGTCCCAACCAACAGTCCTTGAGTTTTTTATTATGATAATGGACAGACGAACAGAGTTCCTGGGCCTCCGGTAACCTCACTCAATGCAATAAAATGTAAGTATTGTTTGTCTTCCGGTTGTCTGTGTGGCTGTGGTTATTACTCCGGTGGCCCATTGGTGGCTAAGCATGGCTCTTATACGGAGAGCTTATGTACGTCAACGCAATAGACTGGCCTCACCTTTACGTTAGTGAAACTATATTATATGTATGTATGTTTGCGATATTAAAGGACTCTTGAAGTTCGAAAATAACTTGATCATCAAAATTTTATATCCAAAATGTTTCATTGTAATGTAGTTGTGATACCACCATGAGGTCATTGACTGTATGCGGGCGGTAATGGCATCCCGGGGCGATAGTGTGGGGGCGTTTATCGATACAAACTAAGTTTTGTCGACTAATTAAGTTTTGATACGATGTAGAGGATAATCTTTTTAAAATATAAGTTTCAAAGGTTTTAAAGTGTTTAACGCTTTATCCTAACTAACGGTGAAAATTAACTACTAATGTAAAACTATTTCATTTATTAAAGAAATAAAAAGGAATATAATTTTATACATAAATTATACATTTGATTCGATTTATAAGTATTTTTTTATCATTGCGAACAGTGTTTCTTGTCTTAACTGAAGTAGAAAGTTAATCGGTTCAGTATATAAGCTATAAAAATATTAATACATAAAAATAAACAAACTTAATTTGACATCATTAGGAAAGAGGGAAAGGAAGACGGAATAAGGAGATTGTAAAAAGGAGAGGGGGAGTTGGGGCTCCGGAAACCTTACCAATTTTGGGAAAATGCAACGCGTGCGTTGATTTACAACTGGTTATCTGTAAGGCCGTGGAATGACACCGGTCTAGCGGGCCCTTTCGTGCCTAAGCATGGCTCTACCACACCAACTATCTATCCCTCCTTTTAATATAGATTTCCTCTCCTTTTAATATAGATTTTAATATAGATAATAGGCCCTGTTACGTAAGTGGGATTAAAAAATAATGGGTAAAATGCTGGCGTTATTACGCTTCTGCCTATCACTTCAGAGTTACGGGCCTGAGTATATGTGTAGTTTTCAAATATTAACATCTTATGTTGCCAATAAATATAATATAATTGCAGATGTACAGTAAAGGCTGTTGAAATAAAAAGGATATCTAACTTATGATTTATTACATGTTAAACTTGACTAAACATATTCTATTCAAATTAAGAACTTTCGAACTATATATATATATATATATATATATAAGATTATTCTTAGTCAGATTAATATATTATAATTCAATATTTTACTTTTAGTGATTACTTTGATGTTATCTTTTTATGTTTACATTTTACGTCGTTGCTTTAATTAATATAATCATAAGTCTATTAATCTTCATAATTAGATTTAATCAGCACAAGGCAAGTATTTTTTATTGTTTTATATTAGTTATGGGTTTAATTTTTTGCCAATCTTAAATGATTAAATAAATTTTTATGATACCGAAAACCAAGTTTTAAGATATTTAACCAGCAATCAACAAATCCCCAGCGACACAGAAAGCGACCAATTAAACATCTGCGCCATCCGTGTAGTCAATCTTACAAACAAGTATCCGTTTAGTGGAGTAATAGTTAATGTACTGTGCTATTTGAGTACGTACTTGTGGTGCTCATTGTGAAATTCATTGAGGACTGCATGGACTGGACTTGGATTAGAGATTTGAGTTTGGATAATAGTTAAAAGTGTCCTTAACTTGTCTATTTCTTATTATGTTAAAACGACCGCTGTTCTTATTATTTGTAATTGCTATTTCTTTTCACTATTTGTTAATACAGTCTGCGAAAATACAATGATAGTGTTTCTTTTATATATATATATATATATATATTATAGGGGGACAGACGAACAATCGGGTCACCAGGTGGTAAGTGACAACCGGCGTCCATGGACACCTGCAAATTGAGAGTCTTAAGTGCGCTGCCCCTCTTCAAGGGTGATGAGGGATGAAGGGATGCGGAAGACGGGAAAGAACAGAGGAAGACGAGGAGATGGAAAAAGGGGAGAGGAAAAAGGAGAGCCTCCGGAAAAGTCACTAATTTCGGGGAAATGCAACGCAAGCGTTTTCTGTGAGACCGTGGTATCCTAAGCATGGCTGTATCACTGTAAAAATAGAACAAAGTAAGAATTTTTTACGTGGTAGAGCCATGCTTAGGCACAAATGGGCCGTCTCGACCTGTGCGATAACACGGCCTCACAGAAAACCGGTTGTGAAGCAACACTTGGCTTGCATTTACGGTATTTATTGATGTCAGCATACTCTCATCCCTCTTCACTCTCAAAGGTGTTCAGCGAACTTCAGACCTGGAACTTTGACTCTCCAGTTACAGGTATCCATGGACAGCGTTTGTCACTTACCATCAGGTGACCAGTCTGTTCGTCTGCCCGCTATATCATAAAAAAAGGTGAATTCCTGAAAACTTTGTTGTTTTTTTCCCGACAACATTCTCTTAGAAGTGAATTTACGGGAATTTAAAAACATCCACACAAAATTGTATAATAGTTTTGGGTGTATCTAAATGTTTACTTTGGGTTAATGTTCTTGCCAAATTAAATATTTAATAAATTGGTTTAACCGAGAATGTTACCTAAAAAAATCTCTTAAATTCTCTTTACATTTTGTACAGTTTTAAACTTGAATTGGGATTTATACAGTATATGGTTGAATGCAGTAGTATTAAATAAAATAACAATCTGCAAAAAAAAAAAAAACGATACGACCAGCTTTAATACAATTATTAAAAAACATAACTTCATTTACACAAAACAAATTTTTTATTGTTTTATATTGATTTTCTTAATTAATTATGACACTGATTGATCTTTGCTATTGATTATTCTTATCAGTTACAGTTGGCCTAAAAAATGAATTAAAAAAATACTGAATATACGAATTTGTAAATGAAAAAACACAATTGCCATTGTGAGTTACTAAAAAGTTAATCTATGTTGACTAACAGTATACACGACTTGACTATTTAAAACTTTTTAAATTCTTAATATTCTAAGGATATTCTCTGTTGATGAGAATATTCTTGTCACGACACATATGTATATAAATGGCTAAAATAAATCGCCATTGAAAGTCGCTCTGATAAAATTATTTACTATCAGAAAAACACTATTGTATTGATAACTGGCCCGTCTTGTGAAGACTGCTTTCTGTGTAAATTACAAATGCTGTGAATGTTTCATTTAGCCGAAATTAGTAAGGTTTCCGGAGGCCAAATTCGACCACTCCTCTTTTCTCCTCATACCTTCTCTCGTCTTTTCCCTCCCTCATGCCTCCATCCCTCATCACCCTCAAAGGAGGGCAGCGCACTTGCAGCTCTTGAGCTGATGGCGTCTATGGACGGCGGGGGTCACTTACTATCAGGTGACCAGTTTATTCATCTGTCCATTACATTATAAAAAAAATAAGGCATACAATAAAAAAATACCTATACCGATCTAAGTAAATGATGGTTACAAATGATGTTCATCAATTTACAAAAACTAAAACAATTAGTTACTGCATGTATATTCAATAAGATGCCCAAAGATATTAGGGGACTCTCGCAACGCGCTTCTCACGTGCACTGAGGAAATAGTATATATAACCCAGAAGAATTTATGACTTCTAAAAATAGGTACAATGTTAATTATTTATTTTTGCTTGCTGTAATTCTTTTCTCTTTGACTTCATTTTTAAATGTATACATATAATATAATTTTGGACATATTTATACTACAATATTAATAAATAATGAATTAATTATATTGTAAAATATTGCACACCTGCTGCGTCTAGCGTAAAACGTGCTGCACTTTATGCAATATAAACCTGAGACTCTGTAATCATATATCTTGAGACTAAAGATTCTTATGAAATGTTAACCTACAAATATAACTATACTAAAGGTTCTACTTCTTTAGGATCTAAGCTCGTTTATTAATTTTCTATGTTAGAAAACATGCCTTTTACCTAAACGTATTAACTTTATCTAAATGAGAACATATTCTTCTCATACTTTTGTAATTATAGTTTACTTTGCTTCTAATTGTATTTTGTATATCTTCCTAACACAACATTTTCTTTTGCGTCTTACTTAATGTGTATCCAGAGAGTTTATTCAGTTAACAAAATTAGTTGAGGTGCATCCAATATCTGCTTTGTTGAGAGTCTTTTCTTACCGTTCTTGTAAGATTCCGAGATTTAATTTTTATTTTAATATACGTATACAGTAGAGGTATGATTAAGGTGGGAATTTACAGTGTGTAGGTAGTCTGGTCTGGAGACTGTGCCAGTCCACACGTAGTAAGTTGCCGTAACCAGGAACTTTTCAATTTTCTTATATACATATCTGTTTTAGTTGGAACTTAAGTAACACAACTCTTCTACTGCTGGTTTTTAATTTTAGGGAGGGTAACCAACATTTTAAAGGGGAAAATATAAAGGGGATTAATTTTTTAATACCAAATGACTATAAAGTTGATAGTAGTCACCAGAACTACTTCTGTCCTGCCATTTAAAAAATACTGCAAAACCAAATGTCTAATAAGTTACGTATATTTACGATATTGATCTATATGCACAATTATGTGACAAGTGGCAACATTACATTGATCAAAATAGTGTGAAGCGATGGCCATCACAAAGATCTGGATGATAATAACTTACACTTACAGTATCTATTTAAATTACACGAGTCTCGAGTTGTCAACAAAAAGTTGCCAACAATAAATAATATATTTAGATCGCAGAAATATAATAAAAAAATGATCCCTTTTAAAAAACTTCATTACTTTAAAGAAATGGTAATTGAAAATAATTCATGCCTTTTTACCTCACACAATGACGTTGGAGGGCACATGTTAATTAATTAAATATTATATATTATATCTTTAAGACCGAATTAAAACGCAGGCGGGGTGGGACGCTTGAGCAAATTGTAATATTAAAAGAATAAAATTGAAATGTTGAACTGAATTTAAGTTTTATATAATTTAAATTTTAAGTAAATATAACAGACAATGCGAAAATAGATACTAGAATTTGTACATCTTTAAAAGTGGTACTCCTCCATTTCTTCTCAATTTATAACTGAATTACAAAAAAGAGATTTCAATCCAAGTGTTACTATTTGTGTGTTTCCCAAAATCTTCGTTAATGGTGAACCGATTTTTAAATTATTTTTCAATTAAAAAGGTAGTATTAGTAAGTGATCTTATTTAAATTTTAGGAAAATGAATACTATAGTTACAATGTATCATAGTAGGCACATTAAAGCCGGTGTTTCAAAAGTTATTCATACTAATTTTTAGACAATCATTAGTACACCACATATTATATATGAATTAATAATTGTAATAATATATACAGCAACACTCACAATAAATACTTGCCGCTTGATTCTATTTGCCTTTAAACTTATTATAATAATGTATGAACATAGCAACAAGTCAAGGTTTTCGAAAGTAATCTTAATAAGTGTCTGTTGGTTTTCACATAAAATTATTATATTATTTATCGTTAAATATCGGTATCGGTATAATATTAACAATAACTACGTCAGCGATAACTTCATTACTTATTTAATAGTTAGGTAATATTAATAAAAGTTATCGATATCATCGGCCCATCACTAAACACGTGTATAAACGTGGCCGTGACCGGTTGTTACGTGACGTCACGTATTATTACGCTGCGTTTACGCATTTTCAGTGGTGGTTTAATTACGTACCTACAGAAACTTACATAATAAAAACAATACTCGGGCATCCTTTTAAAGGGGGTAAGACTCAGAGAGTTTATATATATTGCTTGAAGCAAGATTCACCGCCATTCCATTCAGGTATATCTAGATTATTGACAAAACAAAACAATTAAGATCTGAAATTACCACCCGCAACTAATGTTGACACCCGCACCATGGAATTTGTTGCAAAATTTCTGTCTAGTGTTATCAGTAAACTATAGAACCAGACGCTTAAAAGAACAACTAGTTAAACTGAATAAATACAGTTTCAACTTTCAATTTCATTCTAAAGTAGAATCTTGTGCTGTTAAATAAAATACATTTTACAAAGATCGTCGTTTCTATTATCTGATAACAAGACCAATGCTGTTCGTTTTATTCAACAACTTTTCTATTTATGCCTCAGCAAGGAGACAAGCGACATAAAACGCAATTTCTCCCCGTTTCAAATCCATCTGGGATCTTTCGTTAACGGGAAATTTTCTTCAACCGTTATTATTATTTAATTCTGAGAGAATTTAGTATGCAAATTGTTAGAACAATGAAATAACTCGCAGCAATGTGTTTAAGGACATTTAATTGAATACGACTTTAAATCGAAACCTTTGTTTGACTCGACTTAATAAAGTCCTACTGCGCTTGTTACAGTTACAGTCTCTAGTTACAGCGGATTTCTATATATACTAGCTAATGACAGTGGTTTTGCCCACGTAGTAATTCTATAAAAAGATTTAGCAAATTTTACTAAAATCGATTTTAATGTGGCTTTACTTTCACATTTATATTACTACAAACTAAGCAATTTTTTATACTTATTATGTTATACCTTCTAAAGGTCGTATATGACTTGGGAGCATTGGAAAAGTTAAAACAAGGAACATGTGATAATGGATAATCTAATAAAAACATTTCACGACTAGTTTCGGTCTCGAGAGGAGACCTCTCTCAAGGAGTAAGCCGTCTAGCCGCGACGGTACCGGTGACCAGTCACTAGTGACCAGAGTGACATCCGAAACTAGTCGGGCATCCCCAAAATACACACGTGAGTAAAACCGTATATTTAAATAAATATGAATGTAACTCACGAAAGTTTTTATTCTAATTTAACATGCTTGTTACTGTAATAGTAAAGGATTGATTCCAGCACGGGACAAGACAAGACATGATTGTGTGCTCTACAAATAGTTGAACCGATTCCTGTTGTTCCTCGTGTCCATTGTTTGTATGTTTGTTAAGTCCGGCATGACATAGAAATCATTTGTTATTGAGTGTCATAAAAGAGAAAAAAAAAAAACATTAACTTGAATAAATAATATTTCTAGAAAACTAAAGCAAATATTTTTTTATATGGGTCTCCTTTGATTTGGACGAAATATGACTCACGTGTATTAATTACACTTCCATCTATTTGCCTAGTTATAATTACGCGCAAAGTAATTAGGTACATCTAGCCGCCCACCATGTTGCTACCTGTCCGAACCGATAAGTCAAGTCGCCCGCGTGTAGGTGCCCTAAATAAAGCCAAATATTACGTGAACGAATAAAGACAGGCTTACATCTAATGACGGCTAATGAATCTTTCATTTCATTATGTATTAGCTTTCTTACTTAAATACATATAACAATGGTAGGTGTGACAATATTTCAAGTTAAATGTTTATTATGTTGTCTACCTAGATTATATTGTAAGAATCTATAATAATATGTCTACGTCGTGGAATTTAATTATTTATTTATTTACTGTGCAATTACAGTTTATCTGTTTACGCGTAATTTTTTTTTAACAAACATTTATTCTTCTATTTTATTTTATAAGACAACTCCGGCACTACGAAAAATTCCTGTGTAACATTCTGACTCAGAACAATAATTTGAGGATTACACAAAGTATTGTCCCGTGCGGGGATCGAACCCACAACACTCGGCGCGGCAGCGTAGTGGCGAGGTGACCACCTAAACCTCTACGCCATCCGTGCAGTCAAATAATAAATTATCCATTCAATTTCTAGTCTTATTTATGTAGTGTTTAACACTTTTTTTCATTTGATTGATCTTACAGATAGTGTATACACCTACTCATAGTTATTGTGTAGTATAATAAGTATCCAGTAATGTACACACACACATTCATACATTCACGGTTGTATCCCGAAGGGGTAAACGCCTACTTTAATTATAACTGTGATTTAGGTATATGAAAGTTTGATAAGATGTTATATCTCACCTTGTTACTCTTTGTAATTGAAAATTACGCAAAATTAGATACTCTATTTTACAAAAAAAAAAAAAGTATTTTGATATTGAAGACTTAAGTGTGTGTTAGACTCAAATATCGACACACACAAAAAAAAATGTAACTTCTTTGCTTCCTTCGGTCGTTAAAATAAGTTTAAATTGCCGTCCGTTTTTATATGCTTTTCACTAATTTCTATTCCATGTTATATTGAACAGGTGCGACCCACGCGTTACAACTTTGGGATTCTGCGCATAACCCTGGGCGGATTTGAACAAATTTGTGCAAAAGAAGAAAGTTACAATAAATCAAACACTAAGTTATTTTATTACAGGCCACTTAAAGGTAAAAAAAAAACACTGTGTAAATTAAAAGGAATAAATCATTATTCATTTGCTTGAAACCTGGTAGGCAGTAATGAGTCCATCATGTTTCAGCTATCCTGCTTGCATACAAAGTTCAAATATAGTTAGAGAAAAACAGTATAATTACTATTATTTAAAACTTAATAAAATGTTAGCAGATCCTACTGATCGCCGCATTGAGCCAAACAACTACGCCAGGGACTGTGTTATTATATACCAAAAAAAAAAACAAATACATAATTTCTTATTAATAAATAACATTAGAAGTTAGGCAGAGTCATATTAACACCCGCTAAGTACGAGTACTAGAAGTTCTCGATCGAGTGAAAGTAAAATTTGAATTATCATAAACATAAAACGACATTTTTTGTTTTTTTTATACTATAAGTGGACACACTCACCTCATGGTAAGTGACAACCTTCGTTGATGGACACCTGCAACTCAAGAGTCGTTAGTGCAGTGCCCGCTTTTGAGGGTGATGAGGGAGAGTAGGATGCGGGTAGGTGAAAGAAAAGACGGGGGATTAGGTTATGGGAAAGAGGAGAGGGGGGATGAGGGGAGAGGATAGAAGAGAATAAGAGTTGGACCTCCGGAAACCTCACTCATTTCGGGGAAATGCAATGCAAGCGTTACTTCACAACTGGTTTTCTGTGACGCCGTAGTATCGCACCGGTCGAGCCGGCCTATTAGTTCCCAAGCACAAACAACAATACAAACACAGTATATTAAGTATGTTTCGACTTTAATTAATTTTAATTCGAGAGATAATGCTTATGTATGTATCTATGTACATATACCTTTATCATACTACATACGATAAATTACATGAAGTGCTTGTGAATAATAAAACATGGTTCAATTTTCAGTAAATTCACACCTGTTCATTATTTCTTGCATATTTTACATACGATGTGTTGATGTAGTCATATTTCACTATTTTAACACTGATATTCTTGAGGAATATCTTCAAGATAGCTTTGCAGATGGTGTCTATATAGTATAAGGCATAAGTAAATGAAGTAGCGTACTCGTATTTGATAATATTTTGTGCATATCTTTACTAAACTACCATTTTGTTAAGTTGTTCTCAAGATTACCATAAAAAAACATCAAGAAATGTGGACGCCTCGAAATGGAGACATTCTGTACTCCAGATAAGAATAAAAGATAAAGAAGGTCTCTTAGCCCCCTTTTTGTGCCCAATCCTCTGAGCAAGCGAGGTGATTAAACCTTCCGGATCTGCGGCCCAGCGGTCGACATTGAGAAGTTCTTTATATCCTGATTGACGCAAGAACTTTCCTATCACGCTACAGGAACGTACTTCGTATTAAAATCGTAGCTACTAGCTTCTTTTTTTTTTATGGTATAAAGGGCATGAAATGAGCAGAAGGGTCACCAAATGGTAAGTGACTTCCGTCACCAATAGGTCTTGCAACTCAAGAGTCACAAGAGTGCTGTCCGCCTATTAGAGTAGGGGAAAGGTAGGAAGGGAAGGGGAATGGAAAGGAGGTTGGGCCTCCGGTAATCTGACTCACTCGACCACACAATGCGAGGCCGTAAGAATACCCCGGTCGAGCCGGCCCATACTTGCCCAAGCATGGCTCTCTAACGTTTCAAGTTTAGATCAGTTCAGTTTGTCATCTACATGATGTTGATGTATGTATCCTTCTACTGTATGAAGGTTACCACAAGAACATTTTGTTAGTAAGATAGCTCTCAATAAGTGTACAATATTCTGAAATCCTTAGACTCTACATCACCCAACAAACGCCATTAAATCTATTCACTGGTGTAATTATCAACTGTTTTGCTTTATCTTCGTTGTTTTACCGTTTGTTCTAGATAATGAACACGTAATTATACCTGCACCTCCTTTTTGAGTGACATCTGACATTAGCTGTTAATCGATAGAAAAAACGTAGTACCTACATATGTAATTTTATAGGAGTACTAGGGAAGGTTGAACAACTTGGCGATCATATAGTTATAGACTGTTTTTTTTTTCTCTCTAAATACTTGACATTGGCGAAATCTCTGCGTTAAATATACGAGTACACGCGAGAGTCCATGAACAACTAATAATAATAATAATTCATTATAGCATTATATTTATGTGTGTGTGTAGCATTATATTCGGACTAATTTTAAGAATCACTGAAATTATTAAACTGCAATTTTGGTTGCTATGACTATTATGTACATAAATTTTATATTTCGGGTGGAGTGCTCGGCCCTGCCGGCTACAGCTAGTTCGATCGCGCTTTATTATAATCCATCTGTATAAACAATATCATTATTTTCGTTCCCTTCCCTTGCTAAATAAATATTGCTAAGAATAAAAGAATTATAACGAAAAGTCAAGTTTGCCGAGAATTTTTTAGCTAGAAGCACTTTAAAGAAAGCAATTTAGGCAAACTTATTTCAAAAGTTTGTAAATTAAATTGTTAATTTACCACTAAACTGGGTTGTGATAACATTTCAAATTAGAATGTCTAGAAAATGTAAAAAAAAAAACTAAATTATGAGCTTCTTGCGTAAAAAAAAAATAAGTTCTAAGGGAGAACCGCACCGCAGTGAAAATATATTTTGTAGTGTACAATTCTGCGTTCTACATTATCTGCCTACCTCGGACGGAAATAAGTTGAGTATGTAAGTATGTATATTGCTTAGCTGTATGTGCCACTTTGGGCTAAATCTAGTTGAAAATTCTCTTATACAATACTTACTCATTAAACCCGTTATTACTTAACGATTTCTGTTCCAACGTGTCAATAGTAATAGTAAATATTAAAGTGCCCGAATATGAATTTCTATCGGGTCGTGGCAAAGAACAGTGCTGTCATAAAGCCAGGGTTGTCACTACATGACAAGAAATATTTAAAAAAAAATTCGTCATGTATTGATTATACAGAAATGTTTATGATGCAAAAAAAAATACTTAAATACTCACCAGCTAAGTACGTTAACGTAAATCGACAGAAGAGAAGACGTGAAGCAAGGGCTTACCTGCAACAAAAAGAAAAACTATCTTAGTACCATTTTCTTGGTATAAAACATATTCACTTTTCATCCTGTTCAGACGTCTCTTGTCTCGCTTTTATTTAAATTATATATTGGCAAATAAGGTTGCTGGAAATCTCATCATTTTAAAATGGAGGACAGTGAATTTTCACTATCCTCAATATTAAAATTATGAGTTAGAAGGGTCGGCAAGCAACATCCAGTCAGAGCTATAAGTATACTACCCTGACTTTTCAACTGACTTCAAAAAAGGAGGAGGTTCTCAATTTGACTGTATTTTGTTATATCTTTCTCTATCTGTGTTTTTATTTGAAAGCTGGTGCTTCCCTTGTGGTGCCATTTCAATTTGGTCCAGTTCTGACAATGGTATACATGAGAAAACGATATAAGTCATAAATTTTATAATAGACGCATTGAAGCCGGTTGTCTACTTTTTAAAGTGAATTATTTGAGTTATTGCTTATACTCCCTAATCCATCTCTATGAGCATGGCTCTATGAGCATAATAAATTTTTTTCCATTTAATCCCATTGGTTTGGAATGTTATCTATACAGTGTATATACAGTCTTAAAGTTCCTTCAGTTCAGATCAGACTTGTCCCTATTACGTAAGCTGGACTAAACTATGGTTGGCAAAAGACGCCCCTGCTTATGCGATCGGTAATATAGGCGTACATATATCAATATGTAAATGTAAATTGAAAGTATCGTATGCTGAAGGATTATGGGCAACAAATACATTTAAACTTAAATTAAATTATTCCTCAACAATTCACATTGCAGGGACCTGAGACCATCAGAAAATTTACAGCTAAAAATCCCGCAGCACTCCACTCAGTTTACAGACGAGTCCTTTAAGGTGCAAGCGGTTAGACTATGGAACAATTTGCCTGTTACTATCCGACAAGCCAAAACCTCGCACGTATTTAAAAAACAAGTTAAGGACTATTACTTATCTCTATAATTACTGATCTATATTATTGTGTTTATATATGCATATGTATGTATGTATATATTTATATTTATTTATGTGTGTGTGTATGTATGTATTAGGTATATATGCATTTATTATAAGTAACTTATTTTGTTATTTATTAGTACACCACAGGCTACCCCAATACTTTATAACAATATCCGTATCAAGGTTGTCTGTAAGAGATCGCCGTGTGTGATAAGACCGCCTATTGCTATACCTAACCGTTTGTGACATGTTTTCTGTATATATATGTATATAAGGTGTACAATAAGAGAATTAAGTAAATAAATAAAAAAAAAATAAAATCCATTTTATCTTTTGCCAAAAATGTCATTTATGGACATCCCTACAGTGTAATCAATCACGTGTCAGATCACCGAGAATTTTTGGAGCAAACTTATTTTCAGCTAAATTGATTGTTTCTTATGGAAATATTGCTGATTTTTTTTTGTTTTTTAACACTATTTCTATTTTATCTGATGATTCGGTTTGTTTTCCCAATTATTTTATAAGACACCCATTTGCAAATGGCTGGTTATAGATCAATACAGGCAGGTACATATTTTTTTTTCTTTTATCGTGTGGAAACGGGTCAACTCACTGGAGCTAACACTATGTCGAACGCGAACCGACTAAATCAACACGGTGTTCCGTCACGAGTGGGGCTATTGCAGTATTGTATCAATGGCTTCCACCCTATACCACACAGGAACTTACCGAAGTAGTCGTGTCCGGTAAACACCTGTGTCAACCTGCCATGTAACCTCTAAAGTCGGATTGACTTGTCCATGATGGGTCTTATTGCCAAAATTGTGGCGTGCTCTGCACTTGGTCGCTCCAGTCGTTGTTTCCATTCTGACATTAGAACCAACCAGGTTGTGCTTGATTTCACGAGGTCCTCAGGTCCGGCTCCAATGCCTCCGTGCGCCATAAATATAATGATGATCCAGGTCCCATGGGGTAGAACTGACTAGGCGACTTGTCACTTAGCAGCTATCGTGCGGTATCTCTTATGATTCTAAAGGCCATTGCTCTTTGCGGTTACCGCAGTATTGCAGTATTTCGGGCCATCGGCAGTATAAGGCCATGGAAATCACGACTCCAGCATAAAGTCTCTTACAAGAGACGTCGAGCCTTTCTAAGTTTACAGCAATTGCTAGAGTGTAGCTGCCGTCTTCATGAGCTTAGAGGCCAGATTCGAGTGATAACCGAAATCCCATCAACTATCTAGTGTGAATCTAGGGTCTTCCATAGATCTTCTTTCCGAAGACTCGATGCCAATGCAAACGCCTCCTACGACAAGACTGGATCCCGCGTGTGGCCTCTTTCAAGGCCCATGGAAGCAAAGGGCCTCCGATTTATGCGAGGCCACCTTAAGACCCAGATGAAGAATCCTTACAACGACTTGAGCGACCCCGGTCGTGGCTTTTATGGTTGCCTCGCGGTATGCTCTGTACCTCGTGTCGTCACGATGGTGTCATCGGCGAGGCATGTGACAGCGACACCTCCCAGAAACACACCTAGGTACTAATTTATCTAATATTTTTTAAAATAACTTTTTATTTCACAAAGCAAGCTATAGCTGTGGTGACACTGGTAGTATTGATCTATAATTTTAATTGTTGAACACTTTATGTAATAAGGAAATTGAATTTAAATTTTAACTTATTAAGGTGTTTATTCTAAAAAATATTACATACGAAGTTCTACTAGACTCACAACACTAAGTTGTTTTTGTAGTAGTAGTTTGTGATTAATGAGACTTGACATTTTTACAAAACGTAAAAGAAATCAATATAGAGGTTTTTTTTTTTAAATATTGGGGGACAGACGAAAAGACGGGTCACCTGATGGTAAGTGACAACCGCCGTCCATGGACACCTGCAACTCAAGAGTGGTAAGTGCCTGCCCGCATTTGAGGGTCATAAAGGATGGGGGAAAGTGGGGAGGGAAATAAGATTGGAGATGAGGAGATAGGAAATGGAGGGGGAATAGAAAGTTGGGCCTCCGGAAACTTCACTCATTTCGGGGAAATGAAACGCAAACATTTCTTCACAACCGGATTTCTGTGAGGCCGTAGTAACGCACCGGTCTAGCCGGCCCATTCGTGCCTAAGTATGACTCTACCACTGTGGGTAGCACAAATAAAAATAAAATACAAAATTAATAAATTATTATGTCCCTGAAGGGGCAGGCAGTCGCATCTTAAACGACCACCTTTCGCTAACCATTATTTAGTTTTCGTTTCTCGTCATTCATGCACTGTAGGACTGTATATGTATATACTGCCTGACAGATAATAGTCAGATCTTTTTTTCGCTGTTTACGACACCCATATGAAGAGATGGGGTGGCCGGCCTCATGCTATAGATACACCGATAGTGTAGTTGTCTAAATGTGTGGCTTTTCTAAATATACACTAAATAATCAGGAGCTATCATTGTGTGATGCAGGATCTAATAAGCGTAACTAGTTAGTACTCTTTCCATTCGCTAGATGACCTTTTTCTCAATTTCTGTCAGCATAAAGACAATCCGTAAGGAATAATAAATGAAACGAACTGTTACGTAGTACGTTAATAAATAAAGGCAGACAATTGGCTGACGCTAGTGACTGAGTCAATAGCAATTAGTCCCATGATGGTGGTGATTAATTACAGCTTGATTATAATTATCATTCGATAGACATCTGAAGACAATAATTTTATTTCAGCAGCTCAATAATCTAGTGTTATTAACGGCTTTTGTAATAGAAATAAAACAGTGTTCTCAAATAGGTTTATGCTAAAAAATATTTCTATATTTTTTTTAAATACTGGTTGTATATTTGACGTGCGTTATATTATTATTTAATTATATTCAACTACACAATCTTCATTATTTCTGTCGTGTGGTATTCGGTGGAGTTGGATAGAACGACCCATTTCATATAATACCAGGATAATAGACATAGATAGGTAGCTAACCAATAAAAAATTCGTAAAAAATATTGAAGTTTGTGTAAAAGATTTATGCATATGTACCTAATACATAAAGAATATAGCTGTCGTGATACCGCGTAACCAGTGTACTTATAATATTTCGTACAACATTGTATAGAGTAACTTGATCTAGTCCAAATTACATATGAACACACGCGCTGTTTGAAAAGTGATACCTACCAAGGCAAGCTGGTGCCGGCGCTCAAGAATTCAATACCGATATATCGATTTAGTAACTTGTGTTTTGTGAATGTACGACGAGGAAAAGGGCATTCTAATTTTAATTCAATTTTTTATTCACTCATTGATTCTCGTGATGATGATGATGAAGATAATATGGAGAACACGATATTTATAAGGCCCTTTAAATTACACAGCGCTTTAGCAAGGCTGCAGTTTTTTTTTACAGTATAGGGGGACAGACAAACAGACGGGTCACCTAATGGTAAGTGACAACCGCCGCCCATGGTTTTTTGTGTAAGGCCGTAGTACCACACTGGTCGAGCCGGCCTATTCCAGCCCATTCGTGGCTAAGCATGGCTCTACCACTATTGTACTTTTAGCTAGTAGGAATAACTTGTGCTATGACCCCTTTTTATGATACTAGACAACTTAATTATCATAATGTCATATGCAAATATGAAATTATTTTATCGAACTAGGTCTGCAACCATAAAATTGCTACTCTAAACACATTTAAACATGACTGCATAATATGCATACAAGCGGTGCAATTTGGTGGATTTACATCGGCCGGTACAGTCGTGTACACAATTAGCACGTATTTGCTGCACGCTTGTTTGAAGACTTATTGGCCATATTATTATGAAGTTATTAATGAGTTCATTTGATATCGAAAAAAAAAATATACGGAATATTCTTATTTTAAATATAAAGTACATATCAACATGTCATACATTTGAGTTTAGTCACTAACAGGTAAGATTACCTGGTAATGACTAAACTCAAATGTGTCAAAAGTCTTACACATTGTGTTTTTTTCTGGAAAGTACTATATTACCCAAACATTTTTGACGCCGATAAGGGGAAAAACATCTTAGAAAAATAGCAAGTGGGTCCGTCAACCAGTACTGGACAAAGCTCAATTCATTTGTCGTGATGGCATCCCATTGAGAGATAAAAAGTATCTACAATTACAACAAAGAAAACAACGTCATCGTCTATCCATACAAATTATGATTAATGAAGATTTTATTGCACTCAGATCAAAGAAGACATACACATTATGTGGAGTGAACTGTACTTCCTACCACGAGAATCGTCATTATTGCGTCTAAAATTAATTAATAAAATTTAACGCTGGTTTGACCCGAACTAGTTTACTAATGATGATTTGTTAATTAAATTTGCGTACTCGTCAATTTGAATTCCGGTTAATTTAGATTTACGAATGTTTTTTTGTGTGATATTTTTTCGTATTAACACAATCACTTGAAAGACATCTAACAATAAAAGATACCGTATGTATACCTCTCTTAATTCGATTATTCACGCTGCAACATACCCATAAGTTTATTATACTCGTATTGTTTTTGTACTTATTTTACAGGTTTTTGTAATTATTTGTTGTATCGAATCGTTTTTATATTAAGTAATCAATTAGTCACATCCATTATTTTAATAACTCGATACATCATGAGATCATCATATGATTTCATTATCATTTTATATCTTAAGTATTTCTTTGAACATGTATTGATATAATGTTGATTATGGAATTGTTCATTTCTTTTTCTTTCTTTATTAAATTCTTTTATATAGGATGTCACCGCGTCATTATCATCAGCAGCCTAACGCCGTCCATTGCAGGACGAAGGCCTCCTTGAACCAGTTGTACTACACCTGTCAGGTCACCACATGCGTGTAGTAAAAAAAGTTACAAAATACAATATGTACAAAGATTACAGACAGGTAACATTACTGTAACTCCGGATGAACCCCCTGTTGGACGTACCTACATACACTCACAGTGTTTACTGTAATCCTGTATACGTAGGCTTAGATTTTCATAAGTACTTTTTTTTTCCTTCGGGTCATCTACTTTAGGTATTAGATGATGTAAATTAATGGTAGATAGGAAAACAATAAATAACTGTGAAGGTTGAAACCCGTTTTAGTCAAATTGATTGTTACATTATTAAAAAAAAAAATTAGTAGTAGGTCAGGTGTTATAGATTAGGGCACGCCAGGATTGGCTGGAGAGGCGACAAGGTAGCCTCTCCTACCGGATGACGCAGGTACTTACCGGACATGACTGCTTCGGGAAGTACCTGTGTCGAATAGGTCGGGAGCCAACGTCTGTGTGCCATCACTGCGGGGGCTGCCGCGAAGACACTGCACTGCACACTCTAGTGGAGTGCCCTGCGTGGGTGCAGGAGCGTGTCGACTTCGCGGCGACCATAGGTGTGGATAGCCATGGTATCTAGCGAGAGTGCATGGGATTCTGTTGCCTCGTTTTGCGAGGTGATGCTCGCCAAGGAGGTGGCGGAAAGGGGACGGGAGAGGTCTAGTGCTCTCCCATCCCGCAGAAGACGCACCAGACGCCGGACAGCGCAAACTGATTTCCGGCCTCCATGAGCCTGAGGGCGACGGATAGGGCTATCCGCCGCTCTAGCAGAAGCAGGCCCAAGACGGCGGCGCCGTGTTCCGCGTGCGCCTCTATGAATAGTGATGCTACACCACAGCGGGGTCGTCTGTTGTTCAAAAGGCGACCAAGTCTGCCGGGGTGCACAGGGATTTCCTGAGACCCCGGCAATAGGACTATGTGACGGAACACCGTGTGGTTTTAGTCGGTTCCAGTCCAACATACCACCCTAATGGTCCCAGTAGGGTGATGACCCGTGGGGGTTCCCCACAATAAAAAAAAAGTGTTATAGATTACAAACATTATATTACTGAATACATAAAAATATTATAAATAAAAATATTTTTTTCTTTATAAGTACAACAAAATACTTTTTCCTTTTTGTTATCGATAAAAAATATAATATTTGTCTTCACTTTTGTAGTGAACAGTATAAACTAGATATTGAATATGAAAATTCATACACCTTTAATCTTATAATTTACGTATGTAATAGGACACCGAGTATTTGATTTAAGTAAGGTTACCACATAATTATTATATACTCAATGTTCATTGGATAAGGTAGTGCAATGATCCTGTACATATGTAATCGAGCACAAATGTCCTTTGAGAATTATTATTTATATCAAGCGTATTAAGGTCAATGTACAGTTGCAACAAGATTTGACTAAATAACCATTTAAGACGTAGGACTTTTAAGACACGTAATATTCGTATTAGGGAAGTTGACTGCACAACCAAATCATGAGAAAAAAATATCGATATTTTATAAAATGAACAAATAATAATAGTTATATATACATATATACTTTAACAGTGGTATAGGCATGAATGGGCCGGCTTGACCGGCGCGATACCACGGCCTCGCACCGTCCCCTATAGTACAAAAAAAAAAAACTTCATATTTAAAATTGAAATCCTCTTGGATTGGTAACTACCCCTCAATTTTTTTTGTTTGGAGTATCTATTAGGTAATAGCTCACATGTCGAAAATCGTCAAGCCGTCTAATCTCTAGGGTTTATTCAAATTTAAATGGGACCAACCTTGCCTAATACCCAACGAATAAACAAATATTTAAATCTTTTTACAAATGGCTATGTTACCGCGTACCATAAAGACAAAAAAAAACAGACGTATTCAGAACCTTGAGAGTCAGAAAATAGTAACGATTTTTTCTAGAAAATATTGATTAAAATGAAAATAATTTTTTGCCACACCCCAAGGTTGACTGGGAGAGAATGCCTGAGGAATTATGTCCGCCGTTGTACAATATGTTCAATTAGTCGAAAATAAATAATAAAATAAAATAAATTTCTACAAACATTTATGTCATATGTCGTAAATTATGACTCCCACGCGACTTATAAGTTTAGCTATCCTCTAAATGGAGTCAGTTTAACAACACTCTTAAGATTTAGCCCAATTAAACTCTGACTAGAAACGTATATCCGTACGAAGACTGGACGGCATCATGCCGTGTAAACTAAGATTAATAACATCCCAAGTTAAGCTCCTTTCACAAACGAAGATAAATTAACGAATAAAGAAATCTTACAGTAAATTTTACAATTCTTTTCATATTGAATTTCTGTTAATTAGAGTTGCAGATTTGAATACACTGTTTAAAAATGTATGCGATTGGGATAAGGGTTAAAGCTGGGGTTTCGGTCGGTTAGACACTGGTATTTAGTTAGAGCAATGGGTATTTAGATAATTAATTGTATTTCCTAGAAATAGGGTTCCTATGATTTCAAAACACGCTCTAAAGACATTGAAGATTCTAACTTTTTATGTTTTTAACTTACTTAAATGTGTTTTAAGTAACTAATAAAATTTGTAAGTTATCTAAATGCATAAAGGCTGCTAAAATGCATAGTTAAATACAAAACCTGTGTGAAATGTTGGTGTAAGTCCTTGTGGAGTGTTATTACACTTACACATAAAGAGCCATAGCATTTCTAGTGGTTGCAAAATAACATGTGAAATCAATACTAATCAATGCATAGGATAAGATGGGCCGGTGGGTCTAGTGGTTATTGATGCTGACTATTGGGCCGACTGACTAAGAGGTTGTTGGGTTCACATCTCATGTAAGACAAAAAAAAAATGTGATCTTCTAATATTTAACCCGATTCTGTTTGTTCTGTGACCATTATTTGAAATTTTGTAAAGTTGTCTTAAAAAAATATAATTAAATTCCGAGGTCTTCTTTTATATCTGAGATTTCGTTGTGGCGGCGGTGTTAGTGAAAAATTTGTATGTTATCTACTAGTTTTAAAAGTTTTTGGGAAATTTCCAATTTGATAATAAGAAACAAGTATATATGTGCTATGAAACAAACTAGGTTAACATACACCATTGAACGATGTCACGTGAGTTAAGCCGATGGTGTCACCTTTCCCAGATATATCTCAAGTTGTAATTGGTCTGGGACCGTGTCCGCGTGAGATTAGCAATTTGACACCGTTTTGGAACTCATTAGAATTAGATACTTGCTCCGACTTTACTTAATAGTGACAAATACGGGTCCTTTGCATAAAAATAAATTGGATGTCGACATGTGGGTTTTGAGAGTTATTTTTTAATCTATAAATATAATCATTGTAACAGGCTCATGTCTGTGTATATTCACTCGCAGATGTAATGCTAGAATTCTAACTCTAAAAAAGGCTAGATCTTCCGAGCGTACGGAGTTGCGACAAACGCTAGTGTGAAATTAAAATGGCTTTGTTAAAACAAGATTTTAGAATAAGAGTCAGATTATGACTGTCATCGGAACTCTAGCTGTGTACACACAAATATAACACGCTAGATTTTACACTAACAAACATACACTGTTAGTTAAATAAAAGCTTGTTAAAGTGCACTGATATCTCATATTAAAATAATTTAACTTTTCACTGTATAACAAGGGACCACACGAACATTAAATGAGAAGTTCATAATTTCTTTCTTGTCGTATTATTTTTTTGTGTTATTGTGATTAAATTATACAGAATACTCAATATCATATAAAATGTCACCGCCAACACAAAGTGAGATTTGGACTTATTTTAAGCCAGATACATATGTATATAAGACCAGCTGGATAAGGCTAATGGATTTCATGATGCTGATTTATTAATTCAAATGACAATGACAGTCAAGAAAGATCAAAAAGTTTTAGCACTGATGATGAACTCGAGAAGATGTTAATATCTTAGTGGATCAAAAAAATGGGCTAATTTAAATGAAAATCCACTCCACTTCATCGCCAAGATTTTAAAATATGATCGATAGTAGCACTCAGATTTTTATGGCCACCACCAACTGCCGTAGCGCAGCCTCTGCTGACTACACAATAATAATAAATAAATACTCCACACATCTCACACACGGCCTAAGCCTGTTCCCGAACTAAACAGAGCTTGTACTATTGTTACCAGACTGCTGATAAACATACTTATATATTTCTAAATACATACATACAATAGATAAATTACACCCAGACACAGAACAAATGATCGTGCTCATCACACAAATATATGTCCAGGGTGGGAATCGAACAATTTTAGCTGCTATTTTACATTTGCTGCTATTTTTTTTTTGGAAATATAATGCCACAATTTTAAACTTTAATTATTCAAATAATTTTAACATTAAAGATTATTATTTTGATTATTTTTTATATTGTACTTTGAGCACCCATACGTAATTTCATAAAAATAGCCGCATGCACGGATGTGACACTTAAAAAATACACATTGAAATAAAGATTATCTAATATTTATATAGATATTTTACTAGTAGTTTCATATTTAATAATCAATTATTACCCAAACAAACATGGCCTCAAAACAGACTTTGATATTTGTTGCTCTTCCTTTTCCAATACTCCCAATTCCACAAATTAAAATGATCATGTAGCGCAAACGAGAACTATTTAGGAAGGCATTACACAGCGGGAAGCATGCTATAAAAGATACACACTATATAAATTTGGTTTTATTATCATTTTGTTACGTCAGTGTTACGTCAGTGCGCAAAGTCGTTCTATATTAACATGGGATGGTTAGAAGCAGTTAAAGTTAAAATCTGAAGTATCGTCTTTCTGACATATATGACTGTTGCCAGTTTGCTAGTGGCTGTACGCGCACATACGCGACATATTAGGAAATTAAAGGTCTGCTTTTAAGAGCATCTTGCTTCTCAGTTAACTGTGTTCGTTTTTTCTCGTTACTCCAATTTCATAGACTCGATGTAGCATCGCTTCATATGTACTCTCACGACATCCTTATACCGTAGACTGACCATCTTCCGTTCCTGAGTTCAGAGAAGAATATGCGCTTTTGACATATGTATATACGGTGACGAATCATAGATATTTATTACTTTACAGATAACGTCTATGTGCAGGTAACCGTTTACGACAATCTGTCATCTGGTGTAAACACACGTCATCAATATATTTTAATTAGTAAACAATAAAGTAAACACTAGCAAATGTATATCACGCAGTGTTGTATGTTTTTGTTTATGTCGATTTAACTAACAATTTGGAAATTTGAATCTACGTTGTTCTTACAAAAAGGTTAAATTAATTGGTAATGAATATATGAAAGGCTTTGACGTAAACTCGGCTATTGATTACTCAAATATAAATAAATATCTGTTTTAGAGCAAAGCCCTTCGCCGAGTAATTGATATGTTACGCAAAGGCACCAAACACAGTAACACACATCTGTATATATGTACAAAACAAGTCTGTTTCGATCTTCAATATGTTTGAATAGATTTATACAGACATCCAATTAATTTAAAACGATAAAAAAGTTAAAAACAAAACGATAATTGTTGTTTGGTGACGTTTGTGTGCAGACTTTTTTGAGTATCGACTACAATTGGTATGTGTTCAACGTTTCCCATTTCATCGACTTAAAATTGGTATCTATGTCACTTAGATATGTTAATATTGGTGATAAGAATTACAATTAATAAATACATTTCTTAGTGCAGCGCATACTTGTAATTACGTAGCATTCAATTCAACTTTATAAAGAATAAAAGGTTTTATAATTTAAATGCTTTCAAGACCGTCCGAGATGATAGCGAAATTTAAAACAAAGGTCTTGGTCCAGTGCGTCTTACCTGTTGAAGTACCTGCGCTGTCGAGATGTGGACACTAACGGTGGGGCTTTTCCGTCAACTTAAAGTCACTCAGCGGGTTATGCAGCGAGCTAAGCTTCGAGTTTCTTTAAAGGATCATATTTGGAAAGAGATCATCCGACAAAAAAGTAAAGTTATTGACAAAGCTCGTCGAATAAACGCATACTAAAGTGGCAATGGGTTGTCCAATCTGCCGAAAGATGGACATAAGAGCAAAGTAGTTCTAGAGTGAGAGCCTCGGAGCCGCAAAAGGGAGGTAGCCCCCCAGCCATAGGGATTGACGATCTAAAGAAGGATATACTGAATGCGGTGGACCAGGTCCTATGGCGCATGTTGAGAGAGGCCTATGTGCAGCAATCTAATTTTAAATCATTTATTAGATTAGAACATAAAACTAATATAAATAAATAAATATAAGAATATAAAGTAAATTACCCGAGAGAAGTAGAGTAGGTATGTTATTTAAACACAAAGCTATATAAAAGCGGCAAGAGTTCGCTAATAGCTTGTACTACTATACCAGTATTATAATCAATTACTTTTTAAATGGTTATTTATTACACTCGGTGTAATTATAACTCGATAATTATGAAGGGTAATCAAGGCGTTCATATAAAACAGCTAATAAAAAAACTGCCTTTCAACGCTATACGTGGTACTATTTTATTACTTCTTAACTGCCGCTGTACTTCAAAGAATTAGTTTTGCCCAGTGTATTAAATGGTTTTTATATAACTTTGACCTAATGGGTGTTAATAGATTGTTGTGTGTATGCCTGTGGCGTCATAACACCTAAACGGGTGCACCGATTTTGATTAAGTTTTTTTGTCGTTTCTCACTTGAGTATTCCTAGGAAATCTGCTTAGCCGTTTGCATATCATCAGCTTTTTTTTACCTTTGGATTGATCTTCAAGTCTCTTTATTATAAAAAAAAACACGAACTAAGATCCTTGTTTAGTCGAGTTAATAGCAAACATACACACTATATATATGTATATATGATACTTACAATATAAACAGTATATCCGCTGAAAATGCCAAACATGGGTTTAAGGTTCAGTGGTATCAATCAACAAATACCTATATTTATTATCAGAGCAGAAGGTCTCTTTTGAATAAAAACAAAACTAGTGATTTTTGGTTTAATCTTCAAAGACACCTAACAACTATTTATGAGTAAAGGAGGTGACGTAGACCTTACAAACATTCAAATAACGGACACAGAACACCTAAACTCGGTACAACTAATTGTGAACCTAAACACCTAAACCGAATAAAGAAATCTACCTAAGCCATAAACACTATTATATCAAAATGGCTACAAACAAAAACTTACCAAAACCTAGAATAAATAACTACTAAAATAATATTTACATCACATTCATTACTTCTAATAAAATACCTACCCAAAAAACCATTAATCTTATTACCAGGGCAGCAAGTAACAAAACAGCCTAACGTTTGATTACATTGAAAAAACATCGCCTACGTTATGTAAGGTACCACTTAATTTTTATTAACGCCCTCCCACGGCGACAGCGTGAACTAATGGATATATTAATGTCAGTATTTTTTATTAAATGGCGACCTAAATGATCTCTTATTGTTTTTGGACTTTACACACATAATTTTACTGACGCCTATATAACAGTAGGAGAAAACAGAGGCGTTTTAAACACCCCCATTCTGCTAACAATAATTGAAGTCACTCTTTCACAATAGGCTCCAAGACTAGCCGTCAACCGGGAACTCATTGTGTACTGTCTGATAGATAACAGACCAATTATAATAACAGATGGTCTGATCTTACTACTATCTACTACTCTATCGAGAACAACACGGGATTCTTGTATATTAAGACTGGACCGAGGGCACTACGTCTGGACTAGGAGGCCTACTTAGTCATTTGTAGAAATGACGACCACCTAATGAATTTCAGAAAAGGCATGCGACGTTGGTAACTAGTGTATATAACCCCTGATAGTTTAGGCACCTCTCCTATACAATCTTACTACGTTCATATTTGTTTGAATCACGTTTCAACAGCTGAACTGAAAATTACGATTCTAAATTTCATGCGGTTAGCTACATGGTAACAGCTGGTGTTACTCAAAATTAAAACGCAATATAGAAGGGGAAGGACGTACCTAAAGAAAACAGTGACAAATTATAATTCATTTTTTAAAAAAAACTTCAATATCGAAAAAGATCTTAAGAACTAACTCCCTAACTATAATAACGCAAACATCATAAGACTGCAAAATTCTATAACATATATCAAGTAAAACGACTAGGAAATTTCTGCTTTTTGTGATGAAATCTTTATTTTCCAAAGAAACAAAAACAATTTAAGTAGGTACCTGGTCTTTGAAATAAAACGTGTCATCATAACTGTTCGAAATACAAACTGACATCTGAGAGACGTTAAACAAACATGGCCGCCGACATTTGACAAGAAACACGCAGACAGTATCGGCACAGGCGACAATTATCTACCGAGGTCGCCATGAAAAGCTGAATTAAGTAGAAAATAATATATTCCTACGCCCATAACATACGCCAGTTATTTGGCGCCATGGATCTAGGACGTCAATTATACTCGCTCGACCTTAAAATCAAACACAAAGTCCCCTAAATATTGTGTACATAGCGGTGTAATTATACGCTGTGTACCAGCGTGGGTAGTGGGTGGTAATTATATGTAGGGGTTTAACCGTAGATATTAATAATATTGTAATCTGACATCTAACAATTGCATTTTTGACGTTTACATTACATTTGACATTTTCATTGAAAGCTAGCAGATGTTCCTGTTCTCGAAGCCTCTCCATTAACAGGTGCTTAAAAGAAAGTTGAGGGAATATTAATTCAACATTTGTGAGTGACACGCTATCAGGTGTCATTCCTGAGTATTGACGGGATACTTCTCAGTATTCTTTTAATGAGCGCGATACCAAATAATTGTGCTAAATTTAGTTTATTTGCAGTAATCTATGTAAGTTTAATCAGTACCCATAAGTTAAACCAATAATACGGTATTGTGAAGAAAAATGTAAGCAACGCTGTATATTTTATGTTATATACAAAAAATAATATATTTGTTTATACATATAATGAATAAACAAATATAAAAAATTGAAGTCGAAAATTGATGTCTATCCCTCCGAAATAGTCACCATTAATCCACGAGTGGGTGTTTGTTTAGGGTTTTTGGTTGAAACAACTATATAAACAAACAAATATAACGGAAACTATAACAGATATATAAGTGTAGTATTTACTAATATTAGTTAATAGACATTATTATGACTAGCTACACCGGAAGCGCCACGCCACTGGGCCGCCCGGCAAGTGACGGCTAATGGTGGGGTGATAAGACGTCACGGGCTTGATAAGTTTTATATTGGTCACTTGAGTTCGGATCGAGAACGAGCAACACCGCAGTTACTATTATTTAGTGAATTTGATAGTTTATAGCTATAGTCATGTTGTCATTCCTTACACGCTAAAGTAAATGGAAATACTATAAAAAAGGTCTTTTATAGGCTCAATGTATCCATACGTTTTATATTATTTGAAATGTGAATCGAACGACCGGCACAACTCACTCCATTGATACATCAAAATAAACATTTGCAATTTACTTTTGATTGATCACATTATTGGGAAATTACGAAAATTGTGTTTTCTCTGAAATTAAATAATTGCATTAAATTTATACTGACAGCCTCGCTGTCTTCAATGTTCACTCTCCTTTTAAAATATTTTATTTTATTGTAACATTTTTTTCGTTGAATGAATTCTTTTATGTATTCTGGTTGATCAGATGTAGGGTAAGGTAGCGTAACTTACGCAAGTTACGAACAAGGCGGACAGCGCACTTGCAACCCTTGGCACATTTTCACAGAACTCACTCACGTGAACAGGATCTCTTAACTGACACTTTATATATGTATGTACCAAACATAAAACCCAATCAATTGTTTGTCTTGATTATAAATAGTCTTATTGGTGTAATTTGTTCATAATGAAGTTTCATTACAATAATGACGTCCCGATGCTCTATAGACACGTGTGCCTATAAAGTGTCTTTTTTATGCCATAGGGGCAAACTAGCAGACGGGTCACCTCATGGAAAGTGACTACCGCCGCTTCGTTACATAAAGTTGCGATTAATATGCAAGGTCGAGGTTTTTTACATTTTTTTATTTGTTACCGCATAATATCGTGAACCGATGCAGAAAACACTTTTTATTACGCCTCTTGTCATTTCAATTTAAAGAAAATATTTCACCTCTACGGTGTAAAATTAGGGAAGGAGAGTACACGTTGAGTGATATCAATGTATCGATATCATGTGAACTGATCTCTATAAATTATATAAATCAGTTCACATGATATCGATATTATCAGTTAATAACTCAATTAGGTTTTCTTGAGGCTGGGTCGGCTTTAACTTAACGAAAAACGTGGTGAAAAATTGATTGATGAAGACTAAAGCTTTTTACGATTTATCACGATCCCATTGTTTTGATGTCGCTGATTTACTTTTTTTACATTTCAAGTCCAATCGACCTATTTTTCGGTTATACAGAACGATTTTGATATTAGTGTACCGTATTTTTAAATGTGTTGGTTGCAACAGTGCACAACTAAAAATACTTACAAGGTATTTTAGTGTTATTAACTGCTAAGTATAATCTACAAAATATTTGTTTTTTAAATGCCATAAATTATTAATAAAAATCAGTATTTTAACCATCTGTACACGCCCCATATACATGTTGTAGTTAATTGTCGTTGTTCCACCATAGGCTACAATAAGGGTGCGCCGCCCAGGCGCCGGCTGGCCGCCATTTGCAAGCGTGACACATCTCTGATAACAGATGAAGTAACTATCACGGGGGCATTGATCTCAATTTATCGTAGATACCAGGGTTTTTCCATGGAGAAAATGATACGGATTTTATCCGAACAATTGATGATGCTGCTTGAATGAAGAAGCTAGTCGGTTACTATGGAACTTTTAGCTCTATTTAAGAAATTAATGAATGTTCCGATTACTATTTAACTAGCCTAAAAAATCTGCTTGATGATATCGGTGCTATCAACATTTTCAACTCCAGGGTAACTTGTATAATTGTGGCTACCCTAGCCGAAGCAGGCCTGAGACGGTAGCGCGTCGTGTTCTGCGCGCGCCTCTGTAAGTTGGAGGGGAGCAAGGCCCCCGTTTTCGACGGTATGGTCCCCTAATGGTCAGGCGACCAAGGTCTGCAGGGGTTCTCGGAAGCTTACTTCTTAGGGTATACCCGGGTCCTCTGCAATGGACTCACTTGTGACGGAACACCGTGTGGTTTTTAGTCAGTTCGGGTCCGATATACATCTTTACTGTTAGCTCCGGTGAGGTGATCAATGGTGGGGGTTTCCACACGATTAAAAAAAACAGGGGAATAACTTATGCATTGCTAATCTGCATACAAAGAAAATTATTGTAGCGCTACTTGTATACTATCTTTAATTTGAGCATGACTTGTCCTGCTCTCCCTCCTAACTTACAGTGTTGTTAAATTTGGTATTAAATCTGGAAACTTAAAGTCTTACTTTCTAATAATTGCAAGAGAAAACAAAATTGAACATATTTCTGCTTATTTATACCTAAATATTTTTTAGTCTTATTATTATTTGTCAATCCAAAAGTTACCTCTAAGAAATTTCTGGTTCTTGCGGTAAGGCCATTGTCTAAAAGTATTGTTTTAATGATATCCGGAATGAATATAAAATAGCAATATGTATCTATCCTATTCCGTTGAAATACATTACGAACGTTATATAATTACGTTCGTAAAGTATTTCACATTATGATTTCAAATTCGGATGTCTTCAAACATTAAATGTACACAAGAATTAACTTGCTGCAAATATCCAACGACACTAACAGAAGTGACTACTATTTACCTACTAAAAATTCTCCTCATACTTTCACTTAATTGATCCTCGATGTATCATGAGCGGCGTGGGTGATAACCAGTCATCCCATCGATTGATTTTATCACCTCAGTGGTGACGTCAGTAATTATCCCACTTGAATGCATGACGTCCGGGTGTTGAGCTACCGCCTACGATTGAATATCGAGTCTAGTTTTAGGTTACAGCTTTGTTTTACTGTGGATATTAAAAGTTCTGTACTTTTAGTATCCACAGTTAAATAAATTATAAAGGGAGAGAGAAAAGCTACTTTTACTTAGGTTATATGTACATTATGAAACAACCAATCCTGTGTTTCTCTGAGAATCTTAAATAAGCATTTACAAATTCGAGCCACAAAAAGAATGATCAATGATGACGGATCTACTTTTAACCGACCTTAAAAAAGAGGATTGATAAAATGTTAAAACTCATCAAACTTTCCGGGCGAATTCAGTAGTGGGCAACTCCAAAAAACTGCACTGTGGAAAATCTAGTTCTCGTACAAATATAAATGGAAATTCAGTACTTCAAATGCATTTCATCTTTAAATATGTGTCAACACACAAATCGGTTACACAAAAATCGTTTCCCACGAAATCGAGAATCGCGTTTAGCTGAATGATTAATGAACAATGCAAAGTTACGTAAAAACAATGCAACATGATTGATGTTCAGACCGCTCAAAGAACTTTCTATTAAAGTTAAACATTTTAAATAGTTGAAATGACCGGCCTGTTGGTATGTTAGTTACTGAATCTGACTGCTGGGTTCGATTCCCGCACGGGACAAAAATTTGTGTGATGTACAACTAGTTGTCCTGAATCTGTGTTTTGTTTGTGTTCATAGATTGAATGTTTGTAAACTTATTCCTGTAATACCTATGTCCCAGGGGGCGTTACAAAACGCCGGAGTCATTTAAAAAAAAAATACAAATTGTGATTTTTTAAAGTATAGATGTCAAACGAGCATGCTTGTCCCCCGGTGGTAAGTCGCTAGCCATAGACACCTGTAACTCAAGAGTCGCATTGCTTTTCGTGCCATAGTAACACATCGGTCAAGCCGACCCATACGTACCTACGCACGGTTCTGCCACGTTGACAATGTAAAGAACAGAGTCAACAACACACAATACACACACACAATAGATTCCAAATGATGAACTGATGTTTTAGTTAGTTAATAAAATACTACTTACTTTAAAAACATCATTACATCTGTATATACTCGTAAGTACCACAGATATCATGATAAGTTGCAATAAGCTATATTTATGCCTCTCCACATTAAAGATGGAATATTTTCTTCAAATTAAAATAGAACCACTACGAGTACCTTATTTAAAATAAAATAAAAAATTAAAATCAGTTCACAAACATACACACGACTTTTTTTATGCGATAAGATTACGATACGTTTTTTTTTTTATGCATACGAGAAGACGGACACCCGCAACTCAAGAGTCACAAGTACGTTGCCAGCCTTTTAGGTAGGAGTACGCTCTTTTCTTGAAGGTTTGAAGGTCGTATCGGTTCGGAAATACGGCAGGCGACAATTTGTTCCATAAGCCGGTTGTGCGAGGCAAAAAGCTTCTGGAGAAGCGCACAGTGGTGGAGTGATAATCGTAAAGGTGATGGGGATGGATATTTTGTCGCGTAGGACGATGGCGGAAACAGCAGCTGCAGCTGGTATAAGTCCGAACAATTCCTCTGAACACTCACCATGATACAAGCGATAGAGGATGCAGATTGAAGCTACATCTCTACGCAACGCCAAGGTGTCAAGCCGATCAGAAATATCTTGGCAGTCGATGATGCGAGTCGCTCTCCGTTGAAATAAAAAACAGTTGAATGAGGACCTTCTTCTTTTTGAACTCGTTTAAAAACTAAGTCGCTCTGAATTTTATATTAAAGAATCAGTCACCTTGGATTACCAACATGCGCAATTCTCAGTAAATATTTGCTCATATGTTATTATTCAAATAAATCAGGTGTACTTTATTATTCTATAGATAACACAACTTAAAATTGATATTTTAAATACGTTTGCGTGCGTGCATGTGCGACCTAGTCTGATTGATCTATTGTTTGCGCTCCCCATCACCAACCATCTGTTTAAGAAATACCCCTTCTATCTGCCAAATTTCTTTCAAGTCACCTAATTTGACCATTTACTTCCCAATGTCTATATTGGCATCTAAGTCTATATATCTATGTATAAATAAAGGCGATTTAATATTAATTTTTCAATAAATAGAATATATATTAAGAAATGCCATGTAAGATTCCTAAACGCAATTTGACGATCCATCGAACAGGGTTAGCAGACCTAGGGGCCGCAGCCCGACAGTTGACGTAGAGTGTTAAATATACATAACATAACATAAGTATTTTAATAAAACAGCCAGTTTTCAAGGTCAAAGTTAAAGGGATAGCAACCACTACCCTCGACACAAAAGATTAATTTCTCCCTAACATTAATGTCACCTTCGTGCCTTTTGTGAAGTGACGGACAGAGGTCAATATATATGTGTAATATAAACATTTTATCAATATTGTTTTGAGCGAATTCTGAGAATTATGAAGGTTATTAGCTTAATCATTCTTTCTGCCTTAAAACGGGACTCAAACTGTACTGTTTTCTTTTTAATATTTTCCATTTTTGTTCTGTTTTGTTTGTTTACACAATTATCTACTTAGGTGTATTAACTTAATTCGAGTTTAATCGACAATTTTCTTTAGAGTACGTATATGCAAAAACTTGTAATTAGCAATATAGACACCTATCTTTAATGATATAACATAGTTATTAGTATATAAGTCTTTGGAAAATAAATAAATATATCAATAAAATGAGTCTGTATGAATAAATGTAACGATAATTCTATAGAAGTATTAATGTATAAAGTGATGTAACGAGAGAATTTCACAAGTAGTTGCGGCAACTTGCAAATCACCTAACATATCTAGAGTAAGCGTGACAGATTTGACAACAGTTAAGAAAAGTGTAGAAGGAACATATCAGCGCCACCTACCGAAGACAAGTCAAACTACTTAGCAACTACCCTAATGACGTAGTAAGATCCTGAATCACGATAATAAGTTCTCGCACCGATTTGTATATATAAGATCCAACATCAGGCATAATCACCTCTCCTGGTTGGAGAATCTTCCCTTTGGTGTTAGAGGTACAAAACACTCGTTCCTCCATTTCATATTGAGCAATTAGATATGAAAGAGCAAATAATTTAAATTCACCCTCATTGGACATCATGTCTACAAAATAATAAAAAATCCTTTGAAATGGTAAACCTAGTTTTATTTTCAAGTGTTCAAACTTGAAAAGGTCCGAGCGTCCCAAATCAATGCTCTTCATATTCATGAAAATTTGTTCACCCTTATATTGGAATTCGAATAGAATACGAGCCTTAAACATACTGATGCTAATAAAGTCCTATTCATGCCGTAAACTTTGAATAACAATTTAAGTAGTTCATACAACACAACACTGGAGATTACCAAAATTGTACTTCAATACATTCACTAAGAGACAACCAGTACTTTGAACTAAGCGACTGAAGTCACTGAGTAAAATTTGGAACTATTTTTATTTCTCCGACTGACAACAATACGATATAATTGACATAGGGGAATAGGTTACCTGTAGTCACATTGAAGTACATACATACACATACGTATGTACATATGTATGGGGAGGAAGCAGTGTCTCAGACGCCCAGTTTTATTCGCAAATCATAAATTAGTCTGATGTACGTAATAGAGAGCAAGCCTATTGAAGTCATCCGGGCACTGGATGACTGTGTAAAGGTAAGGGTGTTATGTTCTCCAATACAAAGGTAGGAATCTCGAAGAGAAGTGAGATTGAATATTTAGGTAATTTGCCAGTTTCTCTGCAAAATACAAGGATATATTTTATTTTATAATAGTTTAATATTTTAGTCTCCCTTATTGAACGCAATTAGAACACGAATGTGCTTAGTTTTTTAACGTTATTGGTTACATATTTTGTGTATATTTTTACGGATTCAATTTTACCTACGCTCGCTGTGTGCTCTCGCTGCTGTAATTGTAGTACGACAGAATTTACAATGGGCACAAGGAATTTACTCAGTCGTATGTTGAAGGAGTATTAAATAATAAGATATATAATGTTATATCAATGAGAGAGCAATGTTAAGGCTGGCACGGGCCGACTTGACCGCAGTAATATCAAGCCCTCAAAGAAAGCTAGTTCTTTAGCAATGCTTTCGTTGTGTTTGAAGCAAACATTCAAACCACGGACAGAAAAACACCAAGACAATTGTTGCAACGTGTAGAAATCGAAAATAAACGACCTCCGCTCAATAGAGAGGATCACTAACCACTACACCTACAGGCCAATCGAAATGCAGCTGATGTAAGTTTTTAAATTTTGCCTCTTGTTGGGTGAGATTTCTTGTTCCTCCTATTTCTACTTCACTTAAATCTTGCCTCTTAACCTAAAGCATTAGTAGCAGTACCAGCAGAGACCATAAGGGACAGTTCATACTTTACAAAGTACAACAGTCCAAAAGTAAACTACTAACTATAACAGAAAACTCTTAGTAACATAAGTAGAACAAACTTATAGGACATTAGTTGCGGTATTGTCGTAGTAAGGGTATTTATCAGGCAAAGTTTCTATGTGAATAATTTAGGTATCTTGGTTTTGGGCTAGTACGACGACATGTCTCATGAGAATAGCTGGGTTGACTTGCATAGCGGGGTTGCTTTGCTGATATGGAAATTGGAAAGACCGCGCAACTTCAAACTTTTCGTTTTATGTTTTTTTTTTAATGTTGATATTAAGGCAAAGGAGACAGGTATTGTTACATTTTATACTATCATTTAACAGGGTGGGTTTGAAAGGTTTTTTAATAAGTATACTGGTAACTGAAGTAGGGATACCCAATAGCAAAGACTTACTCGCAACTGACATACTTCGTAAATCTTTGTCTAGCAAAGTCCTTGCTTTCGCGATGGCACTTACCAACTTAAAAAAATATATCATTGCTATTTAACTACTGCTATGTAAACTACCGCAGAAAGGTTTATCGAATCTTGCAACAGTTGAATTTGTATTTATTGAGTGTAAGTCAAACAATAAGTTTTTAACGATGAAAGATTCTGCAGTGTTTTCTAAAGCTTTAAAGAAGCTGTTCCGATATCACTTCTAAATTTATATTTATAATTAAGAATCTAAATTGAATGGAATAAAGACTTATAAGAATACTATGCTATTACAGAGTCTGAAGTAGTATAAAAGGACGACGGGACTCTTCAAGTTGGCCACTTGAAGTTTCGAGTTGAAGGCAAATTAATTAAATATTTAACTGACAATGTCCAAATGGGCCACGTCTACTTCACTTCTTTATTAAAAAACATTTTCTGACGAATTAATATAATTTGTCAGTTTGTTTTTGTTTTTGTCTGGAATATTACTTCGTTTGTTTCTCTTAAAACTCTAGCTGAAAGTATACCGAAAGAGGTTGCTATTCTCGTATGTAAATTTGACTGGCATGTTGATTTAGTGGTTAATGATCCTGACTGCTAAGCTGATTTCCTACCACGACAAATTGTTGTGTGATAAGCAAGATCATTTGTTCTGCGTCTGCGTGTAATAAATTTATAATATGTATTTTGACTTTTCGTATCAGACGGCCGTGTGTAAAAAAAAAAACAAAAGCAAATATTTACTCAAAATGCTGAGAGCTATTCTGGACTAGGTGCAGTGTCTCTTAACTTAAGCAGAAATCATTTAAAATATAATATAATAATGATTGATCGTTAATAATATAAGAGTTTTGATAGTTTTTTTTTAGAGGTCTAGAGGAATAGACGGGTCACCTGATGGTAAGTGACAACCGCGGCCCATGGACACCTGCAAATCAAAACCCGTAAGTATGCTGCTCGCCTTTGATGATGGGGTTAGAGGGGTAGGGAGGATGAAAGAAGTGTCTACTACAGAATCTACTATTGGAAGATTGGTATTAAGAATTGGCTCTAACTCATACACGTTCAATATTATCGTCTATAAATTCCAAATTGTCTGAAATAGACATTTTAACGTAAGCAAGTTTCAGTGGTAGAGCCATGCTTTTGCACGAATGGGCCGGCTCGACCGGTGCGATACCACGGCCTCACAGAAAACCGGTTGTGAAGTAACGCTTGCGTTGCATTTCCCCGAATTGAGTGAGGTTTCTGGAGGCCCAATTCCTCCTCCCCCCTTTTCTCTCCCATTCATCTCCTTTCTCCTTTTTTCCATCTCCTCATCCCTCCTCTCTTCTTTCCGCTCCCTGCATCCCTCATCCCTCATCACCCTCAAAGGCGGGCAGCGCACTTGCGACTCTTGAGTTGCAAGTGTCCATGGACGGCGGTGTCACTTACCATCAGGTGACCCGTCTGTTCGTCTGTCCCCCTATAGTATAAAAAAAAAAAAAAAAAAAAAAAAGCAAATTACGTAGTACGAGTTACAAAAATAAAAACATATTTCAGAAAAATCCTGACACATTTCACAATCACAATCACAAGCTTAGTATATAAATAAATACATTTTTCTCTCACACGTGCCTGATTGGATCGTGTTTTCCAATTATGTAGATTTTATTATACTTTTTACACAAATATATATACATATGCATGACGCCCTAACAAATGATAACAATTTCTAAAATGGCATATAATATAATCGACTTGAATTTGAAATTTGAATAATTCCAATTACAATAATTGAGATTTAAGCTAAGTTAAGCGACGGTAGCGTAATGGCTATGGCGTCGGATTTGCGATCAAGTGGTTGCGGGTTCAAACCCCACCCTCGTAGTGCACTACCCTCGTGAAACCCCTTTTTTATCATGTGGAAACCCCCTCCGGAAATCATCCTACTCACTTCACCATACGGACACTTTCGTTGGTTGTCATAGACGCCGTACCTACATCATTAACGTTCGTCACAAAATCGTTACGTCACTTACGAGGATTTAACTAAATTTTCTTGATTGAGGAGTAAAGGGATTGATAAAAAATTTGGGTAGCGAATACTTCAGAGGCTTCTGAGGACTTTGGTATTGTAATTCCCTAGTGTATAGTGAAGTAGCCTTCTATTTATTACTAGGTGTTCTCCGCAATTCTAGCTCCCTTCATGTTCATTGTTGCACTCCTAATAGTCGCAGCGTGTTTTTATATATATTATAGGGGGACAGACTAACAGACGGGTCATCTGATGGTAAGTGACAACTGTTGTCCATGGACACCTGCAACTCGAGAGTCGTACTGCCCATGCCATCTTTGAGGGTGATGAGGGTATGCGGGGTGGGGAAAGAGAGGAGGATGAGGAGATGGGAAAAGGGCGGGGGGAGATGAAAAAAAAAGAGGGGAGTAGGGCAACCCGACACCTCACTAATTTCGGGGAAATGCAACGCAAGAGTTGCTTCAAAACCGGTTTGCTGTGAAGCCGTGGTATCGCACCGGTCGAGCCGGATCGGACAGCATGGCGCTACCACTGTTCCTTTCCTTTCTCAATAAACGGGCCTGCCAAAGCAAAAATATTTTTTTATACAAATCCAATAAGTGTTTCCTTAGATTACCAACGTTCAAACAAACTAACAAAATATTGAGCTTCATTAAAGTATATGTAGATTGTATAATTTTATTGCGTACTTGAATATATTCGACTATGTGTTTATCATGATGAAAGCTTGGTCGACTCCCTAATTAGTTGAGTTTTCCCCATGTACATACATACATACGCTAACGTTTTTATCCCTCAGGGGTAGGCAGAGGTGTATTAAAAATCGAGATTTTGCCAATTAGAAATTAGCCCCACTAACGTTATACGCGGCATAAATACTGTCGGACAGATAGCAGCCCAAACAGTCGAGGGTGGCCCTATTTTTCACACGGCATATACTAAAGAACATAGTTTTGGAAAGGCAGCGCACACTTGCGACTCTTGATGGCGGTTGTCACTTACCATCAGGTGACTAGTCTGTTTGCCTGTCCCCCTATGGCAAAAAAAAAACTTACAGTAGCTGTAGTAAGTAATCCTCCCAAAACCCTCAAATGAAGTTTACATAAATACCACATAGCAATTTTATTTCTATCACTATTCTATATATGAGTATATTTTCTAACACACCTTCTCTGTTTCCTCGCAAGGTCTATATAAAGCTGTCATCTAATATAATATTACCCCCTATTTTTCCCTTCTGTTATAAGGTCCACAGACAAAGGCGACCAACACATATATATGTACATATTAAATGCAAGTTAATGGTCAGTTTCGTTGTGCGGCGAGTGATAATACACTACGGTCGCTTTTATATCACTGCCTTTTATTATTTATCTGTGCCGCGCAGTTGTACGAGTACGAGCGTATGGTTCAGTGGGCGTGAGTAGAAAATCCTATTTTCTTTTTATTTACTTACAGTAGCATAAAGGAGAAAGTGAGAGTCTTCGATTATCGAGAGGTCAAAGAGATCGCAGGGCATAGACAAGAGTGGTGATTACTACACCAATAAGAGCGTTACTACTAAGGGGGGAGTCTACTGGGGTAGGTTGGAGGAGATAGGATTATTAAAGTGGGAATTGCTTATTGCTGGACTTGACAACATTTCGAAAACTTTACGCTCTTAGATCAAAAATCCCTGCCCGTTTTTTTTTTTGTTAATTAAATGTTTACGAATGTCTATTACGACAACGCAAATCAATTCGAGAAGTCTATAATGTATATACATATATAATATCTATAATGTATTTATAATAATAATCTAACAGCTAACAGCTCTGCCTACCGTAATAAAGTGATAAATATTTGTCTGGGTAGAGTATAGATTCAATGAAGTTAAAAAATAATATCAAACTCTGAACTCTAACAAACGACTAAACTGTAACGTTGTATTGTTAGCGTAGTACTAACTTATTTAATAGACTTTATAAACTACAGAAACGTGGATGTGAAGGAAAATTGGTAAAAGAGAATAAGGGGGAACTAGACAAGGTAAAGTTAGAACACTAAATAAAACCAGCTTTCTTTACTGCCGAGAAACTTTCTTGCACAAAATATTTATTAAATTGATAAATATTTAGTAGGAAACTTTTTATGTCAAAATATACAAAAAGGCCTTGGTCTAATGGTTAGTGATAATGTCTGCTAAGTCAGCGGTCATGGGTTCAATTCCCACACAGGAAATTCACAAAAACGTATTCCGAGTCTGACTGTTCGTGTGTTTGTCAAGTCTTCCGCGATACAGGAATCATTCCCAATGCGGGAGTTATGTATGAAAAGTTTTATTTGATAGCTATTAAGTATTTTAACTTGCAAATGAAAATGTAATCGCTAACTTTTGGTAAATAAAGCCCGATTAAAAACCTTATAAAAGTGAAATAGTACAGTGGTAGAGCCATGCTTAAGCACGAATGGGTGGCTCGACCGGTGCGATAACACGGCCTTACAGAGAACTAACTAACTCATACTCTTCTCTTTCTCATTCTTCATCCCACCTCGCCTTTATCCCCTACCCTAATTTAGTCACACACACGCAATAGCGGCAAGTCTATTGCCGCCATCAGGCCACTTATACTATCTGATAGATGATAGTCCAATCTCTTAGTAGTTTATAGTACTCTATGAAGATTTATCTTTTTCCTAACGTATCAATATTACACATGTACTTTATGAATAGCATGCTAATTGGAAAACGATATGGCAATTTGACAGTAATCTTCTTAAATGGTATCATAATAAATTGATTATTTGAGGTCGTCTGTAAAAGTAAGGCAACTCTCATTCGACAAAACATCAGCTGCCAAGAACGAATTTTAAAAATGAATTTAGTTTTAAGCATTACCAAGTTATTTCTTATTACACAAACCCGGCCCGCTGCGCTATGCGTAAATAATATTAGTGCAGATCAATAAAATGAAATAAAATTTTATTTCTATAAATAAACTAAATAAATGGGTCCACTGGGTATACACATACGAACATAATTTAATAATATGTGTGTATATTGCCACGAAATGGTTATAAAAAACCCGTGTGCCGTCTTGCGTTTGTAGTTATTTCAAGAAAAAGTTTGTAGTTATTTCATAAAATGCAGTAGAAGGCAAATTTCATCTTCATAAAATGTCCGTAGTGACGAAACTCCTTTATTTTATACGAATGCGTACAATATATGTTATAAATTCACTTAAACATTTCTTTAGAACTTTAATTTTTCTTGCAAATAAAAAAACATTATTCAGTGTACATAAATAGTGCCGCAGAATTTATTGTAGATCTACTAAAGACTATATTTTTCTGTACGTCGTATTCCTTTATTTGGAACCGTTTCCCCAGCGCACGCCGATATATGTACATATAACTGATTAATTTTTCTGCGACTTAGTTCACAAATGCTGAATTTTTACACTGAAATAAGGTATATATCATAATAAAATATAGCCTATATCACTCAGAAAGACTAGTCCAAATTTGAAAAAGAATGTTTAAACAACACATAGACAATTAAAAATATTAGTGTAGAAGTGTAGATAATATGTACGGCGCTATTGCGTATTTACTTACATTCTACTTCACAACCTCTATTGTCTATGGTGGCATAACATTTCCTTTTGTCACATTACCGTATTGTCGCTTTATGGCATACCTAACTTTTACTCGCCTCCATATGTACATATGTGTGCTTCATATAATTATATTTTATGTTGCTCTTCAAGGCTTGTAATCGTGTAAACATTTCAATAACAGAGTGTTTATATTTGTTCTTTTATATGAACTTATTATACCTTACGGGTACATTTAAAGAGTTTCTTTGTGGGCCTCCAAAATGTTACCTATTTTTTAAACAAATTATCAGCATTGGTAAGTTTTCATTTGCTTTTCAAAAAATAAGGAGTATATATAAAAACAGAGTTTTCCTGAATGGGACGATACGAACATTTAAAATAAATATTTAAGCATAGAACTTATTATGCGGACCACAAATGCCATGCTAAAAATAACTATTATTTAACGTTAAACCAAAGACGTTTGGACACTAAACGTATTCCCTAAATGTGAGACTTTTTACCAAGCAACGTAAAATTCCCACTAACCAAATACAAACATATCAATGTCAGCCAAATGTCATATGATACATACGTGTCACTCTGTAAGGTACCGGATATCGAGCTAACCGGATACAAGTGGTATGATGTTACACGCGAATCGTAGTTCGCGACAAGAACATCACATACACGCAAAACACATACGAGATTAACTTTAGAGACAGTATTGTTTAGGAAAATATTAAGAGGCTGAAATTTATTAACAGTCCTTAAAAAGGGGCTTTACAACTAGTCATGTAACAGACACAAAGCACACCCAGACTCGGGACATTAGCTATTTTCACATCACACAAATTTTCGTCCCGTGCGAGAATCGAACCCAAGACTTCGGGTTCAGTAGTCAGGCTCACTAACCACTAGACCAACGGATCCGTCACACTTATGTTACTAGACGTCTTCGCTATTTGTAAACAAGGATTGGTTGTATTCAAAGTTGCTTCGGCTTAAATAGCGAAAACTCCGGTTTGAAAAATACAATTAATTATTAAGACCTACTTTCGGCAGTAGTTATGAATTTATCTTTGTTGGAATGTCTTTTTTTTGTTGATAAAATACTATATTCGGAGGAAGAATAAAAGTAATAGTAGCGTCTTAAAAGAAATTTCGAGGTTAAACGACTAGGATTTTGCAAATCCACTATTCAACAATAACTCTTATATCATATGTTAAATAAAATGCCATTATTGAATATAATATTTGAAAAAAAAAACTCGTTGATATACATGGTTTCCGATTCCTTTTAGGAAGAAGAAGAATACAGACCCCTACTTTTAAAACTCACGTTTTACTATAATATAAGTAACATGACATGAACACAATACTTCAATGTAAATATTAAATATCGAGTACAAATAATTATACACCTACATTGGTTTTCAAACATCATAATATGTGAGTGGAATTAAAATAGCAAACATTTAATCTGTCACTCTCTCAATGAAGAGTCAACAACTCGTCGACAAGCGAACTTGCAAGTAACCCTTAATTGGAAAGTTGGGGAAGGACGTTAGAAGAAACGGGCGTAAGAGTGAGCTCATATACATAACTAGGTACGTTGGCACATTAAAAAAATGCAATATTAGATGAAACATACTGAAGTCGTCAGAATATGAAGAATGATTATGAAATTTAGGAAATGAAGATTTACAATGAATGGCATACGAGTATTTAAAAGAAAGCGGCAGTTACTGACATATTTTCGCAGAAGTAGATTAGAGGCACATCAAACGCCGATTTTGCCAAACATCATTTTTAGTGCCACTAACATAATAAGAGTTGGAGGAGGCGTTCACCCGAAGAAGGGGTTCTTGCAAACCAAATTATAGATAGAACAGTGGTAGAGCAATACTTATGCACGATTGGGCCGGCTCGACCGATGCTATACCACGACCTCAAGAAACAAAACAACAAAGGTTGTGAAGTGCGTTGCATTTCCCCGATATGAGTGAGTGAGTGAGTGAGTGAGGAGGCCTAACTCCCTCCTCTCTTCTTTCCCTCCCTGTATCCCCCCGTGCCTCATCAGCCTTAAAGGCTGTCAGCGCACTTACGACCCTTGAGTTGTAGGTGTCCTTGGACGGTGGTTGTCACTTATTATCAGATGACCCGTCTGTTCGTATGTCTCGCTATAGTAAAAAAAGAAAAAAAGATAAACAGAATAGATATAATCATAGGTTATATAATAAACATTAGGTTCGTAGGACGTTCTTATTATTTATTTACAAAGGGGACATGCCTATTGGCGTCGATGTATTAATGTCATTAATCAACAGAAATGATAATAGGAATATGTCTGTCATACAAAAAAAGGAACGAAAATAGATATTAACGACTACTGAGAATTAACTATATCGACACCTCACATGTCGAATTCTTTTAAGCCGTCTGGGCTCTAAGCCATTGCTAAGGAACATGTCTGGTAAAAAGGAGAAGTTACAATTATTATGGAGTATATAATTATTATAGAAGTGTAAATGATGTATGCTTCTGGCTGAAAAAGAGCACAATCTATATTCATGGTGACGTAGTTTGTTTAAGGGTGTGAGTAAAAGAACCTTGACCTAAATGTTTGTAAGATGTGCGTAAATAATCTACATAAATAAGTATTTTAATGGTGTATTTTCCTTGGTGTGATTATTACCTGATAAGCGCTGGAAATATTTGAAAGTTTTTTATTATAATATATTGTACATATAAGGTTCTACAAAAAAGGAAAATTTATAAATGTTATCTGAACAATTAGAAAACTTTTCAACTGTCAACTCTCAAATTTTTTTTTTAAGTATGCATGCTAAACGACTTAGGATTAAATTTTTGCTCAGACAAACTATAGTATAATATATATTATCACTATCCCATATTTAATATTTCATTTAGATATATCCTAAGCTTTGTTGGAGACAGGGCCAAATTCCAACTGATTGGACAGTTGCGGTATTAGTCCCAACCTATAAAGGCAAAGTATGGAGATAGGCTGCCAGAACTATCGTGGAATCGGCTTTCTAAGTTCTTTGATTCGGATTGACAGGGCAATAAGTGTGACAACGATAACATTTGGGATGTACAAACAGTATTTAGAAATGGATGGGATGTGGCGGCAGTGTCTGGCCAAAAACTAGAAGGTAATTCGCAAGTTCGTTGATCTGGAAAATACGTATCCTTGTATGGGATGGACAGTTACCTAGGTTCAGACAAGGATGGGTAGCTTCTTCTTGGTTGTATAACCTATTTATGGATACTTTGGATAATGATCAGGTTCTACTTGTTTTATCAGCTGAGGACTTACAGATTGTTGGAAAGCGTGAATGTGGCTTTGAAAGGAAAAGGCATGAAGGTAAATACCAGTAAGACAAACGTTACGGTTTTGAGAAGAATGAAGAAATGACAGAATGTAATGAATGAATGAAATGAAAGTGTAGAGCAAGTAACACAGTTTGTATACGTCAGGATGTTGATATCGAAAGATGTAGGATGCTAAGGTGATATTGACAGTAAAAAGAAAGGCACGTCTAGCAGTTCATAATGGCGTGCTGTTGCCCATATTAATGTATGGTAGTGAGTTTCGTGTTGGCCGAAAAAGGATGAAAATAGAATAAATGCTGCTGAGTTGAGATCTCTGCGAAGTAAGTGTGGGGTAAGACGTTGACAGAAAGATGATGGTAGTTATTCGGAATGTCGACCTGCAGTATTTCCGAACCGATACGACCTTCAAACCTTCAAGAAAAGAGCGTAATCCTACCTAAAAGGCCGGCAACGCACTTGTGACTCTTGAGTTGCGGGTGTCCATGGGCGGCGGTAGTCACTTTACAGCAGGTGACCCGTCTGCTCGTTTGCCCGCTATCGCATAAAAAAAAACATAAGACACTAAGGCCTATGATTGACAAATAATTAAATACATACATATATATGCATATACCACTACGCATGTATCCTTTAAGGGGTAAGTAGAAGTGTTTTAACACTCATATTTTGCAATCATAATTTAGGCCCACTATCGTAAAAGGGAAAAGAAATGCCGTAAACCGGTCACTGTATGACTGTATGTATATATGTATACGGTCTGATAAATAAGTCCGATAGTTTAGTCGCTTTTATGACACCCTCGGGGAGAGCTGGGATCGACCTATTCTATTCCTCCGTGAACCACTGAGTGGCAATCGAACATGCGACCCCCTATTTGTCAGACATACAGCTTTGTCGCTTCGCCGCATATATTATGTATCTGCTATATGTATTTAATTCTTGTAACGTAATTTCATCCTCGTCACACCATACGCATGTAACACCCACACTGATAAGTCCAACACTAGTAATTTTTTCTACCTAAATTAATCAACGTGTAAATAAAAGCCTTCAGGACAAATGATAACATTTTGTTGGTGTTGGCGCCAACCACCCCCGTTCACGTCACGCGTGGGCTTCTAAGGCTGTTGACACGTCACAGCCTCCCAACATTTATTTCAATCTATTTGGCTTACACGTGCCATATGTGATTTCAATTTATATAGACACCTACAATATGTTCATCCGTAGAATTTATTTTTCTTTTTTTACAACTATAATATATATAATAGTAATAACATACCTCATTAAGAATCAACACAAATATCATTTTACACGGTTACGGTATACACAATTGGCGTAGATAAACATATAAAAAAAAAAACCGGCTCTAGAAATAATTCCTGTGTTACAAGGAACTTTAAAAGATACGAACACGTCCCGTGTGGGCATCGAACCCACGATACATACATACGATTACACTTATATGTCTAAAGGGTATATACGGTAAGTACTAAACACTCACATTTTACTTCGGTCCCACCCACAAATTAATGGGGGCAAGCCTGTTGCCATCAACAGGTGGGAATATTAAAAGGGAAGGGTAAGAACAAAACTCAATTTCAAAAAAAAACTCAATTTCTGACCTATCTTTCTATATTAATAAGTAAAGAAAGAAAGAAAAAATTCTACATAACATAATACATAAAAAAATATAGATATAAAAAAACACTTTGAAGTTAACAACAAAAAAACAAAAACAAACAATAATCTAAAAACAAAAAAAAATATGCATTGTGCTAAGACAGAAATACAATACCATTACGTATATTTTGTTGCGTTGATTCTCAGTAGCTTTATATATATAAAGAATTGAAAATTGTAAATGCCTACAGTAAACATGATATATTTTTTACATGAAACAGTATAATATAAAAACAAAGATTATTTATACACACATACACATGGTCAGGGTTAATAATGCAATTTCAAATCCTCGCACAGAATTAAATTAATGCATATTTTATCTGTGCAGTGATTATTATTTTCGGCCTGTCTCGTCACTATTACGTTGTCTATGAAAGCTAAGGAAAGACGCTGATGATGGTGAGCCGGGTGATTTAAATTGCGTACTAATAAGAACAAATAATGCAAGAGAAAGAAATGTTACTTGATATATATATTTGGTATAAAGTGTTTAAATGTTTTTGTGAAGTCTTGTCACTGCTACTTCGCGATGTTATCAATGTATGCTGTGGTTTGTGTTCCATGGTTGATAAATATTACATACTAGGAGCAGAAGTGTTTTTTTTTTTTTTTGTTTGTGTGTACATTTATTTGGTTACATGTCTTGATCATCTTTGGATAGAGTATTAATCGAAAAATACACGTCACACATACGTACGCTCACGCCTGTATCCCGTAAAGGGTAGTCAGAGGTATAACACCCATATTTTGCCAATAAAAATTAGATCTCACTAACGTAAGCAAGCCCATTGCCGTAAAGAAATGGGGACTTTATGACTGTATACATATCGCCTGATACATAGCAGTTCGATAATTGAGTCACCTGTTACGAAAACCACAAAAAAAAAAGTAAAAATAAATTTGAACTTAGGTACGAACCAAACCTATAATATGTCATCGCGGTGGAGACAATTTTCCGTGAAATTAAATCATGACCCACTTGTTGCTATTTCAAAGGCGATAAACATCATATATAATTAATCACTCCTTTCTGTGCGAACCCATGTCTACAGATTTGGTAAGGATTTCAGTTTTTGTGAAGCGAAGATGACAAGCCACTGTACTTGTGTACTCACGAACGAAATTGAGCCACGAAACACGCTGCTTTTTTAAAAGCGAATATTAAACAAAAAATACTGATTAAACTCATTTAAAGTAGAAAACATAATCGCTATAATGGTAAGGGTGTACTGTCCAGCGTGTGATGCCCTAAGAGACTCACTGGTACTCCACATACCTACTTCCTATCAACTTTCTATTCACCGCCCATGGGTACATGCAACTCAAGAGTTGCAAGTGCGATGTCCGCTTTTAAAGGTGATAAGGGGTATGAGGAGAGGAAAAAGGGGATGAGAGGAAATAAGGGATGAGAGGAGGGGAAAGAGGAAAGGAGGAATTGGGCCTCTGGTCCCCTCACTCACTCGGCCATACAACGCAAGCACTGTTTGTCTACCGGTTTTTTACGAGGCCGTGGTATTTATTACTCCGGTCCAGCCGGACCATTCGTGAAAAATTACGTGAAACGATAAACGATTTATAAAAGCGCTTCTCAATTAACCACCTAATTTTTTTGTGTATTTAATGTCATCACCACTTGGGAATCTATTTTGAAAATGCTTTCACTACTAAGGCGGAAAGTTAATTGACAGATGTAAAATCTAATACACTTAATCATTATTTAAGGCGGTTAATAACCTACTTTTTTGTAAAGACAATTATATTTTCTGTATTCAATTATTTTTTTCTGAATGCGATTTTTAAGTTTTTTTTCCGAGTATTTCGGTTTTTTTTTTAATATTTTATGGCCAGTGTGCCACCCAAATAATTATATTTTAACCGCTCTTCTTATAGCCATTTGTCAGCTGGAGATACGTGACACGAATAAAAGAAAAAAACTGTAATTAATGACGTAGACGCCAAAAACATAACAACAGGATGCCTTCTAGTTTATTGTACAGCTTTATCTCCTTTTAATACTATAAGATCGAAAGAGAAAACGACAAATTTATTGCCGTAACATCAAGAGCGACAGCACTTGAAATTGGTTAAAGTGTAAATAGGTTTATATTCCAGTATAAAAAAACATGTTGCCACGTACGGCCTTAAAAGTGTTAACCTTTGCCCTTTCGATTTGCCTCGGGAAAAAACATCATGGAATATGTCGGGCATGTGACGCTAGCTGAGAATTTTCATAGCCTTTGCACAAATGTCTAACGTATTTTATATAACGATATGATATAGAATTGTTTTCACTGAGTAACGTAGTAAATAATATTATTAGTATAAAGTTGCGTTTTTATTACTTATTAGTGATTTTGGATAGAAAGTAAATTTGACTAAGGGACAGTTAGTTTTTAAAAAAAAAAAACTGGAAAAGAAAGCAATTAACGATAAAACTCTACAGTACTATATCAAAGCCGCAAAAAAATATCGAAAAAATCAGAATACCGTCATTATACGTATAAATAAAATTTTACACTTATAAATAGGGTATTTTGTTAATTATCGATATGGCTATTCTAAGCTTATGATGTATTTTTTGCCCTTGAGGACAAATAGTACCAGGGAGTTCTATTACCTTCGACTTTAGATATAGTCAAGTGCAATATTCTCGCAACAGAGACTTAACCATCAGCCTACGGTAGGTATCATCACCCCGCAACTGTATTGATCGATTACATCTGTTCCATACTTAAATCTTTCCAATTTAAAAACAGGTATTATACGAAATAACCCTGTTTTAAAATATAATAAAAATTATAGATTAATATAGTGTAATCAGAATTATGGGTTGCTTTGTCAAATAATAACTTAATATTAGCATTTCATTGAATCACCAAACTTACTTCAATTCTTACCCCTTTTTATAGACTAACAGATATCGTAAAGGTGATCGTTATTTCGCATACACATCAAACCGTTTTAAAGGAACCTTCTTTGGAAATTTCTAGACGCAAAACTAGTTAAGGCTTCAATTTCTTTGCGAGAACGTAAAAGTTCGAAGTGGGTGTTACTTAGAAATAACCGTTGGTAGAAATTCAACACACTTTTTACAATATATGAGCCATATTCTTTTTGGCATAGCAACAAACGTTTAGAGTAGATAGAAGGAATATTATAGAATGGAATAAAAAGAATAGGAATAATATTTATTTTGTTTCAATGAAGGAAAATTATCAAGGGACATTAAGCGGATATCTTGGACGTCTTCTGTACAATTTTGTAAATATGAGTAGAGAATGAATTTCATATTTTAATGTTGTTAAGTACATACGTAAATACATAATAAACTTAAGCTATTTTCCCTTAATGTTGTTGATTCTGCTTACACCGAAAAAAAAATAGCGAGTATCATTATTAACGTATTCTATTATATTATAATAGAATATATTTTTGTAAAGCACAAAGTAATTCCTCATCTTTACACGTTTTTACACGACTGCCCAGAAAGGAGAGTAATGTTGTTTCTTAATTCTACCATAACTTCAATATACGTGAATATAACGAATAACGTATATGCACTGATAACCCATAAATTTAAATGATTATAGTATCAAAAGGGGGGGAAACAGCGCTGATTATCCCATAACACATAATAATCACAAGGTTCTATTTTGGGAAGAAATTACTTTACCCAAGTACCTATTCTGTATAAGAAATCAATTACGTACTGTGTCATTGGCATTTTGTAATGATACTCTGTGTTGCAATAAATACATGAATTATGTACTTATTTATTCTTATGTTGAGTCTTAACAAACATACAAACAACGGACACGAGAAACACCTAAACCCCGCAGTGGTACTGGCTATAATTATTGGGAAAAAAAAAAAATGTTTGTCGATTAGCGCGTAGTTACCTTTTTGGCTTCAGTTGTGTTTTTAAATTATATATTAGTAAATTTTATCAAATTCAACCAAGGCACCTCAAAGGTTTTGAAGTCTGTAACATATAAACAAGTTAATTTATGTTAAAATTTATTCGAACCTAAATAAACTAGAAATTCATTTACTCGACTAAGAGAGATGAGGTTTCGGTAACTGTTGATATACGTACGATACAGATATACAAATATAGGGATTTCTGTTCAATTAGGTTGAAGTTTGGACACCCGCCACCTATGGCAAGGGCAACTCAAGAGTCGTAAGTGTACTGGCTTTGAGGGTGATGAGGAGGGGTGGGGGGAGGGGAGGGTTGAGAGGAGTACAATCACTCGCTCGGAAATACAATGCATGAAAATGAATGCATTAATAAATATTGAATACTATACCACAGTTTAACTTTGCATGATGTACCATATCGCCATCGTACCTGAAACAGAAACATACGTTTAATGAAAATAGAAATTAATGAAAAAAGCAGGCCCTCACTTTTTTAATACCAAATCAGACTCTCTCCAGAATCACTGGACAAGTGATACTAAGAGCGGCCGTCAAGCACTGCTTTATTACATTACATAAACGGGACAACGGCGCCACTGTGCCAGCTAACATACATAATAATACACAAATATGCTTCTATTACGGCGGTTTCATAGTATGAGTGAGTCAATAATGAGTGTGTTCTCATTCTAGAAATATCTAAACTTCAAATAGCTACTCTACATAAATTATATTTTAGCTTGTTAATTTATGTAGATGTGTATTACATATACATTTAAACAACTATAATTTTGATCATGTTATAGGGAAGGGCCTATTGCCGTCTCATTAGGACACTTTGGGAAGGCCACGATGTAAGCTGGATATTTTTGAAGTTTTTTATTACTGACAAAGCGTTCATATATTTTTCTATAAGTTATAATGTCGTGTAGCATATTAAAACTACAAAATTATAACCACGGCAACAAGTATAAATAAAAAAATCCACCTGATGGTAAGTGACAACCGCCGCCCATAGACAGCTCTTACTCAAAAGTCGTAAGTGCGCAGCCCACCTTTGAGAGGGATGAGGGAGTGGAAAGAGGAGAGGGGGATGAGGGGAGGAGAAAGAAAAAAGGGGGAGTTGGTCCCTGATACCCTCACTCAATCGGCAATGCAATGCAAGTATTGTATGTCTTCCGGTCTTCTGTGAGGCCGTGGTATTAGTCGTGCCTAAGCATGGCTCTCAAACGTAAAAATCTAACTGAGCAGTTATTCTTAAGACATAACTAGAGACAATGAATTAAGACTTAAAAATTTTAATCTATCGGTTCATCCGTTAAGGATCTATTATGTATCATATCTCACTCCTCTTTTTTTGCCGAGGGTTATTAAATAAAGAACCTGCTACGTCAGGATTTACTTAGCATCATATGTTATGTAGAGTAGGTTTCGCCTAAAATGCCCTGTTACGCAGGAATACTTTAAAATTACAAACTTCAAATGTGATGTAATCAGTATAATAACATTACATTATATCAGTGGGTGCTTTCACATATTAATTGGATAGTGTAAGCCATAGCTACAGCAGGTCAATGTGTCAAATTGTCAAATTCCTAATAATTGGAAAACAAACGAACATAATATTCATTTGAGAACATAAGCCTAGCTAGCGGCATAGAGTTACCGCACCACAAAATACGACAAGTGGTTAACCGATATCACACCTTTACAAAATATAATTCGACAATGATATTAGAGTATCGATATATTACTCATACAATGTTGCACACTTGTGAACCCATTATGTCAAAAGTGTCGTAAAGTGATTGATGGCTGACACAGAAATACAGAATTTAAAGATAATATTTTGTACAGTTTAAATATACTTTGATGCAAATAAATACTCGTCATTTTTGCTGCGGGTTCAATCTATAATTTAACCGTCTACCACCATGGGGATGGGGAGTCAAAAAGTTGCTGAAAACATCACGTGATTGATTGACGATCTGTAATGTTATTGTTATCGATAACAATAAAGGTAGGCTAAATTATTTTTTCTTGATAATAAAAAGCTTGTCAATAGCTACAAAAGATAAAGAAATATGGGTGAAAATAAGAGTAAAAGGTATTAGTTTTTTCTATCTATATTTAAATGCAGACACTACGAGTAAACACACAACACATCGCTATCTAAGAACATCGTAAACTATCGATTTGATAGGAGGGATTAGTTGCTTTTTATGTAAATACATGCACACATATTATCCATAGAAAATCGCAGACCCATGCAAACAGGTATAATATACACATAGAGCCATACTTAGGCACTAATGGGTCGGCTTATACCACGGCCTAACGAAAAACTGGTTGTGAAACAACGCTTGTTTTTCTGAGTGAGTTCCTTCTGCGGGGGGAGGGCACCTTCAAAGGACGGACTTGCAACTCTTAAGACGCAGGGGTACAAGTGCGGTGGTAGTCACTTACCATTGGGTGACCCGTCCACTTATTTCCCCCTTATACTATATACAAAATAAATCCAACCCGCAACCTCTGACGTTCCGTTACGATACATCAGTTGTCTTCTAAAATAGAAAGTCTCAAAAATTGCCTTCATCTTGGTCGGTATATTCGTTTTATGAATACTTACACAAGCATTTAAGAAAAATCAGAACACTATTCAAATGTATCGTGACAACCAGACGGAACTGAATCAACAGGTTCAGTCACAGACTTTACAAGGATATTAGTTAGTGAACTCTATGCACTGATAAAAAAATGCAATAAACTATGAAAGAAAATGTTTTGTGTCGATTTTCTCGCGATGTTACTATGTAAACACTTACATTTAACAACAAATTCAACGACTGCATTTTACATTTTCGTTTGGTGTAATATAGATTTTGTAAAATAATTTAAACAACTCGAAACAGAGCAATCATCAGGTTTTAAGGGCTCTTCCAAAATTATAACAAATTTGATTTAAATATTACATAACATTTAAACATTACTACCATTATATAAATGCGAAAATTGTATAATATAATATTTTATTTAATATAGGGTTTTCAACAAAGTAATGATTACACAGTAAGTCTTATTTATTTATTTCCGCATTCCTCCAATTCAGAATAAGTCTACTTAATTACTTTACAGCACAATGAACAACTACCAATATAGCTATAAATTGTCAGTGGTAGAGCCATGCTTAAGCACGAATGGGCGGGCTCGACCGGTGCGATACCACGGCCTCATAGAAATCCGGTTGTGAAGTAACGCTTGCGCGTTGCATTTCCCCGAAATTAGTGACGTTTCCGGAGGCCCAACTCCTCTCCTTTTCCATCTCACCTCATCCTTCCTCTCTTTTTTCCCCTCCCCGCAACCCCCATTCCTCATCACCTTTAAAGGCGGGAAGCGCAATTGCGACTCTTGAGTTGCAGGTGTCCATGGACGGTGGTTGTCAGTAACCATCAGGTGACCCGTCTGTTCGTCTGTCCCCCTACAGTATAAAAAAACAAAACTACTCATCAAAAATATTTTTAGAAATCATCTCTACTGAAAAAATTGTATTCTTCTGCGGAGGCGAGACCTACTAACTGTCATTTCAATGACAAAGCCAGACAGAGTTAATTTCATTCACAAAAATGGACACCATCCGCCCAGTGTGAAGGCTACCGTCATGGACTACTGTCTGCTTAAATTGTAAGTAATTTAACAAATAATGTATTATTACTTTTCCATTACTGATTGAAGTTTATGAGCAAACAGAGCTTGCTGTTAATACAACAAATTCCAACATGGTGTATCAGACACATAGCAACACATACGTGTATTATAATATGCTTGGATTGCGAATCAATTCCATTAAAAAATGTAAGATATTAAAACCTAACGAACGTAGGATGTAAGTTATCTCAAATCTTTACTGTGTACCTTAAAATACATTTATGAATTGCTATTCTTTTTGCTAACTATTAATATAAAGGAAGACCAGAAATAATAAAAACAATACCTAAAGATAATCTTAAAATCATTTTGACAAACGCGAATGAAAATGTCTTTACGACACACAATAATAGATACGAAATTAGGTCCTGGTATTTAGGGGATTAGAAATTCAACAGCTACATCTAAATAATTTCGTAAGCCGTAACTTTCAAGGTGATAATTCAATTTATTTATTTATTCATATTCGTGAACAATAGTAGTGAGGTAAGGAAAATGGTAATTTGAAACTGTAATATACCGGCCGAACAATTCTAAATAAACATGGTTATTTACGTGTTAGACGAATGGCACGGCGATACCACGGCTTCACATAAAGCTGGTTGTGAAATTAGGTGATGTTTCCGGAGGCCCAACTCCCCTTATCCCCTGACCCCCCGCCCCTTTTCCCATCTCCTCATCCCACTCACTTTCTCCTCCCCGCACACCCTCATATCCCTCATAACGCTCAAAGGCGGGCCCTTACAAATCTCGAGTTGCAGGTGTCCACGGGCGGCGGTTGTCACTTACCATTAGGTGACCCGTCTGTTCGTCTGTCCCCCTATAATATTAAAAAAATAAATATGTATATTTTTTAATATATATTGCATCATAACGTAAAAAATATGTAAATAAAATATAGAGTTCAGAAGTTGTCCACCTGAAGTCAGGTGTAGTGCAGACACCGACACAGAATACGACAGCAGTATTGCCAACCGAAGTCTATTTGCTTGGTTTGATTATTACCTGGCAGATAAGATAAACTAGGTCTAGCACATAAAAAACGATTCTTTGTAGCTTGACTTTAATTCTGCACCTGTATTCAGGGCGTTACACGTTTCTTTTATCATCTCGTATACCAACCTACTTTGTACAATGTCAGTTCACTAGTCAAGTTACTATTTTTTAGATTAACATAAATATATTTTAAATCGGTTTGCGTTTACATTCGACTAGCACATGTGTATGTAGGTACTAGCCGCTCCTCGCAGTTTCAGTGGCATTTATGCTCACTGCTCCACTCCTAAGAGTTGCATCGTGATGTTTTATAGCCTATAGCCTTCCTCAATAAACGAATTATCTAAAGCAAAAAAGAAAATTTACAAATCGAATCAATAGTTCCTGAGATAGGCGCTTTCAAACAAACAAACTCTTCAGTATTACTATTGTAGTATAGATTTATATCATTATTTTTTACATGCATAGTTAAACTAACACATTTTTCCCTTCGGAGTACCCAGAAACAACAGCCCGCCATTTGCTATCCTTGGTTGCCACCGCTTCCTCTACTGTCAATAATTATTAGCAGTTTCATTATATTTCTGAGTTTAATTATTAATTCTATAACCTATAAACCTGATGTACGGACCCGAAATCGAGGATAAATGAACTTGGTTCAACAAAAAACTAGTGCTTGGTGAGGCAATTCCAGTTCACTATAAACACATCGTCGAATAGCTCTGGCCAAAAAGAATAATTTTATGCAGTATTTACTGTCAAAACAATACCCAGAAATTCCCACGTTTGAGTTTAAACCTCGCGGAAAGCTTTTAAACAAATGAATTAAGCTGTTTTTAACCTATGTATACAGAAATTTAATTGAGAAGAGTGTACACAAAGAACTATGCATCGCTTGTGTGAAATATAACACAAAGCTTCAAAGCTTGCTCTACAGTCCACGGGATTACAAGTCCAGCAGGTAGTTGAGGCATATTTATAGAGATTTTTCATCCATTGCTGTTTTCAGATTTAGTTTTATATATTTTATTTACACTTCAAAGGACAATGTTGATACAAAGCGATAGACTTTTAATCCAGTGCTTAGGAAAATCGAAGCTTGTTTAAATTCTTATTGTTAAATAAATAAAATAAAATGTAGCGCCTTTTCAATGATTGAGTTGACAAAGTGCAACCAATAACTATGATGGTTTTCACTGTTCAAAGATGCATAGTTCCTATTGGTTACTTTAGTAAAATCTCCTTAACTGTATCATATCTGACTACTATAAATGATAAAGTTTTAGATTGATGTTTGTAACTTAAGCCGGGCCAGAACAGCTAAATGGACAGCTCAAGAGCTTGACTATAGTCTGGAATAGCACAAAGGCTATTTTTAATTCACGAAAATGTTCAGTTCTTTAAGCATCATTTTACCAAAACTTGTTGACCTTTTATATCAAAACATAAATTAATGTTCTATATTTTTCTAATGACAGAACCACATTTTATATGTGCCGAAAAAGCCAATAATAAAACTTTATAGATATAAACAACAAATCTTATAATTAGCTCTAAATGTATAATTAATAATATAATTTATTGCAGATTTATTTTTTAAATAATACGTATTATTTGACCAGCAGATGTTACGTATAATTTTAAAAAATATTCTAAGACCGTAGATTTCCAAATGTAGTTGCATGCCTATTGCGAAGCAATATAGCGCGGTTTGACAGTTATTTTCTTTTTAAACGAAATAGTAGTGTCAGACACATTGTAAAGGCGGGGTTATATTTTTAAACGACATGTAGAGAAATAATATCACTTCAAAATTTTAATGTTTTTTTTTTTAGTGATACTATTGACTGTATGCCTGAACTGTGCACCTGCCTTTTTAATATAATTAGGTTGACAGCAAGCGTACTAAATCCCCATTCGGATTTCTACTCTTCTAATATAAACAGAAACTCTTCCACCACCATAATAGACATTTATTATGAAATACTCTCACGCAATGAAAAACTAAAGAGGCATAAACTAACTACTTTACTCAGCCCCTGAAACCTATCGGCCATTATCATAAGCAATAAAAGTCTTAGCCGTCATCAGCCATCGGCCATAATGAACCATTTACCTAAAAGCCTTTATTACCAACAGTCAAATCTGTATTACTTATATAATTAATCCACTAGGTAAAAGGAGGTTATATTTTCGTGAGTCTAAATGCATTTTTGTTCAGGTTAGACACCCACATCTAACTGATGATCTTGAGTTGCAGGTGTTCATGGACGGCGGTCGTCACTTACAATTAGGTTACCAGTCTGTTCGACTGTGCTCCTAAATAAAACAAAATTAAATTCATACAGGCTTGCTCCCCATAACGTAAGTGGGATTAAGTTATGATGGTGAAAAGTGGGCTTCTCACGGACACGTCTCTACCTACTCCGTCGAAGATAAAGGCTTGAGAATATGTATGTTGGTATGCGTCTTACTACTTCTCTACTAAAGGAACACTACTTCAGTAGCTGAGTGGTGAGGCCTCTTACCATACAATCAGGCACTATATGACTGTATACATACTGTATGATAAAAGCAATCTAATTCAAAGATCATGCAAAGATCTGGTGTTGCCCTATCCCACTCCACCGAGTATCACACGGTAAAAATATACATACATATGTATGTATTAATGTATGTATTTATAGTAAGTACACATAATCATTCTGTACACTTACTGTATAGAGTATTAAATTTGAATGTTTAAAAACAACTATTTCTTACTTCTTCTATATCACCCGAAGTTTTAATCTCTTAGGCATTAATCCCGCACCTTTACGATAAGGGCACAAACACAACCGCTAAAACTTAATAGCGTCCTTGATTTCGATAAGCAAAATATCAATCAAAGAGTTCAGCAATAACCTCAGCAACCACCTTTAAAAACATGTAATTACAAGCTATTTAAACATAGATAAATCAATTGAAAATCTGTTCACACCTGGCGCCAACAATGAGAAAGAAGTGTACTGACCTTTCCGTAACTTTTCTAGAACATACAATTCTTTTGTAAGAAAACCATATGGTTTTATGAATGTTTTTTTCACATAGACTTTTGTATTTTTTTTTTTTTGCCTAACTACGAATATGAATAGTTACATTTTTGATGTTTCCATTTCATAAAATTGTTCAACAATTATTTGAAATCGTCTTAGTTAAAAAATATTTAAAGTTATAGATCAATACACACATATCATCGCAACTAAAGGTAATAATTAAATACCTGCCTGTGTTGAGCATTATAGGGAGAAATCGGGCGAACAAACTCATGGTCACACTTTTGAATTACCAGATACATATTACAATATTTCGTGTACAAAAAAATAAGTTTTTATGTATAGTGTATATTTAATTGTTAAACAACTACAACAACAATTCAGTAGAAGAAGTACATCACCATTGATATTAGTGTAACATAAGTTTAGATAAGTCAGACCTATATATTTTACTTACATTAATATATTTCATATGATTTTAATGTACTTTTCTCAATTTGTGAACCTGTTATTTGTTTATACTTTAAAAATTGTAATGTGTTTTATTATTTACAATAAAGGACATAGTATTGTATTTATATTTAAATTTAGAATTTTATTTACGTGATCATGGTCAACAGTATAATGACAAAAAAAATATACGGCTACAGATGTAACCAACAGTCCATCTACTTCAGTAGGAATTAGAGGACTGTTGGACTTGTATACTAAAATCTAAGAAATATCTACTGCAGATTCGTGTGGAGATGCCAAGCTGGAGATATTCTTTCTTAGAGAGAATAATTATTCATTAATAGAGTATGTAATAATTGTAATTTGACCAATTTGTAATCATCTATTCAAAGGTTGTCTGGAAGAGATTTGAGATACGGACTGTAGGAAACACCACTTGAGATATGAGGAAAATATTGTATCCTAAAAGTTTGTTTACCACATTTGACTAAACATTTGTGTGACCACCAATAGTAATGGCAATGGTAAAGGGCTCCGTTTCCGCATTTAGACTCAGTGTGTGACCACCAAATAGTTTTCCGAGTTTGGTGTGTTCTTTGTGTTCGTAATGCGTATGTTTAAAAGTCCACAGCGACACAAGAATACGTCCTAGAGCCAGAGTAGTAAAAAGTAAGTAGAGTACATTAATCGATATATTTTTGAATAACATGCTTGGTCAGTAAAACCTTTAACAATAATTTAATTCCAACATCTTAGATGTCCTGAATTTAACGCTTCATTATCGTTTACAAATATTCTCTAAACTCATAAACGTATAGAAATTCCAGTTATTACTACAAATATTTCTAAAGTTTGTTTGTAGTCGCTCTATGATTTTATGTGGCTATGTCAAATCTTGAGTAAATTGTTCCAGGAATAATAATTTGGTTAATTGTGTAACAGTCAGTGCACATCTGCTGTTATAAGACTCACTAAATTAGACTAAAATTAATTAAGTACTGCCAATTGAGTGACCACGTTTAATATTATGAAAGCGCAAGATTAAAGTTATTTTAGTTTGTCGGAACCAAAATTGGTTAAGTTACTCAACGTAGTCAAGTTCGATGCAATAACAAAATAGCATATCTATTCGAATTTCTTAACCCGAGTGAATTTTATAAGTATCTACTATTGAAGAAATGCCAAAACTAAAAACTGAACCTTGAAGAAAAGAGCGTACTCCTACCTAAAAGTTAGGCAACGTACTTGTTACTCTTAAGTCTCGGGTGCCCAATGGCGGCGGTAGTCACTTAACATCAGGTGACCCGTCTGCTCGTTTGCCTGAATCTATTCAAAACTAACACACCGCCAGTATCTCCGTAATTAACGCAATCGCCTATTATAATTTAGTCTGATTTACGAAATAGGGCAATGCAAGGTTATTGCGGTCATCCGGGCCTTTGATTGGGTTTGGAAAAATTGAAGAATATTGATACGAAAGGGAGGATAGCGAGGGTAGAGGAGGATAGTAAAGTGGGAAGGAAAGGAGTATTTTTATAGATGGATTAGGAGTTTTACCTCCCAAGCAAGTCAAGATCGCTTACCATAACTATGTACACTATAAACATATAAAACTACTACACTATGTTTAAATCCACCAAGACGCCAAAGCCTTTGGGCGTGATGCATGACATAGATACATACATACATAAATACATTCTTATATGTCTCTATGCACTCGAAAAACATAACCCTCCTTCGTGCGGTGGGATAAATAAATATTTACTTTCAGCTCAGAGACAGACATGAAAATGTAATTGAATGCCTAATACTGTCAATAATACTTGAGCATTTTCAGTGAGCGCTGTGCGTGACGTTGACAATAGTTAGTGACGGCGCCGCATCGCGCTAGTTACGCGTTACGCGTCTGCGCACCCACCGTTAACCACAAGCCAGGCTAGACAGGTTGCGTATTTTACACCACTACCTTGGCAAATAATCACACATTTCGCCTGATAGCAAACGGTAAAACAATAAATTCAATAATACTATTTAAACGTTGGGTAAAAGGCTCGCACCTCCCGTCTACAGCCTGTTCGAGTTTAAGTTTGCAACTCATTGCTTACACTTCCCAATCCACCCAAATGAGCAATTATTTTTATAATATAAAGGGAGAGACGAAAAGACGGGTCACCTGATGATAAGTAACACATGAAACTTCAGCGGAGAAATGTGAGGAAGGGAAAGAGGAGAGGGGGGATGATTGGAGGGGAAAGAAAAAATGCAACATAATCGTTGCTTTAAAACCGGTTTTCTTGGAGGTCGTGGTATTACACCCGTCGAAGCCAGCAAATTCCTGCCTTTTTTTGTGTGGAAACCCACACGGGTCATCAACTCACCGATGCTTTACAGTGATAAGCTATGTCGGACTCGAACCAACTAAAACCACACAGTGTTCCTTCATGGAGTCTTCTGACCGGGGCCTCAGGTGTACCCTACAAAGGAAATCCCTGTAAACACAAAAATATCAAAAGGACCCTGAAGAGGTAATCATGTACGTTGTTAATTAAGTGAAAGAAAAATGTGGGCAGTGCGTCAGACAATATTCCTAGGAAGTCTTGCCAACTCGTAATTTAAGAAGGATGGGATGATAATTGAAAAATGACAACCGATATTTTGTCGTATTGCGTAAAGCGTAACGCTCACGGTGCGACTGCTAAGATATTTTAGTTATTTTAATAACTAGATATTAGCTAGTTATAATAGTTATTATAGTTAGCTAAAGGCAGACAGCTAGTTATTATAATAACTTCTAGGTACTATAAAATATCTTAGCAGTCGCATCGTGAGCGTATAATATAAACCTTGAAGGGACAGGCAGAGTCATCTCAACCGCATACTTTTTGGTAACCATAACTTTACCAGTAACATAATAAAGGCCAAGCCTATTGAGTTTGTGACCATGACCACTTCATGAGTGTACTATTTTTTTTTTTTGTTACTATTTTATAATAATACTAGCGGACCCGACAGACGTTGTCCTGCATGATATTTCAAGCGATTAGGATCAATATAGATAAATAACCTAGATACCGACTGCAGCGCCATCTGCCGGGCTGATTTGTGAATCTAAACCATTCCCAGATCCCCTTGAACACACACAAAAAATTTCATCAAAATCCGTCCAGTCGTTTGAGAGTATTTCAGTGACATACACACTCACAGAAGAATTATATATGTATATAAAGATGTTAGGTAAATTCCTGAGTCGTTGGCGCTTCACGAAGATTTAAACAAAGAACATCGTGACTCGTGACAATTATCAGCGAATCACGCAAATTTTTGTACCGTATAGGATTTGATCCCACAACGCTCGCTTTATTTTATTAGAACATAGTATTGTACAACGTATTGCAGTGTTATGTGAGCTACTAATGAGTATACATGCATCGCTCCTGCTCTCAAATACAATTTACGACTATTAACACTTAAGCGATTTCGGTTAAAATTAAACGATTTTAATGACAGATTTTCGTTGTTATAGTTTGTAGCATAGAAGCGCCATAATCTTTTTAAATATTTTTTGAGATGTGACATCAACTTGTGTAAAGGTCATGTAAACATGTATTTTTAACTTAACGATTTATTTTAGCTTGACCGGCTGATTCAACTGATAACATGTGTAACAAGGAACGTAACTTAAATTCTCCCGATAACTAAATTAACATTAAATTAAGGTGTTCACATGTTTTGGCTTGTGAACAATTTTGCTTTAATAAATCATGTACATTCAGTTTTCCGCATGCACATGCATCGCCATAAGCATAAAAAAGTCACAGCACACAGTCGTTTGTGGCATGACGAATGCCGCGATTCAGAAATCTACATATAAAAAGTCTGAAGCGGAATATTTATAGCTCAAGTGGAAACCCGAAGTGGAATCAAATGACAGATGGTTCGCAATAACTAATATTTAGTACGTATTGCAGGGTAAGCGGAATAAATGCTTAATTTGCCATACGAATGAACGTTATAAATCAGAAATAGTTACATTTATAAATGATAGGTCTGGAAGCAATATTATCAGGGCTGTCGCTCTTTTTAAATTGCTATCTTTATACATACATACATATGTAACACTACTACTACACAGACTTACTAATAAACAGAGTAGAGCACTCAGAGTGTGTCAAAACAAAATGGAGAGAAGCATCTTAACTAAGGGACAAAATCAAACTCACAAACATGACAAAAGTTGCAGATGTCACATACACAGTGAGATAACTCAAATGGAATTAGGCAGGCCATATGATCAGAAACAGGAAGAAAAAATGGACGAAAGATGTTACGGAATAGTGCCCTCGAGATGGGAAAAGAAAAAAAAGGCCGTCAAAAACTAGATGGGAAGACGATGTCAAGAAAGTAGCTGGAGCAACATGGCAAAGACACGCCAGAAACAGAAAATCTTGGGCAAGGAATCAAGGGCAAGCGGATAATGTTACCGATGTCGAGGAATAGAACTATTATTATTATTAATATTATTTGTAATTAACCTATAGCATCAAGTATTATTGTATTGTCACTAATCGATTTAAAAATAATGTAATGCATGTAAATTTAACGTCAGTAATATTGAAGAACTATGTATGTATAATAGTGCAATCAGATGTAACTGTAATGAAATTAATTTATTATCCGAAATAAAGGCTATTTGAATTTGATTTTTGAATACAACACTAAGCAGTTAAGCTATACATAGTGTAGTGGTAAGTAAAACAGAATCTTTATAAATTCCTAAAAATATGAACAAGTAAAAGTTCCGTGAACTAATATTTTAGAGTGGTAGAGCCATGCTTAGGCACGAATGGGCCGGCTCGACCGGTGCGATACCACGGCCTCACAGAAAACCGGTTGTGAAGTAACGCTTGCGTTGCATTTCCCCGAATTGAGTGAGGTTTCCGGAGGCCCAATTCCCCCGCCCCCCTTTTCTCTCTCCTCATCTTCTTTGTCCTTTTTCCATCTCCTCATCCCTCCTCTCTTCTTTCCGCTCCCTGCATCCCCTATCCCTCATCACCCTCAAAGGCGGGCAGCGCACTTGCGACTCTTGAGTTGCAAGTGTCCATGGACGGCGGTGTCACTTACCATCAGGTGACCCGTCTGTTCGTCTGTCCCCCTATAGTATATAAAAAAAAAAAAAAAAAGCTAGAGAACGTAGCTTGCTGTGGGGTGCCACATGTGTGAGCACTTTTGCTGCCTCTCATCTGAGTCTCACTATGCAAGCAGCGGTTTACGATTTTTTGCCGGTGGCGGTGAAGACATGCGGTCCGTGGTGCTCAGAGGATAAGACATTCATGAGGGATTTGAGAGAAAGGGACGGTGACACTAGGTCAGGACCTTCGCTAGTACAGCGAATATCGCTAGCACTACAGCGGAGCGATGCGGCCCATGTTTTTAGTACTTTTCGGAGGAGGAGGGAGTCGAAATAGTTGACGCTGAAGCATGTTGTTACGTATGTTATTTTATAGTGACAAAGCGTGTTGCGGATTGATTTAATGTTGTGTGTGGGTGCTTTATGTTATCAGGTTGTTAAAGTGACAATAAATAAATTATATCATCTTACAATTAAACAAGAAATTGACCTGAGACCGGTTTTAACAGAAAAGTGTATATGTATTTAATACAGTTCTTTGTGAATTTTTTTGAAAGAAAAAATAAAAACGGTTCCATTTGCTTAGAAAATCGCACTTAAACAAGCAAAAGTATTCACAACTCACCAAAATTGTACTACATCTTACTTTCGACTATTATACGATGTAACCTGTACCTGATTTTCTCAAATTACATGAGATAAAGAATAAAAGTTGTTACTAAGTTGATTACAAATACTTAAATTTGCTAATAACATGAAGGCTGACCATTCACCACAAGCATAACCAAGTCAATACGAAACAAACTTTACCAACATTTTCAGTGGTAGAGCCATGCTGAACCACGAACGGGCCGGCTCGACCGGTGCGATACCACGGCCTCACAGAAAACCGGTTGTGAAGTAACGCTTGCGTTGCATTTCCCCAAATTGAATGAGGTTTCCGGAGGCCCACTTCTCCCTACCCCCTTTCTTCTTTCCGCTCCCTACATCCCCCATCCCTCATCACCCTCAAAGGCGGGCAGCGCACTTGGTCTGACTTCGTCTGTCCCTCTATAGTATAAAAAAAAAAACAATAGTGAAGGAGTTTAAAGTTTCAACATTCAACCGATTCTAAAGCAACGATTATTTATTATATATAAGAAAATTAATACTACAGTATGACTCCCGTAAATAACAAACACAAACGTTAGCTATTCTTTCAATTGGGAGAAGGACGTCCTCTGAGAATTTACCAACTTGACATTGTAGCACAACCAGCTCCACACTGACAGCTGACACTCTTTGCCATTGCCAGCTATGTCTAGCGATAACGATATGAAATCACCATCATCCGAAACTAAATTAAAAACACTAACCGTTCAAATATCAAAAATACACACATACCTCTCACATTAGGGTAGAGATAGAATTGGTCAATTCCCCACAGCTTATAAATCAACTCATCTAAAAGACAATGTGTATCTCGTTACCCTTTCCCAACGATTAGCACCTGATAGATGATTATCTCTTATACTCGTAATTATTTACAATTTGTAGTTATTCTGCCCAAGTGAGACGGCTGTCGAAAGATTGAGCAAGAAGGTTTTGTTTCTAAAATAACAAAAGAACCCGTTACTTTGCGAAACAGATAGCGCCTTCTTCGAATACTTGAAGCTATTTAACAATGAGATACGTAGTAGAAGGGATTGTATGATTCCATTACAGCAAGCCAAGACTTTCAAATCGATTGCAGTATTATTACTGGGTATTGCGTCGCCTAGTTCACGTTGGAAATGGAATAAAATGAATATCACTCACTTAGAACTTTTGAAATATATGTACATACGACACATGTGTGAGTATAATTTAATTGTGTAATAATAAATTTGTTACACTTTTGAATTTATACAAACCTAAGGGCTTTGTGATCACATCGCACGAATATGTTAGCACATATCGTGCAAAAAATTGTAAAAAAAAGTTTAGAAGTTGTTATTGTAAATTAATAATAAATTGGGTATCTGAAAAATGTGTTGCGTTTTGTGAATGTGTGTGTTGTAGTTTCCCCGTCTACTTTGCGCACACTCATTTTTTTAATTACATAAATACATAATTGCTGAACTACAAAAGCAATTACTCAGGCTTACAAAAAAGCATTTCTGATTCACTATAGGAGTGAAGTATTAGTGACAGGATTCAAAGCAAGACGAGCGTTTGCAAAACTCGGTTGCGCCACAAAACGATCTCTCCGCATTCCACGAATGTCAGCCTTGACGATTGAACATCTTGCCTTATGAATGCACTTTTAGATACATTCAGTATTTGAAGGTGAACTGCCTTTACGGATCTGTATTTCTTTCGGCTTAAAATTAAACTCAGTTCCACTAAATGACTGATTACGGTTATTGCCAAGGTTAGATGTACAATTTACATAACCTGAAAGTCAATATACTACACGAACATATGATATTATATTGTCTTATAAAGGTTGTTGACCTGACAGTTTTATTTTTAAAAGTAGATGAGTACAACGTTAAGTTTCTACAGTTTCATTTTGTAATATTTGCAGTTGCACGAACGAACGAAACGAAGATTAAGTAATCCTTCGTATCTGGGCCATCTCCCTTAATACCACTATTCGTGTGTTTGTGCAGTCTTGATAGACCAGACATACGTATAGATATCTTACAAGCGATTGAGAATGTAAAGTTTAATCGGAACAGATAGGAGCCTCTTGACATCATAAAAGCCTGGACTTTTAAGAGTACATGATCTCTGTTTATATTTTAGATGCAAACCTCTGCTTCTTCAGTTAAAATGTAGTATTAAGAAATGAGATGACACTAATGCCCTAAATGTACCTTAGTAACAAACCATGAAGAATCAGTAAAGCAATCACAATTACTATGCGTTAACATTTCCACGTAGGTAAAAGTAGGCGGTAGTACAACTGAGTACACTAATGACGTCTTAATGACTGCACTGCACCTGCACCTGTTAGACCACTTGCTATTATACCTATGTATGTGGTGCGGGGCACACCTTTCTTGTATATGCTCGCGAACCCATACTACTCGTACCAGCAAAGTTTTTGTTTAATGCATAGCGGACAAAGGAGCAGGCGGTTCACCCGATGGTAAGTGACTTAAGCCGCCCATGAACACTTGCAACTCAAGAGTCACAATAGTGCTCTTGAGTTGCAAGTGTTCGGGAAAAGGGTTCTGAAAAAGGGGTTGGGGAGGGAAAAGAGGGGAAGGGAGAGGGGGTTGGGACGCCGGTAACCTCACTCACTCGGTCACATAGTGGAAGCATTGTTTAACAGTCGTTTTTCTGTGAGGCCGTGGTAATAATCCGGTCGAGCCGGCCCATACGTGCCAAAGCATGACGTTAACTGATGACACATTTCTAAAGAGCCAGTGAAAGGTGAATTTTTAATAAATTGTCTCATACCTACTGTACTCCAGACGGGGACTTAGCTCGGTCGTGTTAAGTTATACAGGTGGAATAGGTATATAAATGAGATGAATTTCTTTAAAATTTACCAAATTAACCAGTTGCATATTTTTAAATATAGTATTATTGTTGAAAAATAACAATGGAAGACGATTTTAGGGGTTGTAGAGTCACGCCAAAGACTTTTGAAATTAGATTTATTTTTCAAATTTAATAGGAAGTTATTTAATATATTTGTTTGTTTACTGTATGATATAAGTTAACAACCTTATATTTATAACGTTTTCTTTGGTTGTAACAGGACCAGTCCCACCTGAATACCGCTGACCTACCGCGGCAGTTATTAGTTATTCCTTGTCTAAAGAGGTTTGTCATTATGTCACAGTAAATAGTAAAAATTAAGATATATTTGTTGGAGTATTTTCTATCTGCTTTTCAGAGGCTCTCTATTTTAAAAATATTACACTTTGAACTAACTAACTAAATTCTAACATGACCCGAAACTTCGTCTTTAGCCTACAGAAGTTGACATTTAATTTTGAACAGCTTTAAAATACAAATAACTAACTACTAGTTTCTTCTAAATAATAAATGAAGTCTTACCGTATACTAAGTATGTGACGTCACATGACCTGACCCGAGCAAGGTCTACAATAAACTTGTTAGAGATCCCCCTCTTATGTAAGACTTCGTCGCATGTGTATATCCACCGCAACAATGCTTTCTGACTCACGACACAACTAAAACACTCTTAATTAATCACAGTTTAGATAAAGTTCACGTTACGCTGAATATTAACATTGAACCTAGAGATTTCTTGGCACAGCTGCTGATAGGATTTAAACTCTATTTTAAATTAATAATATGCAAAGTCGCCGTCGTGGTTAAGTTACGTTGGTGGGTGCAACGTGCGTAAGATCTCAGCAAGTGATGCGTGTAGAAGACGATATTCTATGAGTTGTGTATTTGTGGCGCTATGCGATTTATGTTTTCAATAAACTCTGTAAAGATAATTATAACATCTATAATTCATAGGTAAAGTTGAAATACCAGCTAATTTTAACTATTTTGGTTGAGTTAGCAAGTTCATGGAGTCTAGTTTGGATTTTAGACTGTATTTTTATGATATAGGGGGCAAACGAGTAGACATGTCACGTTATGGTAAGTTGCTATCATCGGCCATAGACATCTGCAACTCAAAAGCACCCCGGGTTTGAGCCTCCGGCAAAACGGCCGCTGTATTACTCCGAATTGAGGGCTGGCTCATACGTGCCTCAACTCTCCCAAGTTTTTTATGGTGGTTGGTGGTTAATTTCCTTCCAGTGTCGGAATTTGAAACTTTTTCTTAGCTATAAATTTAACTAGCCAGGTCTATAAGTAGGCAAGTCTAAGATCTTTAGCGACTGTAACGAAATACTTTGCTCTGAGAAATCATTTTCTTAAATGATAAATTAATTAAAAAATAAGAGGCGGGCATGTATGAAGGGTTTAATGACAGAAGAAGCAGCTCAAGAGGTATGAAGGGGTATAAGCAAATGGTGGTCGGTTATCTAGGCGTGTGTGTATGTACATATGGATATATCTAAATGACTCGCCTGTTGGTTTAGTGGTTAGTGACCCTGACTGCTAAGCCAGAGGTCACTAACCCCTAGGATGAATGTTTGTGATGAGCATGATCATTTGTTCTGTGCGGTTACCATAGTACAAGCTCTGCTTAGTTTGGGATCAGACGGCCGTGTGTGTAAGAAATTATGGTAGTCACTTACCATCAGGTGACCCGTCTGCTCGTTTGCCCCCTATCGCATAAAAAAAAAAAAAAAAAAACTATATGTAATTTTACAAAGTCTTATTTTTTATGAAATAAACAATTTATTTGAAACATTGGCGCTTAAACCAACCCGAAAATAATACGTGTAATGCTTATAAACCTTTTGTATATATTTAAATAGTAATATCTATTCATTCAATGAAAGTGTCTGATCAAATAATACACTCAACCATGAATAATTTGTGGTTCAAATCCACTTGAACGTACCCAAAAGCCCTTTGAGAAGTTAACTAATTGAAATAAGCCTTAGAACGTCTTAATTGGTTTTAATATAGGTACTAAAAGTGTTCCGTTTCAATTGTGAAAACAATGATTGGACATTATCGTTAATCAGTTTCAAAAAGTCACTATAGCAACAAATTGATACGTAGGTACTAATAAATTATTCAATGTGTTTCAGAAAGCTGTGGGCTAATTTTAAGAGCGTTACAGGCAGCAAATAAATAGTTGATGAAGCTTGAAAAAAAAGCATTGTTTTTTTTTTTTTCGGAAAATACTTTTTCTGGCGTGGGTACACATTTCTTAACATGCTACGCATTTTCTTGTCATTTTCCAAAATATTACCTTTATTTTTTTACGTAACCATAAAAAACGTGTAAGCCACCATCTTTGGTATTTATTTAATACCTTTTCATTCACGTCAGACTTTCATGTTATTTTAAAACTTCTTGATTTAGCAGTATTTTTATTTCCAGATAAAAGTGTTGAAGACACAGTACAATAATGACAAATTGGTTGAGGCTTCCGCGGCCAATTGATGACTCGTTTGCTTTATTCGGGTCTAAAGGCCGTCGTATGTTGGAATTGCTTCCTAACGTTTCGCTAGCACGAGTGGCCAGCTTCTTCAGAGGTCCTTCCATCTCCGATACTGGATGCAGACTGCAGACTGCAGACTGCATCCAGTATCGGAGATGGAAGGACCTCTGAAGAAGCTGGCCACTAACAACACACGCGAAACGTTAGGAAGCAATTCCAGCATACGACGGCCTTTAGACCCGAATAAAGCAAACGAGTCACAGTACAATAATGTTGGTAAATTGCAATCACAACGTCCTTACATTAACATATGTCATACAGACAGACAGTAGTGGTTATATACATATATATAAGTAATATAAGTAAGTCAGTATATTATATTCTCTAAATGTCATATATTCTACTTCCATATTGACATCATCAAAACACCTATCCTAAATTAGCATAATAGCCTGAACGGCCGACTTGACACTCCAAATGCCACTTGTCTTCCGACTAGTCAATGTGTTTCAAATTATACAATTTGTATGCCTTTGATACAGTATAATTAGGTACCGGTAAACTTTAGAAGTTATAACAATTAATTAAATGTGTAATATTAGCCAATTAAGTTTTATTATACATTAGGCAGGCGATGTAGCTCTCTGCATGGACATTATTACATGTGGCACATACCCCATATCGAAGATATGACTATAAAACTTGGAGCACATCGGTAAGCATAATTGAGAGGGCTTAGCAGATTCCTGATCGAATTGGTGAATCGTCCGTTCTACCAGCTAAAATAGGGCCCCATAGCTTCTTCATCGAATCAATATTTTTTGAACTAAAATTAATTTAAAGAATCTTACACAAACTTATAATATAAATGTTTATTTCTTATGCTAAAGGTCATAGGGATAAAAAAACAGACAGGTCACTTGATGGTCCTGATGGATGGTCAAGCTATGACGATTAGGGGCGGTTTCAGAAACTGCGGGGAACAACTAATTTGTTATAAATACAAGAATATATAATGTAAAGTAAACTGGAAATTTAAAACCAAAAAAAAAACTTCATGAAAGGAGTTCGTCAAAGACTAAGATAAACATTTAATTGGGTTTTGAAATGTATGTTTATTTACAGTACTGTGCACTAACAGAGCTATAAATTAAATTATGTAACATTTATACGCTTTAAGTATAACCTTTAACTTAACCTACAACTAACAGACGTTCTGACTAAGTTTACCGATAATATCTACATATAAAATCTGTCTGTACGTTGCCAACATAACTATCAAAAATATCTGACTGTCCTTTTATATATATATTCGACGTTTCACCTGATAGTAGAAGTGACAAGTACCGTCCATGAACACCTGTGCGTCTTAGAGATGAAGAGAGGGGCATGAATCGATGGGAAAAGGGGAGGGGGGAAAAGGGTGAGGAAAAAGGAGAGGGGGGTTGGGCCTCCGGAAACCTCACTCATTTCGGGGAAATGAAACGCAAGCGTTGCTAGAACAGGTTTTCTGTGAGGTCGTGGTATCGCACTGGTCGAGCCGGTCCATTCGTGCCTAAGACTAGCTCTACCAAAAGATATTTGGTCAATCCCTAGGGAATAGTAGGTTATATGTCCTTTTCTGTACAAGCAACCTGGATGCAAAATTTCAAGACGATCGTTGAGTAGTTAAGTCTTCCATTTTTAAGACTAATTAACGTTCACATTCATAATATTATTGTAAGAAAGAAAGAACCAAAAAACTATAGTACATAATGAATGGCCTGTTGGTCTAATGGCTTGTGGGTTCTATTCCCACCCAGATCAAATATTTGTGTGATGAGCATGATAATTTGTTTCGTGTCTAATGTATCTATTATACGTATGTATTTCGAAGTATATAAATATATTTATCAGCAGTCAGGTCACCATAGTACAAGCTCTGCTTATTTTGGGATCAGGCGGCCGTTTGTGATTATTAATAAAGTACCAAATTCACAAAATAGCAGCAACTGCGATGTTTTTTGTGTCACGATTCACACTCAAGTGACCATTATGAACCATACATGCATACACAAGCTCGTGTGTATCCTCTAATGGGTAGTCAGAGGTGTATTAAACTCCCACATTTTGCCATTTAGAATTTCCCAGTTCCCACTAACGTAACAGGGAGAAACATACTGTTTGATAGATAACAGTCAAATCCCTTAGTCGCCCTTTACGACACCGCAGGGGAGAGATACGGTGGCTCTATTAAACTTCACCGTGAAAAACACGACACAACAGGACACAAAATATATTGTAGTTTAATAATAACAGTGGTAGAGCCATGCTTAGGCTGCGCTGCGATACCACGGCCTCACAGAAAACCGGTTGTGAAGTAACGCTTGCGTTGCATTTTCCCGAAATGAGTGAGGTTTCCGGTGGCCCAACTCCTCCTCTCCTCTTTCCTCTGCCCTCATCCCCCTCTCTTCTTTCCCATCTCCTTATCCCTCCTCTCTTTTCCCTCCCTGCATCCCCCTCAAAGACGGGCAGCACTTACGACTCTTGAGTTGCAGGTGTCCATGGACGGCGGTTGTCACTTACCATCAGGTGACATGTCTGTTCGTGGGTCCCCCTATAGTAAAAAAAAAACTACTGCGTTCGTGGACACCAGATAGGAACGAAGTTCGTTATTATAAGGAAATGTTCAAGTTTACGTTTTTTGTAATACTTTTACTTGATGGTGGTGTAACACCATATTTTGTTTAAAACAATTCAAACAAAATTCCTTAACTTCTTTGAAGTTCATAATAGAAACACTAGATGGCAGTATTATGAATAAATAAAAAATCTTACGCTTTTATTTATTTAACGTTACGGACGTTTTTTGCCGGCTAGGGTACGCCTCCGCAACGCCGCAATTTCGTTTCAAGAAAATAAACGCGTGACTCCTGTTGAGTATGAGTTTCTATGTGTCCATTGTTTCTATGGCAGAAATGCTGATCTCATTGGCAAAATGTGGCTGTTTAATACACCTTTACCTACCATTTCGGGGATACGGGCATGAGCTTAGGTATGATGTGTATGTGTTTCAATGAACGTCAAGTACAACGCGACACATGAATCATTCCGGGAGTTATATAATACAGGTATAACTGATTATAACGATTGTACCCCTCATATGGATCGAATATGTAGATAGAAAAGTACATTAGAAAGTGTCAAAAATCTTGATATTTATAAATAGGGAACACTCCATAAACTACCGTCGCTTCAGTGAGCATACGTCTAGTTACGAAAACAATCTCTAGTTTCATAAATTACTTATCATAATTTAAGAACAGGAACGCAAGCCAAGGTAGCCTACCATTTTAAATCTAATATTTGTAATTGTTATCCGGGAGCCTATTGATTTACGATAATTTAATAAGTTTTCCTCAAAGCCCAGTCAAAAGTCGTTAACAAATTTTGCTGCAAAAGCTTACTACACATCAAAACAACAAACCAACGCCTGTTTCTCGGAACTTTAAAACGGAGAACGGACCGCAGACCTTCACATTTACGCAACAGGTATCTAAAACCAACTTATAAACTTAATTCGACAAAGTTCAATACTACTTTATCATTTAGAACAAAAGGTTGAAAATTGAATGTGATGGAAATATAAATATATATGCAATACTCTTGTAGCATTTTCGACGACATAAATAAAGATTACAGGGATTAGGGATGACGTCAGCTCGCAATTCATTCGATAAGATATTTACTGTAGGAATATATGTACCTACTTTCTTACATATTGTACACTAAATATATGCAATACAAGGCGTGCTGAGAGGTCACTGTTATCACTATGAGCGAAAGTTACTTACCAGAATGAAAATTGTACTATTATAAGCAAAGATTTAAGCCTTTTGTCTTTTATTAAAAGTGTTATTTCGATCTATTTTGATAGTTTTTTTTTTTCGTAAGGTAAAAGTGAGATTAAATTACCTAATAAACATGGTAGCAATTAAATGAGAACCAACACAATACTGATGCCAAAAGGGTAGGTAGAACAGCACATTAACATCCGTACAATAGATATGGGCTATATAATATTCGCCCAGTACAATAAAAAAGTTTGACGCATATCTTAAATTCCTTTTGTCACACCGAAGTATATCATATCTACAATATTCATAACAACAAAACAATACCCGCCTAATGAATGACCATCAATCACCCTGCCATTAAAAAGACAAATATATTCTAAGCTGTTGACCTTGCATGTAATATGACAATTATTGAAACAATAATATGACATGTATAGTCGGAAATAAAAAAATGTAAACAAGAAACAATTTAAATTGATTTACAACGATTTGACGTCTGAAAATCAAGAGCGTGTGGGCTGGTGTTACACCGCATCATAGTTTCTTTACTTTATCAATACAATTCATTTATTACTAAAGGACAATAAACCGACTTCATAATTTAATTCTCCGATGGAATTATGAAGTCGGTTTATTGTTTTTATTTACATATTTAAAAAATTTAAGGAGACCCCTCCTTAACGTTTCGGTTTTTGGAATAAGTCTCAAACGCCCACTATTTACGTAATAAGGAGCAAGCCTAAAGGAGTCTTCCGGGCTCTGTATATTATATACTATATTATACTCTATATTTACTATTTGATAAATTAGCCGTCCATTTTACCGATTCCGATTTAGTCCTTTCAGTAATTTACAACAAAATCAAATAAATAACCACACAGGCTTCGGTACTGATCGTATGAAAATATTGTTATTGGCTGAAATGTGTGTGTGTTTTCCACCTTTTAGATTAAAAAACTTAATTTTAACAAGACAACAACAAACAAAGGTTAAATTTATCTGTAAAGCAGATTTTTTCTATAACCTTCATTTTCACAATAAATTTACGATATTAGCGTACCTAACGTTTTCAATTCCTTTGTTCTTCGCCTCTCGACTGGGTAAAAACAAAATTCTGCAAAACAATTACAAAAGTGACGTAACTGTACGATCAGGTGTAATTTAAATCTACTTGTTGATTTGAAAGAATACAATTTTAAAGGTTATAACAATTTGTCACAAGGTTTCATTCTTTTTTATTGTTTATTCACCACCTGTGTTATTCATAATTGTTTATTCTTTTATTTTATTATTCGGATGTTAGAAAAATCAGTTTTTAAAACCTCGAAACTTGAATTTGTATAAAATTTGTACAGTAGTAGTAATTAATTAAAGCTAACCCCTATAAAACAAAAGGGTCAAAACGTGTACGCCAAGATCTTTTAAGTTTTTTCCCCAATAGAAATATATATAAGAAAGTAAAGCCGTATTAAAAAGGAGGGTAAACACGTGCACTTTTAACTTCGCCCGCCTTTAATAAGAGTAAGTCATCAACCGCTCAATTATACGTGACACAAATATTTCGCTAAAAGTAAATAACAAATTCACTCAAATGATCTATATCAAGATGGGCAATTTATTTGTGCAATAAAAGGTAATTTTTTCTAAATCAGAGTATAACTTGTGACAGCATATTTTTTTAACTCAACGATATACCAATATATCGGCACAGTTCAAGTTGCCTTTAAAACATATAAAATGAAAGTATTTTCTAAACTACACGTGATAAATACACCTTCCTGATAACTAAAATACACTTATTTAATGTTCATAGCCAAACTTACACCTACTAATTACATATTCTAACGTAAGACGCAATTAAAGCTTATAGTACTGTGTAATAGACGGCCAAATAATTCATACTAAGCAGTACTCATTTTTGTAATAAATTAATGAAGTCGTGTTAATGGACACGATAAGACGTACACTTTCACAACGGCCGGTGAACGGTAAAAGAATTATTCTACTATATTACTTACAATAATTACTTGAATTAAGTGGGTAATGTCAAGCATTGGGTAATGGGCAGAGGTCTTGGTAAAGAGAGATTTGCTATAGCAATTTATAGAAAAGGAACACAACATGAATTATTTATAGAAGGAATATTGTATGAATTCTAGAAGCCCTACAAATGTTTGTTGTATGCATAACTTGCTTAGGCATGCGGGGGCCCAAATTTCCCTCTCCTCTTTCCCCTCCCCTCATTCCCCTCTCTCCTCTGCGATTATCTCCTCCTCCTTCACCCCCCTCCCCCTTTTTTACGACCCTCGAGTTGCAGGTGTCCACGGGCAGCGGTTTTCACTTCCCATCAGGTGACCCGTCTGTTCGTCTACCCCCTATAATATGAAAAAAAAAATTTTATCAATTGGCCTTCGCAAGCTTGCGAATCACTGATCTCTTATTGTTCTCGACTCACGGGTCTTTGAAACCTGTCCTACCCGCCATATCAAAACAATTTTCTCTCCAGACATCTCCTATTTATTCACATTAAAATAAGAAATATACCATACAATAAGCACTCTATTTTTAGTACAATAGAGTACAGAATTACTTTTCAGAATCGGATAATTTTATTAAATAAATATCCAAAGAAATTTTAGCAGTATTACATGTGCATAAAGCTGGTTTTCCTTTGTTACTTGGTTGTTTGAGGTCAGTGGAGCATTCCCTTGCCTTTGGTGGCAACAGGTTCTATTGATCGTCATGCCATCTAGTGACAGACGATATTTGAGGCTAAGTTTTTTAAATCTTCTTAAAGACGAACGGGTTCCATTTACTACGGTAACATTAGTAGGTAATAAAGATATCTTAACGGCATTAAGGCGAGAATATTACTAGATATGACCTAGGATTTTCCCAGGATTGAAGGCTAAGAGTTACTTCATTTTATTTCAAAAACCATATAAGTTTTATATGTGACAGCCCTCGTCCTATCAGATTCCTTGGCTATTATGATAGTCGCTTATCAGTTTACCATTCAGACTACTATGAATCTGATATTTTTCTTATTCTTATGTGCAAACACAGTAATATGGAGTAAATATAATAGATAATGTGTAACTGTCCTAAGTTATGCGGTCAAACTATATTGGTCATGTATAAGTTGGGTATTGGGAACAGTGTGGTCTCAAAGACATACTGAGAAAAGTTGAAAAGGGTATGCTGAGCCGGTTTGGGCACGTGAAAAGAATGAGGAACGAAGCACAAACAAAATATATTAACCGAATGTTAGTGGGATCGTTGACAGATGTCCAAAACCATATTCTGATCAAATTAGAGACGCGATACCAGCGAGCTTGTATAAAAGGTTTAATGACAGTATAGGAAGCTCGGCTGATATGTAAGGATACAAGTGGCGTGCTGGAGTCTACGCTTCCCCGAAGGAAAAAAGACTCGAGTATATATATCTCTGTAAGTTTTTAATATGTACTTGCTACGAGATATAAAAAATGCGTTATTGTCTATGAATGTTTAAAAAGTTAAATCAACATCAAGGAAACGTGATCTATCTTTGAAATAATGGACAGAGTGATCCGTAACCCGAAATATATCGATCAACAGAAATGGTTCACCTATCGTAATCATTCGACAAATAGAGTATTTAGCATAACACGATTATTTCTTGTGATAATTGAATAAAACCACTGTTTTTGTTTATTCAAATCATTGTGGATATACAAAATAATATAAAAGTTTACACAAACATTTATGGCAGGAGTTTTAGCTATATTTGACTGCATGTATTGTATGTATTCTGTCAGAATGGAATAACGTGAGTCTTATTATGATATTAGATATAATGTTCTTAAAAAATGTGTCAATAGGGGTATTTATATTATTTATTAGATGCACTATAATATTATGTTCTTTAAATACATTGCAAGTAACGATTTCTATACCTATTCAAAGTATAAATTATCATATAATGTGAAAGTAATCAAACACAGTAAGGAGTGAACACGAAGTGCCTCGAGTAGAGAAAGGCCATCCATAACCACCACTCCGTCAGGAGTGTACTACTGATAACGAGAATGGCACTTTTAAATGATTAATTTTATTCTCCAAAATGAAATACTTTAATCAAATTCAATCATCAAAGGAATCGAGCAACTAGTAGCTAAGAAACTTTGCTCCTTTGGCTTCAGTTCAAGATCTTATTATCCTTATATCAGCAGACCACTCCTGGCATATAATGTTGTAATCGTTAAAAGTTGTAGTTAAACATAACGATTGAATAAATAACCAATCAAAATACAAAAATAATAATTTACAATCAAAATGGATTATAGATTGAAGTACTTGTAAGTATAGTAATATTAACAAACCAAAATTAGACGAAATCTAGTTTACATCGCAGTCTATCAATCACGAAATGTATTATAAATGTTGAGAACGTTGAAGGCTACGTATAACTATAGCTTATCAAGCAATTATCCACAAAAGAATTCGTTATTGCAGACAATTAAATGGGCAGTGGTTGGTAATTATTGCTGTAAGGCTTCATAACACATCAACATGGTTTGTATCAGACGGAGAATTTTGTAAATAAAAATGGCATAGTACCTTCTTTTAAGCTAACTACTACATCTAGTATTTACGGTCTGTTATCTCTACTTGAAATTAAATTATAAAGCATTTTTGTTGTCTCTGAATTAGGATTATCTAAAATTCTTTGGAACATGCCAACATTGTTTAGAATTAATTTTAACTTAACAACTGGGTTATTTTACCCTCATGGGTAAAAGAACCCGGTTTTGCACAAAATAGTGTCAAACCTATTACGATCAACCGGGTGCTGTATGATTGTATAGTATATCATGTCTGACAGTAATGTCCCTTAGTCGCATTTTACTACAAAACCCATGGGAACTACATGGCATATACGGCACAGACACATACAAAACAAGAATATAGAAAACAAGGACAAATACATCTGTAATTGAAAGAAGCTTTTTGGTCGGGTTTAAATATAGAACTTTAAATGTATGTAATAACCATCTACCTACATATTTCTATCAAATAAACGTACATCTATAGTGAGCAATATTATTTCACGAAAGCTAAATAACAATAAAATAAAAATAACGGACTTAAAATAGCAGAGAAAACTTGTATGTAGTCTCCGAACAAGTGCAATTTACGTCGCCAACAGATGTCCCTTAGTGCCCTAGATATAGTCGTTTGAAGTACAGGACATGAACCTAGTGGCCTAGATATAGACAGGGTATGCGACGCTGACTTTTACGGGTTACTGCAGCCTCCAGTTTCTGCATCCGAGACTTGCATTATCCCCTATCCCAGGATATCCCATCCCCTTATCCATTTTCCATCCATTCATTCCATCCATTATCCACTATCCATTTTTCTTCTACAAATCCAATTTTCGTCAAATACAATATTCCATAACAAGGCATGTTTAACCCGACTGCGCTATATAGAGGGTTGTATTTTTCAAGTGTATGTATGTATGTATGAAACACGAGAAATTGACAATCGCCATATCCGCATATAAGTTACGTAAACTATCGTCGATTACCGTCGAAAAATATCGAATGTAGCATCGCACGCGACCTTGGCAATGTCACGGTTGCGAACACAGTAATAGCCCCCCTATGGCGACGCCTGCGCAGTTGCGAGCGGTAACAGAAAAACGAAATGAAAATTGTTTAAAAAAATCTATAATGTGAAATTATTCTAAATATGTATGAGGCAATGCTCACGGTTTGTTTACGATTGTAACCATAATGGTTTAAATAGTTGAGGTTTTATTGTGGTTCTTTAAATTAATTGTCATTTTATGACATGGGTGATGGTTTGTGGTTGAAACACGTGACTTTAGTACACAATAATGTGCACAGATGTTTTTCTACTCATTAATAAAAAAACACAGATACAAACATACTCTCACGCCTATATCCCTTAAGGAGTAGGACGAGGTGAGTCAAACACTCACATTTTGCCAATTGGAACCTGGTCGCACTAACGTAATAGGGAGAAGGCCTATAGGCGTCAACCTGGCTATCACTATATCTATGCAGTAAACATACTGTCTGATAGAAAACAGTCCGATCCTCAGTCGCCTTTTACAAACCACACGACTCATTAATAAAATAAAAAAAAAAGTTTATAAACATACAAATACGAGTATACATTGATTAAACGTCCCCGCAGTCAAGTCCGCTGCTAGGAATAATAATGTCATGTTTTGCAGCTTATTTACTTCTTAGTAAATACTAAATCAAATAACTAAAATAAGTTAATTTTATCAGAAATCCAGGAATTAGCACGACATTTAATATCGTAGGGACGTACAAAAGGATCATGTAACAATAATTGCAATAGGTAATCCTCAGATCTGCTATGTTATACAAACCAGCGGTTTTAAACTTTACACTGATCTATGACTTTGTTTGTTAATTGTTTTAAATAAAATACGTAATTGAGTTATGTAGTTACATATATTCAAATGTTAAAACATTAGGTGAAAATAATTATTAGTTTTATGTATAAAAGGACGCTTAAACCTTTTTTTGACGTAATTTCGATATTAGTTAGTTGACAGTGAATAAAATACGCTCAACGGCATTAACTACTTTACAAATAAGAATACGATATAACAATGTTCACAATTCAAAAGACAAATAGTAAATATATACTAAAAAGTTACACGATAGTACGTAACATTTTAGGGTGTCAATGCGCCCGTGCCTTCGCGAGGGGGACCGGGGGTACGTGTAGCGGCGCACGCGACGGACGGCCTTGTGCACAGTTCCGTGAAAGGCGATCGGCTTAGCTAAGACCAAATAGGGTTGCCAATTTGACGTTGAACTTTATATACATATTTTATAAACATATATTTATTAGGTCATAAACAGTGTATCACAATCATTCCGTTTAGCCGTTATTGCGTAAAGGAGTAAATTTAAAATGAAAATTAAGACATTTTGTTTTTTCAACCGACTTCAAAAAAGGAGGAGGCTCTCATTTGGTTCAAGTTCAGTCATCATATAGTTGCGGTGACGCAACTATATGATGACTTGTCATATATTAATATACATAATTAATCTATAACTTTAAATATTTTTAAATAAGGCGAGTTCAAAGAATTTTTGAAATCTCCTTTATTAAGAATAATCAAATAATGAGAAAAATTTGAATTTGAAAGTACAGTAATTATTTTTCAAATGTTGAATGAATAAATAAATAAAAAGAATTGCGTATGTTTCTGATGTATAAAACAGCAGCGAAAACTTAACTACTTATCATCAACTCTTACTGCGTAATAAGATCCTGAATTGCGACATGGAAGTTCTCGAGGATAAGTATATATGTACGTATACAACTTCAAACATTAACCGTTTGGAAGCGGACCACCGGCCTAGTTAGAGGAACCTCCTTTTGTGTAGGAGGGACGCATCAACTTTTCCTACACGATAATTGTATGGTAAGATTAGCTGAACTTGTATGACATGATAATAAGAATACATCGCCAGTCCAAGTGTGACAATTACAACGACTATAAAACTTATGCATGTACTAACTGCGCCCAGCGGTTTCACACGCGTAGTGATGGAAAATTGTAATAATGATGATACCTTCTTGGTCAGTGTGTGAAAAACTTAGAAATTGGTGGCCTTCACCAATTTCTAAGAGTTTTTGATTTGATATGCTCCTTACTCGATATCGCTGAATAACTGGACTCGCATGTTAGTGGTAAGATAAACTTTAGTCCACTGATATGATGCTTTCAGACATGCATTAATCTCGTCTGCTGCAGTGCAACAGCTAAAATCTGTTTGAAATCCCATGCCAATAGCACTACCACACCACCCATCAACTTTTGATTGCTTTGAATGTCTTGTAGACAGCGATCAAGTGCCTCGATGGTGCGTGTGTGTGTGACATGCATTCGTCCCACACGATCATCTTACATTGTTGCAACAGGGCGCCGCGGGCACTGTTCTTACTGATGTTGCACGTTGGGGTTTCTTCGCTTGCCAGATTAAGAGGTAATTTAAAAACCGAGTGTGCCGTCCGTCCACTGCTCCACCCTGAGGGGACCGACGGCATAACGTGCTCTCTGAGGCACGGGGTTGTAACACCTCAAGCTTTCAAACTCCAGGCTGTTACTAAGAATTTACTATTTCTACCTATCGGTTTTCTGTGAGACCGTGCTGTCCAAATCATGGCTCTCGTACGGTCGGATATATCCTCGCACCTAAATAATTAAACTAATTTATGTAGTTACATATCATTTGCAAACCTTTTTTTTATTTGTAATGTGACAGCCCTAATTCGTGTACATTAGCAATAACTCTGGTTGGTATTCGAACATATCGTCCAACTCCCATTCTTTACATTTGCTTTCCATATCGAATGGTATCTGGTATCTTGTACCATTCGATATGGAAAGCAAATATATGTAGCAGGTATAATGACTTGGTACCGAACCATTTCCGTCGTTCCATTTACTAGTTTTGGTAATTGAGCCAGTTCCTCATTAGTAGGGCCGATATAAGGCTTGAACAGCAATCGGCAATTTGGGAAACTAATTATTACTTTAACAATACAATATGATACGCTATCAAAGAACTTACGAGACTAAATTATGATTGGCAAAGACTTCACGAATGGCGTAGCGGTTTAAGTGGTCACCTCGCCAATACGCTGCCGCGCCTGCCGCGCCGCGTGTTGTGGGTTCGATCCCCGCACGGGACAACACTTTGTGTAATCCTCAAATTGTTGTTCTGTGTCTGGGTGTTCTTTGTGTCCGTTATTTTAACGTTTTTAAAGTCCCCCGTGACACAGGAATTAATCCTAGTGCGGGAGTTATCAGAACAAAAAAAAAATAGGAGAGAAAAAAAATAGGAGAGAAAGGAGAAACAAAATGAAAAAAAAAAGCGTTTAATATGCCTCTGCCTATCCCATCTTGGAGTCAGGAGTGCATGTATGTATGTATGTTAAGTATCGCTTAAATTCTTGCCACACACCTTAAAATTTGATTACGTTTGTACTAAGATTTCTTTACAAGATTCTCTTAGCTTTAGGTAGATATGAAGTGATGTGTCGAGTGTCGGTAGCAGTGCTCGCACATATCAACATAGTTCTAAATGCGCCGTTGTAGGATGTAAGTGGATGTTCTGACGTCAGATATAATCGCATTTTGCAACTAACCGATGGAAAGAAGTACAAATGTACGCAATAATAAAGAAGTAGATACTCTAGGTATTATGAAATCATAATTCTATTTACGTGGGTGTGGGCGTGAACATATTTTTTTGCAGAGACTACTCCTAAAACATCATAATTCAAATTCTGTGTTCTGCATCGCCTGATTTTCACGAGACTTTCCCTATCAGTGCAAGTCTCGTGAAAATCAGGAGACATATTTACATAATATACAGTATTTTCTTAAAAAACTTCTTGAAATATATATAAAATTGGTAGGTGTGAGAATAATGGAGAGGATACGAAAGAGTACCCTCCGTCCCGCAGAAGACGCACCAGCGGCCGTAGAGCACAAAACAATCTCCGGCCTCCATGAGTGCTGGCCTGTGGGTAACGGGTAGTGCTGCCCTTTCCTTAGCAGAAGTAGGCCCGAGGCGGTGGTGCGACGTCTTCCACGCTCGCCTCTCAAACTGGAGGGGGGCTAGGACCACCGTATTCAATGGTGGTGGTACAAAAGAGGCGGCCAAGGTCTACAGAATTCCTGGAAGCATCCCTCCTAGGGTATGCCCAGGTTCCTTGCCATAGACCCACTTGTGACGGAACACCGTGTGGTTTTAGTCGGTTAGTCCGACAGAACACTTTACCGTCAGCTCCGGTGAGGTGATAACCCATGGGGGTTTCCACAAGAAACAATAAATAAAAAAAGGTCGTGAAGTACATTTCATACCGCTAATAGTATATTAAACTTAAAGACCATCTTATCTAAAACTGATCTATGAGTACATAAGTAAATACATTTAATATTAATAAATATATAGTTAGGGGACTCAGACTTCCCGCCATCAGCCAGTACGAGTTGTAAGAAATATATAATGACGCATGTTGTTTACACATACATTCATACACTCACGTCCCCGAAGGAGTAGCAGAGGCGTAAATAACGAACACATTTTGGTGATATAAATTTAGAGAGCCTATTGCACTTGTGGGAATTAGATGGTAAAATACGGGGTATATCGTCAGGAAAGGGATGGAAGGTATTACATAAACGGATGGATTGGGGACAAGCAATAGTTCAAGCAGGTCAGGGTCGCATACCTATAACTCAAACTGGCTGGCGCCGGGATATGTATAACGTTTATTTACTTTTTTAAATTATTTATTTGGACAACCAGTAGTTGATGCATTATCACTTACACTCAAAAATAACAGAGCAAATAATAAAAGTAATAAAGCAGCCAAGTGCGAGTCAGACTCGCGCACGAAGGGTTCCGTACCATTATCTATAAAAACGGCAATCATATCTACTGTATGGAAGACTTTCATATTATTCAATATTAATTTTATTTTAATTTAATTATTTATTTTTAAAATGAATATTTAACTAAAAATTGTGTTAAAACGTGCAAGAAAATTACGTTTGTTTTATGGGAGCCCCCTTAAATATTTGTGTTATTCTGTTTTTTAGTATTTGTTGTTATAGCTGCAACAGAAACACATCATCTGTGAAAATTTCAACTGTCTAACTATCACGGTTCATGAGATACAGACGGACAGAGTCTGATTAATAGGGTCCCGTTTTACCCTTTGGGTACGGAACCCTAAAAAGTGATTAGAATATGATAACATTATTTTATAGGTTAACAAAAATAACAATATAATATAACAAAAGTAATAGTTATATATCTAAGCAACACATGTCAAGTCAACACTACATCTTACATTAAAATTTCCCTTTAACACGAAAACCTTAATATAAAATATATTTACCTCGCTTGAAAATCATTAACTGTATTGCATATCTGAATGCAGTATCGACTCGCTATGTGAGCATTTCGAAAGGCTCTATCAGACCACGTTATGCTATCATTAATATCACTAGATACTTTCCAATATGAAGAATGGGATACAAATAAATCTTACTCGCACTGTCGTAACACTTATAGTGATGTAACAGAATTAAGATTATCTAGATTGTGCAGTAGATAGTCGTCGTAATGGTTATTGTTGCCGTGTGGTTCCCTTTGAAGTAGATTAGGGGCTCCCCGTCTCCTTCGTTGGGTATCTTATGCCTGACGCAGGTTTCCACCATCGTCCTAGGCCACAAAATGTCCATACCCGTCTCTGGATGATTGGCATTCCACTGTGCGCTTTTCCAGGTTTTGCCTCGCACACCCAGCCTATTGAACAAATTGTCACCTGCCGTATTTCCGGACCGATACTACCTTCAAACATTTCAAGAAAAGAGCGTACTCCTACCTAAAAGGCCGGCAACGCACTTGTGCCTTTCCGATACGGATGTCCATGGGCGGAGATAGTCACTTAACATCAGGTGACCCGTCAGCTCGTATACTCCCTATCCCCTAAAAAAAGGACTTCTTTCTATCAGATACTACATACCGGCCTATACAGAACAAAGTTGATGGGAATAGGCTTGCCACCTAAGTGCAACTAAATTGTGGTTTGCAAAATATCTTTGGGATAATTGAGGTGTTTGCTTTGCAATTTCAACGATAATCAATGGTCGTCTCGTTAACCATGGTAAAGTGTTTCAACTATCTGTTTGCATGATTTCGAATACAAATTACGACAATTTTTAAAACTGCACGTTTTTGCGATTGAAAGTAGTGCGGAATCAACTTTTTAAAACAACTGTTTTTAAATAGTGAATATCCTTACACTAGTCATATATCACAAAAGCGAGATTAACTCCACAACGTTTGTACCGCATCATAATTGGTTTCCTGTTTACCTCACTCACAATAGCATAACATGAGATCAAGTCTGAATTGTTTCTGTTTTTGTTTCAAGTAACTGTGTTAATTACGTTTTTACGGGTATACATAATAATGTAAATTCATTTGAATTAAATTTTAAACCAATTATATAAACAACAGACCATCTTGTACGAAGACGTTGCTATTATTTTAATACACTTCTGAATGAATTTGAAGAACACTAGAGTTTTAATTGTTTTGTGAAGGAACGAGAGTTATGTCGAGGTGGTTTGCATAACCACCTCGACATAACTCTGGTGGACCGCGGCCCAACGGTCGATGTTGGGAAGTTGTATGGAGGGTTAATTGATATGTGACGTATATCCGTCAGGAGCTGATAATGCGACAAGTTGAACCCACCTATATGTGGCCGAAAATCATTCGATTACCCAAAATTTGATAGTAAATTCAAATAAAAAAAAAAGATATTGTAGCTGGCACTTCGGCCTAGAATTAGGCTGTGAGCATAATTGAAACTACTTCATTCGCCAAAATAATCAACATTACGAGGGATTTCAGAATAATATCTTACTAATATTTTCATTCATTTTCTATTTCATACAGACTTATTTTTAACAAGAAAATGGCAGACGTTATTATATCAAAACAATACTTTTTTAGTAGATTTAATTGAAAACACGAGTCGAAAATGTGTAAAAAAACTGTCGGTTGTATGCGATAGCATACTCGGGCCGTCCTTCTGACGTCACATCCGGCCATCCACTCACGCGCAATGATCACTGTCATTACAATGATTGACTAGAGCGTCCTTCATCAAGTGCACCATTATACAAGTTTTTTTTTTTTATTTAAACACTGTTTAACTAGGTAACTACATACCACAAATAAAATTAGCATAACATAGCTGTTATTAATGCTCTGGAATCATAACAAAATAATTACGTAGCGTATAATATACTACCTCATACTAAGTTGCTCGGACTTCCCGACACCAGCCAGTTCGAGTTATAGGTATGCAACCCTAGCTTGCTTGAGCTATCGCTTATACTCCCCAATCCATCTGTACAACCAATATTCATTTCTATCATCCCTTTCCTATCAATATACTCCAAATTCCCATATAATTCCCACTGCACGGATGGCTTTGAGTGGTGGTGGCTTGAGTGGTTGGAGTTTCGTGGTTTCGCCTCCCCACCACGCTATCGCGCCGAGTGTTGTATGTTCATCCCGCACGGGACAATACTGTGCAATCTTCAAATTGTTGTTTGAGTATGGGTGTTCGGGGGGGTTCTGGTATATGGGTATTGTGTCCGTTGTTTGAATGTTTGTAAAGTCCCCCGCGACACAGGAATTAATCTTAAAGCTATCCTTGATCCCTATTACATAAATGAGTCTAAATTTTAATCGGATACAAACGTCACTATATGTATGTAACGCATATCCCCAGTAGTAGTTAAGTTATAGGTATACAACTCTAAACTCCTTGAGCTCAACATCCATGTACGCTTTCCTTTCCTTCCCATTCCATTCCCCCTCTTTAAATATAATCTCAATTTCTAACAATGACAACAAAACTGATATATTATAATATATTATAGTCGTCAAAAATGGGCCGCTTAATACGACGTTATGTGCGCCTTTAAGGACACAGGCGCTTTTATGTGTGTTTGTGTGACTGTGGTGTTGTGGCAATCAATTTTGATATCTCAACAATACCTTCTTCAATTAGGAAAATGAAACGTATACTTTTTTGTGCTCCTGCTAAAGTGAGAGCAATATTTTATGATAATTGATGTGAGAGCGAAAGAAACAAACTCATATTTGCGCAGGAAGTTATGGTCTGGTCAACTAAGGCATTCGCTTCTGTTAGGCTGGGTTTTTTGAAGTTTATTCACACTATCTTTTTTTAAATTATCAATACCGCAAATCGTTAAAACTAACGTACTACGGCCAAAACTTACAGAAAAACATACAAATTATTTCAACGATACTGTAAGTTATACAGCGTGTAATTTAGTGATTGATTGTGACAATACTTTTGCGATCCAAACGAAGTGTGTAGGTGGCGGGTTTTAGCAACTTCACAAGTTTACTGACACTACAAGTTCGAACATGTTCTCAGTAATACTTTTACAATTATAAATGTAGATAGATAGCTAGTTCTTTATTTAGAAAAAAATCATTTTAACATTCAAACCAAGTTCATTCAAGATTTAAATGAAAACATGTCTGGCATGAGCAAGTGCCTTCTATGTTCATTGTGAAAGACAATATTTTTTTGCTTAATTTTGTAAAAACAATTAGGAATGTTCAAAAAAAAAAAGAACGTAGGTATTTAATACGATTTATATCTAAGTCAAAAATGTAACATACATCTCAAAGGAAATAAATGAACTGAGAACAGTAGTCACATGTATACGTCAACGTCAATGCAACCAGACACTGACGCCTCTATCTCCGAAGGGGTGGGCAGATGCGTAACGAACGCCATCACCGTCATCCGGGCGCTCTGGGTATTATATGGGAAAATTGGGAGTTTATTATAAAGGGGAATATCTTAAACTGGCTGATTACGAGAACACCGAGCCATCTTAACAAATACAGATACAATCTAAACATATCAATTTAAAATTAAATTCTGTCTAAAATTAAAATCGTCTGTACCCTCTAGAAAATGACAGCAGATTCTGACAACTATTCTATTTTCTAAGTTGTCCGAATAAGATTTGTACATACAGTCAGAAAAAAGTGACATCATTACGATTTATTGGAAAACATTATTTTTTTAATTTATCACTTAGTAAGCAGATCTTATCGAGATCTTCTGACATAAGATTTTACAGCTTGTATACAAGGTAAAGGCTTTCAACCTCAGAGGGTAACGAACAGGAAAATACTGAGTGATACGTATAAAGCAAAATTCCTTCGCAGTAGTTCGAGTTAGGTTAGTATCATATTACATTCACAATATTCGCTGCTTGTTGACGGTATTTTTATATTATAACTGTCACATCAAATGTATAATGCCGGCAGTTACATCAACCATCTTGATCGTAAAAGTAATATCATATGGGTATGTGTTCATATTCAAATCGCTTGAACAATTATTTTTGGATGAGCACTACACAATACTGCGACTAAGAAAATGTATTTGTATTATTAAAAAAAAAAACTATCAATGTAAAAAATACGTCTAGATATGGTCAGCCCAAACTTTTGCATTGACAATAGTAGCAAGATATTAATAAAGTGATGTCGAAGCGTACGTGTTGCATGCAAGCTTGCATAGGCGATGTCAGCTGTAGGAAGATAACGGCGGTAGGAAAAAGACATGGGCACATTTCAACCATAAAAAAAGATAGATACCTAATGTCATGAAAAAATACAATAATATTGGCTTTTTTATTATACAGGAGGACAGACAAACAGACGAGTGATAACCTCCGTCCATAGACACCTGCAACTCAAGAGTCATAACTGTCCGCCATTGAGGGTGATGAGGGATCGCGGGAGTGGAAAAAGAAGAGGGGAGATAAGGAGTTGGGAAACTCACAATTTTCGGGGAAATGCAACGCTGCTGCTGCTACACAGCTGGTTTTCCGTGGTTTTCAAAATCTACTAAAACGCAAGCGAATCCACAGGCAAAGGTAGCAGTAATAATTCGCAGCTGTTAGCATAAATTAATAATAAATATAACAATGCAGACTTAATAACACCGTTAATTAAAATATAATAATAATATGCTTATCCAAAATGGCCGCTCTTAAAATATTGCGGATAAAATACGCGACAATGGCCTTGACATTTCGATACGACGCCAAACAATGTCGGATGTATTTCATGCATTAGTATTTTTAATTAATGTCACCTGTACAATGATGTGTTAATAGAGTGCTCTATATTCAAATTTGAATAATATCTTCAGGTGATATAACTGATGATGTGTGGTTAACGGTGGACTAAAATAGGTCTATCACATTTTTTTCTATAGGTACGAAACTCAAAAAACGACGTAGGGATTGATTTTTTTATTAATCAGACAGTATACAATACAGTACCTGGTCTACGGCAATCGGTTTACCGCCTTTTGAGACAGCGTAAATTACGATTGGTAAAATAAAGGCGTTTCATACGTCTCCGCCTAAAAATAATGTCAAAAAGAGCAGATCTGAAATGAATAGGAACAAAGTGCGAAAAAGACTAACAGATTGGCTTGTCTCTAAGAATATTACTAAAAAAATATTAGTCGTACCTTCGCTTGCTGCTTTGTGCGTTGGTCATGCCATGATCACAAAGAGTTGAAAGTATGTGCAATTAATTGCACTCCCCAAGACAACAAGAGTTCTATGGTTTGATACCAACTGGAGACGAAAATTTGTGTAACCCACAAACAGTTGCCCGTAGTCGGAGTGTCCTTTAAGCGCGTTGATTGTATGTTTGTCAAACTTATTCCTAATAAAAAAATATTCCTAAAATCCTAGTTACCAAAAGCGTTTGGGAGAAAAATAAGATATTCGAGTTTATTGAAATGTTTTATCGAATCTACTCCTTTCGCTACATCTAGTCGAAGGTCTCACATAATGCACAAACTTTCACAATTTCAAATAGTTAAGAATACATCTCCCGTACAAATCGCGCATCAGCAACTATTATGCATCAATTGAGAGCACACTACGCAACACGCAGGCAGAAAATCACAGATCACAAGATCTGGATCCATGCCAACACCGGCTGTTACTTAATAGCTTTTGTTCGGGCCAACGTGAAGTGTATTGAGGTAGGTAAATTCTAGACAGCAATTGTGTTGCAATGTCAAAAAAAAACATATTTTGTAATTTTTAATACAATTTTGCTTCAATATATAATAAACGATAGGTATGTAGTGTGCAGACAACGCGGAGCAAATGTATATTCGAATAATACTACATACTTCAAATTACCAAGTATGGAGTGAAGAACGAAAAAGTGACGTCATATGTTAGGAGCGTTTATTAACATCAGAGACCCCAACAATTTAACAAGGTTAAAGTTACTCCTAGAAATTAAAGCCAAGTTACAGCCACTAAATAGGCTTTCCAACTGACATAACTTAAGTTTTCGTTTTTTATACCTAGGTGCATGTCCGTATAGGATTTCATGGATTTGTATGCATACTTTGAGACTTTGTTTATTAAACTTGCTAACAAATCAAAATAGTTTCACTGTTGTTGTGTTCTTAACAATTATTTATAAATATTTATATACAAACCAATTACAAAACCTGATATTGCCGTTATGTTAGAACCAGGTTAAGGATTTATTCTAAGGGTATTCTAGGTAAGGCCTAAAATAATTAAATATTTTTTTTTTAAATTCAGGTTTTTCTGTTTGTTTTACACCTGTCAAGACGAATTGTTAGCACATTTCTAAGAAAAAACTTTAAATTTACTAAAATACGTCATCAGTTTTTGTTAAAAAATAACCAGTTGTTGTGTCTGTGAGTAAGTTTTCTTCTTCTTATACATTCGTTCTTAATAAAGCGATGAGTTCAGTTTAAACCTAGACTTTAGTTCATGTTTTGTAAAATAACGGAGCCTATTAAATTGAAACCTTATGTCCCTCGGCAACAAGTGTAACAAAGTAGGCAATTATGCGCCACTTAAAACTGTGGTTTAGTGCGCAAGTCCCTTACCTACATTTCGTAACGGTCAATAAAGTGCGAAAGATATTATCGAAGGGTTACAAAACTTTTACTAGTTAACGTTACTCGTACGTGAGTTTCTACGCACTGTGCGATAGATTGTCGCGTTGTACGCAATAGAAACTTAATAAAGAACGTGTACTATGATGTTGGGCTGTTACCTTTTACATCATCCGTGTTTAAAAAATCACATAGTCTCACATAAATTGGTACACAGATTTCGTCAGTAATTTACTGTTACTATGTTTTGAGGAAATGTATTAACAAAATACGTCACTGTATTTGTTTGCGGATACACTACGTCCCTGCTCCCTTCCCTCGCCACAGGTCGAGTATGTGGCCGCTCTATTAAAAAAAAGTCAGTTTACCAGTACTAAGACACTTCTTTCCTAATTACTTTCATAGACAGCAGCTTGCGATCAAATAAATTAAACGTAATCATGAAAAGAAAAATACCTTGTAACGTATTAATTCAAAATGTAGATTGTTACCTGAAACAAAAAAAAAATATTATAAACAAATTTGTCTTAAAATGGATTTTGAAAAGTCACTCAATAAATTTAAAACTTAAAACGGAGTTTTTAACTAAAAATAATAGTGTTTCAGAAATCTGTACATATTAAAACAGTTTTTTTTTTTAATTTTTGTTTGTTTGACTTTTGAAAACCGCTGAAACTATCAGTCAGTCTGTGAGTGGTAGAGCTATGCTTAGGCACGAATGGGCGGGCTCGACCGGTGCGATACCACGGCCTCACAGAAAACTGATTGTGAAGTAACGCTTGCGTTGCATTTCCCCGAAATGAGTGAGGCTTCCGGAGGCCCAATTCCCCCCTCCCCTTCTCCTCTTTCCTCTCCCCTCACCCTCCCTCTCCTCTTTCACATCCCTCATCTCCCCTCTCTTCTTTTCGCGCCCCGCACCCCCCATTCCTCATCACCCTTAAAGACGAGCAGCACGCTTACGACAAGTTGCAAGTGTCCATGGACGGCGGTTGTCACTTACCATCAGGTGACCCGTCTGTTCGTTTGTCCCGCTATAGAATAAAAAAAAAATGAAAAATTTGATGTCCAAAAACACAGGTGAAATAGCAGCGCACGGTTACTTTCAAATAATAACGTATTAATTTATGATTTATGACCAGTATGAGCAACTAGTAACTCCGCCAATAAAGCTGTGTTTTCAACCGACTTCAAAAAAGGAGGAGGTTTTCAATTCGACTGCATTTCTTTTTTGTATGTTTGTTACCTCAGAACTTTCAACTTTCAACTCAGAACTTCAAACTACCGATTTAGCTGGTGCTTCCCGTTTGGCCCATTATAAATTTAGTCCAGTTCTGGCTATGGCATCCATGAGAAAACCACATAAGTCTTTAATTTGCATTAAGTTTGTGTACGACAAATGGACGAATAACTCAATATCTTGCCGCCGATTTCGATGATTCTCTTTTTATTGGAAAGGATGTACTTCAAGGGTAGTTAGATGAGAGTTTGGTTAGGTTCTGACAATGGCATCCATGAGAAAATCATATAAGTCTTAAATTTTATGATAGACGCATTGAAGTCGGTTGCCTACTTTTTAAAGTGAATTATTATGAGTGTGATCACAGTGTTAGTTTTGGGAGAGGTTCAAACAACCAACATTGTCATTTCAATTCTGACTATAAATAAAATGATTCTGACTCATACAAAGCTAAGAATATAAGTTCTCAGCAATATCAAGTATACTATAATATATAATTAAATCGTTTATCACAATCTCTTACCAAATAGTGTCTACCCATTAGTCCCATTACACAAATGGTACTTATCACGAAGGCATACGGCTACGCTACATATTTGTAAACATACGAGTAGTGAACGGAGACGCTGTTTTCAGCTTTCGTCTTAATATTTGATTAATATAGCTTTGCAATTTTAGGCTCATTAATATCTCTATGTCTGTGATGATGATGATGATACGTAGCTGTATATGTTTATGATGATGATGATAGGTAACTGTGTATCTCTATGATGATGATGATACGTAGCTGTGTATGTTTATGATGATGATGATACATAGCTGTGTATGTCTATGATGATGATGATACATAGCTGTGTATGTCTATGATGATGATGATACGTAGCTGTGTATGTCTATGATGATGATTATATGTAGCTGTGTATGCCTATGATGATGATGATACGTAGCTGTGTATGTCTAAGATGATGATGATACGTAGCTGTGTGGTTATCGGTGTAGTAGAATAGGGTCACCTATCTCTTCACGTGGGTGTCGTAAAGTACGACTATAGGAGCGGAATGTCGATTGACGGTAATAGGCTTGCCCCCTATTGTGTAAGTGGGACTATATTATGGTTGAGATAAAGTGGAATTTCTCAAATTGTCGCCTGTAGTATTTCCGGACCGATACGACCTTCAAACCTTCAAGAAAAGAGCGTACTCCTGCCTAAAACCTTGTGACTCTTGAGTTGCGGGTGTCCATGGGCGGCGGTAGTCACTTACCATCAGGTGACCCGTCTGCTCGTTTGCCCCTATCGCAAAAAATGTTCGAGATGCCTTTGCTTGCCCCTTCAAGGATATAGGCGTGACCGCGTGACTCTATATATGTATGTAAAAGATTTATTTTATTTTTATTAAAAACTTGCGTAACTTCAGGACCATCTCAGGAACAGAGGAAAAGGGAATGATTGCAAACCTAAATAAACGCTGCTGACTCCTGTCTATTCCTATTAAAAAAGAGTGAATTTATTCTTCTTTACATTTAATATATTCTAAGAAGAATGAAATTACAACAGCGTAAATAAATTGGAGTGTTGTGGGATGTACCTTACACATACATACATGTGTACGCCACTTCATAAGGAAAAATATGTTAAAACCTTTTTTAATCAAATCCTGTTCATGTTTCGGTTACATTTGTGAGCATGTTCATACATGCAATACAAATGAAGGCTACCTAGCTAGACAATGCTGTGATGAAGGTATGGCAGAGACCTCTACTCGAATCATGCCACGTACTTCCAATTGCCACGTTATTTATATGTGCAAGTGTGGAGTCAAAACGCAAAATTAATTCAATTTGTAGATGTCAAAAGTTCAAAATAACTTATGCTCCTTGCAACGGGTCCATCCAGTTAGTACATTCACTATGTTTCCACATTATATTTCTCATCAGCACGGCTTGATCACGAACTGTCTAATATAATGCAAAAATCGTGATTCACACTACCACACCACACGTTTATTTTATTACTGAATATATAAACTATACCATTATTTTAATAAGCGATACAAGCAGTCTGAAACAAACCTTCATTGGGAAACCTACTTTACAGGTAACAAAGTAAAGTTCCAATTTTAATCTCTTTTCTGTGCGAACATATAAAAGCATTTGCGGTTGTTTTGTGCTACAAAGGGTAAATCTCGTTACAAATGTACCATTTTATTAGTTAGAGAGCTTTTCTTTGCGGTTCATATAATTGAACATCTGTTCAACATAATTGTGTAAAACAAAGGAATAAATAGACTATATTTAGAACATTCCAATTTCAAAATCATAAAATTCATTACTTTTAGAGAAACCTAACAAAAGGTAAATGGCGATCATTTGAATTGGGCAATAATACCAAAGTTCAGGTATTATTTTATTCAATACAATTATTAGTCTCAACGGTAGGGTTCGAGGTTGTCAATGATGCGGTAATGAATAAATGACCTTCCCACTTCATGTTATTAGCCCAAGATACGTACCCGAACTAAACGGTTTGGCTCTTCTTTCCTGTGCCGATCGGTAAAAGCCTGGAATTCTCTACCAGCGCACGTGTTTCCTTCCCACTTTGATCCCGGGTCTCTTAAGCGGGGCGTGAAAAAGCATCTCACCAGGCCGCCATAGTGTGGGTCACCATGCTGCATTGACTAGACATGCAATGAGGATGGTGACCACCACTCTTTGACTCCACCTATTGCTTTCCATCAGGCAAAGTGGAGTCACTATGGTAGGCTAATATAAAAAAAAAAGAAGAAAGAAAAATGTAAATAAATAATGACCCTCACAGAAGACCACATTTAAAGATCTGAAGTGAAGATCGTTATCGATAGATATTAAAAATGTATCCTTCTGATAAGAGTATTTTTATTTCATAAGATAACATATTAAATTAAAATCTGAGTCAGGTCAGGCTTATCTTAAATATTGATTGTCATCGGAGCTGAAGGAGTATACACAAAAGCTTATTCAGACATCGGGGAGGCGGTCGAAATTGACGAGCAAGATTTGACCTAAACAAAACATACATTAAAGTTAAATACTCGCTTGTATTTTATATGCTATGTAAAGACTATTAAACATACTTTCTTCTATTTTATTCTTTTATTTTGTTCTTTCTGCTTTAACGGAGAGCCTAACAACTTAACATTTCAAAGCAATTTGTTAGAATTTTCCTACACACTTACTCTGAAACATATATTTGTTTGAAGTTATTTATGTGTTATTAAGTTGAATTAATGTTATAATGTCAGTCTAGCAAATAACAATACAACAAGACTCTGAAATTCTGAATTTTATTCGTAAAAGTTATACATTGTACATATTACAATATATATTATATATGTATATACATATTACAACTACGCCACGGCGACCTCTATTGCTCTTTGTGTAAGAATAATTATCTATATTTAGATTTCAAGTCATTCCTAAAATGTGATCGGTGTCATTATGAGAATATTGTTTATTACAATTGAAATTCGACGATTATGTGTGGTATTAAAATATATGCTTCTAAAAATAAGTTAATAAAGTTATAAAGTTAATTTTGTAATAGTAAATAGGTGACAAAATATAATAGAATGAGTTAGTTTAATGTTACTAAAAGCCGTTTCTGACTCCCTTCCTTTTTATCTAAGTCTTGTTCGTTTTTGAAAGGTAAAAATTACTTGATCGTGTGTCAAATCTATTATATACCTTAATTAAGGTATACAGAATCGCTGAAACTGCTAAGCATCTTTTGTCTTTTGTGTGTGAATAGAGGGACTTCACGGATGGCGCAGTGGTTTAAGTGGTCATCTCGACTCTGGTAACCCAGTGGGCTCAAAAAGTTATAACTAGTAAAGTTGTTGCACAAGAAAATTATAAAAAAATTTAAAAGAACCATGCTTAGTCAGTTAGTAGCCGGTTCAGCTGGTGTAATACCACAGCCTCACCTCAACCGGTTGTAAATCAATGCTTCCGTTATGTTTAACCGTGTGAGTGAAGTTACCGGAGACCCAATCCAAACCTCCTTTTTCCTCCCTTCTCAAAACACTTGGGACTCTTTGAGTTGCAGATGTTTATATATTATATATTATGTCACTGACTGACTGACTAGCATTTGCCCCCCCCCCCCCATACCAGCAAAAAATTACAAAAAAAAATTAGCAAGGCAAAGGCAAATTTTCTCATCAAAACATTGTACACAACATTAGATAATCCTATTACGACACGTACACCTCCAGTAATCACATCGGGTCCGCTCGCTATCACGTCAAGGTCATTGACACGCTTGTAGGTTTTCACCAAAACAGAAGATTCAGTTTCTTGAATATTTAACTGTGAGTTGATGAATTTAGTTTGTTTTACTTGTATTGACTATATTTTTGAGGTCATTATATTTGTCTCATTTTAATTACCTTCCCCTTCCTACTCTTCAGAACACTCAACTGCCACTGCAGGATAGGCTTAGTATCCTGGGTGTGGATATTTGCCGGGATCTCAATCCGCGCGATTATATCGAGAGCGTCACTAAGGCGGCGTCACGAAGCTCGTCGTATTGAACAAGGTGAGACGTTTCTTTTCGCCCGAGCAACTGTGTCTTTTATACAGGTTCGCTCCTGCGTGGAGTACTGCTCTCATCTTTGGGACGGCTATCCGATCCGATCGAGAGCGTCAAGCAAATACTGCAGTATTTGCTTGACGCTCTCGATCGGTTGCAGCGGCGCGCAGTGCGCATTATGGACTGTCCTGAGGTTACCCAGTCTCTTGAGCCTCTGCAGTTGCGAAGAGATGTCGCCTCTATGGCAGTCCTCTATCGCCTACATCACGGAGAGTGTTCTGACGAGCTCTTTCAATTGGTCCCACCTTCTCCCTTCCTCTACACGACTACAAGTGCTGGCCTGAGGAGTCACCGTTTGAGAGTCGAAAATATACGATCCCGAACAAAACGGTTTGGCTCTTCTTTCCTGTGCATATCGGTGAAAGCCTGGAATTCACTACCAGCGCACGTGTTTCCTTCCCACTTTGATCCCGGGTCTTTTAAGCGGGGCGTGAAAAAGCATCTCACCAGGCCGCCACAGTGTGGGTCACCATGCTGCATTGACTAGACACGCAATGAGGATGGTGGGCACCACTTTTGGACTCCACTTATTGCTTTCCATCAGGCCAAGTGGAGTCACTGTAGGCTAATATAAAAAAAAAGTATCTACAAGGAATAATAGAACCTAATAAAATGTAGAGGTGCCGTCCATCCAACCAGCCAGAACGTAAAATAAGGTTGAGTTTTGCGTACTTTGGTGACACTAGTCCCCGTACTCACTAGAAGCATTATACTGCATTGGTTTCCCCTTGCTCTTACCCGACTGCACAAGAAGAATTATATTTTTCTAGCGTATGTGTGTACTTATTTACCTATGTATAAAATTGATGTATATATGATGTTGGTTTGCATACTTAGCCTGGATAATTCTCAGGGATCCCGATGAGTGTGGTATCATTTATATCATCTCAAAAGTGAGAGTGACACGGTTTCAAAGAGTTTTTATATTGGATAAAAAAATCATTAAGAAATTTCAGGCAGTCGTGTTTAAATGTCTTTGTCTGTTTTATACAATCTTCTTTTTAAAGATAACTTATGACTTGACAAACATACAAATAATAACCACAAAAAAAAAACACCAAGATTCGAAACAACTACAGGATCACACAAATTTTTGTCCCGTGTGGGAATAGAACCTATGACTTATGTATGCTTCAAGAGTTAGAGCCACTAGACCAACAGGCTCAAGGCACATTAATACAATTCATATTAATTAAACCCATTTTAGATGCACAAAACAACCCTCTCTGGATCAAATAGGGATGCGGAAAACTTCACGCTACCGTCTCAAGCCTGCTTCCACTAGAATAATGGTCAGCCCGACCCGCTTCCCCCAAGACAGTGCACATGTAAGCGAAGAAGAAATGTCTTGTGACAACCTGTGTCATCTTGAAGGAGAGGCTGCCATGTCACCTCTCTAGCCAATCTTCCATGATACTAGTTACTACCTACGTAGTTTAACTGTTTACCACTAGCCAGTCAGTAACTGTATTAAAATTCCAGTATCCAGTTATTGTTTACGTTACGATACTTCATCAAATCCTAACCTTATAACTTCAGCTTCATTGTCACGTGCACCAACTCCAAATATGCATGTACCAGTTTACGTAGGGATACCGATATGTCTACGCATTTTTGTCAGATCCCGTGATAAGGGCATGCAAGTGATCGATTCGAATAGTACTTTATATGTTACGCCCTTGAGCTCGTATCCGCCAACGCAATATCGATTTTTTACGTACATAGATTCATTTACAATAAGGCTTCACTGTCCACAATGTTTATATTACAACGTACTACCTATAAACAGCACAACAAAATGCAAAAGTCAGTCATATTTTGTGGGATACAAAGTCTACTTTCGTTCGAGGTAGTCGCGGTAATTAAGTCATTATGAGTAAACAGAAAGCACTTGTGAAGTTGTGACCGACTGACGGTAATTAAGTATAGGCATTAGTGCTACAACACATGAACTTGTTTAAGATACGATTGCTGTAAGTTGTATACACAAGAAAGTTAATATGCTAAGGTGAGCCTGTCTCTTCGATTCAGTTATAATTAGTAAGAGACCGCACAGACGGGATCAAAGAAACGAAAGTTTGTTGGTCTCTCATTATGGGAATACTTGGACTTCTCCTAAAGAAGATTGTAGTTTTCTATACTCTATTTCTATTAACGAGTAAGTAGTAATTCATAAACATTAAACAATACAAAAAAAAAATCAATGGTCATACAAATATAAATTCTAAATAAACCCGAAATGAAAATCCCTCCTACGATTGGAACAGAGCTGATGTTCGGTTTATCTGTCCAGTAGAAGCTCTGATGTACCAGACATACTCTTATTCTACTTATATTACTTTCATTCTGTAGACATATATTAGTCTAATATTTATTATGTAACAGCAAATATTTACAATATTAACTTGTAATTCTAAATACATATACCGCTTAACTATGAGCAATCCAATTGGGCATAAATCATATGTTTCACACTCGTATCGAATTCACTCAGTAATAAATAGTGGTATTTTAATTAACTTACACTTTAATTATATGGCCTTTTGTGTATATTTTTAAAAACAATTCCTGCACTGGGAATTATTCATGTGTCGCGACTCGTGGGAGTTACTTTACAAACATACAAGCAACGGACACAGAACACCCAGACTCGAGACATCCATTTGTGGATCATATACGCTTTTGCTACGTGAGGGAATCGAACCCACGATCTGCGGCTCAGCAGTCGGAGAAAGTCCCCCGCTACACGGGAATAATTTTTAGTGCTGTCTGCCTAATAATAATATTTATCATCAGTCCACATCAGTGAACATCGTTTATCTCATCCTGATTAATACGCTTTGCCCCTGTTACGTAAATGCGATTAAACTATAGTTGGCACAAAATGGGCGTATGAGACGCCTACCCCTTCGGGTATAAAGGGGGTGTATTTATTCAAATAAGAATAGATTACTGATGAAAATAGTTCTCAACTAATGCCTATTTTGATTCAATAATATTATATTATTGCTCAAGTCTTCTGCTATTCCTTTCTAATTACGTCATACATAGAAGAGTTTTTCTTTTATCTCTGCTGTTGCTAGCCACGTTCGTGTCACATATATTTGTAGTATTTTGAATACATTATGTTAATTGTTGTTAAAAAGGTGTCCTTAAAGGATAAACTGACAATGCTGGTGCAACATGAAATATTATTACATTACAATACTTCATACTTCTTTTACATATGGTGCAGTGATAAAACGGTGTCTAAAAAGAAAGTCATGGATAACTGTTCCTGTCTCTGTCAGGTCGCAAACATGGACGTACACAAAGCAAGCATAATAAAAAATAATATGTCAAGCTGCCCAAATTAAACGATTTCCTGCATCATCAAACAAAAAGTCTCCATTCCTTCCCCTTCCTACTCTTCAGAACACTCAACTGCCACTACAGGATAGGCTTAGTATACTGGGTATGGACATCTGTCGGGATCTCAATCCGCGTGATTACATCGAGAGCGTCACTAAGGCGGCCTCGCGGAAGCTCGGTGTATTGAACAAGGTGAGACGGTTCTTCTCGCCCGAGCATCTGTGTCTTTTATACAAGACTCAGGTTCGCTCCTGCGTGGAGTACTGCTCTCATCTTTGGGACGGCTATGAGCAGTATTTTCTTGACGCTCTCGATCGGTTGCAGCGACGCGCAGTCCGCATTATAGACTGTACTGAGGTCACCCAGTCTCTTGAGCCTCTGCAGTTGCGAAGAGTTGTCGCCTCTATGGCAGTTCTCTATCGCCTACATCACGGAGTGTTCTGACGAGCTCTTCCAATTGGTCCCACCTTCTCCCTTCCTCTACAGGACTACACGTGCTGACCTGAGGAGTCACCGTTTGAGAGTAGAAGGTATGCGTTCCCGAACGAAACGGTTTGGCTCTTCTTTCCTGTGCCGATCCGTGAAAGATTGGAATTCACTACCAGCGCACGTTTCTCCTTCCCACTTTAATCCTGGGTCTTTTAAGCGGGGCGTGTAAAAGCATCTCACCAGGCCGCCATAGTGTGGGTCACTATACTACATTGACTAGATATGCAATGAGGATGGTGACCACCACTCTTGGACTCCATTTATTGCTTACCATCAGGCAGAGTGCAGTCATTATGGTAGGCTTACGAATAAAAAAAAAAAGAAAATGAAAAAAAATACTGTGAAACGAAATGGAAATGGACGGGACACCTAGCGAGAACAGAAGACGACTGATGGACGAGCCGTACCATAGCATGGAAAGGACCCAAGGTAAAAAGAAAACCACCAAGAAGGTGGGTCTATGATATTAAAGATATAGCAGGAGACAAATGGCAAACAATGGCAAAAGGCAATGGGCAGGATTGGAGGAGGGGTTCTCATTCAATATTAAATTTAATGAAATTCAAACATAAAAATGTGATGTTATTAAAATGTAACATTAATAATTAAATACTAGTTTATTATTTAATATAATAATTTCAAATTAATTTAAAACGTTATATATAAATGAAAAGTAGTTTATTGTAAATATATCGGGATGTTAAATGAGAAGTAATATAAAATTACTATTTATTGATATTTCCACATTTACACAGTGATACACTAACTAAAGCGGCGAAAGGAATATTCCTACCAAATTTCAAGTCTCTATGCCTTATAGTTCCAGAGATATCGTGATGAGTCAATGTATCGGTGGAAATCTCTTATATACATATATATACATATATATAGATTAAACAGTAGAAATAATATATATTTTGAGTGTAGTTCTTTATGGAAAGTCTTTTATATTTATCACCCATATTATATAACTATAAATTAGTCATAGAAATGTCTGTCATTACGGTTTGCTTAGAAATTTAAATTCAGTATCCGATCACGAACAATACCAATTGCGACATGTAAACCACCAGCAGGAAAAGAGCAGTTTCAAAAACTTCTTTTGAGGCCGTACACTCACTATTTGAATGTCGAAAGTCGTTGGTTAACCAAATACATTCAGAATAATTTAATTCGTAATAAGATTGTGCGATAAAACCCGCACAGTTTTCTGAACAACAATGAAAAGTGTTTGCAAAATTAGTGACACAGCGCATTTTCTATTTTACTAACATTTAGACTCCCCAATCCATCTGTATAAGCAATATTTATTTCTATCCACCCAATCATTATTTCATCATCAATCATTCAATCATTATTTCTACACAGATAGTAGTAAGTTTACATACATAGGAATATTTTGGGATACGTACATTGCACAAATAACACACACATTTTTGTGCTCACGTTATGTCGAAATGTTGAACCAAATACAAATGAGACCTCACAAGTGGAAATCCATCAAGCTGTCTAAGGCCAAAGGCTTGGCAAAGAAACATCATACACACATACATGAATACATACAAACGATCTAAAACTAACATTCTTCTTGCGCAATGGGGTAAACAGTGAGGTGTTTTTTTTTTTTCTATTTGTACGAGATAAAAAAAAGGTCATGGGGTACCTTTGTTTCATAGGGTGGTTTTATTTCATATTGTTGCTTTTTTAAGACTAGACGTATATTATAAAATAGATTTGGGTTAGTTTCTTTTATAGGCCGCTCCCGCCTGACGCCAGCCATCCTTGGGAATTTAGTTGTTTTAAGGCAGGAAAGAGATTTGTAGAAGCGAAATCTGTACAGGAACTTTGTGTACGGGATACCGCAAGTCTTGGATGAAAAAACGGGTCTGAGACTGCGCGAGCTCGTAGAAGGCAGTCGAGTACTTACTGGCAGTTATTGCTGAACTAAATAAAACAGTACTAAACAAAATAGGATGCTAAATAAAACATTTGATAGGATATGTCCGACATATATTAAGAGATAGCACTGATGAACTCTGTATCTTCAGAATTAGATGTAACAAAATGTAGGGTCATTGAACTCTAGAGATTCTTAATACTGCCTTGTAAAATTTGTCACAACTTCATCTAGTGACGCCAAGAAGAACAAAACCACAACGGTCGATTGATCTTAATATTTTTTTTTATGCGATAGGGGGCAAGCGAGCAGACGGGTCACCTGATGGTAAGTGACTACCGCCGCCCATGGAAACCCGCAACTCAAGAGTCACAAGTGCGTTGCCGGCCTTTTAGGTAGGAGTACGCTCTTTTCTTGGAGGTTTGAAGGTCGTATCGGTTCGGAAATATGGCAGAAAGATACTACATGAAACCCCACTACCTGGATGACTGCAATAACCTTGAACCCTATTCCGTAAAGAAACTCCATTGTCTATGAAAAACCTGCGCACGGGTGATCTCCTAACTCAGTTCTTGACATTATACAGAACACGATACCTGTTTATTGTCAAATACTACGTAAAATCTTAGTTGAGAACTATACACTACTATTGGATATAAATAAATACCTTTACTTGAAATCATTTACACATGTTTCGTACCTTTACTTGTTAATACGAGGTTGTTTTTTTTTATATTAAAGGCAGACAAACGAACAGACGGCTCATCTGATGTTAAGTGACAACCGCCGTCCATGGACACCTGCAACTCGAGAGACCTAAGTGCGCTGACTGCCTTTAAGGGTGATAAGGGATGAGGGTATGCGGGGAGGGGAAAGAGAGGGGGATGAGGAGGTGAGAAAAGGGGCGTTGAATGTTTGTACTTTACAACCCCCGAACATAGGAATTAATCCGGCCGTAAGTACGGCAGTTGTCTTTTTAAAGCAGAACAAGCAGAAAAAAAATGTTGTGCTTGAAAATCAGCCTAATGTTATGTTTTAATTAAGTAAACTACCATTGTAAACTAGGTTCTATAAAGTGAAGCCTTGCGATTGCTCGCTATTACATAAGCTCGTCGCGCACATTCTTCACTGTTACATCTCAAATGTTGCAACAACTAAATTAATTCTATACATTCAATGTTTTTTTTTCTAAATACTGTCGAGGTTTTACAGAATACAAAACGAGATAGAGATGAAACAATATCTCAAGTCATTGGCAGCCCGCTACTACACTTCTTTATCACCTCTTTTTTACTTACCACCTAGTTAAGTAATAATTTTGGCACTTGCAACACTTGTGATGGCCGCTTGCAATATCGTACATTTAAGTAAGTAAGTTAGCTTAGCGTTAGTTAGCTGAGTATATTCATAAATACTTTTTAATTTTTAAAAAGAAAGAAAGAATGCGTGCATGCATTCACGACTATATCTCCGAAGGGGTAAGCAAAAGAAGCGTCTCTTAAAATTCAATTCAAATCAAAAAACTTCAATTCAATTAAAAAAATTCAATTATGCCAGAACAGCAGAACGGAAAAGGATGAAATTTTGGCACATGTATATATTACAGTCTGGAAGAGCACATAGGCTACTGGTTCAACCAAGCTTGCCAATCTATAAAAATGTGAGGAAAGGTTCGGTTTGTTAGGCAGTTATATAATTGTATAACCGGTAGAGTAAACGTGTCTACATAAAATGGATAAATTCGTACTGTATTTACATTATCATGGGAAAAATAACTGGACTAGGTTATATTTAAATAGAAAATATTTGCTTTATCAACGAGAAAGGCTAGATTATCAGCCTTCACAAAATATTTTGATAATTCTTCTGATATTAAATCGAGTAAGTGTGTAGGTGGTATGGAACTGATAAGGTTTGATTAAAATTCTGTAGGTAAATATTTTCGGCAATACTTTTGTAGTTAAGCGTAGGTATAAGACTGTTTTATGAAACAGCTTTGAAGTATTATTTAGCAACTTAAATTTTCACATCTGACGGTTTGAAGAGCCTCTAAAGGATAGGTACGTAAATTATTAAAATTATTTGTTCTAATCTAATAGTAACGGTAGGTGCTACAGACGGGCCTATTGTTCTAGTAGGTCGTGAATCTGAATGCTGAGCCCATCCTGCACCAGATAAAAAATTATGTGATCTGCAAATCGTTGTCCCTAGATGACCTGTGTCCGTTGTTTGTTAAGTCCCTCCCGAAGTCGCGAGACAGGAATTATTTCAAATGCGTGAGTTGTCTTTAAAAGAAAAGACAGAAGAGGCTCTGATACAATTGTGCACAGCTCGAGAGAGAGGGAATTAAACGCATACACATATACACACATATACATATACACACATACACATATACATACATACTCACGCCTACCAACGACCACTTTTTGGCAAGAAGTGGTCGTTGGTAGGCGTGAGTATGTGTGTATGTGTGTACGAGTAAATGTATATGTGCTGTCTGATAGATAACAGTCCGATCCCTTAGTCGTTTTTTACGACACCCACAGGTTGGATTAAAACTATATATATGTACATACGTACGTCAAATGTGTTTCCTAACTCAATATATACATATATTTTTATTTTTGGAACGAAGTACCTTATAGGGCGTTACGGAGGGATACCCTAGCCGGCAGAAAACGTCCGTAGCGTTAAACAAAAAAAAGCGTAAGCTTTTTCACATATTGATAATACTGCCATCTAGTGTTTCTATTATGAACTGCAAAGAATTTTAGAGATTTTTGTTTTAAAACAAAATATGGTGTAACACGGCCATCTAGTAAAAGTATTACAAACAACGGAAACTTGAACCTTTCCTTATAATAACGAACTTCGTTCCTATCTGGTGTCCCACGACACCACACGCTTTTTTTTTTTAAATATAATTAGAGTGTATTTATTGTGATTAATTGAACCTTGTTATAATAGAAAATGAATTAACTGATCTATTATCTAATATATAAAATTCTCTCTCGTTACCAAATTCCCCCGAAACGGCTGGACCGATTTTTATGAAATTTTGTGTGCATATCGGGTCTGTGAAGGTCTGAGAATCGGCCAACGTCTATTTTTAATAACTCTAAATGATAAAGGTGACCCTATAAAGATTTTTATGATAAAACAACGTTTGCCGGGTCAGCTAGTAATGATTATAAGGATAAGGTAGTTTTTGCACGAAGAAACCAATATTTGTTTCCTCATACATACATGTTGTTAAAAGTTATTATTTCGTAATAATGAAAGATCTATTGACGCAAACATTCTGAACCAGTTTAGCCTTACATCTGTTAGCTCCATTTGAAAGCCCACAACTGCTGGTATAAACTAAAATAAATTCAATAATAAAAGTTTATCCAAAGAAACTTCTTTGGGTCAAACCTAATGGATAGATTTGACACCTTTTCTTCTTTAATAATTTAATGTTAAAAACAAATTCTTAATTTACTTTAAATAACTAATTATTTTATTTGATTTTAATGATGAATAAATCCTTTTGAACACATGATATTGTCTCGTCCCTAGTGACCCTATGTCAGTCACATGTAGTGTGACTGACATAGGGTCACGTTTTAAATGATCAGTTGTTAAAATCCATCAAGCCGTTTAGGCTCATCAACATCGTGTATATTACATACATACATACACCCGACAAACATACTCCACCTTCTTGTGCAGTAAGTTAAACACATGATTTTGAAATCCGAGTAAGAAAGATTAAAAAAAATGGTAATTTGAAAGAGGAACGAAAAAATCGATGACAGAATACTGAGAAATATGGAAACAACGAGAAAGATTAAGCTTAGATATCGTCCTTGTAGATAAAAGCAATTAACAATGAAGCCATCGCCACTTACTACTTGCCACTGACCATCAGACTTGCACAAACTTTCACTAATTTTAATAACTTATAGTAAAAGAACACTATGACGAACTATATGACGTACTTGGCGGTATTCATTATGTTTATTTGTATTTTCATGCATATATTTATTTATGCATAAATATTTAAGCTCATGTATTACATTTATTATATATTATTACATATACATAAAAAGGGTTTACATATATTTATATATTATTTTACCTATTAAATATGTATTTAGACAGGAGACTCTTATATTGTACATAGCAGACCCTCTTTTAAATCATATCTCTCTCTCCATCCAATGGTTGCCTGGAGGAGATTGCTAATTGCGAAAAGGTAAAAAGAACAATTAATTGTACATATTGTTAGTTAAATATTAAATCTGACTGTACAATCAATCAATCAATCAATAAAGTTTCTTAAACACCCTTTCTCTTTAGTTACTCTTTTGTTTTATAAATAACTGAAATTGATATGAAATAAACTTCTGGTTCTTTCAAGCACGAAACTTTACCAGACAGCCTTAAAACAAGAACGTCATAAAAGAACACAAATGTAGAGTCTTTGACAGAATTTTAGAGTCTTTTAAAACTAAAGCATACACTCACGTCTGTATCCAGTAAAACCCACATTTTGCTGATTATAATTTTGTCCCATTAACGTAATGGGGGGCAAACCTATTCCGTTATCTGGGCACTTTTTCAAATTCGATGGGAAATCTTGGAATATATTGACAGAAATGGTACGATGGAAGGGCAACGATAGGGATAAAAAGGGGGAGTAAAAGCAATAGCCCAAACAAGTCAGGGTCGCATACCTTTTACTCAAACTGCCTAGTGCAAGGAAGTCTGAGTGCTCTATTATTATTAGTAAATGCGCAATAAATGGGAACAACACTTAAAGCATTATGTAATACTAATATAATTCATCTCAGCATCTCGTACAGTTGTATCAAGAGAAAGGTACCGATCCACCGCAGACTAACCAAGCGTTTTGTAACTAAATTCTTGGTTGTATAACCATTGGATGTTTTATTTACTTTTTTACTACACTAATGTCGGTCTCAGAGGATTATGTTATTCGATTGTTGTATAATGTGTCTTAGTCACGCTATAGAGGCAAAACGGATTGATTTCCGTTAGAGCCATGCTTCGGGAAATATGGGCCAGCTCGACCGGAGTATTACCACGGCCTCATTGTGTGACCGAGTGAGTGAGGTTATCGGAGGCCCTAGCCCCTTTCCCTTCCCCTCTTCCCTTTCCCCTACCATAAAATGACCTGTCTGCTTGTTGTCCCCCTGTACCATAAAAAATGGATCTTGACGTGGGAAGATTTTAAAATGAAATTAAAAAAAAAATAGACACTTAATAAATATACTATGTACCTTTTTCTTTTTTTTTGTGGGTACATCCTCATGGACTATCCTCCGCCGGGGTTATCGGCGGAGGGGTGCGCCCGGCTTGACCGCCTGATAACATTCTTCCGCGACCAGGAGGTGACCGTCCATTGGAGCAGACCCCATCTCATTTGAAGGGGGGAAAAGATTATTCCTGCCACCATCACTCCTTGAGGGAGACGCGAGGTACACTAAGCGCCTCCAACCTAGGACCCGCTAAACGATTGGAGCGGTGAACTGAACCCCGGGTTCACCGCCCTCGTGTCCAAGTATACTATGTACCTATGTAATGTTGTTTTGTAAAGTTTTTACATACTTTTGAACCGACTTCAAAAACGGAGGAGGTTCTCAATTCGACTGTATATTTTTTTTATGTTTGTTAACTCAAAATATTCGACTGGGTGAACCGATTTTGATAACTTTTTTTTATTTGAAAGCTGGTGCTTTCCGTGTGGTTTCTAATTTGGTCTAGTTCTGACAATGGCATCCATGACAAAACCATATAAGTGTAAAAATTTATGATAGACGCATTGAAGTCGGTTGTCTACTTTTTAAAAGAGAATTATCCATATTATTTTTAGCTTGAAACGTTGTTAGCTTATGCACGTCGCAACTACAGCAATGTCTTAAAGTGTGGACAGCAAAGAATTTTCCATGAGATGTCTGTTAGTAAGCAGTAATAGTAGTAGTAGTTGTTATGTAAGCAATAAATGGTACGTCAGATTGAAGCCTTATTAGACTATAGGTGCTAATAGCAAATAATATTACAAGCGCGAAAGTTAGGTTTTATGTTCTAAATCTTATGCTATTCCTCAAAAATACTCTATCGAATACAAAAATAATAATTGAAACCCGAATAGGTGGGGTATAGTATAAACAAATAAACTCTTCCGTCTTTACTATATTAGTAACTATATTGTAGATAAGCAGTGAGACAATCTATAGCTAAGTTCTCTGAACATATTGTACAGTGGGGTCCAGCTTCACTTCGACTCATAAATAAAGAACGATTTAATTAAACGGTCAAGTAAAACATGTGTGTGTGTGAATAATTAATTAACCGCATGAATTATGCGTAACAAGGCGAAAATCCGTTACATTGTAATTGAGGAATGAAAACAACACAATATTTATCGTCGGTTGGAGAATCTTAATTACGGCTGCAGTAAGGGAAACTTGAATTAATGCCGCCGAATTAGTACGTAACAGGGAACGCAAGCCCAACACCTCGGCGACATGAACTTTACTGATATTAGAAATCACTAATAACATACATACGCTCACACTGTACCCAGAAGAGATATTGTACCCATATAAGTTCCACTAACGTAACAGGTTGCAAGCCAATTGCTGTCAACCGGGTACAGTATAACTATAATTAATACACTGATAGACATCAGATCCTTAACTTTACTTTACGACAACCTTGGAAAAATAGGGTGGCCCTATTTCTATAAGTGCACAAAGCTATTTTTCTAAAAAACTTTATACCGCACGCAACTGTATAAGCGCCTATCATATATGTACGTTGAATGCTGCTCTATCTTATACCGGCCAATGAAGTACAAGTGTCGGACTATCGAATTTGTCGTATTATAGCGTACTGCCAAAAATCCCTTATAGTACGCAATTAAAAAAAAAAGGATTACCCTGTAATCAGACAAATTACATATCGAAGTGATAATATTCTATCTGAACTCTAAATCACACTACATACAGTAAATTAAACAGCACAATAGAAAACTTACGTTTAATTATCAAAATGAATATCATTAATGCGAGGGATTAACAACAAATAACTACTTATTTACTTTAGGTATTCATTTTGTACAAACAAATGTACTAAAAATGTAAGTATTTCAGAGGATACATTTTATAATCAACAGAAATAGAATATCAATAAAAAGGATAATAAGAACCAATCAATTTGTGATGCATGAAAATAATCATATTTTTTTTTCTTTAAATTTTACTAAAAGATTAATTACAATTTAAGCGGTCCAAAATATCACTTTTTGCTTTAATTGCCAGAGTTTTGTGCTTTCGCTTTTAGGCTTGTGAAGACAATACTAGGTATGTGTATATGATACACTATAAATAAAAAGTTAATCATGAACGCACATTAAATAGTCCAATTCAAACGAAACAACACGCGTCAAGCACAATAGTGCTGACACGTACAAGTTACAACCTGTTCAATCATATATTAGTGATAATCTATACTTTAGAAATAAATTTTATGTACAGTGATAGGCATGTCGGATTAGGCAGGGGCCGGATTACCGCGGGTGCATTGAAAACAATTGTCAAAATTCGACTAACAGGCGATCTTTTTACACTTAAATACTTTCTGATAAGTCCACCCCTAATACAAGCATTTTAGCTTTGCTGGGGGGTTAACAAGAATACTAGCAATGTGTGACGCACGTTGCTGGAATTCTCTATAAAAAAAGAAGTTTAGCTTTAAGTTTAGAATAGCTCTAGTAGGTCAGGGTCGCACGTTATGTACGACTTCTAACCTAATTTAGTTTTGTAAATACGTAAAACATCCAGCCTGATACAAATGGACTGAGCTGAGCAAAAATCAAACCCGCGAACCTCTAACATTGCAGTCGAATGCTCTAGTGCTCTTTTTTTATTATTATACAGGGACAAACGAGCAGATCGGTCACCTGATGGTAAGTAACTTCCGCCGCCCATGAACACTTGCAACTCAAGAGCCACAAGAGTGCTGTCCGCCTTTTAGGGAAAGAGAGGAAGGGAAAGGAAAAGGGGGTTGGGCCTCTGGTAACTTCACTCACTCGGTCACACAATGCAAGCATTGCTTAACAGCCGTTATGTGAGGCCGTAGTAATATTCCGGTCCAGCCTACCCATACGTACTGAAGCATGGCTCTCCCACATGAAATCTCTCTGCTATGTATTACAATACAGCGACCGATTAGAATATTTACAAATTGTAATCATTCTCATTGGTGATTAGGGAAAGATAATAAAAGATTTTCTATTGGATCTCTGGGACCAATAAATACAATTTTTAAATAAATTTGTAATAATGCGAGTACAAAAGCTAAACAGGATTTTTTGGAAATCGTTGATATCAGTAGAGCACTGAGTGGTGTTCGAACACATTTTATTAAAGCCGCTTACCAGCATAGTATACATTTTTTTAAAGACATCTCAAGCATTGAAATTGATTTCTGGACTTTAGAAACACACAAACAGCGAACACAAAGAACACTAAGAATCGGAACAACCATTTGTGGATCAGACCATTTTTATTACGACCTCAGGCTGACTAATGAGCCTGAGGTCACTAGTTCTGTGAAACTAAACCATCACTTACCTGATTAATAGTATCCATAGCCAGCCTCTCGATGTCTACATTGTAGAAGCTGAGCTGCGGCACGTGCCGTCTCCTCGGTCGGATGTCGTCATAATAAGCAACGACATCGTTTATCGACACCACGGGACAGTCATCCGCCGTACTGCATCCGCTACTCACCCCGTCGACCCCGCTATCAGAATCCCCTTCGCCACCAAATCCTTCCTTCGAATCCCTCCGATCACCATAACTCTGTTCTGACCCCTCCTGATACCCGGATTCCATCATTTCATCCGGTGCAACGATGTCCGGGATTTTCGTCGTGTCGTATTCGTACCCGACGTCATCATCAATGGGGTCGAGATCTATTATGTCGGCCATTTTAGGTTTTTTGTGATACGCAAAAAAAATATTTGAGTTGCTGTATTACACTATCCACTACATGCTGGTTCTGTAACTCGTTCACTAGTAGCGCCCTGTGGACAAGGAAAAAAAGCTATTAGATTATGTGCTGGAAGCAAAATACTTTGAAAATCTAACATATGCATATATTATATAGCAAACATTTGAATGTTATCCTAGTGCGAGACTTGTCTTAAAAAAAACATTAATTAAAGATAGCTCAAGTGAAATTATTAAAAAAATGTTATACCCTACATCTACCATAGTTTTAAAACGATTCAAATGAGACATCACATGTCGAAATCAATCAAGCGTTTGAAACTCTAGGCCGCTACAAAGAATAAATATACATACATTCAAAATCCCTCCTACCTGCGCAATCGGGTAAAAAACTAAGCTGTAACTACAGTTACTTGTACAGTTTCTGTAAATGAAATAAAGAAATCTCGAGCTACCGGAAAATATATTATATCTAAGTAAGATCAAGGCATGTTTTAGCTCTCCTCAGTAGACAGACAAATTTCTATTAACTCCTAAAATCTCATTAAGTTACCATTTGCTTCGCGGTAAATCATGCCTTAATGATATCTGTATTATATATATATATTAGAATATATATATTTTATTAGATATTGGTATTGTAACAAGTAAGGTAATCTAAAGACTAAAATTGTGTTCATAAAATCACGTCACGTTATCATTTTTATCAAAAAAAAATATAACGTCTAAAATTTTCTTTCTTCCACCAATTTCACCGATCCCCAATCATCATGAAATTTCTTCAACACGTTTTCAGATATAGAGAAACTGTCATAAGGTACCTTTCTCATTTTAAGTCACACGGTTTTACTCACTTGTGTAGTTCGGAGATTCCCAACTAGTTTGCGAATAATTTATTAATTAATGAAGCAACCTCTTGCGAAGTTAATGCACATATTCTAGCATAGTACCTTTCTTCCAGATAAAAAAGATTGGTTCCCACGAAAGACAAAGAGATTCCCGCGATCCGTGGATGATAGCTAGTATGAAAATGAGTATTTTTTATTGTAATTAATTTATATTTCGTTTAACTTAGTGCTCGGTAGACGGTAATAGGCTTGCCCCTGTAACGGTACTGAGGCTAATGATGTCAGTATAAGAATTCAGAATCATAAACGTATGAATTGCCGTCCTAGACATCCATAGATCATTCACAACCAATAACTAACAGTAATAAAGTCCAACATCAATCATATTAACTATTAACTAGTTGCAGCAGTAAATGTATGCAAATATGAAAAGTGGAGCGAGTTAGGAAACCTTACATCTTATGCTAAGAATTTACGGTGTAATTACTATGGAACGAACTTCGAGTTTGTCTTAGTAATATTACAAATGGGAAAGCTTAGTTGGATGTTTCTAATTCAATCACGGCAGAACGGTTTAACGGATTTGGGTGAAATTCGGCACAAAGATAGATTATAGTCTTGTAAAGTACTTTTTACTTTGGAAAATGTACGTTTAATATTTTCACGCGAACTAAGTCACGTACAACAGTTGATGTTTTATAGATTGTAAGAGTATATTTAAGCATTTATTTTAAAAGGTATGTTTATTCGTCTATTAGTTCCCTCAGTTTGTGATCTTGGCAGCCAGTTTCTCGACGGTGAAATATAGGACTCTCGTCATTTAACGTGGGGTTTCAGACACATATGTCTGAGTGCTTTACGGACTAGCAAAAGTTTCAAGTCCCCGATATGTCATACTCTTCTAATTCGCGGGCAATAGCTGTTTTAAATATATTATCCCCTTAGGGGCAGGTTAAGGCGTAATTAACGCCCGCATTTTATTGACTGTAATTTAGTAAAATTTACGTAATAGGCGGCAAGCTTATTGCCGGGCAATTTAGGGAATCAGGTGGGAAAATTTGGAGCATACTGACAGAATAGGTAGGATAGAAGGGGAGGCAAAGGGATTACGGGAAATACTAATTCTTAATTTATTTATCTCATTTTAGTTCTTTTTATTATTAGGTATATAATAATAATTTGTACGATTTAGAATTAAGATTAAATATTTAAAAAAATAATTGGGAGTTTTCGTGTTTCCCTCCCACTTTGATCCCGGCTCTTTTAAGAGGGGCGTCAAAAAGCAGTGCGTGTCACCTAGTTGCATTGACTATACTTGCAATGAGGACGTGACCACCACTCTTAGACTCAACTTATTGCTTTCCAGCATTGAGTCGAGTCATTGTAGTAGGCTTATATTTAATAAAATAAAAAAGTGGGCAGGAAATCGTTACACGATTATTTCTAAAATCGTATTTGCGAATCGTTTATTTATCAACTCGTAAGTCATCATGAACTAGTATTCATTCTACTAACATAAGTAGTACGAGAACCGACACGGACATCGCAGTTCGAGTAGTTGTTTGCTGGCAATTAAAAATTGATTAAATTTAACCCACAAGTTGAATATTTAAGGAATATCTACATACATACGCAATATTTAGTTACTTGAATAACTATGAATAAAGAGCATTTTCGCTCTGTGAATTGTCTCAAAGCAAGCTTTAATATTGCATGGACGAGTAGATTTGACATTGAATGATAAAGAGTGAATGAACGAATGAAACTTTGGTTAAACAGTAACGATAATAATTCTAATCTCACTTTGTAAATCTTTAATACACCTCTGCCCACCACTTGACATATATACGAGTTTGTACCACGTACCAACGTGAGTAATAATGATGATGCTAAATTACTACCAATTCTGGATCAAGTCCATTGAATATTTGATCTTAAACGGATACAGGCAATTTATCGAACTGTATTTGCCTGATTACTGAACATGAGTGAGTAAGGAATACTGGTCATCGTCATCATGTTTAAAATATTGACGTCCAACTCTAACAAGTATACACTTAAAATTTAAAATGCCCTGAACTACTCCTCTCCCCGTCATCCCTCCTCTCTTCATCCCCTCCCCCTATCCTTTGAGGGTGATTAGGGATTGGTGCCTTTGAGGGTGGGCTTGAGTTGCAGGTGTCCATGGACGGCGGTTGCCACTTACCATCAGGTGACCCGTTTGTTCGTCTGCATATAGTATAAAAAAAACATGTAAGTCTTCATAACGATTAATAAAGGAGTTGTGAGCATCAAACTGGTGAGTAGGTTTTCTTAAAACATAGCTAAAAATGTTTCCGATTAGGACACTTCAAACGTAACAGACGAGATTAAAATCGGTTTCTCAGTTGAGGACATACAGACTTACAGACACAAATAAACACTACAAATTTATAACTCCACTCTTTTTGATTAAAAATATGGGAAAAGCAAGATTTTATTTTTTCTTTCTAATTATAAAATAAACTAGTAGACTACATCGAAAATGGAGCACAAAGGACTTTGAAACACAGAAAATCTCTACATGTTAAATATGTGTATCTAAGCTCATATGTATAATTAATACTTTCTCCAGAAATAATAGATGTAGAATAATGGGAGATCCCTCTTCATTCGCTATTACGCAATAAAGCTTCGACTCGACTTAATTACGCTAGTTAACACACTTTTAACGAAGCTTTGAGGCAAAAAAAAATAGCACCGTGATATTACGCACTCTGAATTATATTCAACTAACAAGCTGTTACCCTCGACTTCGTCCGCGTGGTATTTAACAAAAAGTTATTGTTCAGTTCGCAGTTTTCATTGGTTTTATTTTTTTTTGTGCGGTCCTATTTTTTTTTCTAAAATAAAAGTAGCCTAAGTTACTCCTTGTTACATCAGCTTTCTGCCAGCGGGAGTCCCGTCAAAATCGGTCCAGCCATTTCAGAGATTAACCGGAACAAACAGACAGACACACAAAAATTTAAAAAAAATGATGTTTTGGTATATGTACCGTGTATACTCGTACATTCGCACTCACTCGTACAATATTACAAACAGACACTCCAATTTTATTTATTTGTATAGATAACAAAACTAGCCTAGTCTTTGCCAGCGGTTTCGCTTGCATATTTTTTTTTATACCTTGGGAACTTTTACATTGGCTGAAAGTTACATCTTATATCCAGAAGAAAAGTCATTTCAATACGTGAACTTTTGCATGAACCTTGCCAACAGAACATATTTATAAGACTTGAAAGAGACAAACAAACAAACAAACTCAATTTCAGATTTATATTATATATAGTTAGGATAGTTATCGATATAAATGTATTACTGGCCTAGTTTATCAAACATAAATGTAAAACCACTTAATTAACGTAACTGTATTGTGTTGAACATTATCAAAGTTACGATAAACTAAGTAGGTAGTAACTAATAAAAAAATAAAGTATTGTATGGCATCTATGTTTTTTTACGATATGGAGGGACAGATGAACTACCGGTACACCTGATGGTAAGCGATATGCCCGCACATGGACACCTGCAACTCGAGAGTCGCCAAGAGTTTGGCCTCTGGTAAAGTAAATTATATTGTAATTTGCATGTTTGTTTAGTGGATAGTGGCTCTGACTGTTAAGCCAGAGGTTTTTGGTTCGATTCCCACACAGTTCCCTTTCCCCAATTCTGTTCTGTCTGTTCAATTCCCACACTGTTCTTAGTGTCCGTTGTTGTATGTTTGTAAATTCAACGCCACACAGGAATAAACTCTATTACTGACGTAACGCTTGTGTTACATTTTCCCGAAAATAGTGAAATTCCCCAAGGCCCAACTGCCACTCTCTTATATAATCTCCCCTCATCACCTCTCTCGTCTTTTCATCTCCTTATCCCCCCTCTCTACTTTTCCCTTCTCCGCTCCATATCCCTAATCACCCTCAAAGGCGAGCAGCACACTTACGATTCTTGAGTTGCAGGTGTCCATGGTCGGCGGTTGTGACTTACCATCAGGTGACCTATTCGTCTGTTCCCCTATAATATAAAAAAATACTCCAACTTTTTTTATCTAATTCAAGAAGTGCCCGGAAAATGCAATTGGCTATTCCCAATTACGTTAACGGGACTAAATTATCTACTCTATCTACTCTACATAGCCTTTTGGGGATACATATGTGAGTGTATCTACGTATGTAAATATAGAATATAAAACATAATCCTACAACCCTCAGGAGCGGAGCAGGGACAATAAATGGAGATTAAAATGCGTAAAACGACTACGTACAGAAGTTTGCACACATACACACTTTCGTCTCACACACTCTCGAAATTCTATAGCACACACACAAACAAACAACTAAGCTCCTATACAAGTTTCGGCGTCATACTTTCAATTTCAGTGACCACTATATCGCAGACGGCATCACTTTCGCTATCACAGCAACAAGTTGGCTCTGTGACCTCGCAAATGCAGGTCAGCTAAGACGTTACGGTTTGAGTGAAATGTGGAATAGCAGTGGGCCTATTTTCAAGGAGTTGTTAGTTACACAATACTGGTGAGAGTAAAAGGTTTCATTAAGATGATTGGACTTGCTCTTTTTGGGTTCAATAAACTTATTTAATTACTTGAGGTTCAAATAGTTCGGTTCCTGGAAGTCTGGACTAAAGTTATCTTTACCACTATCTTAATAAGAGAGAGTGATAGAGTTTTTACTAACTTTCATACATTATTGTAAAACTGGCGGGTAAAGTAAGATACACATATGTACAATGTGCATATATTTACAATCAAATTTAAAGAGAATAAAACCGCATCTATGATAAATTTATTTAAAATTCAAATTAGGAATTTGTAGATGTGTAATGATTTCATGTCAGGTTAGGCGTCAAAAAGCTTTGTAATAGATGAATACCTCATATTTGACAACAATCACTCTAGTAGATAAAAGGAATGTTATTGCAGATTGATATGTCAGTGATTGTTTACCAGTTGTTTTGGAAAATGTTAGATAGCAGGGCCCAAGAAGCGGGATCCTACTCCACCACGACAACGGTCAGGCTTACTCCGAAAGGACTATCGAAGGTGTGGAGTTAGTGATTCTTTACGAATTCGTTTTAAATGCGTGCCGTGCGTTTAAATTTTAAATTCCACCAAATAAAGATTCCATCGCATACGACAGTGCTCAGAAAGCTTATATGCTAACATATAATAAAATTTTATCAGGAAAACGTCTATACATACAATATATTGGAGAAAAACTACTACGTGGGATCTTTACTGGAGCAACAGAAGTAAAAACTACAGATTTCAGAATTTTAGGCTGTGTATGTGTCTTTATGTTTGTACAAGCATCAGGGAATAACTACTGCAGGGAATATAATGCAGTTCACAGACTCAACTTTACAGGGGGCAAAAGTTAGTGTAATATAAGTAATATATACCTTTATCGCTATATCTGCAAAGTTTATCAGGCCAAGAATATTTCGTGTTTAAATAATCAGTTATAATCAAATAAGTTCGACTGGTCTGTTGGTATGGTTGGTATGGTATAGCGATTAGTCATACTGACTGCTGCGCGGGTTCGATTCCCACACAGGACAAAAGTTTGTGTAGTGCACTAATAGTTTTCCTGAGCCAGGATTTTCTTTGTAACCGTTTTTGTATGTTTGTCAAGTATTAAAAAAATGGAAATACTAATGTTTTATTCCCAAATGTATTTTCTTGTATGATTTGTTTTAAAATAAATATTTACTACATAAAATATTAAAATTTGAGAATAGTTCCCTATGTATCTATGTCACATAACTGGTTTTAAAATCACATGACTTGATTAACATTTAATTTTATTACGTTATATTTTTCTTTTGTGATAAGAGATTAGACGAAGATAACCCAAGCAATTGCTTGAAAAGGTCACCATGTTGTATTAATCAGCTTTAAACTCGTAAAACAAGCTTTGACGTTGCTACACTATACTTATATTAAAAACAGGAAGTTTTTTTTTGGTCGCTTGTTTGTTCTCATGAAGTCAAGTCAAGTCGTGAAGTCGGAGCTGAATGATTCTGTTTGTATTGAATAGTGTTCACTGAGGAACGATATTTATACATATATATAAATAAAAACCTGAGTATAAACGTATTACATTAAAGGTTTTACTAAAAATGTGTCTCTTTGTTGTTAATTCATAAAACTTATTAAAATACACAACAAGAACTTACTATGTATTGGAAAAAATGAATCCACTCAGATCTTTCATTATTATCATATTTTATTTACTACAGATGAGAATTACAAGCAATTGTTTATTCTCAAAAGGCGTTTTATGACACAACTGCGTCTAGAACTAACGACAATGACAAAAACGGTTAAAGGCATAATACTCATAAACCACTACACACACAATTTTTCTCACATGGAAACTTAACTTTTCTTATTAGTGTTGCAATAGGTCAGACCATAAGTTGTATATAAAATCAAAAAGATTCAGATACACAAAACGAATCTCGACAAACTGAAGCGATATAAAAGATTCAAGATATATATTATAAAGGGGTCGTCCATAAATCACGTGAGACTCAAAAGGGAGGTAGCTGGTGCAGAAAACTTTTGAAAATGAAATTAGATTATACTTGTATTGAAAGATAACATTTCCAATCTTTTATCGATTATCATACGTTGAACATTATTTTACGTATTTATCTAATACAATTAAAAAGAATAAAGGAATATTTACATTTGACTAAAACTGAAAAGAAAAACATAATAAAATAGAAATAGGTACTATTTACAAATACGCATCGACAAAATACCTCCGCATCGTCGCCTACTAGTAGGCGGTAGGTTCCCAGGAGGTTAAATTTTCATTGATATTTTGTACAAAAAAATACACTGGATCTTGGGTAGAGGGTATTTGGATAGAGGATTAGTCTAAAACCTTACCACGTATCAGCAGGGGGGCTAAAAGTTAGTTTAAAAACATCACGTGATTAATCGACGACTCCAAAGTACAGGAACGAAATCGAAAACAAGAAAGGTATTTAAAGAAACAAGATAAAGTTATCTCTCCGGTTTCGGGTCTGTAAGTTTTGTCTCTATAATATATACAAGCACAATAGCTCACCGCTCCGTACCTGGAGTAAAACCAATTTGTTTCTGAATGTCGAAACGACGAGTTTGTAAAGCGAAGCACCTTGCCAAATTTAGCTTCACTCCTTATTTGTTTGTCGATGATTAGTTTTAGGTGTAAAGAAGCATTTTTTTTTTATTGAAATGACTAAGAATATGGAAATTGAACTTACTCAAGTCTAAGGATATAAGCAAAACACATGTATTCATATTAACGTAATAAATATATATTATATTTCAACATTGCCGCTATTGGTACTGTTTAAAGTATTTCAAAAAGGTGTGGCCACTTTGGTCTTATTTTGAAACATATACTCACTCACTTGTATATACCAACCCTCATTCTACCAACCATAATTCAGTCAAATTTCCGTAATAGAGCACTGACTGTATATATACTTAATTTGGGAGAATAAAGTGGGAATCAAAAAGCCTCTTACGACACTTTTTTTTTTTGCACACAAGATAATGGCTTGTCAATTGTCATGTACATTTCAACCACTATTTAAATATATTTTTCATATCGTATCCATATAAAGCCGAACATTCTATCAACATCCCTGTTATATAATAAATATATAACAGGGATATTGATAGAACACTTTCATACATACTCATGTCGGTCCCCTCTCATTCGACACTATTTATCGGTTTCAAACATAAGGATTTTGTATCAAAAATAACAAATTTTATTGCAAGAGCGATACAATAAAAACTGTAACAAGTTGTATAAAATAATACGTTTTACCAAACAAATTCACAAATCTCCTAGCTTGATAATACACTAAAGCACAAAATGAAAAACCAGAACGATCAAAAGCACTCTCCTATCAAACCTTTCTCTCAGTGTTGTATCAATAAAATCTCATTTCACCATTGTGTTTGATTACCCCGGAACCTTTAGGCCCTAAGTAAAAACATGGCGATTGTTCACTTGTTGCGATGTTGGTGCCGCCCTTGACACAAGAAGTAGGTCACACGGTCCCGTATAGTGAGCACTTGTTGCATCCCCGGTTTCTTATCGATATAAGAGAACTTTGAGTTATGGGTAGAACGATAGTTTGTGTTTAGGGTTTATTACACCGCAAAGGTCTGCAAGTAATATTAAAGCTACAGAAATAGAATTCTTTTGTTCGAAAAGTGTTACCAATGACGCTGGCTGGACACTTGGACAGTCGTTGGCTTTTTTTTGTATTAAATAGAATCGGGATAAAGTTTACATACGAATCTGTCCAGCATTCTGTTAGGTGACCGGAAAAGAAGGAAGCCATCAAAACTAACATTGCATTTTGACCGACTGCTCAAGGAAGATTAAGTTTTCTGAGTGTATGTCAATATGCCTGAATGTCCCTAGAGAGTGAACAGCTTAATTGATTTGCACTTGAAAGTAATTATTAGATTCGTACTAACTGCAACAACAAAAAAAAATCGGGATTCATATTTTTTAAATAATTTTAGTTGTTCCTATGAAAGTAAGGTGTAACAATAAATATACAGGAAAAGAAGAGTTTTGAAGTTCTGACCCGATAAAGTATGCAATAAAAGTAAATAATAAAAAGGCTACATAAATATATGGTTATCTCTTGATACAGACTCGGGGACGGCTTTACTATTAAGATGCTAATGGAAAACCTCGGTCGAGAATTATTTAGTAAGGAAAATTTTGTGTTTACTTTTATTTAGATAACGCTTTTAAAATAGGACAGCAAAAAAACTGTTTAATATTTGCATGTTATAAATATGACAAAAAAGCGCTGAACTTATACAGCCCAAATATACCTACCACATTTCACTGCAAATAAAGTTATTATATGCCATTCTTAACTAACGAGCAGGTATTTCTATTTATTTATTATTCCAAAATAGATTTCATCCCATGACCCAAAACAGTGTGGTTATCTGTGGACTAGAATTATAGACTAAGAGATCGTACTGTCACCAATAAGACAGTAGATATACAGTGATACAGTGCCCATATGTCGGCAATAGGCCTATTCCCTATTACGTACGTATACAAAAAGTGCTAGTTTGAGCTGCGTATGACGTATTTATCTAAATAATTATTTCAAAACTATTGAGATTTATTTAATCATAAATTCTTTTCTAATTAAAATTTTTACTTCAATGTAACTTAAGTTAGTACTTAAACTTTATTGAAGTGATTTAAAAATGTAACATACATTCTAATTTGTATTCGTAAGCGCACCGAAGCGTGGTACATGTTTTACTTCTAATGTATAGAATATATTAAATAAATTTTTATTGAATAAATGATTCGTATTAAAAATTCTGTCACCAAACTTCTGTACACTCCCACCTAACATGTAAACTTATAAATACTAGTAAATAAATACTTTCAGCCCTGTTATTTTTAAAAACATCTTTTGGTAAAAAGATCTTAATAAAATCATTGATGAGAAATAGTTTTAAGTTTCCAGTTTAATTTATTTTTATTTACATGGCTCTCTTTTAAAATACCTTTCTATTTTTCGGAAGTGTTTGATGTTGGTTTAAACGCACTAATCTCATGAAATATCTATGAATCGGATATGAATAACTATTTTTGTATTCGATAGAATATTTATTGAATAATAATATAGGCTATAAATCAGGCTGCGACATTCAGGACCGCAGCAGTGAGCATATACTCGGGTGAACGTGTATAACTGTAAAACAGAACAGAAGAGAAACAAAAGACTACAACAAAAATAAAAGATAAGTACAAATAACAGGCTTTAGCTGTGGTACATTTGTTAATTAAATACATAGTGGTGACGTCACGGGTGTGTATTCTCAAATCATTCCCTTTTAATGTTAATTTGATTTGACGCTCAAACAGCTAGACCAATTTTGAAATAATCTGGTATAGAGGTAGAATTTAGTGTTGTCATGAGTAACTGGGCTCTGGGCTCAGCCAGTACAAACTGAATGAAAAACGTTACAGTAAAACAGAACGACTATTGTAAAACAATTTTAGTATTTTATTGCCCGACTTGGTGAAATAATTTAATTTAAGCATAGCCGTGTGCTTTTCGGTGGAATAAAGCCATCATCAGAAGAATAGAGCCATCCCTCTCGTCCCGTGGGTGTCGTAAACGGTGACTAAGGGATCGGACTGTTTTCTGTAAGACCGTATTAATACAAATGTTCAGTTCAAAGACAGTGTTTATATAATTGTTCTGACTAACATAATAGGGATAATGGGATAATGGGGAATGTTAGTCAGAACAATTTCTAATTGGCAAATTGAGTGTTAAAGACACCTCTGCCCACTAAGGGGGTAGAGGCGTGAGCGTTTGTATGTTTGTATGTCATCTACCCAATTATAGTAGTCGAACTAAGCACCTCCATTTTTGAAATCTTTTAGAACATTCAATTTAAACTGAATACGTACATATATGTATATTAATAAAATCATATTGAATTTATACATTCGAATATTATGTCAATTTGTACAAAAACGAACATTACATAAATTAGGTATAGACTAATTCGTTAGCGCTCGATAACGCTAAAAATACAGTTTTATCTGCCGCTGCTTGGCAACAAGCCAAAATGAGTTCGTTGTCATTTTAATAACAATCTCACTAACCGCCCCCTGTTCACAAAGGCACAAGCACTGAAAATCCAGCATGAATATAGACCTTCACCTGCTTGTAATGGGGTTGTCACTAGAGTGTAGTGAAGTTGAAACGCATTCGAATTTTGGCACTAAGCCACCTGTTGCATTCATCGGCAAGGAGACATTTAGCTTCCGCAGTTCAGTTATTAGTTTCATTTACATGACATCTCCTCTGTAGGACTCAGGATAAGAACTTGTTTGGGGGCGTCCATTAATAACGTAAGGCGTTTCATGGATCGATCCAAACCTCCCCAATCTCATTTATTATTATTATTTTTCTATTCGATTTTCAAAAGTGATTCTAAACTAGTTCTTAGAAATCTTCGTCTTGAAAAATAGTCGCAACTAGTCTCAAATAAAAACAATGAATCAAAGTTCAATCAATGAATCAATATTTTACATAAAACGAACGCAGTCGAGAGGACGATATTTACTTTAAATTATTTACAATAAAATATTTTCAATGTAAATAATTTAAAGTAAATGTCGCATTTCTTTAAGTCTCACGTAAGATAAGAAGAGGACAACTCCCGTAATAAATGGACGCCCCCTTTCGATTCTTTATAGACACCCTTCTTTGTACATTATATAACGACACGTAAATCAGCACTTAGCATATTTCAAGACATCTATTCATTTACATATAATGTGTCTCGTTTTGTGAATGTAATTATTAAGCAGATCTCAAAGGTTACTAGCAAAATATGTTTTAGGTAGTTACAACAATTTTACAAACATATTAACAGACACGTACACCTACGCTTAGAACGGAATACAACCCATAATCCACCAATTACAGCATATCAGGTTTAAAAGATTAGTTAGTCTAGTTAATTAAGCAAATTTTAATGATGACGTGTTACAATTGAGTTAAATGTAATTCCCAAATATCGATTTAACAGCGTTACAACTTATGAATCTTACGAAATATTGTTATTTAAAATGCCGTCTTGACAAGGTTCATGAAAAGGTTATCAAAACATAAAAATCATTGTCTCAAGTTGAATGAACAATAAAGTTTAGACCCTTACTTTAGACAGTAATGTGATTATCGGACTAAAATTCATTCAATAAACAAAGAAATATTTTTTTAGCCCGGAATGAACGATTAAAACCTGTTTCATTTCGTACAAGTTCGGTGGTAACTTTATTCTAAATTTAGACTGAGACTCCCAATTTGGCAACACGACTTTAGGTCGTTTAATTTTATCACGTGCGTTTGCATCGTTTCTGCAATAATGTTTAATCAAAACGTTTGATAATATTTTTATCATATAAATGAACTGAGTAAGTTTATCAGAATATTGTTAGCGATATAAGCAGTACACATAGAGGTGATTATAAAATAAATCGTTTTTTATCTGGTAGAGCCATGCTTAGGCACGAATGGGCCGGCTCGACCGGTGCGATACCACGGCCTCACAGGAAACCGGTTTTGAAGCAACCAAGGGTCATGCCCTTAAAGGCGGGCAGCGCACTTACGACTCTTGCTTGAGTTGGTGCTGTGTCCATGAAGGTTACTTACCATCAGCTGACACGTCTGTTCGTCTGTAACCTATTATTTGCTATTATCTAGGAGATTTCTAACTGTTCTAGTATACACACTTCTATTTGTCACAAGCAACAAAACAGTTAACTGTCCCTGGAACTCTTAGAGTTGCTTGTGTCATAGGGTTAATTTTTAGTCTCAATGTCTAATTTTACTTATCATATAAAACATTGAACATTTTTAGTAATAGTAAATTAGTTCTAGTATCGGCACTTAGTAGGGGACAAGTTCAGTCTAGTCCGGACGTCTGGCGCCAATCCACCGTTACCGTATGCTTTTTGTTCAATATTCTCTCATTCACACTTACCAAAGTGGTAATGCGGAACTCTATCTGGAAGAAGATTTGTCTTCGTCATTTATTAAGTTAAACTCAGATGATCTCAAACTTAGGCAACAGGCTTGGCCCCTTTTACGTTAGAGGGACCAAATTCTTATAGGCAATATGCGTTTTATACACCTCTGCCTACAGCCTGCCTGAACACAGACGTGAGCATATGTTTGATTTTAAACTTTCCTGCGGACTGACTTTATTTACATCAATTTTGTCATGTGACTACTTGGTCTAGTAATAAACTTGTCGACAAAGAGACGGTTACTATGTCGCTTGTTGCTTGTTTTATATACTATCCTGCTCTTAACGTTTTAGTTATAAAATTTAATGTTTAATTCCATTAACTATTTCTTGTTTTTAGTCGTTTAATTTTTCCTATTTAAAACAATATTATTTCAGACGACGAGATTCCAAATGTGTCAAATTCTAGTTCTAAAGCGATAAGCTATTAAAAACTGAAATGGACAAATCCCTCAAGCAATTTATTTATATAATATTTTTCTTTTTAAAATAATCTATCACTACGGTATGTTCAAATTTAAATTAAACTATGCGAAAGATAACATGATAATAAGTGAAATATAGAATTGAGTACGAAATTAATGCTATATTTGAAATGAGCGTTTCAGTTATGGGCAATTCGTTTCGATCTTCAGAGACAAGTCACTAAAAACTGACTCGGAAAATATCTTTACACTTTGTAGTTGATTAAACTTGTAGTGCAACTCCTACAAGAATTGTGACGTATTAGTAGGCTCTTTTATGAATGAACCTTAAACTCTAAACGATTCTGTTTTATACATATTACGTTTATTGGAGGACACTTATTTCACGTGAAAAATATCCATCCATCAAGCCCTACTTTCGCACACAGAAGTAATGATCTCTTTACCCCCGTATATGACTCTAACGGTTTACTTACACCTCGACCAAATTTGCATAACATCGATTACATGGCTTTCGTTAGATCTGCATTCTTTTGACGACTCGATTACGTGTAATCATTCGAGCGATCGACAGTTTCCTGGAAAACAGAAGCTGGTACTCAGTAATGTGTTCCAATATCAAACTGGTTTTTGTATACGATATTGACTGCGTTGACTATTGCTAAATTTAGTTTAGAAACTTGTTTGGTATTCGCGATCGTTGGAAATTGAATACAGTTTGTAGTTTGTTAACAATGTTTCAGATATAGTGTGTAATCTGGAACAACGTAAGGTGTTCTTGAGATAATTCATTGGGGTTCAGTTAGAATCTGAAGTTCTTTTTTTTCTCATCTATGGCACTAACTTAAGCTAAACTCAAGCTTTTATTAAAAACGATACAGCTTCAAGTTTTTGACACTGCGATCGCTTCGCAATTGGTAAACAAGTTAAAAAGTCACCGACCCCCAAAGTTGTGAAAGGAATGAGAACGCTCCCAAGAAGTCATACAAACAAATTCTTAATTCGAAATAACTTGACAACAGACCTTTGGAAGAAATTTTTAATGTTAATTAAAAACTCAATTATTTCTAAACGCAAAATCGAATGTTGCGAAATGTCGATTGATATGATAAATGGTCACCTGTAAACTAATTCATTAAGTTGAGCTATAACATTTAAAATAAATTAGACTATAATTTTGCACTCTAAACTGTTCCTCGCAATTCAATTCAATCTGTCTATCTAATTTAATCATAATCCTCATCCTCCATCCGATATTACCGCGTTCAAACAAACAAAGTCTACGTTATCCAAAAAATATTTAATCAATAGAATTGAAAACCCTAAGGAAGAAAGAATATCAGGTCTACCATTATATAATAAACTCTTAAAAGGATGGATGGACAGAAAGCTAAGATTGGTAAGTAACTACCGCAAACAAGGACCCATAGACACGCGCAAATCGAGAGTTCAAGAAAAAAAAATTAAAAAAAAATTTCATCTTTTGGTCGTCGTCATATTATTACCGATTTGACTATCATCATTCATATAACAGTCTATCTGCTATTTGAGCCTTTTAATAATATGTTTTTAGAGCTTTATTTGTTTTATAGTAAAATGAGCAAAGAAAGATTTGATTGAGTTTACTCACTTTTCTCACTACTCAAAGCACTTCACCACCGCAATAGTAAGGCAACAAATCAAACCCGTCACATGAAAGCTGTCCTACCGCAATTTAAATGTTAGGAACTAACTCAGCTTTTGACTACAATTACTTAAGAGTATGGACAGCAATATTTTGTTTATAAAAATATGCCTCTACACATGTGTAGTATATGCCTCTACACATGTGTGGTGGTCATATATATGTATATGTATATACGCTAATTCACATAATTATGTTCCCAATGACAAAGGTTATACTACTTGTTACATTTAAAGTTAGATTATACTACTTGAAACTTATTAGAGATAAAAATCAGCCTACGCTATTCCAGACTATAATCTATCTCTGCACAAATTTCATTCTCTAAAGATTGTGTAATCTAACCTAACCATTCTCATTTGAGTTAAGATTTACAAAAAAAAACTATATCAATATTATCGATAGTAAAAGCCACGCCCAATTCGCGTATAAGTAGAGCACCGCTTATGTTCCAGAAAATGCCAAATAGATATTATTGTTGTTGCGTAGACTTATAGGTATTGCCGTGGGGTTCTCAGTAGAGTAGAGTAAAGCTACTCTATTCCTTCCCGTGGGTGTCGTAATAGGCGACTAAGTGATAGGACTGTTAGCTATCAGACAGTATGTATACAGTCATAAAGTGCCCGATTGACGGTAATAGGCTCGCCCCCTTTTACGTTAGTGGAACCAAATTCTTTTTGGCAAAATCTGGGTGTTTTATCCACACCTGCCTGCCTATGCATTATTGAATGGTAAATAACAATTGCAAAATACTAAAACACGCGAAGAATTAATGCGGTAGAAACCTTTCTCTCCTGAAATATGTGTCCAAAGTAGGCTGTAATGTAATTGTTTGCCCTAATACGGTATAATTAATTAAACGGAATTCTTGTTCTTAGGCAGTACATGTGAAGTTAGATATTGTATTTACGTAATTCATTACAACGCTAATTATGGATATCGATAATCAGCAGAATCATTTATCTGTATATTTGATGGGCTTGTTTCTCCAGTGCTTTGTGACCCTGGCTGCTGAACCGGAGGTCGTGGGTTCGATTCCCACACGGGACAAAAATTTTTGTTATCCAAAAATTGTGTCCGGAGTCTGGGTGTTCTTTGTGTTCGTTAATTGAATGTGTGTTTGTAACACAGGAATTATTCCTAATGCGGGAGATGTCATTAAAGAAAAACACGTTAAGTCGTAATGGTCTTATTGAAGAAGGAAAGAAAGAAAGATAAGGCATATTTATTTCGGATTCGATTCTGTCGAGTCGAGTCTTATTTGAAACGTTAAGTCACTGTTGCTAAGTTTGTCTATTTTAATTATTTTAATTATACCTGGTCTGAAAACTGACAGAACTGCCAAAGGACCGTCTTAAACCCCTTTAAAAGTATACAGTTGTCGATATAATAAAAGAACCCTCAACCAAAGGTAACGAGGACTCTTGAGTTACAGGCGTCCATGGACAGAGGTTGTCACTTACCATCAGGTGACCCGTCTGTTTGACAAGTAATAATTAAATTAACTCTGCGTTATCCAAAAATGGTCGTTTGCTCAGCATTCTGCTCATTTGTTAGAAGAAGCGCTGGCATTATGCTAACACCAAAGTAATATTCACGACAGTGCGTTGTCGGCAGGATTATAAGTGAGGTAAGTAAATAAGTAGAGTGAGAATAGTAAGTATAATATATCTAACATCAACCATCCTCCTCGCGCGCTCACTGCTCAGCTTGTAAGAGTCGCAGCTTGAAGTTTAATAACCTATATTAAACATTACACTCGAGCAGTACAATCAGTAAAATAAAAAAAATAAAATAAAACCGATTGCACTATCTTAGCAAACGTTATTTCGATATCGTATTATATCCTTTGTCACTCCTGCAATTAAGACAATTCAAATGAAGAATGATAGGTTGGCTGATCTTGGGCGTCACAAAGAAACATCATCACTGAAGTCCGCTGTACGATATGGACCTCTCCCAATGCGATATCAGAAGTTCGACTTTCGGCCAGAGCAATTATTATTAATACGCTTAAGTTTATCCAGTTTAGTTTAGTATAAAAAATAAAATATATACTTCGAAGTATGTTTATCCGTGGTTTGGAAGCACAACTATTCGTTAGTGAGTCTTGATATCACAAATAAATGATTTCTGACATTTAACACATGTCAGAAATTTTATTTCAAACATCCATCCACGGTTGTTCAGCAGAAATGTGAATTCCCCCAAGAGTAAAATATAAAAGCTTTTTAGAACACATAAAATCAAGACGAGAAAGGTAACATATACAATGAGAAAATTATGCAATAGAAACAACTGAAGATACTAGACAATTTACAAATTTTGACCATTAGCGATAAACGTTAGCCATTTGGAGAATATTAATGGATGAAGAAAATTATGATGAATGATCAAGAATTTTTCAATGATTACGAAACCGGGTTACTGACTTTCTTAGTTATGTAAAGAATTTAATGAATGACATTCTTCTTTGTATAGACAAATACCGCTAGGATTATCTCAATATCGTTAAGAAAGAAATTAATAACTAAAAGTTATACACTAGGCGATTATACATACAAACATACACGCTTGAATCCCCGAAGAACTAGAAAACAATAGTATATACAGTCGTGGTCAACTAATTAAGGACATTCAAGATAGTGGACAGCAATAACCGGCTATGTACATATAAATATAAAACCCTGTTGATTTCTCAGTAACTATTATTTGCATAATTTGATCCGATTATTATACTATAAATGGCTGTAAATAAAAGATTAAATAAATATAAAAAAGTGTTTAATATCAAAGGTTAACCATGTATTCAATTTAAGGTACAATTCTGTAGCTGGACATTTAATTAAGAACAGTAAAGTAAAATGAAAAATAGAGTTAAACAGAACTAATAATCTGCAGTATTTTAATTTCTTTAACAACTTCATTTTATTACGGGTAAAATCAGTACCCAGTAGCAAAACCTTTGTTAGTAATTACCGCTTGACACCGATGTGGCATAGACATTATCAGTTTCTGACATATTTCAACAGGAATGTTTGCCCATGCCTCACAAAAAGCTTCATTGAGTTCATCTAAAGTTGTGGTACGATAAATGGCAACTTTTTTCTTAATTTCGTGCCAAAGGTGCTCGATTGGGTTGAGGTCGGGGCTATTTATATTTATATATAATAGGAAGATGTTCCTCAGCATAGGGAAGCATAGTTTCTTCTAATATTGCCTTGTATTGATGTTGGTCTAAGTTACCCTGAACTTTCCTCACAGGTCCCACTCCACGTCCAGAAAATGATCCCCACATTTTAATGTTTCCTCCGCCATGTTTCACCTGCTTTTTTGTGAATCTTGGATTCATTTCCGCTTTTACAGGACGCCGTACGTATTGCCTTCCATCTGAAGAAATCAAATTAACCTTGGTCTCGTCAGAGAATAATACATGTTGCCATTGGTCGTAGGTCCAATGTCCATATTTACGTGCAAACGCCAAACGTGCATTTCTATGCTCTTTCTTTAACAACGGTACTTTGCGAGCCACTCTTCCGAACAAACCTGCTTCTACCAGACGTCGTCGAACTGTCCTCGCTGATACACTGACTCTTTCGTCTGCCCCAAACACTTCATGTTTAATTAAAATAGAGCCTAGAAACGGATCTTTCTTAGCTAACCTGGTTATCATTCTATCTTCTTGCGGAGTTGTTTTTCTCGATCTTTTTTTTCTGGGCACATTTAAAGTTGTGTTATTGCGCCTGAAATGTTGCACTGCATTGCATACCATAGTTTTTGAACAATTTAAATATCCTGCTATCCTTCGGTATGACCAACCACGCTCGACAAACTTCATGATAATTTTTCGTAGTGTTGCATCGCAACTTTTATTTTTGCCCATTGTTCTTCAAAATAACTCTCAAAACTTGAAATTACAAATCTAGATTGCCGCCAAAACTACCACAAAGAATAGGAGAAGAAAGAAAATAATAATTGAGATTCAGATTTTGAAACTAGAACGCAATATCTCAGTGTCCCTAATTAAATGGCCAGCCAGCATTCTTTGAACAAATAGCACTGTGATCATCTATCAGCTATACTGTAAAGAGGTTTAATGTTTAAGAAGTTGTTATTATTTGTATAATTAGGCACATAAATGACTAATTATACTTATGTACATGTAAAAGATGTGGAATATTGTTTAGACTCGTTGGAAAATAAAAAATAAATTCACAATTTGGATTAACTAGAGAGTGTCCCTAATTAGTTGACCACGACTGTATATAATATATATGTATATAATATACATAATATATATATAATATATATAATATATATAATACATATAATATATATAATATATATATATAATAGTATATAGTATAAAACAAAAAAGGAAAGACAGTCAGCAAAAAAATATATACTGCAGAATCAATATAATTCAAGCAAGTAATTATATACATTATTTTTCGATGTCTAATAGATAATAAGCTAATAACTAAATGATTCCTCAAGGAAATTAAAATTAAACTGGCCTCCTGGTCTAGTGGTTAGTGATCCTGACTGCTGAGCTAGAGGTCACGGGTTGGATTGCAACACGAGACATAAAATTGTGTGATCCATAAATAGTTAATCCGAGTATGTTTGGCTAGACTCCGGCAATTCAGGTATCATTCTTTTAATCCTTTAAAGAAAAAGAAATGTATGGAGGTTTAATTACCTACGATAACACCGGTCAGTTGTGCTGAAGGGGCCGTTGGGGTTTTTAACTTCCTGGTAGTGCCCTTGCTAGTGCCGTGGATCTTAAGCTGTTTATCAGCAGTCTGGTTACAAAAGTGCAAAATCTATTTATCCACCCTTAATAAAAAGGTATGTTAATTTCTGTAGACATTACGTAACTTATTCACACACGTATTGTCAAAGAATATGTTAATGTCAATTACTCTCTCTTTTGTAACGAGATTCCTTTCTTTATAGTGATTCAATCAATTTCCTATATGACGTCACTACCTAAGAGTATTGCTCCCAAGTATACATAATACAACTAGCCTTAGAGTGTACATAAGTAAGCTACCATGACCACTTTGTTATATTTTTACTTGTCATTTATGTGAGGGACGAGAATTTTGACAACACCTAGTGAAACAAAAAATGTCTTTAATCCGTTATCGAGTCTTACTGTTATACAACGTATCCTACAAAATTGAACACTTATTGCAACCACTGAAAATTCCACCTGCATTTATGTGAAACGGAGTGGGCGATACAATAGTCATAACTTTTGCAGGGGTTGTTTTTTTCACAACTGCATTTGTAGATATATATATTTTCAGCGGTCAAAACTAGTGTTCCATTGTCTGATGACGACGGCATAATATGCCAATAAAATCGCTTAAATTGTGTACATAATAAAATGTCACAGATGCCACAATAATGCCACAGATGTTCGTATGGCAGCTAGGATCGACGGCTTAACGTCCTGTCCGAGGCAGAGAGGAGTCTGAATGTGTTAAGAATGGTCACCCATCTTAAGACTAACCTGGGTAGTATTACCTAACCTTGCAATGTGTTAACCAACTCGGCTACCACTTAGCCATGAGCCCCCCAAATTAAATAAAAGCTTGTAAACAACATTTCAACTTTAGTGGTCTTAAATTTGCATTGAGTATGTGCGCGACAAACGGACGAATAACTCAATATCACGACAACCGATTTCGATGATTCTTTTTTTATTGGAAAGGATGTACCTCAAGAGTAGTTAGATGAGAGTTTCGTTAGGTTCTGACAATGGCATCCATGATAAAATCACATAAGTCTTAAACTTTATGATAGACGCATTGAAGTCGTTGCCTACTTGACTTGACACAGAGTGTAACTGTTTTATGACCCAATAAACAGATAAAATAAAATAAAATAAAAGTAGAAAAAAAAATAGTTTTGCAAGCCTATCGCGATGAATTTTTAGGAACGAACGTCTTGGTGTGAACGAAAGAGCCCGTTTCCATGTCCCAGAGGAGGTATAAACATCCTATACTTCATTTACAAGAGTGCCCATTACTTTGGCGAATTGTTTGCGCCTCGCACTATTCCAACTGAGGGATTTCACGCTCTCGATGTGTATTGATCTCTGTTCAAGTAATGTGACTCAATTATATATTGAGCATGTACAGTAGGACAGGTGCAGTCTGTTAGATATATCAAATCGGAAACATTCATGTGAAAATCGGATTTAAGCTAATGAGAGGTTGTCTACGTCTCATTCAAAATAATTCAGGTCTATATTTACCTGCCCATATATGATATATGTATGATTTCAAAATTAATAGTGAAGTTCTTTTTTGGAAACCAAATTGATTTCAATTCAACATGTTATTAGTAGTAAAAAATTTAGTTTTTCTCTAATGTATAATAATAATGAATATAACTATGTCCAACGTTCTCGAGAAACTTGGTAATCGATGTTTTTCTATGTAATGGTTTAATTCTATTAATACTATTTATAAATGACGTGGAAAAACTCCAATCACGCATGACGTTTCTAATGTGTACTAGAGCATAAAAGAAAGAAAGAAAGATTCAGACACACAAGGCAAGGATAACAAACTCATCAAACGTTAGTGCTAACAAGTACCACTGTAAGACAAAAATGGCCGTTAGCTCAGCTTTGAGCTAGTTGTAAGAAGCAGCGCTGATGTTATGCTAACATCTACTGTGTATCCAATGCTTAATTATATGATGTTCATAATTATGTATCAACTGACCTGTTGGTCTAGTGGTTAGTGACCCTAACTGCTAAGTCAGAGGTCTTAAATGATATCATTTAATATTTCATCATTTCATTTCATTGAAAGTCAATCCAAAATATTGATTGATGGAATCGTTCGACGCCTCTTCGCTGCCCCGAGGACGACCTACGTCCTTTCCAAAACAGAATTCTGACGATTTTTTCAATATTACTTACTACTTGGCCTCTATTCATTTTAACAACAGGATACAAGTCAATTGTTTTCATTTACATACCAATTCGTGCCACACACTAGTTACTTATTCAGCCTAATCTGTTGTCTATGTAATTCTCGATGCAACCAATTAATGAATGATTTATTATAATGTGGCAATAATAAATCAAATCAAAAATCTCAACTAATATTCAATGTTTAAACGTGGAATGATTGATAATTAAATACATTTTCACACACACACATAGACACTGCAGAACTAGGAATTATTCCTGTGTCGGGGAGTCTTTATAAACATTTAAACACAGAATACCTATACTTGGAATAACTAAACCAAACCCACCACCTCTAAGTCAGAAGTAAGCGTCACTAACTACGACAGAGATAGTATATATATCAAAGATAGTATATATAGTATGCCCCTTTTTAGTCCTATACTACCTATACGGACAAACGAACAGACAACGGACGAATGTACGAGATGGTTAGTGACTGGCACCGCCCATGAACACTTGCAACTCAAGAGTTACAAAAGTGCTATAAGCCTTTTAGGTTAGGGGAAAGAGAGAAGGGAAAAGAGGGGAAGGGGGTTGGGGCTCCTGTAACCTCACTCACTCGGTCACAGAATGCACATTAAGAGCCAATTTTCTGTTAGGCCGTGGTAACAATTCGGTCGAGCCGGCCCATACGTGCCGTAACATGGCTCATAAGCTGTATATACATATTTACTATATAAAATATCGTAAATTTTCAAGGTTTCAATTATACTCCCCCTTATCGGAGTGTCATTCGCAAGATGTTGCCATGAAATTATCTAACCACCTTTGGGAATTCACTTAATATAAGGCCTGGTCCAATCATTGAGGAGACTATTATTTTACGGAGACTGCACAATATCGTGGGAGGTTATTAAGACTGTGAGTTTTGTGACATGGGTACGACACCTACAGAGGTAAATATAGGATATTATGTTAGGTAATTTTAGTATATGACAGATAGAGATACAGGTTATAAAAATAGTATATATAGAACGGTAGTAGAATGGGTAAGGTGTCGAACCTTTTTGCAATACCGCCGTTAAATTTATGTTTTGAAAGAAACACAGATCTGAATCAATCATCTAGCCATCAAATTGTTCTCTACCGCTTAGAAAACATTTCTACTGTTCACGTATACTGTTTTATGTACTTCATTAACGTATGTACTTTTTACGGTTTCTCGAATATATCGGGAACGTTCAGATTTCATATCAAGGTTGCCCTGAACATATCCTCATACATTCAAAATTTACTCTTTAATGAAAGCCTTTATACGTCGATATATATATGTATATATAAGGTTAGGTTTCTTTGTTATTTTACCCGTTTGCTGCAGGTAGGCATTTCATTTAGTATATACATACATACATACGATCACGCCTATATGGGGTAAGCAGAGGTGTATTAACTAAGCACATTTTGCCATTTTAAACTTGGTCCCACCAACGAGGTGAATTAAACAAGCCACGTTGCCAGTTTACAGCGTCATCGTGAGTGATGGTATATTGGAAACGTTGCAGGGTTACTACTTACATTAATAAGTTCGTACTTCTATAATTTCTAATTGTGTAGAAGTGCTCTAAAAAATGTATTTATATGCATTTATGTGTGTATTTATATGTATGTAAAGTATTGTATGTGAAAGCTGTCGTGGAAACAAGAAATATTTCCTTTCATTCTTTTATCTTTCTTCTTCGTCCCACTCACGTGTTAGATGGCAAGCCTATTGCCGTCAACCGGGCACTGTATGCACTAAAAACGTTTGAGCGATTTTCACTCATAAGATTTCAATAGATTTGTCTCTGCTGTAGGAGTAGTTTCATCCTAATAGCGTACAAAAAACTTTTATTATGATTAAGCCCTTTTTACTTCAAAAACGATTCCTTGTCGGAACGCTCTTAAATCAATGTTAAGTTCAATACTTCGTACTGAAACTATGTCTTAACCCCACTTTATCTTATCATTTTCTCCTTCTATAAAACTTAACTTATCTTAAAAACCGATACCATACATTTCTGTCTTTGTCCAATGCCTATCTACAAAGAAATGTATTAAATTACAGCACACAAACACAGTCTTTATTACTATGTAGATTACAGTTCACTTTTAGTTTAAGCATGATGACGTAATGGGACTTTGGATTCGTAAGGATATACCGCTCACACAATTAAAAAAAAATTGTTCCTCAGTAGGATGCCTCACGTCAGCTAAAGGCACGTGTTCATTCGCCACACGTCACGGTTCGCGGTAGGCGTATTTAATCAGTGGCCATTTTAAATACACGGTAATAGATGACATGCAAGTTACTGCATGGATCGAACGATAACAATATTGCGATTGAAATCATTTTTGTGGAATAAATTTAATGTTTAATGTATGTTATTTTAAAAAGTAGTATATTCTTTACATATCACGATCGAAAGAAGAAAAGTGACCATGTATGTAGACGGTTTGGATATACATGTTATATATATAGACAAATTGTTACTGAGGTCAAAGGTAAATTCAGTAACTTTGATCGAAGTATAAATATACTACAGAATAATATTGAGATTAGTAGTGGCACTGCTTTTATCTTTATTTTAATATAGTAGGGCTCTACATTTCTGCTAAAACTTGAGACGGTATACACTGAAAGATAGGAAACCTAAAAAAATGCTGTAACCTCTAACGATTTGGCATCAATAGAATTGCACTTGTTTGCCAATTTAGGTTAAAAAAGCACTGCTAGCTGGGAAAGAGAGTCGTCAGTTCTGTCTCATTCTGTTTCAGAGTCATCAAGTCATCAGGTCACTCAGCTTTTTTAATATTGTCGAAGGAAAATTTTCAAGCAGGATTTAAAATGATTATGTTTATTACATTATAATTAATTCCTAATAGGAACATCACTTCGAAAGCCAGAGGTGCGTGACCGGGGACCGAACTCGATCTGACGACGTAAGATGTCTATGGATATGCCATTCCGTGATCTTACTACTGCGAAAGTTTGGGTGGATATTTTGTAGTCTGTCTGGAATATATCATATCATAGAGTAATTTTTAGCCGTGTAAGGTCTTAAAAAAAATTAAGACAATAAAGTTTATTTTTGATTAACTGGATACGAGGAATATAACATGTCGACTCCACTTACTGTCCGGTCTTTCGATTTAATATATATTTAATAATTCTCTTAAGTCATGCTAGACATTCTTTTTAGTTTTGGTATGCACTGACTTGCGTTTACTGTGTAAAATTTGCTTTTGAATCCAATTTCTTACCAACGAGATGTCAAAAGATCCGGCAAGGGATTTAAAGATAGTTTATAGAAGGTACAGCCCTGTACTGACGGGTTCATTGCTAATTGCTAGCACCGGTTTATAAGTTTTATGGAATACTACCAGTTATGTAAGGTCCATTATTTTACTCTGAAGAAATATTGATTATTATAATTATTAATCTGGCTTTCTATGATAAAAATACATGGCCAAATATAAAATCACTGAATATTATACTATTTGTACCTTCCTCGCTGTAAGCATGAGTCGCAAAACATTCTAAAACAGTAATACACTATCCAAATAAAGAATCAAGTAATTATCTGTAAATTGATTTGAAAGCAATTAACAAAAAGTTCTTATTCGGCATACTAACATGTTGTTTTTTTGAAGTGAAAACTTCTTTAGCGGCGTTGAGCACTTTTTCTGTAATGGGTATAAAATCTTAAACTCGCGTCAGGACACGTGACCTGATCGAAAAAGCGTAAGACGGATGGAGAGTAGACAGCTATCCCCTCTCTACGGCGCGGCGAAAATGTATGCCTGGGCCTACTGTTTCGTTTAGGCAGCGCAGGGCGCTTGCGCCAATGTTCGTGTATGTTACAGCGTGCCGTGCGTGTTCGTGTATGTAAAATAATTGTAATAGTTTTAAAGTGTTAAATTTTTAATGTAATATAAATTGTCATGTTTGTGTACGATAGCGCACTAAATGAATATTGTATTCTACCACATAAATGATAGTACTTTTATACTGATAAAGCAATTGGTGCAAAATTATTCCCTAACCATTCCAAAATATCAAACATGCTCAACGTTAATAATCAAGTTTTCACTTCTGCCGGCACTCCCGGAGTGCAACCCGTTTTTTTTTTATTTAGTGCGAGACCGCATTTGCATGACACAGATTATTATTTATGCAGATGTAATCGTTTTAACAGTGAATATGAGTGACGTAACCTCTGCCGTATTCTAATTTCAGAACTAGCTCATTCCTCGGGCAAAAAATATATAAGAAAATCTCTAAAAAATTTTTTTTTTGTATTTACTTAATTGTTTAGACTTACTTACTTTAGACTTTAGAAGGAGTTTAGTCAGGCAAATAAGTTTACATTATATTATTTTTCGCTTTTTAGTTCCTTTGATACGATCGCTCTCTATATTTTTATATTTCTAATGAAATATGAAAAAACTAAAGAGAAATAGAGAAAGTTATTTAAACATTTATTGAAGGTTTTTGATCTCAAGTGTATAAAAAAGTCGGTATCGATTGAACAATGAGTAAATACATACACGCGAGGTATATTTATGAATGTGTTTGTAGTTTCACTGTTGTTTGTTTAGAGAATTGTGTTGCTAGTTACTCAAATTGATATGAACAACGCTTTTAGAAGAAAAAAAGGGCCAGTGATGTGCCTTTGTCCCTTTGGTTTTTTTTTATATACAAGAGTCGTAAGAAAAAAGGGGGATGAGGAGATAGGAAAGAGGAGAGTGGGGCAAGGGGAGAGGAAAGAAGAGAGGGGGAGTTGGGCCTAAGGAAACCTCACTCATTCTGTGGAAATGCAAAAATGCTAAATGGTGTTTTGTGAATATCGCACCGGTCGAGCCGGCCCATTCGTGCCTAAGGTTGGCAACAACAACCTGTTACTTGATTCTGTCCTTATATGCCTCAACGAGCTTCATTAAATCTTACAAACAAGCCCGCCGATTACGCGTTCTTTTGACTCGCTCCTCTGCAGAAACACACGAAAATTATGAGCATATATATTCTTTGCGGTGGACCGCTACCAGCCTTCTGTCTAACTTTGACTTTTATTACAGTTATTAGTAAAATAACGAAATAAAATATTTTTGTATAAGGTAATGTTCAATTGTGTTTGTAAGTAGTTAATTGTATTCCGTAAATTTAATTGAACATATGTGTAAACTATCTCATGTCAACACGTCGTGTCTACTAGCAACTTGCATGTATTTACAAGCTAAACCAACTTGTTTGCTTGTTAACGTGTCTTCTGGTTTGATCTATGGCACGCACGTTCAACATGTCCATTAATGCAACTTGTTCGAACTACGAGTAGTACAAAAATAATATAAAATCATTTGAGTACTCTCGCTTCGAAATACAGTAATACCCCGGACTTACGCGATAGGTTACGTTATAGCGATAGCGTGTAAGTCGAATTCGCGTAAGTCGGGGTTCATCTTTGTATATAAATACGTATAAAGTTTGTGTAATCGGGACCAGTCTAAAGAAAAAAATAATTTAGAAGATACATGTTTAATAAAATGTTAGATAGTAAGAATAATACTTTAATATGAATGAAACAACGTAAACCGTAGTTGTTTTGATGTCGAAAGTCTTCATGTAATCTAACAATGTCGCCTGAGGAGTTTTTCTTTTTCTCACGTAAAATTTTCTTGTGCTAGTAATTTTTTATTTCCCGTTTTGTAGCAGAAACTCGCTCTTTACTAATTTTTTTTTTTTCTAAAATTTGTAACCCCCTTTTCAATTGACCGATCGAGGCCTTCTGTTAATTTTGTAAACGTCATTTGATTTTCGGATTCAACTTGGTCTAACATAGGGATAAAACAATTCCACACGGAATACGTTCGAAGTTGTCGTAAACCGAAGACGACGATGCGCGATGCGAATTCGCGTAAAACGGGGTAGCGTAAGTCGGGGTATTACTGTAGTAATATAATATTACACACACATTTACACTTACTTACACTCACGACTGTATCCCCGAAGGGCCTGTATGCTTCTGCCTCGGCATAATTGACGCCCACATAAACCTATGTATGTGCACATACATAGGTATACAGAAACATACATATGTGAAAATGTAACGAACAAATAATTTACTTTAAAAAAGTAGACAACTGACTTCAATGCGTCTATTACAAAATTTAAGACTTATATGTTTTTTCCGCGGATTCTATTGTCAGAACTGGACCAAATTAAGACCACACGGGAAGCAACCGCTTTTAAGTAAAAAAAAAACATCAAAATCGCTTCACCTATTCGAAAGTTCTAAAGTAACAAACAAAAAAAAATACAGTCGAATTGAGAACCTCCTTTTTTGAAATCTGTTAAGAGAAGGATGAACTTTATAGTTTGTATATTATTTAGGCTAGTTAACCTGCTTGTAATGGTGTAATGGATGAAACCTACTACCAGAAGAGTTTTACAATTACAAGTAAAAAGGAAAAAAAAATCTACTCCTATTTCTCTCGATTTTTTTACTGACGGTAACATGTAATATGTATACAATATTTCACTCCTATTATTAAGATGATTCAAAATTCCTAACTCCCCGTTTCAAGTCTTGTCCCTTACTAAGTGTAACTTACTACATTAAGTATAATATACAAAATATTAGTGTTTAATATGCCTACCATTTACTCTATACTCCCAATTTTCCCATTAAATTCCCAAGAACCTGAATATCGTCAATAGGTTTGCCTCCTACTGCTTACCATACCCCGAGTGAGTGACTCTGCAATACAATGCAATCATTGCTTGTCTACCGGTTTCCTGTGAGGCAATTGCAATACCTTGGACGTGCCGACCCATTCGTGCCTAAGCATGGCTCTCCATGGTCAAAAACTAAAGTACTAAATTATAGACAGCCAAAATTTGGGTGTTTTAAGAGGTCATCACATGGGGTCAGTATATTTAAGTGGGTATACATGAACGTTCTTCCCCAGGAGGTACAACTATGAAAGACATTTAATATATCTCTTAGTTGTTTTATTAATCAACAAAAAGTCAAACAGACGTGTAAATACATACATACAACCTAATTCGACAAACATATCAAAAAGGCAATATCAATCAATATCAGAAAATATCAATTAGTTTTCATAAAAAAAATATAGCAACAGTACACCAAATCCATATTTTTACTAGAAACAAAATGAATCAAAGTTTAACAGCAAGTAAAGCAATAAATCAAACGTAAAACCCGACAAGGAAAGCCAGCTCCATAAATGGCAACGAACTATCGTATCTAACAAAAACCCAACAGAACATCAACAAACCCTATCTGCAACCTTTAAGTGTTACAGATAAGGTTTATATTACTTTACAGTTCATAATTCGAGCATGCGATAGGCAACACTAGTCAGCCTTGGTACACTCACTTTTGTATATAACTATTTCATTTATTATGAATACTGATTTCTAGAACGGCATTTAATGCACTCAATAAAGGTTTTATAACTAAAGAAACAAAGTTCAAATTACAATTTCTTTGACCGAACGAACAGATATAGGGCATTGTTGATTGACATTTTAAAATAGAATTATTAAATTATTTAGTCGTGCAAAATTCTTTTGTTTTACTTCATTCGGTTTATAGTTAATATTGTGTTGTTATTGAATGTAATTATCGTGGTAGAGGTAATAAAACTAGGTGATCATAAGTGTTACAATTTAATTGTAACTAATTGGCGTTGAGCGAAGGGCCTTCGCTGTAGTAAGTAGTAACTTGATGACGTATATATACTACACACTAATCTTTAGAAGGTAGGGCTCAATATTTCTTACAAAAATGGAGCACACTTTACAAGCAGAAGGAAGACTACGATTAAAGCCAAACTACTAATCTATTGTAATTTTAAGCTCTAGCAACTCCGGGGTTCAGGGTAGCTTTAAATGCGGCTTGCAACACTTATAACATAGCCTCTTTTTCAGCCATAACCGCCTAGTGCTACTTGTGTTAATAAAAAAATAAATATGTTTACTGTTAGTCTTAATTGGTACAATAATGTTCCAATGACGTGAAAGCGTATTTCACGATCTTAGTTTATAGTTGAATCAGCGTGTCTTTTTTTTTGTTCCGTTTATTATACTATACTAATACTTTTATACTAATATAACTAAAATTTTGCTTGTTTGTTTGTTTAAACACGATAATCTCGTTAACTAACAGTTAGATTTGCGTGATTGTTTTTGTATTAGCTAGATTGTTAATTAACCTAAAAAAAAGCTTCAAAACATCACGCAGTTACCCTTAAGAGAGGAGCAGTCATCATAAATGCAGTGAAGCCGTGGTCCGATAGTTTGATCGTATGGGATTGTTAGACGATACGACTAACTCGGCCAATAAAAATCGCTAGTGGTTTATAGGAACAACAGCAACTACAACATATCAACTTTCTGATTTTATTTACTTCAATAAATAACTTATTTATTTATTTAATTTATGTCTCTTTATCGATTTCTTACAGACAACCTATACTTTAAATGATTAGTTTTATACATAAATTCTAAAGTGAAAATTGAAAGCGTGCCTAAAAAATTACATAGTATTTTCGTTTATTTGTTATGTGTTTACATTATTGATATCGGTGTAGGTAGCCTCTTGCTTGAGGCCATGGTTCTGTACATTCCGCGCGAAAACAAAATGTCTTTACATTGTTAAAGTCTTCAAAACGACCTTAAAGTATTATGACCACACTTTTCTCTTACAAGTTGTATAATGCCCGGTAATAAAAGATAACTGATACAATATACAATAGCAATTCTTATAAACCCGGCCAGGACAGTAAGACCACACATACTATATCTTAGATTACAATTCTTAAGCAACACATTACTTTCATAACATAATTAACTCAGAACGTCTTCATCCCGTTGAGATCATCGCCATGATATTGTGTTAAGACAATGTTACATTGTTTTAAGCTAATTTACACGGTGATATATAATATTTTGATGACACAGATGAGACTTGCTGACTTTTCTAATACATACATACTTATTACACACTGCGTACAATCGAAATCAGAAACTTTTCGTACTGTTTGTACTGTAACTTGCCTTCTCAACTGTAATCAGTATAATGCCATGTGGCATATTCCTTCTACAGTAAAAGAGAGTTACCGCGGGAGATTTATGGTTATGCTCGAATAAGCTCACTCGACCGGAGTAAAGGCCATGTTAGGCCTCACATAAAGCCGGTGAATAAATATTAATTTTCTATATATATACATATATAGAAAAAAAAATTGCTTAAATGACTTTTTACATGACTGAAAGAAGGAGGGTAATGCAGTCAGGTTTAATATTGATTAATAATTAATTGTACTTGTAAGAGACCTAACAATTTTACTTATCGCTCGTAAAAGTGTTAGTTTGACATAATATTGCAAATATTCAACTTCATAATGAACACAAAATTCATATAGAATTTTAATTCGCAGCACGATACCTTATCAACAACGTCTTGATTTATGAACATGTGGCCTTTTTCATTTCAAATAATAATTAAATTTATATAAACTTTATAAATTCTACAGTAACAGTATAATACACTACTTGTATTTTTTTATAAATCGTTTTTTAATTGTTATTTATCAGAACAATGTGAATGGCGAATATACAAAAGATTGTACAAATGTATACAAAATGTAGTTAACGGTTGTCGAGGTGAAAACAACAAGTCATAAAATGACTTGATGATGAGACAGGTTTTTAGTGGGAGACATCCCTCAACGGCCTCGAAAAAAATCTTTTTTTTTTTTTAAGAAATTCCTGCTTTTTTGACAGTATAAATATACTTAGTGTGGTCATAAATACTATTACAATTTAAAAAAAAAAAACAAAATTAATCAATTTGGTTTCTTCAGATGCTGGTTGGCTTAACCAGCATCACCATGCCATTTTTTCTTAGCAACACCATGTTCCCTAACCAAGAATGGTCCTTTCAGCAAGACTCAACACCGGTTCATCGAACGTTTCTGACTCCATCAGAGCTGAGAACTAGCCCTCATCTAGATCTAGTAGATCTAGATCTTACTCCATTTATTATGGTTTATGGTCCGTTTTAAAAAGTATAGCATGCTCCAACCTATGATAATTTCCAGTCTCTAAAATAATCCACAAAATAGCAGTGAGAATTGTACCATGAAGAGGATGCGCGTTTCTATTGATAACGGCCTCCACGTTTAAAGGACTGTGTTAAAGCCAATGGAGCTAATTTTGAATGAGCTTCATATATTTTTAATCTTATTATACTAATTTTTAAACTAACACACATTGCAGTAAATGTTTTATGCAATGGAAGAAAGGTTAGAAAACCTTTCTTCCATTGCATAAAACATTTACTTATAAACCGAAAATTAGACCAAAAATTTGCATTTTTATTAAAATCCTTAAAATAACCATAACTGTACAGTTAGGTTTATGATAATCCTTTCCTTTGTAGTGGCGAGTCTCCTAGCCGGGACTATGCATTGGGACCTGGATGCGCAATACCTTGCATCCTTGTATTAGTGGCGCAAGGAGGTTCAAGAGGGAGGGCTGAGACCTACCGGTTATGAGATCGAGACGCAATGGTCCCAACTCCGCCAGGTGCTCATGACGGAGTGGAAAGAACGACTTGGGCGACCAAGCGCAGGACAATTGTGGCGGTAAGGCCCGTTATGGAGGATTGGCTGGAGAGGCGACATGGTAGCCTCTCCTTCCGGATGAAGCAGGTACTTACAGGACATGGCTGCTTCGGGAAGTACCTGTATCGAATAGGCCGGGAGCCACCGTCCATGTGCCACCACTGCGGGGGTTGCGTCGAGGATACCGCACTTCACACATTTGTGGAGTGCCCTGCGTGGATGCAGCAGCGCGTAGACCTCGCAACAGTTATAGGTGTGGGTAGCCCTCGTTGGAGACCACGATTGTGTCTATGGTCTTGAGCGAGAGTGCAAGGGATTCCGCCGCCTCGTGTTGCGAGGAGGTGATGCTCGCCAGAGTGGCGGCGAAAAGGATAAGGGAGAGGACTAGTACTCTCCCGTCCCGCACAAGACGCACCAGACGCCGGAGAGAACAAGTTGATTTTCGGAGAGGGTGATGGACTGGGTTATCCACCGCCCTAGCAGAAGCAGGCCCAAGACGGCGGCAACGTGTTCGCTCCTCTAAATGGATGACCGATACACGATAGTGGGTTTTAAACTATTTGAGTCCGACATACCACCTCACCTTTTAGCCCGGTGAGTTGACGACCCGTGGGGGTTTCCGAACGTTAAAATAAATAAAAAGGTTTATGATAATCCTGTATAATCCAGCATAGTTGGAACAGAAGGAAACTTTTGTTTCTACAGACGTAACAGCTGATCCGTCATTTTATCCACCAAAGTGTAACAATATAAAGGCGTTAATGCACCTTTTATATTCATAGTCTACACCATATTTATTAATGCGACAGTTTGGATGTTATTCTAAGACCGTCCGTCGTCAGGATGGTCGTAAAGGATCTGGATGTAATTTGGCTTATAGATAGATAGACTATACTGAAATAGCACATAGCAAGCACAAGCTAGTTCTTCTATTAGAACATACGAAGAAATGGTGGTCATTTCACTTTGGTCGCACTAACGGCATTCGAAGAGAGAATTAACATCTTAAAATTCATTGCACTTTCCGAAAAGTTCGACATATCAATAATGTTTCTGCAAGAGTAGAAAATATCATACAATAAAAGCGGAATATCGTAGGAAGAAAAGTTAGCTTTAAAAATATATTTCAATCTTTATATGCTGCACTTGTGCATCCAATTGGGTGATTTTTATTCTTTGTTCTTCTACAACTTTACAAAATAGGGCTTTAATATTATACGTATTGAATATTTTGTATGTTTCAAAAGAGTGTAGAGACTTGTTTACTTGGTTGTGACGTTCTGGTGAAGTCATTATATAATACTTTTTACATACAAACATATGCTCAAGCCTGTATCCCCTAAGAGGTCTCGACCCCTTAGTCACCTTTTATGACACCAATGGGAAGAGATGGCAGGCACTATTCTACTTATTTTTTTTTTAGTAATTTAGTACCTTAAACGACGTAAATAAATTCCACATTCACGTAAATAGGCTATATTATATTATTGACAGGTCTGTTGGTCGTTAGCGATCTTGACTGGCTCGATGGTTCATTTCCACAGGGCACAAAAATGTTTGTGATCAAAAATTTGTTGTTCCGAGTATTAATGTACTTCGAGTCCGTCGTTTCTATTTTTGTCACGTCCCCAGTCCGACACAAAACTACAGATTAATACACAGTACAAAAATATTTCTAAAAATTAAAGATATTAAGTGAATAAATAGAAAAAGAGAGAAGGAGATAAATATAGTTCAATTTTGATCAATTCACACCTCTTTCAAACTACAGAATATATTTAGCTGAAGGATTATTAAGAAACGTTTGGAGTAATATATGCGTTATTTGTTCGTATTTAAGAGCTTTTTACAGTAATTGGTACAATCGGGTCACTGAAAAGATACTGCATTAGGGACTAGGAGCTAGTAAGCTAGTTTTAGTTTATAATTTAGCAGTTAAGTAACATTAAAATCAGTAATGTGACTTTTCAATTAATATTTGTAGTGTCTACGGTACATACACTAACTATATAGAAACTATACAATTAACAGAATATATTAAATACATACACACGTTAAATACACACCCACACATATGTAAATTAACTCAAAATTCCACGTAATTCATTCTTCGCACATTCTATAATACAATGAACCTTAAAGGGCGCATCAAAAACCTTCATTGATTTTAAAGCTTTTGATGAACTTCTTAATACATTTTATCCCTTGTCACCCTTCATAAACAAAATAATAAGCTGGTAGATCATACTTCGAAGATACTTAGATAAATTAATGGAAGTAAAGTAATAGTTTTATATCCGTGTAATGGCCGTCTGGAAGAAATCATCGTGAAGGATGGACGGACGGACGCTTTCTTCTATTAAAGTTTCATATATCGTGTTGTATTGATGCACGCAAAATTTTATGATAAATTTGTGTTCACGATTAACAAACGAACAGAACCGAAACATTATTTATTTGTTATAATAAGTGTAGACGGTGATGCTTTTACAGTAGATTTTGAAGATTTTATATCATGCTACCATAATCACCATTAATATAGATATATAGATTTATCCACCGTCATTTCTAAGATAATATTTAGAATGTAAGTGCCATTAGTCTACCAATCGAGCCGAGAGATATCACACAACTATATCTCATTGCGCCACAGCACCCAGTTAAGCGCCCACGACTTCCGCGACCAGTCTACCTGTCTACCCCGGCTAGTTGAGGTCGACCAGTGTCTGGCCACTTTGGTTCTCTATGACTAGATGCCTATCTAAAGAGTCGTGCATATTTTAGAAATGGGTTGGTTAGTTCTGTACAGATACCGATTATGTATTCTGATGATATGTGTTGACGAATATTATAAATGCGCATGTGTATTTGTTTGTTAGAGTAAAATTTTCATACACATTGCTGTCGGTATATAAAATGATATAGGTTACCTATCACTTAGAAAAAAAGATTACATTAACAACATTAACAACTCCTACCCTGTGGCACACTCACTATTGCACTACTTAGGCGATTTAAATTACACCTCACGTATCGAAATCCATCAGTCTGTTTAGGCTCTAGGCCGTGACAGAGAAACATCATAAATACATGTACATACAATCTAAAACCATGACCCCTTGTTAATTGCAATATAGTAGATGCTGTTGACATTGGAAATAAAAAAAAAACTGTAATTTAAAAATACTCTTCATGCATGCTATTGGGTTGGCTCCACCGGTGCGATACCACGGCCTCACAGAAAACCAGTTGTGAAGTAACGCTTGCCTTATATTTCCCAGGCCCAACTCCCCCTATCCCTTTTCTCCACTCCTCATCCCCCTTCTCTTCTTTCCTCTCCCCGCATCCCCCATCTCTTATCACACTCAAAGACGGTCAGCGCAGTCCATGGACGGCGGTTGTCACTTACCATCGGGTGACCCGTCTGTTGGTCTGTCCTCCTATAGTATAAAAAAATGCAAATATTTTGTCTATGGGTTCTATTCTGTTTTAAAGAGGCTTCCACCTCCTGCACTGTATGGACTTTTGACAATACTGAAATACTTATAACAACACATGCCTTTTCTATTGTATTCAATTCAATCGCCAAAATGTATAATGTTAAAACTTCCTGAGAAAACTTTAAATCGAGGCAAGTCGTTTATTACTTTCAAAGGGCCTAATTACGTGTATAAAATGATAGGTTAGTTTTCTTATCAGATTGTAGGGTAGATAGAAGTATCCACGACGTTGAGACAAAACCCGAGTATAGCCGAGCGTGTTCGAACGTTGCGTCACCGTAGTGAAAGTCAGGCAACAGCTGATTGGCGCTCGTATTTATTATTATCGAATTCGGTATATTTATTTCAGTATATACTTGTTTGTATTTCATTATTGCTGTTGGTATTAAAAGGATATGCCAACAAAAATGTGAAGGCATTAAGATTAATATGCTAGGTAGCCCACTCTTCTCCATACAAAACTACATTTTGGAATAGGCGACTAGAATCTATTCTATTTCAATGTAAATGTTTACGTTCAAAAGTGTCTTATTTGAAATAAATGCTTTTTACTTTTGATTTTTTTTTCTATATATTGCACTGGTTTAGATTTACTTCGACGTCGCAAGACAAACATCGAAATCATATTACCAATATCTTTAAATAAAGATGCCGAAGAGCACCTAAAGCCAGAGAATCTGAAAGGTCTAAGATTTTCAAAGCAAAATACTACTCCATACATAAAAATACATACTTGTGTACAGACACGTGATACTAAGCACCAGTTTGCCTCAACTCTGCCACCACCATGGAGCCAAAGTGATCGCTTATCTTCAAAATACACACTTTAGATTTAATTCGAATTTTGATACTTAATTGAGCCGAATTAGTATTACGTATATTCAGATCTGCAAATGATTAGTGAAAAAAATATGTTGAGAGTATCCATAAAAGTTCTCATAAAGTTGCGTAGAATGGAATACAATCTTATTCCATTATCAATTTACATTCAATAGTATTTACGATAGATTAAATGTCAGTTGATGCCACATACATGTCATGTTACATATGTTTATTTAGTTATTATATATTTATTAAGACTTCATGCAGTGTTCAAAGACGGACCTAATACCTATTCTACTGTACCGAAAACAACATGGCTAAGTAAATTTATAAATAAATAAACACTATATGTTTCATTACTATCATAGAACAATTCTTGTGTATACACGCCTTATTTCCGTCCAGAGGTGGGTAATTGTGTTTTCACCACCATTTGCGATCAAAACTGCTTTTCATACACGCTCGTTGGTTACGGTGCTTTTCTTTTTTTTACGTGATTTTGTGATATTATGCCCTAAGGATTTTAATGAACTGCGGGGGCACTTCTGTTCTTTAAATAACTCTTTATGTAGATGAATGTGTCAAGCGGTGGAGTATATGCTTGTTGGCTACAAATTATATTTAATGAGATTCAATAAAGGTATTTTCGATCAAGTTTGATTTAAAATGAAATAGCCTAATAGAGGACCTACAGCTACGTTACTTAGATACAAGGACATCAAAACATACATACATATCCATGTACTCATATCCTTACAAGTTATTACTTGAATTTGTTTGGAATAAAATTTTAGCATTATGACGAGGAGAAAGCAGTTGCAGTGCTTTATTAGGCCTTATCCAAAAAATAAATTATAAAAGCACTTTACTTTATTATAACTATGTAAACAAATTAAAGTTAAATTTAATAAACTTCTAATTTTGTTTGTTAATACATGTAACTTTGTATGCTTATGTATTTTGGATGAAAATACAATAATTTGGCATGAGTCAATTTTGTTGTAGATTCTTTAGTGGCTCCTTGGAAACCCGTCAAGTTTCAATTCGTTTGGTTTCGTTTACATACACCCATACATAAACTCAGGCCTATATCCACAAAGGAGTAAGCTGAGGCGTCTCGAACGCGCCCACATTTTATCACCAATCAAATAGCAACACTTATGTATATAGGGGACTGGCCTATTACCGTCATCTGGGCACTGTATAACTGTACTTATACTAGCTAATAGATAACATCTCTTAGTCACGTCTTACTACACTACGAGATGGGGTGGCCGCATACTAACTACACAGCTGTGCAGTAGTTTCGATCAGACGGTTCTGTTAACAAGTCTAATGCATTCCACTTGTTGAAAAAGCGTGTTTTTATTTTTTTAGTTTGCTGGTAAACCTTAATACTTCTATTAAATTTACTTCTTTTTTCTAGAATCTCTAGATAAATGAACTTAAAAAATAATTCAGTTAATATATATATATATATATATATATATATATATTTAATTCCTAATTTTTTTTTTATTCATAGAGTATAGAAATACTTTTCTTCTAAACTACTTGCCTTCTAACAGTTGTAAAACGAACTAAATAATTTTTATCACAATTACAACGTATCACAATTTCTGTCATTGTGCGGGTGCATTGTACCAGAGTTCAGAAAGAGTGCAATGTGTTAAAGTCGTATTCTTATCTTTAAACAATAAATATCACTGTTATATGATATACAATTTAATAAATATCATTAAAATTTAATTACACGTGACAAAAGCCTAAATTAAAATGGTAACTCTCAATGAATCGATGAAATAGTTGTCATAACCGTCAGCAAATTAATAACTACGTACCTAACGTACGTAACGTACTAAATGTATGTTTGTCATGTACTATGGTAAGCGATTTTCCTGCCAATTGTCAACATTTTTCAATTTTTTATTTGTTCGAAAGAGAATACTCACACGATGGTACGTACCATTAAAAAACCATTAATCGAGTCAGGATTTGAAGATGGCACCCCCGGGAAATTGAAGGAAACCCTCAAATTTTATAGGCACTAACAATGTTTTTTCATATTAACTTGACTGCACGAATGCCGCAGTGGTTTAAGTGATCACCTCGCCTCTGCACTGGTAAAGTTTTGGACTAAATTGAGGTGGGTGGTTGCCAAAAAATGGGCGAAAATTTATGTAAGTTTTTATCTCATTTGTGTCCTCAGTTCGTCGGTTCACCAAACCGTACCTTACAAACAGTATCGCGATTTATTCCCTGTACACATGTATTTGAGGGGTATCGACTGTAGCAAATTGCATTATAACATAAAAGCATGTAGCCGACTAAATTATTATACTTTTATATTGATATGATAACACAAGATATACCAGAGTTGGGTTTTCAAATATTTATTCAGAGAATTAAAGACACATTCTTGACCATACGCTTATCGAAATGAACAATAAATAATGTCAAGCCTTTCTGTAGGACTTTTTGGGTTCGTAATTCGTATAGCCATGTGGTTTTAAGTGCAATAGAATAGGGCCACCCCAACCCTTCCCTTGGGTGTGGTAAAAGGTGACTAAAATATTCGACTGTTCTCTATCCTATAGACGGCAATGGGCTTGCTCACTATTGCAAAGTGGGAGTAAATTATGTTATGATTGGCTATATGTTGGCGTATGGATATTTAGGCGTTAATATACATATGTATATTTGTATGTAATTTTGATACTCACAGAGCCATATACTAAAAAAGAATAGTTCCTTGTTGTCTTTATGTAGAATTCATTGCACTAATTAGCTCTAAAAACGCGAATTGATATGATATATTATTAATAGAGATCATTTTTGATTCGATTTCAACAGCTTTTCTTTATACTAATATGACTTAATTCAGAAATAGGTGTAAATGGTCTTACATTGGATAACCAAGAGCTACGGCGCTTATTGGACAAGCCTATGTCCAATAGAGGACTATAATGGGCTGTTTTATTGATTGAAGTAAGAAAATAAAAAGTGACCGCCTTTGTGAGGAACTTAATCCGATAAAGTTCAATCAAACACATAACATACAAATAACAGAGTTACTCCTCCTTATGGTCAAGATAGAAAAATTTAGACTTTATTGTTTAGCCATATATTAAAGTAATACGTACATATGTAGGCGTATCTGAAGACTGTGTTTTTTAAGCTTAGCAAAAACATATCAAAAATGCTCAGTAGCCCCAATCAGGTGGCTGAGAGATAGCTTATCGCCACCCACGCAGAATGTCTGGTGTGACATTTTGTTAAGTCCTATCAAACAGTAAACAATCAGGTGAAGGTTGTGAAGAAAAAAATTAATAATGAAAAGTATAAAAGCAGACTACACTAACTTCCACTTTTGCTGATGATATTTCGAAATTTCCGGAGCGATACGACCTTCAAACCTTCAAGAAAAGAGCGTACTCCTACCTAAAAGGCCGGCAACGCACTTGTGACTCTTGAGTTGCGGGTGTCCATGGGCGGCGGTAGTCACTTACCATCAGGTGACCCGTCTGCTCGTTTGAATGATACAACATTTGTCATTCCATTATAAAGACGATTCACATGACATCCTGTCTCGAAATCTATGATACATACATAGATAATATCATAGAGTACTAAAAACGTACATACAAACAAAACATCCTATTTCTTCAATTCAGATTAATACGAAAAATACGTACTGAATTTATACTCATTATTATCCTATACGATAATTCTAATATGGCTACCCTACCTTACCTTACCTTACCTGTCGCATCTGATAAAACTGCCTGCTTATTAAATGGCTATAATTACTTATCAAAAATGAATAAGTTTTGAATATGTGTTTAAAAATAATTTAGTCAGATAGTAGCTTTAACAGCTTATATCATAGATTATGTTCATGTATGATGTTATCTCTTTTATTAAACTACTAATCATCGCCTATTGGTCATCATTTTTTTTTAAGGTTGTAATAAAAAGATAGGTTTCAACAAAGCCGTGTGTTTATCGGTGCAGTTGTATAGGGACACGACGTCTCATCCTTTTTTTTTTTTCACCCCATCTCACCTGTGAGTATCGTAAAAGGCACCCTATATAAATATATAAGAAGGTGTATATTTGTTTTTAATGCAACGGCGTCGATTGATTAATTCTCGTTATCAGGGGAGTTAAGTACCTATATTTTTACACCTACGATGTGATATTACTAGAGAAGCATAATAATAAGCGTAGCGTGCGCAGGTCATTCTAACTGCGCAGTGTTGTGGAATATACGAGAAATCATCATTTATGTCCATAGAAATGTCCGATGAATATATCAAAAATTTCAATTGTACAAGCAAGAAGTACAGGTATTTTTTAACTCACGAATAGGAGTCAGTCAGACTAAGTCAGTCGTCAAGCTAATTGCTTGTTCCAATATGTTAAGTGTAAGCGCAGTGAACGACGGTTATACTGTCTGAATAAGTCTGGCAGCGTATCAGTCCTTCGACCAGCAGTGGACTGTGATAGGCTGATGACGATGCTGGATTACGATCTTGCTTCTTTTAATGGTTTAGGAGACAAACGAGCAAGCGGGCCACCTGAAGGTAAGTGACTTCCGCCGCCCATTAATACTTGCAACTCAAGAGTCACAAGAGTGCTGTCCGCCTTTACGGGTAGCGGAACGAGAGGACGGGAAGAGAGGATGGAGATATTTTTTTGTTAATATTATGATGTACCTACTTAATATTTGCATGCCACTATGTATGGCTAAATGTCTCTTATGCTCAAAATTCATATGTCATCCTTTTACCACATTTTAAGCAAATAAAAGATATTATTATTATTATAATATGGAATAGAAAGAGGGAAAGGGCAAAAGGAGTTGAGCCTCCGATAACCTCACTCACTCGGTCACACGATGTTTAACAGCCGATTTTCTGTGAAGCCGTGGTAATCCTCCTGTCGGCCATTACGTAACGAAGCATAGCTTTCCAACGTCAATATATGTTGTATTAATTGTATGTTGAGCGAGTTCACAAAGGCCGCCACATGGTCAAATGTGATTCTAGTTTTTTAGTGTAATGAAAAGATTGATGTTAAAAAGCTACTATATCGCAATAGACAACTTTTGTAATGTTAGATGCATGAGTAACCAAAAAAAAAAATTAAAAAAAAAATATATATCAATAATATTAATAGTGCCGTGCCCAATAATTTCCGTTTGGTTCTTGGCGGAGTATAATAGAGCCCCATCATATATTACCATAAAAGGCGACTAAGTTATCGGAGTGTTATCTATCAGACAGTATGTATACAGTCAAACAGTGCCCGAGGGACGGCAAACGGCTAGTCCCCTATTATGTTACCAAATCATTATTGGCAAAATGTAGGTGTTTTATACACCTCTGCCTATAGACAACAGTGTATGTATGTAGGCATCAGGCAAAGTGGAGTCACTATGGTAGGCTAATATATAAAAAAAAAAATGTATATATACAACAAAAATACGACAAGTAATGTACACTATTTATGTTGTAAACGATTATAACAACTTGAACCTAGTACATAATAAGCAGGTAAGCACCATAAAGGCAGATCATGCCGTTATTTGCAAACTCATCTGTATAAAAAGAAAAGTTAAATATACATTGCTAGTCTAGTATTACGAATGAAAATATATATAAAAACTGAGCGAGTTAACTATTGTGAATGAAATTATATATAATTTCCCACACAATACATAGATTGAATTGAAGTATTAGATGGTAGCGTTGGTAGTGATCTCGTTGACTAGCCGATTAGTCTAATGGTTAGTGACTAACTGCTGAGCAGAGGTCGTGAGTTCGATTGCCACAACACAAAAATGTATGGTCTTTAAAATAAACATACATGCTTTATTTTATGTAATCATAATATTACATTCAGTGGGGAGTGGAAAAAACGCAATAAAACTAGACCATAATTCATTGTTTCAATACTTTAATGGCCAATATAACTTGAACTGTATATCTTATGGAAAGGTCCCATGCACGATAGGTACCACCTAAATATACTGGACGCTAATTAAATGTTGCCGTGTACACATATTAAATTAATAATCCACATTCTTGAGCAGGTTAAAAATTGCTTTCTGAACGACATCAATATATGTTAGTATAAACCACGGTATACGAGAATTACACGGTACCCTCGTGTATTTTTTTTATATTTTTTCAAATGTGAATGTATACAAATAATTATCTACAAATATCCTGTGATAAAAAGCTACTTTATTTTAATGATCTATTGTTCATATCAGTCCGTACTTGAATGAATTGTTTCAGAACGTAAAAAACGTAATAACGATAATATTCTATATTTAAATTTATTGTTTCGTGTAAAAACGTCCATTTATTTGTCAACAAAGTTAACTACATATTTAAACTTACTGATTACAATACATTATCAAGACATGTCTTCCTGCCATCTACCACTCGAATACTGCTTCTTCTAGTTTTTTTTTGAAATAACGCTCTCTGAGAATTTTGAAATAACGCTCTCTGAGAATTTTGAAATAACGCTCTCTGAGAATTTTGAAATAACGCTCTCTGAGAATTTTGAAATAACGCTCTCTGAGAATTTTGAAATAACGCTCTCTGAGAATTTTTTTTTGCTGTGTGACGGACTTTATGTATTCGTAGAAGCAATTAATAGGCATCGATATGAAACAACTACTAGGAATGGGGTTTACTTTAGAGTGTAAAAATAAAGTATTTTAATGTATGCCCCACAGTATAAGTTAAACCCGACTGCAGACATTGAAATCTTATACCCGTCGTCACTCTCGCTATTGAGACGATTCTAGAAACCTCTCGCAAGTCGAAATCAATCAAGATATTGAGGCTCTAGGCCGTGACATAAAAGCATCATAAATATATAAAAACATAACTGTCCTTGCACTCTCCTGCACAGTCGAGTAAAAATAAAGCTAAATAGACTCATTACCTTTATATAACAACATTGTCACACTTTATTATTGTCACAAATAATTTAATCATATACTTTTCGACTTCTAAAATAAGCAGTTCAGCAACAAATAGTTTTGGAAAGATAGTACAGTCAATCTGCAGATACACTGCTAAAGAAACTGCCCCGAGAGCAAACGTTGTTTTATTCGTTGTAAAGTGACGTCACTAAGCTACCTTAGCGGTGGGCATGTGCAACTCTTAGCAGTTTTTTGAAAAATTTAAAAAAAGGTAAAAATAAATTTTAAAATGCGTTTTTCTCGATTTGTATGCATTTTACAGGAAAATTTATTGAACAAAAAATGCACACCACGCCACCTACTGTGTGCATTTTTTGTGCATACAAATCGAGAAAAACGCATTTCAACATTTTTTTATTACCTTTTTTTGAGTTTTTCAAAAAACTGCTAAGAGTTGCACATGCCCATCGCTAAGGTAGCTTAGTGACGTCACTTTACAACGAATAAAACAACGTTTGCTATAGGGGCAGTTTTTTTTTAGTCAAACTATTTATTTTCTGACAGATTGACTGTACTAAGAAGGTTTTTTAAATGTGTATACGCGTTATACGCTAAGTATAGTCATTTATCAGGTGACCCGTCTGCTCGTTTGCCCCCTATCGCATAAAAAAAGTGCGTATGTAATAACTTTTGTTTTTTTTTTAATAAACGAACAAACATTATATAAAACAATAGTATATAGTATTATGAAATATGAAGAAGAATATTGATTTCAAATAAGAACACACTAAACGAAGTATTTTTTTTTTCATGCTTAGTGGACTGCTATCGCCATATTTACACCATAGACACGCAACAATTTTTTTTTTAAATGAGAAAAACAATGTGCAAATATATTTCTAATTCCAATACTGTAATTCGCAACGCTAGTTTGTAACACGCAAGCAAACACGTGAATTTGATTTATTTTAATATAAAATAAGTCTTATAAATGATCGATTTATTGACAATTGAATAATTTAACAATACAATGTATATAGTTAAAGCAAGTAAATCTAATCTGACAGTGAAAACGTGCAGCCTCGACATACCTAATTGGCATCGCCCTCTTATTATCGACAATTCAACTTATATACTCAATATTGAACGTGAATTACACAGGAACTAATATAACTGCGAACTTTTCATTGCTGATTAATATTCAGAATCAAAAATTGTTAATTGTGTAGATGTAGTAATGGACTCGCAATCAATGGAATTCTTTTAATTAGGGTTACAGGCTAGTGAAGTTGTGTACATCAAATAAATTTCTGGATGAAAAAAAAAATTATATGAGACCAACTTTATCATTATTCTGTAAGTAAAATGAAATGTTTGCACCTCTATTTTTATTACAACGTAGTAATGCAGAATGCAAATTGAGAAAGATAGTTTATTGTTTACTAATATGTGTATGTTATATTGATCTTTAATAGGAATACCTAACATGTCGATATTTCTAATTTCTTGTAAGCCATGAGCATAGACAAGTGTTACACTGTTTCCTGAAATTAATCCTTTTAATGTTATCGTATCAGAAAAATGAAATAATTATGATGATAGAAATATTCACAGTTATCAGTATTTCTTAGCACAGGTTCCTGTCTCCACTCATTTTCTACCAAATCTCCTATTCTTTTTATCTCGGTCGTAAATACAACAATATTCCCAAAGAGGCAGGCTGACCATAAGGTTGGTATTCCATTTTTTTTTTAAACAATCCTTTTTGCTATGACCATGTCGCCTGACGTTTAATGATGCTGATATTTGCACTACAATTACGTTTTTACATTTGTCAAGAATTTAACGGCGTTCGACATTATAAATTACAATACAATACAATTAAGTGACAAGTGTAACGAATAATACGTTTTATATAAAAGAAATGAATATCATATAGACAACTAACAATATTGTCCGACTGAGACTAAAGAAGGCCAGAATCAAACCGACAAACAAAAAAATACTTCATTGTATTACTGAGATAACACGTAAAGAAGTGAGATCGTAAAAGCGGAGCCGTCACGTATTGATTTGTTAAATGTGCGAAACAAATTCCCGATTATAACAGCTATTGTATTAAAATTCATACACAATAAAGTGATATTTAAATGGCGCAGTTGATATAGACCACTGGACATTTATTCTTATCTCACTAATCTATATCACTATAATCAGCCGTTTGCTTATCTGTGGAGTAGAATGGGACAGCCCCATTTCTTCATCGGGTATTAAAAAGCGACTAAGGGATCGGACTGTTATCTATCAGACAGTATATATACAGTCAGATAGTGTCCGGATATCGAATAGGCTTGCTTCATATTATGTAAGTCGGAATAAATTACGGTTGGCAAAAAGTAAGTGTCTAGACGCCTCTGCCTATAGGCTTAAGTGTATGTTTGTATGTAATCTATATTAATGTAAGTCACTTATACCTGATCCAAAACTAAGAAGAGCTTGTATTATGGTACACTGCTAATAAGCATACTTAAATTAATGTTCAGTTTTTTTTTTTTTATAACAAAGGGGGACAGGCGAACAGACAGATCACCTGATGGTAAGTGGGAAAAGAAGAAAGGACCTCCGGAAACCTCACTAATTTCGGCGAAATGCAAACCAAGCATTGTATGTGGATGTGTGTGTCTGTGTATGTGTGTGTTGTTTCTGTGAGGCCGTGATATCGCACCGGTCGAGCAGGCCAATTCGTGCATGGCTCTACCACGATGTGTGTTGTAATATAATGTATTAAATGTTCTGTTTATGGTAGAAACGTTATAAAATTGCCTCCAAAGAATAATTGGAAGAGTACAATATATGTATAGATTAATGATTCGGATACAAATTAACATTGAAAGTATGTTAATAGATTTTACCGGCCTGGTGGCGCGAGTATAGTGCCCTTAAGGTGAGGTGCTGGTTGTAGGTTCGATTCAAACACGGGACAGTAATTTTTGTGAACACAAATAGTTGTCGCAATCTGGGTGTTCATTGTGTCCGTTATTTGTAAGTTTTTTCTAGAAGAAACAATGCCGAGCGGGAAAGTTATTTAAAAAAAATACTGTTGACGTAGAAACACAGCGTGTCAGTGTAGCGTCAGTTATCAAATACTTAACAAGAGACATTACGATAAGAAACACGAATTAAAAACACACTTGCAACAAAAGACTCATTATTATAAACAGTTTGTTGTTTTTTTTTATATATATAATATAGAGGGGCACGGGACAGGCGAACTAAAGGGGTACAGACCTGATGGTAAGTGAAAACCACCGTCGATGGACACCCACAAGATGGGAAAGACAGAGGGGGAATTGGGCTCCGGAAACCTCACTAACTTCGGCAAAATGCAAACCCGGTTTTCTGTGAGGCCTGGTATCGCACCGGTTGAGTCGGCCCATACGTGCCTCAGTATGGCTTAACCGCGAGGAGTGTGTAATGTAATAAATGTATTTACAGAGTTAAATGTTTCTAAGTGTAACAAACTACCAGTTCCCCGCAGATTAATTGCGTCGTATATATATTATTACGCGCGACTGTTACTTCCAGAGATTAGCCCGGTTGAGATCGCCGATACATTTAACCGTATAGAATTCTAGACTGCATCGAATACACTCTAGTCTAGAAACCTTTGAGTATCGTTCCTAAGTTATGAATGTCTGAAAAACCTGGCAAGTATATATTTCAAAGGCATAGCGTGATAGTCCAACATTAATATCGTGGTCAAGCAAAAGGGTTAACGCCGCCATAAATATTCCTGATAACGGCACAAGCCTTAAAGCGTCGTGATAAAAGTCGTTTAAGAGGCGCCTTAATGAATGGTACGATCGATGAGCATAAATTTTAAATGAGGTAAGTCTTGGCCGGATAATTGATTGTTGGGAATGGATGAGGACAATCTTAGACAATCTTGAGGAGTAACGAATCGAATCGATAACGAATCTCCAGGACACACACAGCCGGTACATACATATGTTTATCTTTATGCAGAGGTGTATTAACCACCCACATTTTGATAATTAGAAATTGGTCCCACTAACGTAAAGGCAGCAAAGCTTTTGGCATCAAGTGGGCACCATCTCACTGTAAATATACCGTCTGATAGATAACAGTCTGATCCTTTAGTCGCCTTATGCGACATCCAGAGGGAGATCTAGGGTGGCCCTATACTACTCGACTAAGAACCAAAGGTCTAAACGCATTTCACACAAGACTAATTCCAGTGTCTGTAGAATGAATGAATGTAGAAATGAATGTAGAGACTTCTCTGTAAGCACAAGAGTTTAATTGTGTATTCTTCTTTCATCAATACGTCACGATCAAACAAATACAGAAAAAAGGCATACTGTAGGTCTGAGAATTCAACTAAGAAGATTTAGCTGGTGATACTTTTCAGAAAAGTCATAGTTTTTTTTTGTTTTGTACTTTTGTGATTCAAAAGTCGAATTTTAACTTTATATGTGTGTTCTACAAAACTAGGCTACTTCAAAAATCAAGAACACTATTGAACTGTAAAACGATAGTAATATTACATTAGTTGAATAGGAAGAAAGACATTTCAAAAGAATTGTAAAAAAAGTATAACATACACAGTGGGTAGGTGCATCATGCCCGCACAATATAACAAAAGTACCCACGATGAACAAGAAACATGTCCAACCGCATCATGTTTTGTTTAGTAAAATGATGTTGATAGCTTCAAGTACACTCGTTTCTAATCTGTGCTACTATACTACTCCGGTCCTAATGTACACAGCGTGATGTTAAACGACATATAACTTTTCTTTACAATGGATCAAAGGCAGAGAAAATTTGTTTTTTTGTTATAATTTATCACTATCGTCAGTGACATTCAAAAATAATATTTATAGTTTTCCATGACATGAAACTGTTAATATAGATTACATAATGTATCTATTTGCATTTAGGGAAGGTGGTTCAGACTTGATGGTTACAGCCGTCTGGCCGTCTCTACGGTTCAATACCACAATTACTAAAAACGGGTTGTGTAGCAACGCTTTCGTTGCATTTAAGGATATTAGTGAGGAGTAGAATCGATTCCCGGAGGCCAAACTCCTCCTCTCCTCTTTCCTATCTCTTCATCCCCACTCTCGTCTTTCCCTTAACCGCGTCCTCCCAGCTCTCAACTTATTACGTCATTGGGACCATATCATAATTGACAATATGTAGGTTTTATACACCTCTGCTTACTCCTTCAGGGATACAAGCGTGAGCGTATGTATATCAATTTAAGAAAATATTTCGCTGCGATGTTTGTTGATGTTTCTTAATATATTGGTAGTTTATACATTTGCTTTGCTAACAAACCTCCGAAACACCGGACGGTCAATTCAAGTTTACAAGTGAGCCAAGTCGTTTGAAGTAATTAGTCCAGATCCAGTTACAGTCCAGTTACTCGCTAAGGTCCATATAGCATATTATCTGACATCCGGAACATCTCTGTCATTACATCGTAGGTAATGTTTACTGTCGCAGTGACGTATCGTCAGATTCTGAGAAGTAGTATAATACATGGATACAAATAAGGGCTTAGATATAAAACTCTTACATTTTAAGAGTAGAGAAGAAGTATTTATTTCAAATTGTAAAGAAATTTACATTGCGAATAACTGCCGCAAATGGCATGACTAGAACATGGTATTTAGTAGTTATTTTGATAAGCATATCGGGACTCAAATTATCGAATACCCTTGCGGTGTACGGTAATATATGTCGTTGTTAAGTTAGAAAGACAGACAAGTAAAACTATTAAAATATGTATAAAACCCGACCACATTACATAGTTTTCTTACCTTTCTCACTCTATTTCTTCTTCGAAAACGTCAGCCTGAAACCATTATATCAATTCCTACTATTATGAAGTGTCAAACGCCAACTTTAAAATTCACCAAGCCGTTTAGGCTACAGTTGCATGAAGTGGAACAGACACACATACATACCTTTATACATTAACTGAAAAACATTACCTTTCTTAAGATCAATCGGGTAAAAAGAGACTACACAAAATGAGTATTTAAAAATTACTTTTTAAATATTATTATTTTTTAAGGGGAATTTAGCTGCTCCTACCCAGTTTGTAGCGATTTTTTATTAAGCTTAGACGGAAATACACTATTAAGATGATAATGTGGTCCACAGAGGAAAGGAAAGAATGGGACCCTGGAGAAGCTCAGACTTTAAGACCTCAAGTACAATGAACCTGACCTGAAACATCCGAATAAGCATAGAAATAACACAGAAACCCTTAACACAGGATTAGCTTTGTCACGTTTTTGTAACAGGATTATTCATAATCTCCAATTGTATGTCATATAAAGATAAATAGTGCGCTCTATGGTATAATGGCGTGTGTGTGACGCCAATGCCATCTCTTACACGTGGTATGAATGTCATTTGTTTTTCGAATGTACATTTTTTGTAGGCAGCGGTGTAATAAGCACTCACATTTTGCCAATTAGATCTAAAGCCTATTGCCGTCAACTGGGCACTCCAGCAATTAAAGATGGGAAAATTGGGAATATGTTAAGAACAAGAGAGGGCAATGTTGGTGGATTGGGAATGGTAAGCAATTGCTCAAGGACATCATGGCCGCATACCGGTAACTCGAACTGACTGTTGACGGTAGGTTGGAGTCATCTGCCCGTATTTGTAATACCTATCGTGTAAAGTTGTAAATAATGGGTTTTTGACGTAATGTGTCAAGTGCTGGTTTTTTCCTTTACATTCTATCGTTTACCTAGAGTCCACGAATGACGCAATGGCTAAAATGTTCACTTCACAACTGCACCGCGACTTGATGGGGGGTTAATGGGAATAGAAAGAAAAAATTGTGATCAATAGGTGTCTGGTCTTTCAATAAACTTGCCGTTATTCGTGTTAAAAATGTGACGAAAATCTTTAAGTGACGTGGTCGAATTGAATACGACAATACTACCGACAGTAATTACATATAACCAATACTAAAATAATACTTAAAAAGGCTAACAGCTTAAAAATAATCTGAAGAATTTGCAACAAGCCTTATTTTACACATTTGAAATAATTTGCAAAATCACATTCTATTCATTTAATCTTTACTTTTTTTTATTTTGTTGGTTACTAAAGATTATAGTTATTTCTGTATAAAACTTCTAGTCAAGCCTTTGTTAAACTAAGTCATTCAACAATCATTGACATTATATGTATACATGCAAGAATGATTGCGTACTGCATATTAAAAAAATACAGTATATACATATGTACTGTTGGCAAAAACGTTAGCTGACGTCATACACTATTATTTCTCTATTCAAGAATTAGTACTAGGTATCTAAATTACTTATTCATCAAATAATCAATTAAGCCTACCTGTTACTATGTCGAAACCAACAAAATTGTTTATCAATCAATCAGCAAAAAATGCACACGATTCAAAAGGCAGTAAAACGAAAATAGAAAAACAAGGTGTACAATTTTTTTTATTAAAAAGTTTTCGCTCGCTGAACAGCGTGTCTATGCGTTGAGAAAACTACTGTTTTATGAATGAATGAATGAATGAAAGGTCGATTGTCTACTGTTATGATGTCCTTTATTGTACCTCAAGCACCGTGAATGCAACATTTCATATATTACAAGTTATTAAAAAAAACACTTATGAATTAATATTATATTGATATTAGTAGAAAGGATTATAATGACCTAGTTACCACCACGTGGTATGAGGATTCTTAATTATAATCAAAATCGTTTCAGCCGTTTAGTCGTGAAAACCCAGCACACCGATAGACAGAGTTTTCTCTGTAATTTAACAAAATTATTTGAAATTATATTTGACTAGAATAAAATTGTTTATGTATAATTGGGTATGGTAGTTCGCACAATACCCAATTATACACGAGAGTACAGCTTTCATATTAAAAGAAGGATGCAAGCATGGTTTTAAACAAGTAATAATAATCTATGTATAAAATACTCAAGACTCAGAAATCAAGAACTGTAAATATTGAATTACGACCAGAAAAATTATTCAATCTCTACGAAGTATCTTATTATCGTCTGTTTTTTCTGCTTTATGTTTGCACCTTCTACCCTGTGGTAATCCCACTAATACACTACTAAGGCGATTCAAATGTCATCTAAGATGTCATATATACATACACTCGAAAATGCACCTTATTGCCCAGTAGATTAAAAATTACAAACAAAGTTTAGAATATAAGTATGCTAATGCACTAACGTTATCAATTTGATGATTGAGCAATAATGAGTGTGGAAGTATCAAATGCTTGCTACAGATCTAATTTCTACATGTAACGCAAATATCATAAAATGTTGAGGTAAGCCTTAGATAAGGGGAATCCCAGCAGAGAAAATTAATTATATTGTCAATACAACTGTTACAATATTATCTTTTTATGCGAATTGCGTATGCGAATGAATTTATGTTAATTTAGCATATTTTTTACAGTTTTTGTTGCAGCTAGAGGACTTTCCTGACACCAGCCAATTCGAGTTATAAGTATGCGATTCCCCCAATCCTTCTATAAGCCATATTCCTTTCCTTCCTTCCTGTCCGGCAAATTACTACAAAATTTCAAAGATCGTTCCCAAAAGTGCCCTGATGACGGCAATAGGCTTGCCTGTTACTTAAATGGGATTAAATTGGCAAAATGTTTGAGTTATATGTTTGAGGTATGTGTTTTTTTTTTGTTTGTAGTTAATAACTAGGTCATTTATTATCCGATTTAAGACCTTCACCTCTATGGTGGCTTTTTAAAAGTTTACATCACAGGCGCAATGAAGTCGGTTATCTACTTTTTTTAAGGTCAGTTATTATGGATATACTTGTGCTTGAACATGTCGTTTATGGACATAGTGTTGAAAGCTAACGACATATTTTTTTTGTAATTTGTCAGTACCATTTCATCAATTTAACCACGACAACTTAAATCATGTAATCATTTTAGGGTTCATGTATGTGTACATATGTGAAGTTGTTCGTTCCACTATAACTAATAAATTCCTAAACAGATTAAGATATATCGTGAGGAGCCTCAGAAGGCGATGTTTAGAGTGACATAGGCTACAAAACTTTTGCTGTTTAATTTCTCATGATAAGTTTTTTTGAAGGGTAGTTGTGTATTTTCCTTTAATTAGTAACTTGGTAACACTGAGTAGGTTTTTTATGTTTTATTACACACTACCAAACAGTATACTACTTTTAGGAGATTACTATTTTGAACAAACAAACATCTTTTATGGGTTATTGTGTTAAAATATATAATAAAATACCTTCTGATAGTCTTCAAATTAATGAGAAGAGATGAGATAAATTTTAAAATTACATAAAACGCACGCTTTGTAAACAAGCATATTACAAAGATGATTATTTGACTGACAAAAATGCTTGTCAACTTGCTGGTCCTGCTCCACAGCTACACTGTATGTACATAAGAAATTTCACTGGTGTATTCGTTTTTTATTTTATAGTTTTGGTTTTATTATTTGACGTTGATAATTTCAACTATTATTACTGACATAGATACGATATGGACATGAGTAATTTACATTGTAGCTATTTTATGATCAATATACATTTTAGAGTTGTTCATGTGATAAGTGTGTAGTCAATTATTAAGGTTTATCTTTTGTGTCTCCTGCCAGTTCTGAATGTGCCATGCTCGCCTAGAAGTCCTGCCAATGGTGGTGTGTCGGGTCGTTCGGCTCCCTTTGATATGGTTGAGATGCGTTATGGCTGACGTATGCGCCATTCTTGTAAACGAGTGCCGTTGATGGGGGCTGGTCAACTCCGGACTGCTATTACTTAACATAGAATAATGATTACCATAAACTTTCTTTTAGAATTATGTATTGCATTGTCCTCACATATCTCATTTTATTATGTGCACTTATGAACTGTTATAAAAAACTAATGTAAAATATTTGAAAAAGAGTGTCCTTGAAGTCTTCTTCTCCATAGGTATATACGTATTGGAACAGGCAACTAACTTCAGGACTGCCTTGGTCTGACCGACTTCCTCTCTTGAAAATTCAAAAGTACCTATGATTGGTTCAGTTGAAATAAACGATTTTTTCGAATCGACGAACGACGAACCTTATTTTAAGCTTTAGAACCTATACAAGATAATATTTCACAAGTTAATACATAAGGATAGTTAGTACCAAGTAGGTAAAAAGAAAGTCGAGTTAGATAATATTATTAAAAAATGCCTTTATAAAAATTGTATTAAAGACTTTCCGCATTAATTTTATATGAAGTTAATTTAAAAACTATAACGTCCACATATCAAATGATTTTATTGCATTATCAAAGTTATAATAAATGTTTAAAAGTTTAATCGTTCGTTCGACTCATATCGTTCATGTTTTCAATCCGTATTATAACCGGTTCATTCGTTACACACTTGTAGCCAATAATTTATTAAAGTATTACTTATTATAATCGATATCAGTTTCAATCGAAACGTAAGTGAATGTCAAACAGAAATGGTCCGTTAATACATAATCAAATAGATTACACATACATTTAGATATGATGATTAAATCGATTTAACCGTTCGGTACCTACCTCAATATTCCAATACGGACCACCACAAATAAATGTATCAAAACATTTTAGCGTGAAGTATTTCAATTTATGTAAGTAACGTGTCTATGGTATTTTTTAGAATCCTCTGAATTTCTAAAACACTGTTTATTTAATATACTAATTGTTATTATATTTTATTATTTTAATATACTAATCTAATACCATTACAAGTGACTGCTGAGAGATCAAGTCAGTGTCATTTTTTATTAATAGATCAAGGGCTAATTACACAGATTTCTTGCACTTTTGTTAAATAAATACCTAACCTGAGATTTCGTAGATTTTTTATTTAGAAAATTCCAAGCAAATTTCGTTTCAATGTACATACAGCTTCTGAAGCGTCCAAAGTATTATTTATCTTCTTATCATTTACATTTAAAACCGTGTGATGGTATATACAAAATATTAATTTTATATTAATAATATAAAATCGTTGTAATGCAAGAGTGTTCGAAATGTAATTGAGTCTACATGTATGCGCACAAAAATGTGACTACTACAGATCTAATCACATTTGTGAAGATATTATTCGATGAGCATGATCGATCTCATTACATGTGCATACCGTAACATGAGTGTTGTTTTCTTAACAAGAATCTGGCATCAAAGCAATTAATCGAATAGCATTAGAACTCGCTTGCCAAAATCGGATCCTCGATGCCGAAATAAAATGGACTTAAATTAATAACACCACAAATTGTTACAGAATCAACAAGTGCAGTACGCACCACAACTTCTCCCGCCGGTAAACAAAGAAAAGCAATCAAGCCATGGAATTCGTTTGAGACAGAGGCAACGATCGTGAAAACTGGGCCGGACATATGTGCCTCGGCCGTGACCGCTTTACAATCACTTTTCAATTAATAAAGAATAAGCAAGCACCTGCAAAATGCAACAGATTCTATCACTCATAACAAACAAGTAATACGCACGCGTTTGATGTCGCTTCAATATAAATCCGGACCGCACTTTCACAGTTTAGTTTATGTGTGTTTTGTTTACGTACTTTTGGGGGTATAACACAGGGCACAGGTACACAGGGTAGCACGAGTCGAGTCGCGGGCAAGAACGCACTCTACAATATACGTGTGTATCGCGCGGCGGTGTGCGCGGCACTGGCCGATCGCGCCGCACAACATTAAGCTGGCGCTCAGCGAACGGCAATTCGCAACTCGAAATACCTACGTAACGTAACTTAACTCCATAATATTTTATAGTTTCGTAATCGTGTTACTCGATTATTGAGCGCCGTTCGCGTCTAATCGATGTCACGATTTCGGGAGCGGTCCTTGGGTCTGAGAGAATCAGGCTCATATGCAGCCCATGTTTCTAAATGCAAGCCTAAAGGAAAGGTCAAAGATTGTTTAGTGCTGAATGAAATATATAAAGCGAAATACGCGATGATCCTCCTACGCAGTTTTGGTTGAATTGGGATTAGCTCGAAATTCCAGTTTCTGTGCCTCTAATCTTTGAATGGAATCTTTGAAATTACTTCTTAAATATGAGCTTGTTAAGTACCTACATATAAAATAGAGTTGAGTAGGTAGCATATGAAGAAATATTGACGCTACTTAAAAGTAAAAACTAAATGAAAATAGCTAAGTAGATATTTTGTAAATAATTTTGTTGCGATTTGTGTTACGTAAGGTAGGCGTCTGGACTTAATCGACGGCTATGAATATTCAAGCAGGCATAATAATGAGAAGTCGTTCTATATTTCTTACGTCTGGTTGACTCCCGGACAATATCCTTGATCTAAATCCGTATTCACTAATGGTGTTAAGGCCTCCTTTTTTTATGGTATGGGGGGGCAAAGGAGCAGACGGGTCACCTGTTGGTAAGTGACGCGCATGAACACTTGCAACTCAAGAGCCACAAGAGTGCTGTCCACCTTTTTGAGTAAGGGACAGGGAAAAGAAGTAGGGGAAATAGGGGAACGGAAAGGGGGTTGGGCCTCCGGTAACCTCACTTACTCGGTCACACAATGCAAGCACTGTTTCTCCCACACTAACCCTCCTGTTGTTGTTTCGATGGAAGGGCTACGAATAAAGGAGGTACTAGTAATATAATAAAGTATACACATACATACACTCAAGCCTCTATCCCCGAAAGTCCAGTCCCAGTCTCCAACATCAATTTTTTGCCGCCAAATTTAGTCTAACTTATCATCAAAATAGAGGGTAAAGTCTATTGCCGTACTGTAAATATAAATACGTAAGTAATGTCACGAATGGCTGATGGTCCAGAATAAATCCATCAAAGGGAACTCTAAATGTACTGTAACAACATGGCTCTGGAACGGTACAATAAAGTTTAAGTGTTCTCCAAATAGGTTAATGCTCTTCCCAAATGTTTCACGTCACACTCCTTTAACGAATTAGCGATAGATTACGAAACTTGTGTAGTGGATTGTGCAGAATAGGTAATAAAAATACTCTTTTATCATAATTATTATAATTAGTATACGTATTTAAAAAGTTTTGATGTAAAATGTGTTATTAACTGGCCGTTCCCCGAAATTTCACCGGTTTTTATGCTTACTTATCCGCTCCTGAGAGACATGCTTATTCACGAATGCGTTGACTCGACCAGAGTAATATCACGGCCTTAAGGTCAACCGGTGGACAAACAATGCTTGCATTGTTTGGCCGAGTGAGTGAAGGTACATCAAACCCAAACCTCACCCATTCATCACTCATCAGCGAACTTACGACTCTTAAGTTGCAGAACTACCTGCAGGTGTCCATGGGCGGCAATTGTCACTCACCATCAGTTGACCCGGCTGTTCGCCTGTCCCCTCAACTCAACAAACGGGATATCTAAAGTGAATTTATATGAAGTGAAAACTTCTTTAGGTGCGTTGAGCACTTTTTGGGCGAAGAAAAGTCATGAAACTCGTGTCACCGTCACCGATAGTAGAGCCACGCTGATTTCAGCAGGAATGGGCCGGCTCGACCGGGGCAGTACTACCCTCTCACAAAAAACCAGCCTAAAGCGACAACATTCGTGCTGTCGTCTTTCGCTGGTGAGTGAGTGCGCCGGAGGCCCAATGGTCACTGATCAGGATCACTGGCCCACGAGCCGCAAGAGAAAGCGAAACTACTTGCTGACCTCTTTGCGGCTAACTCCCGAATCGACGACCGTGGCGCTCACCCGCCCACCATTGCATCTTGTGACTCCGCAATGCGGGATATTCGCATCCGGCAGAGGGATGTCCGTGCGGAGCTTCGGTCACTCGATGTTGGGAAAGCCAGTGGACCCGACGGTATTCCGGCGGTGGTTCTTAAAAACTGTGCACCAGAGTTGTCTTCTGTACTGACGCGCTTGTATCGCCTGTCCTATTCCTCGGGAATTGTTCCGGAGGCCTGGAGAGAGGCGAACGTCCAACCCATTCCCAAAAAACGCGACCGCTCCGATCCAGCTAATTACCGTCCTATAGCCGTCACCTCCATACTCTGTAAGGTGCTCGAGTGGATAATCAACACCCAATTAATCCGCCAGCTAGAGGATCACTCCTTGTTAAATGATCGGCAATATGGCAATATGGTGATCTTCTAGCGTACGTCACACACCTTTGGGGTGAGGCTATGGATAGGCATGGGGAGTCCTTGGCCATCAGCCTCGACATTGCCAAGGCCTTCGATAGGGTCTGGCATCGCTCGCTTCTCTCCAAACTTCCTGCATTTGGTTTGCCATCTAAGCTATGCAACCGGGTTGCTGCCTTCCTCCACATGCGCCGCATTAGGGTTCTCTGTGACGGCGCGGCCTTTGACTTCCAGGAGGTTAGCGCTGGTGTACCTCAGGGCTCCGTCCTATCGCCCACGCTGTTCCTTCTGCATATCAATGATATGTTGGCTCTTGGCAACATACATTGTTATGCAGACTCGACCGGGTCTTGAGCCGCATCTCTCAATGGGGTGTGAGAATCTGGTCGAGGTCAGCGCCAAGAAAACACAGGCGTGCGCGTTTTCAAACAAAAAGTCTCCATTCCTTCCCCTTCCTACTCTTCAGAACACTCAACTGCCACTACAGGATAGGCTTAGTATACTGGGTATGGACATCTGTCGGGATCTCAATCCGCGTGATTACATCGAGAGCGTCACTAAGGCGGCCTCGCGGAAACTCGGTGTATTGAACAAGATGAGACGGTTCTTCTCGCCCGAGCGTCTGTGTCTTTTATATAAGACCCAGGTTCGCTCCTGCGTGGAGTACTGCTCTCATCTTTGGGATGGCTATGCGCAGTATCTGCTTGACGCTTTGGATCGGTTGCAGCGACGCGCAGTCCGTATTATAGACTGTCCTGAGGTCACAGTCACAGTCTCTTGAGCCCCTGCAATTGCGAAGAGATGTCGCCTCTATGGCAGTTCTCTATCACCTACATCACGGGGAGTGTTCTGACGAGCTCTTCCCATTGGTCCCACCTTCTCCCTTCCTCTACAGGACTACACGTGCTGGCCTGAGGAGTCACCGTTTGCGAGTCGAAGGTATGCGATCCCGAACGAAACGGTTTGGCTCTTCTTTCCTGTGCCGATCAGTGAAAGCCTGGAATTCCCTACCAGCGCACGTGTTTCCTTCCCAATTTGATCCCGGGTCTTTAAAGCGGGGCGTGAAAAAGCATCTCACTAGGCCGCCATAGTGTGGGTCACCATGCTGCATTGACTAGACATGCAATGAGGATGGTGACCACCACTCTTGGACTCCATTTATTGCTTACCATCAGGCAAAGTGGAGTCATTATGGTAGGCTTACAAATAAAAAATAAATAAAAAAAAAGAACTTTCATGAGCTATATGTATACTGTGTATATATGTATGTGTAATCTTTGGGTCAACAAAAAGCGTGAATTTCCTGTAATCGTTACCGCACGCTTCTCCTGAGCTAGATGTATACTGTGTATAATCTAATAGCTCGACAATACAATGCACAAATTACTTAATTTTCACTTCTATCGGCGGTCCCCAAAGACTGCCCGTATTTTTTTAAATTATGAAATGTAAATATTTAACTTTAGAAATATACTTACAAAATAAGAGTTCAAGTCTCTTAAAGTAAAAGTTTATGTTTAAGAGAGTTCAAACAACAAACTACTTCTTTACAATATTCGTATAGATTTTTTTTATGCGATATGGGGCAAACGAGCAGACGGGTCACCTGATGGTAAGTGACAACCGCCGCCCATGAACACCCCAAACTCAAGAGTCACAAGTGCATTGCCGGACTTTTAGGTATATTATATATATCATCATAAGATTTAAGGACTAAAGCTTGGACTATGGTAACCAGATGTCAGGATAACCTTCCCAATTAGTTTACACAGAAGAATAGATTAGCTATCTCAATTTTCTGAAAAAAATAAAGAATATGATTATACCAGTCTGTTGCTCTAGTCGTTATTAAACCTGACACTGGGCCAGAGGTAGTGGATTAAATTTCCACCCACATCCACCACTACCAGAAATTCGTATGATCCACAAATAATTATCCTGACTCTCGGTGTTCTTTGTGTCCGTTGTTGGTATGATGGTGTAGTAGTAATTATTCCTGTATCACGGCACAGAAATAATTTCTAGTGTGATGGATGTGTTTTTTTTTTTAATAATGAAAGAAAGAAAGCTATTAAACTAGTACAGATAGCTACAAAAACTACAGACGCTCTAAAAAGACGTCAAAAAACTTAATATGTTACATTATGATGTCATGGCTTCCCTGTCAACCTTCGTGTAGATTTCACACGACAAATATGAGGGTATAACCCGACATATAGTGGGAGGACAGGGGTTGGGGTGAGTTATTGCAAAACCTTGTCTAAAAGAGGTACATGATAAAGCAATATGCAAATACCCGGGAGAGCCTACGCAACGACTACTGTAAAGGGGAGGTTTGGAAATTGCGTTTTTTAGTCGCGCATTTTTTTAATTTTTTTTATTTACCGAAAAATAAAATTTTGTTTACATCTTTTCCCACAAACCCGTGTTATCCGTTTAACTGTGGGGTAATGAGCCTCTATTAGACCTACTAATATATATTACTACATAATTACATACTAATTATATAATATATAGATAATGAGAAGTGTCCCTTTAACACTTGTAACCGACACCTGACGACATCAATCACAAAATTCTGTCAAGTAATTCTCCCTCAACTTTCTTTTAAACAATGCCTTGTTTGTCTCTTTCCTGATGTTTTCTGGTATGCTGTTTAGCAAGTATGGCAGTCTTTTTTTAATCGTTCTCTCACCATAAGGTTTTTTTTATTTTCGCTACCATAAATTTGCAGCTGGTCATTGGTACCTACGGTATGTACTACTTCTGACTGAATTGTTGGTCTAATGGTTAGTGATCCTGACTGCTGAGCCAGAAATTGTGGCGAGACAGAATATTTGTTCTGTCTCATCACTCACAATGTTATCTGCATGTTACTTGACTGCACGGATGGCGCATTGGTTTAAGTGGTCACTGAGTGTTGTTGGTTCGATCCCCGTAAGGGACAACACTTTGTGTAATGCTCCAGTTGTTGTTCTGAGTCTGGGTGTTCTTTGTGTCTGTTGTTTGAATGTTATTAAGCCCCCCGTGACACAGGAATTAATCCTAGTGTGGGAGTTGTCTTTTTTAAACCAAAAAAAAAACGTGTAGATTTATATAAGTATGTTTTTTTCAAATAATCTGTAATGTGAGCTAATATGCTTCTCATTTTCTATCTTTTTCTTTATATTTCTTTTTTCTTCCTTTTTAACTTCTTTTTGTCTATCGGTTAGTTTATTTTAATAACCTAATTTTAGTTAATTTACTTTTAGCAATATAATAACACAATATAAAATATTGTTTTATTGTATAGTATATGTTGTACACTAAATATTGTAATACCTATCTGATGATTTAGAGAATGGCCATGAGTTTGTTTGCCTGATTTCTTCTTATAAAGCTCAACCAATTGGAAACTGGCGGTTATATATTTTAAAATTATTAACATTTGACAATGCAGTCTACGGTGACGGTGTGTCTATAATTTACAAATATTTTGAAATAAGACAAATATTATATGGTATTATATTATAATGCTCTAAGACTTACAGAAAATTCGTATTTTTATTGATTTTCCGACTAGTTTCATACTTAACCGAATTTTGTTGACCGAATGTTCTAAACGCAATGTGAATGTGAAGATTATGTTTCATTCCAGCTTCTTAGTTGGTCTTAAATGATATTCTAAGTAGTTAAAATGTCGCCATATTATTTTTATAAGTATAGCGTGTCTGTGCGATGTGAATGATCAGTTTATTGCATCTGTTTCGAAGAAAATAATATCATTAACTGACTATTTTATTAATTCGTTGTCCATGGCAAGTGTCAAGTCAAGTAGCAAGTGTCTGACAATTCTATCAGTATTTAACTTACCACAGGTTTAAAGTTGTTAGTTATCGTACTGTGAAAACTATTAACTTTAGGATTCTGTAAACATAACTTTATACATATAAATATACATACAGCAGCCATAAACAATAGAGAAATATATATATATATATATATATATAACAAAACTCTTGTGCCGTAACTATTGTATAACAACTTAAATAGTATAGACGTAGCGAGTTTTGTTATAAATTTATTAAACAATTATACATAACTATTTAATTAGATGGCTTGAACTTCGCGGCACCTGCCAGTTCGAGTTATAGGTGTGCGACCCTGATTGATAGATAAATAGATAGATATATAGATAGATAAATGGATGGATAGATAGATGGATGGATAGATAGATGGATGGATAGATAGATAGATACTTACGTAAAGTATTATATATACAAAGTAGTAAGAAACAATCAGTTATTACAAATGGCGGTTTTATCACAATCTGCGATCTCTTCCAGACAACCTGATGGATTACACTGTAAAGAATTAAGTAATGGTCCTGCACAAACAGTAAAAAAAAAACAGAACTTAAACTAAGTAAAAGAAATACCTAATAAATACCTGACTTGCTTGAGCTATGGCTTATACTCTCCGATCTAGCTGTATAAGCTAGATTTCAAGAAATACCTAATATATACCTTACTAGCTTGAGCTATGGCTTATACTCCCCCCCAGGAGTTGGCGGACCTCCGCGTGGCCTGCATTCGTGCCCGGAGGTCCTACACCCGCAGTCGTCGGCGTCACCGCGAAGAGCGGGAAGAGGACCGGCTTCATGAAGAGTACCGAGATGCACGGAGAACTCTTAAGCTGGCCATTAGCCGCGCCAAAGAAATGAAGAGAAAGGAGATGCTGGAGGGTCTCGATCGTGACCCCTGGGGTCGCCCTTATCGCGCGGTGCAACAAAAGCTCCGCGCGTTGGGCCCCCCCCTTACCGAGACTCTCCAGCCCAGCTTCCTGCAGGAAGTGGTTGAGGGCCTTTTCCCGCAACGGGTGGAGTACTCACCCCCGTCAATGGCCGCCTTGGCCGGAGACGACGGGGAGTTCGAGGAGGAGGATGTTCCACCCGTCACGAAGGCGGAGATAGGGGCGGCTGTTCTACGGATCCGTTCCAAAAACACCGCCCCGGGGCCTGACGGGATCCCTGCCCGAGTCTTGGCCCTGGCCCTTGACCACATGGTAGACCGCCTCAGGGAGGTGTTCGACGCTAGCTTGGTGTCCGGACGCTTTCCTGATTGCTGGAAAAGCGGGAAGCTGGTGCTTTTAAGGAAGCCGGGACGGCCTGCCGATTCGGTCACGGCCTACAGACCCATTGTGCTGCTGGACGAAGCGGGTAAACTGTTTGAGAGGGTACTCTCTGCCCGCATCGTCCGGCACCTGGACGAGGTCGGCCCCGATTTGTCGGACGCCCAATTCGGTTTCCGAGCGGGTCGTTCGACGGTCGGGGCTGTGTTGCGTCTGCGGGCCGTGACTGAAGAAGCGGTGAGCTGTGGCGGCGTGTTGTTGGCGGTGTCGTTGGACATCGCCAACGCATTCAATAGCCTGCCATTCAGTTGCATCAGGGAAGCACTCCGTTATCACGGGGTGCCACAGTACCTGAGGCGACTAGTGGCAGACTATTTAGAGGAGCGTACCGTCATGTACGAGGACCGAGAGGGACATCTGAGTCGTCGGCCCATGTCGTGCGGTGTTCAGCAGGGATCTGTCCTTGGACCGCTCCTGTGGAACATGGGGTACGACTGGGCCCTTCGAGGTGACTTCCCCCCCGGGCTGGGCGTAATCTGTTACGCTGATGACACTTTGGTCACGGCTCGGGGGGCGAACTTTCAGGAGGCGGTGCGTTTGGCCACCAGAGGAGCCTCACTGGTGGTCAGGCGCATCAAGGCACTGGGCCTGCGGGTGGCCCTGGACAAGACGGAGGCCCTTCTATTCCATGGGCCCCGTCGTGGTCCGCCCCCTGGCGCCTCAATCATGGTCAACTCGGTTCTCGTACCGGTTCGGGCCCACATAAAATATCTGGGCCTGATCCTTGACGGGAGGTGGCTTTTCGACGAGCACTTTCGGCAGCTTGCTCCAAAGCTGGTCGGCGCTGCGTCCGCCCTTGGGCGACTATTACCCAACTTGGGAGGACCCAGCGTCGCAACAAGACGGCTGTACACGGGGGTTGTCCGGTCAATGGCACTATACGGTGCACCGGTGTGGGCGGAGGCTCTGACCGCCCAGAATAGGGCACGCCTCTGGCGTCCTCAGAGAGTTATGGCGGTTAGAGCCATACGCGGTTACCGCACCGTATCCACGGAGGCGGCATGCGCATTGGCCGGAACACCCCCGTGGGATTTGGAGGCGGAAGTGCTCGCCGAGGTCTATCGGCGAACGGCTGATTTCCGGGCGGTTGGTGGCAGTCGGCCCCCGCCCGAAGAGGTACGCGAGTGGCGTGAGGCCGCACGCCGAGCCACAATGGTTCGTTGGTCGTCCCGGCTGGGGGCTCCACGTGCTGGCTTTGCCGCCGTGGAGGCGCTCCAGCCGGTCATTGTCGAATGGGCAGGGCGGCAGCACGGGACTCTTTCCTTCCGACTGACGCAGGTTCTTTCCGGGCACGGCTGCTTCGGGAAGTACCTGCACTCGGTCGCTAGGAGGGAAATGAGCCCCGTCTGTCACCACTGCGACTGTAGTGAGGACTCGGCTCAGCACACGCTTGCGGTTTGCCCCTCTTGGGCGTCGCAGCGTCGGGCCCTCACTGCAGTCATCGGAGAGGACCTGTCGCTACTGGCTGTTATACGCTCCATGGCCAGTAGCGACAGTAATTTTACCGCGGTTGCAACCTTCTGCGAGGACGTTATCTCGCGGAAGGAGGCGGCGGAGCGGGCCCGGGAGGACGATCTCCATTCGGACCTAATCCGCCGCCGGCGAACCGGGCGGCGGAGGCGCGCCTACCAGCGCCTCATGCCGCCCTGAGTGTGGCCGCGGGTGGTCGGGACGGGTTTTCTCCTCCATCCGCTTTAGTGGCCAGCCGCGAGGGGGTGACGTCCGCGTGTGTCTGGACGCCGCCTTATTGATAGGTTACCCGTAGGTGGTGCCCGCATAGTGGGCAGGCGCTAGGAGGGGTCCGGATGTCTTAATAAAGCTGTTCCCGGATTCCTCCTATTTTAAGCGCAGTATGGCACACCGTGTGGTTTTAGTCGGTTCGATTCCGACACACTGTTCCACCGAAAACCCCGGTGGGATGACGGCCCGAGGGAGTTTCCACACGAAAAAAAAAAAAAAAAAAAAAATGGCTTATACTCCCCGATCTAGCTGTATAAGCTAGATTTCAAGAAATACCTAATATATACCTTACTAGCTTGAGCTATGGCTTCTACTCCCCGATCTAGCTGTATAAGCTAGATTTCTTTCCTCCCCTCTCTATCCTCTCTTTCCCGTCATTATACTGCAAATCCGCCGTCCATGGAAACCTGCAACTCGAGAGTAGTAAGTGCGCTGCCCGCCTTTGAGGATAATGAGGGATAGAGGGATGCAGGGAGGGTAAAGAAGAGATAAGAAGAGGAAAGAGGTGAGGGGAGTTGGGCCTCCGGAAACATCACTCATTTCGGGGAAATGCAACGCCAACTTCACAACCGGTTTTCTGTGAGGCCGTGGTATCCCGCCGGTCGAGCCGGCCCATTCGTACCTAAGCATGGCTCTACCACTGTTAAGTACTTGGATGAGGCTTGCGACGATACAGGCTTGCCCCCTATTACGTAAATGGGACAAAAAAAAATATCGGCAAAATATGGCCTCTGCTTACCCCTTCAGGAATACAGGCGTGAATGCATGAATGTACATGAAATTTTCATTTTTCTTCTCAAACGGAGTCTTAGTAAAGGTTTAGTAGTGAAACTGTACCTTAAATTTTAATTCTTATACACCCCGCTAGCAATTTTCGAAACAGAAATCTATTATTATCTTAGGCGCCGGGTATAACACTCTAATAGTTCTGTCCGAATAATTTATTGTTGAAATATGTAAGTTATTATCTTGTAAGTAAGACTTACAACAGTTGATGATTTTAATAAATTAGTAGTACTCCGGTAACCTCACTCACTGCGTCACACAATACAAGCATTGTTAAACAGCCGGTTTTCTGTGAGACCGTGGTAATCCCCCGGTCGAGCATGCCCATACGTACCGAAGCATGTCTCTCCCACGTTTAGTTCCAAATTCTAACTAGTAAAAGGTAAGTGTTTTACACACATCTGCCTTACCCCCTCAGAGCTACGGGCGTTGATTTACATTATTATATATATATTTTTTTTTAAACAGAAGCTAACTACCTTTTTCTAATCCAAACCCATATCTGTCAAATCTGTACATTTTGACAAATACATATATAAAATTGATGTACCAAAACATAAGTTTATAATTTTTCACTAACTCTTTTCTTATTAATGTGTATTTATTGACCAAAAATGCATTAAAAATAAGAGAGCGCAGCCTCGCTCGACACATATCCTTATCATTTTCGGATTTCTTATAACTTCTCACGGATTGTCCCACCGACGACAAGACGCTATTTACAGAATTCTACTTAATCGCATAAATCTCTGTATTTCTTAAAATCAAATGCCACGCAATAGTTAACATCTCAATATTTTAATAACATATTTTGTTACCACGCCAATATTAATTTACATAAATCAAAGGAAACGTTGATTAATACATTGCATAAAAATAACGTGTTACGTACATCTGTATATAAAATAAATGAATAGGTACATACAAAGCCGAAGTGATGCGGTATATACAGACGGTATATACAGTATATACAGACAGAATAAAATCTATACTTGTTTATTTCTTTTAATAATGTTTCATTATATTTTATGTGTCTTAGAACCACTAATAGTGTAAGCTGTGCTAAGTTTGGGTCTGGAAAGCACGGGTATGTATAATTCACTTTAAAAAAGTAGGCAACCGACTTCAATGCGTCTGTCTTAAAATTGAAGACATATATGGTGTTCTCAGGGATGCCATTGTCAGAATTGAATCAAATTGGGGGCCACACGAGAAGCACCAGCTTTCAAATAAAAAAACATCATCACCCAGTCGAAAGGTTACAAACATAAAGAAAAACAGTTGAATTGAGAACTTCCTCCTTTTTTGAAGTCAGTTGAAAACGAAACTAGGCTTAGAAAATAAGTCTCTTGCCTAGTTCTTTTATAGCTGCCATTTTTTGATGACCGGCATTTTTCATGGTATTGGAAAAAAATAATTGAAGAAGAAGCAATTGAAGAGAAAGGAAACAGGAGTGCAATCAAGGATACCACTTACTTGCGATCTCCACCGTGATACCACTTACTTGCGATTTACACAAGTAAATGTAGAAATCGAAATTATAAAAAGCTTATAGTTTAACTCTTGTACTATTTCCGCGTCAAGTTCTACCTTTTTTTATAAATATAATAGATCACTTTATAGTTTTTCAGGTGACCAAAGTCAACTACAATGAGGACCAAAGCTTGGAAAATCCCTATTAATGTGTCGGTGGTCTCCCTGCCAATTCCTTGGTCGCCTTTTACAACACTCATGAGAAGAGAGGGAAAACCACACGGCTAACCGCAAAGAAGAGACTGTTCGTATCGTATAAATTAAACAGCAACTAATAATTACCTTTCAAGGACAGGCTTTTGAAGATCTGCAATTGCCAATGACTGACGAAGATCAGTTGCGTCACAGACGTCTAATCACTTTGTAATAGTAAGAGGTTTAGTTGCACAAGTGTCTATACAAGTAAAGGTGAACGCATCTTTATTTCACTTTCATTTACCTTACCACTAACCGTACCACAAATAATATAAGCAATTTGTGAGACTTTGAACTTTGGCCTACGACTACATTTATATGTTCTAAACCAGTTACTGACTTTTATGTGTCTCACAGATAATCTTTGCTACAAATCTGTTGATTACATTATTTTTTTAATAATTGCTTGCAGCTTCAACATACGCTGACGCTTTATTCAGCGGTAAATAGAGACAGTAGAACGCCATTTGCGATGATCCAGACACAAGTCACGTGTCCTTCCATGCACGCTCGGTTACGGGTGAGTTCAATTTGGCCCTAATACTTTTATAAGAAAAAAATAATAGTCGTAAGTTATTACGATAAGGTTCAAAATATCACATATATATCCGATATATCATGACTACTCGTCTATTAAAGACTTACGGATTAATTCATAATAGTTGTGCCTATTAAGTATGTGTGTGTGTCTAATACATCGTGTGTGATCCCTAACAAAATAATAGATATCCTGCGTCTACCATTAATTATATTATCAATAAATATTACATCATGTTTACTAATTGGAATAAATATTGTATATGTGTGATTTGTTGTACCTAAATTTGAATGTATTTTTGTTATATCTTCGTCAATCCAGTAGCAGACTGTCAAATGTCAAATGTCCAATTAGTTTATCTTTTTTTTAACATCATAACGGTAGGTACAACATACTCTTGGTGAAATACAAATTTATGACGTCATACGTTTAATGCTTGATTTGAGAGTTTAAAAATATTAATTAGATCTTTTTTTATAAATTAGTGTTTAAAAAATAAAGTTGTCTCTGGTTTGTATACTATGAACCTCTTGTCATTAAATAAAAGGTATATAGCATACAACCTGCATTAAATTATGATTGTTATGCATAATATATAAACTTATCTGTTTTATACTTGATACGAGGAATAAGTAATGCCAAGCACAACCTAAACAAAGGCAGATTTAAACTCAAATAAAACCAGGTTCAATACTCCTACAGCTTTGGTGCCCTAATAATAAATTGTTTAGGGACGCGCCGTAACAGAATCTAGGACCAAGAACAATTTTGACTGACACTTTTAGGACTTAGGATCAAAATGGACGTTCTTTCAAATCCTGTTTGTCAAATCTGCAAAGCCCGCCTAAATGTACTAAACATTTTATAATAGACAAATATTGTTTAGCAACGTATTCAAATGTTAATATTAAGTAACTTGCGGTTTACGTCTACATATTTTGATTCCATCTATCATCTTATTAAAGTAAAAAAATGTGTTATGTCATCTAACAGCCGTCAGATGTCAAATTACACAAGTTACACTGATGAGCTTTGGTGCCTATTCTGTTGTACATTGTACAATATTTTACAATATAGAAGCAATTTTTTTTTTGTTATTGGCGGACAGACGAACAGACGGTGATGCCTGCCCAACCTGATGGTAAGTGACAACCGCCGTCCATGGACACCTGCAACTCTAGAGTGCTAAGTGCGCTGCCGGCCTTTAAGGGTGATGAGGGATGAGGGGATGCAGGGAGTCGAAAAAAGAGAGGGTGGTGAGGAGATGGAAAAGGGGGAGGGGAGACAGTGGAGACGAAAAAGAAGAGAGGGAGTTAGGCCTCCGGAAACTTCACAAATTTCATGGAAATGCAACGTAAGCGTACCACCGGACAGTTATATATATGTATATTGGAGTATATTGAGAAGAAAAGGAAAGACAGAATGGAAGGAAAGGGGTAGTGGTTATACCGATAGATTGGGGAGGAGAAGTAATTGCTAAAGCAGTTAAGGGTACATGTAACTCGAACTGACTGACGTCGGGAAGTTCGAGCCCTTTTAAAGCTATTCTGTTTTTTCGTCGAATTAAATCAAACATTAAATTAGATAAAGGTTTTGTAGTGGTAGAGCCATGCTTGCTTAAGCACGAATGGGCCGGCTCGACCGGTGCGATACCACGGCCTCACAGAAAACCGGTTGTGAAGTAACGCTTGCGTTGCATTTCCCCGAAATGAGTGAGGTCTCCGGAGGCCCAAAATTCCCCACCCCCCTAATGATAGCGCTGTTAACGAAAAGGATACCCCAGGGGGGTACCAGCGCTAGCGTTGGAGAATCCCCCCCTGGACGTCCACCCTCAGTACGGATTATGCCTGAGCGTGGACGCCCAGGCTGCCCCTCGTACTCTGGGGGGGGCTCAACTGCGCTCTCAAAATCTGCTCGGGGCAAGAGAAGGCATACCATGGCACCCCCTGTCACGTTTACCGTGGATTTTTGTAACATCAGGGGCTTACATTCGAACCTCGACACTGTCCACCACCACCTTGAGACAGCAAAGCCGGCCTTGCTCTTTTTAACCGAGACGCAGATATCATCTCCAGCGGACACATCCTACCTCTGCTACCCTGGGTACGGACTGGAACACTCCTTTGTTCCTAAGGCTGGTGTATGCGTGTACGTTAGAGATGATATCACTTCTCGCCGCCTCGGCAATCTTGAAGGTAGGGACCTCTCCATCTTGTGGCTACGTGTAGACTGCGACGACCATCCCCGCATCTACCTATGCCTCTACAGGTCTCATAGCGGTGATGCCGAAACGGACCGACTCATCGACCACGTCCAAATGGCTACAGACTCAGTGCTCCAGCAGGTCCCATCCGCAGAGATCGTGATTCTTGGCGACTTTAACGCCCATCACGCCAAATGGCTTGGTTCGCGCAAAACCGATCATGCGGGAAGATCTGTTCACGATTTCGCCTTGGCATATGGCTTGACGCAGCTGGTAGCAACGCCTACGCGAATCCAAGATGCAGAAAGCCACGTGCCTTCACTGTTGGATCTTCTGCTGACCTCACATCCTGACGGCTACAAAGTATCCGTTGAGGCCCCTCTTGGCTCTTCGGACCATTGCCTGATTAGGAGTATGGTGCCACTCGTTCACTCGCTGCGGCCGCGAGTTACAGGCAGTCGCCGCGTATGGCACTATAGGTCAGCAGACTGGGATGGAATGCGAACATTCTTTGCATCCTACCCATGGAGGCAGGTTTGCTTCTCGCCGGATGATCCCAATGTCGTTGCTGACTCTGTCGCGGATGTTGTGCTTCAGGGTATGGAACTTTTCATTCCATTCTCCCTGATTCCCACAGGTGGCAAGTCCCAGCCTTGGTTTGGTCGAACCTGCAAAGCGGCGTCCCGCCGAAAGCAGGAATGTTACCAAGCATGGGCTAATGCAGCGACAGCACGGGATGTAAAGACCAGCACATTAAAGAAGCAATTTAACTTTGCCTCCAGGTCCCTCAAAAGAGTAATTGCTGGGGCGAAGTCGGCTCACATCGGCAGAATTGGCGAGAGACTAGTTAGTCTCCCCTCCGGAACTCGTGCATTCTGGTCTCTTGCCAAAGCTGTCCAGGGGAACTTTTGTAAGCCATCCCTTCCACCTCTGCGCATAGGAGATAATTCGTTGGCCCACGACGCTAAAGAAAAAACCGATCTTCTGGGCAAACTCTTTGCGTCCAACTCGACCCTGGACGACGGGGGAAATGCACCGCCGACCATACCGCAGTGCGAGACCCGCATGCCGGAAGTCCGGTTTACACAAAGGGCAGTGCGTAAAGCGCTTCTTTCGCTCGACGTTCATAAGTCGAGTGGGCCTGATAGAATCTCTCCTATCGTGCTGAAGACGTGTGCTCCAGAGTTAGCACCGGTTTTAACGCGCCTTTATCGGCTTTCCTACTCTCTTGGCGTAGTCCCGAACTCATGGAAGACAGCTCTAGTGCACCCAATCCCTAAAAAAGGAGATCGCTCGGACCCGTCCAACTACAGACCCATAGCCATCACCTCCTTGTTCTCCAAGATAATGGAATCCATTGTTAACTGCCAGCTCCTCCGGTACTTAGAAGACCACCAGCTCCTCAATGATCGACAATACGGCTTCCGTCAGGGTCGTTCAGCTGGTGATCTTCTCGTATACTTGACTCACCGGTGGGCACAGGCGATCGAGACCAAGGGGGAAGCGTTGGCCGTTAGTTTGGACGTGGCGAAGGCCTTCGATCGGGTCTGGCACAAAGCGCTCCTTGCGAAGCTTCCTTCCTATGGGCTTCCCGAGAAACTGTGCAATTGGCTCACCAGTTTTCTTACAGACAGAAGCATCAAGGTCGTTGTTGACGGTGCATGCTCCGACTCTAAGTCTGTTAATTCTGGTGTCCCACAAGGCTGTGTGCTATCACCCACGCTGTTTCTTCTGCATATCAACGACATGCTGCAGATTAGGAGCATCCATTGCTATGCAGACGATAGCACGAGTGATGCCCTTTACACCGGCCGCGCTAACATTTCTCGGGTAAACGTCATCGAAAGCCGATCCAAACTTGTGTCTGAAATTGAAACTTCTTTATCAAAAGTTTCAGATTGGGGTCGACTTAACCTAGTCCAATTTAACCCCACGAAGACACAGGTTTGCGCGTTCACCGCTAAAAAGATGCCATTGGTCGTATCACCTCAATTTGAGAGCACTTCTCTAACTGCATCAGCCAGTATCGGAATCCTTGGCGTCGATATATCAAGCGAAGTCCAGTTTCGCGGTCACTTAGAGAGTAAGGCCATATTAGCCTCGAAGAAGCTTGGTGGGCTAAACTGATCGAGACAGTATTTTACTCCGGCCCACCGCCTGCAACTTTATAAGGCGCAGGTTCGGCCGCACATGGAATACTGTTCTCATCTCTATGCAGGTGCACCCCAGTACCAACTTCTGCCTCTTGACCGCATTCAACGGAGAGCGACTCGCATCATCGACTGTCAAGATATTTCTGATCGACTTGACACCTTGGCGTTGCGTAGAGATGTAGCTTCACTCTGCATCCTCTATCGCTTGTATCATGGGGAGTGTTCAGAGGAATTGTTCGGACTTATACCGGCTGCCGGCTGGTTTCCGCCATCGTCCTACGCGACAAAATATCCATCCCCATCACCTGGACGATTGGCACTCCACCACTGTGCGCTTCTCGAGAAGCTTTTTGCCTCGCACAACCAGCTTATGGAACAAATTGTCGCCTGCCGTATTTCCGAACCGATACGACCTTCAAACCTTCAAGAAGAGAGCGTACCTCTACCTAAAAGGCCGGCAACGCACTTGTGACTCTTGAGTTGCGGGTGTCCATGGGCGGCGGTAGTCACTTACCATCAGGTACCGTCTGCTCGTTTGCCCCCTACCGCATAAAAAAAAAAAAAAAAAAATTAAGACTGCACCTTTGCTGTTACTCAGAAACAAGTTCAAGAAAGAGATGGAAAAGATCCACCCATAAAGTCTGAGCTGTAAAAAAATTAGTAAATAAAAAAAATACTTTCATATCAAATCTAACTAGATTAAAAAATTTAATACAACAGAATAAACACTTTTGTATCTTCGTTGGTAATTAATTTCGCCATGATCTTTAAACTCAACATTAGATGTATTTTCTAAATCCCCTACTTAGGATGCTTATCAAAGGTCTATCAAATAAAATAAACATTTTCTATGACAAAATAATAGTAAAAAAATTACATTGTAGTTGGAATAAGTGTTGTTCTGTAATGAATGTTATAACAGGTTTAGGATAATCTTAAAAATAATCCTGGTGTAATAAGTAGTGGTTTTCAACCGACCTTAAAAGAGAAGTTCCTTAATTAAACTGGTTTCTTGTAGTCGTAATATCTTCGCCGTTTGTTGACCGATATCAATATTTAATTTTAAATTAGTTGAGAGAATCTTAGATACATTTAATTTTACTCAATATAGCTCATTTCTTTATAATGAAATTGAATTGTATAAACTATTCATCATCATTTTAACCCCGAAGAATAAGGGTGTAATAAGTTTATAATGCGTGTCTGTCTGTCGCAACATAGGTTCTGAACAACTGAACCAATTTTGATATTTTTTTTGTTGTTTGATCTTAATCTCCCATAAATCTATCTGAGTAATGTCTTAAATATAGATCTCTATCAATCAATCAATCAATCATTTATTATATTGTGAAAGTAAAAATTTTCTGCCATATTAGCCTTTAGGCATGCAATAAGATTACAATGAAATCAATTAATTTTAGCTTATTTGATACTTCTTAAAAAGTCAGAGTTAAATTTACATTTCAATATAAATAAGAACATTAATTACAATAAAATTATTAAATTGATAATGTCATAATCGTAATTAATAATGTAGTAATTTTAAAGAGATTTTTATATTTTTTTAAAGAGAGACAACTCCCGCACTACGATTAATTCCTGTGTCGCGGGGGACTGCACAAACATTTTAACCACGGATACAAGGTACACCCAGAGTCAGAACAATTTGAGAGTTACACAAAGTGTTGTCCCGTCGGGGGATCGAGCCCACAACACTAAACGCGGCAGCGGCGAGGCGACCACTTAAACCCCTACGCCATCCGTGCAGTCTTAGTGCAGAATAGTATTCTGTAATTTCGAAAAAAACAAAATATTGCTCATGAATGCGTTCATGCTCAAGTTCTTCCAGTGTTGCAGTAAATGATTATATATTACTGGAGCTACATATATATGCATTGCCTCTATGTTTCAAGAAGCTGTTTTCTAATCGTTAAAAGGATTTTCAAATATATAAATTTAGAATAGTCCCCGTATTCTAAACTTATATTTGTTAAAGATAATTATTTAAATGAGTGAGTCACACACACACACACGAGCACTAGTAGCGTAACTAAAAGGTTTATTTGCTGGTAAGTAGAAATATCGAAGTTTCATTAAGCGGTCCAAGGAGTTCCGCAGTTGTGCAGTCTACCTTAATAGCTAATAGGAAACCGTTTGTTGTGTTTCACCGAGTGAGTTACGTTACCAGAGGCTCAACCCCCTCTTCACAGGTGTATAATGGTGGCAATAGTCACTCACTATCAGGAAAAAAACTACCTCAACGTAGAAACTCATTACGAGGTATATACAACTGCCATATAGTTTTTTTTTAATTACAGCACATGTCTCTCGGCATGACGTAAGCATTCCAACAATACCCTAAACATTTAATTCCCCTAGAGCGCTCTGACATTCCGGCACCGGCCAGTTCGATAGAAACCTATACAACCCTGACTTGCTTGAGCTATTGCTTATACTCCACAATCTAATTCAATTCTAATCCACAAATTCTCCTATCTGATTCCCAAAAGCGCCCGGCTGATGGCAACAAGCTTAAGTCTTTTACGAAAATGGGACTTAATTATAATTGCCGAAATGTGGCCGTTAATTGCGCTTCTACGTACCCTTTTGGGGAAACGGGCGTGAGTGTATATAGAAGTTATGGTGAAATAAATAGACATATCTATATACCTACCTTAACAGTGGTAGAGCCATGCTTAAGCACGAATGGGCCGGCTCGACCGGTGCGATACCACGGCCTCACAGAAAACCGGTTGTGAAGTAACGCTTGCGTTGCAATTCCCCGAACTGAGTGAGGTTTCCGGAGGCCCAATTCCCCCTCTCCTCTTTCCTCTCCCCTCATCCCCCTATCTTCTTTCCCCTCCCCGCATCCCCCTATCCCTCATCACCCTCAAAGGCGGGCAGCGCACTTGCGACTATTGAGTTGCAGGTATCCATGGACGGCGGCATTGTTACTTACCATCAGGTAACCCGTCTCTTCGTCTATCCTATAGTATTAAAAAAAAAACATGAACAAGCACCCTAGAAACATAGAAAGATGAAAACATATTTATTATAGATCATACGTTTACAATGATATTTTACAGTCACAGATTGCTGTTATGGCACGTTTTACCTCCAAATTTTTATTCCTGGAATCACATTTCTAAAGTCGTTGTTATGTACAAATAAAGTAGAAACTATTCTTGTTTTAGTTAACACCGGAGCTACTCAACATCAGGATCAAAGGTCTGCTGATGAGGCAGGTCAGCAGTTGCATATTCATTATGTGTGTTAGTATTTTCCTAACAAGGAAATTCTTCTCTAATGGAATACGAGAAATTCTATAGAAGTGTGAGCTATTTATGAGTGCATTATATAAACGGGATTGCTTAGTATCCCTTAAATTACTTTTATATATAACTAGTTGTTGCCCGCGACTGCGTCCGCGTATTTAACAAAAAAAGTTATTGTTCAGACCACAGTTTTCAATTTGTTTTTAATTGGTTGGTTGGTTTTAATTTTTTTTTTGTGAGGTCCTATTTTTTTTTTAAATAAAAGTAGCCTAAGTTACTCCTTGTTACATCAGCTATCTGCCAGCGAAAGTCCCGTCAAAATCAGTCCAGCCATTTCAGAGATTAACCGGAACAAACAGACAGACAAAAGTTTAAAAAAAATCGTTTTGTTATATGTACCGTGTATACGTCCATATGCACTTATTAAAAAGCGATAATTTTAACATTACAAACAGACACTCCAATTTTATTTATTTGTATAGACTTATAGCTTTGTGGTTTTCGGTGGTCTAGAAAAGGCCACCAAGGTATCAGACTTTTAAAATCAATATAAAATAATAAAATAAAAAATAAAATATATATATATATATAAAAATAATAAAATATATATATATATATATATATATATATATATATATAATATCTTTACTATATATATGTAAATGGGACTAAATGTTGGGCTAAATAAGGCGTCTCAGAGGCTTTTAACCGACTCGGTTCGGAGTCGGTTTTAACCGACTTCAAAAAGGATATTTTTTAGTTAGCATGACAAGCGATATCTTCGCCGTTTGCTAACCAATTTTAAAATATATTAGTACATTTTTAGAAATATACATACATTTTTCTTATTTTTATTGGAACAAAATATTCACAAAACACTCAAATGTCATGAATTTATGATTAGCGCACTGAAGTCAATCATCTACTTTTCTCAAAATCAAGCATTTATATGTACACAGATAACACATATGTACGTACATATAAATCTACAAATTGCTAAAGTTATCACAAATAACATATGTAGGTTTTATCGTTTTAAAAGTATTGGGTGTATTTAAAAAATTAAAGTACCTGAAAGTAAAATGAGGTTTAGATTTACTCTATAGAATGTATTCAGTCAGGTCTGAGACAAACAATACTGTTACGAAACTTTCAGGAGTTCTCTTAACGCAATGCAACCGTTTCTAAATGTATTCCATAAGGGTCCATTAAAACGACTTTCATACTGTACCGACAAGTCACAAAGATATCTCGTATTGCATTGATTAGCTGTCTCAACCACGAGTCATCGGCCGGTACAGTGAAAGTAAAAGTTACGACGATACGAAGTACCGTAGCTGACAATGGTCTGGTATGTCTAACTGACTAAAACCTTACGGTGTTTCGTCACAAATGGGTCTATTGCGAGGGACCCGAGATACCATCAGAAAGAAGCCACCGGGATCCCCTCCAAATCTTGGCCACCTGACTTGGAGACAACCACAAAGTAGAAGAGGGGGGGGAGAGAGGCTTACAACCCTCCAGCTCAAAGAGGCTTCAGTCTCTCAGGCCTGCTTTTGCTAGTGTAACGGTCAGCCAGACCCGAGGTCATTCTTTGCTTTCCGACGCCTGTTGCGGCTTATGCGGGACGGAATAGAGCTGGAATATCTTTTGTTTACCCCTTCGTTGATACAAGCGTGAGTGTATTATGTATATATGTAAATAGTTTTTTGTAGGGTAATAGTGTTTTTAAATTAGTTACATTGTCGTCCATGGTAATTGGGACCAGGAATATGCGAAAAAACTGATTTGTCTCTAATTCTACTTAGTTAGTATTTACTTCGTTAATAATTTGACTTTGAACACCTTTATTCTAACCATACATTGATAGGATATCATTTCATTAACTGGTTTTCTGATCTGAAAGTACTGCATTAAACTTTGATTAAAGTACGAGAAAGACAACTACAAAAATTTACTCGCAAAACATAAACATCAACATTGGAGAACAAACTGAAAGAAATCACCGTAAGTGAAAGACCGCCAATTGTCATTCCTGTATAAAATTACAGGTATGTATTAGTTTTTCTTTTAAATATATTTATATTACCACCTCTTCCCGCGGGTGTCGTAATTGACGACTCAGGGATTTGACTGTTAGTTATCAGCCAGTATACATATATATAGTTATATAGTGCCTGGTTGCAATAAGCTTGACCCTATTATGTTAATGAGACCAAATTCTAACTGCCAAAAAAGTGTGTGTTTAATATATGTACCTCGGCCTTCAACTTCGGAGATGCAGGCATGAGCGTATGCAGAGATACGAATAAGTAAATCTTCCTTTTCAAGTCCGCTTAAAACAAATAAAAACCTTATGTTATACAAGAATACTATTTTAATAGTACCTTTATCTAATTCTATTCACTTTAATGAATAAACGAAGCTCTCTAGCAAAGTAAATGATGACTTTATTGTCATTCTTCAGACTAGGCTTGTACTTAACCACTCCTAAGAAGTAAAAAGTGCAAAGTTCTATAAATACCCGCACGACTTACCAAACTGGTATCAGTTACACTGTTTGTGCTGGTTTTTGCTCATATTCCAACCGGTGTAACCGTGTATAATGGCCTAGAAACACTAGTCAACATTTTATTAGGTATTATTATAGACATGTAAGAAAAACTTTAATGCCACATGACACATCTCTTGTCTATGCTTTACAAAATGTAAGGTCAGACAAAGTTGCGCAACAAGTCAAAAATTTAAACATGCAACTGTCCCATAAGGCAGAGATAGTTTTTTTTAATGTAGAATAGATATATGTATTTGCAGGCATATGGAATCAATTAGTTAAGGAGTGGTCTCCATAATAAAATGATATAGCTCGCTAGCTTGATATAGCTCTGCCTAACCTGCAGGGAATACATATATGTATGTATGTATTTATGCCGAGCTAATGGTTCAAGGTACAACTTAACTGTTAGGAGTTAGAAAATAAATCTTTAAATTTTTCGTTACGATACGTATTAGTCTTCAAGTAGCACATTTTTACGCTTTACAGGAATTGCGCAAAAGATTTGGAAAGACGCATGGAAGGCGGTTATCTACTTTTTAAACCCCGAAGCTATAAGCGAGATGTCATAAGTTCATGTGTTCCCTGCATTATGTGTGTGTATACCTGTCGGTACAATATATCTGTCGGTCTGTGGCACCGTAGCTATTAAATATGTGAACCGATTTGGATGCGGTTGAAAGAAGGTTTCATAGATGGTTCTTAGACTTGTTTTATAAAACTCATTTTGGCCGTTTACTGGTCATTGGATGTGAGTGAAGAGTTTACGATACAAACAAACACCTTATAATTTAATATTAAAATTCGCGTTTAGACTGGAACATTATTTTCCTTCCAATATGGTAATTGTTAACACATACTTTAACTATAAAAATAAAGTAATATGCCTGTTCAAGGAGATTATTACTTGCTGTATCCAAGAAACCTGTACTGATCTGATCTGTTCGTGCGAAACATATGTACCCATTCTTTTAATCTTGATCTTCCCTTACATCATAAAACATAACGTATCTCCACGATTCAATCTTTAAGAAGATCATGCAATTGCTTACAATACTTAACAATATATATTTTTCTTATAAAAAAAAACAAAGACTGTTTGTTAATCTCGCTACAGGAACAATTGTTTATGCGGGAGCTGTCTTTTTATAGAATAAATAAAGACATAAATAAATGTGTAGTTATATTAATCTTAATATCGTACATACGTTCTTGAACTTTAGCTGTGGGCTTCAGCTGAAAGTCAGCGCTATAGTTCTATCATGATACATAGTAAAGTCTGAGCTGAGGCCTTTTGGACACACCTGTATTTTTATTTTATTGTATTTGTATGTATTTCTTTCTTTCTAGTTATATGTTATACCCTTAACATTACGCAATGTTACCCGACAACTTGTTTGTTGCTAAATCGTGCAACAAATGTGTACGAGTGCACACATTACCTTATAATTGCTACTTATATGTCTTAACGGCATGTAGGTTATTCTTGAAACAGTTTTACCTTTGTCATAAACAACTATTTTTATCGAAAACAGTTTATTTTTATGATCGTATATAACGGTAAATATGTTCACCTGTTGTTTCAATGATGAGCTAACCGTCGTAGTTTTTTAAACACATTGATACTCGAAAGATAGAGGGGAGTTTTAATATGATATCGGTCCTTACGTCTACTGATACATCAAATTTGTTTTCAAGATCAGTGGCCCTGACTGCTGAGAGATCATGGGTTCGATTCCCACATATGACAAAACAGTAGTCCAGATTCCGTGGCCGTTGTTTGTACAGTCTGAAAGACAAATATCTAGTACGTGCGATGACATTTAAAAAAAAAACTGTCACTCAGTGAATTGACTTTATTTTTCTTACTCTTTTGTAATCTGCAATATTAATATTTAAAATTTTATGCATCCAACTTAAAATTATAAAATAAAGCCCACCAGTTAGTTCAAGTTATAGATATGCGACCCAAACTTGCTTGAGATAAGGCTTACACTCCCCAATTCATCTACATATATAAGCAATATCATTTCCATCCTTTTCTATCCACCCTTTCCTGTGTGCCCGAATGACGGCAGTCAGCTTACCACCTATTACATAAGTGGGACTAAAAGTTTACATAACAGCCTACCCCACCGGGGATGCAGGCATAAGTACATGTATGTGTGTCATCTTTCTACTTCAACAGTATTTAACAAAGTTGATAAAAAAAAACTCATACTTGTAATCGAGACTCTGAAACTAAAATAAATAAATAAGAATCTTCTGAGAACCAGCGCACAGTTAATAAACGAGTATGCAATCATACGATAACAAGGCCTATTACGGTAAGTCAACAAAAGCGGTACTAATAAAAATTAAATTACCTCCTCGACCAATGCAGTTTTAAAACAAAATGTTGCGATATTACTTGTAATCGATTATTACAATAAACAAGACTCAATCAGTTTTCTTATAACATGCGAGAAAATTACGATTAAAATATTTCAATTATATTGTTTGAAATTTTTATGGACGTGCTCGAAAACATTCTTTTTATGGGATATGGGGCAAACGAGCAGATGGGTTAACTGTTGGTAGACCCATCATGGAGGATTAGCTGGAGAGGCGACATGGTGCTCTCTCCTACCGGCTAGTGCAGGTACTCATCGGACACGGATGTTTCGGTAAGTACCTGTATCGCATAGGGCGGGAGCCAACGACTGTGTGTCATCACTGCGGGAGCTGTCACGAGGATACCGCACTCCACACATTAGTGGATGCTATGCGTGGGTGCAGCAGCGTGATGACCTCGTGGCAGCTATTTTTGTGGGTAACCTCTGGCTGGAGACCATGGTTATTGCTAATGTCCAGAGCGAGAGTGCATGGGATTCCGCCGCTTCGTACTGCGAGGCAGTGATGCTTGCAAAAGAAGCGGCGGAAAGGGAACGGGAGAGAGTTAGTACTCTTCCGTACCGCAGAAGACGTACAAGGCGCCAGAGAGTGCAAAATAACCTCCGGCCTCCATGAGCGCTGGCCTAAGGGCGACAAACTGGGCTATCTATCACCCTAGCAGAATCAGGCTCGACACGGCACACCTGAGGCCCCTGTCATAAGACCCGTTGACGGAATACTGTGTGGTTTTAATCGGTTCGAGTCCGACATACCACATTACCCATTAGCCCCGGTAAGGTGATGACACGTGGGGGTTTCCACACAAAAAAAACTTGGTAAGTGAGTGACACCCAAGAGCCTCAAGTGCGCTTATCCAGAAGCCAAAATGCTTCTGGATGAGCGCACAGTGGTGGAGTGCATATCATCTAAGTGATGCCGATAAAAATTTTGTCGCATACTACAAAGGCGGAAACCTGCCGCAGGTTAAAGTCCGAACAATTGTGCTGAACATTCCCCATGATACAAGCGATAGAGGTGCAGAGCAAAGGTGATCTGGAGTGGAATACTGTATTGATCTGTTTAGCGCACTAAGCTTCTTCGAGGCTAATTTGGCCTTACCCTCTAAGTCACCATGATTCTGGACTTCGACCGATATATCGACGCCAAGGATTCCGATGCCGGCTGATGCAGAAAGTGCTATCAAAGCAAGGTGATACGACGAATGGTATCTGTTTAGCGGTGAACGCGCTAACCAGTGTCTTCGTGGTGTTAGATTAGACTAGATTAAGTCGATCCTAATCTAAAACTTTTTCTTAAAAGGTTTCGATTTCAGACACAAGTTTAGATTGGCTTCCGATGAAGTTTTTGTAAGAAATGTTAGCACGGCCGGTGTAAAGGGCATCACTCGTGAATGATAGCACACAGCCTGGTGGGCCATATATTTTAAATTAAAATTGGTACTAACTGAATATTGTAAATAATGAAGTATAACTACAGAAAAATATATTATTTGTAAGTTAGTAATCAGTTACAGAAATCTCCTTCACGAATTAACCTTATATCTAAATTTTCTATTATTATGAGTCTATTATTGTCTGTTTTAACTTATACGGAATTCATGGTCCATTTACAGCATAAATAAAGACTCTTTTTTTTTTTTAAGTAATTACTGTAATGATGCATACTGCCTCTCCCGATGATATCCATAGAGTATAATGGCTTTGATTTGAATCTGAAGGTTGCCGAACGGTTTTGTTTGATCGGTGAGTGTAATACTCAAAATAGGTGAGAAAACTTTTAAAACAAATTATGTGTTTATGTTACTTGGTGGATGACCTACCTGTAGATGTAGCTTGTGGCGCCAGTGACATCTACATGCAAGTGAAATACATTTTAGCTCCATCTTGCAAAGTCAAAAATATTATTTATTGTTATCATTGCTATGTGATTCCACGAATGCAACTGTTTTTATTCTGTCCAGTGACGGTCGTATAAAGAGTCTCTGGAATTGCTGAAGGTTTCTAACCGTGCTAAGCTCAGTTCTCTAACTCCATTTATATTGAGCTTACTGATAGATTATATTTTACGCACCACTGTTCTTTGTGTCCATTGTTTCAATGTTTGTAAAATCCCCCGTGACACAGGAATTAATCCTAGTGTGGGAGTTATCTCTTTAGAAAAAAAAAACTGTTCAAAGATCTTTAAAGCAAATCTCATTTCGTCACTAAAAAGAAGAATGATCAAGTCATCTGCATAGCCTACTATAAAGAACTTGCTGTCGTTGAGTTGAGTTATCAGCTCATCCATCACAATGTTCCAGAGGTGAGGTGAAAGAAGTCCGCCTTGTGGGCACACCCTTTTTCCACTTTTCCTCTTGTTGTGTTGTTAACAGTGAATTGTATTGCTCTGCCTCTAAGCATACTTTGATTCCATCCTGTAACATTGGAGTCGACTCCATGTCTAGACAGAGCCTGGCTTATGCTGTTGTTTTATCAAAGCCACCTTCGATGTTGATGAAGGTTCCTAAGGTTCATTTTTTATATTTTACAATGCCCTATGAATGAGACTACACGATACAGAACGGATTCTGTTGATTTACCCATCGAGTAGGCATGTTGGTGTAAGTTCAGGGGGTGCTTATTTAGCATCATGCTTCTGATCTCTCTGTCTATTAGCCTCTCTAGAACCTTTAGCATGAAGGATGTGAGGCTGCCAACCAATACAATTATGTTATGAAACGATCTATACGTTTGACGGTCGAAAACATTTGAATACATTTATAAGTATTTCATCTAAGCTGATAGACGTCAAAATAATGAAATGTCAAAAAATATCAAGAGTGATAAGTTCGTTGAAGGAAACATGATAAAAACAATTCACAATTTCGTCATCAATCACCGCTCGACGCTCTCGCTTACAGATTATTTATTAATTTATAATCAAACCAAAGCTGATTACAATTGTAGATAAGAAACATTAAACATTACCTAATTCATTATAGTTCCGACTACGAACATTAAGCACGTAATTTTTGCTTAAAATGGCTAGTTTAGTAACAAAAAAGACAAGTTCGTTTATTAAATTATTTGCAAATGTGACAAATAATAATAAAAGACTATCTTCGCATTTTATTTATTACCCGGATAATGAAGTTCCAGTTGAAGGTAATTACTTAATACACATCATATTTTTCACTTTGCTGTGTTAACCTTTTGATAGATGTGTTTATGCTCAGCTTAACCAATGAAGTTAATTTTTCAAACATCTTGTTGTAAATTGTTACATTGTATTTGACAATGTTCTTACGGCTATGGACTTAAATGCCAAAATTTGTAAATCAATGAGTTAGCAGTACCCTTAAATACAAAATCTAGTAAATTACTTAAATAGTATTCATATTCAAATTCTTTCTACTAAAAATTAATATCTATATGGTATAGCAGTGGTATGTAGTATATAAAACTTTTTAGAACACAGTTCTTCATTCAATTTTGCAAATGAAGGCATTATATAACATACTACAATACAAAATATACTGTAAATATAAACTAGCCATCTATCCTTCCTTGTGCTCCCTCCCAACTGAAAAAAACAAAAAAGCAACAAAATTTTATTCAAGTCACCCATTATTTAAAACATTAAAATTCTATATTATGTTCATTTAAGTATTATTTTTTTAATCTTGAAAACATTTCACTAATATTACTAAATGCTCTTGAATTCTTAACCTGAATATGGAATATAATTAAATCAAGTCTAAATGCCTTCTAAAAGGGATTGTTGTGTTTTAAATGTCAACATACTGTTAAAACCATGTAGACACCATTATTATTATATAAATGAACTCTGATATAAATACATATAAATTTATTTGATGATGATTCTTATGATTAACTGCTGGTCATACCTTACCAACATGTTCCCTAGTTCATAATTCCCTGATGCCACATGTATCTATACAACACTTCATCTATCTATATTTGTTTGTAATCACTGTATCATAACAAACACACACTAAGTTCAACTATAGGAGTGAACAAGAACGTCAGTAATGCGGGCCCATGTTACTTAGGGTTTGAAGAAAACATGTGTGGCATCTGGAAACACAGAGAAATTGATTATCAGGCTCATTCTACAACAAACATATTTAATTATATGAAGAGACACTCAGGTTTCCATTTGATAATCAATAATAATTCTACACATCTCATAGACGGCCATCTGATCCCAAACTTATCACTTACATATTTCTAAATAAAAATAAATAATAATAATAATTTTTGTCCTGGCTGGGAATCAAACCAACAACCTCTGTTTAGCAGTCATGATCGCTAACCACTAGACCAAGAGGCCATAATAATGCACAAGAATTGAAAGAGAAATTATAGGGACACATTTTGTTTCATCAGACAGATATGGCATGGATAAATTCCGAAAGTAGAAGTGTAGACTTTTAATATGTTTCACGGCTATTGAATCTGCTGCACATACAGAGTATTTTTATCAAAGTCTTAAACCACTTGTAGGTGAAACTGCTAAAATGAACATGATGCAGGCTATCAACAATGCTATGGACATCACTCTGAAGACTGACCCAACAGCTGTGCTATTTGGTGAAGACGTTGGCTTTGGTGGGGTTTTCAGATGTTCACTTGGACTCCAGGTATATTCATTCATGATGGTGTGAAAGTCCAACAAAAAAAACTTTTCATGAATTATATTCATTTAGTTTACTTTAAAGATTAATAGAAGATTTTTTAGTTCCAAATGTTGTCATTGAAATTTGTAAAAGGTGTTACTACACTTATTGAAGATTGAAGTATATGTTTTATTTCAATCTTTAATGAGTATATGATAGTTCAGTCTGAAGCTTCATACACTTATATAAATTATTTATGTAAATTTATTTCCTTTGCGTCAATTTAAGAAAATAAAAATGTGTCAAATGATGGCATCTACTACCGCAATACAAAAGATAATGCTGTTTTCTTAATATTCAGAGCTTAAAATTAGCGAACTGTACACAGAATCTAGGAAACAAATTGGAAATTCAAACAATTTTGAAAAAAAAAAAAAGATTTTTTTGTGTGATTGATCACACACTCAGCCTGTACTTATAAACACATATGATATTAAGCATTTATAATACTAAAAATATAAAAATATATCTTTTTTATCACCGCTGTCCTGTACATAATATATGCTCATTGCCTGTTATTTCACTAGCAAAAGGAACAGACTATTGTAGTCAATCAAGAACTTTAACTGGATTTTTTTTATTTATAAACATCACAATTACCTTTTTTTTTTAATATTTATCCTAATTGACATCCTCTTATATAAAATCATTTTTTTATTTAATAATAATAATAACTCAATCAACTCATAGAAACTCCCGCACTATGAATGATTCCTGTATCCCGGGAACTTTACAAACATACAAGCAATAGACTCAAAGCACACCCAGATACAGAAATGAAATTTTTGTCCTGTGTGGTAATCAAAACCCATAACCTCGGCCTTGCTGTCACTAACCATTAGATGAACAGGCCAGTCAAAGGCTTTGACTAAAAACTAAAAATAATGGTGAAAGAATTAAATTATTTCCTTAAGGTTGTTTGCCTTGTGGAATTATCATTCACACCAACTTTTTTTTTTATTCCAGGAGAAATATGGCAAAGACAGAGTGTTCAACACACCACTATCTGAGCAAGGCATAGCTGGTTTCGGTATTGGACTAGCAACTGCTGGGGCAACAGCTATAGCCGAAATACAATTTGCTGATTATATCTTCCCAGCTTTCGATCAGGTTTGGTAACTTTTTCAACACTAGAGGCTGTTATTGCACACAAAACTGTTTAACAGTGGTAGAGCCATGCTTAGGCACGAATTGGCCGGCTCGACCGGTGTGATACCACGGCCTTACCGAAAACCGGTTGCATTGCATTTCCCCGAACTTAGTGAGGTTTCCGGAGGCCCAATTCCCCCTCTCCACTTACGACTTTTGATTTGTAGGTGCCCAGTGCCAGCGGTTGTCACTTATCATCAGGTGTCCCGTTTGTTCGTCTGTCCCCTATACCATAAATAAAATAAAAATCCCCCTTGGGAATATAGGCATAATTGAATGTATTTTAGTATTTTTATCTCCTTTTTGCCTGAATATTAGGATACTGAATAGTAGTAATAACTAATTATGTAATGTTTTAAGCTTAGATATAATAAACTTCAAAGAGTTATTTATTTCCTTTACAGTTTCGATATCTCATGTTTATTAAATATATTTTTTAATTTGTGTTTCTGTTTCTTGTAGTAGAACAATAAAAGAGGTCGAACTATTGCTATGATCTACTCAGGTTATGTTCTTAGTATTGATAGCAGACGTCTTTCAGGATAACTAATGTCAATTTAGAATTTGTCGGATTTCTATTTAAAGATTTTAGTTGACATTATAAGCCCGATTCACTCTCAAGCAGGTAAGATTAGGCGAAGAATGTGTAGTGGAGGTGGTGACTATCCGTTCCCCGTCATTCCATTCTGTGTCTCCAAAAAACGCGAGGAAGTCCTCTATGGAGTGCGGCTCGGGGTTAGTAATGCAACTTGATGACTGACTTCTGATTGTAACTGCAGCTAGTGAACGAGGCGGCGAAGGCGCGGTACCGGTCGGGCGGGCAGTTTGCGTGCGGAGGACTGACGGTTCGCAGCCCCAGCGGCGCGGTGGGCCACGGCGCGCTTTACCACTCACAGAGCCCAGAGGCCTTCTTCGCACACGCGCCGGGACTACGGGTATGTGTCTCTGATAAATCCTAACTAAACAGATATGTCTTTAGTCTCACATTCAGTAAAGCAAAAAGCATACAGTTTTTCAATTTATCCAAAGCTTTTGATTATGTTGTTTATGAAACTCTGATTAGGAAATTGTATCATTAGAACGTTACTTCTTAGAATAGAAATTCATATGAATTTAGAAAATATTATTAATGGCTAGTGCTGTCTCGAGTGCCTGTTATAAAAATGGGAGTTCCACAGGGTTCTATACTCGGGTCATTTTCTATCTGTGTCTGTCTTCTAATCTGTGTCTGGATGAATATGGCACCACAGCTTCTAATCGTATGTACGGTCGCGGTCCTAAGTCCAGTCCCATTCTTACTAATTGGACTTACGACCTACTTCCATTAAGCTATATCACCCGACGCAGATGCAAATGCCGTCTTTTCAAAACTCGTGCAACCTCAGAGTATCTTTTTGAGAATTTATAAAATATAGTTAAAATGAGTTCGAAAATCGTTGATTTAGTATCTTAAACTAGTTGTCAGTGAAAGTTAAAGGTGGATTTCAAACAATATATATAGTGGCTATAATAAAATGGTATGACGTTGTTGGTTGGTGAACTTAGCTACGAGCGTTTGTGTTGTTGCTACTAGTGCTGTTTAGTTTGAATATCTGTATGAAAATAGCAAGCACATATTAGTATTGGAGGGAGGGCTAACATTATAGCCTTGCATTAAACCCAGTAGGTGTTAGTTATTTTGTTTGATTATGTGGCGATCCATGTGGTGTAAAATTGTATTTTAAAATCTCTTAAAAATTCAAAAATTTTCAGCCGTTCGGAGATCATTAGATCTTCATTAGATGTTAAAATTATTTATTTTTATACTTGTTTAATGAATATTGCTTTGTCAGGTGGTAGTACCCCGCGGGCCGATCTCGGCGAAGGGTCTCCTCCTGTCGTGTATGAGGGAGCCCGACCCCTGCGTGTTCCTGGAGCCCAAGATCTTGTACCGCTCCGCCAGCGAGGACGTGCCCGTCGAGGACTACACACTGCCTCTGGGGAAAGCGCAACTCTTGAGGGAAGGTTCGTGGCCATTCTCATTCATTATACACAACTTTGATTGTATACATGGCTGTGTGTCTGTATGAAGGCAATAGGGTTGCCCCCTTTTAAGTGACACTCAATTATAATTGGCATAAAGTGAGCGTTTGAGGCGATTTTATCTACCCCTTCAGGGATGTGATGTCGTCTTTGTATCTGTTTGAAGGCAGCACTGCAGGCACAATAATGTATATAACAGTTTTTTTTGCTTATAATTAACTACCTGAATTCTGTCCAAAGCGGTAGACCTTTTTCTGGCTTTTGGCTAATATTTTAGTAAAATTAAAACCTAATTTGTGTCATTATCCGATTTCCAGCCCTCATTAGAAACAGACTAATCGAAGTGTGATTTTGTCAGGAGATGCAGTGACCCTGATAGGTTGGGGCACTCAGGTCCACGTGCTACTGGAGGTTGCAGACATGGCCAGAGAGAAATTGGGAATCGAGTGTGACGTCATCGACTTGCAGTCTATCCTGCCCTGGGATGAGGAGACTGTTTGCAATGTTAGTACTTTAATATTTTATAGACTTTTATTTTATAGGATAGGCGGCAAACGAGTGCAGATGGATCACTCGAAGGTCTCTTTGCCACAATTTGAAGGCCTTACATCCAGGGGTGGTGGAGGGTATATCTCCATTAACCTCACTCATTCGGCGAAGCAACACAACGATTGCTTCACAACCTGTTTTTAGTGAGGGCATGTTTCTGTTAAAGCATAACTCTCCATTTTTATCTGATCTTATAATTTGTGTGCGTATAAATTAATTATTTCTTCAGTGTAAACTCTTTTACTAAGATCTCATGATTCATATGAGCAATCTTCAGCATCAAATTCTTTTTTTCTTTACTTCTAAGTCATTTTCCGCAATACTAAAATCTCTAGAATCTTCATTCATCTCAAAATAAGCTGAACATTTTTGTATTCCTGTCATTATGTCACGGACTTTCAGGAAAATTCCTGTTGATAAATAATATTGACGCAGTAAAAGTAAAAGCTAAATTAATTATATCTTTACGTTTTACCAGTTTTTAGAATCAGGTCATGTCATTCAAAATATGCATTTTCATCGGAATTAAGGGTAAGGGGGAAGCCCTTTAAATTTAACGTGCAACATTTTATCTGAACAAATATACATTGCAAGTTAAATAAAAGCTTGTAAAATAATGAAAATTGTATGTGTATGTTACAATTTTTTTACATTTTATGTGTGTGTGTGTCTATCATCTTACATTAAATGATATAATGTTGCAGTCGGTGAAGAAGACAGGTCGATGTGTGATATCTCACGAGGCGCCCATCACGTCGGGTTTCGGCGCCGAGATAGCTGCCACCATACAGGTAGACAGTACTTATTTAAATAGCTCTCAATTGTTTTGCCTTGACTAAAAAAGTAGCGTTTGAGACACCTCTGCTTACCCCTGCAGGGACATAGAAATGAGTGTATTTATGTATGATTCATAATTTTTTGTTTGTTTTACTTGCTATGTGCGTATGAAGTGTTTAGAAACAGGCGTGACTTCCCTTCAACTCAGAGAACCGCTTATGAAACAACGCTTGCCTTATACTTCCCCGTAATTAGTGAAGTCTCCGGAGACCTAATTCCCCTCCCCTCCTCTTTCCCATCTCCTTATCCCCCGTCTCCTCTTTCACATATCCTTATCCCCCGTCTCCTCTTTCACATATCCTCACCCCCACCCCCCTCTCTTCTTTCCCATCTCCTCACCCCCCTATCCTCGTTGCCCCTCTCTCTTTTCATACCCCCTCTCCCCTCCTCCCATCTCCCCCTCCCATCTCCTCCTTCCATTCTCCTCATTGCCTCTCATCTTTCTCATCTCCTCATCCTTCCTCTCTTCTTTCCCATCTCTCATTTTAGGCTGGCAGCGCACTTACGACTTTTGACTTGCAGGTTTCCATAGAGGCCTTTGTCACTTACCATCAGGTGACTCGTCTGTTCGACTACAACCCCCCCCCCCCCTATAAAATTTAGAAAAAAAGCAATCCTTCGAGCAGGCTACCTAAGCTGACCACGCTTGATATATTTAACATAAGTACATTCATGTATTTGTCTCCTTAGGGGCTTGAGATGTCTTATTCAGTGGCTTTTCAAACAAACTCAGAGAACCGCTTATGAAACAACGCTTGCCTTATACTTCCCCGTAATTAGTGAAGTCTCCGGAGACCTAATTCCCCTCCCCTCCTCTTTCCCATCTCCTTATCCCCCGTCTCCTCTTTCACATATCCTTATCCCCCGTCTCCTCTTTCACATATCCTCACCCCCACCCCCCTCTCTTCTTTCCCATCTCCTCACCCCCCTATCCTCGTTGCCCCTCTCTCTTTTCATACCCCCTCTCCCCTCCTCCCATCTCCCCCTCCCATCTCCTCCTTCCATTCTCCTCATTGCCTCTCATCTTTCTCATCTCCTCATCCTTCCTCTCTTCTTTCCCATCTCTCATTTTAGGCTGGCAGCGCACTTACGACTTTTGACTTGCAGGTTTCCATAGAGGCCTTTGTCACTTACCATCAGGTGACTCGTCTGTTCGACTACAACCCCCCCCCCCCCCCCCCATAAAATTTAGAAAAAAAGCAATCCTTCGAGCAGGCTACCTAAGCTGACCACGCTTGATATATTTAACATAAGTACATTCATGTATTTGTCTCCTTAGGGGCTTGAGATGTCTTATTCAGTGGCTTTTCAAACGCCCACATTTTGCCAATCATAATAATTTAGTCCCACACACGGCAATAGCCTTATCTCCACTAGGTTAAGCCACCAGGCACTCTATGACTATACATAATGTCTGATAGACAACGATCCGATACCTTAGCCGCCTTTAAATGAAGTGGTAGATAATATGGTGTTACAAGTTTTATGCATGGAACAGCCGTAAAAATGTCATGCAAATTATATTGATTCAAAAGTCTAATATATGTTTTGTTATATAATGTTCCAGGAGGAATGTTTCCTGCACCTGGAGGCTCCCGTGCGTCGTGTGTGCGGGTGGGACGCGCCCTTCCCTCACGCCTTCGAGCCCTTCTACCTCCCTGACACCTCGCGCTGCTACCAAGCGCTTAAAGAGACGCTCCACTACTAACTTAAAGACATAACTATACATTTTAAATACCCAACCATCAAAAACCTCTACAAAAATTACAAAACAACATATAATTTGCTTACAGTATAGCTGGTCGTCATCACTTTCAGACCGATTTCACTGGAACCATTCGTACTTTACGAATTTGCATCAAAATCGGTTCAGCCGTTTGGGAGCTACGAATCTACAGATAAACACCTCTTTTTGGGGTTTTAATTAACACCACTTATAGAATCAAAATCCATTTTTTTTTATCGTGCCAAACCTTCATATTTTTTTCGTGGCATTAAAATTAATTGATAACAATTTGATAAAATGTAAGTAAATCTTGCCAACAAACACTATTCTATTATAGTTATTATATTAAGCTAAGTGATTATGATCTTTTAATATTAATTAAACTTTTATACTCTTGCTATACCTATTTATTGAACAAAAATATACAGGTACATTCCACACTTATTTATAACACCGTATTCAGTAATGAATAAGGTCTCTTTTTATATATAATAGATCGTACGAGCCATATTTAAAGTCATTGAACACTATAACACATTTCAATCGAGAAGTCTGTACGATACAGTTTTTTAACAACACTCATTGTTTAATATTTTTAAGATTGTGTTACATTAAGCGATTTCGTAAATTGGGTCCAATGTTATATAATTTAATATAAATGTATAATAAAACTTGGGAACTATACATTTGTAAGAATGACTGTATCAAACTGTTTATAATATATTTGCTATTTTGTTGTTTTAAGAAAAGAATATTTTTTCAATGTCATACTTACATATTGTTTTGTATAATAAAAATTATTTTTAACGAGTTTTTTATTTCACGTTTAAATACTTTTGTTCTAAAAATAAAAAAATATTTAATTAACGAATACTTATTTGTACGTGAATTACTTTTTAATTGCTTCATAAAGACTAAAGAGGTTTTAGTTATATAAATATATTTTTAAATACCTATAGAAAATAGTTTACCATTAAATATTTCAATTACAATTTTAATATTATGAGAGCTTGAATGCGTTCTGCAGGGAACTATTACTAATAGAATTTATTTCGTAAATAGTTTCGTTACATACGAACTGCGACTGCGTGAATTTCGATATATTTAACCATACATTTCAAAAAAGGTCCGGCTTGGTCAAAAAAGAAACCCATGTGCTTTTATAGACTATAAGCTAATTCACCCTGATCATTGCCCGATTTTCTGATTATTATTTGTCGTAATTTACTAACAAACATTCATCAACTGCCTTTACTTCCACATTATAGTAGTAAAATTATGATTACAAAATTAATTTAATTATTTTTAAAATTAACACACTCGACTTTGCAGCTTGTACAAACAAAATAGTGTTACTATCTTTATAAATAAATACCTTGTTAAATATATTTTTCTATAGGCTTCTACGTAATCCCCGCTGAGTGTGTGATTGTTACCTAGTAGTTATTCAGACATCTCTAAAGTAGTAGTAATTATACTACTTCGTTGGTTGAGATTTACCTGATTCGTATTATTACAAGTCCCATCACGCGCAATAACATAGAAAATGAGAGTAAATTTTCAGTACTTATAAAGTGAGGCATATAAGTTTAAATAGTTTACACGAACACCCCTTGGTGTTTTATTTATCTATGCTCCTTTTATAAGCTTTTAGCGTGAATGCAATAGAGTAAATAAAAGCTTCGGGCCGTCATCCCACCGGGGTTTTCTGTGAAACGGTGTGTCGGAATCGGACCGACTAAAACCACGCGGTGTGCCATGCTGCGCTTAAAATAGGAGGAATCCGGGAACAGCTTTAGTAAGACATCCGGACTCCTCCTAGCGCTTGTTGCCGGCAATAGCGCGGGCACCACCTTCGGGTAACTCTCAATTAGGCAACGTCCAGGCACACCAGGACGTCGCCTCCTCGCGGTTGGCTATTATAGCGGGTGGAGGGGAAAACCCGTCCCATCCACCCGCGGCCACACTCAGGTATCCGGCATCCACTCGGCTGGTAAGCGCGCCTCCGCCGCACGGTCCGCCGGCGACGAGTTGAGTCCGAGTGGAGGTCATCCTCCCGGTCTCGCTCTGCCGCCTCCTTCTGCGAGATGACCTCCTCGCAGAAGGTTGCCCCCGCGGTAAAATTCCTGTCACTACCGGCCATGGAGCGTATGACGGCCATGGAGCGTATGACGGCCTTGGAGCGTATGACGGCCATGGAGCGTATGACGGCCATGGAGCGTATGACGGCCATGGAGCGTATGACGGCCATGGAGCGTATGACGGCCATGGAGCGTATGACGGCCATGGAGCGTATGACGGCCATGGAGCGTATGACGGCCATGGAGCGTATGACGGCCATGGAGCGTATGACGGCCATGGAGCGTATGACGGCCATGGAGCGTATGACGGCCATGGAGCGTATGACGGCCATGGAGCGTATGACGGCCATGGAGCGTATGACGGCCATGGAGCGTATGACGGCCATGGAGCGTATGACGGCCATGGAGCGTATGACGGCCATGGAGCGTATGACGGCCATGGAGCGTATGACGGCCATGGAGCGTATGACGGCCATGGAGCGTATGACGGCCATGGAGCGTATGACGGCCATGGAGCGTATGACGGCCATGGAGCGTATGACGGCCATGGAGCGTATGACGGCCATGGAGCGTATGACGGCCATGGAGCGTATGACGGCCATGGAGCGTATGACGGCCATGGAGCGTATGACGGCCATGGAGCGTATGACGGCCATGGAGCGTATGACGGCCATGGAGCGTATGACGGCCATGGAGCGTATGACGGCCATGGAGCGTATGACGGCCATGGAGCGTATGACGGCCATGGAGCGTATGACGGCCGGTAGCGACAGATCCTCTCCAATTACTGAAGTGAGGGCCCGACGCTGCGCCGCCCAAGCCGGGCAAGCAGATTTTGTACTTTGCTTCAGCTACAGCAGAGAAATAAGATACCCAGCGTATACTTACTTAAATAGAATGCGAATTAGGTCCTTTGTTCGAATCCTTTGTCGGGCAAATTCTTATTGGGTCTCTGATAGGAAATTCTCAATACTCAGGGCAGAGACACAGTATAATGTTGCTGAAGTTAGAAGCTGGTGAAGTGACAGTGTGCTAAGAGTGGTTGTAGTCATTTCTGATGCTTTGATACCACGTGTGAATGAAAAATATAGGATAAACTGCATCGCCACATTAAAGAAACTAGTTGGTACTTATATCAATTTATTAGAAAATGAAAATCAATCCATAAAAATAACTAGACATTACGAACAGTGAAGTTAGTAGAAATACTTAAACAAAATGTCAATTTTATACCAAATTAAAACAATCTTAGTTATCTTTACGTTGTGCTGTCGCATCGTTAAACTTAATATTATAGAAAAAATAAATCAAATATGTGTATGCGTCGGTATACCCTACGAAACTTACCTGTTCTACTTATAACTAACATTTTTTAAACAATTTGTTCCAAAACAGTAAATACATTAACAAATAAAAGCCCATAGTGACTTCCAACTTATCTAAGAGTACAAATTAAACATGTATTTTGTGATGTCAAATATGTACAACAGACAGAATTTTTTTAATGTGCTAAGTTTAATTCAAAAAGACCAGCACCTATGAGGATAACAATCAGATCAGTGACACTAGCCATACAATTTTTAATTGACAAATACAAGAATTTACACAAGCTTACTCATACAATATCTAAGGGAAGGCGTTCATATTTATACAATTAACACAGGTACAATATATTATTCAATCACTGACATGTGAGGCAAGACTTGTAAAAGAAAGTATTTCACGTGTATCATTTTGAAAATTACCAATGTCACATTAATGCATGTATATAAAAATAAATGGAAAAAGCACAAATGAACAAATATTATGCAGAGCATTTATTATGAAAATATTAGAAGTATGATAAAATTCTGTGAATGTGATATGGATTTCGAATTTCATGCTATATATGCATTCATTTTTTCTCAAACAGAAGAAACGCAACATTTAACTTCAACTGTAAAGGAAAATCCTTGGAGGTGGACTCACAATAAATAAAAAAAGCTTAAAGATCCAAGTTACGAGGTTTTGTAACAAGTAAAACATTCCAGGTGTGCCATAACAGCACTACTCTGCTGGTCATTAGTCGTCCCAAGTACGCCGCGGCCGTGTCATTCTCAAATACGGACCCACGGACGGTGAGTTCGGGAATCTTTGCATGTAGCGTTCCAAGCGCAAGTATTTGACTGTGATTAGCCTACCTTCATACCACCAACCATGCAAGCTCCTGTAAACAACCCCGGCATCGGTAGGTGAAACGCATTTCACATAGACGCAACATGACGTCCTTTCAACATCGATATGTAGAATATTACAGTGGTCTCCACACTTCTCCAAAATTGCATCTTGAATAACAGACCTCAGGTTTGGATTGGCATCATTCTTGTCAAACATGTGTCGAATTTTAAGACAGGGTGTCGGGGAAACAACAAGATTGTTAACAGATCCCTCCTGAGTTTCAAAAGCCTGCCCCTGCCAAGCAGCACTACGCTTTGGGCTGCTATGAGCGGAAATCCATCTCCAAACACGGCAATCTTCACCATCAACAGACTGCACTTCCATACGAACTCTACTCTCATTCCTTTGGATAAATTTAACAGCTGCATCCCAAACTGATGCCATTTTCTCCCTGTTTTGTGGTGAAATTAAAGTGTCTCTAACATGATCAACAGATATGTATGGCTCTCCGCTATCCTCAGTTTCTTGGGAAATAACATCTATAATTTGTTCAACCATAGAGTAGATTTCCTCGCTTTTTCTTTTTTTATAACTTATATAATGCTTATATGCTCTTTGCACACCCAACGCTAGGATGGTAAGTACAGTGACAACAATTAAAGTGGACCCAGCCGAATACAAGGTGTTTACAAACAAACATGAAAGGGGAGTGGATGGATCAGTCAGTGTGATAGCCACAGTGCCTTTGGTCCGCTGTTGAACAATCGTATCTGTGGCTCTTATGGTAGAAAACTCAACATCTTTGGTGTAAAGACTTTTGAGTTGAACAACATTGAGACCCCAGCGAGGATTGTTAATAATGAGGACTTGTAAGTTATTCAAGTCTGTGCGACATTGACTCACATCATGTGTTTTTACCTTAGCACTGGCAATCTCTATAATTTCTCGTTCAGTCATATATGGGAGGGCACCGGGTTGGCCACACTTGTACGAAGCTATCCTAGTTGTCAATTCTGGATGAATTACTTTCAGGAGGTCTTTAGCATAACTGACTTGTTCCTTAGGGACACAGTTGACACCTGGTCTGTTGCCTGGTATGTTCAACTGGCAGACTGGTATCACACTGTTCTGATCATCTGCCACTGAAGTAATATCATTTTTCTTAACTATATACATAAAAAATAAGCAAAAAAAAAAAAGTGCTACCAATACAACCAGTGCAAGTGACACAAGATTATTTTTTAAGAACTTCTTGTCAGTTGCTGTTTTGTAGTCATCAATATCAGACCTATTGAGGCCACTAATGTAGGATCTGCGAGGCAAAACAGTGCTACCATTATTCGTGTCTCTATCAAGGTATGGAGTAGATTTGGGAGGGTCAGATTTCAGAGATGATAGTCTTCTAGTGAAGTTACTTAAGTAAGGAGATTCTACCTCATCAATAGTTGAAGTTGAGGGTTGGTAACTACTTCTTAAGAAACTTGAGGTATAATTACTGCCAGATGGACGGTCCCCTAAAGTTGAAGTCAGACCTAATCGTGAACGAATAGAATTGAGATTGTCAGATGATGTCATAGTAGGGGAATATGTAGATGAATAATTTGTTGGTATGATAGATGCTCGTGAGAATATAGATGTCTTTGGGGGACTAGTGCCTACATCAACAGTGGGTAAAGTACTGGAGATATAGTCGCTTGATCTAGAATTGCTACGGAACGGACTGGACGTTTTCTTATCTGCATCAACATCACTGTCTGAACCCGTTTCATAGTCATCCTGGTCATTTGCAGCGTACGTGCGTGTTACCCTGCGAGTAGTGACAGTTTCGACCTCCTCGCGTGTACGCAATCCAGACTTATCTTTTTCATCTTCAGACTCTGAGCCCTTGTCAGAGTCTGGTTTAACGGGAGAGTCCTTTTTAATTGGCACTCGGCGAGCCTTATTAGCGGCAGGCGGTAGCATGGCACCACCTGTTGTTGCTCGACGGCCACGTTTCTCTTTAGCATTGGCCGTTGTATCTAGATCAGACTCTTCGCCGCTCGAGTAGCGTGCGAGAGACCGCCTGTTGTCAACTTTGTTATCGACGCTACTTCTTGGCTTACTCTTATTGTCAAGTACTAATTTCAACTTTTTCACCAATAGCTTTCTCGTGGAAGCTGTAATGGGCATTACTGGAAACCCATGCTCGGCTAGTTTTGTCCGCAGCTCTGCATCTGACATTGAGTCGACTTGATCGGCCATTGTAAAGTCTGGAATCACAATATTACAGGTTATTCACATACGCACTCACTATAACACTGTTTATATAACGCTTTTTGTAATCATTCACCTTATTTTCGAGATATGCAAGGAAGAATTACGTCAAATTTATATTAAAATTCACCGGCGCGTCATGTCGCACGCACCGCGAAAGAACGTCGTTATTTAGTGTTGCCAAAATATATTTTAAATTACCTATACTATGTAACTTTCAATATAATGTAACTTTCATAAGTAATATTATCTTATCAACACATTACAATTAGGAGGGATTTTATAATGGGTTAGGATACTATTTTAATTACCAATAATTTATATTTTGTAAATCTATGAAACATTTGAAATAATTTACATTTAGAAGGTGATATAAAATAAGATGTTACTCTCGTATAGTGTACCTACAACCTTGAAGTCAGCAAAATGACAAACTAAGCATTGCAGTGAATTGAGATTAACTACTCACATCGTAACATTTTTTTCAACTTTAAAATAAATCTATGAATTATTAATACAAAAATCATTGCAACATGACAAAATTTTACACAGTCAGTCTTTATAAAACTGCAGACAACTTTTAAAATGCCAAAATAGTGATTCATTCATTATACCAATATTAAAACCAGGGAAGCACCCAACTGAGCATAACGGATATACCCATTTCTATTTCTTGTCATACTTTATTTTACTCATTAATAGAATATCTCCCGCCTTGAGTCATTATTGAAAATAAAGAACTACTTCTGAAGCCGCAGTTTGGTTTTAGTAAAAGTTTGAGTAGTGCAGATATTGTAAGCATACTGACTTCTCTCTACTGAAGAAGAGTCTGTTTTTACATATTTCTGCATATGATAACGTTCTTCCTCTTCTCATTCTCAAAATGCAACAGCTAGAGTCCCCGCAGATTATCAAAATTATAGCTGGTCTATATCTTGTCTTCACGGTATTTAGAACTCAAAATCAGTTTGGAAAGGTTTACTACAAGGTTCGGTCCTCAGCCCTATCCTATATACCATATGTACCGCTGACCTCCCCGCATGTTTAAACCATGATTGTACCATTTTACAGTATGCTAATGATTTAGCCCTGTAAGTTTCTGGTCCTTCTTTCACAGATTCTGCTAATCTACAATGCGCTATGAAATCAATCAACACTCGACTAACGCCTTACAAGTAATTGCTCGGATCCTCCTCTCCAAATTCGTGGTCAGTATCTATCAGATTGTTTTCTTGCTAAACGAATACCGCATTTCACAACACAAATTCACTTTAAAGCACAAACTATTTTGAACATTTATATAACAAAGGACTCCCTATCAGCAAATGCTGACTTTCATCGGTTAATCAGAAACCGTTGGCTGGGATGGCACTTATTTTATACTGATCCATCAAAATTTACACCTACAGGGCACATAGGTGCTGCAGTATATTGTCAACCATGGCCTTGCAGAAAACCGGTTGTAAAGTAATGCTTGCGTTGCATTTTCTTGAAATGAGTGAGATTTCCGGAGGCCCAACTCTCTTTCCCATCTCCTCATCCTCACTCTCATTTATTCCCTCCCCGCATCCCTCATCACCCGAAAGGCGGGCAGCGCACTTACGAGTCTTGAGTTGCAAATGTCCATGTCCTTAGTAGCATCATGGCCATAAATCAACATCATTTAAATATTAGAACTGCCTTATTCCGATGTTCGAAAAGGGACTTAAATGCTGCCCTGGCCCTGGTTCCTAGTCATTGTGGCATAATTGGCAATGTGTGCTGATGCTCTTGCTAAATATACCTTTTTTTTTTTCGTGTGGAATCACCCACGGGTCATCACCTCACCAGAGCTGAGGGTGAGATGGTATGTCGGACTCGAACCGACTAAAACCACACGGTGTTCCATCACAGTGGCTATATCGCAGGGTGCTAAATATGATACCTGCAATAAATATGGAAAATAGGCTCGTGACCGGGCTTGGGACTATTATAACACCAGCGCTGCCATTTCCTGCTGCAGAAATATGCTGATATAGGTGCCTTTTCTTTCATCACACAGGGCATTATATGTACTTGTCGCAACTTCCATTTACAGAAAAACACATGTTAACTAGCTTCGGTAGTTGGTTGGAGGATCATCCTCCTTTTGTGTTGGAGGGACATAACATCCTTTTCTCCACATACTCATGGTTTTTATTTGATTGTAACAATTGTGTGTTGTCCAGTGAACGTTAGAATAAGTGATTTCTTTCTTTCTTTCAATAATGTAGACAGGACACATTATTTTCTTGAAGGATACGATCTCTCTAATATACAGCAGTACAGTAGCTGGATCGCAAAGCAAAAAATATTCTATAGCTGGAATTTGCAATTTCTAATCTGCGGACCAACCTGATATCCCCCCAAAAGTCATGTTTTTTAAAAAGAAAATACTCCCTAAAAGAACGTTATCTCTGTTGCGCCGTTTGAGATTAGGTCACTGTTGCACTCCGGTGTTTCTCCACAAAATTCACGTCCGCGATAGCTCTATTTGTGAATGCGGACTTGAAGAGTTTCACTAAATATTATTTTCTTTGCCTGCCAAAATAATCGAAAATAAACCTCTTCCTATTAATTTTTCTTCTCTCTCAACTCTCTTTTCCCTAAAGCTATGTGATGTAGTAGAACAAATTATTAATGATAATTGATATAATATTATATATAATATATACATATTTTAAAGAATATTAGCAACGTGGGTCACACATTACTAGTATTCTTGTTAACCCCCCCCCCCACCCCAGCTAAGCTAAATGCTTGTGTTAGGAGTGGGTTAGGATGGTAGTGTACTGGGCGGTGTTTGAACCGGCAACCACTTGATCGCAAGTCTGACACCTCAGCCATCACGCTCCCGCAGCTTTTTTTTATGCGATAGGGGGCAAACGAGCAGACGGGTCACCTGATGATAAGTGACTACCGCCGCCCATGGACAGCTCAAGTCACAACGGCGTTGCCGGCCTTTTAAGTAGGAGTACGCTCTTTTCTTGAAGGTTTGAAGGTCGTATCGGTTCGGAAATACGGCAGGCGACAATTTGTTCAAAAAGCCGGTTGTGCGAGACAAAAAGCTTCTGGAGAAGCGCACAGTGGTGGAGTGCCAATAGTTCAGGTGATGGATATGGATATTTTGTCGCGTAGGACGATGGCGGAAACCAGCAGTCGGTATAAGTCCGAACAATTCCTCTGAAGACTCCCCATGATACAAGCGATAGAGGATGCAGAGTGAAGCTACATCTCTACGTAACGCCAAGGTGTCAAGTCGATCAGAAATATCTTGGCAGTCGATGATGCGAGTCGCTCTCCGTTGAATGCGGTCAAGAGGGAGAAGTTGGTACTGGGGTGCACCTGCATAGAGATGAGAACAGTATTTCATGTGCGGCGGAACCTGCGCCTTATAAAGTTGCAGGCGGTGGGCCGGAGTAAAATACTGTCTCGATCTGTTTAGCACACCAAGCTTCTTCGAGGCTAATATGGCCTTACTCTCTAAGTGTTCGCGAAACTGGACTTCGCTTGATATATCGACGCCAAGGATTCCGATACTGGTTGATGCAGTTAGAGAAGTGCTCTCAAATTGAGGTGATACGACCAATGGTATCTTATTAGCTGTGAACGCGCAAACCTGTGTCTTCGTGGGGTTAAACTGGACTAGGTTAAGTCGACCCCAATCTGAAACTTTTGATAAAGATATTTCGATTTCAGACACAAGTTTGGATCGGCTCTCGATGACGTTTACCTGAGAAATGTTAGCGCGGCCGGCGTAAAGGGCATCACTCGTGCTATCGTCTTAGCATAGCAATATATGCTGCTAATCTGTAGCATGTCATTGATATGCAGAAGAAACAGCGTGGGTGATAGCACACAGCCTTGTGGGACACCAGAATTAACAGACTTGGAGTCGGAGCATGCACCGTCAACAACGACCTTGATGCTTCTGTCTATAAGAAAACTGGTGAGCCAATTGCACAGTTTCTCAGGCAGCAGGAAGGAAGCTTCGCAATTAGCGCTTTGTGCCAGACCCGATCGAAGCCTTTGCCACGTCCAAACTAACGGCCAACGCTTCCCCCTTCGTCTCGATCGCCTGTGCCCACCGGTGAGTCAAGTAAACAAGAAGATCACCAGCTGAACGACCCCGACGGAAGCCGTATTGTCGATCATTGAGGAGCTGGTGGTCTTCTAAGTACCGGAGGAGCTGGCAGTTAACAATGGATTCCATTATCTTGGAGAACAAGGAGATGATGGCTATGGGTCTGTAGTTGGACGGATCGGAGAGACCTCTTTTTTAGGGATTGGGTGAGAAGCTGTCTTCCATGAGTTCGGGACTACGCCAAGAGAGTAGGAAAGCCGATAAAGGCGTGTTAAAACCGGTGCCAACTCTGGAGCACACGTCTTCAGCACGATAGGAGAGATTCTATTGCGTGTTCCATTTGAAGAACAGGCTGAACAAAGGAAGAAGAGCCGACAAACCCCGAAGTGTGAGAGGGGCTACTAAGTATTTAAATACCTTGACGATGATTTCAAAAGTAAAAAAATTTGAGCTGTGCGCTCTGAATCGTAGGAAATTGCGAGAAAATTTTGGTAGCGTTTCAGTCATACCTTGTCCAACAAGGCTTTAGTGTCGATTCAAAATTTACCAAAGGTTTGGTTTGAGATTTTTGGTTTTTCCTGAGAAAGTTGAAGCAAAATATTAGTTATTTGCTGTCATTTCATAAAGTATATACCTCCCATTAAAATTATGACCTTTTTTTCTGTTGATTTGCATTGTTGAAGTTACGGTTCGCTATTAATGTTTAATTGAAATTCTATTAAGTTTGTAATCATACTGTTAATCACAAGAACACATGAAAATATATACTTATTTCTTTATTTTACCACTCCGAATATAGGTTTGGAACTTAGCCAAGAGGCAAATTTACATAATTAGATCTAACCTTCACATTTCTTTACGAGTTTTGGGAATATGGTAGAAATGTAGCAGCAGGGAGTCTCCGAGTGTGTCTCTTGTTATTTCAATAATCAATTTATTCGCTTGCCACTCTACTACCGCGAACTATGCAATCCTTAAGACGCGTTCACAATTTTAATAAAAACAGTGGTAGAGTTCTTAATATGCTTAGGCGCGAATAGGCTGGCTGGACCGGTGTGATACGACGGCATCACAGAAAGCCAGACCACAAAACCAGACCAACCAAATTTTCCTCGTCATCCCCCTCTCCCGTTTACCCTCTCAATCTTTAGGCTCTAGAACTTCGGTCGATTATATGGACCATATGTTGCTCTAAGTGCACGAAACACATGCTACGTAAAACACTGATTTTCGTTATACAGCTGAATAATGTGTAAGCGATGTGCCGAACTGTCTTTCGATGATGAAATGTCAAACTATAGTGAACAAAAATTTAATGATAGATTAACTCACGCTGCATCTGGCAAAAAATCCATAGACAAAACAATACTTCTAAATAAATCATCCATTATAAAAGTAGGTAGTTAATAATAGATGAACAACTTATATTTAACGCGTGAACTTAGGTGTATTAGAAAATATCGGTTTTTACACTGCGGGCTTAAGTACTTTTTTTTGCTAATAAAATATAAGAAATAAAATGAAAAAACCAAAAGAAAAAAACAACGCAAAAGCAGATAAAAATAAGAAAGAGTTCGGAGATTGAAAATAATCAAGTGTAGTGTTGGGTTGCGAGGTCTGTGATTTATCATTAAGTGTTTTTTGGATTCCTGAATAAAATGCTCTTTTCAATAAGACTGTAGTGAATTCTATAAGGATTGCTCCTGACGATTTATCATAATTGTCTCGATAAACATCTCTAATACTAGATGCTTCGATAGGAACACCAACAGATTTTCCCAGTTTAATAACAAACTCGCACAAATCCTCTTTGGTCTCAAATTCATTTATGTTAAGTTTGGGAACGTTTCGCAATTTCATTGTGGACGAAGATATCCTACGTTCTAGTATTTCTAACTTGTTCTGTAGTCTTTTTATCTGTTCCTCATCCTCTCTTTTTTCGACATCTATTTTTTGTAATCGTAGCAGAACTTCGTCGTATTTAGAAGACAAGTTATCAACTGTCTTTGCGAGTGCCTTCTTTTCTGCTGTTATTCGGTTCATATTTGATTGTAGCTCTTGATACTGGTTTTCTCTCTGCTCTGCTAACATCTGAAACATGTCTTCCCTTGTTCTCTGGAGGCTAGTGAGCAGTTCATTAAAACGCCTGTCCTGCTGGCTTGATAATGTCTGAAACAAATCTCGCCTAGCCGAGTCAAGGCTTTTCAACAGTTCGTTAAAAAGGTTCTCTTGCTGGTTTGAGACTGCCTGATATATTTCTTGCCTAGCAGAGTCAAGATCAGTTAACAGTTCTCGGAAACGCACTTCTTGTTGATTTGATAAGTTCTGAAACATGTCTTGTCTGGTAGTGTTGATGTTTGTTAATAATTCACGAAAACGTTTGTCTTGCTGACTGCTAAATGTCTGGAACATGTGCATTGTATTCTTTTCATAATCATCCATATTTTTCATATTAATATCTCCGGATGTCACTGGCTGCTGATCTTTTGTGAACGTAGTGGGTTTATTATACAATAAAGGATTCTGCATCGTTTCATGCTCAACACGTCTGAAAATTTCATTTGTTGTCTCTTTTTTGTTACTATTTGTATCAAACTCCGTTAAAGGCCCCTTCAATGGATACAGATTAGGCGCGAAATTATAATTTATAGGGCTCAGGGTTTCCCTGGTTGGCTTAAAACAAAGTTCCTTATTGCTTGTACTTGCAGCTGTTTTACAACGAGCAGTCGACGTTCCCTCATAAATTGATATCAACTTTTTCAGCAATACTTTTCTAGTGGTATCAGTAACAGGTATTACTTGATATCCAACCTCTACTAATGCCTTTTGCAGTTCAGTGTCTGACATTGAGTACACTTTATCAACAGTTGTATAGTATTTAGGAGTTTCTTGGCAATCTGAAATCATCTCGAACAGTTATTATACGTATACTGTAAATTAGCATGATGTTACTTCTTATAAATGTGCCAACGTGGAAATGATTAAGGATAGACCGAAAATATAATGAATTGAGTAAGATGATGGATGTGGTATATTCTGGTTCTTTATTTATTGTAATTGGGATCCAAGCGAATCCGAACTGCATGCTCCACTAAAAACTGCATTCGTGTTGTAACTATGTTAAAATACTATCTACTATACATATGACCAAAAAGTACAATTATCCAAAAAGAATTTAGATGCCCACGAAATCTCTCGTGTGATAGACTTAAGAGTAGGTATACGGCCTAATATGTACATGCGGACTGTATCCAAAGTTATGCGGAACTATTTTACTATTGATGCAAAGCGGGATTACAACAGGCATGCCGCCGGCCAATCGCCAGCCTTAATTTTACTCATCACACAAATTTAGATTACCTATGTCATAAAATAAAAATATAAGTTCACCAACATGAATGCTGAACCACTGAATGCTAAGCCTATTTCAGAATACACTGGTCTGTCCAAATGGCTTCTTTATTATTATAATTTTAAACCAATCTTAATTGCACAGAAAAGGGAACTGGTGCACTGGGGAATCTAATCTGTGCTGGATTAATGAAAGTTGTAAAAATGTTTATGAAATTCAATGTTTTAATTATGCCACCCTACATTCACTTTTAGCTGATTCCCAAGTAAAGAGATTTGAAAAATATTATGTATGCATTGGTATATAAGCACTAAATTTTTTATAGGGTTTATACATTTTAAATAAGAGATAAGGAAGCATGCATCGGTAATTAAGCGCATGAGATGAGTGTGTTACTCTAGATAAAGCATGAGCATAACTAACAACTATTTTTTCTATACCATTGACAAACATTCAATAAATACTGTAATACCTATACATAGTCATATAAAACTACTCATCTCACAACTATGTATTAAAATATTATTATCTACACAAGTAAAATTAAACGGAGCAAACAAATGGATAATGTCCATTTCACATTCTGTTTACAGAACATAATTATGCGCTTGCCTTATTCTGATACCAAGAGAATGTCAATTAATAGCAGTATCCACTTAACATCGTTCTTCAACAGTCAGCTTGAAAGAAGTTCAATTACAATGTTCTCTTCTTTAGTCGTAATCTTTTTACTGTTAAAACATTAGCAGTATGGTCAATGATTGATCATGGGGCTGTATGTCTTCTTTAGGAATCAAATTGATAAGCTAACTTATTCAGAACCACTTGGTTAGCAACAGAATTATTGTTAAAGATGACGCCATATAAAAAAATACATTGGTTTAAGAAACATTAAATCATATTATGATGACAAATGTGCTTTAATAATAATAATAACATAGACAATTAAGGGATTGAACTGTTATCCATCTGATAGTATGTACATATATAGTTTATGCAGTGCCTGGTTGACAGCAATGGGCTATTAAATTATATTATGTCTGGCAGGTGTAATGAAAAAAAACAAGAATTTAATTTTAATTAAAATAAATTATGAGCACTGACTGCATGCATAGCATAATTGGTGTCATCTAAATCCTATCCTACTTACTCTTGCTGACAAGTCCTGATTGCAATTTTTTCATCAGAAGTGGTCTTGTAGTCGCAGTTATAGGCAAAACAGGAAACCCAGCTGCGGCTAGTTTAGCCTGTAACTGGGCATCTGACATTGAGTTATATTGATGGCCCATTGTAATACCTATCTGAAATCATAAATTTGCTTATTCTTCATTTGAGTCTTATCAATTGGACCATTCCCTTTTGTCAATATTTAATTCTTGATAGTTTTCGAAATATATATCGAAACTGGATAACAAAGCAAAAATTATAAACCAACCATGTCATTGATACTTTCTTACCAGGAATGTTATACAAGCAGACAATTTTCAACTTTTCCAGTCATAACAATGATAAAACATGACTATACAAATATGTGTAAATTAATTAAAATATAAAATAAATAACATTACCTCATACTACAATTTGATTTTATTAATATTAATACACTTGCATACATGAGTATACAAAAGGGGTCATACAAATTCTAGAATCAATTTAAGTAGGTATGACGTGTGGCGAGGAATTCATGCCATATATTGAAGAATGACATCATACTACATTAAAATAGGGAAGGGAAGCATGAACTTTAAAATTTCACGGTTATTGTCATCTGTCAGTATCACGTCCAAATGTACATTTTTTTGGTATGGACTGAGTGACACTTCAGTGTTGCCAGTTATATTTCTTACATTTCAACATCCTCGAAAAGGAAATAGGGAGAATCGTAACAGGGATACAATTCTATTGGCGCCATCCGGGCACTGTATATATACTGTCTGATAGATAACAGTCCGATCTCTTAGTCACCTTTTACGATATCTATGGGAAGATGGGTGTTCCTATTCTACTCCATCGAAAATGCGAATTTAATAAGTAATAAATATTAATAATATAATTAATAGTAATAAATATATAATACATTGAAATTAATTTTTACCTAAGGTTCTTTCTAATAAAACGCTTAAAAAATGGTCTGAATGTTGTAGACTGTTTGTTGTTTAGAAGATGGGGTTGGATGGGCAAATAAATATAATGAAACCACTAGGAAAAAATACGACGAGGCGAAGTACGAGGATAAAACTTGTGATCTAAGAACTTTTAGGAGTGCAACATGGTTTTTCACAATTACTGGCAAATCCCTAGATCCACCCTTGCACACGTTCGTACTCATTCGTTGTACAAGGAACACCCAGACTATTTATCGAACACATACATTTTTGTCGCGTGTGGGAATTGAATCTTTGAGCTCGGGCTTAGCAGTCACTAACCAATAAACCAACACGTTGATCATTTTTTTAATCGATTTTCAAGTAAATTGAAATCATCGAACGACACTGGAAGTATTACTTATTTTCAAGATTTTCATTTTACAAAAACGAGTATGATAGATTGCCGTGTTCCTAGTGGAGTGGAATAGGGCCACATCATCTCAGTGGGTGTTGCATAGAGTGACTAAGGGATTGGACTGTCATCTAGCAGACGGTATATATATATCGTCGTATATACATATATATATATATATACCGTCATATAGGGCTCGTTTGACGGCAATAAGCTTAAAGACTTAGGTCCCACCAATTTTATAGGGGTCTTCTTTTTTTACACCCGAAACTCAAGAGTCTTCTTATACTTATCCCAATTTTATTTGGGGATAGTGCAATGTGTTCGCTTCTTACACTCCATTTCATCGTTCGCCATTTCACTGCTTATTCCCTTTATAGCAGTCCACCAATCTTTTCTTTGGTCATCCCCTAGTCCTGTATCCGGCAACTTCCAACATAAAACTTTCTGCTAGAGATTTTGTTCATCAGAGGCTTGCCGGAACCCGTCATCTCACTTATACTTACTTCAAATAGTGACATATAAATCAAAATAATAGTCTATTCCAATTATTTTATTGTAAAGTTGTTACACCAAATACGTTTTAAATAAGAAATTTCACAACTTTAAATTAATTGCTAAGGAATATATGCACCTATTTAGTTTAGAACTAAATATCCTATGCTCAGTACATTTAAGATTAAGTATTAACCAAACAATGTTTTCGATTTAGTAGGCAGGTATATAATTTAATTTTCCCCTTTACAAATAAATCTTAAAACAAGACCTTTATCAAAATTAGGTTGTGTAAATATATTAATATTACATAAATAAATTAAAATGTAAATATATTACAATAATCACTGATCACTCTTTTAATAGTTAATAAGTAGGTAAGCATCACGAATCTTGAACAAGAATATAATTTTATTGCTTGATCCAGACGTTTTTTTTAGTGTGGTACTGTTCTACCATTTTTTTTATTTTACTTAATAGTTACAACGTTTTACTTTGTGTGTGTGACATTTTTTTCAGTTCTGTACTGGGGAGTAAAGTTTAAATAGGTACTAGAAATTTTATATTTTTCTTACATCAACTGAAACCACCCAGATACCTACATAATACAGCTTCAAGAACATTAAATATAAACAAATCAATGTTATAAATTTGCTCATAAGTATTTTAAAACACTAGTAAAATAAATGTCTATTTTTATATAATTTATTTCAGATAATAAAAAGCTCCCTAAATATACATTTATGTATAAAATAGAATCAATAATAACTTTCTATTACAAATGTATCTGATGTTTTCTTGTAAAAAATTAACCACGCCATATATGTGGTTTGTAAGACTTATATTGAATATATAATATTTGGTATTAAACATATAAATAATTTAATTCTAGTGAGAATGAGAGATGAGACTCTATTTTGGCGGTCTCCATCCCCCAAAGCCCACTTCCAGTTGTTTAGCCACAGCCAGGCATAACCGGTCTTGGTTGGGGGCGGCAATAACCTGAAAAGTAAAGTTTATTATTTTGTGATTTGTTTTCATATTGCATAGTTTGTAAGTCCATTCAAATTATACACACCAAGACCCAAACAAGTGTAAAAGACTATTATTTTTGTTTTGTTTTTTTTTTTATGTTTTAAAAAGTATTTTCTTTTTCTTTTTTACAAAGTGCATATTTTTTATTAAGGGTGATCACAAATCTAACACTTTTAACAAATCGGAAGTAAAGAAACTTGATTTAACATAATTAATAAAATTCACCCATGACAATGTTGACATTGCGATGCAGCATCAACAATTAAGTGTTAGTTCGTCCACTTTTTTACTAGATGGCGCTAGTGATGAGATTACCTGAATGCCAACAGGTAGTCCCTTGTATACCCCCATGGGTACGGTGGTAGCGGGCATGCCGAGGATGTTGAACACCATGGTATACATGACACCTGACGCCTTCAGGAACACCTCGTGGTGGTGGTGAGCTTGGCCGATGAACACCGGGTAGATCAACACGCCATTGTCGCCTAACACTTTCTGGAATTTTAGAAGTTTATTTCGACTAATTGTATGTAGACAGGTGCTTTCTAAACAGGTATGTTTAAATTTCAAAATAATATATACATACCTACATATATATAACCACTCATGCTAATAATCGTGCTAATTTTGATTGATCAACAGAAAGTAGGTAGAAACGATAAACTAGTTTTGCAGATTTTCGCATACTTAAGAACTTCGTGTCTAGAAAAAGTATTGAGGGTTTTTTAATAAAAGTAGAAATGCTAAGTTTAAGGCATTTTTTTATGAAATAACAAGGCTAAACACTTGATTATGTATACAATGAATATATTGAAATGAAATAAAATAAAATATAAGTTTGGCTCGGAAAAATTGTTTTGTGTTAATATGTTCAAAATTGTATCACAAATTTGTTACAAAGCCTATTCCTTGTCAAATTCTTTTACGTTCTGCTATGGTTTTATCTTTACAAAAAAAATACAGTTCTTCTATACATACCTTCATATGTTCCCTTAATTTATTAGCTTTTCCATTGTAATAACCTCGTCGTGATTCCGGTATGAACAAATGCGTACTATTTATAAGTGAGAAGCTCAGTCCTTGGAGAGATCGCGATCCGCCACCGAATGCGTATTTTATTAGTTCAACTACTAAACTTTTGTCACGCTGTAAGGAACATAAATATTTTAAATCATTGCTATCATAACTATTATAAACTAGAGAACATTCGATGTTCTAATTTTACAATGATTAATTTCATTTCATCTGAAGGGATATAATTAAGTAATTTTAAAGACTTATATTATACTAGTTAGGTGTAGACGGACCAAGCCAATTTTAAGTAACCTTAAAATTTGAAACATCATTTTTAGATTTCTGTTCTTCTGCTAGTTTACGTATTTAAATTTTATGTTTACGAGTTAGCGATATCTTTTACAGACATGTAAATTAAGCCTTAAATACCACTAGAACAGGGAACTTCTTTATTTTTGCTCTGGCAACATTTCGGCGGCATACTTTTTTTACACAGCCCAAAAATTTGTTTAGGGACATTACCGGAATTCTTAGCTACCATAAAAAAGAAGGAAGTATTAATTTTTTCTTAATACACTATTAACCACGTTCTAAAACTTGTCACTTCTCATGATCACACATTACTACTCACACTAGACTTACACTGACGTATGCGCATATGACTTATGAGAAAATGTTCTAGATCAGGGGTGCTCAAACGGTCGATCGCGATCGACCAGTCGATCGCGAGTGCTTTTTGAGTAGATCTTGAGAAGAAAAAAATTTTTAATAAGTAGGTAACTAAACTACAAAAATTTATTACGTAATAACACTGCTTGCGGCAAAAGGCGGCTTTATCAAAGGAACGCGCGGTACTTGTCAAAGAAAAGCCGCGTTGTTTCTAGACTAGACTGTACTAGACCATTTCGGGCGGCGCGTTTGACGGGAACATTCGAGACTTTCGTTCACGCCGATATAAATGTTGCGCCTGCAGGAATTGGAGTCATTCTGAATTGTAACTTGAAGGCGATACTACGTCGATACAAAGTTTATTATTAAATAGTGCGAAATGAGTGCAGTGAAGAAATCTAAAACGTATTATTTTAATAACGATTGGGAGGAAGAATTTTTCTTTTGTATGGTGAAGGATAAGTGCATTTGTGTTATTTGTCGTGCGTCAGTTGCAATACCTAAGCGTGGTAACTTAGAGAGGCATCATAAAACGGTTCATAAAAACTATGAAAAGGATTTTCCGCCACAGAGTGAATTAAGAAAACGAAAAGTAAGTAATTTGATATCTTGTTTGAAAAAAGAACAAACCATGTTCACAAGACCAGCCAAACAATCAAAAGCTGCTACGATCGCGTCATTTAAAATATCTCATATATTGGCGAAACACAAGAAACCATTCGAAGATGGATCGGTTGTGAAGGAAGCATTTATTGAAGCGGGTGAGACTTTATTTGGAGATTTTAAAAATAAAACAGAAATCATGTCTGCTATTAGAGAACTTCAGTTATCTCGTCCGACTGTCACAAGGCGTATTGAAGTCATGAGTCAGGACATCGCAGATAAACTAAAACATGATATCATGGAATGTACATACTTTTCTTTACAGTTCGAAGAATCCACCGATATGACAGACACTGTCCAGCTGTGTATTTTTATTCGGATGGTATTCAATGACATGTTGGCTAAGGAAGAATTTTTGACAATCATTCCTCTGAAGGGGAAGACCCGTGGCGAAGATATATATGACGTTTTCATCAATTTTGTAAAAAACTACAAGCTACCAATATATAAATTAGTGTGCATTACAACCGATGGAGCACTAGCAATGACTGGAAACAAGAACGGTTTTGTGGCATTGTGTCGAGCTAATGAAGAATTCCCTTCATTTTTTTCATTCCATTGCATTATACATCAACAAGTTTTGTGTTTGTGAGGAAATTATGGGCATTGCAACAAAAACTGTGAATTCCATCCGTGCACGTAGCTTGCAACGGCGGCTCTTTAAGTTGCAGTTGGAAGATAGGGAGTCAGCTGAACACACTGATTTAGTTCTTCACACGGACGTCAGGTGGTTGAGTCGCAGAAAATTCCTAGAAAGGTTTCAAGAATTATTGCCCGAAATAACAGCTTTTATAGACGAAAGAGGTGATGACACTGAGATGTTGAAAAACGAAAAATGGCTGACTGATTTAGCATTTTTGACTGACATCACAATGCACTTAAACACCATTAACTTGGAGCTTCAAGGTAAAGGAAAAACTATTATTGAGATGATTAGCGCAGTAAACGCATTCAAAAGTAAATTGCAACTTATGATAGATCAACTGAAAAGAAAGGATCTGAAACATTTTCCGTCTTTGAAAGCAAGGATTCCTCAGTTGAATTATGATACGTATGAGGCTGAATTATCAAATATTTTGGGACAATTCGAAATGCGTTTTTATGATTGCAGTAAATTGGCAAATATAGCATCATTTATGAGTTATCCTTTTTCATGTAAAAACATTGAGGAATTAACCACTGAAGTAGCAAGTCAGTTTAATATGAACTCATGTTCTGTTGAAAATGAGTTGGTGCAGATTATATCAGATATACATCTCAAAGCTACAGCATCTGAAACAAATTTCTGGTGTTTTATATCTGAAGATAAATATCCGAATCTAAGGCAAATCGCCCTTCAACTGACGGCAATGTTTGGGTCAACTTACTTGTGCGAGTCTGCATTTTCTGAAATGAAGATAATTAAGTTAAAATATCGCAATCGACTAACTGACGATCATATGTCATCATGCTTGCGATTGGCACTCAGTGGTTACGCACCATCTTATGAAAAGTATGCTGAGGACATGCAGTGCCACGCTTCAAGATCCAAAGTCACTCCTTAGTTGAGTTTAACACCATATGTAACTCTTTTTTTTTTGTAACAACGAATAAACTCGCAATTTTGAATAACTAGGAGTTTTTTCATTGATATTGTAGAGAAGAACTTAAGTAAACCTAACCCAAACCTTGACTAAGATAATGTAAATTGTGCGGAAAGCTAATATCTATATATGCTACGGTACACCTTACCTAGGTAGGTACGGTGTATCGTGTATGTACGACAACCCTGCATCACACATACTTGCAGCCTCTCAAGTCGATCGTAAGTAGTCTAAAAATATTGAGGTAGATCGCCAGCAGTTCAAGTTTGAGCACCCCTGTTCTAGATGATGCTGCTATATTTTTGTTCTATGTGAAGGTCACCACAGTTTATTGAAAACCTCAAAAAATAAATCCGGTGTTTGATACAAAAATAACTATTTCTTCATGAAATGTTGGAGGTGTTAAGCATTTCATAGGTTACACTTTCTATTCTAAATACTTTAAATCTACAGTGAAGATACTTACTTTTGGGTTGGCGGGATCTTGCAACAAATTCGGAATGTCCTTCATTGCGAAAAATACTGAAATCGATATTTCCACAGAGTCTTCTAAATCCTTGAATTTTTCCTGTTAATTTAAAATTGCGATACTGAGTTTTTTACATGTCAAATATGCAGATAGAGTTAATCTATGGTATAGAGTGCACACACTTTAAAAAAAATATTGAATACATAAGTATACGGCTTATTATATTTTCGCTAGACGAAAAAAGGTTTTATTGTCTCACACAACGATTCTTATCAAATTAATTTTTATGCTTTGTAAATTATTATTCCATTTATAAAAATTACAGGGAGATAAGATTTTTATATATATTTATTTTATATAAAAAAAATAAAAACTCCCGCATTAGGAACAATTCCTGTGTCGCGGGGAACACTACAAACATTCAATCAACGGACACAAAGAACACCCAGACTCGGGACAACTATTTGTGGATTACACAAATTTTTGTCGCGTGTGGGAATCGAACCCACGACCTCCGGTTCAGCAGTCAGGGTCACTAACCACTAGACCAACAGGCTAGTCCATATGTAGGAAGATAAGGAGTATTTTCGATTTGTTTCGAATAATATAAATAATTATTCATTGTCATATTCTTATTCAAATAATAGTGGAGAAAAAAATCATATATCTTATGATTTGTATCATGATATCATATCTAAAAATATTTATGTTCATTTGCCAAATGCATTCGCAATATTTTTTGAGAATACCAAAAATGCGAATATCAAAATTTATGCGGATACGAATGCGAATGTGCATTTGTATTTATGGTACGTACCTATTTACCTAACTGACTTCATTGCTCTTGTCTTGTGATAATTGTAATAAACTGTCTTTTTCATCCCTTAATCTTCAACCTTAGAGTTACCGAACCCATCCCTCAATAAAAAACCCCTTTAAATAGAAAAACTTATTTTGGAGCGTTAGACATTTTTTATATGGGTACTAGGGTTATTGGGTAATGAATTGCGTTTTATTTATGAATTGTATTTTATTAATTATTAGAAACTTTAAAATACATTTCATTTTCTTTTATAAATCATCGTTAACAACTTCGACAACTCTTGTATCATCATCATTGTCATTAAAATTATTACAATCCGAAATAGAAACTATAGGTTCATGGTAACTAAAATAGGAAATAAACAATTTTGATTCGTAGTTATTTAAATATCTCGTGAATACCGCATCAATTGTACTTTTCTATATCGTTGTGCTAATATTGCGTTGATTGGACATATGCGTCTCGTAGCGGTGTCGCGACTCCATAGATTTTATCTCATCTAAAAATATGCGTACCGCTCTAAAAGAAGTTTTCACTTCACAAATATAGAAAAACCGGTTCAAAAAATGGTAAAATACACACAAAAAAATTGTCGAATTAAGGAACCGGAGGTGGTTCCTTTGGAAGTCGTTTAAATATAAACAATATGGCTTAGATGGTAAGCGGTCACCATCACAACTCGCCACACCGCCACTTACGTTTATTGTAGTAGTCTTGGTTGTTTGTGTTCACTTACCTCACTAACAGTACTCCCACATTCTTTTTCTAGATATCTGACGGCACTTTTGATCGCATCGTTTATACATTTGTCCACTTTCAACAAAGCTATCGAGTCCGTTGCCTCGTGCATGTACAGTACCTAGAAAGAACAGTATGTCTAACTGATGACGGTATAGAGTAACACTTAATATTTTTAACAAACAAAATTAGAACAGAAGCTTACAGCTACAAGCTTACAGTGAGTTACATTCATATTTGTTGAAGTAAACGGTTTTCTCGATGAACGACTGCTTTTGGTCTCAACGTCCCCTTTATCACCGATACCCACGGGAGTAGAAACCGTTTTTACTCCCGTGCGTTTCGGTGCCGGTAGTTGAGGTTGGAAGTCTTACTCCTTGATAAAGGCCCCCCGTTGGGACCGAAACTTGACAAAATTGTTAAAATCTAAATTTATTACTTTGCTCTTTCGTTTTTGATGTCGTTATCCCAAAATGTTAAATTCTATTTCACTCCCACTAATAAGACTTTTGAAATAACACCTAACAAGTCGAAATCAATTATCCGTCTAGGTATACATATATTCTAAAGTTGTAACCCTCCTTTTAGCGCAGTTGTATAAAATTTATCTGTTAATAAGAAATAGACATGTGATCAGTCATCGCGGGTCATTTTGCTGTCAGTTATCGACTATAATCTCTGACACCATAGTCCAAAAAGTTTTTATCAGATCTTTATAAATTATATTTAAAATACTTAATCAAATATTGAAAACCCCATCCAAATCAGATCAGTACCAATATATGTATGTATATTCCATTCATTTACATTTCTTTTCGGTTAAAAATTTATCTCACAAATAACTAATATATATTTTTTGTAGTAAATAAAAAAAAAATCAACGCAAACTTGATGAGGACTTTCGATTGGACCGACTCGAATGTTCCATTTGCCATAAAGGGTTTGTTAAAACTTACCGAGTTATTTGTATTGGACACGAAATCCGAATAATCGAAATCGATAAGTACAATATAAACTATACAATTGCATTTTTTATAGATTGCTTTATAATTGAATGTCTATCAGACAATGATGGCAATAGGCTTGCATAAGTAGAAATACATTTGGCAAAAAGTTGACGCTTGACATGCCTCTCTCTGCAAGTCAAGGCAGGGTGATTGGGCCTCCGGTAACCTCACTTAGTAGATTATCTATGAGGTCGGGGTATTACTCCTAAAGAGGCGGCTCATACTTGCTCAAGCATGACTCTCTTACGTTTAAAATGTATATATTCACCTTGACATTGTTCATATTAACGGGTTGGTCCAGCCTCAACAGAGTCCTACTGTCTGCGGCCATGACGTCCATGAGCAGCGCGAGGTCTTCTGCACGTCGCGTCATGGGTCCCACGGTCAGGAACTTTGGGAAGCTCGCGTCACTCAGCGTCGGGATGTGACCTTCTATTGATATTATACCTAAGGACAATCTTAAGTATCACTGTTGGGTGTAAATAATCAATGTCACTGCTTGAAAGATACGTTACGCAAAAAGACGGGTTTTTTAAGTTTGACGTCGATGTCTGTCTGTGTGTGTGTGTCTGTCTGTGGCATCGTAGCTCACAAACGGATGGACCGATTTCGATGCGTTGTTTTTTTCATTTGAAAGCCAGTTTCCTTGCGGTGGTTCTTAGCTATGTTCGGTTAATATCGGTCCAGCAGTGTAGGTCTGGCTCTTTTTTTAAATTATGAATGGCATTTTTACTTTTTAAGAGTTGTTCCTTAAACTGTAAGTATTTTTTGCGTAGAGGGTTTTTTAAATCTTTAATTTATTAAACCATAATATATTATCTATCAAGCAGTTGATATTGTTTTGTTTAGTTGTCCTCACAAACATAATACCCTTATTTAATACAAAAATGTTTTTTATTATTTTCAGACTAAAGTGCACTCGAAAAAAACTTTTAATAAAATGTGGCCAAGGCAATGAAGTTATGTAAAGTGAGGTAAGAAGAGAATATAATCTCAAAATGCTATCTAGTTCTCTTTGAGTTACAGCTTATTATATAAAAATTAACGCCATATTATCTGGTTATTTTCACGGCTAAACGGCGAAACAGATTTTGATTAAATTAGGTATATAGATACTTCAAACTTTGGGGAAGGATAAAGGCTATTTTTATCGACATTTCCTAACAAGAAGTTGTCCAAATTCCAAAAAAAAGTGGTAATAAAGCGTGTGTTGAAGACATTCCAGTCATAACTCGACTAATTTAGAGATCGTCTGTCGTAAAGTATGGGGTCTAGCGTTGCCCCTAAGCATCAGTGGACTAGAGCAATTGACTAATCTCGGTTGCTTTACGGCTAGCTTACCGTCATGGTTTCTTGGTTGCTACCAGCTAGCTTCTCCATCATAGTTTGCAATTATTGACAATACATTTGCCGTAATCGTCTGCCCAGATCTTAGGCTTAAGATCCAGGCTCACCAAACGCTCACCAGTAATTTTTTCTAAGTCATCTTTCGCTTTGGACACAATATGGATGATTCTCCTACGTTTTCGATTGTGTTACAGGATCCATTTTCCATTATAAGTAATGGTACGATTCATAATTCCCTCATTATTGTGATGGTTGAGTAATGTAACGTACTTAATACGTATTTGTTGTTTACTGTACTTAATTCATGCGGTACCCGTTTTTCGAGCTTTTATTACTTTTCAAATTTGTTTCAAGTAAATTAAAATTGTTTTATCACTCACACTGTAGACTGCGGCTAACTCTGACGTATGGCATACGTTTGCAAAAGATCCGCTTTCGGGATCATTTGATTGTCAACTTGGCCGTACAAGGGGTTTGTTCTGTAAGTCAAAATTTCCAGAACGAAAATGTTGAAACCAGAGACGTACCGTGCTTCTTTTAACAGTAGCTTTCCCATACATATCCTTAGAGCTGTATCAGGAGCGCCGGTGCCACGGTGGAACTCGTATTGCGACATTTTATGTTTTCCATTTCGTGAGCCGAACGGTGTCAAAGAAATACCAAATAGCGTGAATATAAACGAATCACTAAATACTAAATAATGTGATAAGACTGCTAATTGTTATACCGTAATACATGCAATCATGTCCTTTACTTGGTTGATTGGTTTTCCATTACTTGTATAGTGTACAATAAAGAGATAATTAAATAATAAAAAATAAATAAATACATAAGCTCAGTTTTAAATTTTGAATTCCTAACTCATCGCCACATATTTAAGATCAAAGTGGCCAGTTCACAAAACGCTAATTTCATATGTAAGGACATAATATAATCATATAGTTACCAGGGGTCGGTTTATGTCCGAAGACGCCGCAGAAGGCGGCGGGCAGGCGGATGGAGCCGGCGATGTCCGACGACACGCTGAACGCAGACGCGCCGCTAGCTAATAGCGCGCCCTGCAGTTATATAGCCTTTATTATTTTTAAATATATTTATACTCTATCCAATAAAAATCTGGAGTGCTCATCATCAGCTTTTTTTTATAATTATAGGGGACAGACGAACAGACGGGTCACCTGATGGTAAGTGACAACCGCCTTCCATCGACATCTGCAACTTAAGAGTCGTAAGTGCGCTGTCCGCCTTTGAGGATGATGAGGAATGAGGGTACGCGGGGAGGGGAAAGAGATAGATATATGAGGAGATGGGAAAAGTAGAGGTGGGTCAGGGCAGAGGAAAAATGACAGGGGGAGTTGGGCATCCGGAAATTTCACTAATTTCGGGGAAATGCAACGCAAGCGATTTTCTGTAAGGCCGTGGTATCGCACCGGTCGAGCCGGCCCATTCGTGTCTAAGCATGGCTCTACCGCTCTACCGCGTAAAAGCATCTTCCTTCGTACTCGTTAGAGGAATTTATCACATATTTGTTAATATATTAGAGTGATAAAATGCTGTTATGTGTGTGTCTAGTTCGACATATTTTAAGCTTTTTTGCGACCATACATGGACTTGTATAGGAACTATAGAAAGATCTTCATATGTATTCAATTCAATTCGATCATATTCCAGTCGATGACATCATCGTGAACCATGAGGAGTGTTTATTACACAAACATTTACAAACAAATGTCTGATGAGTGCTACGCATTACTATGCAAAGATCTAAGAATGATATTGTGTCAACTATAACGATTATGTTATATGTATATATATGTATGTTTACAATCATGATACTTGTGGCCAGTTGGTTTGCATAACGATCAACAAATATTCCATCTAGCGGCTATAAATAGGCAAGACATTGCTAGGTTACCATTTTAAAAGTGTAATCGCAAAGTAATAAGAAGTGACCCTTCATAAGGAAGTATAAAATAAAAGACGTTTTATGCCAAAGAAAATGATGAAGACTTTTCACATTGTAAAAAGGAGTTTCAAAAATGAAAAAGTTTTTATTTTATAAAATAGGGTTAGGCCGGTAGCTTCACTCTCGTTATTGCAGTTATTTTTTTTTTCTAAACCAGCCGTGAATTAAAGCAGATTTGAATAATAAACGGTATACCGTTATTGAGTTTTAGAGAGACTAACGAACAGCATTTCATTTTTAAGAGAATATATATTTCCTTTATTTTTCTCATATTTTAGGGGGACAGACAGGTGGTGACGGCAAGTGATAACCGACGTCCATGGACATCTGCAACTGATGAGTGATGAGAGGATGCAGGTAGGGGAAATAAGAGAGGGAGATTAGGAGATAGGAAAAGGGGAGCGGGAACAGGGGAGGGGGAATAGGAGAGGGGGAGTTGGGCCTCCGGAAACCTCACTAATTTCGGGGAAATGCGACGCAAGCGTTGCTTCACAATAACATGCACTGTTCTGAAAAATTGGTTATGTTCTGAAAAATCAGTCAAATGTCTCCCCGCTCACAAAAATGCCACTTCATTTTCTTATTTACCCTACAGTAAATAAACATTAAACAATGAAAAAATATTGATACTGTATTTTTAGGTGCCGTCATAACGAGGGGAGAAAAGCGTGTGAGTAAGTACGAGATATGCAAATATATGTATTTAAAAAACCGGCCCAGTGCGAGTCGGACTCACGCACGAAGGGTTCCTTACCACTATCAATAAAAAAGGAAAAAAATCATGTCTGTTGTATGGGAGGCCGCCTTAAATATTTGTTTTATTTGAATTTAATTATTTTATTTTTAAATTGCATATATAACTAGATATTCTGTGAATATTTCAAGCATCGACCTATTGCCGTTATCAATATCTAGCAAAAACAAGCAGTAAATCACGTTTGTTGTAAATATTTATTTTATTCTGTTTTTTAGTATTTGTTGTTATAGCGGCAACAGAGATACATCTTTCAGATTCAGCTCAGTTTTACCCATTGTGTGCGGAACCCTAAAAAAATAGTAAAAATTAATTTGAAACAATTTTTGTCTTACCTCACCGCCAGATGACCCTCCCGGCGTCCTATTCAAACAGTAGGGGTTATTTGTCGTACCCCTCAATAAGTTGGTGGTCTCCCATCCCAAGCACAGTTCAGGTGTGTTGGACACCAGGAGCGGGATGGCACCAGCCTTCTTCACGAGGCTGACGACACCTCCGTCTGTAGCGGCGCGACGCCCTGCATTCTCTAGACACCCTACTGAGTTTGATAAACCTGAAACGTATAGATTTGGTTTTTATACGACGGCTCAATAAAGTACACGTAAAGTACAATTATATCACCAGGGTTTTCAGGGTTTACGGTATTATGTCTTAAAAGTTTTGGACTGAAGTGGTATTGTTAGAAACCCTTTTTATTGATATAGGCGGACAGACGAACAGACCTGTCACCCGACAGTAAGTGACAGCTGTCACCCATGAACACCTGCACCTCAAGAGTCGTAGTTGCACTGCCCGCCCTTGAGGGTGATGAGGGGAGGTAACAATATAATGCTTGCATTGCTTGTCGACCGGTGGTCTGTGAGGCCGGGGTATTACTCCGGTCGAGAAGGCCCCTTTTGTGCCTAAGCATGGCTCTCATGGTAAGGTAAAAACTTACATTATCGTGATTATGACTGGCTACATAATATTTACTCAATATGGTAGGGTTTAATAATAATAATAATAATGTTTAAAATTTAACCAAATTTTGAGTTATCTGTAGTGTAAGTATTACTCAAGAAAATAATAGCAATACGATTTAAATGGATGAGCTGGCACGAATAGGCCACCTCCACCGGTGCGATACCACAGCCCTTACAGAAAACCGGTTGTGAAGCAACGCTTGCGTTGTATTTCTCCTAAATTAGTGAGGTTTCCGAAGGCTCAACTCCCCCTCTCCTTTTTCCTCCCCTCGTCCCTCGCACCTTGTCCCATCTAATCATCTCCTTCTCTTTCCCCTCCCCGTATCCCCTCATATCCCTCATCACCCTCAAAGGTGGGCAGCGCACTTACGACTCTCGAGTTGCAGGTGTCCATGGACGGCGATTGTTACTTACCATCAAGGTCGTCTGTCCTCCTATAATATAGAAAAAAAGAAAAGAAAAGAATCTCCGAACTATTACATAATACATAATAGTATTTTATTACTAAATTACTTTGGAATATACAACATAATTACTGTTGAGCGTTATCATTTGCTTTTGCGAAGGTGGCAATAATCCGAGGCGTCTCGTTTCGCTTCTTACGCTTATTAACACGTACCTAACAGATTACTACCATTAATAACGTGATTCACCAGTAACATATCAAAAACTCACCAGCCAATGAGCAACTCTCCTTCACTGTGAACGGCACCCCTAGTAACGGCCTGTCCTTTATGAGCTGTTCAAAAGACCCATTTTTTTTTGCGTCTTCAATCTGTCTGTCAATCGCCTTAGCTTCATCAATCGCCGCTTCATACCGCTCTTCTACTACCGCATTTAGGAACGGATTGACTTCTTTAACACGGTTGATGTAGATTAATATTAATTCTTCGCTTGTTATCTGTAAGATTGAAAATATTTTAGTTAATAAGTGGTCAAGAATGATTCTATGTATACTAGAACTCAGAGGATGTTTTACCTGCGTTCATGCTTATTGCTCTGCGCTATTGTGTAGTAGCAAGATGATATATAGCCTATAGCATTCCTTAATAAACAGGCTATATAATTTTAAAATGTTTTTTTTTAAATGATTTTTTTTATATATTAAAGGGGAACTGGCGAACAGACGGGTCACCTGATGGAAAGTGACAACCACCGCCCATTGATACCTACAACTTAAGAGTCATAAGTGCGCTGCCTGCCTTTGAGGGTGATGAGGGATGAGGGGAGGAGAAAGAAGACAGGAGGATGAGGAGATTGAAAAAGTTGCTTCACAACCGGTTTTCTGTGAGGCCGTGGTATCGCACCGGTCGAGCCGGCCCATTCGTGCCTAAGCATGGCTCTACCACTGTCTGTAGTTTGAAGGCCTTAATTCTTTATGTTTCAATTTTCCTTTTACAATGTTGCATGTGCAGTACCTATTTATTCTGTTTGTAATATTACGTAACTAGTTAGTTAGCTCTGTCCTTTGATCTTTATTATATTGATAGTGTAAGGCACTGTCTTTTTTATATTATTATATCCGAATAAGTACAAGTTTTAGCGATATATAAACATATTGTATATAAGTGTATATACAGTGGGAGAGCCATACTTAGGCACAAATGGGCCTGCTAGACCGTAGTAATACCACGGGGTCTCACGGAAAACCGATAGACAAACAATTAATTACCGAGTTAGTGACGGACGGAGGATACCGCCGTTGAAGGACTATACTGTATAGTGACGGGTAACTTGAGGTGCATAAATATGAAATTTAATATGAATTTTTTATAGTGTTATCATATTGAAATCCTTGGGTAAGTGCTGCTGAAATAAATTAAATTTTGTTTTGCATAAGAGGCCTATTCATGCGATATACATATAAAAAGCCTACGAGATTCGCTTAGGGATAAGTTACGAAAAAAATACATAATAACTATATACAGCCTAACAATTTTATACAAATGTTGTGTGTATACAAAATTTTGGAAAAGAACAGAAATTGCGAGATACACAACGTTAATACTAGAAATAAGCAAAGGGTTGTAGTGCCCACCACTAGGCTCACAAGAATAAATAATTCATTTAATGGAAATTGTCTAAGATTTTATAACAAAATCCCAAGTAACTTGAACAGATTATTAATAAATAAGTTTAAAAATCACATAAAATGAAAGCTTAATTACAAAAGCGTATTATTCTATTAAAGATTATATAAATGACAAAAATGCTTGGAATTGAACTCTCTGTTACTTTTAGCTCTTAAGTTTGTTGGTACCTTTACTAATAGAGGTTACTATATTATATGTATGTCGTACTGAATATATTTAAATATAATCTATAATATAATTTTATTAATTTAAATTTTCCTATTGTATAATTTATTTGACGGTACGGTACACGCGCTGGTACAGTGACTTTCATCATCATCAAACGGAAGCTCCCTCGGAATAAAACCTTATCGAAAATTGACATGTAAAGTGATTACTTTAAGTTATCTCCAATTAGACAGGAGTAATAAAACTGACTCCACCTATGCTGAAGAATGAGAGACTTTTATTAGAAATTTTAGATAACGAAGAGGAAAAATGATTGAGTCCTTCAGCATAAGACACGATAACTTTTTCAGAATAGTGTAAGAAGAGATAAATAGGGAAAGAAAATTCGAGGCAGACGTAGGAAACAAAATCACTCAACAAATAAAAGAGAACGTAGTAAATTCTCAAATTGTCGAAGTAGTGAATTCTCAAAGTGCCAAACAGGGAATTAACAGGAATTGCTCTACAGACAAGAGCGTAGCTCTTAATTAGAAGAATAACTAGGACCTGCGGGAGATCATATTTTGTTTTTTATTGCTTTTATTTTTAATGAAGTTTGGAGTTGTTGTAAGTGATACTTAAAGAAGGAACCCAGAATTTAATAAAGATGAGGGAAGTATGCCTACACAAAAGACGGAAAACCGTGTCCCTTTATATAAAGTCTGTAAAAAATAGGAATAAAGGCCTGGAAATCCCTTAAATACTCCCGCGGACTTACGTGTTTATGAATCATAAGTAATATCCGTAATACTCGGTGGAATATTCCTATTTTTCAAAATAGGTATCACATGGAGCACGTAATGTACTTTTAAAAGAAAGCGTTTTTTTTAATATTTATATTCGATATCGTGATTGTATAATATACTAATAAATATTTACATTGGTCTATAAATAAAGAAAAGATAATGAAATTAAAATAAGGGCAAAAAATTTACAAACATGCATCGTAAAATTCGTCATCGAAAAAAGTTGCGTTTTACGAGGCAGACGGGAATCCCATTCAATGTCCGCAGCTTTCCCCGGACTTACATATAACAATATATGTATATACATATCCCACAACAACATAATAATATACATATATTTTACAAATTTATTATGTTGGTTTTTAATTAATTCAATATCCATTATTTGAGCTAAGTCTATTATTTTCTATTAGTTCACCTGTCTGTATATTTAATCTTTACATGACACATAACGCGTTTTACTTGTGAGTGAGAAGGACCAAAGTTTAATTAGCAAAATGTAGTTGTTCAATATACCTGTGCCTACCCCTTCAGCGATAAAGGTGTGAGTGCATGTGTGCATTCTGTGTCGTAGGTGCATGACAGTCAGGCTCAACCTGAGGTGTGAACCATATTAGCACTGTCATTAACCTTTATAATTTGTTATTGTTCTATTGTTTTATGTCACACATGGGTAATTGTGACTCAATTCAAATATTTTTATTTCATCTTCAAATTACATCATTCCGTATGAGTTATCTGTAAAATAAACTAACGCTAATTTTAGTCTTATAGAAAAGTAAAAAATATGTAGTAATGTAAAACTAAATGTTAAATTGGCGATGAGGTCAACAAATAAAACATACATATATAAACTTATGCCTTTTTCCCTTTGGGGTAGGTAGAGACAACAGCCTGTCGCTACACAAGTTAGTTTCGTAAAAAACAATATTATACGTTTGGTGGAGCGCCGTGAGATAACCTTAACTATGTGTGATAAAACAACTCTAAATGTCAACTCAAGTTTAAGAGTGAAATGAATAATAATCACACTGCGAAATCATACATACAGATTAATAGTTTTACATAATTGATCTATTTATTTTAATATACAGTTTACTCGCGTGTGAATTTCGGGGATGCCCGACTAGTTTCGGTCCCGATAGGAGACCTTTCACAAGGAGTACGTCGTCCAGCCGCGACGGTACCGCACGTTTTTATTCTAATAATTTATCTATATATTTGTAGTTAATATTTTACGTCTTAACTGCAAAATAAGTAAATAAGTACTTTTTAATGTTACCGCGAGCTAATGATATACCCACTTATTGCTCATTGTTTTTGTTTACTTAAAAGGTTTTTATAAACATACTCTGCATTCAAACATGTTAGTTATATGGGAAAGAATCAGTTGTGTTTTAACAAGATGATTTTAATAACTAAACGAAACCAATCAAATGAATAATATTTGATAACAAGTAAAACTGATGTAAATATCAATACGAATATTATAAATGCGAAAATAATTATATTCTGTGTGTTATCTTTTCATGGTTACAAGGCTGTTTTTTTATATTATATGATGAGAGATGAGGGTATGCGGGGAGGAGAAATAGACGGGATGAGGAGATGGGAACAGGGGCAGGAGGTCAGAGGAGAGGAATAAGGAGAGGGGAGTTGGGTCTCCGAAAACCTCACTAATTTCGTGGAAATGCAATGCAAGTGTTGCTTCACAACCGGTTTTCTGTGAGGCCGTAGTATCGCACCGGTCGAGCCGGCCCATTCGTGCCTAAGCATGGCTCTATCACCTAAAAATCACTTCAAACATTGGGGAAGGATAAAGGGCTATTTTTATAGATATACCATGCTGGCCGAACGCGAGACCAAATCTTTAGAACTGAGAGACTGAGAAGCGGGAGACGGGATAGGTTATCTGTCATTGATGATCACCAAGCAATAGGCTTACAATTTATTTAATAGCTTAGTACTGTAACATCCCAGCAACAATTTGTTTGTTTGTTTGAACGTGCTAATCTCAGAAACTTCTAATCCGATATGTAAAATTCTTTGTGCATTAGATAGCCCGTTTATTGAGAAAAGCTATAAAACATCACGCCATGATCGCTACATCTTTACTCAAATCTGAGGCATACGTCTTTTAAAAAAAACTGTCAATCAGACGTTATTAGTGACTGTACCACGAATCATCATCTTTTAAATTAATTGGTTGGTGCAATACGTTTTTATTTTTTTCATTTTCATAACATTTCTCTACCACACTTTAATTCACTGCTTACGCGCTACAGAAGCTAATGATGAACTAAACGGTACCCACTTACTTCTTCATTCCTAATAGCTTTTGCCAATTCAGTAGCACTCTTCAACAGTATTGGGTTGGTAGCAGGTGGTAGTCGTCTGTGATCACGAGCCCGGACCCAAAATAGTGGTGCCAGCAGGAAGTTCAGCACGCGGAGGAGTATTCCAACCAATTGTACGCCTACTTCCATTCTGTGGAAGATGATACAAGATTTAGATAATATTTTCGATTTGGCCCATGCAAAAAAATGTTCACGCCATATTTCTGTTCCGGGTAAGCAGTGAGTAGAATAACATTTGACACGATCCTGTCTTCTACATTTATCACAACTTTAAAAACCGCTCGGCAGCTACCATATAGCTATGAGATGGAAAAGAGGAGGAGGGTTGAGGGGAGGGGAAGGAGGAGAGAGGGAGTTGGACCTCCGGAAAACTCACAAGTTTTGGCGATATGCAACGCAAGCGTTACTTTACAAACAGTTTTCTGTGAGGGCGTGGTATAACTCCGGTCGAACCGAGCCTCTTCGTGCCCAAGCATGACTCTCCCACGGAAGGTATGTAAAACTATTAAAACTTTTCGTGACAGCCAAAATAAAAGAGTTTCATATACAATTTACAACAGTATAGATACGATTAAATCAATCTTTGTGATCAAAGGTTGAACATAGGATGCAATTCGCACATGTGCATAGCACAATAATTGTTGCCAATAGGGGATCCCCTCGACAATACTGATACACTTTGTTTTGCATTCAATTCGCACACAATTGCTGAATATGTTTAGCTCTTGCAATTTAAAGCATTCAACAACATGCCAATGGTAACGAATTAACTTATTCCTGATATGAAGAGCGATAGAGATCAGTCATTCGGTTGACAAATTATATTTGTAACTGATAAATCATAAAATTAGACTAGAATAGGAACGACTGCAATGAAAGGATATTGCATAAGATATCTTACCAGTTTTATTGACTTATTCTCAATTGCCCATTTATTTATTTACTAAGTGTTCCCTTAGTTTCATCTGCGTAATATTCTCACTGGTCTGCTCGCAAGAGTCGTAGTGTAAAATATTAAAGTCTTTATTCTGCTTAATAAATATTGTATCCAATAGAAAAATAAACATTAAAATGTAACGGATAGATGCGTAGAGATTAAAACATCATCCGTTTTATTAATGTAGATAGATAACACTATACAGTAGCTATTGAAGAGCTTTTGTGCTATCCACCTATCTACTAAAAAACCGTTAACAAACAGAGGAGAAATAGGTTCTGAATTGTGTGTTGTGTATTTTCTTTTTTTTTGTTTAATGACAACTCCAGCACTAGGATTAATTCCTGTGTTCGGGGGACACAAAGTGTTGTCCCGTGCGGGGATCGAACCCACAACACTCGGCGCGGCAGCGTGGCGAAGTGACCACTTAAACCGCTACGCCGTCCGACCAGACCGTGTATCGTACGATGTTGATGTTAAATGGTTCACATAGATCTATTATATAAGATTTAGCACTTTATTGGTTGACAGAGACTGTTCAATATTATTTTTTTTATTTGTACAGTAACACAACATACTTTTGTTACTTATTAAAACACTTCAACTTGTTTACGAACTTTTAGTTACGTGTCCTTACTGTAAAGTATATGTATATACATAATACACTCAAGCCTATACCACCGAAGAGATAAGCAGAGTCGTCTAAAATGCCCACTTTTTGCAGGGTATGCCAGTTGCCGCCATCCGGGCAATGTATGGCTGTTTAATCATGACTATGTACGTACTGACTATGTATGTATGTACTGTCTGATAGGTAACAGTCCGATCCACTATTCTATTCCATCAAGAACCACACTATTCTATTATGCTCCAACAAATGTATATATGAGTATTATGCCTGTATAAGAATACGTCATCTTAATGTTAGCTGTATAATAAATGCGATGAGATGTCGTATAATTACACTAAGTCTAAGAAGATTCAATGGTAACTTAGTATTCTAATTTCGAATACAGCTATTAGCCATGAGCTTGAGCTTGATTGATAGAGTTGTTTAAGTCTCAGAAACATAACGTTGTTGTTTTATTGTATGTATTCTTTTATCCCATTTGCACAGAAAGCAAAAAAGTGGTTGCGGGTTCAAACCCTACCCAGTACACTAACCGTCGTAAACCCACCCTTAATAATTAGATTAGTTAGGGCGGGTAACAAGAATACTAGTAATGTGTGACCCATGCTGCGAGTATGCTATTTTAAATAAATTAAAATAAATAAAATACGGGTGTGTCTTCATGAGAAAATTTTCGATAATTGAATAAAATGGAAAAATATTTGCTCTTACCTGTTGTAGCTTTATTTAGAGTACATTTAAATAAGATTTTTCTTTTTTTATAACATGGAGACAGGTTAACAGACGGGGCCCCTGACTAACAATTGCCGACTATGGACACCTGCTACTCAAGAGTCGTAAGTGCGCTGCCCGCCTTTGAGGGGGATGAAGGGTAGAGCGATGAGGAGATGGGAAAGAGGAGAGGGGCGATGAGAGGTGGGAAGAAGAGAGCGGGAGTTGCTCAGGAAACCTCACCAATTTCAGTGAAATGTAACTGAAATTGTTGTTGTTGCTTCAGACATGGTTTTCCGTGAGGCCGCGGTATCGTACTTGTCGAGCCGGCCCATTCGTGCCTAAGCATGGCTCTCCCACGGTGAAACTTGGGAAGAGCAAGTCAGTTTCCTGTACCTGAAACTCGAACTGGCTGTTGGCGGAAAATTTCAAGCCTTGTAACTGAAAACCTGTCAATTTAGTTAAGTCAATTTAATATCAATACATACGCTCATCTCCGTATCTTCGAAGCCGTAGGCATAAAACGCTCACATTTTACCATATAGAATTTGGTCCCACTATCGCAATATGGAGCTAGCGTTTTTGCTATCAATGGGGTACTTTAGTAATTAGTAATAGAAAATTGGTAGTATATTGATAGGAAAAGTGAAGAATATGAGAAGGCAATGGGATATATCTAAGTAAATGAGATCTAATAACATATAAATGAAGATATGAAACTAGGAATTTTAGGGCCTCACGAGATTGTAATCGATATTAAGTTAAAAGCCTATTACGATATAATCGATTATGTGGCTTTTATACGAGTTTATATGTAAATACGTCCACGTTATATGTTACAAGTAACAGAGCCTTGAAACTTGTACACAACAAATATTTAACAGAAACTCAAATTTATTCTAGTGAATAAGTACTTACGTTGTCACGAAATGACTTCATTTTCGGCTCTAATCCGCTACTTTCATAACGATTAGCAACACTGTGTAAACCACTGGTGTGGTAAAGAAGTATATGATCGTTCAGTTTAAATAAACCATTTTGATTTGATTTTATTTGGTTGAACTAAACAGCAATATTACATTACATACATATAATCTAAGCAGCGTGCGAGTGATGCAAATATTGTTGCTAGTATCCTTCAAATCAAATCAAATCAAAATAGTTTATTTCCACTGAACCAATCTGAGGTATTTTTGAATCGTCAAGAGAGGAAGTCGTTTAGAGTCAGTCAGTCATGATATGGAGAAGAACAAGCAAGAAACTCAAAGGACACTCCTTTTAAAATATTTTATATAAGTTTCTTGTAACAGTTCATAAGTGACCATAAAATAAAATAAGATATGTGAGGACAATGCAATACATCATTCTAGAAGATGACCAGCCCCGATCAACGGCACTCGTTCAAGAGCATGGCGCATGCGCCAGCAATTATCCATCTCATCCATATCAAAGGGAACCGAACGACCCGACCACGATTGGCAGGACTTCTAGGCGAGCATGACATACTCAGCACTGCCAGGAGACACAAAACGTAAACCAAATTATTGACTACACAGTTCTTATATGTACAACTCAAAAATTTATATTATTCATAATATACCTACAATGTAAACTACTTATGTCCATGTCGTATAAATAGTATTAGTCAGTAATAATAATTGAAAACATCAACAAATTAATATATATATATAAAAAATACACCAGTGAATTGCTCGCTTCTAACAACTCTTTCGAGCTATTTGTATGTAGGTATGTTATATGAAATTATAAGTATTAGAATGCCTCACTTACAGAGTAGCTATCAGAAAACTATGGCACTATAACATGTTTTATTAAACTGATTGGGAAAAAGAAAACAGCCCAAGTAAATGTTTGGTTCCTATAAACTCTTGCAAAACCATGTCTCTAATGCGTTGTCGACATTATGGTGCTATTGCAACCTAAAACACTAATAAAAATTAGCATACTAGTAATTGTGGTCTCTGGACGGATGTGCGACAGACACACACTCTGGACATTGTAGAGTACAGCAGAAATCTGCTGTACTCTACAACCTTCTTCCTTCGATAATACACTCATATCTCATATACTCATATAATAAACTCTACAATCTTTACCTTTATCTTTCTCCTCTTGTCTCTTGATCTTCGTCCTCTAGTCTCTTAATCGCTACTTATATTATAAAGGCGCAGAGTTTGTTTGAACGATCTAATTGACTGGCGTGGTGGTCTAGTAGTTAGTGACCCTGACTGCTAAGCCGGAGGTCGTGGGTTCGATTCCTACACTTATCAAAATAATTATTACACTTATTTAAATTGAAGTTATTTCATTTTGAAAAAATATATTTGCATTAGATGGCCTGTTTATAGAAAAAGGCTATAGGTTTTATATATTAGTGCTTCTGCACAATGGAACGGAGTAGTTATCATAAATGTCAACCAAATAGGCAGACTTCTCTACATAAAAGTATACTCGTATGTGTTATCGCCACATCAAAAACTAGTATTTTTTCAAGTTAAAGTATAAGTAACAACAATAGATAGATAAAACAGTACAATATTGAATCATATTAGTAAATAAACGAGATTATAGAAAGGTACAGCGGAAGTGTCGCCAATGGTAAACCCGGATAGTGACGGGGAATGGTGGGGCGATAAACGAGAAATGCTTTATAAGTGTTTTAATAGTTAGTTTAGGGCGGATCGATATGCGTATGAGTGACTTTTACAGTTTATAGCTATAGTTATGTGTTTTTTTCTTACATATCATCATCATCATTAGCCTATCGTCCACTGCCTACTACATAATATAATTTAAATTCAAATTCAAATGAAATATCTTTATAACATAAAATTCAAGAACAATTATTTAAAATCGTCTTATTTAAAAAATATTTAAATTTCCAGATAAATACACACTTTGTCACCGCAACTGTAGGTTGCCTTGTCAAATCTGAAATTAATATTTAAAATATGGAATAATTTTATACATGCCTGTGCTGATCTATGACCGCCCGTATCCAAATGGTTGAGCCTTATGAGAAGAAATCCGACAAACATACTCATGGCTACTCTTTTTTTTAATAATTACATATGTATAATCAAATTTAACGCTGGTGAATATCGAACCAGCGGAATCCCTAATGAAAGACGAGACTAAATATTTAATTCTCTATTTGCCATTTTATACCTTGAACCTGTGTAAAAAACATGACAGTAAAAGATTACGACCAATCTTGGTCCATTGCCAAGTTACAATGGGTTTGTTTACTGTAGTTTAATAGCTTGAGTAGTTGCAAACAATAAACAGAGGTACTAAAGAGGCAAAGGAAGTGGCAGTATATCCCACACCATATAGTAAAAAAAAAACTGTAATTTATCAGACAATATGTACTATCATTCAGTGCTTGGACGTCAATAGGCTTGTCCCCTTTAACGTAATTATGGCTGGCAAATACAGGGTGTTTGAGACGCTTCTGTGAGTGTTTTTTTTATGGTATAGGAAGGCAAACGAGTAGACTGGTCACCTCATGATAAGCGACTACCACAGCTAATCGACACTTGCAACTCAAAAGTCGCAAGTGCGTTGTCCTTTGATAGTAGGGAAGAAGGAGGAGGGGAAGAAAAAGTGGGTAGAGAAAGGGGGGAAGGGAAAGGGTAAAGGGGCTTGGACCTTCGGTAACCTCACTTCCACGGTAAACTACAATGCATGTATCGGTAACAAATGGTTTTTTTTTTGAGACCGTGATAATACTTCGGTTGAGACGGCCCACACGTGCCTAAGCGTGGATCTCCCACGTTAAATGTGTGTAGGTATGGTTATGTACTTAGTAATTACTAATTCTATATCACGCAAAAAACATACCTTCCAATATTAAGCGTTTCCTCACAGGCAGCTTATCTTTTCGGAAAGGTTTCTAAAGACAGAAACTTTCTATTTGATAGATAGATGAACAATGGTTAAAGTCGCGTTAACAGCTTAATATCTTATCATCCTTTATGATGTTTTAATAACTGGACACATGGCACATTATACTATACAATATAGTGTCAAAAATATTGACACATTAAGAAGGTTGTTGGCGAGCGGATAATTCTGTACGTGAACTACGTGATGTTGCTTACAATGGCACCATTACCCCAGATTGATCACGATTTGTTTGTCTTGCCAACATAGTGTTTACATGAATATTTAGTGGACTAAACGTTAGGAAATCTTTCTGAAACGGAAAACTACGGCAGTATTGAATAAAACATTTACAATCAAATGTGTATAAGGAAATTGTAAATCAAGGATTTTCATTAAAATTTATAACGTATGTATGTATGTATACTGACAGTATATTGCAAGGAGTTTTTAACGGGTACGCAGAGACAATAAGATGCCAACATTTCACTGCCACTTCTATATAGTAAGCCTATTCTAGCCATCAATTGGGTACTGTATATATACTGTCTGATAGAAACAGCCCATTAATTGCTCGCATTTAAGACACCCAGGGAAAAAAGGGCTGGCTCTATTCTACTCCACTGAGAACTACACAGCATCTAAGAAATACAGAACATACGACATAACTTTAAATTATTGTATAATTTTAATATATATCCATTTACTTACATCTATAACTATGATGGGCAGTCATCTCAAAAGCACACTTTTCAACCGACTTCAAAATGGAGGACGTTCTCAATTCGACTGAACTTTCATGATAGACGCATTGAATTTTTTTGATAGACGCATTGAAGTCGGTTGTCTACTTTTTAAAGTCCGATTATTGTAAAATATAGTTAAGTCTCACTTGCGTAATGAGCCAAGGCTAGACCTTTATACCAGCACAGAGATCCGAGATTTAAATTAAAGTCATTGAATTCACTAGAAACACGTTTCTATTGCTAACAGTTCCAAACCAATATCCAAACCTTAAATCAATTCAATATCTTCATCGATACGGCTACACACTAGTGCTAGATTCATTACCTTATTACGTTAAGAGAGATGCACATTCAAAAACCAAACTGAATGTGCATCTTTTGTAATTAATATTGTAATACAGAAGAGCCTGTTTGTTGAAAGCAACAGTTCAATCGATACATGGGTTCGATGACCTTCCTAGACCTTTGGGTTTACCTTCCAGAATGTTGGCCTCGATGTTCCACAGGTATGATAAAAACGATGCTATTTCTGCGCTTGTCCTTTGGCCTTTTAGAATGTGTAAGTGAAATAAATAACTTGCTGCCATGTTTCAGATATCATTAAAATGAATAATATTGCTTTTTTTTACATTTTTTATAGATTTTACATTTCTAAAAATAATGCGCCAAATGTCAAAATAACGTAACCTAATGTCTATGACAGGTTGCTTTTTTAATTCGTTGCTTTATGACTCAAAGCGTACACAAACACTACGATAGGTATAAGTAATCAATATTATCTATACTAATATTATAAAGCGGCAGAGTTTGTTTCTCAGAACCTGCTAATCGCAGCCACTACTAATCCGAATAGAAATGTTCTATTTACATTAGATAGCCCATTTATTGAGAATGGATTTGTCATCCTTCCTCAATGCAGTGAACACAATTGATCGGAGCTTCGTACTCTTTTTTTATATCTATAGGAGTTAAACTAGTAGAAGGATCACCTAATGCCAAGTGACCGCCGCCATCCATTGACATCTACAACTTCGGCTTTACATCTTTTATATTATTATTGGTTGCTACTTTTGTATTATTTCATAATAAAAGGGGACTGACAAACAAAGGGTCATCTAGTAAGTGACAATCGCCGTCTATGTACACCTGCAAAAGGAGAGGGGGAATGAGGGGAGGGGAAACAGGAGAGAGGGAATTGAGTGTCCGGAAACCTCACTTACTTTGTACTTCACAACTAGTTTTCTTTGAGGCCGTGGTATCGCACCGACGAGCCTAAGCATGGCTCTATAACCATAAAATGCTTTTGTGTCTGTAAACATAAAGCATGTATGTGTACTATGTAAATGTTCAAGTAGTAGCTAAAGACGTAATTAGAAAGAGAGTGTGTATTTTATAAATACAAATTTTGTTTACTACTACACCGATCGTGGTCACTGGTGTCTTGTGTGATAAAAGTTATATTCGTAGTTTGGTGAGTTATAACGGCCTATCTATTCACAGGAAGTAGAAAAAAAAAAAAAGGAAGTATAGAATATACGGTAATGGGTCACTAGTTACTACGAACTACTGCAATCTCAGTCCCGTTTTCTCACACGAGACGTGTGTTATCCTCCATCTCAGGGATCTGTTTCTACCTATTTGTCTTCTACGAAAATAATTTTCTTTAAAAACAACTAAATTCCTAAAAGGGTATAGCGTCAAACAGGCGGTCGGCTAAAACAATTCTATCTAAAGTTCAATTTACAATAAATCCCTAATTTTGAGACAAGGGTAGGAAAAAGATGGTGTTTTATAAGTATTCAAGTCTCTAGCGTGTGTATTTACGGATAAAAGTATGATACGCTCTTCATTAATATGCAGATAATTTCTTACTTGCTTTTTAATAATCGAAAACTTGTCGAAGCAAGAGCTATTACATAGCTTCAACTCCAAAACTATTGAAAGAATTACGAATAACTTTGCACAGAATTTAATAAAAATTAAATTTTTCCAAAATCCTAGCGGAGTGCCTTAAACTTATTCCAAAATATGTATTGAATTGAAATGTGTTTGGTGCCTAACGTGCTATACGTAGATTAGATAAAAGTAAACATATTCCCTCGAGGTATTGCACCCAGAAACCAAAAAAAGAAAAATAGGTTTAAGGTTACCCCCCCCCCCCCTTTTACCCCCGACCTCTTTTCCTTTCTCTTCCAGGGGATCACCCTCAAGCGCAAGAAGCGCACTTGTAATTCTCTCCGTGGGCTGCAGAAGTTACTATCAGATGACCCGTCTTCTCATTTGGCCCCTACATAAAAAAAAGAATAAGAAGACCCCCAGTTCCAATCTAGAGATTAATGGCAATAAAAACTTATTTTTTTATTTCATCTTATGCTGCTAGAATTGATAATGGACTACGCGTAGAGGACATCGTTGCGATACGTATTTAAAAGATAAATATTATACTTGTTTAGCAAACACCGATTCTACGTCTATATTTTTTTTTACATACACGAAAAATATTGCTGAAATGAGCAACTTCAGTACTAGCGCAGCCATTATTTGTTTTAAGATCGATTAGCGGCGCGCAGTCCGCATTATCGACTGTCCTGAGATCACCCAGTCTCTTGAGCCTCTGCAGCTGCGAAGAGATGTCGCCTCTATGGCAGTCCTCTATCGCCTACATCACGGGGAGTGTTCTGATGAGCTCTTCCAATTGGTCCCACCTTCTCCCTTCCTCTACAGGACTACACGTGCTGGCCTGAGGAGTCACCGTTTGTGCGTCGAAAATATACGTACCCGAACTAAACGGTTTGGCTCTTCCTTCTTGTGCCGATCGGTAAAAGCCTGGAATTCTCTACCAGCGCACGTGTTTCCTTCCTACTTTGATCCCGGGTCTTTTAAGCGGGGCGTGAAAAAGCATCTCTCCAGGCCGCCATAGTGTGGGTCACCATGCTGCATTGACTAGACATGCAATGAGGATGGTGACCATCACTCTTTGACTCCACCTATTGCTTTCCATCAGGCAAAGTGGAGTCACTATGGTAGGCTAATATATATATAAAAAAAAAATCTATTGAAACCTTATTTAGTGATAAACACAGAATGAGTTAGCTGAATGAGCAAAGTAACCCAATTCGAATAACATTTAATTTAACTGTAACGATGTCGTATATTCGTTAACATAATTTGGTACAAAAAAGATTTTCTCATGCATTTTTCTGAGGAGCTATAGACTCATTAAAAGCTCATACATTTTTTGATAGTAGTTAAACACATGGCATACCTAATATTATAAAACAATGCTTTATTAAATCTCAATTTATTCTAACATTAAAACGAGAATTCTTAAAAACGTAAGTACGTACTACTTATTCCATACTGAAACTCACACTTGGCATACCAAAATATGTGGCTACGTCACGTTCCATGCCTTGAATACTTAATTTTAATAGGCCAAATGTACAATTTGTACATAGCTTGTTTCATTACACGTATGACGTAAGTTCATAAAGTAACATTCATGCTTAAAATAACGAATTTTTTGTTGGTAAAAGGAAGGAATTACCATAAACCATTAAAGACGATGACCAATAATAAATTAAAACGCTTTCCACTGCGTAAAAGCTACTACAGAGTACATGATTATTTAAAGGGCAAATCAGAATATTTATTTATGTACGTAAGTCTGTGGTATATATAATTAACTATATACTAATTCATTATGTAAATATTATACATATAAGATATGAAAAATGTTTAAAATTTATTATAGAAGAATTTGGTAATGGTTTTAATTAATACTGCGCTCGGTTTACTGCAATAGGCTTTGCCCCTTGTTACGTAAGTGAGACTAAATTATGGTTGACAAAAAGTGTATGTATATGTTTGTAACTGTAGAGAAGTCATGTTAGCATGTGAGGATAGAACGACGTGGCCAACTGTTCTGTAGTTACGTATAAATTCAAAAACACCTGAAAAAAGGGAGAGTAGGGTCCCAAGAGCTCTATCGTAATGCACTATACTACATTCGAATCCGATGACAAATGTTCGTGTGATGAGTACGAGTATTTTTTCCGTGTCTGGGTGTGATTTATCTATAATATGTATGTATTTAGAAATATATAAGTATTTTTATCAGCAGTCTGATTACCATAGTACAAGCCCTTTTTTTTCGTGGGGAAATCCTCTTGGACTATCTTCCGCCGGGGGCATCAGCGGAGGGGTGTGCCGGAGCTGACCGGCTAAAACCCATCACTCCCTGCGGTAGTACAAGCCCTGCGTACGCTCTTTTCTTGAAGGTTTGACGATCGTATCGGTTCGGAAATACGGCAGGCGACAATTTGTTCCATAAGCTGGTTGTCCGAGGCAAAAAGTTTCTGGAGAAGCGCACAGTGGTGGAGTGCCAATCGTCCAGGTGATGGGGATGGATATTTTGTCACGTAGGACGATGGCGGAAACCTGCAGCTGGTATAAGTCCTTTCCATTTTCAATCTATTTAATAGTACAGAAAATATATGAGTTTAATTTCAGGCAGTCAGTTATCATGAATATAAAACACGAGCCAAATCAGAACTGTTTCTACTACAAGCTTCTGAGGATATAGATCGGCCTCGGTGGATTTTTAATTAATTTGTCCATTGTCATCTACTCTAAATTGAAAACGAAACTTAAAGGTATCGAAATTTTAATTTCTGGTTGGGTCCAATTGTATCCATTTTTATTATCTTTAGTTATATTTTCTGTGTAGTCTCAAAACTCATTCCTACGCTCATTAAAATTTGAACTTTTGTTTTCCACAGTTTCACCCAAATAATTTAATTCATTTCGACTTTGTTATTTAAAAAAAGGAATCTTCCCGTAGCCATTATCGTCCATTAATTAAAGACATACAATTGTTATTGGTATTGAATTATGCACCATGCGCAAAAACAAATCAAAACTATGTAGGTCAGGGACACCGGCGCAAGTGACAAGGAAGAGGAGCGAAATACTAAATCGAAAGAATGGCGTTATTTAAGAATTTAATAAACCGGCATAACAAACGCTATCCCTATTTAACATATCGATTTGTCTCATCACTAATCACATCCGTTGTGGTTAGAAAAAGTAATAACAGATATGTAGATTTACTTATCACATAATACAACGCAATGTCGATAATAATCGGTCGGTAATAACTTGGCAACCTGATATGTACTATTAAATACGTTAGTGTAAACACAAAATATGTTGTTTAGATAATTTCTTTGGATAGATAATACAATAACATGTTGAGTTATGTACATAATTATAATTTGTGTTTTTGAATATCTCTAGACGACACTTTGAACTCTTTGGTGAGAGAATTATTCAAAAATTAACAAGTTTGGAGTGCGGTAGAAAAGACCCATCGACTTACTCATTTATTCACCCTATAATTTACGCAATCCTAATGCCTCTTATGATATAAAATAAATACATGCAAGTCGACTTAGCAACCTATTCACGCTTGGTACGAAAATATGGCAAGGTCACTAAAGATGGCCGCGGAAGAATGTCGTGTTCCCGCGGCCCTCGGCAGCAGGTGCGAGGAAGGAACACCGTGGTGGTTTTAGCCGGTCAAGTCCGGCACACCCCTCCGCTGATGCCTCCGGCGGAGGATAGTCCATGATGAACTCCCCACGTAAAAAAAAATGGGTCACTAAAGATGCAGCACGACGTGATAAGTAGGTGGATATAATAAAGTGGTAGAGCCTAAGGATGGCTCTACCACTTTTTTACCACGAATGGTCCGACTCAACCACTGCAATACCATGGCCTCACAGAAAACCGGTTGTGAAATAACGCTCGAGTTGCATTTAACGAAATTTGTAAGGTTTCCTGAGGCCCAACTCCCCTTCTCCTCTGCAATAATCCTCGCTTCCCCCATCCCTCATCAACCTCGCGCACTGAACAACTCTTGAGTTTGCTTGCTTTTTGTAGGTAAAGATTTAAACAGGGTAGATTATTCCCATTTTTGATGAATTGCTCTTTCTTTAAACTTAGTAATGAGTGTCATATAGTCTTCTTGGGACTATAATATACATTTTCAGGACGAAGCTCATTCTGAAAAGTCGGTGGAACCTTTAGTAGAAGACAGTATTATTGTGGATGGTGTGTGTACAAAATGTGAAAAATTTAATGTACAATAAATAACTGAAAAACAAATGCAGCTAAGCTGAAATAAATATTTTAAATCATTTTATTAAAAATTACCTGAAAAAAATCACACAGTATTGTTTACTTTAAAATGTTTAGTGATTTCAAAGCTACGTCTTCTAGGTTCTCGCTCTAGGTTTGTTTCTCTAGTTTTGTATAACTGAATGGTTCTGCCATTATCTTAAGAAAAAACTTTAAATACCCATGATTTACATGCATCCTTTTAAATATTAGTCTTAGTAGTAATTTAAAATTCAAAAGGATTTGCTGAAAAAATAAGTATTAAAATAAAATGAACGAAATTAATAACAGCTTTATATGTGAACAGGCGGGTGGACATTGGACAATGCAAAATTTAAAATTCTTTACAGCAGTAACAATGTATAAGAGGTTATACAAGATATGTAATCTTACAAATTAAACAATTAAATTGACAAATGAGTATACACGTTTATACAATAATTATTTAAAATAAATATAGGCTGTTTCATTCTCGTTCCATCGTATAAATATTAATTCATTCATTTGCATTTATTAATTCATTCATTCATTTATTATTGGGTGTCATACAAGGCAACTAAGGAATCGGACTGTTATCTATCAGACAGTATGTATACAGTCATAGTGCCCGGGTGACGACAATTTACTTGCCTCCTATTACGTTAATAGGACCGAAAACTCATGGGCAAAATGTGGGTGTTTAATAAACCTCTACCTATACCTTCGCGAATGCGGGAGCCTATGAATGTATTTACATATGTATACTTTTAAATTTAAATTTCAAAGTATTTTAAAAGCCCGGTTGAAGGCAATAATCTTGCCCCTTATTACGTTAGCGGGAATTAATTATAATTGGCAAAAAGTGGTTGTTGAATACATCTCTGCCTCCACGTTAGGGGATACACGCTTGAGCGTATGAATGTATGTGTCTAATTATGTACATATGCCATTGTTCAAGTTCGAGCTATGCTTAGTTTAGGACTAGGTATCGTTATGTTATATGTATAAAGTAGAATGATATCACAGATTTTAATACTATAAAAATACTGTTAGAAACCTTCTCTATAACCCATGTTGATTACATACCGCACTGACGCTTTATATGGGGATGCTAATTGAAAGGTAAACATTTTTTTATGTAGATATTTTAAGACTTAGACATTAAAGTTTGCGGAAGAATGAAGCTAAATACACATACAGGCCCATGGTTGAAACTGGTCAGAAGTAATTGTTGTGTATTTTAAGGAATACATGGACAGAGAACACTTAATTTGTACAGTTACAGAAGAAGAATCATACAAATACATTTGTCAATTTGAAGAAAGGGTGGCCTTATCGCTTAATGCAATCTCTTTCAGGCAACCTTAGGATGGATTAAAATGTTTCGGAGTGACAGTGGCAGTTGTAAGTGTATATCAAATATAAGGAAAACTAAATAATTACTAATTGTTTACTATAATAATATAAATATTCTACACATTGATGGATAATATTCATGACCCATTTTTTGAAAATAAGACACAGACTATTCAATGTGTATACTAATAGAGCAAGAACCCACGACGGCCAGACCTTCGTTATTTTATAGAAGTTGAAAGTTTTTCTGTGCATGTCCCCTATACAGGTAAGAACGACCAGCGACTATAGAGTTTGGGTTGTGTTTGCAAACTTTTGGGCAGGTAACAGGTGGTAAAGGTGTAAAAAATAGTACCTAAAATTCATTTAAGTATAAAGTTAATTTTTTTAATATTTTCTCGGGGATAACTTTAGAAATCTTGTCATCCACTTATGACAGTTGCTACCCCCTGCCAGACACCCCTACACTTTAATAAATTATAATTATACTTTCGTTATACTGTAAAAGCTAAACATTATATATGTTACAGTTTTAATAGTTTTTAGATCCTGCCAGACCACATTAAATAAAACCTCATCCAGCATTCCTTACTCGTCTTTTAATTAATAAAAAGGTAGCGGCAGCATCATTTCGTAGTATTGATTTATAAATAATTAATAATTAATTCATATACACCTATTATTTACTAATTTGTACTTTTTAAGTCAGGCGATTCACACGGTAGCGTTGCAAAAAATTACATTTAATTATTCATTATCAACAGTGGTAGAGCCATGCTAATCACGAATGGGCCGGCCCGACCGGTGCGATACCACGGCCTCACAGAAAACCGGTTGTGAAGTAACGCTTGCGTTGCCTTTCTCCGAAATGAGTGAGGTTTCCGGAGGCCAAACTCCCCCTCTCCCCTCATCTCCTTTCTCCTCATCCCCCCTCTCTTCTTTCCGCACCCTGCACCCCCATCCCTCATCAACCTCAAAGGCGGGCAGCGCACTTGCGACTCTTGAGATGCGGGTGTCCATGGACGGCGGCTGTCACTTACCATCAGGTGACCTGTCTGTTCGACTGTCCCCCTATAGTATAAAAAAAAAAATTGAAAGCGACACCTGTTAAGTAAGTACTTACTTTTATTATAATCCTTATTATACACAACACTCAAGTATGATTAATCGAAAATTATATAAACGAAGGATTGCGAAAAGCGCGGGAATTGACACAGGCGATACGCGCGCTCACTGCTCGATGGTGCGTAAAACACTAACGTTGAACGTTGGTTTGGTGTCTCACCAAAGAGGTCGCAAATTGAATGTGATTGGAAAACTCGAGGGAAATGTTCACTTGATGGAACAAAGGTTGACAGGTTGCTTAGGTATAATGTTTTACTCATTAAGTTACGTATTCTATCTATAAAATGGTGGCAACTGGCTAGGGCTATTAGTAAACTTAATCATTTCAGTATCAGTTACACAGTTAAGGTTTAGCCGCCAAATGTTAAAAATATAACCTTTTTAATTTTGTGTAGTAAATTTATTTTAATAAGAAAAATTTTAAGCTGCACTATAAAAAAAAAATACAAATATTTTGTGTGCCGTTGTTTTTCTAGTTTCATTAATTTAATTAATTTTTCTTAAAATAAAAACAATGTATTCCTCTTCTACCTCGCACTAATAAATGTACAAGGCCGGCCTTCACCATCAGTCCAAGTCAATATTTGTAGGTACACTACGCACGTACGAGCGAATGACACAATAACTAGCACTTAGGCAACAATTCCACTATTTCCTGATTCCATATTCACTGGCTATAATCGTAGATATAGGTACGCACATAGTTTCCGGCTGTGTCTTCTTATGGACTATTTTCATTTGTTCGTCAACGATGTCGGTTATATGCTTTTGTGACGGATGAAATGAAAAGTTATCTTTAAGTGGCAGTTATTGTAGGCAGGAGGTAGATACATATATAGATGACAGACTGCGAGAAATAAAAATATTTTACTGAACAATGATATTGATTATTCTTAAAAATTCTTCACCAATAAACAAACGTAACAGGAGTCATAAAAACTGAACAAAAAGACTAAGACTAATAACAATAACACAAAATGAAGTTAACGATGGCAGAAAGGCATGAAAAAAAGATTACTATTAGATTTAGCGTTTCAACGAATAAAGAAAATGTAAACATCTTAAAGGAAACACATTTTAAAAAGTTACAGTGAACAGGTCATCAGCATTTAAGTTCTTTAATGACAATAAAAATAATAATAATCCAGAATATAAAACAGTAAACCTTGTTTATAAATGAAAATTATGGAAATGAAATATAAATGCTAACGTAAATGGTACTTATCACAATTGCTTCGTAAATTTAAATTACAAAAGAACAGCGATCCTGCGAACCTTTGCAATTAACATATTTTCTGAAAACAGTTCAAATAATGCAAGGATTAACAAGGACTACAATAGGTACAGGGTTATTTTCATTGCACCTTTTTTTTAAACGAGTAAAATACGAGCTATTCAAAAGTAGAAGCTTTTAGTTACACAGACAACTATCTATATATACATATGTATTTGTTATCGTGACACGATTTCGGATTTTGTAGTGATACGAAATCTTATCCTACTGTTCAGTCGGTTCAAATTATCGAAATTCTCTAAACTGTAAATTAAAAAGAACCATAAAGAATAGTTTAGCACCAAAATCTATTTTGTTGACTGTTATTTTATTTAGACAGTTCTCAAATATTATTGGTTTATTTTATTAGCCCTATAGACAAACTGTAAGGCGTCTAGGTGAGGTCTGAGTCTGAGGGTATTGTCAAGTACAATATAGCCGCTCCAGGGATCTAGACAGTTCTGTAGACGGATAATATTGACGGTTGAACTGTGTGGTCACAGTCGAGTTGATATAAAGCGTTGCATTTTTATGTATCACATAAAATCGTTGTATTTGATGAGACGGTAAATGTCAGACTATAATTTGCTAATTTTGTGAAAAAATATTATTTTTATACAAAATGTAAACAATACAGAATTCAATGATATTTAGGTTTTTCACGTAAGTACTTTTTACTTTATCAAATGTCGAAGATAAAGAACTTACCGTTTTGGATCTTCGACCTGTTATTCTTTACTTTGAAATGCAAAAAACCAAAAAAATTATGAATAATATTTTTTCGGAGTATTGTAAAGTCCAGCTATTGTTTTTAATGTTGTTTGAGAACACTTTAACACATAGAGCTTGTAACGTCATCCTCGACTGACGGTTCCTGGAAGCATCCGTCCTAGGGTATACCCAGGTCCCTTGTAATAGACCCACTTGTGAAAAAAATCCTCGTCTGACTACAAATTAAGCGCGTTAAATCTCTTTTACTTTAATTTATCTTTAACAGCTAGTAGGCAGATGTATTATATTATGCACAGAAAAATAGCTTTAATTTAATATAAAAATAATGAATAAACGCTATGAACGTATTAATCTATATATATATATATATATATGTAAGAGATTTCCACCGATATATTGACTCATCACGATATCTCTGGAACCATAAGGCGTAGAGACTTGAAATTTGGTAGGAATATTTCTTTCACCGAGTAGAGGTCAGCTAAGAACGGGTTTACAAAATTCCACCCACAAGGGGTGTTGCGGGGGTGTCAACAGGTGTGTTAGTGTATTACTTGTTTACACCTGGCTGCGAATAAGTTACGAGTGCGCTACTGCAACCATGACTTTTCAAGTTCTTTAAATATATTGCTGTGAAGTGGATTATAGTATACTGTTATAACAAGTGAAAGTATTTTTTTTTTGGAAAAAGTCTGTTATAATATATTCTAATTATAAATACGGCCATATTTTGATTGGCACCTCCACAAAAATATATTCCTAGAAATTATACATAAAAAAAAGATTTTGATTAGATATACATATACTCGATGAACGTTGCAATCTAGTAGCCGGATCTCAGACTACTCGGCAGGCATTACCACTTCACCGTACTTATTCTGATCTTATCAAAAACTGGCATATTTCAGGTTTAAGCTCATCGTGGTAGAGCCATGCTTAGGCACGAATGGGCCAGCTCGACCCCTGCGATACCACGGCCTCACAGAAAACCTGTTGTGAAGTAATGCTTGTGTTGCATGTCCCTGATATTAGTTAGGTTTCCGGAGGCACAAGTCTCGCTCTCCTCTTTTTCCTTCCCCTCATCCCCCTCTCCGCCTTCCACTATCCCGATAAATAATAATTAACCTCAAAGACGGGCAGCGCACTTACTACTCTTGAGTTGAAGGTGTCCATGGACGGCGGATGTCACTAACCATCAGGTGACCCGCCTGTTCGTCTGTCCCCCTATATAACAAAAAAAATAAAAAAAAAGGAACGTGGGAAGAAGGAACAGAAACAGAGGAAGCTGGAATTGTATGTGGGCTACATACAATTCTAGCTTCCTCTGTTTCTGTTTATTTTGTATCCTCTTTGTATCCTCTTCTCTGTTTATTTACTTTTTCGGAAACCATCATCGACCTAAAATACCCAAGATTAAGGACAAGGAGTTAATAACTAACTCTCGAGTGTTCAATGTTTTCAAAAATCTTTAATACTGCGACTGCGACACAGGATACATAATACCCGCTGGTTGCTACTCAATATTACATGACAACAATATGAACCTTAAAACATGTATAAACGATGAACACATAGAATATATTATATGACATTATTCTATTATTATATTTTATTATTCTCTTTTTGAACTGGTCAAACAGTTCAAGATTCTCAGTGCTACTGAATTTATTTTTGTGTGTAATATCTCCTCCGTTTGTGAATCGATTTCGTAAATTTCTATTTTAATTGAAAGAGTAGTACTCGAGCGAACCTCGAGTCTACTCTTTTCATTTTATTTGTCATTTAAAAACATTATTCTTCCTCTTAGGTGAAAAATTAAGGTGTGAGAAATACAACCAATTATAATTTATCATGATATTAAATTCTGTATATACTTTTTCAAAGTTAATTATCATTAAATATAATATCAACATCAACATCCCTGACCTACAAACATTTTGATGTAACAGTAATGTATCACGTATAATGAAGTTATAAAAGCGAGTGCTCCCGCTAGCTAACCAATTTCGGGTCAGGTGGTAATTGCTTATTAAGGCCTCGTACAGTGTCGGGTTGTTGTCAAATTAGAAGGAGTACCCGTATGTATGTATAGATGTCTTGAATAACTTAGTTACAAGATCTGCAATCTGCAAGGGCTAATATTCGTGTAAAATAAAATTTCTTTCGCGACATTTACAATTGTAAAGATAATACAAAGCTTACTACTTCATATATTTGAAAAAGAAATTAACAAAGAGTACCTTTTATTAATTTCTGTTTCAAATATACGAAGATAATTACAAACAAGTTTTTTTCTAATCCAAAGGTTTTCTCTATTGTACAAAAAACCATTTATCATAGTTAAGGTTTTATTTTAGACTGTATGTATCTTTTTCTTTATGTATGTCAAGTGACTTTTCCGCCAACTGTGGCGTCAACGAAAACCAATTTCTTCTCTTTTTTATTTGAAAGTGAATCAGGATTTGGTTATGGGTACCAGGCAAATTACAAATAAATTTTTGAATCGCACGTTTTTAATTACGTTACGCACGTTCAATCGAAAGTATTGCGTATAATTATTGATAAGCCGTATTGAAGGCAGATTCTTTTTTTAAGTTATTAAAATACCTCCAAACCGCCGTAGACCACCAAGTCGTGCTAATGTTGTCAATGCAAGAATCTGACAAATATATGTAATTTAAGTAAATGTTGAAGCATAATTTTTATTTGTGTAAATAGTCACTTAAATTTGTACACAATTAAAGAGATGTCTCTCAGGGGCTATGGTAGGCCATATAAATATATATAACCAAGTCAAAGCGCCTATCATAATGAATCGTTAAAAGATGCCTGCCAAAGGTCGCTCCACTCCCCCTTAATAAAGGTCTCTCAAAAGGATCGAAACTAGTCGGGCATCAACGAATACACACGTAAGTAAAACTTCGTAAAGGCTCATTCGTAACTTAACGTAATTAATGGTTTGGAGTAACTGAAGAATTATTCAGTTACTCCAAACCATTAATTAGTACCACTTTCCACCATATCTAGCTCAAGATAAGATATGAAAAGAAAAAAACATTGTTAGTTCCAATTAAATTTAGGCCTGCCCTCGGTTTGGCTTTGATCCCATCCCAAACCTGACTTATTACTTACTTACTTATTGACAAAGGACCTAGACCTACCAGATATAAGAGTATACTGTATTGACCAAAAAAAAAATTAAAGCATACAAAAAATACACACAGTCACACATAGAACCTCCTTGGTTTTAAGTCGGTTTAAAATGTTACTTTAGCAGTCCTGAATAATTCCTTCACGGCTACAGTAAACAACCTTCTGCACGGCTACAGTATTGGGTAAGTTACCATACCGCCTCCGACATTTCTTTGATTTAATATTCAATGTTTATTGTTATTCCACATGTAACAGATGGATGGTAAAGTCAAAAATATGTGTATCTGGACCAAAACCCATTAAGGTACATGTCAGACAGAGCGAGTGCATTAAATGGAAGTATTTACATTAAGTAGAGGCCATATAGTTGCGTATGAAATATAAAGCTACCCGGGTATAGATACTAGGTACTGAGGATTACCATGCTCATCAAACGTGGCAGATTTTGAGACTCTGATGGAATCTAATACCAATATATGAACTATCTCACAAATTTCATTATGGTCAATTTAGTTTGCAACTCACGTACGTAAAGAGAAGAAATTCCATGTATAGAACCGCTTTTATTTACGCGCGTCGCATCAACGTCAGAAATATTAATACTCGATGCCAAAATACGTCGCTACGCATTTTCGTATTAAGTTAGTATCTTATACACAAAGCAGATGAACACATCAAGACTATTGTTATGTAGATAACACAATAAGCTCAAAAATCTACAATCTATGGTACGTCATATAGAGTAACCCGTCGTTTGAGAAACTAGTCAGCCATAAACGATAGTAATATATAAGGCGCACAACCAGCCTGTAGAACAAATTGTCGCCTGCCGTATTTTCGGACTGATACGACCTTCAAAACTTCAAGACAAGAGCGTACTCCTACCTAAAAGGCTGGCAACGCACTTGAGTTGCGGGTGTCTATTGGCGGCGTTAGTCACTTACCATCAGGTGACCCGTCTGTTCGTTTGTCAGTCATATTTGAATTATAGATATATTAGTAAGAGTATTTACTGACGAAATTTTCAATCGAAAAACATCACGCTGTGACCTTTAGGAGCGGGACAGTGCCCCTACATTCAGGTGGAACTACGGGGAACGATTAGAATTACAATTTGAATTTCACAAAAACAGAAGTTTGATAAATACATAGATAGATAGATAACAACTTTATCTATACAACACAGAATAAGAATGATACCCACAGAAGTAATAATTGGGAAAGGTCTTTAGAGATATGGTTTCCTATTGAAGATGATTTAATGTAATGAATGTAATGGAGACAATAGCCCGCCTTTTACTTCTGTCCTTACTTGACTTACGAGTTTCCTCTACTGTCAATCAAATCAGTCATCATCAATCAAACCATTCATGCAAACCTGACGGATACGAGTACTTTAGACCCGCCCTTTCATTAAAACATCCAATTTGATCAGTGCTTTTTTTGCTATATCATTCGATAGACGAACAGATGGAATGGATGGGGTCACTTGATGGTAAGTGACAACCACCACCCATGGATTGCTTGGGCAACGTAGCACCGTAGACCGGATTTGATTTCTTTTTGGTTAATATGTCTCTTAAGCAAAAGTATTTTTAGTTATAATTCAAGAAAATGTATTTTAGCAGGTTTTTAAAGCATAGGAGGCAAAACGAGCATATGGGTCATCTGATGGTGACTACCACCGCCCATAGACACCTGCACCACAATAGGTTGCCTCAGGCTCAGTCACCTGATGGTAAGTGATAACACCTTCCATGGAGACCTGCAACTCAAGAGTCGTAATTGCACTGCCCGCCTTTGAGGGGGGGAGGGATGGGTGATGCAGGGAAGGAAAAGAAGAGGGGGGTTGAGGAGATGGGAAAGAGGAGGATTTTCTGTGAGGCCGTGGTAGCGCACCCGTCAAGCCGGCCCATTCGTGCTTAAGCTTGGCTCTACCGCTGTTAAAGGGGTTGGCCCCTACTTGTCTAGACATAGATCTGCTATTAAGATCATCATCTTTTTTTTGTTTAAATAGATTTTGGGACTATTTGAGACAATACCTTTTATAATTATTCTTATCTACATAATACCAGCCATCTTTTACCTTTTCTTGTAAACAGCGCTAAAAACTTTTTAACTAATTTAATTTAAAAAAAGAACCCAAATAATTAAAATAAAATAATCGCAGAGGCTAATACTAGAGACAGAAAAAACTAAAAAAAGAGTTAAAATAAATAAATAAAACAATAGGTCTTGTTAAACATTTGCAGCACTTTTACTAAATATGCCTAAACCATACAATAATTTTCACTTACCTTCTTATTTCCTTTGATTTGAATGCACAATCAATACCTGCAAGATAACGATCAGCATAAAAAAACACAAAAAAACATTGCTATTACACAAAGGTGAGGCGCTTCAAAATATATACGTACTTGTCTCAGCACATTTTAAGTGACTATCGGATTATTACAACTGTCTTGCAGCACATATTTTCTAATATAAAACACTGATTTTAAACAAAACAACATGTTTCCTAACAGTAGCGCCTACTTTTTATTCAGTCCATCAATCAATCTTATTTTTACGCTCCATTTTAGACATCTTTGTCTGGCCATAATGTATTGACCTTTATGAAAATGTCAACAGCAACAGTCTTGCGTAGAATGTAGCGCAGATGACAGCTAAGGAGCGTTCGGAAACCAAATATGTAATATCTATTTTCGGTTTCATGGAATATTTTAGGTGGATAATTGTTCTGCTTCTGTTCAACAAGTAGGTTGATAACTCATCAATTGTCACAATAGTTGACACATCCATCATTTTCTACCGCGACTGTAATTTATGTTGGTATTTAGGCTTTCTTTCTAATTGTATTTTACTATTGCTAAACCTTTTTTTGTTTGTTCCAAAGTGGAGAATGAGAAAGCAAGTATTGTAATATGTATCTGGTAATTTAAAAGAGTGGTCATAAGTTTGTTTGCCCGGTTTCTTCTCAAGGCTCAACCATTTGGAAACAGGTTATATATCAACACAGGCAGGTATTTAATCATTTTATCTCTTTAATATTAATTTCGCATTTAACGAGGCAACCTATAGTCGCGGGGACGTTGTGTGTATTGATCGATAACTTTAAATATTTTTAGATAAGACGAAGGGCAACGCCGCCAGCTTCATGGGTACGTTTGGTCGAGGGGACGCGTTTTTATAAATTAATTTTAGATTTAAGTTTTTATATTAAATTAAACTCAAATATATCGAAAAAAAATATATAATTATATATTGTACTCATTGCTGGATAAGACGATTTCAAATAATTGTTCAACAATTTTATGAAATAAAGATATTTCATTTGAACTTGAAGGAAGGTTTTTATTCTCCAGTTTGCAGCAAACACAGTTCCTCAAGAATGTTTTAGAATCCACTTTATTTGTTACTATATAGTACTATTGTCACTACTTTTTTTTAAATAGATAGGCCTACTATTATTTTCCTTCTTCTTATATAAGTATAATTTTTGTTCTTATATTTATTTTGTGCTACTTAACACTCAACTGCTATTAAACTGCAGCCATTTGGCCAATTCCTTGTTTTCTTTGATTTTATGGGATTCATCTGTTTCGACTTTTCTCTAGTACCTCCCATGCTTAGATTGTTTATTTAATTATTTCTAAGTTTCGTTAGCAGTACTCACAATAAATCTCTGTTTTAATCTCTCTAAAGAAGTCTGTATAAACAAATATGTATGTCTGTAAACTGTTTACAGTAAAGGTTTTGGTTACAAATAAAAGACAACATTTTTCGAAATATTTATTTCCACTTGTAAAAACTGTACAAGTCCTAACAAACTTATAAATAAACATTACATATGGACTTTGCATGGCACTGACGATAAAGCCACAACTTTCAACATGTTTGATTGTACTCCTACAAAACATCCCAACATTACAACACTTCACCTAAAAACTTCAGTCATTTATTAAAATTGTTATTAAAATGTGATAAGGTCAAAAATTGTTTATAAAAGTTAATAGTTCTAATGATTCATGGCTCGTCCTTCATAAAATTAAATAAAACTAGTATTCATAATATTTCAAACAAAAGGAGCACATGTCGTGGATCCTTTCTTAGAAAAGTTATAATAACAAATGTTTTAATCGTCAGTGTTGCCTAATTATTTTTATATAACGCTGGCAACAAAAAAACATGATGGGAAGTTGATTTTTCAAAAATGGAACACAATTCAAACCATCTTAATCTAAAAATATGGGATTAAATTGTAAAATATATAAATTATATACAGTTTCGAAGCACCTTATTTGACACAGGTTTTAGTTAATATCAACGTTTGTTCTGGGCACAAGGAGTCCGGTTCAGATGTTAATCACGTTTATTAACTGAAGGCATTTAGAGAGAAATAGAAAAATATCAACAATTCAAGTTATGTGCAAACAACAATCTTGATTTCTAAATGTTTTCAGTCAATAACGATTCTGATTTTTAGTATAATCTTATTATAAATTTAGTAATCCGGTTCTAATACAGTTAAATTTAACAAAAAACCATGTAAACCTACTTAAATAAATGTTGATTTGAAAAAGCTACATATTCAATTAATTTATTTCCTATGTTATTATAATTATTAACAGATAAGATAAATTGGAGTCAACAAAGAAAAATTCAAAATGATTTTATATACATTATAAAACTTAACTTGTTACAAATGATTATATGTGACTTCGCTTTGAAAATGCAATCAAATTGTAATGAAATGCGTAGATGGAAATGTTTAACAATATCATGACACTGCGAAGTGGAACAACAAGAAAGACTTTATTGTTAAGGCTTTAAGGTTTAATATCCTACATCAATATTTTTGTTCTTTAGCGTGTAGAAAATAAGCGTTAATTTCAAAACATAGTTATAATTATATTTTAAAGAGAATATTATAATTGAAAGAGAACAATTGCAGTTTTTTCTTCATAGTTCATGGGCTATTAAAATTATAATACTGAAAAAAAAAAGTTGAAATATTAACTCGAATTATTAATTATAGCATTTAATTATTCAATATTTTTTTAAGGTCACTTTAAATTTTTAAAATATTATTACGTGAGCAATTTGATTTGTAAATGTATTGTTTATATTATACACTGTAATAATCGAACGATTATTGTCATATATTAAGGTGTTAATGATTTTCGAGACATTGACCACGTGATACAATATCTATATTGATATGATCGTATCGAGATAATAATAAGTCGTGGTGAATACAAGTGACGTGTCACAGCGAATAATTACAGAATATCTTTTACCCTTCACCGAGCGGACTGTAACTCGGAGAAATAATACATCGTATATACAAAACGTTAGATGTTAAATGGTTACGATTTATAATAATTCGTTGTAATACAAAACAGAAAAATAAATAAATAAAATATAATCTATTAACATTCAACAACTAAACTAAGTTATAAACATTATATTTTGAGTAATCGTTAACTAAAATGAAACGCAGTGTGATTAATTAATAAAATCATACGATAGACAGTTCGTGTTAGCGGTAAGAACACTGAGTGGTCGTAGCACTCACGGATAGTGGTCGTCGTGGTCGTAGCTGTGCTATGGCGTAGAGCGGCCGTGGTCTGCGGTGTTCGTAGCGGCTACGCTTCATATTGGCCGCGTGAAGTTCGCGGGGAACATGCCCTTTTCATTGGTCGTTTCTTTTATACCCATCAGCCAGCCTTCCTCCTGTAAGTGGGGTTAAGTGGATATATTTTATTTATTTGTTATTAAGTCCTGATAACATAATTATTATATTAGTAGAGCATACAATAATATTAAATAGTTGTTAAATTTTATAAAACAGTTTGTGCTCTAGTCGTATTTTTTTTATTATAGCGAAAGTGGGCTTCTTTGTTCGTTACTATTTTAATGACGTCACTGAGCTTTCGTGAAAATTTAGTAAATTTAATTTCGTGAAAATAAGATTTTTACAATTTTTTTCGCGAGCGGAGCCCAGGGGCCAGCTATAAGCATAGACGTACGTTACTTATTTAAATGTAGCTTGTCCTGAAATAGTAACGTATGGACATACAGTCAGAGTTACTTACACATTTATGATATTAGGATAATGAACACCTACCTACATACACATACGGTAGGACTAAACGCCAACATTTTGTCAACTATAAATTAGTCCCACTTATGTAATAAGGGGAAAGCCCTTTGCCGACAACGGGACGTGACGACACACATATGACAGGCAAGTATAACGAGTCGTACCTGTTCGTCGGGGTCGTCGTACTCTACGACGCGTATGACCTCGCCGACGTCGAAGCTGAGCTCGTCGGAATCTTCGCGCGTGTAGCGGTACGTGGCTCGCACGCGGTACAGCGTGCCCGCCGGCAGCCCCGACAGCGTCGCCCCTGACACAAACACACACATCTTACCACTTTCTTACACAACGCCTTCTCAAAATGTCAGACAGTTCGAAGAAATGTAATACTTATTAGGTGGTCCGGTTAATTCCAGTTAACATAAGAATATAATTTCACCTAAATTATAATAATAAATTAATAATTATAAATAATATATATAAGTTATAAATAATAAATATATTCAATGTTACATCAAGGTGTAAACAAATTTTCGAAGCGATGTGTAACCAAAAAAAATATCATTGAGTTTGAAGAAACTGACAAAAATAGGGAAATACATTTCTAAATAAGTTATCACGATTTTCGTGTCGATATCAACCCTTTTAAATATTGACTTTCCATTTACAAAAAATCTGCATATTCCACCAACATTAATGGCCGCCTCCTTACTAGTGAGATATAAATACCAGTACCAAAATAGGATTTCTGTGGGTATTCAAAATCAGGATTTTATCTATAACCTTAGGCTTTTCGTCAATATCAAGGTCTACTATATAACTAACCTACTGAAGTCCACTAGCGGCTACTATACAATCGTCCTACACCTTTTTGAAACAGCCGGTAACAATACCTACAATATTGCATAAATAGAAGCATATAAAATAAGGTAACTGATCTACATCTAAAGGTACCTGATCTACATCCGTCACCTTGAGATGTCGTTAGGACTGTACCTACTATAAAGTTACTTTTAAATCAATATAGGTGTTTCTTGTTATATACATACCTACTAGCAAAAATTCTTTCGAAACACTACAGTATACTTTTGTTTATAAGTCTAAAATGGAATCGTTACGTGTATGATGATAATAAGCTTTTAAATAAAGAAATAGTGATTATTATTGAAACTTAATTTGAGATTAATGGTTAATATATACACATAAATGATTAAAACAAAATCATACAAAATCAAACCAAAAGCCATACATAAAAAAATACATAAATTACTTGCCTGTACTGAAAGATATATAAAATAAACAAATTATATATAATTATAAAATATAATTTAACAATGTAATAATATACACAGAGGTGTGTATATTTTTTATTCCCAGTAATATTTTAAAACAATATTAATATACAACCAAGCTATAACTCTATTAATAGATAAATAAAAAGCCGAATAAGAGTTGAATTACCTAATTTCTATGATTTTTATTTATTACAACTTTACAATTTATTTATATCAAAACTGTAATTGTGAAAGTACAAATTTATGTCAGGTTTTTTTTTAACTTGATGTAGTGTTACCCAAGTTAGTACGTTTAGTATATTTTATATGTATATTGATAACGAAATAATACAAAAACAACATCAAATTAAAAAGCACATTGACACATTTATCAATCGACATTAGATGTACAGACATTATATACACATTAATTATACTACTTACTAAGTTTATAAAAGACGGGTATATTTAGATTGCCCCTGGTAAGCATTACAAACTATTTCACATTGGGAGCATATTATATATATTTTTAAGCATATTATAATATAGACGCAGAGCCGCTAATCCGGGAACTACTCATCCGATGAGAAAAAGTTTTGAAACATTAGATAGCTCATATATTGAGGAAGGTTTTAGGTATATACATATCGATCGATTTTATAAAGACAACTCCAGTGCATCGTCCGGTACCGTCGCGGCTGGACGACTTACTCCTTGAAAAAGGTCTCCTGTCGAGACCGAAACTAGTCGGGCATCACCGAAATACACACGTAAGTAAAACCGTATATTTAAATAAATAAGACAACTCTCGCATAAGGATTAATTCCTGTGTAGCGGGGGACTTTATAAACATTCATACAACGGACACAAATAACAACGAAACCCGGAACAACTAATCTTGGATCACACAAATCTTTGTCTCGTGTAGAAATCGAGCCCAAGACCTCCGGATCAGCAGTCAGGATCACAAAACACTAGACCAACAGGCCAGGCAACACATATATATATATATATGTTGACTGGCCGGTTGGTCATTGATATATATTTATATGTTGATATGAAATATTATTGGGAGTGGAGCAGTGAGCGATAAACGCATGTGAAATAGCAGGAAGCGGTTCAAAAAGTTCAAAAAGACAAGTCCAAAAATTAGTTCAAAAAGACAAGTCCCTCATATGGAATAACTCCTGTGTCGCGACCATGGCAAGGGACTTGACAAACATACAACAACGGACAGAAACTGTCAGACCCGGGACAACTATTTGTGGATGACACATTTTTTGTCCCGTGTGGGAATCAAACCCACGACTGTGGACACAAATCGCTAGACTAAGTAACATTTGATTACCTGGGTCAATATTGTAATTATAATTTAATTACCTTAATTTTATTTCACCTTTCCTTCACCAAATAAATATTGAATGAACACTACAACGTTCAATGTTGTTGTACTTACCGACGGGTATATCGTAGACTTCGTCCTGCTTGTCGTCCGTCCCTTTCTCTCTCGGCTCAGAGTCAACTGGTTGTCTCTTTTCGTCGGTACTATTTGACTTCTCAGGAGGTACAGGCGATCCTGAGAGAATTGTGCGGGTATTTGTCTACTGCTTATAGCCTAATGTTGTGAAGATGTGCTAGCTTTCTGTGCTATTTGCATTTTACATATGTGATCTATGTCTATGGTCTATGACTTTGTCTATGATTTTTAAGACTATTTGTAAACTAGAAAAATGGAGCTAATATTTGTTTGAAACTCAAGGAATTATAAAATGAAATATGTTATTTGTGGGTCAAGTAATTTAGGTTGAAACCCTAAATCTCAAGACTGAGTCATTGAAATATAAATTTTGTACATAATGACTTGGGGTATAGCATAATATCTTTAGGACTCTCAAGACTGAGTCATTGAAATATAAATTTTGTACATAATGACTTGGGGTATAGCATAATATCTTTAGGACTCTCAAGACTGAGTCATTGAAATATAAATTTTGTACATAATGACTTGGGGTATAGCATAATATCTTTAGGACTCTCAAGACTGAGTCATTTAAATATAAATTTTGTACATAATGACGTGGGGTATAGCATAATATATTTAGGACTCTCAAGACTGAGTCATTGAAATATAAATTTTGTACATAATGACTTGGGGTACAGCATAATATCTTTAGGACTCTCAAGACTGAGTCATTGAAATATAAATTTTGTACATAATGACGTGGGGTACAGCATAATATCTTTATGACTCTCAAGACTGAGTCGTTTAAATAGAAATTTTGCACATAATGACGTGGGGTATAGCATAATATCTTTAGGACTCTCAAGACTGAGTCATTGAAATATAAATTTTGTACATAATGACGTGGGGTATAACATAATATCTTTAGGACTCTCAAGACTGAGTCATTTAATTATAAATTTTGTACATAATGACGTGGGGTATAACATAATATCTTTAGGACTCTCATGACTGAATCATTTAAATATAAATTTTGTACATAATGACGTGGGGTATAACATAATATCTTTAGGACTCTCAAGACTGAGTCATTGAAATATAAATTTTGTACATAATGACGTGGGGTATAACATAATATCTTTAGGACTCTCAAGACTGAGTCATTTAAATATAAATTTTGTACATAATGACGTGGGGTATAACATAATATCTTTAGGACTCTCAAGAATGTACCATTTAAAGATTTACTTTGTACATCATGACGTGGGGTATAGCATTATATTTTTAGGACTCTCTCAAGGCTGTATCCTTTAAATATATATTTTGTACATAATGACTAGGGTATAGGACTATATCTTTAGGACTCATTTAGTTTTCACGCCAATAAGTGAATTATTGACAGACGAGGTAGAAGTATTACTCGCAGGTCACACCTAAATATGGGATAGAAACTAATGTAACATTGAATTGCACTCAAGGAATGAACTTGAGTGCTCGAAAGTGGTTCTTTCTATTTTAAGGACCAAATATGAAAAAAAAAAAAACTAAAATAAAATAGTTTGCTTAATTTTGTTGCTTATTTTAAGGATGATATTTTTTTAATAGAAAGTAATTTTCAGCATTAGCCATGCTCTAACTACGACAACACCTATTTATACCGTAAATACTTAACTCTGTGTGTAGAAACAGATGTGTTGTAAACTTATATACTGGATAGCAATACATACCGACTGGTATATCATAGAGCTCTTCAACTTTCTTGTCACTACCCTCTTTCAATTCTTTTGCTTCTTCTCTCTTCACTTCTTCGTTTTTTACTTCTTCGTTTTTTACTTCTTCGTTTTTGACCTCTTCGTTTTTGACTTCCTCCTTCTTTGTTTCTTCTTTCTCCACAACTTTATTACTGTTATTGTTGACGGACGTTGTTGTGTTTTCCGTTGTGGGCGGTATCGGGAGCGGTTTTTCTTCTCTCGGCGTAGGAGGGGTGGGCTCTTTGGGAGGGGGGGAGCCTCCGTTGAGCGCGGGGGAGGGGGGAGCTAAACACACTCATGCGTTAAATGTTAGTTCTTTCAGGTGACTTTCGAAAGAAATTTTTATTCTAAGAAAATTAAGACATACAAAGAATTTTTATTATGTATTTGTGTTTCTTTAAGTATATGACGAGACAATCAAAACTTTTATATATAAAAACTTTGTAAGGGTTTAATTTTCTAATAGATTATTATTTATTAAATTTTCTTTACTAAAGTCACCTCACAACATTTATTAACAATGAAATATCCAAGATCACTTTGTGGTCTTGGATTGATTAATTGACTTTATGTTTTTAACATGAAATATACCGTTAATTACTTACCCAACCACAAAATGACTTAGATTATCACAGTTCTATAATATACATATATATTATTATCATATCACAGTACAACGTCAAAACACATTCAATCACACAATCCATTCGAATTAATTGTATTTGGTTTACAGCACGAGAACATTATATAAGGCAATGGTTTTAGTTGTATTTCTATTACTATATTAAATATATGCGTTTCTATAATAATGCAGTATGATTTAATAAAAATGCTGTCTGAAATTTCCTAATTGACCCTAAACATAATTTTACCGATTGACCCTAAAACAATTTTCCCATTTGACCCTAAATTGACTTTAAAATATGTAATTTTACTAAATGTCCTTAACTTGTTTTCTAAAACAATTTTCCCACTTTACCACCCTAAAGTAATAATAGTAAGAGGTACTAACTCTGCAGGGTGTCTGTGGGCGCGCCGTGTTTGGCGGCACCGTTGAGGTTGTTGTTGAGAGTGTTGTTGGGCGTGTTGTTGGGCGATGCGGCGGGCGAGATGTTGTTGGCGGTGATCTTCTTGCTGTACGAGCCGCGTTGGCAATCCGTCGCCAACTTGTCCGTGATCGCCTCTAGCTCACTGAATACCTAACGGAGTGTAACACATAATAATTGCGATCTATTAGTAGATTGTCGATGATAGTGGGTTTTGGATAGACATCATGAACAGTGATAATTATTGATTAGATAATGAATAATAATAATAACAAATACTCCACACATCTCACACACGCAAACTAAGCAGAGCTTGTACCAGACTGCTAATAAACATACTTATATACTTCTAAATACATACATATAATAGATAAATTACACCATGAAACATAACAAATGATCCTGTTCATCACGCAAATATTTGTCCAGGGTGGGAATCGAACACTGGTAAAGATATACCACATGTTTATATAAACATATTTTTATAGAAATTAAATGTGTATATTAGAAATCGGTGAGCTTTACCTAATGGTAAGTAAGGTGTAAGAAAATTCTTCGGTAATAGTTCTGTTGACTGGCCCAGTGGCCCGAGTACCAATGACTGCTGAGCCCAGAGGTCATGGGAATGACACACGGAACAAAAGTTTGGGTGATCGACAAAAAGTGTTCCCGATTCTGGGTGTTTTTTTTTGTGCTTTTTAGTATGTATGTTTGTAAATTTCCCCGCGAACCAAAAAGTGTCTTTGTTGTTCTCAGTTGTTTTAAAAACGACCTCATTTATTTTCCTATTATTTTATTTATATTCCCACACGGAACAAAACTTTGTGTGGTCCATAAATAGCTATCCCAAGTCTGGGTGTTCTTTGTGCCCGTTTTATGTATGTTTGCGAAGTGCTGGTCACACAGGAATAATTGCGAGAGAGGGACTGTCTTATGGAAACACCTAAGTTAACCACATTATAAACAATATTTCGTGTACCTAATGATTGAATTGCTGCCTTACACATAGGTATATAAGAACAAAAAAAAACGGATATTACGTTCTACTGCAAACTATACACACTTCTGGTCAACTGCGGCATTCATAAACTATTTTTATGTTTGACCATTAGTTGATTTATTTATATTGATTAAATAATTAGTATACTAAATTGATATAAAAATGAATAATGTTATTGGATATAATTAATGAAAAATAAATTAGTAATACAACAATATTAACTTATTTGTTTATATTGTACCAAGGTTGAAAACCTGTTGAAACAAAATGAGAAAGGTAAAAAAATAATAAAGTATCCAATCAAATATATGTATGACCTTAGTCGTAAAAGTATATGAAAAAAAAAACAATTTGTTATTACTTTTTCTTTATAAAATCTTTTACTTTTTTCTTTTTCTAAAGCGTTTTTACTATATTTTTATGTTATTATGTACAACGTTAAAAACATTTAACCTCGACTACACGTATAAAATACCCGTTCCTCAAAAGTCGTTTCACACCTAACTTACGTATATTCCCATTGAAGTAATGACTACTCGAGACACTCACCTTGTGTCTCTACTCGCCACACTCATCTTGTCACTAATTTCGTGGCACTCACCTTGTGACTCTCCGAGTGGAACAGCTGTTCAGCCGAGAACAGGGTCTGCAGATTATTGACATAAAACAAGACTCGTGAGTCGTAAAGCGCCGGCAGTTCATCGTGTAGTTCAGAATTTAGGATCTCATATGTTCGTTTAGCTTCTTCCAGTTGTTCCCTACCTTTTGTCACCTGGAATATATTACAAATATATTGTAATACATATTTGAAGAGAAGGTTAAGGGTTCATCAGCATATTTGGCCTTGTCTTTAGCAAGGTGAGAAATGTCGGCAGTACTTTTTATATGAATTCACGAATAATTCACAAACATGAGTTTTATATACGAACAGGTCTCCTCTTTAGGGCAACTTTTCCCATCATAGTTAGTTGCAGAAGGTTGTATCTTTCTAACTGGATATGCAAGTTTGCCTTGTTTGATGGTCTGTTAAAGACGGCGTTCCATGCCAACTCGTCCCCCAGAACATCCTCATTTGTGAATTTCTGTCCGCATTTCATCTAGGTGAGTTTTAAATAATTGTTGTTTAACTAATACTCTAGTCATAAGGACATCTAAAGTTTTGGAAAAAACAAAATATTGAGTTTAGATCTTAATAGATTTCTTTTAAATTAAACGAAATATTGAAGGAGTGTTAAAGGTTAGTCCATGAGGGTAACTCAGCCCCAGGATACGTCATCATACTATACAAAGATGTTTAGTACAAATTGTCCCCCTTTGACCAAATATTACTTGTATTTAAATTGTTTTCGGTGGATAACCTACCTTAACATCGTCCCTTCTTTTCGCCGCGTTCGATTGCAGATTTTGGAAGCTGTGCCTTTGTCCGTCGTAGTCCACTAATTTTCGGCCTCGTTTTTCTACCTTTTTCTGTAAATACATTATTTATCAAATTAATGAGCTTCTTATAAAATTTACTGCTTTGTGAATAAGTAGACCAATAAATTAAATTATCTTCATTATTTGTCTGATGATCACTATCGCTCAGCTTGCATACAGTAACACTAACTAACACACATTTACAAGTTTCCAAAAAAAAAAAACATATTTTTGTATATCATCAATTTTACGTTGCCCTTAGAATTAACAAGTGGTTACATAAATTGCATAGTAAATTTGTAAATGCCTCTTGATACTAGAAACAAATGAGCGTATTAGAGAAAACGAATCACACAACTTTGGCTTCAAGGTCAGATCTGGATATACCACTGAGTGCACATCTGGCATCCATAGTTGCCACTGTGTCTGCTCCTTCATATGACGACAGATAAAAATAAACTTACAAAACTCGGATAAAGTTTCCTCTCTAATCTACTGGAAACTTGTATTTTTTTGTTATACAGAAACTATATAACGTATATCGGTACAGTTTCATACACAATGCGAGTTAAACAGTTCACATATAAATTAATTAAGCCCAGAAACCTATTGTCTATATCATCACACCAGACACATACACCTATTTTATCTTTCCATTTGAAGTGGGAAAATGAAATCACTAAACATTTTATTGGATAACTTCCAACAAACCGCTGTTTTTTTAGTCTGGCCTGCCACCTTTTACTTGTCTTTAGACGTGACGTTTTGGAGACATTTTATAAACGTCACTTACTAACCATACACACAACACGGTTATAACTAAAGACATGTTTTAAGATTGCTACATTTCAGAGAAATTTTCCTTGATAATTCCAACGAAAACTTCCAAACAAATTGCAAGACCAATCTCAATGTTTAAGTGCATAAAACGTATTTATGAAGATCTAAAATCTACACTCTAAATTTTATTGTTTTCCGATGTCTACTTACCCTGACTTCAGGGAACTGGTTGGTGTACGTATTGAGAGGTATGAGCACTTGGTCTCCGAGCTTGTGCGAAAAGTCCTGCCATAGCATCTCCAGGTTTTGAGCTTGCACGTACAGAAGATCGTGGCCCGACCACCCGCTTTCGTACACCTCGGTTATTGCCTCCATCAACGTTTTGGACGCTGTTTGCACCGCTGTAAGAGAAGACGATACCTGTCGTTAGTGTTCGAAGCAGAACTTTCCTGTGCTGAAAATTTTATAAATTTAAAGGCTCTGTCTAGCCTGTGAATTAATTTAAAGCTTATTTCGATATACTATCCGTGCAACGAAATATTCTCTCTCTTCTTCGGCGCTCGCCATCTTACTACTAAGGACAATGCATCGCTGTCTACATTTAATCCGAATTAGTTTGACTTTGACTGAAAAACATAATCTCAGCTGGATAAATATCTTCATGTAAAATATATACCGGGTAATTAATACTAAAATGAATTCAAATACAAATCATTTAAAAGGATACCGTGTTGTGGAATTCTAGTTTTCCAGATCTGCGCAGATTTCTTATAATTAATACGTAACAGGAGATACAATATTTTTATTTATCTCAATAGAATACAAAAAGCTCACCTCGTATACATCTTATGTAGTTATTGAATTCCTTTTGCAGCCGAGTCGCTTGCTGGTGTTGCCTGTTGAAGTTCTGAAGGTGTTCCTCGAATATGTCGTCGAGCGTGCGATCTACCTTGCCCAAGTTTTGAAGAAGCTGCCAACAAGAAAAGAAAACCATTTAGATGAAATTCATATAAAAAGTGTTTCTAGCAAGTATACCTGCTTTTTAACTATTAACGAAGTTCCCCAACGAAGACCCTATAAGAGTTTAGATTTGTAGGAATGCGGAAAAACATATTGATACACGTTTTTTTAAATATTGTACATAGAAGCAGACAAAATGCAGAAAGACATTCGTGCTCAAAAATAATTGCTCACAATAGGAGTCAAGGCCGGAACATCTAATGTTAGAGTAAAAGCTGTATCATATGTAGATCGACAAATCTTTGAATGTGGTAAAAATTAATAACCTCTCATAATAAGAAGCCAGTGCGGCTCAGAGCCAAACAAGGTGCAATTGAAATTCTATACTTTGTTCGTATTTTATATGACAAGGAAAATATTATTTGACCTATTTTCTGTCCAGTTGCAGTATGTGTACTGGAATATTATCTAGGTTTAGTACATACGTTCCTGTAGGAACAATTATTATTTAATTTATTGCAACGTTATTGCCTTGTTCCTGTCATGTTTCGGCTATGCACGTTCAATGAAAGATGGATATAAGCTAATCATTATAGTTTGAGGCAAATGTGTTCGGCAATTCGACTTGATAATCAGATTCTTTTTATATTCAAAGTAAGTTTATGTGCTGTCTGTAATAAAACATGATGAAATATTTATGTTTTTAATACAAATTTAGTACAAAACACAAAAATTGTTCCAAATGTGTTACTTTAGTCAACAGATGAATAATTTTATCGTGCTTGTTATAAGGAAAAATTACCACAAACAGTAATTTTTGCAACCAATGTTTTGCTCCATCCTATGTTTGCCTGGAAGAGGCTGCATATAGCAATTAGGCCGCGCTTTGTTATGTGTTAAACTTCTATGTATAATTCTTATTCTACCAATATTGTACAAATAAAGTTTTTATCTATCTATCTATTATTTATACAGCAGTTTCATGCTATAAGTACAATGTGTTCAGTATAGTTAGAGAACACTGTGTTAATAACTCTCAGACTAACAATATATATTAAATAAGTAGCTTTTTGACAACAAAAAACAGACTATAGTTACTCTCTTTGCTAACGTTATAACGAACTGTTATAACCTATTTTATTCCGTCTACTAGGCTCCACCGTGTGGCAAAGAAACGTCATACATACGTACGTACACTCAAAAGAAGTATGTAAAAACCTCCTTCAAAGCAGTGAAGAAAACTGTTCAAGATCCGTTATAGATACTATGACTTGGTACTTTACCTAGACAATAATACCCTTATGAACTTAAAAAACCGTTTATTCAGATCAAAAAAGGACTTCTAACACTACCGTCTAACACTCCTATACTAGACCTCAAAAGAATTATTAAAATATAAATTGTATGTAATACCAGCCAAATTTTCAATTATGGTCAACGTACTTTGATTTTCGAGGGAAGGGACGTACGACTCTATAATTGTACTGACGTCTCTAAGACGTAACTAATTATATTTTCGAATATTAGAACATGGTATTATCCACGTGCCAGTTTATATATAAATTTATTGATTACGACCCAGTGACAGTTGTCACGCCCACAAAGCACTCCTTGATAACATACATACTTAAAAGACAACAAACATTTTTTTGAAATGAATACTCTTATTAGTTTAGTACGAAACGGTATGTACCGATATGAATTTCTAACAAATAATAAGCTGTAGTAGAGACCAAGGGTAGCATTCAACAATTTTCAAAGCAATAACACCGATCACAGAAAAGTACCTAACTATATTTCTCAATCTCTAAGACAATGAGGCATTGAATATAAAGCGTTTTATTTCTTGTATCGTATATTAATTGGCATAAGATACATTATAGAGCATGCTTAGGCACGAATGGGCCGGCTCAACAGAACGGCCACCAGAAAAACGGTTGTGAAGCAACGCTTGTATTGCATTTCCCCGAAATGAGGAGGCCCAACTCCTCCTCTCCTATTTCTTCTCCCTCATCTCCCTTCTCCTATTTCCCATCTCGTCATCCTCCCCGCATTCCGCCATCTTTCATCACCCTTGGGTTGCAGGTGTCCATGGACGGCGGTTGTCACTTAACATAAGGTGACTCATCTGTTCGCCTTTCCCACTATATTATTAAAAAAAAATTTGGTAGTTTTTCGCATTCTCTATCACTCATTTATTCACTCATTAATAGTAGATTTTTTTGCAAACGTTTATTTACGACAATTGTGTAATCAACTCCTACAGCAGGAAAATAATAGTTAATCCGTCTCGTATTCAAACAATATGACTTGGTTGATACTAAAACTTTGTGTTTTACGCTTTAGCAGGTTTTGTGTTAGCAATGATAAGTCACGTTTCCATAATAAACATATATTGTCTCGTTTACTGTGTACTCAGTACGTACAATCTCCAATTTAATCACAAATTGTTTGCGAGCATTTATTGCAAAAATACAATTCATTCACTGTCAGTGTTTTACAGATTACTTAAAATTAGTATTTTAGCATTATATCACTGCCATAGAATCAAAGAAAGATAAAGTTATGTTAACCTTTCGGATCTACTCCAAAGGACATCTGACAATAATATTATAAGTTATATATATTTATCCCAGATAATATTTTTCGTCTATTGTAGTCTGTCGGAACTTACCTCAGAGCAAAAATTGCCCAGCAAATTGCAGAGAAAATTGCCTAGAGCTAACTCCCTCTTTTCACCTGAGTGAAATATGTACTATAGGGAATAAGAACTCATGGAGTCTATTTATCTCCTAAATAGCTGTTGCCTGCGACTGTTTGTTCGCTGGACAATTTTGATTTACATTTGTAAGAAATAACAGCTTTATCAAAAAGAGAATAACGATACCTTGCTCTATAAAAAATAGAAACAAATCAGTCCCACAGTAAACGTACAATTACAAAGGAATAAAAAGTAGCTTCTCTGCTATTACAGATTATGCTATTCATCCGTTCCGGCGTGATGGAGTAACAAACACCCATGCATCTTTTGCGTTTATAGTAAGATTAACTAAATTTGTTTATTATTTATGATGACGTCAGTTCACATGTTGCCTCTACTCATTACATCATCTATCGCAATCACAGTATCGGATACACACTCTTAATATCAACATTTCTGTGGTCGTCCTATCTTGTTCCGTCAACGTGTTATATAATAAATAGAAAATATTTCACTCCCTATTCGGTTCTAGCTTCCCTACCATATAAGTTTTCTAACTCTACCTTCAGGTTCACTTTAATTATTCTTTCCTGACTTGTCACCACGTCCATTTATATAAAAATTCACATTGCAGCTAAATGCAGGAGTCTCTCATTTATTCTCTATGCAGTGTATCATTCAGATCCTGCAGGCGATAAGAGTAATGATTGACTTTTAGTTTTATTCGTTTTCGGTTCTATTTCTTCGTCAAATAATATGAGTCATCTTTATTATCAGCTGATTAATTCATAGTGAGTATCGAATCTTAAATACGAACCTTTTACATATGACAATGACATCAATATTCACAATCTGCCTTAGGTACACGGTACTGGTACGATATGTAACCGAGTACTGCAAACAATGCACTACAGGCCCGCAAGGTCATCCGACTTATAGGATGCGAGCTCTCATTATGAAACTGGTTCCATTCAAATGCTTGGAATAATTCTTTAGACATTTATGATTATGAGATATGATTAATATTAGAAAGTTTAATTTATTGCTAGGTGGAAGACAGATTTTCCATAATATTGTATCTGTCGATAGAGGACTCTGACTTCCCGGCTCTCCTACTCTACTCTCCAGTCTATCTCTATTAGCAATATCTCTTTCCTTCTCTTTCTTCTATCCTTCGTTTCCCTGTGAATATACTCTATATTTTCTCGTCTCCTTCCCAAAAGGGCCCGGTTGACGTTAATAGACTTGCCCCCTATTACGTAAATGGTACGAAATTGTAATGGGCAAAATGTGGGCGTTAACTACGCCTCTGCTTACCACTTCGGGGACACAGGCGTGAGTGTGTATGTATTTATGTATATTTGTATTGTTTTGGTTAACTCAGTAAAATAATTTCCTCAATACATTTCTCTTCACAAAACAAAACTCTGGTATTCAAAATTCTGGTACTACATTTTCCGTACAAGTCCAGGTACACCTGTTTTTTTTTTTAAATTTCACATAGAACTTGAGAAAAAATTACTTTTTATGAAATCCGGAGACTTTCAAAGTTAATACCACTGTAAAGTAAATCCCAATAGTAAAATTCTTGATAATTAAGTCACTAGTTTCAGTGTTTTGCTACTTTTTTCCTGCTAGCATACCACACCATACCGGACAGTCTATTCGATATACTATACGACGTCTCTGCGTTTTTGCAAGTTTTACTTCTATTATAATATGATTATTTATTGTACCAGTATTCAGAAACATGTTTGGCATGTTCAATTCTCTAGTCATTTAATCTAAACATAATATGTATGAAAATATAAACTACGCAACTTAAAAACCATTGGTCACATACTAATACGGTTCATAATGTCATCGACCGGCCATTACACCCATTGTTCCATAACAGCATAAAGTAATACCATAAAATAGGTGGAGCAAATTACATTTACTAATATTATAATGGTGATAATATTAATATTAGAAAATGACCAGATTAGATTTCTAAACAAAAGTTCAATTTTTATTTTATAGGCGGTCGTAATATTTAAAACCAGTTAGTTATCATATCCAATTATATCTGAACATATTCATTTTACCCTTACACTTTGCCTTAATTCTTAACTGATTAGCCTCCGGACTCATTAGTAAGGATTTCGTTCAAACAGTTGAATCCGAATTGTAAATAATATAGTCTTAAAACAGTGCCACTGTATTTCAACAACAATAAAACTAAATAATATTAGTATCATACTAAAACAGCAGCGGATTGCTGATTACTACTGCGAAAACACCTAGCCATGTAGCAGTTTTTTTATATTTCAAACGCGTCCCATTGTCCGCTTTAGGTTAGGTGTTCTTGTAGCCCGCTATTCTAGTGGCCTCTCCAGTTCAAGAAATTCAGGACATACGAATACACAACCCTGGCCTACTACTGCAGTCTCAGTCCTGTTTCCTAATACCAGACTTGCGGTATTCCTGGTTCCTGTCCCTACATATTTTCCTTCTACAAATCTCTCCATCTTCAAATTTCGAAGATCGACAAAATTTACAAAGAGAAACTGTCCAGTACTCTCTTGCTATGTAAAAAAAAATGTAAAGCACGGAAGAAAGAGCACAAACCATTACAAAAATGCGAATATATATGCATCTACCTTAGTCGGTATGCAATAATTTTAACTAAATGATGACGGACAGTGTCATAGGCGAGTTCTGTTTGATGCAATTGGATTTATACCCCCTGCAAAATACACACAATTTAACATTCAATTGAAACCAAACCTATTATTAACACAGCAACAAAACTGCAATGTAATGAATCAACTTTTCATGCACGTGTTTTTTCTTCGGCGTTCTTATTCAGCAGTACTGCTAATGCTGATCTGGCCAAGCAGTCAATTTTTGTCAATAGATTTCAAAAATACTATTTTAATTTTTTCAACATTAAAAAATCTATCGTGTTAAAAATGATTCATCCGTATAAAGATCTAAGACAATACTGTACACAAGGAGGTCATAATCAGGTGTAAGAGTCCCTCACTACGTCCGTTGAAAACTATTACGTAATTTCCGTAGACGCTTCCTTTCAATTTCGTCTGTCTTTGACCGAGGCCTTTAATTACGAAGGTGTATTGTGTGCACGCGTCGAAATTGTAATTATATATTCATTTTGAGCTCTACTACCTAAACCATAAAGTTCAGTATTTATTGAGAGATGTAGGCTTGATTTCTTCATAATAATGTTGGTATTGTGTGATTTATTAAAACTAATAACCTTTGCATTACTAACAACTCTACTTGCTGTTCTATTGTAAGTCTGTTTTATTTACAAATAACACACGTGTATTTGAACATTGTTTATTAAGGACTTGTGCTAGTTATGAGCTCAGATGGTGAACATAATAAGAAAAGTTTATAAGGAGAAAAACGTCTTGTCTTATTAATAAAGTTCAATTAAACATTGTATTGTTATTCAATTGTTAACAATAGGTGTCATAATTATATTATATGATGGATGAAAGGTAGACAATGGGTGAATCAGCAGTATTAAACTCCATCATACATATACTAACCAAGTAACAAACACCTACAGAGCGCTAAGAAACAATCACAGTATGGAGGAATTTTCTTAAAACATTTTTTAAAGGTGGACGTCTAATAACATGCCTTGCTCGTCAACATCGTAAGTTTAGTAAAACGCTTATCGAATTGAAAAGTATTCCTAATAATTGCATCAATGTCATGTTAAAAGGCACTAACTAAAAATATGCTATTTAAGGAAGGCAAAGGCAGGAAGAGTATATACAGATTGTGTCACAAAAACAGTTGTAAACACAGTTACAACAGTGATAAAACACGATGAAAATGTGAAAGATTCACGATTCATTCCTTTGAGGATATTATGTCGTCGCTGAAGGAAGCGACGGCGCTCCATGCACTCTCGCTCCGGACCATGGACAAAACGAAGGTCGGAAGCGAGAGAAGTTTTTGTTCCTCGTTCTTGCGCTGCCTCGTAGGTATTCATCCACAAGGTTTTTTCTTCGAAATTTGTGCAGTGTTTTATTAGATTTTTTTTAAAGATTCATATTTATTATTATTAGTAAGTTGTGCGTGTCAATGAATAAATATTTTTTGCTTTTTAGTTCAACTTCACATTATTACGGGAACATTGAATAACTGCAAAGAAATGACTGATTTCTTCAAGGTCCCATGAACGATCAAATTATAGTAAAAATTAAAGGATCCTATTAAACAAATACATTAGTTTTTATCTTTCCAAACATTGCACATTGCTATATTTTGATCGGTACAATAGTTTCACATGTTCACGTTTAGTAACTAACTGAAATGCACATTTATTGCATCGTCCCGGAAAAACGATTTCGGAATAGCATGCTTCAGTAGACAATTTCTATACCATCCTTGTATAGACGATAAAGGCGAACTTAACAATGTTGAACAATTGTTTAAAATACAACTTACATACATTGTAGGATTTTACTGTAATTTACAAAAGCTTTGTAAAGGAAAACAGAGTTCGTAAATGTTTGTTGTTGACGAAATGTGTATAATAAATACTTTAACTAAGCGAAAGCAAGTAGGCGAACAGGAGTTTCAACTACAGTAAGTACATAGTATAGGAGCATTAGCGAATAACAGGACAAAAGGTATTAAGCCCTTAAAATTGATAGTCAATTTCGTATTGCTATGCGAAGAGAAACATTCAGCCAAATGGAAAGTAACGGTCTGTCGTAGAAGGTGCTTGCATATTTGAATTTGTTTGTAAATCAAATATTTATCTTTAATCTTACTGAGAGTTTTATGAAGTTCCAATGACCTTGTAACCCCAAATCCAATTTATGTTCGATGTTTTTATTCGAGATTTATTGGTTTGCATTTAGAATCATAAATAAATGTCTAGGATGGACGCGTCAAATATTTTTCGACGAAAGTGTAATCTTTCCTAGAAATATATCTATGACTACCTATTTGAAATTTTCAACGTAAACTTCATATTTCAATTGAAATATAAACTTTTATACTTTGAATTAAACAGCATTTACTTCAACTTAAAAATGTACACTGAACAGTATCCCACAACTAGTGTCATTCTCATTAGTTATTCCAGTTAAGAGGATTACGAGAACGATAAATTTCTAAAGTCATAAACAGTACTAGACGGACAGACGACAGTATAAATAAATATGTACGGAAGGCGCAGCGCACTTTGCTTCACAATTTGAAACATGTGTAGTCTAAAAATAGGTGTCGATAAGCCAACATTGTTTGTTTGCAGAAATATTTGTTTAACATTTTCACTGGAAACAGTTTTCCTCGTAGTAAACACAATTTTTGTTTCGTAAATTTGGCTACGCAATGCTGAGATTGTGTACCATAGTTCATGTGTTTTACAAGGGTATTCGGAGTTGTGTTGACGTTTGCGCAAAATCAAAACCGATTTTGTTGCCCATACCTGTTTAACTTTTCAAATTAGTCCATTTGAATGTCATATCACGAAACATAACACTGTTGTGCATATTTGTTTTATTAAAATTTTTGTTTTTGGATAATCGAAACAAGCTTGATATTTTTTTCTGCTTCAACATCAACTAGCTAATCTCAATTCCTGGAGCAAATATTGTGCCGAAACAGAACGAAAACTAAGCACTCATTATAAACACGTTTACGATAAGCTTTCGTGTCTGATTACTTCAGTAATGAACAATTTCTACCATAAAATTATAAATCCTGATGAGTCAAAGGTAAGAAGTAACATTATCGAACACAAGGAAACAATTTAATACTTAAATAAAAATCGTTTACAACGAGTAAACATACACATTGTACATACATATGTATCATTTATTTTATTCAGGAGGAAACAACCAAAGCTGCCTTTAATAGATTGTGTTCAAAGCAAAAAAAATGCGATCGTAAGAGTATAGAATTAAATATAATCAACGGTTTCCTAGCGCAATGTTAATACTTTCCTATAGATTTTGGGTCATACGAATATTTTGTCACATTTTTTTAAGATATTCTTGTATATATTCATCACCATTTCGTTCGAAAACTTTTTCCTGCATTATATCTAACGCCCGATTACGGCGAAATATATATTACATCCGTATAATTACTAACCGTGTAGAAATATTAGCAACTACAAGGTTCGTGAGCAAAGGTTAGCTGAATGTGCCACGGTCGAAGTAACAGAGTAATTGGTGTTCCCAAGATGACAACCGACGACAATCATGCAATAAAAACCTGAGTCGTACAGAGCTGTCTATGAAGACACCGTTTTGTTCGTTTCTTCAATATCTTAGTAATGAATGATTGTGTGTATATTAGTAGCACCGCCACAATAGTAACTGAACATCCATAGATAACATGTGTATGAACAACGCAAGCGGCCTCCTTTACTTTTAAAGGTCAAATTATATTAAGAACATACACAATTAGTTTTTTTAATAGTTATTCGTATATCCGACCGCAGAAAAATAATAAGTAAATTTTACAGTAATTTTTATAGCATGCAACATTATTAATGCTAACATTTCAAAATTCCCCTATTTATTCCTCTGTACAACATTACGTAGTTGATGTAAGTACGTTTATTTACCATGTGTACATTGTACTTCAAAGATTTCCAATATAATGGACTCCAGCAGTTAGTATAACATCGTGTGTACTGCCCGTTACACAAATAACCCAATGGTCTAGTATAAATAGTGAACACCAAACGTGACCAACGGTCGGCTAGATTTCATAACAAGTGCTAGATATTTCTAGAACATAGGATACAAGTGTACCTACCAACGGTAAACCGCAAACTATGACCACAGAAATAATAGACAGTAACAACGTTGAAAGTATATAACTGGAAGATACAAAACCAGTCTCAAAGCTAGTTAACTCAGCTGTTAGAAAAGTGGTTCTGATGTAGAACAAAATTCCATTACAAATCGATGAAGATTGTGTTTATAATTACCATAAAGGCCATATTTCATTATAATTTAACATAAACTAAACAACAACAAGGGAAGCTTAAGTCTAAAGCGCAATACGCATTATAATACACAGTAATCCTTTTAGTGAAAGTGTAAAACAAAAGTATTCTTACTTAAAAGGTTCTTCATGTTTTGCAGGTACATTTCAAAAGCATGTTGGTGAATCAAACAAAGCAATGATGTTTCGCATATCGTGGCCAGCGGAACGGACGCCCTGTCCATTGTTTAACTGACAATAAACCTATCGGTCAGGTCTTGAAGGATCTTTAATGTAGTATGTGATGTAACGGAACGGTTGGATACAATCAGTCCCACAAGTTTATTAATATTTTAGATAGCTAAAACTTTAAATATATCCCTGAGTATGAAAATAAAGATACGCTTTAAGTATTTCGATAAAACATTCATCAATCTGAATATTAATATTTTATTTCAACGGAAACGGGTTGTAAAGCCCATCCAATGACATATGCCTCAAAATAGTTTTTGGAGTGTTCCACATTCCAAGAACGTGGTATTTTAAAATATCTTTGAAACTAGAATGTTAATGACTTTTAGGATAACACAATATATGTATCTGTTACCTTAACAAGATAAGATGGTAAACTTGTGAAGAGTGACTGGAACTTTTTCAATCATCTTTTAAATATTGACACTATCACCTTACACATATGTACATGTATGAAATTGAGTTCATCACAGTAAATAGGGTAAATTGGTCGACAATGAACACCCTAAATTTTCAAGAACTGTTACCCCACTCCTAGAAGTCCCAAAGTCACACCTAAAAAATCTCTAAGTTATTGTTTAAACAATTACCTTTTATTTTTAAGTAGCTGGTGCGAAATTTTCGTATTTTCGTCTATAGCTTTAACTTCTATTAGAATTATAGTATAAAGACACTAAATGGACACCAAATGGAGCTCTTAATTTTAGGAAAAGAGTTTTAAAAGCAATAAAACGAGTACAAGATACTCTACCCTAATATTCTAAATATGTAATAGTATTTTTTTTTTAGGTGTATATGAATCGCTAGTAAGGAAATTAAATAAAGAACTAAGAAGCTCTAAAGTAGAACACAAACATTTTGTATCACAAAAGTTACAATATCCGCCGTCTGTCGTTAGCTTAGGATTAGATTAGATACTTCGTGCTAAGGTGATGCTAAAATGGAAAACGTCTTCACACTAGTTTCTAATGTATAGTTTGCTTCAAGCAATACATATACAAATGGTCTCAAATATGTGTGTCTGACTTCATGTACATCTGTCAAATATTTAATTGTCATTTTGTAAAATCGTGTTTGACAATATAAATGGCACAGTAGTAATAAACTGGAGTGATTAACTTGTTGAAACAAACGTTTTTAAGAAAAAAACTTACGAAATATCAATATTTGCGTAATGGCAAAGTTCCAAGGGAACACTAATAAACTGGTCTATATGGCTGGCTATTAGGAAATTGAGATTTAGTACACGATTCGAATGAGAGTGAGACTAGCGAGTTCTTGAATGACTAAAGTCTCTACGATGTCTTAATTTAAATTGGTACGAAGACTGCTGACCCAATTTTGTACATGCTGATGTCGTAATGTGTACCGCAATAACCTACTTTTAGGTGAACAAATAATCAGAAATTGAATAACTAACATCGGACTGATGTTGAGTTGAGAGAATATTCTCTTAGCGAGAATATTGTCGCTAAGAAAATATTCAAAATTATTCTCTGTTGACGAGAATATTATCAGAACATATATAGAATTTAATATACACAAATAAAATGGTTAACACAATATTTTAATTTTATGTTAAAAGTCAACATATTTTATTTGTTACTCTAAAACAACTTTCTGGGTAGTATTCTGGAGAATGATCAATTATTGACGACAAAAAACATTTGCTTGTGGGGAATATTAACAACATGTGAACTTAATAAAACATTTAGATGCACCCCAAACTATTATTTCCAAAAAAATATAATACAAGTATGTTTGGATATTTTTGAATTCTCGTAAATTCTCTTCAGAGAGAATTTTTCCGAGAACTTTAAGGCAAAGTTTATGCTATTCGTTCGGGAATGTTCCATTACTACACGGGACATGTCTTAGTTTTCTCTTTGAAAGGTCAATACTCTAAACATTTAGTATATTTCATCATTGCATCTTGATTTATACTAAAGATTACATTTGTTTACTAAAACTGAGAGCGTAGAAGTACTTGTGCTTTAGACTACCAGTTAAATAAATATGTAAATTTTTTAAACGTTTCTTAAAGTAATTGTTTGTCGCGGACAGAATAACAAGGATCGTTTTATGACTATAAAAGTTATTAGTATACAACTTTAGCTACAAAAGAATATAATTACCATCTCTATTTAATAAAACGTACCACAACCTTTTTTAATTCACGTGCAATTGGGGACGACCGACTAGATATAGGCCCTACGGCCCTACGAATACCACTCACAACTTCTAGCCTATAAGAATAACTTATGTTCAGAGATTTTCAGATTTACTGGAGTGGTCATCATAGTACACTCTGAGGACGTGTGGCCAAACACACAAGATAACTCTTGGTTATAGACCTACTGTCTTCTACTATACTCATTCAGAGAGGACACCTGCAACTCGAGAGTCGGAAGTGCGCTGCCCACCTTTGTGGGTGATGAGGGATGAGGAGATGGGAAAGGGGAGGGGGAGGAAAGGGTGAAGAAAGGAGGGGGCAAGGGTGAGAAAAAAAAGTGGGAAGGGTGAGGAAGGGGGGGGGGGAGAGTTGGTCCTCCGGACACGTCACTAATTTCGGGTAAATGCAATGCAAGCGTGTTGCTTCACAACCGGTTTTCTGTGAGGCCGTGGTATCGCACCGTGCCTAAGCAGTGGTCTTATACTCCCCAATGCATTTGTATAAGTTTTCATCCCTTTCCATAACTTTCTATAACTTCTTTCCTGTCAACATACTCCAAATTTTAAATCTAATGGGCCTACTCCCTTTTTCGTAAGTAAATACTAAATTATAAGTGGCAAACTGCTGGCGTTAATTACGCCTCTGGGGATAAAGTCGCGAATCTATAATATACACACACACACACATATATATATATATATATATATATATATATATATATGTATATATATATATATATGTGTGTGTGTGTGTGTGTATACATATACATATACATATTTGTCATTATTTAAATATCGCACACATGGCCTTCCCTACACCGGATTAAACCCAAATGACTTTTTAATTGTATCGTATAGTTTACATTTCATTTTATTCTAACCTTAGAAGACGAACCATAGACGATTCAAGACTAATATAAATAACCTTTGATAGAGGCCTTTAACTAGAAGTTGTATCAGCATCTTAAGACCTCCTTTTTAATTATGACAGGTGCAATATGCTAACACAAACTACATATTGCTTACCTAGTAAGCACCTTCAATGCGGTTAATTTTACATTAAACTTCACTTATCGTCAGACAAGCTCTTACAACAATCCGTCTCTTTGGCGTTTTATAGACTGTAAATCTGTACAGTGGGATACTAGCTTTATGTTCACTGCATTCTATAACGGAGGAGTTCAAACAATCAACATTGCTTAGTATATTGTTTGTTGTAAACCTGATTTATTTAGATTTCAAAGATTCTTTACCACACTGCAAGTAACCGTCATGACCTAATGCAATATCAATCAATAGAACGATCAATTAGTTATTTGTGAACACCGGTTACAAAAGATGTTTCAAATAGCATGCCTTTGTCCTAATATGCAGAACAAACCAAGGGCATTAGCGACATGCATACTAATTACATATGAATCCTGCAAACGTTCGTTTAGTTATATTATAATACTATCTGTTACCAGCGACTTCGTCCGCGTGGTATTTAACAAAAAAGTTATTGTTCAGTTCGCAGAGTTTACTATAACTTATCTACTCTGTATTTAAGAAATACCTATACTAATTTTAATGAAATTCTTTTAATCGAATATTATAAAATTTTAATTGGTTTAATTTTTTTTTCGAGAGGTCCTATTTTTTTTTTTTAAATTAAAAGTAGCCTTAGTTACTCCTTGTTACATCAGCTATCTGCCAGTGATAGTCCTCCATATACTTACTTATAGGTAAAAATCTTTTTAAATATTTACCTATGAAAACGATCAATATGTATGTGAGGTAGTAGTTATAATAAGTTGATACCAAGTAAATAAACAACGACATCTGGCAGTAGATTGCAAATGCTGCATCAAGTGGGCCATTCACCTGGCACATAGACGCCGTAAGCACTGCGACCTTCATACCGACGCATAATTTAATTCCGCTTTTATGCAATACATACACTCTAATTCTTTTTCACTAAACAATTATTCTATATATATATATGAGTAGTATTAACGATTTTAATTATTTTTATTTCATTAATAAAGAAGTCATAATCAATATATTTCACTTTCAACAAGTCATTCAAAAGAATTCAATATAAATATAGACGACACTAACAAAACGCAAACGATGTCTTCAGTCAAACAAATTAATAGAAATCATGAATACAAATTGACAAACAACAAACAGAGAAACTTGGTTGCAGTTGCAGTGCCTACGCGATTTGTAACTAAGTGGTGAAATAATTGATTAATTTTACGAGCAATAAACACTTCCAACATACGCTTACATTATATTACTTGTTAAATTTCATAATTGTTACACAAATAACAGACTAAGAAAATTGGCTACTGCAATAAGCATTTGGTCGCAATGCTATAAACAGTGTACACAAGCAATAGGAATGTGGGGTCCCATTCGAGGTCCATTGAATTAAAGAGAAGAATGGAGGCATTTGAAAGCAGTTACTTGTATTATTTTTTTCTACTATACGTACAAACGACAGACTTGATGGTAAGTGACAACCGCCACCCATGGACACCTGCAACTCAAGATTCGTAAGTGCGCAGCCCGTATAAGGGTGATGAGGGATGGGGGATGCGGGGAGAGAAAGAAGATAGAATACCTCCTATCTTGGATGGGGGTGAGGGGGAGTTGGGCCTCCAGAACCTCACTCATTTCGCGGAAAAGCAACACAAGCGTTACTTTACAACCGGTTTGCTGTGAGGCTGTTAAAATAATATAACAGCCATGTTTACAGTTGAAGTCAAAATTATAGATAAAAAAAATAGGCTGCTGATTCGTTATTATATCATCTTACCATTTAATTTAATTGATTGTTTGAGCCCAATAAGTTAATAATCAATACTTTTCTTATGATTTTGTAATATTCAAAGACAATAAGGAAAAAAATAATAACCATGACAAGTTTTTAAGTGTTAAAATAGCGCTGTTATTAGCGCCCTACGTTTATATGCAAAAGTGACGGAGTATGCAGCTATAACGCAAATGGCATAATAAATAACAAATTCTTACTATTATTACTATAAACGGCATTTAACGTCCATTGTGCGACCTCTAACAGAGTTCGACAATGCACTTGGTACAATATTCACATAGTTAGATGACAGGGCAATTTACGATGGAGGCTAAAAATTAATAATTGAACCAGGAAACAACCGTGATGTTTCTCGTTGACGTATAACGTCTAATATGTGACGTGGAAGATAATATCAAGCTAGCATCTAAGGAACTCGGTGTGATCAACGAAGCGAAGCACTACTTCTTTATAAATCGCAAATCCATACACGGTTACCGAGCAAGGCGCTTCAATAGTATCTAGTGCCCTTTTAAAATCGCTGTTTTTAAATTTATGATTGCATCTAAGCAGACTGCTGCTTCTTGTGTATCGACTGTTCTAAGCGAACGATTATGGCTAAGAAGTAGCTACTTTTTATGTTCTTTAGAATTACAAAGAGAGCCAAGGTTTTCTATTACCACACCGTACTTGCATGAGTACCAAGCATCGTCGGTTACCATAGAATTTTTAAAGTATTTTCAACCAATATTGTATTTTAAGCGATGTTTCCGCCAATAGACAACTTATTTTCTTTTTTTTTACTTTTTATTCGAAAGAGTATACTTCTGCTGTATACTAGTATACTTATGGAGATCCATTGTAATAGAATCAGGATTTGATCATGGGATACCTTTTATACGAAAACTTTTTTAAATTTAAATAAAAGAAAATTAATAAATGAACCGTTTTTATAGTTTAAATTAAAAAAATAGTCAAACGTTTTAAATTAAAAATAAAAACGTTTTTACGATAAATTTCTGCGGAAAAGGAATGAGAAAGTCGTATTTAAGGCGATTATCTACTACTTTTTAAAAATGCAATTATCTTATAAACACAACACTAACATTTAACAGCGGTAGAGCCATGCACAGGTACGAATGGGCCGGCTCGACCGGTGCGATACCACGGCCTCACAGAAAACCGGTTGTGAAGTAGCGCTTGCGATGCATTTCCCCGAAATGAGTGAGGTTTCCGTAGACCCACCTCTCCCTCTCCTTTTTTCTCTCCCCTCATCCCCCTCTCCTCTTTCCCATCACTTCATACCCCTCTCTTCTTTCCCCTCCCCATATCCCCCTATCTAAATCACCCTCAAAGGCGGGTAGCGTACTTACGACTCTTGAGTGGGTGTCCATGGACGGCGGTTGTACTTACCATCAGATGACCCGTTTGTTTGTCTGTCCCCCTATAATATGTATAAAAAAAAATTGTGACTACAACAAAAGCTGATAACACTAGCTCATTTGCACATAGTAAAATAAATACCGATATAACATTCAGACCGAAATTAATTCTTTAAAATAGAATAAGACACAATGTTAAATGAGTAATGCTATCTATAATGGACCGAACATACGTAAAACTACACAAGTACATACATTGCAATTGAAACAAGGTGCAACAAGATACCAGGCGGCTCGTGTTTGCATTAGGTTAACGTGTGCAACCATAGAAGTGCACAATCCATCTACTGTATTACACTACACACTATACGAAGTCTGGTTTTAAGAACAATATTATATATTTGACTTGTAGAAGTATGAATTTTTCTCACTGCCATGTTTGATCCCAAACTAAGCAGAACTTAAACATGTACATGAAACATGCTTATATATTTTTGAATACATTCATATCATAGATAAATTACCACCAGGCACCGAAAGAATTTATTGAGCGAACCCGCCAAGAAGTCACGATCACTAACCACTACACCAAAAGGGCAATCGATTTTAACCGATCAACTTGTAAAAGTATTACTTCCAATTACAAGAGTAACAAAAAACTTAGCAAATCGAAATTGAAACGTGCTACAAGTGTAAGAATTGTTAGCGTTAAAGGAGCAATAAAAAGCACGCGACTCTGGTCAAATAAGCTTAAATTCGAATAGAACAGTTTCAATATATCTTGATTCTTTTTTATAGTAGTGGGCGACAAACGAGCACACGGGTTACCCGATGGTAAGTCAATTCCGCCGCCCATGAACACTTGAAATTCAAGAGTCACAAGAGTGTTGTCCGCCTTTTAGGGTAGAGGAAAGGGAGGAGGGGAAAGGGAGGAGGGGAAAGGGAGGAGGGGAAAGGGAGGAGGGGAAAGAGAGGAGGGGAAAGAGGGGAAGGGAAAGAGGGTAGGGTCTCCGGTAACCTCACTCACTCGATCAAACAAAGCAAGCATTGTTTAACAGCCGGTTTTCTGTGAAGCCGTGGTGATACTCCAGTCGAGCCGGCCCAGACATGCCGAAGCATATATAGAAGATAATAATTAATAATTTCATTATCAGATCAGCTATAATCTAAGATTTGTTTACATACCTAGTTAGTTACAAATTTCTATTAATATTAAGCCTCTATTGAACTGTTGTATTATACTTGTATAGCAAAACCATTTAAATACAACACGAATTGAAAAACATTAGGTATATTTGGATTTTCTGTGTTACACTATACACATAGCGGAGCTAGAGAGCTATCATCTTGAGCTGAGAAAGGCCTTGGATATTTGGTGTCGAAAAAGATAAGATAAAAACGTAATGATGTGTATTTAAAGGTTACTCGGCTAGTTAATAACTAGTTGTATTGTATATGTGTTTAGATGATTAAAGTAGTTAAATCTTTTACAGCGTTTACAGAAATCATATTCACATTTGAATTAGCAGGATTCTAGTAAAAAAAGTTAACGTGTGTTTTAAGAGACATAGAGTAAACTGGTAATTTCTAGAGAAATGAGAAAATTAGAGAGTGAAGTAATCACTACTTGCCGCACAAGACATTAACATTCCTTCAAGTTCATTGGATCTTTTACCCAGAAAGAGAAAATATATACATACATGCTTAAAGCCTGTATCAAGGTTGATTGATTCAAAATGTCGTAGAAACTTGTTCAAGCAAAAAGAGGTACGACCCTGATTCGAATGGGGAACTCACATACTAGAACTTAAATTGATCACCTTTCGCAGTGTCTTAAAATTATACTGCAATATGCATTATTGTGAAGTTAGGTATAGACTCTAGATACTTATATATTTTACTCTAGATTAGATTAAGAACAATAATAATATTCTAGTTTTCTTTATGAGAAGTTATGTTTATTTCAAACATATATAGAAAGTGGAAAACAATAACTATGCCTTAAATTTCTCTAAAAAATAACAGAGACCTAACTCTGTGTTATAGACGTCTAGATATATTTTATGTTACTTGCGACACCGACGTGAAAAGTTTGAAGTATACGAAGTCAAATAAATAAAACTTTATAAATGTTGTAGTTATATAAATTACCCTTTTTTTGCCACATAATTGGCAAATTATCGAAGTTAAAATGAGGTAGGTGCAGAGATACGTTTCGCAGTTAGCTTGTAGATGCAAAAAGTTGTGACCCCGATACGAATGATCAGCCAACGCACTTATTACGCGCTCTTGACTTTCTCAAGTTCAACCCGTTTATTAAAATTGCCGCTGACTAACACAGAAACTTGTCAATGAATGCGTTATGTAATCTGTATCAGTATTATCAATGTTTTGCATAATAATGAAGAAGAAGAATCGTATATCTTATATTTAAATCTTTGTAGATATTCGAACATTTTTCATTAAGCCAAATAATAATAGATTATTATAAGATAGAAAGAGTAATGAGTTTTAATAATTCCGACGTAAAATAAAAAGATAGAAAAATTGAAATATTCAAAGTTGTAATAATAATTTTAAAATATTTGTAAGTTTTTTGTAACTAATAAAATTTTTTGTTTTGTATTTTTTTCTAAACTATTACTCTAAAAATTTTATTAGTTAAAGAAATTTATAACTTTCAACAGAAAAATACACAACCGAAAGTTACTTGCGTTTGTTCACAAGTGGGGAGAGGCTGTTAAAGTCAATGAATGATAAGTTACGTTATATATTAAAGAATCTTTATGTTCTGTTGCCAAGCTCAGAATTGTGTAAATTGTGTTTTATTACAAGGCACTAAATCTCAGCACGAAACTAATCAGTAGCATGCTAAAGTGATTCATTTAGACTCTGTTAAATTTTACAGAAAAATGATGATTTTTTTTTTAATTGCAACGTGTGTAAATCAGTAGTAATTTCTCAATATGGCTAGAAGTGTTAGTCTTCAAGGCCTTTGAATTGTTCCATCTAGAAATAAAACCTAATACCGCGATGCAGAAGCAATTGGCATAGCGCAGGCTATAGATGTCATCTCAGCATGAACTTACTACAGATAAGACATAATTAAGAAATATCTTCTGGTACACAAGTGATATGATAATCAGCATACAAACCATTAGTACATGGGTGGCTATTACTTATCTCGACAGAATAAACTCATTTAAACACAAAACCAATTAACCAGTCGGGTGGTCTTCTGAGTGAGTCAACATAACGAGCCATAGCTATCACAGTAATTATACATCGCTCTTGACAGGCCTACCGTAGAGTTAGTCTGGCTTTTTTAGTAATATTGTACAATAGATTCACAAAAAGAAAAAAAACAGTGATAGGATGCATGTAGAGTAGAGAAGGAGTAGAATAGGGAACCCCATCTCTTCCTGAGTCGTAGAAGAAGACTCAGGAATCGGACTGTTATCTATCAGACAATACATATACAGTCATACAGTGCCCGAATGATGGCCCTATTACGAAAATAGGAACAAATATGGTTATGGTTATAGGCTTGAGTGTGTCTGCATGTATGAACATATTGGGTAATTACACTATTAGGAGCCTATTCCAAAAGGCCGAAAAAATACGGTAAACACAATTAGGTCATTAGCATTCACAAGACAAAATGAGAGCACCCATTTACGATAGATTACATATAACAATAACATCTTCTACAAAGCACCGTTAATAATATATTCTAAGTACTTCTTAGTACAGACGTTCACGACATCCGTCAGTAGCAAATAGTATTGAGCGACAACAATAAACCGACTGGAAACAGACCAGGCGAATGGTCATCACAATCTAGTTCAGCGTTGTACAAATAACGTTTGAACACATTACGGAGATTATTTTAAAACTGATTTAACATGATATATTTTAAAAAGAGTTAGTCATAATTTTGGTTTTATATATCATAATTTTGGATTTCGCTTGGGACAAGATAGTCTGCGAGAAGTTCGGCGATTGTTTTTTTATGAGTAATATTGAAAAATATTTCACTACGAGACATAAATGTAGCCACTGGCCTCTTTATCACATGGAATGATTACTTTTGCAGATTAAGGCAATTGTTTCCTAGATTTCAGTTTAAAACAATAACAACAATAGTTTCTAGATGCTGCTAATGCTATTCCAGATAGATCCCATTAGATACGTTCAGCAGTTTTGTGGTGATAGAGTAACAAAAACATCTATCAAAGCTAACGTTTATAATAGTGAGTGAGATTCGGATTATCAGCAGTTCTTTTAAATTTTTATTCATGGAAATATACTTTTTTATTGAGAAATAGTCAATCAGTTCAGATTAAAAAATAAACGGATTTTTGAAGACGAATATTTACAATATATTTAAACATTGTGTTTAACATATCTTGTGTATATATTTATACGTTTTTTTTTTAACTCTCACATAACACAGTAACATTAGCTTACATTTTGTGATTTCAAAGAAATGTCAATACATTTAACCGTTGCATGCAATTACACATATGCATTTAATTTCATAACGAACGCAATACGAAATACAACAGAAAGTTAAATGTACGCGTATAAAGTATTGTGTAACATAAAATGTGCAAGACTTTCTTAACTTTTGAACATATGTAAATAATAATAATAATATATAAATTAAATGTGTATATTTTCCGACGTTTCCTTTAAAAATTAAGCAAAAAGCCTTTAGAAATAAAATCACCAGTACACACTAAAAATATAACCTTGTTTTTTGGCAGTCGGGTGAAAGGCAACACTATAATTGTGTCTTATGATATACTCCAAGACTATTTAAGTATATTTGTATAGGTATATATTCTGTTCTGTAAAGGTATTACTCTAGGAGGCCTGCTTTCATAATTCGAACAGTATTTAAGTAAACACATCATTAACAAATGCTAAAAAAGTTTCATTCTATTATTGGCTTGTATAATATATAACGAGTATCTGGATCTAACCCAAAAAGCAAGAAGGTCACCATTAAAGTATATTCTAACATACTAACAGTAAATTTTAAAGGTCCGCTAACTAAAACTTCACATGATACGCGCTCCAATAAACATTTCGTAACAAACCCTTCATTTATACACGACTTGTATGACTATTCACCTGTAAACTTTGTACAGTTTGTCAATATACATTTGAGCGGATATCACATTAATTATATTCGATGCGTCCAGTCGATTCAACAATATTTTTAACAGATTCTTAACTAGGTATATGGTAAGCACTGATAATAACTTTCTATTGTTGTGTTCGAAGCTGTGAGTAAATGTAATCCTACAAGTAGTACCCCTACTCGCATTATAAGTATTGCTGATAACGAAAACAAAACGCAGTAATCTTTGATGGGTAATGATTAGCCTCTACGCATATTTCTGATAAGCTTAAACAATGATAAAATTTGCTTCTCAATACTTTGAGATCCACAATACTTTTGCTAACAATTACATTCCTAAGTTTTTTTAATCGTAAGAATACCGTATGTATGAAACTGAAAATACACACGCCATATAGCTATAGTAATTAAATATAATCTTCCTCTTCATAGAATCTTCAGATCCTCGTTTACTAAAACAAATCGAGCGCGACAGGCGAAAATAGAAAGCAATGGACGGCAGAAGCGAGATGTGTGTCGCGACTCCAACGCAGGTGGACACAAGGGTGGGGGCAATAAAGCGAAAGAGATAGACACATAGGCGGAACTTACTATAAGCGAAAAGAAAAGGGACAGGGCAGCCGGCCAGCCAGTTTAACAACATCAACACATAGCAGTATCTGGCTTTCGAAGTAAGTAGAGAAATGTAATATTGATGATCCGAGCTATTAGGAATATGATAACTTAGGTCTGGTAAATAACTATTCTTCACTCAAACCTACATTATCACAAGATAGCAAAAAAAATTGTGTACAGGAAAAATATGATAATAAATCATTAGTCAAAACCCATACGGTTTGTGTTCACAAAGGGTTTTTTACGGTATCATTTAAATATACAATAACCAAGGTTGAGGCATTGATTACATTAAATGAAGCTAATAGCTTACGAAATACAAATATTTTAACAGCTGATAGTATAAATTAAACAAGAAACAAATAAGAACGATTTAAAAAAAGAATTAATATTGAGCCTATTGCTGTTTCATCATACCTATCCGTAGGTAAAAGATCACGTTCTTGCCTCCATGACATTTGGCGCATAGTTGAGGCAAAGGCAACGGTCTGGGGATGCCTCAGGCTCGACTCTGTGGACGTTCACTTGCCGCATTCCAACAAAACTGACAAGGCGTTGCGAAAATCTAAAACAGTCTCGGAAAACATCATTGTTTTCAGAACTAGGAATCAGAGTTATCTATGTTAATTGCATTGTTTATGTTCTCAACAACAGTTGAAGGTCCTAAATATAGAAATATAGCGACTGATGATATATTGAAAGAGAATGCCAAACTTTATTTCTTGTTGCATGTCTATTTTGAAAAAGAAGATAAAGCTTTGAATGAAGATAGCAGCGAAAAATGTATAGATAGAAGTCAATTCATATTTTTACCTACATGGCAAGTTACAGATAACATTTAAAGATAAAAAAGACAAACAAAGACCACCTCCATCAATTATAGAGCAAATGTAATGACCTTACATAAAAACTAGACGTTGCTATAAAATCTGCCCAAGCAGTTTAATCTTGACCTCTTTTCTTTTTTAAAACCATGAGCGAAATACGTCAACAGAAATGTGCAGTCATAAAACGTCTATTAAAATAAACGTTACGACTTCGAAAGATGTTTTATTAGGATGAAAAGCAAACGAATTCTTAATTAAAACAAACTCACATAAATTACATTACAGATAAACTAAATTTAGGATCAAAAAGGATTCAATCTTTCAATGAATAGAACAAAAGACTTTTGGTATTATCAGCAAACTGGTTGCCAAGTAATAAATAATTGAAGATACTAGTTGCACATATAGTGATCTTGAAGAAAGATATTTTTCAATTCTTGTTATTATTATTATTACTTGCTGTAACCGGCCCAAATACAGTAAGATGTGTAAATGTCGTTTGGCTATTCTCAATAACTTGTCCACAAATTCTAATTGAAAGAGTATAACGTAGTCAGAATAAAATTACCAAATAAAGGTGAAGTGATTTAGATTATTACAATCACAAGTTTACACCAAATATTCAGTGTCTGTGACGACCTTGATTTCGTTTTCATTTGCCATGTTGCTATCATCTAGTTACTGAATGACATTATCTCATAAAACAATATCGAAGATTTCTTACAAGTCTAAGAGAAGCCTTTTTTAGTACAAGTTGTTATATTCGAAAATAACAATATCAGTAAAACAAGAACATGACCCGCTTGGATACCGGTACCTTTGAGCGTTCACAATATCAGGTGTCCCCAATTAAGACGGACCAACTTTCCCGACTAAGCGAAGCCCACAAAAACATCATAATAATATATTATGATAACTCATTTGATAAAAACCATTGGACATATTCTCCAATTGGTAAATCATGTTTGATAAGTACATATATTAAGCTACTCTTACGTATGATGCTTTGGTTATTAATCAATATATTAAAAGAAACACATGTGCAACTTTTCATAACTCCAGTTTCGCGAAATGAAACAACATGATGAAATTAGAACGCGGGAAGTTTCAAATCGTTATATTGCAATGCCATATCATTTTATCATTAAATAGGTGAAAGACGGCGTAAAACCTATGATATCGGGCTTTTAGCATCTCTCTGTTAAAATATGTTCAGCACAAAGATCTGAAGTTATTTAAATATATTTTATAGGAAGATCACCACCGGACTCATTTAATTGTGCATGTAATTCATAAGGCGTGCAGCTATCGAGACTGGATTCTTCGCTCGGATCGTACAGAATGCATTGGAAAACGCATTATATATGTAAGTATACACAAATGGTACAAAACTTGTTCAGTTAGAGCGGATAAGCGCCGTGTCGACTTTAAACATAGACAGGTTCCACGTAGCGCCTTTTTGTATAACCAATATCAATAAACTCGTTTATCTTGAGAAAGATAGCTCTCCTTTAATGGGTTTGGTTCCATTAGAAAGCCAAAGCTATTTTGTGGCGCGAGCTGTTAAAGTACAAACACGGTTTCAATTAAAATATAAAAGTTTTGGATGAGCATAAAATTATTATAAACATAATGTCATCAATATTGATGAATGACGAACAATCAACAAAAAAACTGTTGCCAAATGTGAATGTGTCCATAATCATATAAATCTCGCTTAAAATTTATGAGCCGTGCTTTAGCGCCAAAACACAACTGAATTAATGTCGCGTAGAGATCGTATTACACTTGTTGCGCTGTTTGAACATTATAATGATTAAGTTACTAATTAAAGCGTTGCATGACAGTCCACGCACGTGCAACATCCATAGAATTTATAACTTCCACTTCAGGAATACGATACAATACTATCTGAATAAAATAATAAAACGGCGCTTGAATTGAATGACACGTGCCAAAAAGAAGTTCGCATGCCATTTGACGTAGAATGCAGCTTAGTAGACGGGAATAGTTACACCACGGCCTGGCCTGGCGGCCGTCCATACACGACTACGCTTTAAAATGTCCTAACTGAACCACCGCTATTTTAAATCTTACGCGTTAGCGTTAAGATACCTTTTGGTTTGAACCGTCGGTGGATATAGGTCGGGTCGCTCATCATGGGACGGATATAAGTTGCGTCTGCGCCGGTCCTTACGTAATTTTTGGTTGACGATGAACTCAATACATCACCGCCATGCTTCCGGAAGACGAAATGATCGACTTTGTCATGTCTCTATTGTAAATCAAATGCAAAAAAAACCATTTGGATTGAATGACCTTGCTGTTGTGAGTTTATTTATTTTCCATGTACATACCGATATCCTTACAGTCTAAACTCAATGCGATATAAAGATAACTGAAATTTACACATAAATATTAATTTTGAATTCACTCAGACAGCAACAGAAAAAGTTTAGCTCAATAACTATGAGGTTAAGTGCAGCAGGTTAGAGGGTGCGCGCGGCAGTTGGCAACGACGCCGCATGTACCCGTCCGGAACACACAGATATAACCCTTTCAATAGATCGGCGACGTGAATCCTTTCTCTGATTGTTCTGAATATGTAGGATACTATTGTGAGTTACCTCCTGACTCTTAGTTCATTATATACCACCATATCCAAAACAGAATGGGATACATCAGTGGATAAAATGGTTAGATTACTTATGGTTTAAAATAAATATACCTGACAAATTTATTTTGTACTCGCTCCAGCATGAGCCTATATTTAGTTTCTTGTGGAGCCCAGATTTACACCGTTTATATTTAGACAACTAAAGACTCCATTAGGTTAAAGTATGATATTGTATTAGATGTTTTGATGGCACTTGAACTTATGAGTGAGTTATTAATAAACAATGACACACATGAAGAAACTCTTGGTTATAATCAGCATTTTCTTTGACAGATAGTTAAAGACCAAAAAATGCTCTGCCACATGGGAGATATGTTTTACGACTGCCTCGGACCAGTTTCGGTTATGTAAATAAATAGCGATTCAATAGTAAAACACGAATTTCAGTTGAGAAATTTTGAAAAACTGTTAAGATAAAATGTTAAAAACACTCCTTTATGAATGTTTTAAAGGTAAAAATAAATTATTATTGAAGAAACGATATGTTTTAACATTGACAGTGTCATCTAAAGAAGTTTGAAACAGTTTAACGGAAGGAATTACGAAGTGTAAGCAAAAGAGAAATAGAGCAGGCCAGAGTCGAATACGCTGGAATTGTTGGTTGCCGGGAGGTCAGAACAAAAATAGTTTATATTAAACACATTTAATAAGCATGACATTAAAATTTATACTGTTGTAAAGAAGCAGGGTTGTGTAACGAATTAGCACATGGTAGCTAAGAAATACTTGATACACGACTATTCCTTTTTAGTAGGTTGGACAATCGTGATATCTCTATTAGGTAGTAGACGCCTTGGGCAGTAAGTAAGGCCTTTAGTAATATGCTAAAAAGTTTGTGAAACGACAATTTACTGGGTAAAACTTTTCGATATTTGAAATTAAAAGGTATTTTAAAAAATTAGGACTGTTCTTTTTTAAAACGGCCAAGTGCGAGTCGAATTCGCGCATGAAGGGTTCCGTACCATTATCTATAAAAAGGAAAAAAAAAACCGTTTCTTTTATAGGCATAAAATATTTGTTTCATTTTAATTTAATTATTTATTTTGAAAGTGAATATATAACTAAATATTTTGTAAATACTTCAAGCGTCTACTTGTTGCCATAATATCAAGTTTGTTGTATGGGAGCCCCTTAAATATTTATTTTATTGTTTTTTAGTATTTGTTGTTATAGCGGTAACATAAATACATCATCTGTTAAAATTTCAACTGTCTAACTATCACAGTCCATAAGATACAGCCTGGTGACAGACGGACAGCGGGGTCTTAGTAATAGGGTCTCTTTTCTAATCTAATCTTTGGGTACGGAACCCAAAAAGGAAAAAATTTGGACTCACGAAATACCAGATACATAATAAGTAACGAATAGAAAGAGACAATACTATAACACCTATTTACATCTAACATAAACATTATAACACAGTCAAAGAAACAATGTAAAAATTGAAAATGCTATCAAGGATTCAGAGTCGAGTCACGTGGGCATCGACGCGACGTGTCCTTGATCATGAGCAAGTCTTACTAACAATGACTATAAAGGACAACAAGGATTATCCGTAGCCATTTAGAGATTTCAGTTTTGTACGATTTTGGTAATGCGTGGGACTTAAGGACGTTGATCTGTCCCCTGACTAACGCAGATGTTTTTGGACCTTCTCCAAAAGTATGTTGACCATTCAGTATTTCTATCAATCTATATGTTCGCACATGAACGTATTTAAGTAATATTATGGATGCGATGGTATTGTTTAAAAAGTAAATAATAGATATGTACACACGTGAGAAATCGGTACAAAAACAGATCAGCAAACGGTACGATAATGAAGCAGATAATAATATCATACAAAGCAATGTGCAAATCCGTGATGTGGTAATTTTTTTATATTTATGTCACACAACGCGTCGTGCTTTAATTCTATTTTCATATTATTTATCTTTATTATCTTTGACAGTAATTGGTTATGAGCTGAATGATGAGCTGCACGGTATCTTTTTTATAGAGACTCAAAATTTTCTGCCATGGGCAATTGTCTATGATTTAAATTTAGACCATAAAACTTGTTCTTAAAACACAAAAACATATCAAGAATGATTTAAGTTAAATTTATGAATTGCAATTACGATTTAAGAGTGTTTAAGCCTCAGATCTTCGATCACAAGCCTAAAGTAAAGGCATCAACGAATATTTTAAATATTAGTGGTTGAATTTTAACAAGAACAAAAAAACATTGAATGAAATCCTCGTTACTCTGACTGCTCAGGAAAATAATATAATATAATTATATAGTATATAAAAATATGGTTCTTTCTTTCTAGCACTCTTAACCTTGCGGTGGACAAGAACGTCTCATTGAGATGTCCTATCAGTATCTGATAAGATGACAAGGAAAAATGTTATGTACCAAGATAAGATAAACGTCACGAGTGTAAACATTATCTAAATATACAAGTAACCTAATATTACTGCAGTAACTGAACGTAGGATTTTTCCCAACCGTATATAGGAGACACTCGTGACATCAGTAATATTAGACAGCTTCAATATGTGGAAGTAGTCAAACATTGTATTAGAAACTAGCTCACAATGTGGCCGGTGCGATCAGGTCAATTGTTGGTAGTCAGACTAAAGTTTCCGAATCGAAATCTTTGGTCAACGAGCAATTTGATTGTCACCACCGGAGCGCCACATCTAAGCAGTAGTTGCTGCGTTTGACTCTCGGGCTCAGGTCATTTATTTTGAAGCTCCTACATTTAAGATTATGGTCAAACTGAATTCAATCTAACAATCTATATCACTCATATTATCCGTATAGACAAACTTTCGAAGGGGCAAGGATATGTATGTATTTTTTTTAATTATATATAATATGTGTGCATTATTTTCGGTGAGATGTATCACACGTATATAAGTTCTCGTTTGTGCAGATAACTATCTGTTTGCTGCGTAAATAGCCTGGATACGTATGTATTGATAACCTTTAGGCCCTTAACGACTTTGAAAATCCGACATCGTCATGTAATAGAGGATTAATACTGCAGTGATTACAAACCCACTGACGCAAGTTAACTAATCAGTTTTGACCTTTACCGAGATTGATGTTCAGCTTTTATGTAACAATCACAATGCAATTCCAATTTCTAGATTACTCACTCAAAAATTCAGCTAAAGAAGTTCGAATTCGAGACATACCTGAAAACACAAACATTTTCTTATTTAATTATTATTCTACATAATTATGTACATATAACATAAAGCCACGTCAAAGAAAACAATAATTCAGATACCTAGTTATCTCTTTTTTATAAACAAATATTATACACACGAAAATAGAGTTTACATATCAGTGTATTAATTGTATAAGTATTATAGTGTATTAATTGTATACTTAACAGTAGGAATCTCCAGTAGGAAATGTAATTGCATAATAACATTCATCACCATCAGAATATCGCAGTCCACAGCTGGACATAGGCCTCTCACTTCGATCGATTTTTGGCTTCTCGCATCCAGCTTCTGAAACTCAAGAACTCGTTTGCCCCAACGATCATCGGTTCTGCGGCTAATATGGCCAGCCCACTGCCACTTCAGCCTGTTGATCCTAATAACATATCTATCTATCTCTCCTTTAAATTGAAATATAATAAATTCATATACTGTCCTAAAATTAAATTATCAACATAAAAAACGTTATCCCGAATAATTAAAAAACCTAAATGTAATTAGCAAGTGATGTAATACATTCAGCCATAAGTTGTTGCCAACTCGTAGTCGGAAAACAAAAATCCAACTTGTAAGAGAATAGGTATCTATTAAACGCCCTTAGCGCAAATACTCTCGTATTGCTAATTCAACGTCATCACAAATATTCACCTGCGGGTATACGTGTCGAGACGAGAAAGTACAAGTAAGCAAGAAGAAAGTGCGTTAACGTTAAACGGAATTCAGCACGAGACGGGTGGGCATCGTGCGAACCAATTTTTATGTCTTACGTAAAATAAATGTCATGAGCAAACTATTACGTCAGTATCATGTAATATTTTTAGTAATAAAAAAGTTATGTACCTATATAATTTACAATGGGTATGTTTTCCTTTTAGTCTCTATTTTATAATTATCCAAATTATAATATTTTCTAATCCTGATTATTGTTAAGTTCAGATACTATTTTAAGCTTAGTAACTTCTAAATATTGTATGTTGAGTACCCAGGATGACAGATATCAAATTCATTCTCAATTCAATATCAAAAGTCAGCAGTAGTCTGCTAATGAGATTAAAAAGTATTTATTTTTTATATTTTTATTGTCAGTACTTGTAACGCATATAATCTTTTTATTAAAATTATATAAACTGTGAAACACAAATTGAAAATTGTTATTGTAACACATTGTTTAGACTTCAACTCACGCGTGAATAATGAGCTGCACAAAAATAGAATTTCAATCAATCAAAAAGCAAAACCTTTAGGATGCCGAATTCTTTGCAAGTGGTTTTACCGCAAACTAACGTAGTGCTGATTATAAAATTATTTGTGTCTTCAAATTGGTTCAAGAGACTGTATGATATTCGACTTTGAACGAAATACGTTTTGTAAATAATTAAAAAATATTATTAATTTAAAATCTTACAGTAAGATATTATTACAACTGTTGTAAACAAGTATTGCATTACCAACGTTATTCTTTTTTAGTACTACATACATAAATACACCCTTCTGTAAAAGGTCACGCCTTTGTCCTATTGTAATACGTTGCTTTTGACTAATGTACAAGTAAAGTAAAGGCGGCATGCCACTGGCTGACATTTTGGGTTGATTTGAATAGGAATTGTACAGAGAAATAAGGAATGTGGACATATTCTAGCACAGACCTCCGTTTGGCCCACATTCTAACAATAATAAAGACAACTTCTGAAAAAATTACGCAGCTGATATCAATTGTTGTCTCAGCAAATCGGACAAAAACCGTGACGCTCCACTATTGGGATGCCCGCCGCCTATGGCCGGGGCTATGACAATAAAGGGGTCTAGAAAAACCAACTAGAACTACTGTCCTGCCTGCCCAATTGGCCTATCCTGACATCTAACATCGTTGATCGTAAAATGACCTTATCAAATCCAAAGTATCGTGGTACAAAGTATTTAGTATATCTCGCAATACATTGACCATAACTGAATTATCGTGGTAGTGTCACGAAGGTTTCATTGCGTAAAAATCGTCACGTGAAGTGTTGGAAACTCTTTCGGCACGAGTGTAACACGTCATCAAAATATAATACTTTTACAGATAAAATTAAAACTACATAGAGCTCGTATAGAGATAAGCATTTGTGTATTAACTATAAAACTATAAAAAGTTTATATTGTTAACGTCAATAAGACCTTCAGCTTCAAATTACTTATTACACCAACTACATTTCCAGACACACCTGCCGTCTGAAAGAATCCGATTCTTACATCCATTGACCAAAGCACCTATGTAAATAGTTTGAATGCACATGTTTCTAGTACGACATAACCTTTTATATTGACATGGCCTTGAGCCGTTAACATTAATTTGATTATGCAAAGTGATCTCCTAGTGCCCTAGTTTCAAACTACACAACGATGTTTGAATGTTTAGTTGACCGAGTAAACACTTTCGATTTGGATAAGAATTGTTTTAGTATTACAAATACATATGTATATATTATAATTTTTGTTTGAAACTTCTACTCCGAATTTGTTCACATTTTTCAGCATTCATGATCTAGGATCTAGTTTCAGAATCCCTAGATAAGGTTTCTTATCTTCTTCCTTGAATAAGTAAGTAAATAAATGTCATTATTCAGATTGACCTAAAGAATGGCGAACACTTGCCTTAAATCGTACGACAATAAAACTCTAAGCGTGTTCATGTCTATATCTAAAGTGTAACAATTGGCAGGCGCCATAGGAAGTGGGCGAATGTGGCGAAATACGCCATAGTTTTTAACACGTTACTTTTATGTTGAATGATGTAGATTGCGATATTTTAATATTTTGTAATAAGACATTCGTTTTGGTTGTATTTGAAATTTCTGTTACGGGTTGCTATAACGAAAGCGACACGAAATTTGATCACTTAAAGTGTAAAAAGGTATATTATTCTACAAAAACACAACAGTGTTTAGCTTAGGTACCTATTTTAACAAAAGTAGCTGAAGAGCTTTTCTCTTAGTTTCTTAACCATAATATAAGGGCTTAATTTTTTTTATATTTAAGTTGCTAATACAATTTCTGGTTTAAGTTGGCTCCTTACGTGTGTGGCAATTTTTGTAACATACTCATTTATAACCTTATTTTAAATGATTTTTGTTTTAATGTAGATAAGATTATGTTTATTGGCGATATAAGAAGTAATAGAAATATACTATGCTACACTGCAGCATGTATGTAAACTAAATTTATTACAAATAAGTTCATTTATAAATCTATTTTTGTTAATAACAACACTGTTAATCTTACTACTATTCTATAATAGTAGTAAGATTAACAGTGTTGTTACTTTCTATAAAGTAAAAATAGTTGAATGTCTGTTACTAAATCACGCCATACAATGAATCTGAATGAAAATGAAATGAAATTTAGCACAGAGATATTCAAATTTATAGTCTGAAAAAGCACATGACCCACTTTTTAGTAAAGGGAAGATTCCAACTTACTCCGTGAAACTGAGTCGCGGGCAACAGCTAGTTAATATATAAATCCAAGTTATTTTGTCATCAACAATGACAATATAGGTTCCATAGTCTTTATTGAATACACGCAGTTAAGATGGTAAGTATGGAAAGATTGGATTCCTACGGCAAAAGTAAAAACCCTAACAATACACTCAGTACCTACACTTTCACCATACACAAACTATAAGCAGATAAACAAAAGTTGATGTTGTGAATTTTATGGCAAGATGTTTTTCCCACATAAGTAAGACTATTAAGCAATATGATTAAACGAAAGTGGTTAGTGGTTGTAGGCGTAGCGTGGGACAACAGCATAGCAAAGTTTCTATGTGGGTGCAGAGCGCAAGGAGAACACCTATATTTTGGTAGCAACTAACAGCTAATGAAAAAACGCGACGAAATCGGATTTATATGATGTCATCGGTCGTAGACCCAAGGAATGTTGTCTGCTAAGTTAATTGTGAATCGGCACGCCTTTACTAACTTAAGGTATTTGCCCTTCTATGTTGCAAAGAAGAAAAGGCTTTGTATAAAATGATATACAAACTGTTTTAGCTGAGCGAGTTTATTACTTGGGAAACATTCTAAAAATATTATGGAAGTGAACCATAATATGATATAATATTTTTTACACAAAATCAAGGCCATGTTATGTATTATATTTAAATAAATTTCTTATTTGATTATCGCGTTGGATAAATGAGCTAAGAGCCTTGTTCAACGGAACACGTTTGCTAACAAGCTCGCTAAGTAGGTCATCTAAATATACATATTCGTATTGTTTCTTAAACACATGTTCATAACATAACAGCATCGTAATGTTGAATTGTTTGACCTTGATTTGTCGTTAACTAATAGAGCGTATTGAGCCTTACCGAGGTTGTTGACAGAACAAAAATTACCCAATGCAATGCAATGCTATCAACTAATCAATCGCAAGATGCAAAACAAAGGACGAAATTGGAGCACAGGTTAGAAATCCTGTTTGACAAACGAATTGCAATCTGAAGCGGTCAAATTAACATATGTAGTGTTTGTTCACCGATTGACAGTCGCGTCTCGTCTAGATTGGGGCCATAGAAAGTTTCTCATCTTGACAAAGCTAAAATTGACCATACACTGGCAGTTGAGGTGTGGATTTGCATTACAAATATTAAAATACAACCATTAGAATAGTCACTTTCAACATTACATTATTTGGTAACCGTCAAAACGTATTAGAAGCCGTTTGTCTGCGGTTGAAAACGAAATCGAATATTTGTATCGATTCAAACAATATACCTGAAGTTTCTGGGTTAATCGTAAGTCGTAGTTAACTACGACACGAAAATATTCGACTCCGGAAAAATAGTTGATCCCGCGATGGATAATATTAAACCAGCCGTATCTGAAATAACTATTGAGTAAATATTATATAAGAAAAGAAGACAGAAGACGAATTTAAGACAGTTATAATAGAAAAAAGGTCGTCTCGTTTGATTGTTATCTATTTAAACTCTCACTAATTTATATTCCAACAAACATACGTATAAATGAGTCTTTAATAGACAATAAAAAGCAACAGGCCTCGGCGTTTGCTGATGTTCCCATGACGCCTGCGCTATTCACAGTTATCCCAACTGTTAGCATTAAGCATTGTCACGTATCGACCTTTGCAAAACACTTAGCACTGGGTGTTAACTAATTTGAGCTTTATGTAGACGTAATAGAATGTATGCAAAACAGTAAAGATAACTTTGTATGATACGCTAGCAGACATTGGAATAGTAAAGAGCCTGCAACTTCCTCATTATGTTTGCAAGCGTAACATATGAATATAAGTAAAGATACATTTTTTAAAAAGTATTTGAATTTCTTTCTTTGAGTGAAGTCAATTTCAAACCGTTTATTGCAGCTAGCGACATATGCGAGTTTTAGACAATCATCTCATTGATATTTAATTTTGTAAAGAGTTATTTTAATTGTTATTTATATATTTTTCAAAAGTAAAATTAAGAATAAATTAAAAAAATAAAATAAAATGAAGATTTATGTAACTCATTTAAAATACACTTACTGTCTGTGTTTTATTTACTTCCTAAGTATTCTTTAATTTGTAGACATTTTTTTGACATAAATATATACTTTAAAATTTTTAGTAAATGATATCAGACATTTTTCATTTTTGATGGCTTTTATTTATTTCTATTTCTTTAATTAGTTCTTTATTGTACACCTCTCACACATATACATATATACATACAGAAAATATTTTACAAATATTCAGATATAACAATAGGCGGTCTTATCACACAAGGCGATCTCTTCCAGGCAACCTTGATACGAATATTGTTAAAAAGTATTTGGGTAAACTGTGGTGTACTAATAAAAGGCTTTTTTGCACCATATTATAATTCTTTACTGCCATATAGTAGCGTCCTTATTTAGCAGTTGGTTTTTTTTTTTTTTTTTTTTTATATAAACTTGTTTTAAACACTGTTCTGTGAACACAGTGATACAATAAGGCAGCAAGCTCCTAGTTAAATTAAAATACCAAGTTTTTAATTCATTTAAATTATTAGTCGCATTTTATTAATTAATAATCTATTCGCGCGAAAGTGATATGAAAAGTTACACAAATGATAAATATATTAGGTGCCAAATAAATGATATTGGTAAAAAATTACTAAGGGATAGAAATTGCACTAGAAATATGTATCATGCAACTTAAAAACCTGACACGCTTAAAGTTTGTCGCTATGTGTATTCGCTATCACATACTATCTAATGACTTGTTATTGATAAAAAAGATTGTGACTAATTTAATTTGACAGCTTTCATAATGACAACCATGTATGGATATTAAAAAAACTACGGAAACGTCAACAACGTCATAAGTCATTACATTATTGTCTAATTTTTAATTCATTTTTTTTCTAAGAATACTAGAAACGTGTGTCACACATTACTAGTATTCTTGTGAACCTGTCCAGCTTAGCTGAATTCTTGTGTTACGAGAGGGTTTACGGAGGTAGTGCACTGGGCGGGGTTTAAACTTGCAACCACTTCAAGCAAGTCTAGGCGTAGTAGTTAAGGCGGTAGCGTAATAGCTAATGCTCAAGGCAAGCCTTACTTAGAGCCCACTGACTTACCAAAATTATACATGTATGACCCAACCTATTTTTAAATACCGTTGACCCTTAAATTCTTATATAGAAAATAGACCTTACAAAGTCCCGAAATAATACGTGAATATGTCACTTCTTTTTTTTTGCCACCAAGGACGTATGATCAGTTTTGCAAATAGGTAGGTATTGTGAATAGACGTCCTGTTAGAAATATGATACTATCACACAAAGTGAATACTGGAGAGTACTAAAGGTGAATAATATATATGTCTTATATGTTTAGGTGTATATGATGTTTAATTGTCATGATGTTAAAAATTTGTGTGTGTCATAGGGTAAAAAAAAAGCTTAAATTAATAATTTTACTTGTTATAACAAATTTCCTCTAAACTTTAAGTAGGCGCACAAAGGAATGGCTTTCTATACATCAATTTTAAGAGTAAATAGAATAAAGAATATCTATCACCTCAATAAAGACAATAGCTAAATATTCATTATCATTTAAATATTTACTCACAGTAGAATGACATGGGAGAGCCATGCTTTGGCCCGTATGGGCCGGCTCGACCGGAGTGTTAACGCGGCCGCACAGAAAACCAGCTGTTAAAAAATGCTTGCATTGTGTGACGGAATCAGTGAGATTATCAGAGGCCCAACTTCCTATCCCCTTTCCCTTCCCCCTGTTCCCAATCCTAATTGCCCTCCCAACCCTGTTTCGGAAAGGAAAGGCGGACTGCACTCTTGTAACTTGAGATACAGGTGACCCGTTTGCTCGTTTGTCCCCCACCACAGAAAAAGCAATAATTGCTTTTTATAAAATCCTAGACAGATGAGACTGTACCTAAGCTTTTAATATATTTTTTTTAATTACCAAATATACCGATATTAGAATTGATGATATTTTTTTATCTTACGGTATCACGGAAAAGTGATACCGTAAGATAAAAAATAATATATAAGAATTTCTATTGTTATGAAGTGTAATACAAAACATAGATGTTAAGTCACCACTCAACCTATCGAAATCAATGAACTCGTTTCATATCGATCTGTTGAGTAAGTTCAAAGATCAACGTAAATCGATTTACTGAATTGGTGAAACTTGATAATAGATTTTGGCGAACAGATAGATTTTTTATGAGTTCAACGTTACACAAGAAAGACGCAGGTGTTTTACCTGTATCTATTTCAAGAATACCATTAGATTTTTTTCAACATTTAATATTACTTTTGTTTGAGCTAACATTTAGTCTATCAAGGACACAAACGGGTTGCTTGGCAATTATTGTTTTTAGACTTTCACAACTTACATACAAAATTATATTGGAAGATTTATGGGTAGAGGGCTCGCTTCTCCGATCAACAGCCATTTTAACTTACACATATGCTCACACTTTCTAATCCATCATTTTCCTACTATAGCCTTCTCTTTTTACCATTCCCATATACTCTCAATTTTCTCATCTTTAATTACTAAAGTGTCCGATAGACGGCAACAAGCTTGCAATTCCGTCAGAAAGATAAAATTATTATTAGAATAAAAAAATTGTAAGTTACATTCATATTTATTAAAATAATGTCCTTTACAGGACGACTCCCTCCTTAATAATGGCACCCGTCTGAACCGAAACCAGTCGGGCATCCCCAAAATTCACAATTTAAACTTTAGTTTTTTAACAAATTATTTTTAACGAAATCTGTGTGTTTAATACACTTCTGCCTACGGGTAACTTATATATTTGTAAATCTGGACTTTATTAAGTTAATCTGGGCTTAATGTAGATGCATTTCCCTTTGTTTACCGGAGGTTTTAATCAAATTCCACCGATTGTGGTCACGGGTGACGACGGCCGCTGCAATTTGATCGGATTTAAAATCCAAACATAATGTTACGATAGAACCCAACTATTAAACAGGTTCGGTTTATGTTTTAGCATTCCTATGATTATTATTATACACATATTTAACTTTTATGCGGAGCTAGTGGTGGTGGTAGCACGCCGCGGGTGTATTTTGTATAAATCGTCGATGAAGGTATAGGAGAACTATCAACCGCATGTTTGTGGTGTCTCTGTTATGCATTCAAATTTATAGTAAAATTACCAAGAAGAAGTGTTATACAGCTCTTTACCTATTTATAAAAAAAAAACCTTTTAATCTGTAGTTTTATTTGACTTGAACTTATTTTACTAGTAAATGCAGATTTAATGTTTCGTGTACTCTTAAACAATTAAGACAACAAGAACACAGTCCGTCTGATAATAAACTATTCTTGAGGCCAATAACTAGTAAAAAAACTTGTTAGTCATAAACAGCTACTTAAAAGTAGACAAAAGCATTATTACGATAGCATATGTTGAAGAACACTTTCTCGTAGCTAGACAAGCAGAAATTCGGTCTAACCTCAAACTCAACAATTCACCGTGTACGTTCAGCAACAGGCCTAGTAGAAATTTGACCTTGCTTGCTTCAACTTTCCTCAATTTGCGGCATACATACATATATTACCATAAACAGGACACAACATTTTCATATTTATCGACCAATGACCTTTGAGGCTTGAAGGATCGACCGTGAGTGCAATGACCTCAGATATTTATTGCTATTATGACTAATTATTGCTACTTTCTCCATATGTATTGATAAGTGGATGGTGCGTTGTGATATTCAATAAAACAGACGTATTTATAATATATAGAAAAAAAAACCCCTCCAGGATTATTTTCCTCTCAGTTTTATATAATCTCGATCAGGAGTGCAATGGACTCTGGAGTTGCGGACATCTGAACAGATGATATCCGAAACTGATAGTACTATATATGAGAACCAATACCCATGGCTGAAGATACCCTACACTTGGGAAGATAAGGTGTAAAAGAGGTAACACTTGAAACCAACTACGTTATCTAAATACTTCACGACACTCACACGGCAGTCGCGTTGTTATAATAAAAAAAAAGTCGTAATATCGGCAGTCATATATCGCGTTCATAAAAAAAGCGATGCATTGATCTACAAAATAGGATAAAAATAACAATAATTAAATATTGTTTAATTCAGGTATCACCCATAGAGTTTACATTATATTTTTGTTTTTAAAAGGCATAATGCAAGTTTTTTTTTATGAGATAGGGAAGCAAACGAACAGGCGGGTCACCTGATGGTAAGTGACTACCACCGCCTATTATTCAACAGTCACAAGTGCGTTGCCAGCCTTTTAGGTAGAAGTACAATCTTTTCTTGAAGGTATGAAGGTCGTATCGGTCCGGAAATACGGCAGGCGACAATTTTTTCCAAAGGCTGGTTGTGCGAGGCATTATTGATTATTGTTGTTGATGTAGAATGTTTTTTGCATTTGATTTTGCATAAAACGGCAACAAGGTATTTGGATTTTTAATTCAATAATTCGGCTAGAGGATCACTCCCCAATCATTTCATATAATCATTTTTTTTTTCCCGTCTTTTCTCACAACTTCCTCACGTGTAAAGCAACCATTTGAATACAATAGGCTTGCCACTATTAAGCAAATGGGATTACAGTTATAATAATCGACAGAGGTGGGTGTTTAATATGGTGATAAACACACAACATTTTACAATGTAGTTAAAACCTAATTATATAAATACTTAATATGTAACTATATTTGTTGTACATAATAGCTACATAGAAATGTACAAACTACAACTGAAAGCAAACACTTAATGGTATTATGAAAACACCAGTCCATTGTTTAAATGTAGCTTAATTCCCAAATTTTTAGGAGTTCCCATAATAGTCCTTAAACTATGAAATTTAATTAATATCCTTCTTAAACTAATATATATTTTATTTCCTTAAATTGCTGACTTTTAAAATATGTATTTACAATATAAGACCTGACAGCAAAGTGTTCTTAAAAATGGCTGCTTAAGCATTCTGACTTTGTGAGAACCTACAGATATTGGAAATCACGTTATTATTGGTACCTGGTCTGTTGGTCTACTGGTTAGTGACCCTGACTGCTGAGCTAGAGGTTCAATTCCCATACAGTACACAAATTTGTGTGATCCACATGAACCTTCTGTTGATAATATCATGCCACAGATTGCAGTATCTACTCTCAGTAGTTAATTTAAAGTACTCAAGATTCCAAGAATTTTTATTTCTTTCTAAAATATAGAAAGATTTTTGGCCTAGTTATCAAATTAAACTAATTGTCTTAAAACTTTTACCTACAGAGAGATATTTTGTTTTATTGCAGCTAAAAAAATACTATTTGCTAAAAAGCAGTTTTATCCATTCCTTAATATTTCAGTTTATACCAAAATATATAAGTCTAAACATTCAAATGTCCAATTGTTGGCATTAACTGCATTACAGTGGGCCTCTTGCCAGAATGGGTCAATAGCCGAAGCTTGTCAAAGCAAGTTTCTTCTGGGTAAGTAGGTAAACCACATGTTGAACTTTTATAAAATGAAATTGGTTGAATATATTATAGAAAATAAGTAGATGCAATGACTGAATGGCTCCAATGATAAAGATTTAATGGTTATTTAATGAATAAAGATTAATCTTAGCAAAAGTTGTTTTGGATCGAAGATCTTACTGTCACAATTATTATTTGATATGTACTTATACTGCTACTATCGGAAATAAAAGAAGAATCATAAAAAAACATATTTTTAACACTTCTATAACAATAAATAAATACTCATAAAATGACAATTGACATAAAAAGTAAGAATTATAATTCACAGAACGACGAAAAAAGTGAGACAGTCATATAAAAATAGATGGGTTGAAATATCTACATTATTTTTGAGGAACCCGCACGAGAGATCGGCTGTCTCCGTCTGTTCTCTACCTACTGTGTTATTTATAAAATGGTCTCAATTCCCTAGTACAGATTCATTATAATTAAAACGCTTATTCATTTTACGACGACCAATTGATTCTGCTCCAGTTTGCGAACTGAACTAACTTCTTTAACCATTGGATCCAAAATTATCACATTGGCTCTAAACTATAAATAGAATATTAAATACCCTGGAAATGATAATAGTACTACATTATGCGGTGATACTGCCTAAGTCTACAATCACGACACGATACTCAGCTGTCTACGTAAGTAAACAATATAAGGAAAAATACAGATGCTCCTACAATTGCGGTCGAGCAACAGGTGAAATTCGATGCAGTAGAAAACCGGCTAGAGGTGGCATAGTGGCAAGAACATATACCGGCCTGTCGTCGATCTTCTTAAAAATATACTTTCACAAACCATCTCAATATAAATACATAAAAAAGTCACCAACCTACTATTACACTCCACACACGTAATGAGAAAAAACAATAAATACCTTTTCCTTTGCACGACCGGCATGTTTTTGCACTGTTTTCGCGATTAGCGCACCTTTACTTTCAGCCATATCTATCACTTTTTCATTCCAAAATGTCTTTATATCGATACACTATCAATTTGCAACCGAATTTGGCTGCAGCTGTTTACTGTCACACGTCAAAATCCAAATGCGTACTACTGTCGTATAACACTGCCGCGAATGAGAGAATATTGTCACCCTAGCGCCTCTTTTACACGATTTGCAAAGTAACTTACTGTTGTAGAGATTTATGAGATCGCTAGATGGCGCTACGAATGTAGCTGTTGTATATTGTATATACATACAATTTATTTTTTAAAGCTTCTACCTAAGGGAAGGACTCTTCTTCTTTATGGAAAATTTATGGTGTATCTTAGAGTAACTATTTATAGAAAGAACACCAAAGGGTTGTAGTGAACTGGAAAATAACCTTAAATATTTTATAATTTCCATTACTCACAACAGACCTAAATAATTTGAGTAAAGCACTTAATCTGATACCTACAACATTTTCTAATATTAAATTGTTTTATATATTAAACTTCTAAACTATATCACGATTGTTTTCCGCCGCATTGTAATATAATGAATATTATGAGCGGAGGCTTCCTTTTTCTAAGCCATTAAATAATTCAAACCACTTAAATAACAAAAATATGAATTAATCTGTTTAAAAATCTTTAAGGATTTTTAATTATATATTTAATATGTTTAATTTTTTTTGACATTTCGGTTAAAAGAAAGAAACTATTCAGTAATCTGAGTATTGTTATTGCTGGTAACACTCTGACTGACAGTTAAACTGAGTTGACATTTCCGTGAAATAAATTTGAATTACGGAGGTTCTTTAGAAATCTTTTCTTGTTGTATTTACGTTTGTTTTATATTTATTACATCTATAACAACTTCAACGCATCTTTTTTTCTACGTTGGACTAGTTGTTTTATATAAGATGGTAAGTTTAATAAAAAAATATTAAAAATGAAAAACCATCAAATTTTTTAATACGATGCTTTTTATAGGAAGGGAAAACTGAGCTTCAGAGAAATGCCTTCGTCACTGCCCGTCGTAAAGAACTGGATCTGTTCCAACGAGCCTTAGATATCCAATGGCTGAACAGTCGAATGGAAAGCGGGAGAATGGGGCGCTGCCTTGCCCTTATCCAACAAGAGGCTCAGACAGAGAAGGAATTCCAGGAGGTAATTGGATCTCAATCCATTTTCTTTCAGGACTTTTTTATTTCATTGCTAAACATACTATTAATATCTAAGGTTTTAGATGATATGGGTTAAGCAGTTGTCTGCCTGTTGGGGCAGGCAACTTTAGGGTTTTATATTAATATTTATTATCTAGCAAATCTCACATAATAATAGTAACTCAGTTGTAGAATCCATTAGGCAATAATATTTAAAAATTTGGAAATCAATAGAATTTCACATAAAATCACAATTATGTCACTATTATAATGTCATAAAAAAATTATTTCATAATATATTTTGTACATGTTACAAAATTATTGAATTATTAGAGCCTGCGCAGATGAGGGACAATGGCACACAAAATGTCAGCTGTGCGCTCTTATTGTTATTCTCATTCTCAACTGGTGGCTGGGCTATATATACTCTGAGTATATCATCATTATATCAATAATCATTATCATTGTTAGGTATAATCTAATGATACACTATTGCTAGCCTTTGCCATTCAGATACTATTATTTGCGTAATATTTAATTCCAGAGAACTGATCATGCAGCAATTGTAAATGCCAGAGCAGCTAAGGAAATTGCACTTGGTGTTGAGGTAGAAAAAATTAGACATGAAGAGACATGTAAACTGGCTCGGAGACACTACTTGCGGCAGAGAGATCCCAGTCTAAGAGTACTTGAAAAAAAGTTGCAAGCAGGATATGTGTGTAGGGATCTCCAGCAACAGATTCTACACAATCAGTATAAAAAGCTACAGGAAAAGGTACATGACTTTATATTATACTACCTGGTATCAGGTTAATTGCTTGGTAACTTAAAATTGAATTTATTAAATAAAATTGAAATCCACTTATTTAAAAAATATTTTAAATTAAGATGGATATAGTTATTGGTGAAGTCAAAGGTAACATAAATTATTTACTATTACTTTTCGAATTGCTTTATGTATTAATATATATTTTATTTAGGTATTTTTTTATAGTTAGTCTGTAAAATACAGTATTTTATTTTTATTTTTATTATCATTCGCTATGACAACATCTGCATCCAACAGCGACACTGAAGACTATTTCTCGGCATTTAGCGATGATGATAGTTTTACCAGTATGCCTGCCCTAGCAGATACAATCTCGACTAAATTTTCTGATGTTCCCAGGAACTTCAATGTTGTTCACATAAATGCCCAAAGCATTCCAGCTCATTTCTCTGATATGCTGACAAGCTTTAACTGTACGAATATCCATGCAATTCTAGTATCAGAAACATGGCTTAAACCATGCTTATTTACTAAATCGTATTCGTTACCTGGCTTTCAGTTGATACGGAACGATCGTGCCTGTGGACGGGGCGGCGGAGTTGCCATGTACATACGATCTTACATTCCCTTCTCCATCATTAGTATGTCATCTCAACCACCACCCATTAACGCTGGCGAGCACCTTTTCGTAGAAGTCATACTTCAACACTCAAAAATTCTTCTCGGTGTATATTAGCCCTTCGCTACGAGTAGACTATTTCTCTTCACTCGAAATAATCCTCGAAAACTTAACACCTTCGTACAGCCATACCATAGTCATGGGTGATTTTAACACCTGCTTACTTAAAAACGATTCACGTTCTGCTTCTCTCCGATCTGTCCTGGAATCCAACAATCTATCCATTCTCCCACTTAATCCCACACATAATCTTCCTAACCGAAATCCATCTCTCCTTGATCTCATACTCGTTTCCTCATTAGAACATGTCGCTGCACATGGTCAGTGTTCTGCAGATTCGTTTTCTTACCATGATCTTCTGTTCCTTTCATATCAAATCCGCACTCCTAAACCTAAAGCTAAAATACTTTCACACCGTAACTTTCGGGATATGGTTCTTGATGACCTTCGCAGAGATGCTGACAACATAGACTGGAGCGAGCTGTACACCTCTCGATGTATTGACGAAAAACTCACATATTTTTCTAGTAACATAATTGGCTTATATGACAAACATGCTCCTATTCGACAAATAAAAGTAAAACATCTACCCGCACCTTGGTTAACTTGTGATGAAATCAAGATTCTACAGACAAGGAAAGCGAGGGCACATTCAAGGTATAAGAGCCACCCTAGTACATCGAACTGGAAAAATTTGTACATATTTGAAATCACTGCAATAGGATGTGTAGGAATGCTCAAGGCCGACATATCCATAAAGCTATTGAAAATGGAGATCCGATTCATGTCTGGAAATTTCTGAAGTCACTGGGAGTCAGAAAATCGCGCCCTAATACTGTTTCAAATAATATTGATATAAATTTCCTCAATTCATATTTCTCTGCTTCCTGCAACTTTGGAGGAACTACTAAAATTGCAACGATAAATTATCTTTCTTCTCTGCCGACTCCCGACTGTTCACCGTTAGTTTTCAGTCAATTTTCTGCTTGTGATGTCAAGAAGAGCATTTTATCAATAACCTCAAATGCAGTAGGAACTGACAATATCAGCCGTAATATGATACTTCCTATCCTTGATGAAATCCTACCCGTGATTTGCCATATTTTTAATTATTGCGTATCCAAAGGTGTTTTTCCAACTGCGTGAAAATGGGTCAAATCACTCCTCTCCCTAAAAAAGGTAATCCTTCCTCTTTTTCAGATTACCGACCCATATCTATCCTTCCTTTCCTTTCCAAAGTCTTTGAGCGTCTTATCCACGCTCAATTGAGCTCCTTCCTTACTAGAAATTGTCTCCTTAATCCTTTTCAATCAGGTTTCCGTCCCGGCCACAGTACAACCTCAACCCTTATTCATATTACGGAGGACATCAGATCTAACATGGAAGACGGAAAGTTGACGGTCCTTGCCTTGCTGGACTTCAGTAATGCTTTTAACACCGTCGACTTTGATGTCTTGCTTTCTATATTACGCTCTCTTAACATATCTCCATCAGCAATTGACTTGTTTCGTAGTTACCTGTATGGTCGCCAGCAGCGTGCTTCTATTGAAAACATGTATTCCTCTTGATGCACTACATCTGCGGGTGTGCCTCAGGGCGGCGTATTATCCCCACTACTTTTCTCAGTTTTTATCAACTCAATCACTGATCGACTCCTTTCTTCCTACCACCTATATGCAGATGATCTTCAAATTTACTCTAAAGCTGACCCGGATAACCTGACTGAAGCTGTCCATGACATCAACCAGGATTTGATACAAATATGTACCTGGAGTAGGAATTACGGGTTAAGAGTAAATCCTTCAAAAACTCAAATAATTATCATCGGTAGTCAAAGGATGAACTCATTAATAAACAGGCAACATCTACCCGCTATCTATTGCGATGGTTCCATTATTCCATATAGTGACAAAGTCAAAAACTTGGGGATCTATATGGATCGGTTCTTGTCATGGAGCCCCCACATAGGTGAAGTCAGTCGGAAAATATTTGCCACTGCGGGGTCGCTGCGAAGGCTTCGCAACTTTCTTCCTGTCAATACCAAAATTTCTTTAGCACAATCTCTCCTCCTTCCTATTCTTGACTATGGTGACGTCAGCTATCTAGATCTCACCGAAGACCAACTGAACAAACTTGAGCGACTCCAAAACGTCTGCATAAGATTCATATTCGGGTTACGGAAATATGATCATATCTCACAGTATCGTTCAAAGCTCAAGTGGCTACCTATACGCCTTCGCCGGAATGTTCATATTCTTTCTCTTCTTTACAGTACTCTGTTCCATCCACATACTCCCTCTTATCTTAAAAAACGTTTTGAGTTTTTACATAACACACATTGCAGGAACCTGAGATCGTCAGAGAATTTGAAGCTGAAAATGCCTATACATACCACACAATTCACTGACAAATCGTTCTCGGTGCAAGCAGTCAGGCTGTGGAATAATTTACCACTAGAAATTCGACAAGCCAAATCCATACATATATTTAAAAAGCAAGTGGTAAACTACTTCTTGTCATTATAAATATGTATGTATAAATGTATATGTATATGTATAAATATGTATGTATGTATGTTGTATATATATATGTATATATTTATTTACTTATATGTTAGTATTATATATCATAATAAGTACATATATTCATGTTGTTAGAATAGTACACCTTAGACTACCCCAAATATGATGTAATAATATCCGTTTAAAGGTTGTCTGTAAGAAATCACCGTGAGTGATAAGACCGCCAATTGTTATACCGTAATACATGCGTCTATATATATATATATATTTTTTTTCCATTACTTGTATGGTGTACAATAAAGAGATAAATAAATAAATAAATAAATAAATTATATATTAATACAACCATAATTGAATGCGCTATAGGTTGGCTTGTAAACTAAAATTAGGCCCTTTTAAAACATAATACATAACATAACAAATATATTTAAATTTCGAATTGTAACTCTTTGGGCATCTGTAGATGTGTAATGAATTCTTATGTCATTTGTTTTTCGAATTGGCGGCAATTTAAAAAGTATTTGTTGCGCATCTTAATAGATTTGACTAGAGAACATTTTTACTCAATGGTTTATTACGGCTCAATGATGTTACCATAGACTTTGTTTGACATTTCATTACGAAGCCCTATGTCGTGCCACTGTTTCCAACGGGTTTAATGAGTTTAAACATGGTTGAAGCAAACTCACTGATAATTAACGTGAGTGCTATACAGCTAATGATGAAACCTGGTAGAGGGGTAATAAATTAACAGATTCGGGTAGTTTTAGGCATTAGTATGAGTCAAGTACGAAAATTCTTACATGAACATTTCAGGGTCAGAAAGCTTTGTAGTGCAAGGCTTGCTGCTGATGAACCAATAATTCATTTATGATAAGTATCTCATATTTAATGAAGAAATCTTTTATAATATAGTTACAACTAATTTAATGCTTTCTACTAATTTAATGATACAAAATCATAACGTAATTTCTTCTAGGCTGAAGCTAACCAAGCCAATGACTACCTCCTAAAGGCACTTTATAACGATTTCGAGGCGAAACAGAAAGAAGATCAGGAAAAGATGAAACAAACTACATCATACTGCAAAGAACTCCAGCAACAGCTTGTCAACAGACAGCTAGAAAAGCAATGTCAGTATGAAGAGACACTTATTGAAAAGAAAATGCTCGAGGAAATTATGCGGACTTTAGCAGATGAGGATCAAAGGTGCTGCAAAGGCTTCTGCAATCCACTATTTTTTAATATAAATTATTGATTGAAAAGATAGGGAATCTGTGGAATGCATTTCATTGCAATGCATTGTCTATGATCCAATTTATATGTTGGAGTATTTGGTTATGGTCAATTAATCGTCCATTATTCAAGAATCCAATGTAATATATATTTTTTTTTAATTTTAGAGAACTTAAACAGAAGAGGGATTTAACGGACAAGACGCGCCAAGAGATGGTAACGTTCAAGAAGGCGCGCGAAGCATGGAGAGAAAAGCAGAAGAAAATGGTAATTGCAGAAGAGAAAGAGATTGAGGAACAATTGAAAATGCTGGGCGATAGGAGTCTGTCTATGTAAGCTTTTAATTTTAATTAACGATTTATCAATAGCTTTATTTATTGTTAATAATCAAAAGCATAAAACATCTTGCTGTCCATCTTTAGCCATTTCTAGTTATTGTTGTAAGGTTTCTTAAATTTATTCTTCAATTTAAAGTGTAATTCAATTTGATGTATTTAAACTAAATGTAAATTAAATTATTTATATTTTCAGTGTAGCAGAGAGAGAACGCAAACAGAAGATGAAGGAGGAGTTAAATGAGAAAGTGGCCGCTAAAATAATGGCTGATGAAGTAAGTTTTTACTTTTGTTTTTCTTCAGTGGTAGAGCCATGCTTAGCCATGGGCCGGCTCGACCGGTGCGATACCACGGCCTCACAGAAAACCGGTTGTGAAGTAACGCTTGCATTGCATTTCCCCGAATTGAGTGAGGTTTCCGGAGGCCCAATTCCCCCTCCCCCCTTTTCTCTCCCCTCATTTCCTTTCTCCTTTTTTCCATCTCCTCATCCCTCCTCTCTTCTTTCCGCTCCCTGCATCCCCCATCCCTCATCACCCTCAAAGGCGGGCAGCGCACTTGCGACTCTTGAGTTGCAAGTGTCCATGGACGGCGGTGTCACTTACCATCAGGTGACCCGTCTGTTCGTCTGTTCCCCTATAGTATAAAAAAGAAAAAAGTTATGTTTTAATGAATAGTTTTGTTAATTTAGAATTATTGGGTTATTTTTTGGTTCTTGTGGCTAAGTTTCAAACACAACTGTGGTATGTCCTTTACTTGCTACTTTAATATTATTTTTTTATTGATGCCTACCAAAACGATACCACCAACGGTACTCAGTAAGTCGAGTCCAAGACTTGTTGTCATCGTCCTCATTGCGAGTGTAGTCAATATAGCATGGCCACCCACACTATGGCGGCCTGATGAGATGCTTTTTCACGCCCCGTTTAAAAGACCCAGGTTCAAAGTGGAAGGGAAACACGTGCTGTGGTTGTGGATTCCAGCCTTTAAGCAATCAGCACAGGAAGAAAAAACTGAACCGTTTAGTTAGATATGGTATGTTTTCCACTCTAAAACTACTCAGGAGAGGCCAACACCATACAAGTCCTATGTTATATAGCTATAATCATAACAAAACAATCGTTCTGACGTGGAACCGAATGTAGAAACTGCTTTACCGGCTCATAAACATATTTAACTAAACAAGCCTGCAGTCATCGTTGTGCAAGAGGGCGCTAAATACATATGTTTATACTTTTCATTGCATTTAACTAATTTTGTTTCAGTAGGTACTTGAGTCAAACGTTGTGCAAGTCGCCCTAAATATTATATAGATATAAATATTATAAAGAGTTAAAGTTGTTTGTAGGGCGTAATCTTTGGATCCACGAATCCAATTCTAGAAACTTTTTCACTGATGGGAAGCTAGACTCTTTAGAGTGGCATAGCCTGTATTTCATTATGGTATATACCTTATTTCCCTGTAAAATTTCAGCATTTGTGAACCACGTCGAAGAAAAATTAACCAGTAATACACTATCAGCGTGCGCTATGCAAATGGTTCCTAATGAAGGAATACAATGTACAGAAAAAATATTAGTCTTTAATAGATCTACTATAAAGTTTGACACCATATTAAAACATATATATATAATATTTTTTTATTAAAAGCCAAATAAAAATTGTAAAGAAATGTTTAGGGAAATTTATAATATACATTATATGCATTTGTATAAAATAAAGGGTTTGATCACCACGGAAACTTTATGAGGATAAAATTTGCCCTTTACTGCATTTCATTTGTACCAAAAACGCAAGACAGACTGCCCGCGCTATTTTTATAGCCGTTTACATTTATAGACTGCACAGATAGCATAGCGGTTTACGTTGCCACCACGCTACTATGGGTTCGATCCCCGTACGGGTCAACACTTTATGTAACCCTCAAATTATTCTGTTCTGAAGTCCCCCGCGATACAGGAATTAATCCTAGTGCGGCAGTTTTCTTTTTAAACAAAAACAAAAAAACGTTGCAATATACATATATACATATTATAACATAGGCGAAGTATGTTTGTGTATATTGTATTATTACCTATGTTCCCTTTGTACTTCGTACTGAACTGATTTCGATGAAATTTGGTTCAGCCGTTTCGAAGGTCTAGCAGGTGATCCTGTTAAGTTTGGTAGGGATCGGATTCTTTTTTATACCGTTCAATTTATTTTAACTTTCTTGACTAGTATTCTATAATAAATAATAAAATATTAATTGTTTTCGTTTTACAGGCCGCGCGCTTGGAAAGAATAAACTTGATAAAGCTTCTTCAAGAGCAAGAGTTGTTGGAGAAGAATGTGCAAGACGACATATTGGAAAGAGACAAGCAGGAGAGGGTGCGGAAAGACACTATGGATGCTCTCACTGCACAGATGGAGAACAAAAAGAAGATAGCATCCGATATGAAAGAGAAGGAAGTTATCTTTAGAAAGCAGGTGTAGCTTTTATTCATTATAACTATTAATTTAATTTTTATCTTATTAATGATGCCAATTTTATGAACAAAATTTATAAAATCTAACATAGAATTTAAAAATAGACAGTATGTCGGGATGAGAGATCCATCCATCCAACCATCACATTTATAAAGTATTTCGGTTGTGCAGAGGATTGAGCTTAACCATCACAACTAGTGTAGTGATGTATCAGGTTTAGAATATACCATCTATTACATGCAAACACTAGCGGGCACGACAGTCACACCCATTTTTTATCAAAATCGGTCCAGCTTTTTAGAAGGTGTGCAGTGACACACACATACACAAAAACAAAATATGTAAAAAAATGTGTCAGTGTTATTTTGATTTACTGTGATGCATGTGTGATACTGATGTTGCGTGATAGTTTATAGATAAAAACTTGAAATAAACATACTTATTAAAAAAATATAAAATATGTCACAGAATGAGGCAAAAATGGCTGCCGAGCTGGCTAAGGAACGTGATAAGGAATTGAAGAAGCGGGAGAAAGGGAGGCTCTACTCCCAGGAGTTATTGAAGCAGATCGCCTCCAATAAGATAAAGAGAGAAAAAGAGGAGAAGCTGGAGGCGCAGAGGGCCGAGTACGTGTGGGAGACTGATAGAAAATGGTAAGGCTTTTTTATGGTATAGGGGCCGAGTAGGTGGGTTACCTGCCTGTAAGTGACTACTGCGGCCCATGGACATCTACAACTTAAGTGCACAGCCGCCCTTTAAGGTTGAGGGGAAATGGGATAAGGGAAAGACGGGATGAGAGTAGCGGGCATAGAAGGGTTGAGCCTTTAGCGGAGGCTCAACCTTTCTCTCTCTCAGTCGCTCGGTGTAACAATTCGCAAGCATTGCTTCACAGCTTGGATTCTGTAAAGCCGTGGTGTTACTCCAGGCGCTAAAAAGATAGTTTTTTTTTTATTGGTAAAGCTAATCTCTTCAGAGAGATGGCTGATATAAATCAAACTGTGGGTATTTAATACAAAGATGTCTATGGTATATGGAAGATCACCCCTTTATACAGCAGTGATACATAGCAGTCTGATCCCATAATAACATTTAAAAACAACAAAAGGCCGGCGACGCTTTTGTGGCTTTTAAGTTGCAGGTGTCCATGGACGGTGGTTGTCACTTACCATCAGGTGACCCGTCTGTTCGCATGTACCCTTACAATATATATAAAAAATAACAAATGGGCGGACATCTTTTTCAAGGCGTGTGCTTTAACTTTTTTTTTAAGTACTTAATATATATAACGTACTTATACGTTATGTATATATATATATATATTTATATAACGTATACTATGTTTAAACGTTTTTTATTGACAAGTTAGTCTTTGGATATCCATCGGTACATCTATGAAGAGATAGTATTAGTAGAGCCACGTAACCCGAGTCTGTGATTAAGTATAGTGTGTCGGTCCCCAGGCGCGAGGAAGTTTCTAAAGAGCGTCGTCTGATGGTGGAGGAACACGTCCCCCCCCTCCTGGGGTACCTGCAGGCCGGCGTCGTGCAGAGGGCCGACCTGCCCGCCGTCAAGGATGGAGTGGCCAAGAGACAGGATCTTTCTCATCTCGACATCGACGCTCTCGCCTCCTCTAAGGAACCCAAGAGACGCCCAAAGTGCAACCCACAGTGTCGGATACTGAGGGAGTATTGATATTTTATTGTTTTATTTAATTGATTTAAATGAAGTTTTTATATCAATCTTAATTTAAATTACTGGTTGTCATTACAAACTAAGACTGATATCTTCTATATTAGTATACAAAAATTGACTGATAGATTAATATTTTTGCTAGACTTGGCGGGCACTGCCGTGCACCCAGACAACGTATGTTAACTGTACTAATAATTAGTTTTGTTACTGCTAACGTGGTAGTCGACGAGCACACCAGGTAGCATTCTACCTGATGTAGTAGTCGACTCCCTCATATTTCCATAATGTAATCAAAAACATAATAAACTGTTATTTATAACGAACTAGAACGTAAAAATATATTGCACGTAGGCCGGCATCCTTTGGACTAGGTTATACTACTTGCATTCGATTTTTAGTTCTATTTATGAATAAATAAGGTTTATATTTTATTCGCAGTAAACCATTCAATCTGAGATAATCCTTAAAGATAAACTGATATCTAAGACTCAAAATCAAAGTTAGCGACACATATATTTATTTTTAAAATATATGCATATTGCCACTTAAATATATTAAATAAATATTTATCGCTCAATTTGCGTATTGTTATGAAAAATGAAATCTTAGAAGCAAGTCTCAGTGGAAAATCCAACTGTTGTAAATAATCAACCATTTTTCGTAATATATTTAGTTTAAATATTCCTCAGAAATAGAACGAACTATCAATTGCAAACAGTTTTTCAAATCTGACTTCCTGGATTTAGAGGTTAGATCATTCAATCACTAATAAAACGAACTCTTCAATTCTTTTTATATACATACTACCACACCTGTTGACACCCCCGCACCACCCCTTGTGGGTGGAATTTTGTAAAATCGTTCTTAGCTGACCTCTACTCGGCGAAAGGAATATTCCTACCAAATTTCAAGTCTCTACGCCTTATGGTTCCAGAGATATCGTGATGAGTCAATATATCGGTGGAAATCTCTTATATATATATAAAAGATATCTATTTTTTTTTTATGGAATTATACAAAATTTGATGGAATTTTGTATTATTTTGTATTAGCGAAACTACAAAGTGTTTTTGTTATAACACCATGTTGTGGTAGTACATATGAAAATTTGATGAAAGTTATATGAATGTTGACCATATCATATGAAAATTTGATGAAAGTTTCGAAACTAGTGTTATAATATTATTTACATTTTTATTCTTATTACAATACTAAAAACGAAAGTTCAGACTTTTGTTACTTCATCACGCCAGAACTGCTGAACGGATGTGTATGAAATTTGTAACAGAGATAGATGTGGAATAGTACGGCTCTCGGAAAATGTATGGTTTCTACATTTGTAGCTACAGCTAGTGTTTTTATACTTATTTTAAGGTTCTTTAATATTGTATTTGAAGCATTAATTGTCATTTCTATTGTGATTAAATTCCGTCCTATTTTTGAATGTTGTTCTTAATAAATTGTTATGAATATTTGTAATTTTTACTTTCCAATTATCGCTTGTCATTTGATAGCATCGGTTATCGTAGTCCTAGTTTGGACATAGATCTTCTTGGTGGCATAACATCGGTAATCTTTCTCTGAAGTGATATATATATATATATATCTATATCTTCTTAAACAGAATTTTGAATGAGTGTAATTTATCTGTAATATGTTTGTATTTAGACACATATAAGTATGTTTGGCAGCAGTCTTGTTACCATTGAACAAGCTCTGCTTAGTTTGGGATTAGTTGGCCGTGTGAGAAATATAACTCTACATATTTATCACACGGCCGTCTGATATTTAAAAAAACGGATAGAAGAAAGAGGTTTTTTATGTGATATGGGGGGGGGGGACGACGACGACAAACGAACAGGCCTGATGGTAAGTGACAATCGCCGCAGATGGGCACCTGCAACTCAAGTCTTAGGTATGGTCGTTGGTCCCTCTAAGGCGGGCACTGGAGGACTACTTGGCCTTGCGGTACCCTCACTCAGTCGGCAATACAATGCAAGCATTTTTTGTTTGCCGATTTTCTGTGATACAGACCAAAGAGGATGTGATCGGAACCAGTGGAAGGCAGATAGTACATATTTCGACGAATCTCAAATGTTGTCCAGACACTTATACCAACTACACAATAGACGGGTACTAAGCCGGGTTGCCGTAGGTTAAGCGGTACTTACTTCGCCGCCGGCGAACTGGGCGGCAGCGCTTTCCAGCGCCTCATGCCGCCCTGAGTGTGGCCGCGGGCGACTGGGACGGGTTTTCCCTTCCACCCGCTGTAACAGCCAGCCGCGAGTCGCAAGCGCTTGGAGGGGTCCGGATGTCTTACTAAAGTTGTTTCCGGACTCCTTCTACTTCAGGTGCAATACGGCAACACGGTGTGCCGGTTTTAGCCGGTTCAATTCCGACACACCGCCCCACTGAAAGCCCCGGTGGGGCGACATGGTTTAAGTGGTCATCTCTCCATTACTACACTACTGTTGTGGGTTCGATCCCCACACGGGACAACGCTTTGTGTAAACCTTAAATTGTTGTTCTGAGTTTGGGTGTCCTTTGTGTCCGCTATTAAGGATCTTTGTAAATTATAGGGCCTTGACTTTAAAAAAAAATCTCGAAGTTAAGTCGTAGTCGTAAGTACTCTATTGCTATTGAACACCCAACAATGGCCGACGATTATGGCGGTTGCAATGCTTTTAAAATTTAAATTAAAAAGTATAACAAACCTGATATAAAAATATCTTATTCTTTACAATTCTTTACCGTTCTAACAAAATCGGCTGGTGTAGCAGGACTAGGACACCTGAGTACCGCCTAGCTTACCACAACTGAGCTTATTTAGTTCGCATCTCATGTACATTAAGTACATTACGTGTGGTACATGTGGTAAATGGTAGGAGTGTGCCCCATGATCCACTTACTGAATGGGTTGTAACTCGAAATAGTCTCTCAATTTAAAAACCTTGGGCCCATTGTTACCGGAGGCCTTTGAGATGATGCACATATTGAACGTGAGCGAAGGTCTCTGGTTTGCTCATTGTAGTCGAGAGGTTAAAAATCACTCTTTTTATAGCATACTGTCAGACTTTTTATACTAGCAATCTGTGGATTAAATATGGAGGGGGTTAATGTATCGTTTGACACATTAAAAATACAATATAATAATTGCTTTAGGGAGATATTGGGACTACCGTGTTTTTGTAGCGAAGCGGGTATGTTCGCTACTGACCGAACAAATGATTTCTACGCAATTATGTGTATATCTCTGCTTATAAAAATGGGGTCTAGCTCCAGTGCTATCCTAATCGTATTAAGTAACACGACAAGATGGACGTGGTTGCGTCATACAATAAGCGTCCTAGTTAGGCCAGTTATTATGATTAATAATATTAGATTAAAGTTATATGTTACTAACACATGTGAATAGAAAGAAAGAAAGAAAGCAAATATATTTATCTTGTACTCATACGAGGCATCATGCTAACAAGTACCACTATGAGACAAATGGCCGTTAGCTCAGCTTTGTGCTACCTCGTAAGAGGCAGCGCTGGTATTATGCTAACACCTAGAACACCTGATTACTGACTAGTTGCAATAAAATAAACAATTATTATATTATTAAGGTAGTCACCTTCAGGTGACCCGACCGCTCGTTTGCCCCTATCCTATAAAAAAAAACATTCGATAAATTACATTTAACAGTGGTAGAGTAATGCCTAGGCACGAATGGGCGGGCTCGACCTGTGCGATACCACGGCCTCACAGAAAACCGATTGTAAAGCAAAGCTTGTGTTGCTTTTCCCTGAAAGTAGTGAGGTTTCCGGACGCCCAACTCCCCTCTTCTTTTTACTCACCCTTGTCCCCCCTCCCGTTTTTCCATCTCCACATACCCCTCTCTTTCTCCTCCCCCATCCCCTCGTCCCTCATCACCCTCAAAGGCGGGCAGCGCACTTACGACTCTCGAGTTGCACGTGTCCATGGACGGCGGTTATCACTTACCATCAAGTGATCCGTCTGTTCGTCTTCTCTAAAATATAAAAAAAATTGAAAGTAAATTGTGAAAAATTAAAACTTCTTGAATTACCTGACCACTGAAATACATATACCTGTTTCTATGAAAACATCAATAGCCATTATAATCACCTAATGAGTACCAACTTGACAAACAGAAATGTAACAAATAAGTTCGCTTCGAATTGCAGAGAATGTAACCAAATTGAGGACGTGCAAAATTTGTATATGGATTGTGTTCGGAATGGCAATGAGAGAGTCAGGTTTAATCCAATTAGTTTTATCTGATCCAACTTCAGAGCGTGTTAAAAAGTTGTGTAACTTGATAACAATACCTCGTATGTGATTCTCACCTGTAAAATTAAGTGTTAAATTGTTAATTTCTTATTTAAGTTACGATGGGATTGGCATATCTGTTAAGATAGAAAAAAAAACGTTAAGTTCGCTGTGTTATATTTATGATATTTAATTGTATATTTAAATATTAGCTATAATGCACTTGAAAGTGTACCTACCTATAACAAACAAGTTAACTAGAAGTGATATTAAAACAATAATTACTGGACAGCAAACCACCACAGAAAATATTTAAACGACTCGAATTAATTCCAAATACACCGCTTGAATATTAAAAGGGTTGACTGTAGGGTGACAATGATTTCTACTGCAATAGACTTAAGAGTGATATTCTAAAACAGAAGTTACTAACCTACTGCACATGGTTGTACGTTACAATGCGGCCTGTTGGTCTAGTGGTTAGTGACCTTGACTGCTAAATCGGATGTCGTGGGTTCGAGTCCCACACAGGACAAAAAATTGTGTGGTGTTTTGTGTCTGTCTGGGTGTTGATTGAATGTTTGGAAATCTCCCGCCTTCACAGGAATTATTCCTTATGCAGGAGTGGTTTCCCATTAAATAAGGTTAATTCCTACTAGAATAGTCTTTTATTACCGTGGCTATTTGAGCAAGATTTAAAGTCCCAGTATTCAGTCATTCAGATTCAGTACAACAAATATTTTTTCTTATATCGTATGACTAACTGTTCGCCGCAGTTTCACCTGCGTTTATGCTTAGTGCTTTGCTCTTTGCTCCCAAAAGTTGCAGCATGATGTTTTATAGCCTATATTATCCATCAAAAAATACTCTATCTAATACTAAAAGAATCTTTACAATCGCTCACGCCTCTATCCCCCATAGGGTAGGGAGATGTGTATCAAACACCTACATTTTGCAATTAGAACTTTTGTTATACGGGCTGATAGATAACAGTCCGATCCCTTAATCTGGCGCATTTAAACAATCAAGCAAAAAAACAAACAAAAAACTGTTATGCTTGTTTAATATGAAAGAGATATAGAGATATAGAATAGACGGTGAAAATATAATAGCAGAACACTTTTTAGTTTTTACAATTGAAGGAGTGTAATATTCTTGGGATATACATGTGTATTTATGAGAGTTTCCTTGTCGCAATATTATTTCTAAATGATTTAAAAGATTTAGATTGTATTGTATGTATTGTTAGAATCCTCACATTATTACATTATTCCAAGTGTCGTGTCAAATTTTTTTGACAAAAAAAAATAAAAAAAACATTATTTCTTTTTTGTCATATGGCGGCTGTATGTGTTTTTGTAGTAAGTATTTTTTATAAATTAGTTACTACGAAAACACTTATTTATTTTTCAAAAAATACAGTGTTCGTTACATCTTTTCTCCACAAAACCGTATTACCGGTTTGACTGTGGGGTAATGAGCCTCTGTGAAACTTATATAGATTACGTACTTCATATAATACATGTATGTATACATAAATTTAACAGTATTATTTCGTATTACACTATTTAAAATACTTAATACTAAGAAGATTTTCCTTGTTTAAATATTTACTTGCTGTTTGTTTTTTGAATTAACAAGATCCACATAAGACTTCCCAGTATTATCCCAACTTACAGTCACCCTAGCGGCCCAGTGAAAGTTAGCATTTTTGCGCAATAAAGAAATAAAATCCGCCACGTCAGCGTTCGTTCGGACACGTTACATTACAGATAAGCATCAGCCCCCGCTATATCGACACGAGCCCTTTATTTGTACTGCGCTTATCTTTGCAGCTCAGTATAAAAATATAGAAAAATATCTGTTTATTTAACACCGAATTGCAAGTGGTGTTTTTAATTTAGCGGTATTAATATTGTATGCTTTGGGGATATGTGTGTACTTTTCGGTTATTACTTATTTGGTATCATACTTTAGAATTTTATTGCATATTTATGCATATACATATATGAATACCCAAACATTTGTACAAATATATCAATATTAGTTCTAATTAAGTAATATTTATCTAAGATAGTATTGTAAATAAATTTATCATTTGCAACAGCATTCTCCTTATTATGGATGTTTATACTCAATCAAAATCAATAAGCTCTACAGTTCATTGCTGGACATAGGCCTCTCTCATTGCGAAGGAATTTCTTACTCAGCCAATTGCCTATTGCTAAAGTAGCAATGGGTTGGCCACATCTGCCGAGGTACCAATGATCGTTGGAGCAAATGGATCCTAGAGTGGAGACCGCGAACCGGTAATTGTAAAGTCCAGATCTGGCCAGATCGACCGACGACCTGTGAAAGCTGGCTGGCATCTGCTGGATGTGGAAGGGAGGGAGCTCTCGCTGTATACTTTTTCTAGCTTAGAAACCTTACAAAATAGAATAAACTTAATTGCACACCATATAGTTTATATGGAATATTGATGATGAATCTGTCTGTGCCGGAGTATGGATCGAAATAGATCTTGCCAGGAATCTGGATCCTCTATGAAGGTTTCTGTACGATTTTACGAGCATATATCCTATATACCTACTCTATCTATTATTGACCTATTGACTATACATCAATATAAACATATTAGATGAAACCAAAATAAAATAAATAATATATATAAGAAGATTGGTGTATTTATGTTATTTTTGGATGCCTATTCTTGAGACAATGGAGCCCTATCGTATCATAAGAAGCGAAATATCTGAATTTAATGCAATTTTTGGTAATGGTTACGACACATGTGCGTTCGTATTTAATATAGACTGGCAAGGCTCCTTTTAAAAAAGTAGGTAGAGATTATTCTCTAAGTAAAATAGTTAATTATTTATAAGTACCGCCTACACAAATAGAAATAGTAGCAACGCTGGGTGGACATGTTATGACAGTCACGCGTTAACAGGCTACGTACATTTTTATTATAAACGGGATTTAATTATATAATATATATAAAAACGAAATCCCATTCGTTAGCACATATTACTAAAACTCAATTTTGGCATCACCGATTTTACCAATTTTTTATTGACGTATCCGCTTTTACGCAGGCCTGATTTATAAGTAAAAAAAAAAGTTAATAAAAAAAAGAAATTAAATAAGCAGAAAACCGCAACCAAAAATTTAAGGCCGGCAACGCACTTGTGACTCTTGATTTGCGGGTGTCCATGGGCGGCGGTAGTCACTTACCATCAGGTGATGCGTCTGCTCGTTTGCCCCCTACCGCATAAAAAAATTGCATCTTTTGATTGATCATAAAAAGTTAAGAACACATTCGTAACGAAACGTAAAGTTCTTTAAAGAATTATTCCCTAAATCCTAACCGTTAAAGAGTTGTACCTTCCTCCTGTTCAGTAATATAAGACGTCAATATCTTAGTAGCTTTACAAAGTATCTAATTGAAAAAAAAAAAAAAAAAAAAACAACAACAAAAACATTGTTAGTGCTCATAACATTTTTGGGTTCTCTTGATTTCCCTGGATCCCATCATCCGATCCTGACTTGGGTACAATGGTGGGCCGAACGAAATCGTTTAAAATTAAATAAAAAAACTACATACAGCCTAACCTAGAACTCATTCTTTTAAGTCAATTAAAATTACATTGAACCGAGCGAAGCTGCGGACAAGAGCTGGTAGTTAACAAAAAAAAGTTGTGTAAACATACAATGTTTTATTACAAAGCGCTTCTGCTAGATGCAGCACTGCTGACTGCTGATCTCTTTCCCACCTTCTGTTTAGCTTCTTTTGCTTTAAGTTCTGCGACAGCATTTTTGTACTTTACTTGGGATTCTAAGTGCTCTTTCTCTTTTCTACCTGTTGGTGTTTTCTCAAAGTACCAATTACGGTACCGCTCGTAATCCTGTAAGTGTTTGGAGAAGTATGAATTTTTTTAATTTTCGAGAATGCTACTGCTATGTATATATTTAATAGCAGTCCAGAAATGACTAGCTCTGATAAATAGCAGTTTTTACGCACGCAACAGCAATAAATTTATACAATTTTGTTGACATCCTATAATAAACATCAGACGGGTCACCTGATGGTAAGTGACTATAGCTGCTCATGGACACTTGCAATTTGAGACTCGCAAAGGCCTTGCTGGCTTTTGAGGGTTTCCCCCTTGCACAACCCAAAACGTGAGGCCATGGTTTTACTACTACTACGGTCTACTTGCTACGGTCTCTCTAAAACATACATAGTAGATGGTTCTCCCAAGTCAAACTACATATGTATAATCTATGTGATGGCTAGAACCTCTTTAAGTTTCATATTACTGTCGGAATCTTGTACCATAGTATATGCGCAAGACAATAAGTAAGAATAGAACTAACAACTTTCTCTTCCGGCTGGTGCTCTAGTATGTAGTTGTACACTTCCATCGCGTCGAGGCCGAACACCGAGATTCTGGAAAGGTATCCTTAACTTTAAGTCTATTCTTTGTATTGACATACTTTCTTATTGGGACTCCAGCGTAGCAGAAGATTACGGTTAGGGTTTACTATTGAGATAGTTGATCAGGAGTTTTGAACGCATCTTGCGAAGTGAGAGACCTGCTTGACTTGGTGATACAGGCGTGTCCATGTATGCATGTACATTGTAAATTTTGAGGCAGGTCCGTCAGAAGGTAACCGGTTCCTATTCTGTATAGAAACTTTTACTCGTCGCAAAGCACTACACTAAATTTCTTACTAAATAGTGTAGACAGACGCATGAAACTTTGTATAGAGGAGTGGAGAGTATTTTGAAAAACCAAAAGTTTTTTACCTATAGAACACTTTTATTATTTTAGCAAAACTTTTTGAGTGTCCCACGTATGTATGTGATATTCACCTTATTAGTCTCTCATGCGAAGTAAACTCTTCTAAGATCTTTTTAAGGTATCCGTAGCTGTATTTCTGATCCTTTGCTAGTATGTAAGCTAACTTGCACACCTTGAATGTAGACGGGATGGATGGGTATCTGTAATTTGATAATTTAATCTAATTATATTTAGTAATGAAAGCCAAGTAGATTGGTTAAAACGCAAACAAAACAAAATGATACGAACTCACGCACAAGTAACTATTTTCACAATGCGTGGAAGTCTTTTGGACCAATATATTTGTGAAAATCCTTCAAACCACGCTGTATCTTTCTGATTTTTAGTCAGTAAATACTCCTTGAAAAAAATGTGTTAATTTTTTTTTGTACTGTCATCGCTTTGTGGAACGCTTTCATGTCATGATACAATTGAATTGAACGACAAAATGAAGCAAATTTATAAAATAGTAAAAGGTTTATCAAGGTTCAGGGCTACTAGGAACCGCTGGCGTGTACTTTTAATCAGTAGAGAATCACTATGTAGTAGAAATTACTATAGTCCATTTTCATTTCCAGGCGGAAGACCTTCATGCTAGCCTAATACCACTTATCAAACTGCATGTCCACACGCAAACCCCTGTTGTACTATAAAATGGGATTAGCGATACAGACAGTTTGTCTAGCGACAGATACTCTTTTCTTTCGTCGATCACATAATACAACCGATTTTCTGCATACAATACAAACGGACTAAGCAATTAAAATTCACATACTATAGGAATCGCATATGTTTGTCACCTGTCAACCCATCTTTTAAGCAGCAGCTCAGTAAGAGAATACGAAAGACTTGGCAATAGAACAATATTTGAAAAAGGTTTCACCAGCTGACGGTTCTTGGCCAACCAAGGATCCGAACAACTACCTGAAATCATAACTTCGTATGTTATTATATACTTTTGAAGGGGACGGCGCCGTGACGTGCTCCGCGCACGAATTTCTTGATTGGAGGAAGGTGCGACTCTCTCCCATGATTTCGAGACTACGTGTTTAGTTGACGAGTAGTCAAGATAATCGGCGGCCAAGAGATTTCCTAGATAGGTTATATCATAACCCCCGGCTATGGACACCTTTGACAGGTGGTTTTAGTCGGTTCGGTTCCATTGCTTATATTAAAGCCACTTTTTCCGAGTTTTTGCCAGGTGAGTTGGTACCCGCGGGGGTTTCCAAGCCTTTAATAATATTTTAGAATAAAATAGAATATTCCTTATTGTACACCATAAGGAATTCAGTCAATCTTAAATCAAACAACAATGTATGTATTTATACAATGGGTGATCACACATCAGTAAAAGCGATCTTTACCAGACAACCTTTGTATGGATTTAGTGTCAGGAGTGAGTGGTACAGCTCAGCGTACTTATAATAATCATCATATCAATCATAATTTATAACTACTATAATACTTTCAATAGTGTTTTGTACATTTTTGGGTACTAAGTTTATAAGAGTACTTTTTAAAGTAAATCTTATTAAAGTATAGATATGTTGTCTTACCTATTACTGTTATTTTATCATTTTTGTTTATTTTCTTTAAAATGTTATTAACAAAAAATCGTTTGATAAGACCCAACCCCAGTTCTTCTTCTTCTGGTGATTGCTGCAATCAAAATACGAGATCATCACAAACACGTATTACCCTATTCTCATTACTATATTCATTTCTAAATACATCACGACTTTATGTACTAAAGGGCAGGCAGAGGCGTTACGGTCACATATTACGGATATATAATTTCGTACCATTTATCACTCATTTGGGCAATTTTGTTAATTCCATAGGAAATTTTTTTGTGTATTGACAGAAAAGGAATTATAGATAGAAGATAGAAGAAGGAAATGGCTATTGCTTATATAGATGGATTATAAGCTTAAGCAAGTCAGGGTTGCATACCTATAACTCGGAACAGGCTGGTGCCGGGCAGTTTGAACTCTCTAACGTTAATTAAAATTGGAAGAGAACACCAGGAACTTAAAGGGCGAAAGTTTTTGAGTGGACTGGTGGATAGAGATCTTGATTGCTAAGCCAAAGGTAGGTGCTGATGCACACGGCCAGTGTTTATTATTACAATTATTATGACAGCTGTTCCTAAGATCTCAAGAAGCTACTGACTAAGTTAACTCGGTATAGAGGTGTGCAATAGCGTTCTAATTTTGCCGTCTTTTGGTGTTCATTATTGTTTGGAGATCATGGGTCCACAACGAGTATAACATTAAGTTGCCAACTAACAGGCCTGTATAACTAAAAGACCAACGGGCCGAGTGTGCTGATACTGCTGGAATTGTTCTATCAGATTAGCTACCTATGCCCGATTCCCATCTGTTCAAAAGTTCAGACTTGGTTGGTTGTGCTGTAATTATTGTTTATTTTTTATGGGATAGGGGCAAACGAGCAGACGGGTCACCTGATGATAAGTGACTACCGCTGCCAATGGACACCCGCAACTGAAGAGTCACAAGTGCGTTGCCTGCCTTTTAGATAGGAGTACGCTCTTTTCTTGAAGGTTATTTACATTAGAAACAGACAGGGTTTTATTATTTGTATAGATCTACTGCAGGCTGTATTGTTTACAACTACGAGCAATATATAATACTAGCTTAAAGAGTACTAATACTCACTTTAATGCAAAATAGTTTCTGCAAATGTCTGATATAAATAACCGAGGGTTCAACTGCTTTGGCACAATACAATACGTTTTTTGTCAACTCCGTTAACAGCGATTGTTTTAGTAATTCTTTTGGCACTTTCAGTGGGTTCAGTTCAAAGAGAACTGCATCTGAAATTTATGCTAAGTTGGTCAAAAATCGATAAATGGTTTTTAAAAAAGCACGTATCTACTAAAAATACATATATTATTAGGCATATCATTTGACTAATTTGTCATGTAATAATTTTGATAAGGTTTTTTTTCTTTAAAAAAAACTCCCGCACTTGGATTAATTCCTGTCGCGGGGATTTCACAAACATTCTAACAACGGACACAAAGAACACCCAGAATCAGAACAACAAAGTGTTGTACAGTGCGGCGATCGAACCCACAGTAACACAGCAAAAGAAATGTCCTTCTGTATTCCATATCAGCCACGTCTTAATTCAACTTTGAGACAAGTACGAAAAAACGATAAATATACACAGTATGTTTTTTACCAACCGTTCATGGAAGCCAGAGCATACACCAAAGTTGTTTTGCCGCTCTCTTTGGGACCAACTAACAATATTTTTTGAAAGCCCAGGGCTACTGCATGACATCTGTCCCACCAGTACGATCTTATTTCATTCCCCTGTGGGAATGTTTGCCTGGAATTACAGATCATTTGATAGTTGGTTGCTATATTCTATATATTGTTTGTAGTTAGTGTATCACAGCTGTAAAAAGGTACAGCAATTACAGCAGAATATATTTTTCTATCTTCTACCCTGACACCCATAACAACGTGAATGCAAATTTTTTATTTTTATAATAGAAGGAAACAGGTTCACTTGATGCCGAGTGAAAGCCGCGACCCATGGACACCTGCAACTTAAGAGTCTTTAGTGCGCTGCCCGCTTTTGAGGGTGACAGATAGGTAGGGAGGAGGGGATGAGGTGAATTAAAACAGGATATCAGGAGTTGGGTCTCCGGTACCCCTAACTCACTCGGTAATACAATTGTTTTCTGTGAAGCAAGGTCTTCCACGCTTTAATTATGATTAATTATGATTAGTTAAGCGTGAAAGCGTTCACAAAGAAATACAAATAAATTTGCTTTTCATTTTAAAACATTAAATATTTGTGTTGATTCTAGGTGTATTGGTAAGTAACATTGACCTACATTATGAAGCGGCGGTAGTCATCTCCACTAAAATTAGGATCTCCAGTATAATCTTCTAGTGTTGTTTCAGGATATTCTACTACAAAACCTTGCATTGCTAGAGTCTGGAATCGTTGAAAAGTTGTTTAATTTTTGTCCCTTTATAAAAGTATTTTTTAGGTTATATAATAATACAATTTATATATCTGTAGGTATATTTTTATACTTTGAAGCCGAAGCCGTGATAGAATGTAACACATATCAAAAAAAGTGGAATGAAAGAAATACGGCGGTTACATAATATACACATTGGTAGGCTCTCAAAATGAAATAGAAATTATTTTAGTTTAGGAAGCACTTTCACTATGCTGAGATGAAGCTTGAGCCTTAAATAATAATTAAGTCGTATACCTATATAACTCTTCTTAGACTCGACAAGCGTACCGGACAAAGCGAATACCTATATGTTACCTCGAAAATTAGTTATTTTAATCCGACTGCTCAAGAAATACTGATATGGTTTTCGAGTACGGCTTGATGGATTTCGACAGGTGAGGTGCCACATAAATCGTTGCGATAGTGCATGTGACATACGAGATAATTGGATAAGTGAGAAAGCTCCAGAAATGTGTACAACATGAATAAAGTGAAGCACACCAACAAGCATGCATTGAGTATTGCGTTACATTACACAAACGTATTTTTTTATTATATAAAAGGACTCCCAAATAGACGGGTCGCCGGATTGATTGATTTGTGTGACCCCCATTGATTTGACTGGTTAGTGACAACTGCCACCCATGGAAACCTGCAATCAAAAGTCGTTAGTGCGCTGTCTGACTTTGAGAATGACGAGAGGAGGGGAAACAGGAGTGGGGGAACGAGTGGAGGAATGAGGGGAATGTGTGGCTCCGGTACTATCAGTCACCCGGCAATACAATGGAAGCATTAGTTGTTTATCGGTTTTCTGTATTGCCGTGTTACTACTTTGGCCCTAAAACATGGTACACGGTGTATATATACAACTAATATACTTATGTATCACCTCTAATTTATCCACAATCCGTTCGCTTCGAACCGCCCTCAACCTGTTCAACGCCCTTAACCGTTTCGTTCTGCCTCTGGTCTTGTTAGTCTGTTCTGGCATTGTTTCACCGTTATTTTCATAATCCTTTCGTAGAGCATTTTTTAGTGCGAGATAGTTATTCCTGAAAGATATGTACGTGTTACATCATATTTTACTTTAGATATTTACATCACGTAAATAATAAACAAGGCCTAATGGAAGTAAGTGGAAGAACTATGCTCAGGCACGCATGGGCCGGTTGGAAATGTTGGTTGGAATAGAAAACCGGTTGTCAAACAATGCTTGCGTTGTTTTAGATAAGTGAGTAAGGGTGCCGGAGGCCAAGACATCTTCTCGGTTTCCTTCTCTCGCTCATCACCCTCAAAGGCGGACAGCGCACTTACAAATCTTGATTGTGAGGTGTCTAATTGAATATTGTCACTTACGTTCAGGGGATCTGTATGCTCGCTTGCATACAAGTCTTAAAAAAGGAAACATTTTTAAACATCGACTTACTAATTTTCATGTTAAGTTTAGACAAGCAAATTGACTAATTGACCTGCCCAATAATATAATACCGTTTGTAAGCGCAACTTTTAATGGTATAAAATTGAGTGTTCTGTGCACCTTTACCCACATCCATGACTAACTGATAGTTTATATCTCTAAACTAATGAGGTATATATTGATTAACAAATACTAAAACTTTTGATGTAAAATTAGTAAATTTACTTCATGTACTCATCAACTTTCTGCAATATTTCAATCTGAACATTCATGTATGCCTCTTGTATGTTTATTTCATCAATATATTTGCGTTTTGCTTCTAAAATGTCTTGCAAATCATAGTCGTCCCAAGTTTTGTGATAGCAGCCTATTAACTGAAATAAATTTATTATGAGTTAAATTGATTTAGAAAAAGGACAAAAAAAAAGGGCAGAAGTCGTGGGAAAAAGATGATGAAGACGAGTCTTTTTGCAACAATCATTTTAGAAGATAAAAGGAGTATTACTGCAGATTGGTTTGTCAGTCATTATTTGCCAGTTGTCTTGGAAAATGTTAAACAGCAGTGCCCAAGTAGCAGGATTCTCCTCCACCTCAAGAACTCTCCAGCTAACTCAACTAGAGGGACTATCGTTAATTTGTCTATCATAGGTGTGGAGTTAGTGAGTCATTCTCCTTACAGTCTCAACCTGGCACCTTGTGACTTATTTTAATTTCCAAAAATAAAAGATAAACTTAGAGGAATAGAACGATCTATGTACCCTAAAGACACTGCGGATGCTTCTGAAAAAGGCGTGGAAGAGGGAGAGTGGGCTTACTGCTTCAGTCAAGGGTTCTACTGATGCGACTGTGCTTAGAAAGGAACGGAGACTACTTTAAAAAAAATAAAAATATTAACAGACTTTATATTTTCTAATAACTGTCAGTGTAAATTACCTACATTACATATGCGTACAGTACATTCATACACAGGCACACCCGGAGGCTTCCTTATTAAGGTGTTCTCGGGTCCCTTGCAATAGACTCATTTCTGAGGGAACGTGTGGTTTTAGTCGGTTCGAGTCCGACATACCACCTCTCCGTTAGCTATTACATATATGTGTGTGCACTTTAACCGAGATGAACAGAAAGAGAGCGGGGAGATGTACCGCTCTTACCGATAATACTTCTTGGAACTTTTAAATTTTTCCATTACAAACTATCAGTAGGTAGCTAACCCGAAAGTTTCGATACACAGATAATACTTTATTGGTACACCATTTTACAGTATCATACATAAGCAATCTCTACCAGTCAAACCCTAGATGGATCAAAATGATGCGAATAGACAGTGAAAAGTGCATACATACATAATTATAACCTACATGCTGTGTCTGCAGAGAAAATCAAAGCGTAAATACATTAATTTAATGGGTAATTATGCTTTGGAGCCGTTTAGGTTCATGGGGTTGTTCCATTTATAAGGAGCTAGCTAAACGACTGGTCGACACTTCTCGTTACCAGAAGGCTGGCCTTTTATTTGCACAGCGAATAAGCATTCCCATTCAACGTGGTAATGCTGCCAGCCTCGTGGAAACACTACCAGTAGGCGACGATGCGAAAGATATTTACGATGCATGTTTGTGAATAGTCCTCATTTTTTATTTTATTCTGTTATTTTTATTTCTTTTTTATTTCTTTTTAGGTTTATTATTATTTTTAATTGTAAATGTCCTTAGTTCAATATTATGTTAAACTTAAAAATAAATACCTTTGTAACTTTAAATATATCTACTAAAGCTGCTTTCGAGGTCGAACCCTATAGCTAAAGAAAAATAGATCTCAAACTTTTACCTCTAGCAGCCGGTCAGTATTCTTCGACTGCTTATAATGGTAACCTGGATGCATTGTTGGAGATTTCATCATTTTCTTCAACATTGCTGCCTCTACTTTTTGACGCATTTTCTCTTGCTTCATTGCTTGCCGTTCCATTTCCTTTGCTTGTTGTTTTTCGTACTTTAGCTTTGTGATCATAAGATATAAACATGTATTAGTAATTTAATGACTATAGTATTTTTTTTACTTTAACTATACTATACACATACACACACACTCAGGCCTGTATACCCGAAAGCAGATTAACGCCAACATTTTGCCGATAATAATTTGGTACGCTTTATGTAATAGGGAGCTAGCCTATTGCCATTATCCGGTTTTAACGTGGGAGATATGCTTCAGCATGTATGGGCCGGCTCGATCGGAGTATTACCACGGCCTCACATAAAACCGGCTGTTAAGCAATGCTTGTATTGTGTGACCGAGTTAGTGAGGTTACCGGAAGTCCAACCACCTCCCCTTATTAGAATATTTTCAATTTTCCTCCTCCCTTTTCCCTACCCTTAACGGCGGACAGCACTCTTGTGACTCTTGATTATAAAAGATATACAGTAACTATTAATGAAACTGTAAGTAATTTAAAATTTACTAAAGGTAAAAATAAAACAATGTAGCAAATATGTAGATGTCATACTTATTTCAAATCACATATAAGTTTAAAGTACTGTTCACAACTGTACTATTTAACGATTTTTTCATAAAAATATGGCTAGTTTTCTATCAGGGAATCAAAAGGCACCTGACCAGGTGCCGAATCTATAACTATTGTTTCAGGTGACGAGTAAGGTACCTTCAAAATAAATTAATACCGACTGGTCTCCAAATTTCAGGGGACCAGTGGGTTCCGATCCGGCAATTCAAAGGTGTGACACCTTTGAATTGCCTGCTTTTAAATAAGTGTGCACTGACAATCGTCACTGGCACAGTAAGCCTGTTACTAAGCTTTAAAAACAAAGAAAAACATGTTCAACAAACCCTTCAGTCTTATTTATTTAATTGTTCATAATTTGTACCTCTTCAGCAGATTTCACGCCTTTGGTTTTATTGTTTGCTTCGTATTGTTCAAACCATTCATAAGGATCTGGAACTTCGTCTCTGAATATAGCAATTGATCCGTCTTTGGGAATCTCATGAATACATCGGATTGATTCAAACCTGTAATAGAATATAATAAAAGAACACATTACCCTGACTCTAAATATTAATAAGGGTAAGAAAGTGAAGAATTTGGTTTAGAGTTACTGCCATTGAAAATAAACAACAGACTTAACAAATCGTATTCCACTACAAAACTGTAGACAACAATCATAACACAGGCATATATAAATATGCACTGGTTGCGTAGATGGCGTAGCGGTTTAAACGGTCACCTCGCCATCATGCTGCCGCGCCAAGTATTGTTAGTTCAATCCCCGCACGGAACAACACTTTGTGTAATCCTCAAATTGTTGTTTTGAGCGTGGGTGTTCTTTGTGTCCATTGTTTAAATGTTTATAAAGTCACCCGACACACAAGAATTAATCCAAATAAACCAGACATGTCTTTCAAAAAAAAAAGAAACAAAAGAAATATAACTTTAAGCAAACTACAAAGAATAAATTGCTAGACACTTATTTTTATTGGACATCATTGGTGTATAATGGAGAGACCCCATATCATCTCGTGGGTGTCGTAAAAAGCGACTAAAGGATGGGACTGTTATCTATTAGACTATACATATATATACTGTCATACAGCCCCCGGTTGACGGCAACAGGCTTGCCCCCTTTTACGTAAGTAGGACTACATTATGGTTAGCTAAAATTGGGTGTTTGAGACGCTCCTGTATACCTTTTCGGGTGTATGAGGCGCAAGTGTATATATGTACATACATATGTATGTTTTTCATTTATATTATAGCGAGTCAGACGAACAGACTGGTCACCTAATGGTAAGTGACAACCGCCGTCGTTGGACGTAAGTGCGTTGCCTGCCTTTGTGAGTGATGAGGGATGCGGTGAGGGGAAAGAAGAGAGGGGGCTGTGGAGATGGAAAAAATTGACGGGAATTTGGTCTCCGGAAACCTGATCCTGTTGAACCGGAACCTAATGTTGGGGATCACAACCGGTTTTCTCTGAGGCCGTGGTATCGCACCGGTCGAGCCGCCCTATTTGTGCCTCAGCATTGCTCTACCGCGTAAAATGTGTTGTAGTAGTATGTGTTGTTGTTCCTAAGTTTTACTTGTGGAACTAAACTAATTTTTTTAAGGAGACGTTGTTACTTTTGGCACTTATGAGACGAGTGTTCTCCACGGTTATTCTGTGAGTCAGTCCAATAAATTATTACGTACTTACCATTCATGGAACCAATACGAGATGCGATCACGGAAGTCGTCAGCCACCTCATCACCTTTTCTAATCATATATTGCTCCGCTGCTTTTGCTTTGTGTGATGTACACTCTTTTTCGTATTTCTCGTACAATTCCGCATTTTTTGTAGGCTTCTAATTGCAAAAGGTGTGAAGTTGAATAAATCTCTACTTTACCTAGTACTTCTTTGATCATATTTTGATTTACCTGTTCTACTTTAACGTTTTTCTCAACACTAGGGTGCTTGCAAATAGCCAGTCCTAGTATCTGATCTCGTTTACATTCTTCTATTTGTTGCCTTTTTATCTTAAAGTATGCTCTGAAAAATATAGTCATTCTCATGAGTTTTTACACTTACAAAAATTACAAATCTCTTGAGCACAAGAAATACGTTCGTAGAGTATAATAAAAACTAATTTCTGAATATATATATTGAAAAAATCATGAATTGTATATTTCTCTTCCTATTGTTTGTAGCCAGGATGTTCTTTGCATTCACTGTTTCAATGTTTGCCAAGCCCCCCATGGACAAAAAGAAAAATTCCTAATGCGGCGATAGTCTAATCAAATTAACTTAATACGAGAAAGCATTAGTCATATTGTAAGATACATTCATACCTGAATATTTTCTGTACGAATCTAGCAGCCTTCTGTCTTAGTTCATGTCTAGCTAAAGGTGCAGCTGTACCAAGTAATTTTTTCTCCCAAGCTTCTCTTTTGAATCTCTGGACTTTGAGGTATCTTGTGACTTGCCTTTAATGATATATATTTTTGTACATTTATTTGCTACATTAGACTGATTACACTATTTATAAATTACATTTTGAGTACGGTTTTCAAAAATCAATTAAATTTATTTTTTATTAAACTTACAAAAACTCGAAAGGATTATTTCTAGAATTGTTTGAAATATCTACTGTTTACTCATGTAAAGGGTCTATCAATATTAGACTGGGACCAGCAGAAGGGTTTACATGAACAGAACCAAAAAGGAACGATAGCAGGGGTTTTATGACCTGGTTACTAGGACCTCTAGTCAAGATAGGATGATGACTGATAAAGAATGCGTAATGACATGTTTGCCATCAACAAAAAAATACTTTTTTAAAGAGGTTTTAATTTTAAATGAAGCTTAGGTTGGTAAACAAACTGTACCTTAATTTTTCATGTGCTTTTATCAAATTCAAATAATCAATTCTAACGCGTTCTTCTTCTGTCATTATATATTTCACGTCATTTTCACTTTTCTCATCTTGTTCGTTTGTTTCTTCTAATTTCAACATAAAAGCTTTGTGCATTTCTTCTAGTTTAATATAAAGTTCATCGACTTCATTTGTTTCTTCCTTTTCTGCTTCTAAAACTATATTTTTAAATAAGTTTTAGGGCCTCGTTCACCATCTTCAAGTAAAGTGTTGATTAGTTAATTGCCAGTTAACGTTAATTGGCAAGTAAAAGTTACAAGTAGCTGCTATCAATTTCACAAACGAAAAAAGAGCTTCGAGTAACAACTTGCCGGTTAAGTGAATGATCTAACAAAGCATACATTTCAATCGTTCAAATTTACGTCAAATGTCATTCGTGCAACGTCATCTGTTGTCATTTTCGTGTTATTTAATTTTGCCTTTGCCGGGAACAGCTTGAGCGTGTGATTTTTTTTTAAACTTTTAAGTTGCAATAAGTGAATTACTTTTTAAGTGATATTGTGTGTTTAATAAAGTTATCTGCACTAGGTTACTGCAGACTTCTACAGACGAAATCTAGCAAAGAAATCCGTTTCGTCTAGATCCGTTAAATAATCAACACGAAATTTAAATACACGAATCCTCGGCATCCGTTACGTAGATGAACTCTCTAGTTCATTTAATTGATGATCAATCAAATCAAATAAATATATTTTTAATTATTTCTTTAGGATTTTCACTAAATGACAACGTGGTATATTATAATCCTTCAAGGAATGACACTACTTGGCAGATGATGTGGCAAGTAAGTTAACGGTCGGTTAATCCTATGATTAACACTACTTGAAGGTCGTGAAATTGACATTTTAAGTTACTGGCTACTTTAACCGGCAAGTAGCCTAGTCGGCACTTTACTTGAGGATGGTGAAACAGGCCCTTAGGGCCTCGTTCACCATCTTCAAGTAAAGTGTTGATTAGTTAATTGCCAGTTAACATTAATTGGCAAGTAAAAGTTACAAGTAGCTGCTGTCAATTTCACAAACGAAAATAGAACTTCGAGTAACAACTTGCCGGTTAAGTGAATGATCTAACAAAGCATACATTTCAATCGTTCAAATTTACGTCAAATGTCATTCGTGCAACGTCATCTGTTGTCATTTTCGTGTTATTTAATTTTGCCTTTGCCGGGAACAACTTGAGCGTGTGATTTTTTTTTAACTGTTAAGTTGCAATAAGTGAATTACGTTTTAGGTGATATTGTGTGTTTAATAAAGTTATCTGCACTAGGGTTACTGCAGACTTCCACAGACGAAATCTAGCAAAGAAATCCGTTTCATCTAGATCCGTTAAATAATCAACACGAAATTTAAATACACGAATCATCGGCATCCGTTACGTAGATGAACTCTCTAGTTCATCTAGTTGATGATCAATCAAATCAAATAAATCCATTTTTAATTATTTCTTTAGGATTTTATTCTCGTAGACACCCACTAAATGACAACGTGGTATATAATAATCCTTCAAGTAATGACACTACTTGGCAGATGATGTGGCAAGTAAGTTAACGGTCGGTTAATCCTATAATTAACGCTACTTGAAGATCGTGAAATTGACATTTTAAGTTACTGGCCACTTTAACCGGCAAGTAGCCTACTCGGCATTTTACTTGAAGATGGTGAAACAGGCCCTTAGACTAACAGATTTCAATTGTATGTAACATGCTATTGTTCTATTTTTATTTGTTGAAAAGAAACAAAATAATGTTTTATTTATTTTAAGAAATCCAAACGGTTTTGGTGAATATGTTATTTAATTATGTATAACATTACGATTCATCCCAATGTAGCAGAGCAGTAAGCCTTTATGGGTAAACATCAAGGACGTAATGCGAGTCAGTGAGGTGTCAACAGAGGTTCTTACCTTCAGGTTCTTCTGGAGTATCTTTTTTCTCTTTCGCTCTTTGTAATGCAGTTTCTATAGCCTCTTGTACGATCGGCGACCTTTTTACCTTCAACACTGTTGTCATCTCAGGGTCATATGTTTGTTTGTTCATAATTAAACCTGCACCCAGGTAGTGGAAAGGACTACCTTCTAATTCTATCAAATCTCGCTTGAGTTCTAGTATTCTACAAAAAGTAAGTAATTTCTTTTATCGTATCCTATGCTAAACTAAAAATGAACGCGATTAGGATCAATATAGATTATAGTCTAAATTAATGTAAGAGAGAGAGAGAGAGAGTGAGTTGAAAAGAAACGTTGAGTATTTAAACCTTTTTCATTATATCTTTCTTTTTATCATAACATCCGATCCGTCCGATCATATATTTTTATAAATACATAATATTTATAAAAATATATGATCGGACGTTTCTCTAGCCACACTTTATTCGGCCTGTGTTCAAATTGTTTTATCCTAAATACACATTACAAACCTAGAAGCTATAGCGTTTACAATGTTTCTCATAAATTCCGTCTTTTGAACTTGTAAGTTGTTCTGCACACATTCCATTATCTCGCTATATATTTTCATGTATTGTACCATTATCGAAGTCACTCTTAGGACGGCGTCAGAAAGTTGTTGATCGTGAGCTTTTTCTATCTACAACATGCAGAATATTGGTAAGTAAATTTTATAGTGGAATGGGCTGGCTCGACCGGAGCGATACCATGGCCTCACAGAAGACCCAACTCCCCCTCTACTTTCTCCTGCCTTTGCCCCCTTCCCTTTTCCCATATCCTCATTCCCCTCTCTTCTTTCCCCTCCCCGAATCCTTCATCACCCTCAAAGGCCGGCAGCGCACTTACGACTCTCGAGTTGCAAGTGTCCATGGACGGCCGTTGTCACTTACCATCAGGTGACCCGTCTGTTCGCCTGTCTCCGGACAGACCTGTCCCCGGGTCACGGGCACTCTAAAAAGGTTTTTTTTTAATATTAAAAAAAAACCTTTTTAGAGTGCCCTTCAGTGCCTTTAGAGTGTCATCGAAGGAGTAGGCAGAGATGTATTAAAGACTCACTTTTTGCCAACCATAATGAAGTCTATCTTACGTAGTAAGGGACAAGCCTATTGCCGTCACCTGAGCACTTTATAACTGTATATATACTGTAAGATAAAAAACAATAGAGTCCAATCCCATAGTCGCAATTTATGAAGAGTAGAGTTCGGGAAGAGTTGGGGTCGCAGATTTCTACTACACCGAACCACACGGCCTTTTAACAGTTTAATATCTTTTTGAAAAAGATAAATGATTGTAATTTAAGCTTTATTTAAAAAGAAAAAATATCAAACATTCAAAGCTTGAACGTTCAAGTTAAAAATAAATGGTGGTATATTGAGTTACCTGATGTTCAAGATCGGATTTAATTAACATTTCGAGACGTGATAGTAGAAATTTCCATCTTTGGAAATAGAAATTGCATGACATGATAAATTTTATAAAGAAATTCTAAAATAAAATCATGAAAATAACCTAAGTCTTAAGACTATATTATATTAACACTACGGCGACATATGTTACGTTTCTAGTTGGTCATGTAATAGATATGTGTACGCTGTTGAAGAACGTTTGGGGGAGTTGCTATAAATGAGGATACTTGTGCTTAGCAGTGTGAGGTTATATCAGTGCCGGTTCGATGGTGCTACGTTGAGTGATAAATCTTCGTGATAGGAACATATATATTTATTGGTGGGATTACAGATGAACGATTGCATATGGTGACTCTGATATATTAATATATATATATATACTAGCGGACCCGACAGACGTTGTCCTGCATGATATTTCAAGCGATTAGGATCAATATAGATAAATAACCAAGATACCGACTGCAGCGCCATCTGCCGGGCTGATTTGTGAATCTAAACCATTCCCAGATCCCCTTGAACACACACAAAAAATTTCATCAAAATCCGTCCAGTCGTTTGAGAGAAGTTCAGTGACATACACACTCACAGAAGAATTATATACATATATAAGATTATCACAATGTTTCGGTGTTGGTAATTTTTTAGAGTCAATCGTCGTTAGCTTTTATGTCAGTGTTGCCAACCTTAAAATTATCATAGTTCAAAATATAGGATGGAACGATGGCGCCATAAACGCATGTTACCCTACCAAAGATGAATAATTCTCAGTGTTGGGTAGGAGTTCATGCTCGGCGGACAGTGGTCTGCCATGTTGGGTAGTTTTAATACTAGTTATTATGCTCTTACTTCTTAAACGAACGCTTCAAAATAGTACGTATCATTAATTAGATAAATTTGAAAAGAGATTATCTATTTTAAAGGAATTGCTACAATTTTGCATCAGTCGAAATTGAACACAGTCTGTGTTAAAAAAATGTTTTTCTAGAATTTATATAGGATACATGGTTCGTCAATATTGACTAGAATGAATATTGAATTCTTACGATGACTAAGAATATTGTGCGTATAGGGTGTGTGCCATTAACTGTACCTGTGTCACTCAATGTATAGTGTCTGAAATGAAAGCAAGTTAAAATCCTACCACTAAGATATGGTTCCCGGAGGCTTTCTTCTTAGGGTATTCCCGGGTCACTTACAATAGACCCATTTATAACGGAACACCGTGTGGTTTTAGTCGATTAGATTCCGATTTACCAACTCACCGTTAGCTCCGGTGAGGTGAGGACCCGTGGGGGTTTCCACACGAAAAAAAATACCACTAAGGTATGCTGCTAAATATTTTTATATAAAATAATAATCTATTTTATTACAGGAATATATAGCAATAAAAATTAATGTAGTTATACAGGGTATCAAGGTAATTACTAATTAATTTTGATGACTCAAGTATTAAATCATCTAAGTAGATAAATCATATCATATATCAAATAAGCCTCTGAAATAAAAAAAAAAATGATTAGCCTTTTCATCTTTATATGTATATAAATATGTACAGAAAACAGCTTTGTGACAAGTTTTATAAACAGACAGTATATTTTTTTTTTAATTAAATGTACAGTCGACAAAGATAATCGTGTACCAGTTTTATACAAAAGGTGGTCAAGTTGGTTGGGAAAGGTTGAAACCTATCTAACAATGAACTATAGGCACAGTTATGACGTAATATTTGTTATGCCATTGGATACAGACGGGACTAATTTTCCTTATTTGATAGTATAACCCAGGGCCGTTACCAGAGTGTCATTAGCGTAGCAGTTTGTTTCACAGGTACACGGACAGACCCCTGCGGAACACCACCCGGCATGGGCCGACGACGACTCAGATTTCCCTCTTGGTCCTCATAGATGAAGGTACGCTCCTCTTAATAGTATGTCACTAGCCGCTTCAGGTACTGTGGCACCCTGTGATAGCGAAGCGCTTCTCTAGTACAACTGAATGGCAGACTATTGAATACGTTGACAATGTCCAACGATACCGCCATTAACACGCCTCCACAGTGCACCGCCTATTCGGTCACGGCCCTGAGACGCAAAACAGTACCGATCGTCTCCGTATATATTGGCACAGGCAACTAGCTTCAATACTGACTTACTGTAAGTTATTTCTTAGTACAGTTCTTGTGTATAAGATTTTAAAGACAGTTATTTCTTGTTGCGTGGATTTAAATCTGTGTCGAGTGTTTTCAATTAGTGTTATTCAGATTACGTTTATTTAAACCACTCCAACTCGTAGTTGCTTTAAGTCTTAAATTACTAAATTACTACTAAATAATTACAATTACTGCCACTACGGTAGCGCCTCGGGTGTTATGGTTTCGATACTCGCCCCATATTCCTCCTATTTCAGGCGCATTATGGCACACCGTGTGATTTTAGTCAGCCCGATTCCGAAACACCGACACAAACTTCCTAGGGTTATGTTTTTTGTGTGTATGTATATATGTTAAATGTACATAATATGTGTGTACAATATGTGTCTACGAGTGTGTGAGAGATTACTTTATCATGTCTTAGAGCTTAGAAGGCTTGATGGATTGCGACAGGAGAGGTGTCATATCATTTTAAACTACTCAATAGTAAGAGTTACAAAGGATGTATTTTGAAACATGAGCCAGTAAAAAGAGGAAGTTAAAAATACAGTCGGTTATTATATTACATTACAAAATAATACTTATACTAAAGCGAAATGTCATCTAACCGTTACCATACCACCGTCTTATTCAAGAAAAAATATAGTGACAATACGCCCTCTTTAGCCTATGAAAGAGCAAACGATACCATTACATGTTATCGTCACTCCGGAAAACTTACATCATATTCAATGCAGGAAATAACCGATCGCACTTGACGGCACGTTGCTTAGTTATTGCTTCCCTCTCTCAACTTAAAAGAACATAACTGTAATATATATTATTGCATTTTGGCACTAAATTACTGAGCTATAAGGTGTGAATTACATTGCAACCGTAAGAGAATTTAAGCGGTTTTTCTGTGAGACTTTTATCGTGTTTTTGGGCTCTCTCGCCGCAGTTTCCGGCTGCGCTGAACGCCGGCCATCTTGTTACCGGAAGTAGTAAAGTCTTCCGTAGCGCCGTCTGTCGGCGGTTTTGAAAACGTACTTTTTTGTTGAATCTTTTTTGTGGGAAGGTATTGTTAGATCTGTTTACCCTTTTATATTGTTAATGTTCATTTGGATGGTGTCATTCTTTGTTACAGTAGGTTGTCAACGAATAAGCATTTTAGGTAGGAACATCTCAATCATAGGGCGTTTTATATTTTACATATATATTTTTTTTTAATTGTAATGGTATGGTATACATTTATGTTAGTTTCAAATTACTTGTAGAGAAGTAATGTGAGAACGTATGACGCTGTTGCATCGCATGATAATTGTTAACTCGAAACAGCAGCGGATTTGTTTCTAATAACGTTATATGTAGCACTCCATGTTTCTTTAGCAGCGATATCCAACGATCGATAGCTATCTATCGATCGTTGGATATCGCTGCTCGCTCTTACTCTTGAATGGCTTCTTGATATTGCGTCTGTTTAGGAAATTGTTTCGGCCTAATTCATTGTATGTTACATTGTAATGGGTCGAAGGCTCCTCCTGGGTACGAACAGTTCGCATTACAGGTATTCGACCCCGGAGTCCTCGAACTATTGCTGGACAATTCCTTTGTTCAAGGATGCGAGCGTGAACAGAGTAAGTGTTTACTGGCAGTAAAACAACCAAATACTATTTATGGTGTAACCGAGTATATTCAAAGTAAATACAATAGCGGGTTATTAAATCTTTCGAAAATTAGTTAATTTCGATAGCCTGCACGCAAATTGAACAGCGCTATCAAGGGGCTTCAATGAAAACCACAAAACACAAAACTCGCGTACAAAACTTCTTGTACAATTGCCGATTCATCCATGGAAGCAATATTTATATTCTATACTCCTGCAATATACTCCTACTATTTTCCCGTCTTCAATTCCTAAAGTGCTCAGATGATGGCAACAGGCATGCCCATCTGTTACGTTAATGGGACTAAATTTTTACTGCCAAAATGTGTGTGTTTGATACACCAATTCTTAGGTAAGCATGCGTGTTCGGGGATAAAGGCGAGAGTGTATGTGTGCATGTATTATTTTATGTTGTCGATCGATTGTTTTAAATAAACATACTCATCAAATAAACGCTCTTATCGATCAATCGCTTTATCAGGATTTCCGAATAATACTAAATCGCTCATCAATCATATGTTACTAAGTATCGGGCAAACGGGCCCGAGTGGTGACTTCGCCAAATATTGAATGGCGTTGAGGCTTGATAGTTCCAACCCCACTTTGAACTTTGAAAAGATATTTCTGTGATTCATAGATAAGGCCGAGGTAAAGAGGGCGTTAGTGTTTGAGTTATGAGTATAGTTGCGAAAATTGTTTGTTATATACGTGTTTAAAATTTATTATCCACTAACTTTGGTAGTAAATAAAAGTCCTAGTTTTCACTGATCACACAGGATTATCGTAAAGATAATACACCTTCTAATTTTAACGTGAGAACACCCCCTCACCATCACCATCTACATGCTGGGGTTTTCGTTGGAACGGTGTGTCGGTATCGACTAACACCACACGGCATATCATATAATGTGGCTAAAATAGGAATAATCCAGGAACAGCTCTATGAAGAAATCTAGATACCTCCTAGCACTTGCTCGGAAAAGCGCGGGTCACAATAACCTCCTCCTGGAGCGCCTCCTATTCTTGGTGGTCAGAGGCCCTGCCCATTCCAGTGCACCTAACAGTGTCATTGACAGGAAACCCCGGATGTTGACATGAAAACAAAACATTTTTAAGAAATGAAGATTATTTAATATTGACGGGTGCCCCTTTTCAAGAAGTTAAGCTGTCTGTTGTGTTTCTACATTCTTCGAGTATCATAATAAGGTAGATACCTTATTATGATACTCGAATAATGTAGACGTTTAGACGTAAGAGACTAAATTTACGTTAGTAAATTTGAACAAATTTAGGTGTGACTGTAAGCCTTATTTCAAACGATGCTCTCGAGGACACCTTATTGCAGGTCAAAGTGCTTCACAACATAATTCAAGTGCTCACGTTGCTCACTATTCTCTGGATATTCCCATTACGGCTGTCGTGTTCGACGTCGTCCTCATATTTTTTGGCAATATCGTATTATTAGCTCCCGGGAGATATCAGCGGCAATGCGACACCATGTCCCGGAGCTCTTAACGTATCAACATCAGTTGTTAATAAAAACTCATGTGACTAGCAAATTTTGTGTTTATTACTTTAAAACCTGACTACAAAAAAGGAGCTTCTATGTTCGACTTCTCCGTTAAACGATTTCAATAGCAATTGTAAACAGATTTTCAAATTTTTTGTTTGGATCAATATACTTGGGTGTGCCATTGTCACCAAATCAGGATTAGATGATGCGATTCTAAGGAAAACAACTTTTATAATCACTTACAATGTTTCTTTATATAATTTCTAAATCTATTAAGATATTTTTGCGTTTCAATTTGCTGAGCTGATTGTATAACTCCTTAATAGTTAGGAGCTGGGGGACAGACTAACAGACGGGTCACCTGATGACATCTGCCGTCCATGGACACCTTCAACTCAAGAGTCGTAAGTGCGCTGTCCGCGTTTGAGGGTGATTAGGGAGGATACGGGTAAGGGAAAGAGCAGAGGGGGGAGTTGGGCCTCCGGAAACCTCACTAGTTTCGGAAATGCATCACAAGCGTTGCCTTAGAATCGGTTTTCTGTCAGGCCGTGGTAACGCACGGTCGAGCCGGCCCATACACGCCTAAGCCTAGCTCTACCGCTATAAAATTACAATTTAACTTGCGTTCCTTTACGAATGGTTCTTTTTTTGCATAGGTTATGATATAAATAATAATAAATTAATAAGTAGTGCTAATTTATTTTCAATGTTTATATTGTTTTTTTTCTTTTTGGCCCTGGGAGTGTCTTAATCTAATAAATTTAGAACACTGATACTGCATGCTGATTTTCAGTCCTGAGATGCAGACTAGTTCAGAATGTACTTTGAAAACATTGCAATTTACTACTGCGATATAAAAAAAAATAGAATAAGAAACCCACACTATCTGTATTGTAATTTAATGAAAGAGAGCAAAATTTATTAATTAAAAATAACTACGGTAACAAAATCACTACAAAACATATATTAACGATGCAATAAATCTTATATTACTTTAAAGAACATGACGTGTTACTTCATGACGGGTACTTCAGCGAACTTTTTTATTACGATAGTTGGTATTCTCTTATATGTAAATATCTGTTTTAACCTCGGGGATAGTTTACCAACCGGGTCGCTGCCATAACATAATCACTTACCCATTCAAGCATTGACACAGTGGAAACTTGTGACAATAACCTGTCAAAGGCTGAAAGTAATAAATTCAAATCAAATTCAATCACATATCGTCTCCACTATTTCCTTTGATATCACTATAAATTTTGCTTTCACCCTCTTACTATAGTGATTCTTAAATCCTAAACTATAGGGTTGAAATTATTAAATCTATTTAGTTTTATAAGTTGTGTTTCGAAAGTGGTTTTTGTAAAGCCAGCGAGTCATTTTATCATATGTCTTTTCTTTGAAACCGTTTGATGTGAAATAGTTATTTTCATCGTGTTCCGCATTCCCTTTGAGGGGTATCGTGTTCATGTAGACTTAAGAGGAGCATCGACAGGTTCCATTACAGTGTCAGTTACAAGAATCCACTGGGAACGTGAGAATTTAAATATTTTAAGAAGAAATTTTTACTCACGTCGTTTTAGGCATTTGCTACTACGTGAATTAGAATATTATTTATACAAATTACAACGCTCTCCGTATTATCTACTTTGTTATTATAAAAATATTATCCTACGAGCCTTTTCCCTCGGTCGTCTTTGAGTCTCTAACAGACGCCCGGCCCTACGTACTCTTCGAGGCATGGAGAAATGTTATCAGCTTGTAGTGAAACATTTAAAATAAACTTTTCATGACGGGTTTCTTAATTAGCTAATGTCGAGGTGAAAGGGGCTCTAGAAATACTAGCTTCGACCTTTAGATTAAATCTTCAAGTAAATTTAAAAAATATGAGCATAACAGTGAATAAAAAAAGCGATATGTCATCAATACAGGGAAGCATTATCACTTCCTAAAGTGCACCTAAGTGATAATGCTTCCTTCCATACACACCAAGATTTATAGTTATAGCAGCATTCAAATTTGACCTTACAATAATTTAACACCTATTCCATGGTGGATTCATAAAAAAGATGATTGTACAAACTCATAAAAAAGATGATTGTATATAAGTATGTCACATAACACTTTCCTATGATATTATACAAATCGAGCAGCATTTTCACAAAAGTATACTCGGAAAAGTATCCCTAAAAGTAGGGATGTGTGGAACAGGCGCATTATTTATATTCTTCAGTGGCAACATTCTAAAAACGTCTTTGTCTCAAACATGAGAAATAATATGTACGAGATCTACTTAACATATCTGTATATTTAAGGCTACTTTATTTCTTTGTTTGCTATATAAAAATATTATTTCCACTAAAATATTTTCCGCAATAATCATAACAATGCTCGCTATACGTCACTATAACAACGTAATTTAGCGAATGTACGCGACAATTTATTGAGCACGCAAACAAGTTGCAAATTGGTCTGCTGGAACGACGTTTTCGCTAAATACCTATAAAAATGTCCGTTCAGAGTGAAATATTGTAACTAGCTGGTTGGTGCAATACACAGCCCTTAGCGGCTGCAGGGCCTTTATTTTAGGCAATAAGGCATCAAGGAACAGTCTTCTCTTCTTTGCTGTCTTTACAAAAAAGAACTCATTAGGACTGAACCTTATGTAGCAGTAGACTATACAAATAAATAAACTATTTGCGGATTCCGGACTCGAGGCAAGTATTTGCGGATAACACAAATTTAGGATCAGGTATCAATCGAACCCACGACTTCATGAGTAGTAGCAGTAGTCAGGATCATTAGCCACTAGAGCGCCAGAGGGGTCAATTGTTTTTACAATAAATTGAATATAAACTATACTAACCAGCATTAGTTTCCTTCATCGAATGGGAACGGACTCATTGAGCTTCGAAGATGAAAACTAATAGATTTTATATATCATAAACTTGTTATATAGCAGTAAACTATTATTTGATATTAAAATTAGGGACCAAAATTAAAACAACTGAATTCATTATTAAATTATTGGAATTACCCTAAAGTTAACCACTGATGATATAATAAAGACTTTTGCGGTTTAAGGTATGTTAAGAAACATGTATGATAGGCATAATTTTATCTGAATGCGTAAGTTGGAAATCTGTATTAAAATTGTATGTAATAAAATCGATGTATTTGACTATATCATGAATAGGTTAAGAACAATAGCAATGGAAAGCATGGCACAGTTCTTAATTATGATCTTATTCTCTGGGGCAGTAAACGATAATAATATATAATAATAATGTATTTTTATTTTATTTTTATTTACTGTTGAAGCTTTACGCTTTTAGAATACCAATTAATATGAGGCAAGCGCAGTCAATGACAATTTTAAGAAAATGGTTCGTGACTTATTTATGACTTTATTTCTATGTTCTACTACCTATTATTTCCATATTAATGATATGTACATATGGACGTACTGTTGTACGTATTTAAGTGTGTATCTATGTGTTTTTGTCTGTAAGTGTGTTTGTATGTATAACTGTAAATAAGTTAGTATAGTTAGATAAATCTGATCGGTTTGACACCTTGGCTTTGTGTAGAGATGTAGCTTCACTCTGCATCCTCTATCACTTGTATCATGGGGAGTGTTCAGAGGAATTGTTCGGAATTATACCGGCTGCAGGTTTCCGCCATCGTCCTACGAGACAAAATATCCATCCCCACCACCTGGACGATTGGCACTCCATCACTGTGCGCTTCTCCAGAAGCTTTTTGCCACGCACAACCAGCCTATGGAACAATTGTCGCCTGCCGTATTTCCAAACCGATACGACCTTCAAACCTTCAAGAAAAGAGCGTACTCCTACCTAAAGCGCCGGCAACGCACTTGTGACTCTTGAGTTGCGGGTGTCTATGGGCGGCGGTAGTCACTTACCATCTCTACCAGATGACCCGTCTGCTCGTTTGCCCCTATCGCATAAAAAAAAAAAAATGATCTTCAACTACCTCTGTCTCTCCGAATCATTATGATCCAACCTAAGGTTGCCTGGAAGAAATTGCATATTAGGCCGCCCTTTGTACATTATATGTCTGACATGTGTAGATAATTTATTATATTTTGCTGTAAAAATGGTGTACAAAAACTAGTTACCTATCTATCTATCTATCTATTGTTGAATAGCTCCTCCGCTCCTCACTTGAACCATTCTCAAAGAACTCTAAATTGTAGTACTCTACTTTGGATGGCTCATTTCGGCTGGTAGCACAGCAAAGATACTTTATCGTTGAAATGTAAATTATCTCGCTGTTATCTGTTTTATTAGCTGCGAAACGTTGTCGGTCCGCGACTGTCGTAAGTCATTTCAGTTTATCTACACTTCTGTGCTGGTGAGGACTTTTTGGCTGAAGATATTGCGACTTTGTGAAAAACTATGGGTAGAATGCCAAAGCCTGAACTTGAACTTTCTGAAAAATTTGGAAGCCTGGCATCTTCATTCTTCTCTTATTATCATAGAAGTACAGACAATTTAAATGATAAGGATTTCGTTGTTCCAATTCCACCGAAAGGGGGGTAGGTATATAAAAAAATATTGTGAGTAAATGTTTCTATTATACAGATTGATAGATAAATAAATACCTTTCTGGCAGTGCCTGCTCTCCGTTAATCACCGTTGTGAAATAGCCACAAAAAAATCGCGGTAATTCGCCGGAAACCATAACTCACAGTAATGCATACCCATAATCAATCTTGAAGGAACAATACGATCAGACAAACAAATCCATAGCCAGCTAAAGCAAAGCGTATCAATCATCGTACATCAGCTCCAGAGTCCGCAAAACCGTCGGCTAATCTCCCATCCTGCTCAGTGGCCATATATCAGAGGGAGGCGACGTTTTTACGAGCTCTTAATCAAGAAATATACGATTGCGCACCACGATTAAGAGTTGGCTTAGCGCGTTAATGCAGTACGCTGTGATGTATTCTATAACGAAAGATAATTGTGTTATTCACTTAATGTTTGACTATTTTCGTACAATGTACATATGTCATTAATTCAATGAGTTTAATAGTTTCTATTTTCATTGACGAATGCATAAACTAAGTATATAGTACTAGTGTACATTAGTACACTAAGTTTATGATAAATTTAAGAGTTGAACTAAAAGCTTTGACATATCCTTTTTGTACTGCCTGTGTCTATTTTTTCGAGAAATATAATCCTGGAGACTTGACTTAGGAGAGTACGATCTTCGTTTTCATAGTCACTTCCGATCAGATGAGTTGAAAGACAAACGCCTATGCTAATAAGCAATCAAAATGATGGATGGAGTTTTACTGTCACAATTTTTTTTTTCTTGGGACGTGGTTTGAATTTAATATAATTTACTTGAATAGTTATAAGTGAACCAATATTTATTAGTAAATGATTAAATACAACATTCAGAACATGCTCGCAGTTACACATAAACCCAGAGGAAATCTTGAGAAGGTAGGTCACGAAATTTTGTTATTGAAGATGTCCGATTAAGTTAATAATCCACCGTATTTTAAACGGGGTGACGTTTATCTGATTATTATTATAGTTTTGTTATTAGTGCTAAAGTGCTTTCGTCTTACAAATAACAGCATAATGTGTAGTAAAACCAATCACGAGATAATTTTACTTTTATAGCCTCCAAATAATCTGATATTTCATCCTTTCACCGCAAAATCAACTTAAGCCACGCTAAATAACATAGTCCTCACTAAAACGCATTTGTCGCCGAGGTGATTTCGGTGTGACGGATAGCACCGCCCGACATATTTCAACCGTGGCCTTTCCACCGCTGTCTACGGAAATTTACGAGCACACTGACGGAAAAAATGTGAACTCTCCAAAGATTTCACTGGTTTTATTCGTCTCATATATTTTATTTGAAGGAAATGACGCGTGGGGAACGAGACGACTCTCGATTTATCATTCAGCTGATTTTTTTTGATAGATTATAGGAAACTTTGGATTTTTTTTTATGAAATTAAATTGGTGATATTACTTAAGGTTATTTAATCAGATTAAAGCATGTTCAAACACCACGTAGAAAGTCTAAGGTTGGTTAAACTTGGTGTTTTCGATTTTTGCGAAGTGCACCCATTGTTTTACTTTTACATAACTACTGCATTGCAAATTATTTAGATCCATGGGAAAGCGATGCTTAGGCACGAATGGGTCTGCCGACTGATTGAATGTTACCGAACCTTTGTATTTGCAAGTAAAATTGTTTTGCAATTAGATTTTTTTGCCAACCAATGCCATAGATTGATGAGGAGAGTGGTTTGATGGGTGGTACCTAGGACCTACCGACTTATCTTTTAGCTCTTAGTACATTATCTACATCATTGTTATCCCTATTTTCAACAAAAAAAAATATTTTTTTTTTTTATTTTCAAGTTTTTGTTTTTATTTCTTTCTTTAAAACTTATTTGATAGATTGTCTAAACTCTATGACCCTCAATGTACTGTGTTCTATTTGAAAAGCCTTTTAAATAAAACCGTTTAAAAGTAAGACCAATTGTGTATTGTGTACTTAGTAGTAAATGATTTGACTATGACTTAGGGAGGGAGGCTACCGGTGGTAACAAACCCTCTCTCTCTCCTCTTCCCTCCCATCATCCTACTCTCATCACCCTCAAAAGAGGGAAGCGCACATGCAACTTTCAGGTGAATGCTTCGAGCATAATGAACATAGCTGTGTATAATAATGAATGTTTTATATCTATACACATATTATCTAAACATGATATCACCACACTCACACACAATCTTCCACACACACACACTCGCTTACGCATAAACACAAATATAAAAAGGGCCCAGTTGAAAATCACCGTATGGCACTCACTAGTGCCCGGCACAAAGCTGAACAGGGCTCCCATTTTAGTGCATCTGCGAGATCTTATTCCTAGTCTAGTACATTTACTTTAAACTTAAACTTTTTAATATTAAACTATATCTCCTAATAATGTTCTAATGTTTAGAATTTGTTATATAAGCTAAAATGTTAGCGTCTTGTTAGTAGTGTCAGAATAAACATAAGTATTTTCTTTCTTTCTCTTCTGGGTTTATTGTATAGCCAGCATTGGCCTTGCGAACTGCGGAGAAAGCAAAGAAATGTAATTAAAATTACTTTTTTATTGTGTTTAACTTTACCGTGGTGCTTCTTTATTGTGATAAATGGTTACGACTTTAACCTTTCTCTAGATGGATTTAAATGCTTTAATGGTACGCTATCTAAAGAAAATGGAATAAACTGATTTATTTGTATGAGTTACGTTTTGTTCGTCACGATTAAAGTATAATTTGTTTGCGTACAACACATATCTAGAACTGTACTTGTATTTCGTTATGCAAATTTAGCTTTTCAAAACAGTTTCTCAATGCATTGTAAAATGACGCTTAAGCGAAAGTTTTTCATTGAAAATCTACCATCTCTTTGTAAATATTCGACACTTTTAAAAGGTAAGTTATATGAGGACTGACAGAAGGTCTTTAAATTAAATTTAAAATAAAAAATGACTTACGAAAAAAAAACTTACTTCACAATTAATCCATTGCTACTTCAAATTGTAATTTGTACCCTGTTTATTCAGTACTACAGAGTATCATGTGATACTAGAATTTTAATTTAAAAAAGCAACTGCATATTTAATACGAGTACTATTTCAAATTTTAAATACTTTCATTACCTTCGTTATTTTTACTAACGATTACTTTTTCCGACATTGCGTATTGCCCAAAACTGCTTGTACAAATAAAAATAAGTCAAGTTTACAAAACAAGGGTGTTGGTGTCGGCGTCTTTTATGAAGGAAGTTCTTCTTCAGGCTATAAATCACGGCCGATGGGAGGGGATGCTGCGGTACAGAGACCGGGGTCACTCGCGCTTTGTGACTTTATTAATGCAAAGGGTTTTTTCATTTCTAGAGAAAACAGATTTGTAACATCAATTTTGCTCAAAACTTTCACCCCACATACTCTAAAAAGAACAAGCTTTTGAGAATGTATGATTCCGTAATACCAATACTTAGATTTTAGAAAATCTGTCATTTTTAAGCTCTCAGTTAAAGAATCAGAATCTTTAACAAAAACAGACGTAACATATCTAATATTCTAGTACAACTTGTTGTTCCACAAAAAGGCACATCAAGAGAAACTTGATTTGTTTATTTAAATCAAAACATTAAAGGCTACATTATATATGTATGTATGTACCAGCTCAGCAATTCGACCCAAGAACAAGTGGCCCTCAGCCGTTTCTTTCACAAATCAAAACAGTAAACCGCCTAAATTATAGAGTAGGGAGAAACATACATACCCGACTAGAAGCCATTGCAGCCATTTTATCTATGTAGGACCAATAATTAAATAAAACAGGGTAAATTTGTGGGTGGTGACGGGCCCGTTGGTCTAGTGGTTAGTGACCCTGACTGCTGAGCCGGAGGTCGTGTGTATAGAACACACGACCTCCGGCTCAGCAGTCAGGGTCCCACACGGGAGCAAACTTTGTGTGATGCACAATTTGTTGTTCCAGGTCTGGGTATTCTTTGTGTCCGTTGTATGAATGTTTGTAAAGATCCCCGCGACACAGGAATTATTCCTAATGCGGGAGTTTTCTTTATAAAAAAAAAAGTTCTTTATCAACAGAATACGGTTTATGTTTTATGTGAAATAATTTATTCCGTTCCTTGAAATAAATCAAGATAACGATTCGTATTCTTTTTTTTTAAGAGAACTCCCGCACTAGGATTCCTGAGTCGCGGTGGACTTTAAAAACATTCAAGCAACGGACACAAAACACTAGACTCAGAACAACAATTTGAGGATTACACAAAGTGTTGTCCCGTGCGGGAATCGAACCCACAACACTCAGAGCGGCAGCGCAATGGCGAGGTGACCACTTAAACCGCTATGCTACTCGTGCAGTCATCTATTATTCAAATGTCCTTGCACTCACTCGTGAGCAGTAAGACAACACTGACCCAGGCTTAACAACAACAACAACACATCGATAGAATTCTAGACCTACCACAGGTCGGACTTACCATGTGAATTAGGTCATACTAATGGTTTTGTGATTGATTTCTCATTATTTTATTATTAAACATAATATCGATTTCCCGCTGTAAAACCCACTGACTTGGATTTTGGTGATAATATAAATTAGGTACTTTAAATGATTGTAATAATTTTTATATGCTTCTAATAACGCGATTTTAATCCTTATCTGTTCGGAGGTTCCCGGCCGTCGGCAGCGACAATCTGCCTTACAAAACATGACTTATTGCTATACTTATAACACAGGCGTTCCTTTTAAAACGAATGCATTGCTAAATAAACGTATCAGGCGCTGAAAGTTAAAATAAGTTTTCAAATTGAAACTGTTTTAAATTGAAAAGTAATCAGTGAAGAATTGTGCCGGTCATAATGTCGATGGCTCTATTAGTATAATCGTTGCACTACTATTTCGAAGTATCAGCCGTATATTATATCTAACATTACTACTTAAAATTTCATACACATTTTTTTTTATTACTTTATTTCAGGCTTGTCTACAAGGGCTCTGCATGGGCGTAGTAGCATTAAAAAGGTTACAAAGGAAACATAAGATAGAGAATTAATAATAGTAAATAAAAAGGTTTCACAAATTATTATATCTCATTCTAATATAATATAATATCAATGAGTAGGTAACATAATGTTTAATCTTATAAGTAGTAAAATTAATTATATACATATATTTTTTTTTTATATTATAGAGGGAAAAATGAGCAAACGGGTCACCTGATGGTAAGTGATTTTCGCCGTGAACACTTGCAACTCAAGAGTTACAAGAATGCTGTCCTCCTTTTACCTCGTTTAATATTATTTTCTCTGTAATTTAATTATATATGTCATTTATTTTTATTAAAATTATATCAAATTTTGCAATTTAATTCAAGAATTATATAAGATTATATCTAAAAATATACTTTATTGAATGTATTAATACATATAATAAATTCATTAAATATTAAAATGTCAAATAAAAATAATTCACTTTCATAAAAGTGAATTACTTGCTTGAATGTTCAAAATTAATTTTCAAATCTTTCAAAATCTTTTCTGAAATACTTTCAATCGAAAAACGTGCACCTTAAAAAAAACCACCATATTGAGAACTTCCTCTATTTAATGAGTTTAGAGATAAGTTTTTATTTTACCCATAAAGTATTAAACTTTATCATATTTCGTTATTCGTAAACATCACTTGAAAGTCACATTAAAGAAATATTTTTTTTTATTGGTGCGAATTTTTTGCAGCTATATTGATTTAAAAACCAAACTACTGAACCCATTTTGATAAAATTTCTATTTGAGCGATCGGAAAGTATATGCTATTACATAAACATTTTTTTTCAAATGTGTTCATAAATGACAGAGTTATCAGGTAACAAACTTAAAAATTAATTCAATAAATAAGCAGATTTTCAATCGAATTGAAAATCTGCTTATTTATTGAAGTCATTTAAAAATAAAATTCATATTTGCGTATCACGCGCGAGTCATTTCTCAGTATATTTAAAATGTAGTCTTCAATAGAGGCCCATTCACTAAGGCCACAGCGTTCACGCCGGCCCATTTCATCAGGTAATAAAACACTCGGTGAGGTTACTTTTCAGGGTGAATTATGGCGTCGAGTCGAGGGCAGGTTAGGGTCGGGTGGAGGCCACGATACATCACTAGGGGGAACAAGATTACCCTTACATAGAAACTTGGCCTGTTAATGTTCCACTAAGTTCGCGTTTTTTAAGACTGTAGGTTTTACGATTGCGGGGTGATCTTTGAAGGCATTTTATTTCTTATGTTTAAACTTGGTGATGAGGTTTAATTTGATGAGTTAAGGTGAATTGCATTTGGGGAATCTATTTGATACGTTTACTGTAACAATTTGAGATAAGTTTAGTGAATAAGCAAGAACAATATGTTAAAAGGTTTTACAACATATGTAGTAGGCAATCAAGCACGTCGTTCACCTGATGGCAAAATATGGCAGATAGGAATATTAGCACTACCTCAACAATAAAGATAGTTTTCAATATTATTTTGGTGGTTGTGATATGCTGAATGTACTCCCAAAATCAGGAAAATTCTTCTTTTTCTTCTCTCGCACTAGAAAGAAGTCCAGTGTCGCGGTAGACTTTACAAACACTCATACAACGTACACAAACAACACCCGGACCCGGGACAAATAATTATGGATTACACACATTTTTGTCCCGTGTGGGAATCGACCCCACGACCTCTCTGGCTCAGCAGTCATGGTCACTAACAACTATACCAATAGGCCAGTAAAAACCTACATTAGGGTCTTGATTTGCACCACTATTTAGAGCAGAAATCTGCTATACAATTTCCACTTACAACAAATTCAAATTAAATTAAATTCGTAAAATTGCTGACCAGTTCATTGAAATCGACTCTTTTTAAATATATAAAAAAATATAGATCAATACACAGCGTCATCGCAACTATAGATTTCCTTGTCAAATGTGAACAAAAAGTATTATTAGTGAGCAACAGATACTCAAAAATTTTGATTTACTCTTTTTATTTTACTCTTTAGTAAATACACAGAAATAATTTAATTGAACTTGGACCTACAGAGAGTAAATAGCTAACCTATCTACAAAATTTATCTGCCTATTTGCATACATATAAAAATCTGAGGCAAATTACATAGCATTGTCTGTACCCACTAATATATATAGTTTTTTCGGTATTGAATGATTACATTAAAATCTTTTAAACTTGAAAAATAGTCTATTCTTCCAATGAGTAATTTATAAACAAAACGAGTATCTCGGTTGAAATGTCATAAATTATTATACTGTCCATTTAAAATATTCGAATACTATAAGAATAAAATAAACAGCCCTTATCTCGAACGCTTTAGATTCAAAACAGCTGCAGGTACCTATACATTGAAATGGTAATTATACATAATTTATAGCTAATATATACCATCAGTCTGTCTGTTTGTGGGACTCAGATTTATATTTAGTGTTGTATTAACATATCGTTAGGGGCACTTTGCATTCGCGACTGTGTGTAATTGGCGGTCTCACCGTACCTCCCGTACGGCATGCTTTTTGTGTGATGGCACTGTTATATGATACTTATATATATATCGGTAGTATAATTTGTGTATTGATTGGTCGAGATACATCCCACATATACACGAGATGTTAGCTCTTTTATTACCTGAAAATAAAAAGAAGCTTATATACATATATGTATGTAGGTTGACAGCTGAAGTACGAATTTACTATTTCTATGATAAGCTGCCTGTTTTCTTAACAGTTACTTGACTATTTCTGTTCCCTACTTCATTATTTACCTTCATACACACACTCTCGACTATATCCAATAAGAAGGTAATAGAGGCGTCCCAACCGCTCACTTTTTGCTAACCATTATAAAATCATACTTACGTCCTATTACTTAAGTGGGATTTCATGATAAATTTACTTTTGAAAAATTGAAAAAAAAAGTTGAAAGCCTTTTGTCCTTATCCTGGCACTGTATATATGTAAGTAAGTAAGTAGTAGTAGTAGTACTAGTACTCTTCATTGTACACCAAATATACATACTACTGTGTCCAAAAAATAAGGTGACATTGTATTTATTTCGAAAATTCTTTATTTATTCTTCCAAATCAATTTCATCCCCTTCAAAGTAATCCCCTCCCGATGCAATGCACTTATGCCAACGGATTTTCCAATCTTCGAAACACTGATTGTAGTCACATTCCGGGATGGCCTTCAGTTCCGTCTTCGCTGCGGCTTGAATCTCCTCTATCGTATCAAAACGGTGTCCCCGGAGCGATCTTTTGAGCTTGCTGAACAGCCAGAAGTCGCACGGCGCCAGATCAGGTAAATACGGTGGTTGCGGAACGATATGGGTTGAGTTTTTGGCGAAATGATCACGAATTACGATTGCAGTATGGGATGGTGCATTATCGTGGTGTAAAAACCAAGAATTGTATAAAATACATCTGATATTTTCAAATAAAATGTACAATAGGCGACCTTATCACAACAAGCAATATCTTACAGGCAACCTTTGGATGGACAGGATTTTAATGATCTCGTATTATGGCTGTGGTGTACAGTTATGTAATGTGTGTTAGTTTAAACGAATATATATATAAATACCTAATATAAGTACATATATATATGTATATATATATATATATAAACATACATACATATATATGTATATATAAACATACATACATATACGACATTACCTTACTAATAGTAGTCTTTTAATATTTTTTTGTAAGATTAGGATTTGATTGAGCTCGTCTGATAGATAAAGGAAGGGTATTCCAGAGCCGTGCTGTGGCAACTGTGAAAGATTTGTCAGTAAACTTTGTAGAATGCACTGGTATTTGTAGTTTTAAGTTTTCCGATGATCGCAACAACCTCGAATGTGTGTCACATAGGAAATTAAAATGTTGCTTGAGATAAGGTGGAGTAAGGGGATTGAACAATATGTTATAAAGTAGAGATAGAATATGAGTATTCCGACGAAGGTGAATCGGGAACCACTTGAGCAAAATGCGGTATTCGGATACGTGGTCATATTTACGTAGTTCAAATATAATCCTTATAGAAAAATTTTGAAGGCGATTTTGAAGGCTCCTCTGTGAGATCAAGATAGCTGGCATCGGCGTAGTCCAGTATAGAGAGCAGGAACGTCTGTGCAAGCGAAATCTTTGTAGCAGTCGGAAGAAAGTTACGGAATCTTCGTAAGAAGCCCAATATGTTTATTGTCTGACATATAACAGTCAATGCGAGTCTAATCCGTAACAACAAATGCAAGCAAATTGATGTCCTGTCTCGATTTCATCTTCATTCACAGGGCAGACATAGTTGTATCCGATCCTTGCGTCTTCCAGCTTCTGCAGTCTCAGTCCTGTTCCTCTATACGATACTTGCGGTATCCCTTACCCCTCCCCCTACTTTACTTCCTTCCTTTGTTCCTTTCTTAAACCTCACATAATCAACCATTAACGTCTAGTAACATCAAATTAAATCATGTGTCACACACACACATTAAGGAAATTCTTTTAACGCGGAAGAGCCATTCTTAGGCATGTATGGGTCGACTCGACTGGAGTAAACACCTTACAGACCTTACAGACCAACCTTAGAGGAAACTTTGTATTTCACCGAGTGAGTGAGGTTACTGAGACACAACTTGCTTTTTTCTCTTTCCCTGTCCCCCGGGGGATTCCCTAAAAGGATCACCCTAAGAGGCAGACAGCGCACTTGCAACTCTTGAGTGACTACCACATGGACACTTGCAACTCTTGAGTTGCAAGTGTCCATGTGGTAGTCACTTGTAATCAGTTGACCCATCTATTCGTTTCTTCTCCTATACCATTAAAACGAAAACAAAACTAATTAACACATCCATCGATATACGTGTTCTTATCCCAAATTAATACTAACAATTTATTTTTATTTACTTCAGCTAGTCAGTAATTTAATGTATGTACAAATGATCTACGTATTGGTTATAACATATAGTGACGTGGCGCGACGTGGTCTTGCACACGAAGACCACGTCAGTACAGTTCAGAACCCAATTCGTATCACTTCAACATAATAACACATGCAGTGCCGTTTATTAAAACGCAATTATATTATACGTGACGCAGACGTCAAAGCCAGGACAATTAGTCCAGCAGAAACCTACCAATTGGTTGTCAGTAATAGGCCTCAAATTATCACTTCCAGCATACTAACGATTATTAAAATGAAACCGTTACTTTTATATATTGTTTCTTAACATTTTTTGGAAGACTCTTTAAAACTATTTACATAATCGGACTTTAAAAAGTATGGTTTTCTCATTGATGCCATTGCCGTCTCATCTAACTAGCCTTAGAGTACATCCTTTCCAATAAAAAAAGAATCATCGAAATCGGTTGGCGTGATATTGAGTTATTCGTCCATTTGTCGCGCACATGCTTAATGCAAATTTTAGACTTATATGGTTTTCTCATGGATGCCATTGTCAGAAGTGGCCCAAATTAAAATTTGACTACACGGGAACTAAAAGGTGGTGTACCTTTCAAATAAAAAATCGATTCACTTAGTGGAAAGTTCTGAGGTAACAAACATAAAAAAAAAAATGTTCCGACATATCAAAACCCTTTACCTTTTTTATAGACGGTATTGATTATAATATTGTGATATTAAGTTTTCCTAATTCCAAGAAATAATTTGTAAACTAATTGTATATGGCTTGCCTCTTACCAACAACAACGATTATTTTAAAGTAAAAAAAATGAATTTTTTTAGTAAATTGTTAGAGGCATTACAAAGTTTGAACTTCACTGACCGTCAACTGACCCGATGTACAACTCAACGAATAATTTACGAGTATCGATTGTAAGGAACAATTTTCTAGTCATTATGTCTTAATTGAAGATAATTCTCAGTCGATACTCTACTAAATTAATGTTAAATCATTTATTCATATTTTAATATGACAGTACAAATTGTAATTAGTGAGCGATTTGTTTTATACATATGATATTTTGTGCTTTGTTTTTAGTATTCGTTCTTCGTTATTAATTTTCGATATTATGAAAGGGACAAACAAGCACACAGTCGGTCTGATGATAAGATGTTATTGATACCTATAGACTCAAACAAAAAGGTGAAAAATAGTTTTTACGATTTAAAGGAATTGTGCACAGGAATTGGAAAGGCTCTTTGAAGGGTTTTATATTTTTTTTTTTAAATCAATTATGTTCTAAAACGTTCCCATTTCACTCACCCAAATATACTAACATCTCTTTGGATAAAAACAATATCATTTTTACCTATTTTTATTTAAAAAAATATCAATTTAGATATTAAATTGACAATTGTAATAATGTTATTAAGTAGCGTATTGTTGAAAACCAATTTCACGGCTCAGTTGACAGATGCCTACGGGAGATAACGAGAGATTATCAGAGATGACAATAGATCGTGTAGTTCGTTAACCTAACAATAATTTGTTGGGGCTTTGAAGAGGATTACAATGTTCCAGCGATTTTATTTCTAAGTGTATTTATACATTCAGTTAAAACTCTTTAAGCTATTGCTTAGACTCCCCAATCCCTCTGTACGAGCAATATGCATTTAAATCCAAAGTTATCTTGTTCGTTCTTATAATTGTTCATATAGTTTTTCCTTATCATGATTTTCTCGTTTTGGCAAATAAGAACACTGCTAAGTAGACTAGATTATAGATTTATATAGAATTAAGTCTCCACTGGAATGATATACAACTGAATCGAATGTTTGAAACTTTGGAAGTGACACTACATTCACACTAGATGGCATTAGCTGTCATAAAACTTGCTCTGGACGGTTTTATTGTGGCAGTCTTCTGGTCATAATATCCTATCATACACAATCAATAGTGTCATCTTGATGGAAATAATGAATAGGATACAGTCGCCATCATAGTTAAACTGGAAAATAATAAGACTTCTGTTCGTCTATCCCCCTACAAAAAAAATAAAATAAAAATAATTAAATAAACTCACATTCTAAGTAGAAATGTTAATCAGTAGGTCTGGTTTCTATAATATAACTCAGCTTTGCTTAGGGATCAGACGACTGTGAGATGAGATGACTGAAGTTCTCATACTTTCCATGCATATAGTCTGTCAATCTTAATATTCTACAGAATTGTTGTACACAATTTTCATTCCAAGTTAAAAGCAGTAGCCGCTACAAATACTTCTGCGAAAGAGACTTGAGCAAAACACAAAGCATTTTAAGTACATTGATGTGCTTACCGACCATATAACCGCTGTTTCTCTGGCCATTGAATACGACTATTGTCGATATACGTGTAAACGGAAACTTCGTTGACCATTGTACTTTGAATATCTGTGATAACATCACGGTCTTTCAAACATGTTGTTCCAAAGGACAGGAAGCGCCGTATTAGCAAAGAATACAGAGCACCGTATTACTAGAAATACTAATTATAAACGTAAAACGGGCCGGGATAGGCGTTCAGGAATAGGTGTCGGGAACGTATTTAATTAAACTGTGGAAATCAAATGTCATTGGATTTAAGTAAAATACAACACTACAATAGAGCCAGTGGTACAATCGTGTTTCTTTCTTTGGAGCCTTTTGATGATGTCTAAAGAGGATATGTTAAAAGGTGGGGGAAGGACCTGGTTATCTTATAATTAGCTCCATTTCAGGCAAATGTTTATGATTACATAACAAGTTTCTTTAATGGGACTAAGATTAGGTGGGCTTAATGTTTCTTTTTTTAGCTTTACAAAAAGTATCAACTGTCTTTAATACGCCTTAATAATGATAAACTTTAATACGCAGAAGTAATGATATGAAACCATAATTCTAGAGGCGGAATATGTTTCTAAATTAAAGTGGGAGAGACCTTTTGTTCAACACTTTCACTTGAAAAGAGGCAATCTGGTCACAAATTGCGAAGATATCGCATTACATAAAAAAACAATCAATCGAATTGAGAAGAATCTTTTTAGAAATTGGTTATAAAGGCAAGAAATTTGAAGTATGATAATCTAACCAACAAATCGTATTTTGTAACTTGTGTCGTATGCTTTATTATTTGTGACATTGTGTTATAAAACCATCAGATTGTTACTCGGAGGGTCGCAAATCACCTGAAATTTAAATACTCTTAGTTCGTAAATCAGTCAGAGCAGAGCATTGCTGATTTATATAAACGTTTACCGTTTTGTCGTATTTTATTCTCAAAATTAATCTGGTAACAGTTCAATCCCTCAGTCACCTTTTACGTCACCCACTGGAAGAGGAGGGGAGGCCCTATTCTGCTCCACCAAAACCCTGCGGCTACTTGGACAGTTGGGCTGTTATCTATCCAGTGGACGGCCTTAGGCTTGGATCCTTTTACTTAAATGTAAATAAATTATGTAATGGCTGGCAAAATGTAGGCGTTTAATGCGTCTCTGCCAACTACTTTGGGGATTTAGGCGTGAGTATATGAATAGGTATGTAATCTGATAAGTTTTAAAGTAAAACTACACATAGTATCTACATTAAGATTTTTTATTAATATGTGAAGTTTTAATTGGCTCTTAATCGTGTTAATATTTAAGAAGAAGGTTCGTCTTGTCAACTCTTTATTTTTTTACATTTCAATCAATTTGCACCATGGTGACAGGTTGACTTGGACTGCGCTGATATTGCATAATAAATATTGAGAAATCTACGCAACTCGATAATTCATAATATTTAAAATACGCTATCATTAACGAGTCACTTGATGCTAAGTGACCACCACCACCCATGGACACCTTGAGGGTTCTTTAGGGGGAGTGAAGAATGGGTTTGGAGCCTCCGGTATCCTGACTCACTCAGTCAATAAACTCAAAGCATTGTTTGACAACTGGTTAACTTTCGAGGCCGTGGCATTACTAAGGTCGGGCCGTGGTCTTAATTTCTCCTCTCTCAATTAAATATTTTCATATTTCTTTTATATAACACACATGTATTATAGGAGAACATATTCTCACGCAATGTCGATTTAGGTCAACAGATTTTCCATCTACCCGATCCTTGTCATATTTATGTGCCAGTGGGGGAGGGGAGAACTCAGGAGTGGTGGATGAATGTACGTCGTTAGAAGTACGTCGTACTACTCTAGTCACTTCTAAAAGGGTTCTGAATGCGCTTGTGTTGCATAGTACTTGAGCCAGATGTTAAGAATTTAAGTACTGCTTCGGTGAACAACCTTTTATAGGATGACTGTTTCTTTATGTGGGTTTGAGAGTATGTCCATTCTTTATCTAATGCCTTCTAAATTACGTCACCAGTTCAATATACATATATCCCTAAAGGCGTAGACAGAGTTGTTTTTAATTTTTTTATTATGGGGGCAGACAAACAGACGGGTCACCTGATGGTAAGTGACAACCGCCGTCCATAGACACCTGCAAATGGAGAGTCGTAAGTGCGCAGCCCGCCTTTGAGGATGAAGAGGGATGAGGGTATGCGGGGAGGGGAAAGAGACGGAGAGGAATTAGGAGAAGGGAGTTGGGCCTCCCGAAACCTCACTAATTTCGGGGAAATGCAATGCAAGTGTTGCTTCACAACCGGTTTTCTGTGAGGCCGTGGTATCGTACCGGTCGAGCCGGCCCATTCGTGCCTAAGCATGGCTCTACCACTCTGAAAGATGAGATGAGAGATGTATGAACCACCTACATTTTGCTAAGTAGAATTTAGTCCCACGAATTTAGTAATGGTTATTGAACTCAACCAGGCACTGTATTATGGATGTATGTAGTGTCTGAATAGACACTCCTTTAAAGAGATGGGGTGGCACTCCTCTACCCTGAACCACATCACAGTTCAAGAATTTTAGTTTCAAATTCAGATTTCAGATTTAAATCCAACTAAAGAATTATTAGGTATAAAATACCTATCAATAAAGGCAGGAAGGTACTCTAATACTTCTTCAATCCTACTGAAGCTTACTCTATCAAAGTTCAACAAAAAATATTATTATTTCATTCGTAACAAAAACCTTCACAATTTGTATAATTGTTCGCTACAAAACCAGTTTCCATTATGGCTGATCCGCAACACAGAAATTGTACTTAACATTTCAGTATAAACATGACACCCCTAGCGACAAAAAGCAGCTTAGGGCTGCCACAGAGTGTATTGTCAACGAAATCTTTTCGCCGTTGACGAGTGATAATTACCCGCGTGAATGCCGCTTGACAGCCCGGTGACGGGAGCGAGACCTTTGTTATTGTTGCCTTACACAAAAACAAACAGAAATCAACTTTGAACTCTAAAAAATAAAGTACAGGTTCCTCTGCACGGCCCTTGGATTAGTACGCTAGGGTTGGCCACCGCAAAACACGCTTGTTTGGTTATCGGTTCCGATCTCGGCCGCAACTGATTTAATCACGCTAATTTACAAACGTGATATTTTTTTAAGTGACTCATTTTGTTTTCGTATTATGGTTAAGTTGCGGCCATGTGTATATTTTAGTGCTATGATTCGCTATAGACTTAAGGTAAACTGTTATATGTTTTTTGCCTAAAACCCAGCTTTGTAGTACTCAAACCCAATAAGGGGATTGATTTGGTTTCTTGCACTGTTATGTTATAAAAAATTTGAAGCTGATTTTTGCATATAAAAGGGATAAGAAGCGTTTAAAAATGATTGTTATTTAAAATGAAATAATATAATTGTAAGAAAGAAACTAACAACACTGGCTATAAACTATCAAATTCATTAATCAATAATCCCTCTCTATCTTATCTTATCTATGTACATCTCGTCTTCTCGCCCCACGATTCCGTCACTTTCCGGGCGGACCAATTGCGTGGCGCTTCCGGTGTAGTTTGACATAATAATTACTATTAACTAATTTTATTTAACACTGCTGTCTTTAGTGAATCTATTACAGATACCCCTTTAAAAAAAAATAAGAACTATGATAACATAATTATGACAGGCCAATGCAGATTGTGTGAAACTAAATTATTGTAGGTGTTTTAATTTATCTATATCTATATATCCTTGTTTGACTTCAAATGATATTGCGTTTTAAAATTCCAATTTTAATAATCTCGCATAGTAACGTTCTCAAGCATGTATCAAAACGAAAAAGACGAATTGCTTTCAACGTCGAACAGATTTTTTTGTGTGAGTTTTGTCACTCTTATTAGATTCAATGTGCTACAGCGGTATAAATCGCGCGGTGAAATATCGCAGTGCGGACACGGCTTAAGCTTAAGAACGCTTCGCTTTTGGTGTGCGCAGCCCTGAGCCCTATAACTTTGCATGTTCCAAATATTGTAGTAAATGTCACCATCGTGAAAATATGAATGTTGCAATTAATAAAACAACATTACTCACGAAGGTTTTGTATAGAGAAATAAATTACGAGTTATTAACAGGTCGGACTGTTGGTACTTCTAACGACTTTACGAGGCAATTTAACTTTTATTTTTATTTGAGTTTAATGCAGTATACAATGAGTAACAGTAATTGTTTTCTATAAAGTGGCGAGGTGAAAGTACGGGTTTTTGTTTTCTAAGATTGAATAAATGAATCCTTAAAACTCGTGAGTAAGCTGATAAAGCAATATTGAAAGTACAAGTTATTCACTCTTAATGCACAACAATTCATTAAAGCTATCTCTGATCAATAATTTGAGTTACGTAATTATGTTTAACCAGCTCTTATTGGCAACTTTGTTTGCGTTGAAATTCAGAATCGAACACTGGCATAAAAAGTAGCTTGTGTGCTAGTCCAGGCTATAATTTATCTCTTTGGAAAATTTCTAATCATACATACTGTATCCCCTTAGGGGTAGGTAGATGTGTAATAAATAGCAACATTTGGGACCAGATTAAAATCGGCAAAGTGGTGGTGTTTTGTACAAATTTTTTTGGTTTTTTTTTTGTGATGGGGTGGAAGATCCTCATAGATGTCCTTCCCCCATGGGGGGGGGGGGGGAAGGGGTATGTCGGACTCTTACCGACTAAAAAACCACCCCGGTGTTCTTCTGCTTGCCTTTGATCGGGGAGCGAGAATCGCCGTGGCATTCTTTCGCTGCCTCCGACCGGCACTGACCCGTCTCACCCAAGACGGGTCCCGTCACCCGCTGTGACGCACAGAACACTACGCGCTGCCTCTCGGGCCTGTATCGGGCGACGACACATACACCTGCCAACCACTTCGGGGATACAGGCGTGAGGCTATAGTCAAGAAAAATATATTTGTCACCATTGCCTATTTAAACTCTGAACTGAACAGATTAACGCATGTGTTAAGTGGCGCCTACATTGCTTGCTCAGTACTGTTTTGTTTACTATAAGTCACAAATAGTCCCCAAAAGATGGGTAATGTAAAATCAGTACAAGTACACTTTCCATTATTTGAATAAAAACAAATGTTAGAATTACTTATAACAACTAAAATTACCTAAAAGTAAAGCAACAATCTCTTCTCATTACAATATGTCTACTCTCAACATTATAAATACCAAAAATATCAAAATCAACCTTTTTAATAAAAAACAAGTACTCAGATAACCGTCAATTACGGATCTGATTCATCTGCCACGTCTGTGACAGAATAAGGTAGAAAAAAAACCGTAAAATTCACCAAACACATTCGTATTATGCTTGGGGCTTATTAATAAAGGAAATTCCTATTTGTAAACACGTAATCTGAGCAAATCAGCTCAAATGACCATCACAGCTTGTCCACGGGTCCGTAGATACAAACTTACATGTCAACCCGAAAATACAAGTATATTTGACATGCTACTTAAACCTCAGGTAATAAGGATAACTTTGCTATGGCAAATAGTTTGATAACGCTTAATATAAGGTGGTTTTCGGTGAGCGAATGCCACGTCAAGTAATCTCTGATGGGTGACAATGGTGGTATCGGATGACGTAATACGCCATTGACATGGAGCGAGTAGATAATAAGGTATTTAGTATGGAGAAAGCTTGTTGATGGGTGTTAGGAAAATGTTTTGGGGGACTTCGGTAGCAGGTATGGTTTGTTATGAATGCGATGCGAAAGAGATGCTATAGTTTTTATCATTTAGTATATGTTATATTTTTTGAAGCCTTTATTTTCTATGTAAGAAAGTCAAATTGATACCGAATTCTAGATTATATTAGTGAAAAAAAAAAAAATGTGCAGGTTCCTAATACTGCAGTTCAGATAAACTTTCTAGGAAGTAGCATAAAACGTAAGAAAAATACTTTTTCAAGAAATAATCCAAGAAGTATTTTGTTATCTTAAGTTGCTCGAATTGTCCCAAGTTTGGTGGGTTTACCCTCTCGTTCTGTGAATGACGTAAAAGGGATAGACAAGTGACTCGGATTGTTATATAATAGACAGTATGTATACACTCATACAGTGAAAAATGAAGGCAGTAGGATTAAATATGTTACCTATTATGATTGGCAAAAAGTGTGGCTTAGATATATTCATGAGAGTATATATGAATGTATGGCTCAATATTTCACAAGTAATTAAATAAAAATGGTAATGTTACGTAAGTATTTATTATTTTTTGTATTTTTAAATAAATTCGTCCTGTGAACACTTTTATAAATAGGTATTTTAGGCATGGCAACATTGCCAACCAATCGTTAACGTCAGTACCAAAATTTCCAATATCTTATATATGCTGATTTCTTCAAACTAATAATCTTCAAAAGATGAAACTGCTTATTCTCTTCGAACCTAGCTTCTCGGTAAATCTAACCTACATTACTGTCATCAAAAAACCCATAATTTAAATAAACATAACACTTAATGGCGCTCTCAAATTATACAATTTACTAGTGCGGTTCGATATTTCAAAAGCAATGTTAATCATATTTATTATAAACACGCAACGAATGAATAAATCTACTGAAATTAATGACATTTTGCGGGTAGTTTCAAAAGAATTTAAATTACATTAATAAAACTATGTATATTTTTTTCGTTATCACGAATTCGTATTAAATTGTTTTGATTGATGGGTAGTTTACTTTGACGGGTTAATTTAATACAATTAACGACACTAGAACTGTACGAATGATAACTTATTTTTTAGTTTATTAAAAGAAATACAACTTTTGCATTAGAAATCATTCCTGTCCTGGGGAATTTTACAAACATTCATAAAACGGACACGGGACAACTAAAATGTGGATAACACAATTTTTTATCTACTTTCGGAATCAAAGCCTCGACCTCCGCTCAGCAGTCAGGGTCACTAACCACTAGACCAACAGGCCAGTGATAAGTTATTAAAATATTACAAGCTGCTGTAAAAGCTCCTTTATATCTTAGACATCATCATAAATGTAAACCAACAAGGAAGTCAAGGTAAGTAAAAGTAAATAAGCCAAGAATATCTGGGTTCCAAAAGCCACGAGTCTTTTTAAAAGTTTAGGACCTCGTGTTCTTTTTAAATCAAGACTCTTAAAAAAGGTGTTCGAAGAGCTAATTATTAATAAGTGACAAGTATTAATAAAGGAATTTGTTTTAAAGGTATACTTATAGACTTTTCAAGACTTAGTTTTATTTAGAGTTATTGGGTAGTTCTTGCTAAATTATAAATTAGCATAGTCTGACTATGCTAATTTATAATTTGTGCCGCTACGAGCATTTCGTGATTTGCAATGTTGAATTAAGTGGTCATTTTAGCAAGAAGTCGATTTAGAGATTTTAGTTGTCTAAGAACATATCTATTACTTCTCAGATAAGTCCAATACGAACGCTCTAGTTAATAGCTGTCGTGAGACAAACGAGCAGATTGGTAACCTGATGTTAAGTGACTACCGCCGCATATTGACACCGGCAACTCAAGATTCGCAAGTGTGTTGCCCGCCTTTGAGGTAGAAGTACCTTCTTCATGAAGATAAGAAAGTCGTACTGGTCCAAAAATACCGCAGGTAACAATTTGTTCGACAAATTGGTTGTGACGAAACGTTTGTTAAGTTTTAATAAGGACATTATTTTATCAAAGTTTGCTAAACTTTCCTTATATAAGCGTTACGAGTTGTATTGTATATATGCACGAATCTTGGTAATACAACCATTACGTCACAACCAAATAAATACTTCAAATTTTGAAGTATAGTAGTGTGGTCTTGATTCTGGACGAAAATACTAACTCTTGTATAATATTACGCAATTCCCGTATGCCGCCAATAGGCTTGTTCCGTAAGTTTGACTAAAATATAGCTAAAAGGGAATATAGAAATAAACTTTGTATTTACTAACATTACTGTATTCCTCACCTCACCATTGATCTGTTAATTCTTCACTTGATATGCCCGCTACTATATTTATATAGCTCATCTCCGACACTGGATGTTCCCCATTTGTATTGTATCGTCGACAAAAGAAGTGTTTATCAAAGACCGCATGATTTTCGAGCGCATGTCAGTTATTGGCAACATAATAAGTACTTACTCACTTGAAATACGACACTCTTGTTTGAGTGACGCCCACTGTAATGGTTTTTTTGGTTTTGAAGTGAAAAACCATTCATGTCGATGCGATGGAGTCTATATTGCAGCGAAGCTCGTATTTCTGTCGGCAGATGTCGTAACTATTGTAATAAATTTGATATATTTTATAACCGTGTGATTGTCGCTGGAAGGAAATTCTCTTACCGTGGATGTCGAATAAGGTGACTAAGGGATCAGACTATTAGTCATATAGTACTCGGATTATGGCAATAAGCTTGCCCCCTATAAGGTAAGTGCACTAAATTATGGTCGGCAAATAATAGGGGTTTGAAATGCCACTGCCTACCCTTCGGAGGTACAGGCGTGAGTCTATATATGTTCCTATATTAATATTTTATTAACTAGCATTCAATTTCAGATCATGGTTTGTCGTCACGTTATTTTACTTTCGTTAAATGTTACATATACGTGATGTTTGTTTATAGAATAAACTAATAGATGTGTAGTATGATGTAAAGTATAATTTATAGCAAAAAAAAATTGTTTTGACTATAATAAAAATAGGATGACCGAGACCAGGGCTTATTTAATGTTTTTAAAACTAGAAAGCAATGCTTAGGCACGAATGCGGTCTGATTGTTGACCCTTGTGCTAAAAAAAACACTCATGTTTACAATCTTTCGGTATGTGTGTACTGTGTATCTTGTTCTTTGTAATGTAAATATTTCGGAGTTTAAACCGTGATTTTTAATGATATAATTTGTAATACACATTCAAAGTAGGAACATGTTGTAGGACACTAAACACTATATTTCTAATGTCTAATGAGAGAAAACAACCGAACCAGTAACATCAAAAGTCAAGGCGCCTATACCCAACCGACCGCAGCCCACTAACCTACTTCATCCCTATAATTTCCTAGTTTTTTTCAACCATTTACCACTGCACTGTTATTTATGAACGACGTACATTATAAGCAATTATAGTGGGTCTAAATAACATAGCAGTAATCGCTAAACGCCGGTTAAACTAATAATTTGTTGCAAACGGCTCGTTAGAACAAAATGCTGATCGATTTCATAGTTTTTGTCCTATGTTTGAGTGATTGTGGCCTATTCACCAATAATTGTAAAGACTAGTAATAATTAGGAGGCCATCAATCAAGTCTGAAAATTTCCGTCGCGGGTTTTAATGATGTCAAAATTATGTATATGATATTTAGCCTTTATATTTTTGCTTTCTAGAGCTAATCTAGTCGCTTTAATACTAAATCTTACATTTAAAAGAATAACGGTATATCGTAACACAATTATAATATAGCCGCAAACCCTCCAACAAACGAGTCTCCCCTGCCTCGTATACTGTGACAACACTTTCCACAATTCAAACTAATTTGCAATGAAATCCAATCAATGTTGTGCTGAGAGCGTTTTTTTTGCAAGTCAAATAGGTTAGGAGCGGACTATGTCGAGTGATTTTATGCAAATATCTCACGTTTATTATGCAAAACCGTGATGCTGGAATAAGGAAGTGATTTTATGTATCGATATAATTTTTTTATTCGAGTTCGTTTTATTTAAGCCCTCCTTTCATGTGAAAGTAAAGAAAAAAAAATGTATGTCCGAAATGTTTCATACTATACTTCTATAAGACTAGGACTATAAGAACGAAAAACTTTTAAAAGTTCTCATAGTGCCTCTTAAAGAAACATGTTTGTTCTAAAAAGTAATGCATAGAATTAACCAGGGGACTTTAAAGTTTTCATACTTATAGTCAGAAGGCTAAGTTGCTAAAATATGAATTTTAGCACCCTAGCCGATTACCGTCCGAGTCTATACACTGGCTAAAGATGAAAACTAATCTACCCTACGAAAATATCGCAGATAACGATAACGGCTAAACACTGCTTAAACTATTAACAGTTATAAATAAGTTATTGTATTAGGGCCTCAACTTATCGATAAGCACATGGCCCGTCCCTATTTGACGAGGATGCCGGTGGCCGCGGTCACCAATTTGCGTTTTAATTAAGTGTTCGTATAACAGCTATGTTTTTGTTACAAATTGTTTTCTCTGCCGAATCTGCGGTCCGCTGTCGTGTTCAGTGTAATAGCTAATTAATGTAGTGGCTGCTTATTCAGTTAATCTCATTGTGTGTCAACGTAGCAGTGAATTGCTGATTACGTTAGAAATTAATATTTATGGAGCTCGTTTTATATTATTATACAAATAAAATTTATGTATCAACAGATAAGCTTAAGTTCAGTGAGTCGGGGTAGTTGTTTGTCAGACTTCAGCCCCGACTTACTGGGACCAGCGGTAGATATGTTACCTAGCGAAAACAGTTCTGAGTCACTGGAACTAGCGGTACTCAGTTACGATTCACTGGAATTACTATTCCACTAATAGTGTCTGGCACCTGCACGCTCTAGAAGAGAACTTAGATGGCTGACTCGTTAATATATCGTCCTCTGGTAATGGAAAAGAATCTGTCATAGTCCTACTAGGAATAATCCTTGCTTTATGTTGGTGAGACATAACTCTAACACACCTTCCTTCGAAAGCGTACAACAATGTGCTGCATGCAGTTTTGAATATGATGTGACTGATTAATAGTGAAAATCACTTTTGTTAAATAAAACCTACTACTAAATGTTGTAGCACGTTATACACGTTTAAAAACACGTTACTCGCTTAATTTATTCCTTATAAATCTGTTTGTGTCTAGGATTAAATTTTTTTGTAAGAAATTCTTATTTTTGCGTAACATTAGCGGGTAATCAATTCACTACAACATAAAGCCGTAACTTAAACAGTAATAGTGGGGGCATTAACATATTTTTAATATGTTAAATTAATTTAGTATGTGTGTGTCTTTTGTCGTGACTGGTCACTAACACAGCAAAAGTAACAGGTAAGATTTTATTTGTGTTAATATGATTCATAGTTATCTGTTTTATTAAACGCTTTTTTAGGAACGTTGGTTAACCCTTCCAGCTAAGCTGTAGGCTTCTGTTCGGAGTCAGTTCACGACAGTAGTACACTCGGTAGGATTCGAATCTATTACATGATCGCAAGTCCGACACTCAGCTGTTGCCTAACCACTGATCATAGCTTATATATCCCATTTGCGTGGTCTGAGAACAATAGCCGTGTTACACACTTTGTTACAAACCTTTGTCAAATCACACAGTCCTTTTTTACATTAGTTTAAGTGAAAAAAATGCCAATTTAACAGTATTATTTGCTTCCACAATCAGGAACTTTTAATTAGAGAATTTAAACTTTTTTGACATACATACACCATTTTGTAACTTTACTAAAACACATTGGTGTTCCGTGACAAGTGAAACTATTCTATTTCTAATCACGTCAATGACCACATTTTTATTGTTCTGGCCAGATCTTGGCATTGCCGGTGGCAGACGTTATAGCTATTGCAATGGACAAGGTCCCAAAATTACTTTACTATGTCTCAAACCTGCTTCTGCAAATGTAATGAACAGCTTCACCTGTAACAGCCAATTCCAGTGCTTATGGAGGTCAAAGATGTATATAATCTGAGGTCTTATACATATACAAAGAAATGTATACTATTATATATTATTTTAATTGTTTCTTAACACAATCGATTTAAAAAGTTTGTGTCCTGGACGTGGGCCAAGCAACAAGCATGAAGAATGAAACAGTTTCGTGTTCTAGAAACACTTTGGCGGCAGTAAGTTACAACAACGCGAGATGTTGGCCCATTTAACGTGATATACAGCCTCCCGACGGCTTTCATAAAAGTTAAAGGTTTATTTGATACATTGCTGAGGTTTTGCGGTTTCTCGTTAAGTGGAGTTCTATTTTTTTTTTAAATTATAAGCTAAAAATGTCATTGTAATATGGCCTAAAAAGTTTTGTTTGCCAGAAACAAAAAAATATCATTTGAAATTGATTGATGGGGTGAAAGAATGAGTTTGAGCATTTAATTTTAATTTCATTAGTTTTACGAGTTACAGCTGAGCGAGTTAATTTTTTGTTATGTTTGTTCAACTTATGGTACTTTATCGCGCATCACAAGAATTGTTTGTTATTTTAACCTATGGGCACATTACATTAGATTATTGAAAAATAATTACATGTTATATACATATGTAAACACACGTCTTCCGTACCGGCCTTCGTATAACCTTAAACGTGCTATCGGATATATAACAATTTAATGTTGTGGTCGCATTTTACAACACCGACCGAAAGATGAAGTGCTATTGTACTCCACCGACAAACGGCATATTTTTACATATTTAAATAAAAGAATTATGAATTAAATTTTAGCTAAATTTGTAAAATCGTTTGTGAGACAAGGCCAACGCGTTTTCAGTCACTAACTACTTATGTAATATTCGAAATTGTCCCTCTAAAAGCCCACCCTAACTTCGCTATCTAACTCCAGAGATACCATTTGATATAAAACATCTGAAATCACAGTTGGGGCGGTATTTTTATGAAATCTGTCGCGGGGAACCGTTTCTCAAGTTAAATGGAGCAGTCTTGAGCGCGATATTACTGAGTTATGGGCCGCAAATAAACTCGATGAACGTGGCTGAATGTATTTTCCCTTTTTTTGGGCCGTTATTTTTATCTTCATGACTCTGTGCTTGAGGGGGGGACAGGATATGGTTTTAGGGTTTACTTTGTCTGTTGGATAATTAAGGAGTGTATGTGCATATGTTTAAAAAGAACAAATGTGGATATATACATCCATACGTGTGTTGCTACCCAACAGAGCCTAAAAAATATAAGGTCCTAGTGTCACCTCCTCTATTCTCTGCTATAAATATCATGATTACAATAGTTCCGTATTCACAAATAAATATTTTTATCAATGTGCTCTGTGCTGTAAATCAAATATTTTATCACCCTATGTTATGACATATAGTGTGAACCGACTATCAATGCCCTCTGATTTATAACCGAATGAATAGGAACATTTTTGTGTCTGTTATCTCTTATCACTAAATTATGAATATAGCATGTTATAAATATATGGTGGATAGCCTTTATTTCGAAGTTTGTTTCTTTAAGAAACTGATGTATACAATTGTTATTACTTCAATGTTCACAAAACATACAGAATAAAATAAAGGTTTAGCAAGTGCAAAAATCTTAAGTTAAAAAGAAAATACTAACCAATTAGTTAGAATAAAATATTTGCAATAGACCGTGATATTCTATGCACACATACATATATACACTGATATCCCCGAAGGGGTTGACAAAAATGTCTACACCCTGTTTAGTACCACGATCATATCTTACGTTATAATTACGTGATTATATTACTGTTCATGAAATAGCTAATCAATATATGTGAAAATTTATGAAGCATTATTAATTCCTTTATATTGACTTTTGGCTTTAGTTTATAAATATTAGAGAACATAAAACGGTAGACCTTTTTTATAACATATCTGGTATTTTTCCAAACCTTCATTTAATATCTAAGAATAGTTCCGAATGCTTTATTTCCACACACAATAGCCCCCCGTATCGAGTGCTCAACGACAGGAGTTAAGGATTCATCTTTTTTTTATATTAACCTACCATAATATACCAAATTTTAAATTTTATTATAAATAAGCAAGTTTGTAAGGATATTTGTAACTCAATCAGTAGAAACGGCTGAACCGATCTCTATAAAATTTTGGAATAGGGATAGATTATAGTCCGGAATATCCCATAGGCTACTATTTATTCCGTAAAGATGTATGATTCAACATTTACATGCGATTGAAGTGGCAGACTACAGCGAACAAACAGTAAAAATTTTATAACTTTATACTAAAAGATTGACTATTAACACACTGCTTGAATATTTGTTTAATAGTTGGTTTTTGGTCTTATATGGTAACAGTTTGGTGTTAGTCTTATTAGGATGGATTTGGTAGTGCCAAAGTTTTAAGGCAAGAAAATTTGTCGAAAGTCTACTTAAAGCGATTAATGTTAAACGTTAAATCATTATTTACTAGATAGTCTATGGATTTCAACTATAAATATGTGTGAAACGTCACTGCAATTAGTGCTTGTTTGAAGCTTGAATAAAGTCGCTTTTCACATTTTATTTGGGGCTTAAAAGTCAAAGTCTTAAAAACAATGACTTTCAAGTACACATAGTGTTAAAAAGCAGATAGTTTAAGCTATGCCTAAATGAAATTTCCTAATGTTATGTCCCAATACATAATGATTTTTTTTTTAGTTTCAGCGGCTTTATTTCCTTCATTCGTGTCCAAACTTTAGTAGCATTGCGTTTATTGCATAGAATCTACTCTCAGTATTAATTTATTAATTTATTTTGTGTTGGTAATATATTCTGAATATAAATTTGAATGTTGAAATAGGCTATGTTTAGTAGAGGTCTAGTTAAACACACGATTACGTAACTTTATTGACATATTACGACAAGTAAAGCCATAAGTTTATTAAAAGTAACTAAAGCGCAAATAATCAAAAATTGATTGCATATCGATTAAACATCAACGTCATTTTCTCCTTAAGTCTAGACATAATAATACTTTTTAAGGTTGATGATGATGGTTACATATTGCACATAAAGCAAATATTTAAGGCGGAAAAAACTTATCAAGTCATCCTACATGATTTTTCTAACTGAAAGCTAGGTATATGATTCTAAAACCTAATAAATTCTTCTCTAACCCTCACCCGCGTTATCCTTCCATGATAAATAAAATACATTAAGTACAGAAAATAACGCACTTTGTCATCAGTTGAAGAATATCGTTAAAAATAATGTGGCATATCCATCACGGTTTATTTGCATTAAGACACGGAGGCTGTTAATTTGTTAGCAGATGAAAAGTTAAGCTATTAGGGGAATACCTCGACGTCGTTCTTTCTTCAGACGTCTTTTATCTTAGCTGTGTAACAAATAGCGTGCTTTAAAAAATAATTTTGCTGTTACAAATGTGGTGGTTCAGTGGTTCGGATGTCTGATGTTCTAAGTTTGAATTGGATATATAAAGGTTTATAGAAAAGTTCTAAAAGTAATATGTATTTAAATTTAAACTTCACCATTTGTTTAAATTGTGCAGATATTCAAGTCAAGTCAAGATTTACGTGGTAGAGTTATGCTTAGGCACGAATGGGCCGGCTCCACCGGTGCGATACCACGGCCTCAGAGAAAACCGGTTGTGAAGCAACATTTGCTTTGCATTTCTCCGAAATGAGTGTGGTTTCCAAAGGCCCAACTCTCCTCTCCTTATTACTCTTCTCTGACCTCCCGACCCTTTTCCAATGTCTTTCCCCTCAACGCATACCCTCATACCTCTTTGCCCATAAGACGGGCAGCGCACTTACGAATCTCCAGTTGCAGGTGTCCATGGACTTCGGTTGTAACTTACCATCAGGGGACCCGTCTGTTCGTCTGCCAACCTTTAAAATATAAAAAAGTAGCTACTTTTTACTTGCTTCCTATTAAGTAAGTGGACCTAGCCAGTTGCCAAAATTTTGTCGTAGAACACGTCTCTATCTACCCCTTCGAGGTTAAAGGCGTTATGTGCATGTGTATGTATGTGTACTTATTAACAAGTACTTTACTTAATACATTTAAAAAGAAATTGTTACTTATCATCACTAAAAAAAATAGATTTATTACGAAACTGTTTCTATTGCCTATCATGATAAATACGTTTATCTTTATATAAAAGTAAAAATTATAGGTTTCGTAGAACTTGAATGATATATGTATATAGAGGTGTATTAAACATCCAGGGTCATGGCCCGCTGGTCTAGTGGTTAGTGACCCTGACTATTAAGCCAGAGGTCGTGGGTTCGATTCTCACCCAGGACAAATATCTGTGTGATGAGCATGATCATTTGTTCTGGGTGTAATTTATCTATAATATGTATGTCTTTGGAAGTAGATAAGTATGTTTATCAGCTGTCCGGTTACCATAGTACAAGCTCTGCTTAGTTAGACGGCCGTGTGTGAGATGTGTCAAGATTATTATTATATCAATTATATCTTTATTCAATTAAACGTATAAATTACATTTTTAAATATAAAATAAAAACAAAATATATCTAAAAATATAAAAAATTGTGTCCCACCTTTATCGGGTACAGCTGCCGGTGGTTAGGGCTCCAGAGACAGGAACCTCTTCACAATACATGCCGTATCAAGCAGGACCGCCTTTTGCATCAGGCCCTAAACCCACCTACCCAACGTGAGCCTCTAAAGGTGTTGGCCGAGGCTCTTAGCAATCAACCGGTGTGCTGATATGACTGTCGGCACAATTCTTGCTAAATCCATATCCCACATATCGACAACCTCATGGGCCAGATCCAAATGTTTTAATTGTTTTTCTTTTTCAGCCTTTAAAAGATTGTCGTCATGGGGAACGGTAATATCAACAATCAAACGATCTATCACCAATATGTCAGGTTTATTGGCAACAATAGTACTGTCAGTGATGATAGATCGATCCCAGTATAATGTTGCATGAACATTTTCAAGAACTGTATCGGGCTCTAGGTTCTACCGGTACTCGTACCTGTAGTACGGTAACTCGACAGCCACAAGGTTATATCTAAAAGCAATTTGCTGATGGACTATCCTGGCCACTAGGTTATGTCTATGCAAGTACACGCCGTTGGCAAGACGAGAACAACTATATACCTGAGAGTTTCTCCGGGACCATGACATGCCCAACAAATTGACATTTCAATTGTGCCATCCTTCCGGATATGTCTACGATATTTGTTCGTCTGCAATTGCACAGATAAAAGCTTCAGTTTCTCCAAAGAGATCACCGAAACGTAACCAAGACACATCTGATAATATATTTACATCGGGCCCGTTTAAAGCCCGATGAAAACGTCCATGCAGCTCTTTGCTCCTCTTCCATATACCCCTACGATCTGTAACATTCAGTACTGCAGGTTTGCGCCAGTTCTCTTCACCTTTTTTCACGGCCTCACGACATTCGCGTACCTCTTCTGGAGGGGGCCGATTGCCGCAACCCGCATGGAAATCAGTCGTCCGCTGATAAGCTTCAGCGAGCACTGCCGCCTCCAAGTCCCACGGGGAGTTGCGCTGAGCCCTCCAAAATAGTACTGAGAGGATTAAAGGCTAAACAGAACTACAAGGAACTCAAACTGACACCCTGAAATACACCTCACTTGATCTTTATATACTCGCTGTCACTTTGAGATTGTCGTCATCCTGGATAGTATAAAACCGTTCTCCATTGCTGCATACATGCCTCCAAGAAAGTGCATAGAATTGTGTAAAATTTTATACAACCTCACATTCTCACTAGCCACGAATGCGGCACAGAATCATAGGCTTTTTTATAATCTATTCAACATTTCGCCAAATCTTTTAGGTTACGGCAAACTTGTTGGTTAATAGTCGGGTCAATATTAATAATAACGATAAAAAGATGTGATTAAATGTGTTAATTATAAAATCATTTGTATTTATTGCTTAAACAATTATTAGGATTCCGTAGTAACAACTTTATAGATGCAAATTATTTAGATTTTAAGGTTAGATACAAATGATTTTGCCTATAATAAACAATTGTTTTATAGTTACCTAAATAATGTGCATCTATAAAGTTGTTGTTACGGAATCCTAATAATTGTTTAAGCAATAAATACAAATTATTTTATAATTAACACATTTAATCACATCTTTACAAAGATGAATAATTGAAATTGGTTTAACATAGTTTATGGCTACTTGGTCCATTAAAACAAGTTAAAGCGAGAGTGAAGCTGCTTGTAAAAGGAATTTAAAATAAGAGAACTTCATTTTCGTTGTCAGAAAGGATTTTTTTTTGAGGTATTTTTTTAGTTTTGATGTTTTGATAGTCATTTGTTATTTTAATTTAACTCTTAGATTCAAATTATCATATTCATTTTAACACATTAATTGCTTGTGATCTTGAATATAAAATAATATGTGTATTTCTTTTATGATGTAGTGTTTAGTCTTCGCGAATTTAAGATATAGTTATTTATCTATAAGAAAGATGACATTTACCACAAGTGGTTTAACTACAACGTCAACGATCCTATTCCACCATCTGATATACACACACTACACTGTGACATAAATCAAATTATCTAAATAGTCTATCTATCTCTGTCTAGTAACGAATGAAACTTTAATACCTATAAGACTTTCTCTCATTAATACGATTGCGATCTATTGAATCGACTGCATTTGTAACATTACAGATCAATAAATGAAACTAACAAATTACAAATAACAACACATAATTCTTTCATATAGACATGTTACAAATCTGGTACAAGACAACATGTCTACGCTATCAAGTACTAGCAAGACACCTTGTAGCAGTTATAACGTTGTAAATAATAACGTTATTGGTTATAGCCCCAATAGCGTTAACGGTTATTGACCTTGATAGACGTTGGCCAATAGATAACAGGCTTTGTGCCCTAAATGGATATGGTAAAATTATTTAGACGTTATCGATTGTTGTAAATGAGTTTATGTAATAGTAATTATTTATCAGTTAGAGGGCTACGACTTCCCGGGGTACATGGTAAGGGACCCTTACCTACTTTAGCTATAATACGTACAACAATATCCCTTTCTATCTATTTTATCCTTTCTTTTCTTATCAATATACTCTCAATTTTCCCATTTAATCCTGGGATCCTGGAATAAGTGCTCGGAAATAGTTTTGCCCCCTATTAATGAACTATGTATATATTTCGTACGGCTCTGCCTACCAATTATGTATGTAATGTAATGTTTTAGGTAATACCACTCCCCGGGATTCGAAAGTTGGCTATACCAGCTCATCGTACATACATATTTGTATGCGTCAATAAGTTTATTTTCATTAATTTCCTAAGCACAATATGTGTCCCTGTGTTAGCAAAAAACTAAAATAAAGTCCGTTTCAGTATATTTTTATACGGAGTATATCTTCATTTTATTTATTTATTTATATTTATACCGTAGGTGAGCCATGCTTAGGCACGAATAGGCTGGCTCGACCGGAGTATACCACGAATACATCGGTTTCACAGAAAACCGGCAGATAAACAACGGTTGCATTGTATTGCCGAGTGAGGGTACCGGAGGCCCAACTCCTCCTCTCATCTATTCTCATTCTTTCTCTCCTCTTTTTCCCTCCTCTCATTACCCTCAAAGGCGGACAGCGCACTTACCACCCTGAGCAGGTACATGTGTCCGCTGTTCTTCTGACCAACTGTATCATAAAAACAAAACTTACTAATGCTTAGGCATCTGTTATTACTATTGCGATAGATACATATGTATATAATAAGTATTTGGACGGAAAGATAAATGTTTTGTCCTTTGCGTCCTCCCAATTAAATTAATATGAGAGAAACAAAACCCACTACACAATAAAATAAAAACACTACTTACAAAACTGAAAGTGTTATTGTATAAAGAACCACATCCACTACACAAATCACTCACATCAAATAAAGATCCATTGTGTTGGTAGGAAGATTTCAATCTCAAGACTCAAGATAGGTACGAGTTATGGTGCCAATCACACAATGATAGAGAAATTAAAAGCTCGTTTATTACAGCTAATGGCTCATAAATATTAAGGGTATGATCGCACTAGACTGGTATTAAAAAGAAATAGTTTTCTTCTTATTTCCATACACTCACGCTGATATCCCCGAAGGGACAGTCAGAGTGGTTTTTTTTTTTGTAAAAAGAATACTAGCAACGTGTGTCACACATTATTAGTATTCTTGTTAACCACCCCTTTTTTAACGCCCACATTCTACTCATTACTATATAGTCACAAGCAGCAGTAGTAGTAGCTTGGTAATTAGGGGAAAGCCTAGTGACGCCAATTCTGAACTTTTTATTGCTACTCACTATGTACACAAAGACACATACATAACAGGAGTGAGCCTATATCCCCGAAGACCAGTTTTGACAAAGTCAAAGTCAAAGCATTTATTTCAAATAGGCCCAAAAGGCACTTTCGAACGTCTATATTTACATTTAAATAGAATGGATTCTAGTCGCCAGTTCCAAAATGTAGTTTCGTATGGAGAAGAATGGGCAAGAAACTCCACCGTTACTATTTTAAAATGTTTTGTTTAAATACAATCATTATAAATAATTAAAATTATGTGTGAAAATAATGCACGCAAAACAATATCACTATAATGAAACAGGTAAAAAAATAATTCGAAGCAACGATAGATAAAATAATTTTATGATAGATACATGGTGCTCACAAATTAACAAACATAGTAAAAGTAGTATACGATTTAGATAGATATAGAGAATAATAACAAGTCATAAGTCAGTGCGTGGGTTAAACTAATCGTGTAAAACAATGTAACAAAATATAATTCCTTATAAAATACAATAAGAAACCAGTTTGATTTTGTCTAGACTTAAAATTGTCCTATGGAGTAGGACCAGCATGTTTCCAAGCGTTAACAACCATAACTTTATTCCGTTTAAGCGTCGGCAAGCTTGTTGCCATCATTCGGGCTCCGTATGACTGTATATATACTGTCTGATAGATAAAAGTCCGATCCCTCAGTCGGCTTTAACGACATCAAGAGATTGGGTGGTCTTACTCTATTTCACCGAGAGTCACACCTATATATAAGTATGAACAGAATTATTCAATCGTGGTTAAAACTGCTATAAAAACAGATCTCGACTGCAACCAGTCGTATGTATTATTATTTTTATACTATTAGGGGGACAGACGAACAGACGGGTCACCTGATGGGAAGTGACAACCGCCGTCTATAGACAGCTGCAACTCAAGAGTCGTGATGATTGATGGGAAAGAGGAGAGGGGGAGTTGGGCCTCCGGAAACCTCAATAATTTCGGGGCAATGTAATACTTGCTTCACAACCGGTTTTCTGTGAAGCCGTGGTATACAACCCGTCGAGCCGGCCATTTGTGTGAGGTACTTTTGGCTATTTGTGAAAGACAATAACACACATCTATTATTCTTGTAAACTACTAAACCTAAACTAATCCGTATATCCATATATATAATCTTTAAGACTTTTAGACTATAGACTAGTGTCCATAGAGTATTGACTTTACATTGCAATAGCACCTAACTTAAGACACCATTACGAATCTTGAGCACTGAAGTCTGGTTTTCTAATTTACATTAAATTATATTAGTTAAATGACGGACTGCATGGAGGGCGCAGTGGTTTAAGTGATTAGTGATTACCTTGCCACTACGCTGCCCCACGAGTGTTGTGGGTTCGACCCCCTACATAGGACAACATTTTGTATAATCCTCAAATTGTTGTTCTGAGTCTGAGTGTTCTTTGTGTTCATTATTTGAATGTTTGCCGTCTCCCGCGATAGAGGAATTAACCCTTTTTTTTTTTTTTCTCCGTGCGGGAATCCCCTCGGATACCACCTTCTGGTGGCATGTCGGACTCGAACCGACTAAAACCTCACGCCATCTTGGGTACTAGATGCCGCGGAACCAGGTACACCCTAGAAAGGAAAACCCTGGAACCCCGACGTACCTCGGGTCACCTACGGTTTGTAGATGGCCCCCTCCTGTGTGGGAACCCTAATATTCCCGTAACTATCCCCCAAGGGCGCGCACGCTCCGCAGCGTCCGCGCCGCCACCCAAGCCTGCTTCTGCTAGGGTGACAGATGGCCTCATCTGTCATCCCCAGGCCTGCGCTTATGGAGGACGGAGATCATTCTCCGATCTCCAGCGCCTGAGTCGCCTGTGGTACCTGGCCCGCTCCCGGGCCTGGCGGGCCGAAAGAGTTCTAAACCTCTCCCGATCCCGCTCCGTCGTCTCCTTGGCAAGCATAACTTGCTCGCAGAAAGAGACGGCGGAGTTCCACGCGTTCTCGCTCCGCAACATGGCCGCAATCATGTTACCGAGCGAGAGAACCACCACCCCGATGGCCGCCACGAGATCACGCCTCGGCTCCTCCCACGCCGGACATTCTGCCAGCGTGTGGAGCGCCGTGTCCACGGTCTGGCCATCGCAATGATGGCACTCAGGCGTTGGCTCCTTGCGGATCAGACACAGGTGATCTCCGAAACATCCCTTTCCAGTGATCACCTGCGTCAGCCGGTATGAGAGGGTCCCATGACGCCTTTCGAGCCAATTCTCTATAACCGGTCTTACCGCCGTAATAACGGCGTGCCCAGCGCTCGGTTGCCCAAGTCGTTCCCTCCATTCCTCCACGAGGACCTGGCGGAGTTGGGATTTCTGATCGTCGATTTCACGCGGCTCAGGACTTCTACCCAACTCCCGCGCCTCCTTGCGCCACTGGTAGAGAGCCGCAAGGGCTTTCGCCTCCAGGTCCCATGGTGAAGTTCCGGCCAGGAGACTCGCCGCCTCAAAGGAGATCGTGCGGTACCCCCTTATGATCCTGATAGCTAGCACTCGTTGCGGTCTTCGCAATAGCGCGATATTGCTGGCTTTCAGGATCTCTGCCCCATAGGGGCCCCATAAAGGGCCATGGACCGCACAACCCCCTCATATAGTCTCCTGCAGGAGTCATCGGGCCCCTTCATGTTTGGCAACAACCGTGCTAATGCTCGCGCTGCGCCAACCAACTTGGGGACCAGACTTCGGAAGTGATATCTGAAGTCCCATCGGCCGTCGAGTACGAGCCCCAAATAAGAGGAATTAACCCTAGTGCGAAATAAAAATATATGTTGTTGATAACTGTCAATTAAAAACAAGACATACATGCATACGCTCACACCCGTATCCCCGTGGGTCGACAGAGGCGTATTAAACACCCACATTTTGTCAATAAGATTTTGGTCCCACTAACGTAAGGCAAGCCTATAATTATATATATGCAATCATATCGTGTCAAAATGAAAAACAAAATTGGTCCTCCAATTACATCACTTCTAAATCTATATTATATTACAAGTGTACACATCTCATAATATGTACAGGTCAAGATGTAGACACATTTAGTAAATGATACCGACGTCGCTTGTAAATCATTCAATTTGTTTTATGATCCTTCGTGAACCAGAGGTCGAGTGACGGGCTGACAGCATCCGTTGGCCGCATACACGTCATCACACCTCGATGATAACGTTATACTGCATAAAGTTTACTAATAAGTAAAATTATTAGATTTAGATATATATATATATATATGTGATGACATTATTTACAAACTCTGTCACTCATATTATTCAGACAATTCAAATGATAAGGGGCCGTAACAAAAAAAAACTCAAGACATACCTCATACATCATACTCGTAAAACATCACCCTCCTTCTTGTGTATTCGGGTAAAATTACCAAATAACGATGCTCATAACTATTAAGGATTTAGATACTATTTATTAGTTACGTTTTCAGTCATAGGGGTCATCCCATGGTGCTGAATTGGGCTATCACATACATAAACAGTGGTAGAGCCATACTTAGGTACGAATGGGCCGGCTCGACCAATGTGATACAACGTGCTTATAGAAATCCGGTTGTGATACTTCACAACGCAACACGCTTGCTTTGCATTTCGCCGAAATGAGTGAGGTTTCCGGAGGCCCAACCCACCTCACCTCTCCAATAATTCCCCCTCTCCTCTTTAACAATCCTCCCTCCTTTCTTTCCCATCTCCTTATACAATCCTCTTTTCTTTCCCCTCCATTCATTATTCTTCATTAGAGTTAGACGTCATAAAAAATATCGACTTGAATTTTTTTAATAAACTTTTCATATATTAATAAACAAACAGAAAGTCCGACTGCGTATCCACTGCGCAGCGACACGTCACGTCACAGTATTTATGACAGTCACGTCGTCGGCAGCCGACGCCATTTATAAAACTCAATTACCACCGTCTCCGGCGAACGCGAGCGCTCCCTAATAATGATAATTGATGACGAAATTTGCGAGCTTTTTGCGGAGATCCTCCGACGGCGATATTTCTTATTCCATGCTTGTTTTCACTATTGAGGACGGTACGGGATTGTTGAAATGTTTTACGGAATGCTCGTAGTGTCAACATACTCCACTTTGACTATACCTAATTTGATATATATATATATAAATAATATGCACTTGTCTATTTGTATACATGTAGGTATATCTTATATTTTCTTATCTTAGGTATTTAAGTGTTTATAATGTATGTTTATTTAATTCTCCTATGTACACACTTTGGCTCCAACTGTCCTTTCTTTATACCCAAGCTTTGCTGGAACAAAACTTAACTATGGGTTAAGCTTGCTTTTGTACATATTATTTACTTTGACATGAATATGTACTCCGGCAGACTTAATGCCTAATGGATTATCTGACAGTCAACTTTCGAGTGATACAGAGAAAACATTAAATGTATTGAAAATATTATACGCTATAGCATATTTTAAAGGGTACCACCTTGTAATATTGATCAAAACATGACGCCATTTCTGAAGTGAATGGAGACGAACCATCTCAGCTCGCGATATTTCTTCATAACACGGCCCCTGTTTAATTTGTAAATCGCTTGACGACTGATTAAAAACTCTTCTCTGAAATATTTACGACGGACGGGACGAAAGAATTCTCGCCGTAGCATCGCCACTTCAACGGGTAAATTAAAAAAAAAAAGAGAAATTTGAAAGCTGCCGTTCGATTGTTAATAGGATTTAAATTAAGAATATTGTGGTTTCAATAAAAGAGACGAAAACCAAAAATTGGAAAAGTATGTTGTGGGTTTGTACTGGTGTAGTAGTTAAATCTACATACACGTTGAGCATAAATAGTCTACGTACAAATACATAATAATGCATGTGGATATTGATAAAGTAGATCACGACATTTTGTGCACACCTCTAGTATACGCCGACAGCATCTCGATGAAAATAATTATAATATATGTAATCTAAAATATAAAGCATAATCTAGATATTGAGGAAGTAAATTCATATTGAAGTAAATGTTTTATATTTTAGTGAGTATACAACATGCACACTTAAAAAAAAAAACTCTGAAGTGCAAAAGTCTCCAAAATTAATCTAAAATACTCCAAATACACTTCAAACGGCGATACTACTACTGGGACAAAAACTTTTGATACAACTGGACTGACTACATATACCAAAAGGTTTACCTTAGAAAGATCTTAACTTGGTTTCTCATTAGCCCAAGAACTGTTTAACTGAGTACTCTTTTGATCAGTGAATTGTGTTAAGCTACATCAATTTGTAACAAGCTGTCAATCAAGCAAGCCTTCGATAAAAATTATTATTTTTGTAACTTACTATTACTACTTACTTTAGGTACTTTAATAGTAAGATAGACTCAACAGATCTGGCAAAATTTAATATGTTTGCACTTACATTGCTAAGGAAACAGCAATGTTATTCCGAAAACCGACAAGGCGGTGTAACACTGTAATAATTCTTTGAATTTTTTTTTTGTAGATAATATGACTCCTTTTTTTGTAGGATATTTAGACTCTCTTCTTATTATTAAAACAAATCTATGGAATCTATATATTAAAAAAAACTATTCGTAAAACAAAGGTTTTTGTCCATCGAATGTATTCCACAACCACCTAGAGAAAACTTTGCTATTACTAGACTTCTCTTCGGCAAACTACAGATTCCAAACCAATATGATTTACCAATAACTACCCTCAATCATCGTATACCTTTCCAAGCGGCTGACCACACAAAACAGATCCTCCTACGCGATGGGAATGCAATCTGGCAAACGTTTCACCTAAGTAATGGTTATCGCGTATAATTTTGATCAGCTAACCGCTGCCCTACCAGTAAAGGGAGGTGAGCACTAATCGCGACTGGATAGAGGTGCGCTGTTTTGCAAGCGAGAACTCGAATAGGAAACTAATATTTAAAAATTTCTAGTCAAAAGTACATTTGTATAGTTTTCTTAGCTTTACACGGGTCTTGAAGTAAAAAAACATTAAGAATAGACAGAAGATTTAATGATACTCGAAGTATGTAGTTAACAGACGTTTTTTTGTCGATAAGTTACAACTGAGATACAATGACTATACCACGCGTAGTGACGTCTTATATTCTCCTTATATTAGAATGGCATTTGAGAACATGAACGTCAAGTTTATCTATTGTCTATCTTATGTTTAATTGTACATTGATCGTTCAATAATTTCGTTAAAATCTGTTTTTGTTAGTGGATTATATACGTCTTCTTTTAAAGCAGTTGTCATTAGCACATAATGTTAATTCTGGTGTCTCACAAGGCTGTGTGCTGTCACCCACGCTGTTTCTTCTTCATATCAATGACATGCTGCAGAATAGCAGCATCCATTGCTATGCAGACGATAGCACGAGTGATGCCCTTACACCGGCCGCGCTAACATTTCTCGGGTAAACGTCATCGAAAGCCAATCCAAACTTGTGTCCGAAATCGAAACTTCTTTATCAAAAGTTTCAGATTGGGGTTGACTTAACCTAGTCCAGTTTAACCCCACGAAGACATAGGTTTGCGCTTTCACCGCTAAATAGATGCCATTGGTCGTATCACCTCAATTTGAGAGCATTTCCTTAACTGCATCAGCCAGTATCGGAATCCTTGGCGTCGATATATCAAGCGAAGTCCAGTTTCGCGGTCACTTAGAGAGTAAGGGCATATTAGCCTCGAAGAAGCTTGGTGTGCTAAACAGATCGAGACAGTATTTTACTCCGGCCCACCGCCTGCAACTTTATAAGGCGCAGGTTCGGCCGCACATGGAATACTGTTCTCATCTCTATGCAGGTGCACCCCAGTACCAACTTCTCCCTCTTGACCGCATTCAACGGAGAGCGACTCGCATCATCGACTGCCAAGATATTTCCAATCGACTTGACACCTTGGCTTGGTAGTTTCACTCTGCATCCTCTATCGCTTCTATCGTGGGGAGTGTTCAGAGGAATTGTTCGGACTTATACCGGCTGCTGGTTTCCGCCGTCGTCCTACGCGACAAAACATCCATCCCCATCACCTGGACGATTGGCACTCCATCACTGTGCGCTTCTCCAGAAGCTATTTGCCTCGCACAACCAGCTTATGGAACAAATTGTCGCCTGCCGTATTTCTGAACCGATACGACCTTCAAACCTTCAAGAAAAGAGCGTACTCCTAAAAGGCCGTCAACGCACTTGTGACTCTTGAGTTGCGGGTGTCCATGGGCGGCGGTAGTCACTTACCATCAGGTGACCCGTCTGCTCGTTTGCTCCCTATCGCATACAAAAAAAAACATAATCTTTATTATTCAAAAATGCTATAAAAACCTAAATGGTTGCTTAAACCCATACAGATTATAATTATTTCTGGATCGATAATTGACATTTCTCTATCGATATTGTTCAAACCACAAGCTATGTTGGGGCCTCTCTATTCCCACTTAGATTTACAGATTTATATCAGCCTGAAGCTATAGTTGTTGGTCATTACCGTGATATTCATGCCATCACGTCTGCTGTAATATCGGCCCATGGCAAATTGATGGGGACGTGACTGATTTGCTTTAGCTGTAAAGTGGACTGTAGATCCAAACTAGTGGTTAACAAAAAACGTTGTTTTTTTATGAAGTAACCTATAGTCAATACATGACTTATTTGAGCTTTGCTATTTGGATAATTACTGCCTTGTATTACAGATAAAAAAAACTTTTTATCTTTGTTATTAAACATGCACGGCATTCGTGTTTGAGATGTCAGTAGCAGAGTGGTAACATACACTACAGCACTCTGATATTTAGATGTTTAACAGTTAGGATTCCTGTTCTACAACTCATCAAAACACTACTTTCAAATACTAATAACTAAAAAGTTATTTCATAAGTTATAACATATTTTTTATACACAGTTAAATTAAGATAATTATACAGTTGAAAAATTCGTCACAGAACACTTTTGTTTTCAAGAGTTTTTGACGGAATTACATAGAATTATGTAAGTCTCAACTGACAGGTAACTAACTGTTACGCCCGGCGTTTACTTGATTGAGTGACTCGAAAGTGCCTCAAAAGTGCTTCAAATTACAGGCTTCGGACCACCGATGTGTTATTATACGTACCTCAGTCGTGTTTTACTTAACGAGATACACTTAAAGCCTTGTATAAAATCCTGAAGACTTATTTCGAGCCAGACAGGGCGTCAATCTAGAAGGTACATTAAAATGCTTCTGTAGCGGATTGAAAAAATAAATTATATTGCCTGACGATAATTATGTCATAATTATTTCATAATTATATAATCGTCAAATTATTATTTTTGTTTTTTTTTTATATTAGCCTACCATAATACTCCACTCTGCCTGATGGAAAGCAACAAGTGGAGTCTAACGAGCAGACGGGTCACCTCATGGTAAGTGACTATCACCCACTAAATAGACGTAAGATAATAATAGACACCCACAACTCAAGAGTCGCAAGTGCCGTCCTATTAGGAGTACGCTCTTTTCTTGAAGGTTTGAGGGTCGTAGTCGTTTGATAGGTCCGGAAATTTGGAAGGCGACAATTTATTTATTCCAAAGGCTGGTTGTGCGAAGCAAAAAGTCACCATTAAGACAGCATTCAGAAACTTTTTCTGAAGAGGTTTCGATTTCAGACACAGGTTTGGATCGGCTCTCGATGACCATTACCCGAGAAATGTTTGCGCGGCCGGTGTAAAGGGCATCATTAGTGCTATCGTTCGCATAACAATGGATGCTGCTAATCTGCAGCATGTCATTGATATGCAGAAGAATCAGCGTGGTTGATAGCAGACAGCCTTATGGGGCACCAGCATTGACAGACTTGGATTCTAAACATGCACCGTCAACAAGGACTTTGATGCTTCTGTCTGTGAGAAAACCGGTGAGCCAGTTGCACAGTTTCTTGGGAAGCTAGTAGGAAGAACGCTTTGCAAGAAGTGCTTTGTGCCAGACCCGATAAAAGACCTTCGTTACGTCTAATTTTACCGCAATCGCTTACACCTTGGTCTCAATCGCCTTTGCTCACCGGTGAGTCAAGTTAACGAGGAGAAAAGCAGCTGAGCTACCCCGACGGAAGCCGTATTGTCGGATTGATGTAATAAGTATTAATAGATAGTTAGGAAAGTGGCTGTTCTCCCCTATATGATATAATCATGGTCGATGGACCAGTCTCTATAGTTGGCTTGACGGTCTTAGATATCGAGTCAATTCAAAGCATCAAGTGGAGGACGTGTCGTGACGTGACGAGACGTGTTTTCAACTTTTTTATAGGAATCTTGTCATCTGGCTGAAATCTCATTGATAAAACATTCAAATTCATAAATAATAATCTAAATCGGAATCTTGGATATCATTCAAAATTTATTAGGTGTTAGTAGGATTTTGCGCATATTTTTTAATAATTTCCGAACTGGTAACGAATAACAATTACAAAGGTTTTCCAGCCACCACAAAAATGGCAGAATCAATCTAGACCAATACCTACAGTTACGTGTATTTAACTACAAATATCTTACCAAAATTATACATTACTAGCACAAATAAAAATTTGAAAACTACACACTCGTCATTCTGACTGATACGAAATTTCTATAAATATAACCAGTATAAACCAAGGGGTAGCTGTAATATAGATAAACTGATTACTTACAATGCAGCTGCTATTTCTTATCACAACGTCATAATCTTTATTAACAGAGAACATTACTAATATTTGGTTTTGCATAAAGTTATCAAGCGAGCGGTATGGTTTATGGGGCACCGTATACAATTGGTAAAAACGATCGTTTGAAAACCTAATCGACGCGACAAATAAATTGTCTATGTCTATGTATCTTTTAGTTTATGGATCTTTAAGAACTGCATTTAAGACTGCCCTATTTTTATATTGATTAGTTCTGGACCTCTAACCAAGAATTTACATCGTTAGAAATTTGAAAATGGCGATATATATTATCTTTTGATAAAATGATGTTACTCATTTAAAATATCAGAAAATATACCGATCCTGTTTAACAGCGAATTAAGCGCATAACAACCGCAGTTCTGGAATTCAAAAAATCATCTGTGATGATAACCAATATCCTGTTGAGGCATTTAAAAGTTATGGTGGAGTAAAGAAACTCACATTCTTACATATGTACATACATATGTATATACATGAACCCTTAAATTTTAAAACTCGTTTTTGTATTTCGTGTAAAACAAGGCCTAGCCACGGATTTAGTAGTTCTAAAATAATCGCACTTCTCTGTATATATGTCACTAAAGATATGGGTATGTATGCTTTGCAACATTGTAATTGATAATATATATAAATAACCTGCATCTCGTTTTATATCGAGAATTACAACCTCAGAAAATGTAGTATTATGGTTTCCTCTCTGTTTTGTGATTAAATTTTAGTAATATCTATTATTTTTAGTGTCAGAAGAGTTGAAGAAAGAAAAATCCGATTAGCAACAATATGAGTGATAATAAACTGGAAAGTAATTTTGATGACGACTATGTAGTTAAATCAATTGGTTCGATGGGAAGATGGCAAGTTATAGTTTGCGTTATAGTGGCATCGAGTAGACTTATAGCAACGTGGAACATGCTTGCAATATTATTTCTGACGCCTACTACTGAATTCAAATGTATAAAATTTAAAGACAACGACACCATAGATGTTCTGCTTTCGAAGTGTTACGAGAACTGCGAAGAATATCAGTATTACCAAGACGTGTTCGAGTCGACGTTGATATCAGAATTTGGTTTGATATGCGACAGAGCTTGGCTGGCCAGTTTCACGCAAACGATGATGATGCTGGGTTTAATGTGCGGTGTTTCTATCTTTGGATGGATATCTGACAGGTAGGATATTGTTCGATCCATCTTATTAATGGTGGTACTTCTGAATAATTATGTATCCAGATGCATTGATATCATAAAAACTATGAACATCAAAATCCCTATACCTAACTTTATTACAAAAACTGTAAGTAGATTATCGGTGACTGTAATGTTATTGTTACTGCTGAGAGAGGTATTCTAATACAGGCGTATTTCACTCATAGTATAATATACTAATATCCCTTTATAATATAAAAAAAGCTTTGTGACTTTCATTCTTACTCGGTGTTGCATTCAGCCATATTGACTACGCGACAGGCATCGTAATGTCAGGCTTAATGAAATGAAACTAAATCAAAATCATTATAAGGATATTCTCAAGAAATAATAATAAGATTTTATATAACTTACAAGAAAATGTTCCATTTCAGATTCGGCCGTAGAAATGCTATGATATTATCTGCCTCAATAGACGTAATCTTCATGGTAGCAGCGGCATTTGCTCCAAGCTACTGGACGTTCACTGCTCTTAGATTTTTTGTAGGTGTAGCAAGTGGAGGTATAATGTCCATAACTGCTGTGTTTATCTTAGAAATTGTTGGACCTCAGCACAGAGAAATGGCTGGTGGATTAGCCTTAATTCCTGATAGTGTTGGTGAAATAACATTAGCAGGAATTGCGTACTTTGCTCCTACAATGAAAATATACCTGTTAGGATTCAGTGGAGCTTCCGTTGTGCTTTTGATACTATTAATGTTTATGCCAGAGACACCAAGATGGTTAGTGACAAGTGGAAAGGGCGACAGAGCTGTAGAACTTATGACTAAAGCTGCTAAGTTGTGAGTATAATATAAATAAAAGAGATGGTTTCCGATGATTTCTTTGTGACATATTAATGCGTACGTATATATTATTAATAGGCGTTAAATGAAAATCGATACTATATGTAGTATTTAAAAGATTTGTAGGTAAAGAGAGAGGATTGACAGGATTGCATTCCTAAAATTATTTGTTACTTAAAGCTATCTGAGAATTACGATTTCATAAAAATCTATTTAATTGGTGTGAACTGCATAATTTCAATTTATTATTCATATTCTGTTCCAGTAACAAGCGAAGTGTTGTCGGTATAAGAGACACCGTAACTAAAAGTCTTGAAGAATTAAACATAAAGGAGAATGAAGCAGAAATCCTAAATTACTCAGACTTGTTTAGAACGAAGAAATTGACTGTGATTACCTTGTCATCTTTCACGATATGGTTTGTGACTGGCGTGTGCTATTTTGGTTTAAATCAGTACACGACAGTTCTTGGACAAAATATTTTTATCGTCGTTGCATTAATAGGCTGTATGCAGGTCAGTTGTAAGTCAGAGTAAGGAAAATAGTGTTAGGAGATTAAAATTAATAAAGAACATATCTATTTCATCTAGTCAGTAAACCTATCATAGTTTATGGCTTAAAATGCACATATCAACATTGTCTAGGGATCAAGTACATTTTTAACTGTAAAAAAATATCCAATTAATATTTATAAATCTTGTATTCCAGACTGGCTTCTTACTTCATTACTATGTTTAAGATAGTAATATATCCCTATAATTTGTAAAAAATAAGAAAGCAAGCTTGCAAAGGGATCATCACGTCTGAAACAATCCTCTCCGCATAAATCTGAGCATTGAGGTTTCCCCTGATCCAAATAAGATCCGTTCTTTGGGCCCAAATCATTATTGTTTCCTCTCCATATGAATGAACTTCCTGACAAAATTTCAAACGTTCTTGACGTACAAAATTTTCAGCGGCCTACGGGAACGCAGATTCACTTCACGCAAACGATGTCGGATGATTTAGTCGCTTATCAGCAAGCCCGAAGAGCTGTAGAGCTTAAGCATATCCGTGCTCGCACCAGCAGACCCGGATGCATCTTCTTCGCAGAAGTGGAGAAGAGCCCGACCGTAGGCCTTGGCTGCGGTCGGGCTCTTCTCATCTCTCTCCTCATTGATGAGGTCTTGCTCATGCCAGGCGTCGTCATAGAGGCCTGGAGGGGCAAGAAAGGACCCTCTCAATGTCACCGCTGCCAAGGCTTCCGCCACAGTTCCCAGAACTGTCACAGGCGCCTAGCCTGTGTGCGATGCGGTGGCGAGCACCAGGCGCACAACTGCCCTCGACCAAAGGAGGAGCCACCCACGTGCGCCAACTGCCAAGGCCCGCATCCAGCCTGCAGTGCGGCGTGCCCCATCTACAAGCGGGAAGCCCGCAACAAGAAGGCGGGACTCACGCCGAGGACTGGCCCGCCCAAGGTCATCGACCAACCAAACGTGGTCGTCGACTCGGCACCCACCACGCTGATGGCCGAAGCAAACCCGGGGTCAAGCTCCACAAAAAAGAGGAGAAGGCACCGAAGAAAAAAGGCGGCCCAGGAAAAGCCAACCACACCTGCGGCGGCAACCAAAGTCAGCAGCCCACCCGCCAAGGACCCGGAGAGGGACCAACTCGCCGCCTTACTCATGCTGTTCGCACAGCGTGTTAAGGCAGGCGAGATAAACACAACAGGACTGCTGCAAACACTCTCCACCAATGGATAAGCCGCTCAGGGTGGTTCATTGGAACGCGGAGACGCTGAAATCCAAGATAGGCCTACTACGCCTATTTCTCAAGGAACAGCGGGTCGATATCATGCTGATAAGCGAGACTCACCTGAAGGCCAACAGGCCACTCAAGATCCCAGGGTACATTGTGTACCGCCAAGATGAGGTCTCGCCAAGAGGCGAAGCATATCGTGGACTCGCTGTCCTAGTGAAGAGGACAGTAGTGCATCAACCCGTCGAACCGAAGAGACTCGATACCATGTATGCGCTTGGTATCGACGTCCAAATCGGCAGGCGGGAGATGCGCCTCTACGCGGCCTATCGAGCTCCGAATCAGAGAGCCCGCGTCGATGAACTCCGGAGCCTTCTCCAACATACGACGCCGACCATAATCGCGGGAGACCTGAACGCAAAGCACCAAGCATGGCACAACACCACCAACAACGCAATGGGAAATCTCCTTATGCAAGACTCCGATATGCATAACTATGAAATCGCTGGCCCCAGAGAACCCACTAGATTGGACCCAGCGGGCTATAGTGATAGCGTACTGGACATCATAGTGTTCAAAGGACTAAGAGCACCTCCAGTACAGGAAGTGCTCGAGGACTTACCATCGGACCACAGGCCGGTGCTACTCGTGTTCAGGGAGCCCGCGGCTACGGTCGGCCCACCAAAGCCCACAGTCCACACAGACTGGAGGGCTTACCAAGAATCCCTAGCGGGTTACAGCCGCCCTACGGTTGTAAAAACGCCAGTGGAAGTCGATGAAGCCGCCGAAGAAATCACCGGAGCTATCCAAGCCGCACTTCGAGTCTCCTCGAGCACTAGACCGAGCAGCGAGCGGCAGAACCCTCTGCCCGCTCGGCTCCGTAAAATGCTCGAGGAGAAGCGAGAGGCTAAGAAGCTCTGGCAGAGAACTCGGCACCCCCGAGACAAGACCCGATATAACCGCCTTACCAACTCGTTCAAGGCTGCTCTTTGGGAGCACAGAGGTGACGCATGGGAGAACTTCCTTATAGATATCGAGGACGAACAGCCCTCGGTACACCGACTCTGCAGGCAACTGACTGCAGAACCAAACCCCACGCGCCCCCTGTTCGCTGAGGACGGGCAAATACGCTACAAAGCGCAAGACCGTGCCGAGATCATCGCGAGCAGCCTCGAAAAACAGTTCACACCTCACGACAATCAAGACGAGGACCACACTCGAGAGATAGAGGCGGCAACCCATCTCAACCTCTCGAGGCCCCTCGCCCAGTCTGAGGGTGAACTGCTCGTAACACCGAGCGAGGTTGCTACGATGATCAGGAAAACCAACCCACGGAAAGCACCTGGTGAAGACGGAATACCGAACACTGCACTGCAGCGACTTCCACTGAAATCACTCATAGCGTTGACACAACTGTTCAACGGTATCCTGAGGACCGGCCACTTCCCTAACATCTGGAAGCGGGGTCGGGTTATCGTACTTCCGAAGCCCGGCAAGGACCTCAGAAAACCGGAGAACTACCGGCCCATCACACTCCTCTCGACGACGTCCAAGGTGTTCGAGCGCTTACTGCTAGTAAGGGCTCAACCCCACATCCGGCTGAGGCCCGAGCAATTTGGATTTCGTCAGGAGCACTCCACCACGCTCCAGCTGACTCGTGTCCTAGACGAGATGGCTACGTGGTTGAACAAGGGCGGGAGCACGGTGACCGTGATGCTCGACATGGAGAAGGCGTTCGACAGAGTGTGGCATGAAGGTCTCATCCACAAGCTATCGACATCGTCTCTACCACAAAAAGTAGTCGCGATCATCGCATCGTTCCTGACCCAGAGAACCTTCCGTGTGGCTATAGAGGATACCACATCGGAAATCAAAACCATCAGTGCGGAGTCCCGCAAGGGAGCTGTCTGTAACCGGCCTTGTACGCCCACTACACGGATGACATCCCTGTAGTCGGAGACGTCAAGCTGGCACTGTTTGCAGACGATGCCGCGTACCTATCAAGTTCACGCAACGCCGCACACGCTGCACGGAAATTGCGCCCCACACTCGAAGCCCTTCCGGGCTGGCTGAAGCGATGGAGGCTCAAGTGCAACGTGTCGAAGACCCAGGCGATGATAACCGGTATGGCACACTACCCGCCAAACCTACGCCTGATGGAAGAGGACATCCCATGGTCCCCAAAGGTCAAGTACCTGGGAATCACCATCGACAGATCACTGTCGATGAACCACCACGTCGAGACCATCACAGCGAAGGCCAGAGCTGCGCGGACGAAGCTGCGTCCCCTGCTATCCTCCAGACTACCAGTAAGTGCCAAACTAGGCATTTACAAAACATATATCAGGTCGCGCCTCACCTACGGTGGGCCGGCCTGGTACAACTTGATAGCAGGGACATCGCGCCAACGTTTGCAGGCTGTAGAGAACAGCTGCCTTCGCATGGTGGTCGACGCCCCCAGGTACCTCAGGAATACAACAATCCACCGAGACCTGAAGTGGGAACCAATAAAGGAGTTTGTGAGCAGACTCGCCACGGGGATGTTTGAGCGGGCTGACCGCTCGAAACTTCCCCACCTGGTAGGTATTGCTCCGCTCCCACACCCAGACGACACAACACTCATCCGGAGGCGACTCAAACGCCCCGCTCGGGAGCTCATATCAGTTCCTTCGAGCGGGGCATTGGCTTTGCCATCGGATGCAGATAGCCAACCACCGACCTCTCGCAGGCGGCTCGCTGGACCCCTCTTCAGAGGAGCGATCAGCGAGCAAACCTCGAGGCCGGTGAGCTAACTCCAATGACCGGCTCACAGTGGTGAGCTGCGAGGAAAATCACTATAAGGAGCCCAGTCCTTCAAATAGTCTCCCCACCCCCCTCAACAGGGGTGAGATGATACCAGATGTAGAGCTTTGTAGCCAACATAATGACAGTGATGGTACGTTTCCGTCGAGCAGTATTTTGGATGTACCGGTTCTATCTATGAGTGGTGATGTGACATCGTCTTCCATATCGCTCGGCCACGCTATGTCCAGCCCGTAAACGATATGTCCAGAGGTGGCTTATGCTCTATACTCTCTATACTCTGTATTTCGATGACTCTCAACTTCTCTTCTCGAATCAAATGATGTCATCGCTCCATACAGAGTCAGTTAATTTTCTATTTTTATCATAATAAAAAAAAACTTTTTTCAAATAGTGAAATTCAGTAAAAATTATCAATAAAGATCCAAGAAAGTTAAAATAATAATCTTAAATATCGGCGATACCCTATAACATACTGGATACCTAGACACTATTGACATGTGTATTTGTTAAATACATACACAAGATTTCCTACTTCAATACGAACATACATATTCTTGGCTACAAACATTTCTACCTATTATTCTTTTTATACTAAAATCATTTTTATTTCAGAAACCAATGTCTCCACTAACATCCCTGATCACAAAAGTATTCGGAAGACGAGCTTCAGCTATGGGTACTTATATAACTGCTGCGGCCAGTATGTTCTGTCTGATTTTCATCCCTAGCGGTACATGGGTATCAACACTATTTGGTTGTATAGGAGTTTCATCAGCTTTTTTAAACTTTTGTGTAATATACATTTATGTCATTGAATTGTACCCAACGCCAATGAGAAACATGGGGTTCTCAATCAGCACTGCAGGCTCAAAGTTAGGAGCTACTGTAGCTCCTTTTATAGTCAGTTTGAAACCTCAATGGGTAGCTTCAACTATATTTGCAATATTACCGATAATTGCTGCGGTAATTTGCCTTCTATTACCAGAGACCAAAGGCCAAAAGTTGCGCGATACATTAGAGAAATAATCTTTATAGATGTGTTAGTCAATATTCGTATGAAATAATTTACATTTGTGATAATGTTTCTAATTATTTTCATATATCAGAGAAATGGTATATTGAAGTCTAATTTATGTCAAAAGTCCGTAAGATGAAATAATAAAGGATTTATTTCATACATTGGATCTAAATGTTTACTTATCTTCTTTTTAAACGGAGTAGTATTTTGGAAAATATTGGCAAGTGGATCTTTTAACAAAATGTAACTTGAAGACAAAGTTTCTTTAAATATTGCCGCTTATTAAACATATATAAGTGAAAAGTAAGGAGTTACGTACACAACAATTTATCATTGATGAAGAAAATTAAATAATAACGTCTTGTCGATACTTGAAATATTAAGTACATTGAAAATACGACGTTCGTGGTAATAATTACATAATTGGCCGAGTCTAAATTGGTCCAAATTACACCTTATACTACGCTTGGGATATTATATTGAACATCAACTTTATAGAGAGCTTTTATTTCAATCTTAAATCATCGTTAACTTAAATATCGAGTTTAAGGATTCTTTCAATAACACATTTTATGTTTTTATTACATTAAAAGAATAGATTTTAAAAGCAATCTTGCCGCAATGTTTAAACTTTAATGTGAAAATAATAGTTTTTAAAATGAACTTTGCAATTTTGCAATTTCTATACATTATTGTCAAGATACAGAAGGATAATTAATATATTTGAGGATTGTATATTACTATTAAGTTGGAAGCTGTTGTGGTTTTCATAAGATGTCATTAGTATAAAGTAAATAATTATGTAAGGTGTAAGGCTAATATGCCGTAGTATCTACATTTTATATTAAATTATCGATATAGGTATTATCTGAAATGAAAATTAAATATTGTTTTGTTTCATTTCAATTTTTATAACAGTAAATCTTTAATATTTAAAATATGGAGCATTAACAAAGTATTAGAGATGGTCGCGTGTTAAGTGATTATATTCAAATAAGAGTAGAAGAACACGAAATGTTAAGGAAGCAGCTGCTAAGAAGAAGCCTTGATATAAAAAGAAACAAATCTACAAAGAACTGGTAAGTTTTTTATCAAATCCGACAAGCCAAATGTCAAAGTCATAAATCTTATGCAGATAAAGTAAATTTATATTGATAGAGAAATAGATACAACTGAAACAACGTTGCTTATCATTCAGTAAAATAAATATTAAGCAAGTTTATTGCCTTTGCAACTCGAAAAAATCGTAGAGGGCGATAGTTTATTGGAGTGACGTCAGAAACGACCGATGGGATAAGATTAACAGTAAACTTGTTTATTTTTTAAAGAAATAAAATGTTGTAATATTGTTTTTTATATAATTGCAGGGGAAGAACACACCGGTCACCTGATGGTAAGTGACAGCGCCGTCCATCGACATCTGCAACTCAAGAGTCGTAAGTGCGCTGCCCGCCTTTGATTGTGATTACACTATCATGGGAGGGAGGATGCACGGAGGGGAAGGAAGTGAGAGAGGAAGAGGAAAGGAGAAAGGAAGAGTTGGGCCTCCAGAAACCTCAGTAATTTTCGCCGAAATGCAACGCAAGTGTTGTTTCACAACGTTGTTTTGGTTCACGCTCACGCGTTCTTAGCACCAGTCGAGCCAGTAACTATAATTATATATACTAAGAATTAATAGTGGATTTTTTAATTTGGCTTACGGTTTCTCGACTGTTATATAGATTTTTTTAAAATAAAGTTAAAAAAAAACTGAATCACTTGGGTTAAAAAATGTCAAAGTTATATTAAAATCAGTGCCACCGAAGTCGACGAGTTAGAGGCCAACAATCATTCCATTGATGCAATCGTCGGCGCTTTGATGAGAAGATACTTCATTGGAACTAAGTGTCGTGAGGGTGTCGGTGCCTCTGTAACACTAATGCGATAAATTGGATCGAATTGCATACTTTTATTTTGCGGCTTACCGTGTGATTTAGTTTATATTAAGTAAGTATTGTTAGACTAGTTACTTTCTTTAGTAGTCGACCCATATTTTTAGTACCTACTCGTATTTTTTTTTTGTAGCTACGGTTCTTCCCGGTGATAAAAAGTTCTTTTCATCGCTTAAATAAAAGTTAATTGATGTTGATAATAAAGTGAACTTTGACTGTTTTGATGGTCTAGTGATTGTGACCATGACTGAATGTTTGGTTTTGATTCTCACATTGGACAAAGATTTTGTAATCCGCAAATATATAGTCGTCTTGAATCTGGGTTTCGCTTGTGTGCGTTATTGTATGTTTGCAAATTTCCACGAAATTCTTAGTGCAGCTGCCTTAAAAAAACATTTGAATCCACATCTACAATCTTAGTTACAAATATCAATTTATAATTGATTTTAGTCAGGTTTCTAACATTGATCAAAATAATTTTTAAAAATATATTAATCTATTAAACATATGTCAACACAATAGGTTGCCCTCTGCTACACACAGAGGCTGTCCTACATATAAACCTTATCTAAAGCCCTTATCTAGCTACTTCCTGCCCAAGAACTTGATTAAAATTTTAACAATTAACACAAAAAATATATTTGTTCGTATTAAGTTTGAGCTCTCAGGCTTATGTAAAAGCAATGTATTATTTTGCTGTTCGATAATCGCTAAAGTAGTGAAGGGCTTAACAGTCAGGAGAAATATAAGATGCCTATCGAGAGCTAGATACTTAAAGAAACTCATAAAACAAAATTCTGAAGCGTATATTGCAGAGCATATCGGTGATTTGCAAAACGGTAGTGCATAAGCTATTAATTTAATGTGACTCCAATATACTCTCTCGGTTAAATCTAAGACACGGTATACATTGCTTGTTTAGCAACGAATCTACAACTTTTTTTAAATTATCATTTCCAACAGCAACCAACGAACGTCAACTATTATAAAATTGAAACTAAAATAATCTTTAACATAACGATATTATTTTTTGCTGATTATTCTTTGATGTCCATGTAAGGTTGCAATTCCAAATCTACTCTGTTAAGTACGTTGAATCAAGTCAATCAATCAAGAAACGTGACCATAAGAATCATGTTACACCTTTCTGTGATTTAAAGTCAAAGTCAAATTTATTTTACAGGACCCATTAAAAAATAACATAAATCTTCTTAACAATTTAAGTAAATCATAGATCAACCCAATATCAGAGACGCGAATTCGACGATTATGTAATTTTTCTTGTAACAATATGTTGAATATTGTTGTCATCATTTTATACCATGTAATATTTATTTTTACTTTGAAATTTAATAGACAAATGCAGTGTACTAGTTGTAAAATATTTATCAGCTATTTGCCACATACATATATGTATTTGTAATAACAACACAGTGCCTTTTTGGAAAAGCAGACCGTAGGATTGTTTAACATTACAGCCATCAATGTATACCGTTGATACTTTCAGTATCGCAATCCAACTACATAGGTACTTCTATTACAATGATTGATGGGATAAGGCCACCAGTAGTCACCATTGCTATATGTACCATCTCTGTCTGATAGGATTATATCGGTCCATTGTTTTACAGTGATTTATGTCGCGATGCCTCGGTATCATGGCGTGTACGTAATTTTTGATTTGCACTTTCTATGCTCAGTTCGATGTGCTCCGATAAATGGATGTTGTTTTCGTTGGAATAGAAAGTTTGGAAATATGTGGAACGAATGTATAGGAAGTTGAATGGTATTTGTTTTTTTTTTAATTTTACTGTGCTTATACAAAAGACTGAAATGTTTTGTAGAAAAAGGTAATTTCTACTATTTTTTTTTTTATGCTATAGGGGGACAGACGAACAGACGGGTCACCTGATGGTAAGTGACACCGCCATCCATGGACACTTGCAACTCAAGAGTCCTGTCCGCCTTTGAGGGTGATGAGGGATGGGGGATGCAGGGAGCGGAAAGAAGAGAGAAGGGATGAGGAGATGGAAAAAAGGAGAAAGGAGATGAGGGGAGAGAAAAGGGGGGGAGGGGGAATTGGGCCTCCGGAAACCTCACTCAATTTGGGGAAATGCAACGCAAGCGTTACTTCACAACCGGTTTTCTGTGAGGCCGTGGTATCGCACCGGTCGAGCCGGCCCATTCGTGCCTAAGCATGGCTCTACCACTTGTTGCTGCTTGCTTGCTTGCTGCTTGTAAAAAGTTTTTGCCGCATAGAAAGACCAAAAGAATAAAACTTGAGTCTACTAGCACTAATATAAAAGGAAGCAAACCGAATTGGCAAAATGTAGAAGACCAAATTCTTACTGTCAAAGTTTGAGTGTTTAATACACAACTGCCTACCACTTCTAATCAATCGAAAATCTGGGTACGTGCGTACGCACCGGAAATAATTATTTTTACCTACAATCCATAAACAATTGAAGAGTACCGACACGTTGCGAAACAATAAAGTCCCTTGAGTCGTGCGTCTCTGATCCCTATCTCTTCCGTTCAGTGGTGTGTGGTCTTCATTCAACATGCATCGCTGTAAGTAGATTATTCTGGTAGTCTATTACAAAATTCGACGATATTTATGTCAAAATAGCATTAAAAAACATACTTACATTACATATTTCGTAGACAATTAATTGAAAGTCGACGTACCGCACAAAGTATTTGTCAAATTTCTTGAGATGTCAGTCAGTAAAATTTTATGAAAACGTGTAATATTTTTTGAGGTTTAATAAATATTTATTTTAAAAATGAAAAACTAAAACGTCCAAAAGCTTCCATTGAAATGTCTAAATAGGGGATGAGTAAGTAAGAGTTAGATCTAGAAATCTACTGAATACTCAAACTACGACCTTTTTAAGGATTTATTTAGAAAGATTAATACCACGCCCTCTTAGAAAACGGTAACGGTAGAAAAACTAATGTTTTGCATTGTATTGCCAAGTTAGTAAGGTTACCGGAGACCCAACTCCCCCTCCCTTCATCGCGTCCTCCGTTCGTCTGTCCCAGAATATCATAAAAAAAGCTAATGAAGAGTTATTTCAAACATGTTTAAAAAATCTACTCAGATGTTTGAAGATCATCAGCTCTGTTGTAATCGTTGGAGTGATTTTCAAATCGGAGGTTTTATTGTATTTGATAATCGACGTTTGAAAGTCTGTAAGAAGTACTTACTTGTGCTTCCAATGTATAATCCAAAATTCAGGAGGTATACATTCGAGTAACGCCAGGCTTTAATACCAATTACAAGAGGCTTAAAAAAGTTATTTTCTTTTAAAATTCTAAAACTTTAACAGATATGTTTAAGTTCGTTAAGATATGTTTTGGCAAAATACCTAAATACGTTACACACACATACACACGACAAACTTATAAAACCCCTCTTTTATAAGTAAAAGTAACATCAAAGGGTTTTTTTATAATGCCGTCTCTTATGAAATAATAAAACGTTTTGTACATATAAACATTATGCTAAAAACAGGTAAGACACGTTTGCTTAACCAAGCACAACTGTAAAGCAAGTTGTAATATATTAATTAACAATAAACATTCTGCAGTGATCCTCTCAATGCACCGTAACTAACCCTATTGCAAGTTAAAATAAATTGCAATCACGAAACGACACTGCTGTAGGTGACGCAAAAAACCATGTACTTAGCATTCCAAGGAGGTGGGACTATCCAGGTGGTCGGTGTTATGTATTCAAACCGCGGTGACGTACGTACGACTACAATTATAACTATATGGACAGTTTCGAATAACGATTGTTAATTAGTTTCTCTATGGGCCTGTGGATTAAAGCAGGCAGACGTATAGCCGTGTCGGTAATACTATTTTTAACTTTTATTTTATACTAGCTAATTAAATCAAAATAATTTCTGTTGTTTAGCCGTTGAAAGGTACAAATAATCAGTTCAAACAAATCAGTTCTTTGCAACCGACTTCAAAAAGAAGGAAGGTTTTCAATTCGACTGTTTTTTTTAAGTTTGTTACCTCAGACCTTTCGACTGCGTAAACCGATTTCGATGATTCTTTTTTTATTACAAAAGGATGTACTTCAAGGGTAATTAGATGAGATTTGGTCCAGTTGTGACAATGGCATCCATGAGAAAACCATATTAGTCTTAAATTTTAGGCTGGACTCATTGGAGTAGGTTGTCTACTTTTTAAAGTTTGATTATCGCATTTAATTTCTTAGTATAGATTAAACTTACACTCGCAACACTCGGAAGCGTTTGAATATTCATTAATGAGAATATTTATTAAACAAAGAAAGAAAACTGTCCTATTTACTACTAATCACCTTTATTGCTCTACAAAAGGATACGGTGTAAATGTGAAATGTCAAATTATTGTTAATATAGACGTATATATATATATATATCAAATCAAAGTTATATATATAGTTTTTATTCACCGGTCCTCTTCAGAGGATCATAAATTTTCTTTAAGTCGAGACCGATGTTTATTCATAATAATATACTAAACAAGTAAGTCGGTCACTTATAACAAGTTAGTAGTAATAATTCTAGTAGTAGTCGTAATCAGATATTACCCATTCGATTATTGGGCCTCATAGACCCGGTCCGAATAGGAACGGCATTATTAACAAAGAAATTTAGTAATCGTATAGTTAAATAGTCGAATACCAGTGGATGAGGAACTTTAATAGAGCCGTGTGATTCGCCTTGGAGTAGAATAATGACTGTAGTCAATCAGGCAGTACATATACAGTCAGTATCTGGTAGACGTCAATAGACGTCAGATAGGACTTGCCATTTCATAAATGGGACATGAATGTGGAAGTCAAATACGGTTTGCCTTGCCGGAGATATGTTCAATTATATAACTATAATACTAAACATTTGACCATAGTACAGAGTTATGGACGGTGCGCTTAGTCACAAGAACAATAAGCAGTATGCACAGAAAAAAACAACAGAATAATTTACTAAAAATACTATCGTGATGAAGCTAAGCGAGCTATCGTGGAAATCTACGAGTCAAATGTATCGGTTTCAACAACATATGCATCGAACGTAAACATGCCTAAGCAGGCGTGAGGGACATTAATAAATAACAAACAACTGTCCGCGTTCCTATCAACTATAAAGTCTATATTTATTGTAGCTTAATTACTGATGATGGAGTGGGCCATAAAATACTCTAGCGCCCATAAAACTCGTAGCTTTGCGACTCCGTTCGTGTATTGGTAAAATTATTGGTTAATAGGCAGTGTAGGTTGTGAAATAAGGATGGCAACATATTATTGAGTAGGAGTCGCGACATATTATTCGATGAACTGCTGACATCGATAAAATTCGATGTTGTTATTTGAAAGTCGGAATAAAATAAAGGAGAACGATGTAGGCTAGTTACGAAGATATTGCTAAGGCGCTGGACTTGTGATGAAATGGTTGATGAACACCAGTCAGTACACACTCGTTCATAAGACATACATTGAAATTAGGTAAATGGTTTATTAATAGTAGTAACAATGTGTGACTCCGGTTACAAAAGATCTTAAAAAAAAAATAGTTTAGTGCCCATTGTAGATGTGGACATGGATTACTTCTGTAGGTTGCAAATTTCGTTAATATTTATGTTAAGTTCCCACGAAACTTTTGGAAGTGTTTGGAAGAAGAAGAAATCTAAGCACATTCTAAAATAACGAATTACCTACTTTCGTGAAAGAGAAGGTTAGAATTAAAAAAAAATTGAAATTTAAAAACTTTTGAAGTTGACTTTTAAGAAACAAAAACAATTTGAATAATAAAAAATGTGACCTCATTTCGTTTGTGTCAAAGTTTTACTAGCGTATGTGTTATAAAAGTTTAACATATACAAATGAACGTCAGCTGAAGCAGTGTAGCAACCTTACAGATGCTCTTAAGCGACCAGCTCTGTTTCATATTGTTGTTTTTTTTTTTTTTTTATACTATAGGGGGACAGACGAACAGACGGGTCACCTGATGGTAAGTGACACCGCCGTCCATGGACACTTGCAACTCAAGAGTCGCAAGTGCGCTGCCCGCCTTTGAGGGTGATGAGGGATGGGGGATGCAAGAGCGCATAGAAGAGAGGAGGGATGAGGAGATGGAAAAATGGAGAAAGGAGATGAGGGGAGAGAAAAGGGGGAAGGGGGAATTGGGCCTCCGGAAACCTCACTCAATTCGGGGAATTGCAACGCAAGCGTTACTTCACAACCGGTTTTCTGTGAGGCCGTGGTATCGCACCGGTCGAGCCGGCCCATTCGTGCCTAAGCATGGCTCTACCACTGAAACTGTATGTGATTATATGCTGCAATAGCCGCTTATCATATTTGCCGTGTATTTGAATGATAACTTTGTTCTCCGAAACACACATTAAACTCCACTAGATGTCGGTACAATCGACGTTGCCAAAAGTTCGTGAAACTTTATGCGCAGCAATTAACGAGAAGCGTTGCCTATAAAGATATGTATGTTATGTCTGCCATCTTCTCTTGAACACTTTATTGCTAAAGCAATTCGTTTTATTTTATTGCTTTTAAATGTGCACTTACAATGCTGGCTTGTGTAACTGTTGGAATACGAAAGACTACTAATATATGGTTATGTTTCTACGATTTGTGTTGTTTGACGTTATTTAAATAAACTGCTGTAAATTCAGTTATAACATGTATATATGCACAACCAAGTATTTATATTTTGGGGATAGATAGACAGGTAAAGCCTTGTTTTGTCTTTTTTTCGTACATACACACGTTGGTCACGATGCTATGAACTAGGTAGGTATGTATAGTGGCGCTACAGCAACCAATTGCGAGTTTGATTCCCATTATTCAAAATATTTTTATCCTTGAATATGTCTATATGCATTTTTCTTACGTGTCAAGAAGTTACGGGAACATTACAAACACATAATGAATGGATACCAAGAACCCAAAGAGTGCTATGTCTTTGGAATTTATGATTATACCATATAAATTAATAAAAACAAATTATTTTACATAATAATATTTACATTTGCACATAAATAAAATAAAAATAGAGACTACTAAATATATATGTGTAAGGTCGGAGTTTCTTCGTAATTTATGTATAAACAAATTCAAGACATTTTTTTTAAGTATAATTGAATTTAATCGTAATATATTTGTAGCCATTTTGTTCGATAACTTGTTGCCATTTTATGGATAGTGACATAATCTCGTCGCTGTAGAAATCTTGGATTTTTTTAAAAAAAAAAGCCGACAAGTAGTTTTTCGACAGTCCTCTCTTGATGTTAAGCTAGCACTGGAATTCTGAAGAGACCGAAGCAGGTGAAAATCTGAGAGCGCAAGCTCAGGACTATATGGTGAATGCATTAACACTTCGCAACCAAGTTCTCTCAGTTTTTTCTGAGTGGCCAAAGATGTGTGTGGTCAGGCGTTATCGTTTTTTCTCGATCTCTTGCTTGCTTGCAGAAAGCTCACCCTGTGGTGCACAGAGTGTCATCAGAATCACGATATGAGCAAAATAATCGTGGAAAACGAGTGGAAGGGAAAGGACGTTCCTGGAAAACCCAAGTTCACTCCGGCTTGGCATATAATAGCAATACAGAGCATTCCATTTACAGCACCGTGGCCTAAGGTTTCAAAAACAACAAGTGCTGATGGTGCAAAGCTTCAAGTACAAGGAGGAGGCATGCGGCATATGCTGTAGTGCTGGTAAGGTGCAGCTTCCGCCTTGTGAACAGTAACCAGAAAGTAAAGAAAGTTTGATAAGGAATTTGTTGTTTAAGTTGTACAATGGTACCAGGTTACCTTACAGGAAAACAGGGTAAAACTGGCCATGGTAATTACTGGCTGTGCTCGAGACGGATCGGTATATACACCGCGTATACCCATTCGATTTTAAAAGGCTGCATTTCTCCCTTAAGATCTGCTTCACAATGACGATTGATAAATTTGAAGGTCAGTCACTGAAAACAACAGGAATTAATCTTAGGGGGGACTGCTTCTCGCACGGCCAGTTTACGTGGCTAGCTTGAGAATGAGTTCAGCTAGCACCCTGGTTATATTAGCACTTGAGGGCAGAACATATAATGTGGTATATAAAGAGTATTATAAGTATAAATAAAAAAAACTCAGCTTTTAGATTTGGATATAGAAGTTTTTAATTCTATAATTTTTTGTTCATTTGATCTAACTACACCATATTTGGTGGAAATTTCAGCCTTTGAAAGCAATTGATTCAATAAAAAAAATGTGTATTGCAGCTCGACAAAATATCAGGTAACCGAGATAAAAAAAATTGGCTAATTGTACCCTACTTAGAAATACACTTTATAATAGCCAAAGTCCAAGCAGGCAAAGCCGTGGGCAAAAGCTTATAACCGTAAATAATATGAAAAAATAACAGAAAACTATTTGCATTTCAATCGTTCTTAAAAATACGTTTGACTATTTACAACTGTGATAGAAAAATAAATATATAAAATAAAACAGAAACAAAAATGGAAACTCTACTTAACTTATATGCGGACGTATAGCGTAAGTATAGCTAGTATTAATAGTAATTTATGATAAGTTGCGGTTCTGTTACATCTCGAACACATGAGTAAACATGCGTAAATTAAAGTTTTAAATGACAATTAAATAAATTATCGTGTAGTCATGGCAGTGACGTGTTTATGCGAGAGATAAAACGGGTGATGCGCGTACGTCGCTCCTCTGGATTTTATCGTTAGTCAGCGAATTTGTTTTAACATACGGTAGCATATCTTCACATATTTATATCTTACTAAATGTTGTAAAATAAAGATATAAAAGAATTAAAACACATTTAGTAAGATTTAATAACATATATATAGGTTCATTACATATACCAAAAATTGCACTTCTACAAAAATAATCCTTCAAATCTTACTGATAGAGATATTAACGCCTTTAAACAAACCAAATATATATATATATGTATATTCTTCTTTATTTATATTAATATTACCAATATCTTATACTAATTTTGAAAACATTGATCGAATTAAAAAAAAAAACCCTTCGCAATGTTAAAAATATTGATCGAATTTTAAAAAAATCGATCTTTGTAGTTTTCAATTCAAAAAGGAAACCTGCTTAACATCTTATAATAAAATAGAATTTTCCTCTATACATAACTAACTACTTTAACATATTGTAGGACGTGGGAGAGTCAGGATTCGGCACGTGCAGGCCGACCCGACTGGAGTAATACCATGGCCTCATGGAAAACTGATTGTGAAGCAATGCTTGTGAGGAGGACTATTTTAGACGCCCCCGCCTCTCGGAACTCGTCACTTAAAATCAGTTGACCCTTTTGGTCGTTTGCCCAAAAAAACTGTTTAACAAAAGAAATTTGGCAGCAATAGCTTAAAAGTTATTCGTGTCGTTTTCCATGTTTTGAGAAGTCCATATAACAATGAGGCTTTTCAAAAGCGATCACATCGTATATTTCTATCTCACAACATACTAATCTGATGTTCAATCTATGAGCGTATATCCCTACCCTAGTTTCAATGTACTCAGCAAACTGAATCGCCCCGTGTGTCCGACACTGTGTAACCCAACGCCGAATCAACACGAGTAGTCAATAAAATAGCAGTTAAAATCAACACCACAGACTTTACACCGGACATAAACTGACGACACGAGGACCATTTTATTTCCACAGAAATACATACATTTTATTTATTTGTTTCCATTTAATGTGAGTTCTGTAATCAATGCACGGGAATGTGGTAGCCGGTAAATCTGAGATAGTGTGGAATGATACCCACTTATAATCTATTCCAATGGTAATTTTATGGTATATCTGGTGATTTGGAATTAATTATTACTAAAATTTATATTTACAGAAGCAGTGGATTAATAGTGATTAACATTTAAAGATTCTTTATCTGGTGAAATTTATTTAGCTTTCTCGACTTGGAATATAAAAATTTACTGTTGGTTTTAAATTAATTTAATGTATTTGTATTGTAGCTCTGTTTATTAAAGAGTAGAGTAATCAAGAATGTTTATAAGGTAAAAGCACAATCATATTAAGAGCATAGAAACAAAGAATCCTTTAACCTTACAAATATGTAATTCATGAAAAAAGTAACTATCCTTTATAAAAATTGATGTTTGAAATTTAAAAAAATATCTCACCACAATTTCACTGTGAGAACTATAAACTACAGTACCGGGTACGTTAAAGAGTTACAGATGTATTTTGCAGATTCTGTAGAATGCGATTAACATAACTGGAGTTACAAGAGGATCGCAGCGCAAATTTAAAATTTTCATTAGAGTTTCATTAGGGGTGTACAAGGGTCAGGAAGTATTTGATATTACTACTGGTACCTACTAAGAAACGTTTTGAATTGTGTTTATAAGGAATTAAAAGCCAACAAAGCACAACTGACCACTCCACCCGTGACCACAACCGAGGTGAGGTCTGCACAGTCATGCAAATTTCTTAATGACAAATATGTATGTATTATTCCAGTCGATAAAACTATAGGGTTCTTGTTATAAGTATTGTAAAGTCTTAATACTAACACATAAAAATAAAACAAGAAGAAAATGCCAGCGATGAACAAAAACAGGTTATTGACTTCGACACTTTATCATAGTTAAAATATTCACGATAAACGTACTTCAGCGTTTATTAACATTTGAAAGGAAGTAATTATTCGTCGCATACAAACATCACTTATATCCTGAACAAATGTTAATTTGACATTCAAACAAAGTGTTCACCCGTTCTATTCCTGTGGGAAAACTTGTTGACATAAAGAGTAGTCCACACTGTCGCCGTCTCGCGTCTCGTCTTGTATAATTTTCACATTCAATCAAACGTGAAGCCCACTTCTCGCTACGAGGTATATTCATAGTGCAGTCTGTTTGGTGTAATATCTGCCACTTGTGTACCTTGTCGGGAAATATATTGCAGTTTCTTGAGAATACTTTGATAAATGTAAAGGAATGGTTTGGTTTAAGAGGCAATTGTAACTGTTAAATTATAAATCGTACCGCAACCAAATGAGACATTTTCAATGTTTTCTGGAATTATTTTTGTGTCAGAAACAAAATTAATTCAACATTAAATGACTAGTTAATGCTAGCAGAGAGGCGACGAGATGATCACAGCGCTTTAAACAACGTATACACCTACACTAGAGGCATTATTTTTTTTTGGTATATGGGGACAACCGAGCAGACGGCTCACCTGATGGTAAGTGACAACTACACACCTGCAACATAGAGTGGTAAGTAAGATGGGTGAAAGAAGGGGTTATAGACTAGAGGGGAATACAATGCAAGTATCGTTGAATATCGATTATCTGTGAAGCCATGGTATTACTCCGATCGAGCCGGCTCTCCCACGGCCAGTCATGAGATTTTTTTTTCTTTTTTTTTAAAGAGTATTAGCAACGTGGGTCGCACATTACTAGTATTTTTGTTAACTCCCCCAGCTAAGCTAAATGCTTGTGTTAGGGTTGGGTTTACGACGGTAGTGTACTGGATGGGGTTTGAACCAGCAATCATCGACGACAAGTCCGATGCCTCAGCCATCACGGATGTAGTTATAGTCTAGTTTCAGATTATTATATAAAACTCGTACATATAAACATTTAGAAAACAAAATACTGAAATGATCGTATTTAAATTTGGAACTTATAACTTCGTAACCCGTATCTGTCAACGGACATCAAATTGGGGTAAACCTGTTGAGCGGTACCTTTTTGTGAATAGCACGCAGTTTGTGTTTTTGTAATATACCCGTAGATAAAATCACAACCAAAGAATGTATGTCAGTCATGTTTTTTAATAGGCCTAATTATATACCTAATTAGGTATTTTATTACTTTAACACTATAAATACCTATTAGTTGGTATATATCTTGTATAAGTTTGTCCTGCAGAAATTGCTATTTAGCGATAAGGTCGGCCTTTTTCAGATATTATTATTATATCTAATATTACTGTACAGTAAAGTTTATTCTTTGATTATTAAATACTATTACGAGTAAGTATATTTATAACTATGAATACGGTCTTAAACAGGAGATTAAGTTGCGCGAACATACATCGCGTACCTTACATTTATTTCTTTATTTATCCACGGCCAATAAGGCCTACATTCAAATAGTTCATTAGGCATAGAAGCGACATATGCAGCCCTTTATATGCAAAGCCCGTTGGTTTGGTTTATTTGACTCGCTGTTGATGAAAACGGTCCTGACATACGGATAGATAATTCGACGAATATGCTAACTGAATAAATAATCGACTGATGTTAGTTTGACGACAAAAAGCAACAACAGTATTGGTTAAAATTTGGTTATAGGAAGAAAGGAAAAGCAGACGGATAACGGAGGGGATATAAGTTGATCTATGGGCTTTTAAACTACAATAATATATGTATCTACTTCTAATTGAAATTGTATCTAGAATGTTAGTAGTAGGCAGTAGACATGTTGTTAGTTTTTAATACCCCGAGGACTTGAGTATCATGATCCAATTACGTGTGTCACTATGTTTTCAGTGCACAGATTTTAGATACAGTCATGATCACATTAACGTAATAAAAAGGCTGATAATGGTTAGCACCTTACTTTTAAATCTTTACTTATATTATAAATGCGATACTAACTCTATCTTTCTGTCTATTACATTTTCATGTCTAAACGGTTCAATCGATTTTGATTGAATTTAGTTTTGTATTTACCCTGGGAAAAACATAGGTTACTCTTTATCGATATAAAACGTGATTGAAGCCGGTGGCGAAAACTAAGTTACTATCCGCCGTAAGGTGAACGTGTGCTTACTTGTTACCTTAATTATATCTATCTCACTCTATGCTCATGGTTGACAGTATGTAAAGTCGAGATAAATGGATAGACAGTATGTAAAGTCGAGATAAGTAGATAGACAGTATGTAAAGTCGAGATAAATAGATAGACAGTATGTAAAGTCGAGATATACTTCTGGCACACCTAAATACTTAGGAGAAATACAAAATGACGTAGTATACTATTGGCGGTGTTATCGTAGTCTGCGATCTCTTACAGACAATAGTTGAAGGACTATACTACAGTAAACAAACAGCAAAGAAGGCATATGCATGTTTTTCTTTATATTATGTTACTCAAAATATTAGATAGATAAGTTAACCGAAGGAACACTGTGTGGTTTCCGTCAGTTCAAATCCGACATACCACTTAACTGTTAGCTCCAGTGAGGTGATGAAACGTGAGGGTTTACACACGCAGAAGAATACATAATGACTTATTGTAAATGTTAGAGCAACTACTGAATTTACCAAAATAGTTTTCTTTTTGGGGCGACAGTATGTATCATTAGATAAGCTGCAAAAGACTGCGTGATGTGATTGTATATGATTGTCTCGAAGGGGAAATGATTGCATGTAACTTGCACAATGCTTAACTCCGTTCTTTAAACACGTCGGACTATGTTAATGTTAAGCAATTTATGTGTGACCAACTGACCACACACGTGCTACTAATGTATACTAATACTTTTATTTGACTTGTCAATCACTGAGATATAATGCAATCGCTGCTTGTTAAATGTGTCAGCGATTGAGGTTCACTAGCAAAGATGAAGTTAATGCATATTATGGGTGCTCTTTACATACAAACATACATACGCTCAACCCTAAGCAGAGGTATATTAAATATCCACATTTTGCACATTAGAATTTGGTCCCATCAACGTAATAAAGGGCAAGCCTATAGCTGATACTACTGGGAGGAGATGGTGGTGCCTATTCTACTCCACTGTGAACCATGCGACCATTTAATGTTTTTGTTATTTTTTAAGTTAGGAAATAATATTTGAAAAAAAAAGGAAAAAAAGTGTCCTTAGAGTTTCTTGCTGGGACTTCTCCATAGGGCCTACGTATTGGAACAGACACCTAGCTTAACGACTGACTTAGTCTGACCGACTTCCTTTCTTGACAATTCAAAAATACAAAGACAAGTTGAAAATATTTGTGTTGTTCTCGTAAATAATTGTGTTGTACTGTAGTATACCACACCATCTCTATTGTGGGTGTAATGGATATTAGATTGGATATACATAGATCGGACTGTTGTCTATCAGACAGTATATGTAGGGTCATATAGTTTACGAATAAAGGCAAAAGGCTTGTCGATTATTACGTGAGTGGTACTAAATTATGGTTACCAAAAGGAGGTTGTTTGATACGCATCAACATCAGTTAGAGGGTGAATATAAGATTATATTTTTTACGATTATTTTGAGATATGTCTGCTCTTATTCAATTTGCTATTTTGTAGCCTTGAAACTATTAGACCAAGAATACTCTCTCAATTGGACTTAATTACATTTTTATTATCGTAGATACATACTGAGTTGAAAGTTGTAGATTAACTGTTAGATTTTTAACTCAAATATCAGAAAAAATTAAAACGTCATGCAATCTAAACCTGAATGTTAAAATATCTTAAAAACAGTTTGAACTAAGTAAGTTTATATGGCTACAATATTTTAAGCAATAGTAAGTATTTACACCTATGAGAGTTATACATAGTATTGAGTAAATGTCAAATCCGAAGGATAAAATATCTTGCGTTCTTTTGAGGAATAATATATATGATATAGTATATTATATATAGTTAAACGGTTTTAAGGAAAACTTAAACATAAAAGTTTAAACAATGGAAGCAGAGAGCAATAGAACAGAGGAATGTTACTCCTCTTGCAGTAGACGAATCATGGAAGCTGAAAGATGATCTTCCTTCTCCTCGAATTAATATTGGTATGAGGGCCATTGGTAGTTACTTCTTACAACTACTCGGAAGCCAAGGCAACAAAAATTGTCTTGGTAGGACTATAACCGGTAAAATCCAGGAGGTGTAGCCTCCTCGAGTTTAGTAAAACATGTCAAGTACTTCTCAAGACATTAAAATGCTCATGGTTGACAGTATGTAAAGTCGAGATAAGTAGATAGACAGTATGTAAAGTCGAGATAAATAGATAGACAGTATGTAAAGTCGAGATATACTTCTGGCACACCTAAATACAGGACACTTAGGAGAAATATATAAGGACTATAACCGGTAAAATCCAGGAGGTGTAGCCTCCTCGAGTTTAGTAAAACATGTCAAGTACTTCTCAAGACATTAAAATGCTCATGGTTGACAGTATGTAAAGTCGAGATAAGTAGATAGACAGTATGTAAAGTCGAGATAAATAGATAGACAGTATGTAAAGTCGAGATAAATAGATAGACAGTATGTAAAGTCGAGATATACTTCTGGCACACCTAAATACAGGACACTTAGGAGAAATATATAAGGACTATAACCGGTAAAATCCAGGAGGTCTAGCCTCCTCGAGTTTAGTAAAACATGTCAAGTACTTCTCAAGACATTAAAATGCTAATCTGATAATAAAATCTTAACATTTTTTTTTCGTACAAAAAATTTAATGTTTCACACAAAATAAAGATGATAACATAGCAATAAATTGTTAGAATCCTGACGGAACGGCGGACCAATGCCGTGACCATCGCAATAACTCTTTTTAATATTTATTGACGACATTATATCACTTGATATTCTGCGCACAACCAAATGTGGAGAGTTACTGGATAGCGTTGGTAGTCTGTAAGTGCCTGTTGTAACAGAGTAACTGCTGGTTTAGTGTTATTGACGCATCATGGAGATTAATATGTCCATTTGTAAGGATCGCTTATACTGTTAATGTGATTTGGTTTTTTTCCACAGTGGTCCTACTTGAAATAAACACAATTATTTAGGCACGAGTTCGTGATGTTTAGTATTTTGTAACATACAACTTCGTGTCGCTCAAGTGGTAGTGAGTCGTTGGTCGAGTGGCCTGTGATTTATATTACTAGTATTTATTTAACACACAGTTGTATAAAAACTAAAATATTATAGATTTGGCATTCCTTTTGGTAATTTTTAGGCTCAATTATAAACATAATGTTGAGAAGTTTGACTGCACGAATGGCGTAGCGGTTTAAGTGGTCACCTCACTGCCACCCCGAGTGTTGTGGGTTCAATCTCCGCACGGGACAACACTTTGGGTAATCCTCAAATTGTTGTTCTGAGTCTGGGTGTTCTTTGTGTCCGTTGTTTGAATGTTTGTAAAGTCCTCCGCGACACAGGAATTAATCCTAATGCGGGAGTTGTCTTTTTTTTAAAGAAGAAAAGAAGAAAGAAGAAGTTTGCATAGGGAGCGACTGATGTTAAATAAAATAGAAACTGCTGAAACTTAAATGAACTCTTGTCGGATGATTTTGAAGACAACGACTGCAACTGCTAAAGTACATACATACATATATATATATATATATATATATACATATATCTTCATAAATAGTTCCCTAAATTACCTAAATTCACTAAATTATCATGTTCTCTGCAAAGAGCCATATATCAATTTATGAGACACTTCTCTCAGTTTTCCTAAAAATAAATGCACTGAATGTAAAAGCACATAGGAATTGTTAATTGTCATTGTGACAATAGTAATAAAAACTTCACACACTCAATTCATTATACCTATTTATTGAGTAAGTAAGTGATATTAGTAGCGATATGCCATTTTGTATAAAAACGCATACGAGTAATACTAAAATACACACAAATTGTATACTTGTATAATATAAATTAATTGTTTATATTTATACAGAAGCAAATTGGGTTTTCTATTGCGTAGAAACCCAATTTACTTGTAAATAATACGTCGGCAATAAGCGTTCAGTGAACAGTCTATCACTCAAGCCTAGTGATGGGCAGCGACGTTAAAAATAATGTCGATAAATCGTACCGAAGATCAAAGCACGAACAAATCGGATGGGCGCGATGGCGGAGATGTACAAAACAGGTTGATGGATGCGGCAGTAAGGATTTTTTTAGAGAGCTAATACAGTTGTTATATAACTAAGCGAGAAGTATTGTTGTTACTAATGTAACTGTAGCATAGTATTAATGAAGGCGATAGAATGATAATGATTATGATAATAATGTTAAGTATAGTTTACGAAATAATTCATTTTGAATATTCAATCGCTAATGATTGACAATTACTTTTAACGGCTGTACGACAGATTTATTAAAAAAACTACAAAGGTGTCTATCTAACACAAAACGGATTTGTTTATGACTTAGTTGTATATGCTTAATGATATTTTTCCTTAATTGGAAATCTTCATAGTATGGAATTTATACAATGTAGCGGTCTTCTAGAGCAGTGTGGTTTTACCTCCTGGTGTACACGGCTAGGTTCAACTCACGAGTATCCAAAAATCTGTGATGATTTAAGTGTGTAATCTAATAATAATAAACCAATAGGATAATCTTATAATGGAGTATTTATAAAGTACTGGTCCCGAGTCCGGTCTAACACAGGTTGAAGTCATCACTAATATCAAAGAACTATCATCCACTTTCTTCTAACCTCCTTGCCTTTGCGTGATTTACTTAGAGCGAGCAGGCGCGCGGCACGGAGGTACGAGGAGGGGGGCGCACTCGACTAATAAAAAACACCCCGACGCCCTCGTGACTGATGCGACAATTAATTTAATCCCATTTCTCTACGTCTTTCAAGCCGTCAGGGCTGCCCTATTTTAAAAAGAAAACATTTCCTCGGAACTTTTGGTAGGCAGTATTTTTTTTCAGAGATAGATAGAAACGAAGAGAAAAAAATTAGGTAGTTTACTGTGCCTTAACAATAATACGTTGATTGTTATATATATTACTTCTACTAACAGGAATATAGAGATATGACGTGATTTTTTTTCTTTTCTTTTCTTTTCCTTTTTTATTCTTGATTCGACACACGACAAGTGAAACTGATATTTTGACGTTTTACGTCGCCCCTGAAAGTCATTTAAAAATTTTGTATTAAGTATTCAGCGTCAGCTTGTCAACACGTTTAAAAGTTTTCATCGCAGTGGTGACCCAAATCATATGGAACTGAAATATAACACATTTACCCAGAAATCTTGTACGAAAATAACAAATAATAGAGATCTTACGTAAGTGCCTGGACATTGTAATGTATCCGAGAGAGAATAGCGAGACCATCTACATTGTCATGTTACATTAGTATCATACGCTGACCTCGAATATCTAAAATAAAATATTACTTTCTTATTTATTCTTGATCACGGATAAAGTATAAGACGCTTTACAAGCAAATATAAATCAAGAAAACTTACTGTAACTTGCTGAATTATTAAGTTGTTCCGGCTTAAGAAGAGGGGAAGTAAAATGTCTTCAAAATTTTATTTTTTTGAGAACAATCATAATACATATTAGTAAGAGTAAATAAGATCATTCGAGTAAAATATATCTATAAAAAGTATAATGAAGGTCCGTTCATGTCTTGACATACGGATTTTGAAATTTACACAACCACAAGTCAATACAAAACTATTCAAGATTGTTTATTTCATTTCACATAATACCGTATTTAATTATACCAGTGGCATGGGGCAGTTTACATTAAAGCTAACGAGTCTATCCCCAATACCTGATACAGTTTGGTTTCCTTTCTTAGCCGACAGCTGTCACAGCATTTCAAATACTGAAATTACATAATAAGTACATAATTTATTTCATCTAAAAATATCATTTAAAGGAAATGAATGCAAAAGACAAGTAATGAGAATCTAGGAACAATATTTATTTCTATTCTTTTCAAAATGCAAATAAAAATAGAAGTGCAACGCTTGTGCAACTTTTCGATCGTCTACTTTGTCAGTCTGTCTGTCTGTCAGTTAAGAGGTCAGACGTCGCGACGACGGACTGATTCTATTACTTTTTTGAAGTGAAAAGGTGTTTGTAATATTTTTGTTTATATTTCTGTCAGGGATGTTAGAGATTGAGGTGTTAATATTTTGACGTAAACGGGTTAAAAAGAAAACGATAAAGATTAAACAATTTCGTAGATCATATTGAAGTTTGTTGTTGTAGTTTGTGCCTAATATATTCTTGTTTTGACAGTGAACTAACAAATTATAATTGAATAGAGATTGCGATAGCAAGACGATACAAATGAATAAAAAATACTGTATAGCAATACCTTTCTAGTTATTCGCATGGCTGGCACAGAACTTGGCATGGCACAGTCGCATGGCTCTTTTAGGAACATGAATCGGATAAGCATAACATAACAGACGTTATACTACCTTACTACTTAATACATTGGTAATTTTATATCACTTTTGTTTGGCGATTGTATATTATTGAATGTCAACCATTAGCAACAGATACATAATTTTAACTCTTGTTTTTTTTTAAACGAAGAAACATTAATAATATTTTTTTGTGATGAAGGTCCTAAAAATTATGTAAATGACATATTTTATTAAAAAAAAAAATATATAGTCTACCGTTTGGTGACAACCCTGTGAGGCGCTAGAAGCAGACATCAGCGGAGCAGGCGGCTATTAAACAAGACTAATTGAGCGATAAATTCACGAGACGAGAGGCCGATATAAAAACGAACGAGAAACGAGAAAAATCTTAGATGAAGGAATATTGAAAGAGGACCGCGCGAAATTGATTACTGTCAATTAGGGAAGAGTGTCTATAGCAGATGCTAACGTGATTGTGTTAGCCGTGGAGCTGATGGCGGGTTATTTGGTTGTTTACCCTCGTTACTCGAACTGTACCTACCGTGAGTTTTATGGCTCGGTTTTTGATTTTTCAGTTGTTTGTAGCACACATATATTTGACGGATGTTGGTTTCTTGTTGTGTGCTTAGTAGGTAAATGGATTAGTTTAAAAAACGAATGAAGGAACGTTAATTGTTATTTAATATTATTACTAAATACTCACATAAGTTTATATACTCAATTGGGTGATCATAGGCACCGGTTACAATTTACTACCATATAGGACCAACTCCCATTGGACATATGGTTTAAAAATAAATCACTGTATTCTTTTTACTATTAAATGAATGTTGTGGCTGACCAAACTATAAATGCTACCTACTGTTTCTATAACATTTAAAAACCCAAACTTCGTAAATTACTTTTTAAATTACAATTAATAAATATAGTGTTCTGTTTGACAATCTGATTTCAATTAATAAAAAACATTTAGACGAAATATCTTGGGACATATTTTACAGATTACTTGTCACAAAAATATTAAGAGGCAACCAAAATTTAAGAGACTACAACATCTAATTCCCTCGACACACATTAAAATATCCGCTGCAACCGTCTTATTACACGTGACGTTGACTTATTTCCATGAATAATAACACACTTTCATCTTCACAAAACGTATTATACGGATCATTATGTACAGACGTTGGCGAAGCCGCAACAATGGCTTTTCAACCTCATTTTTGAATGAACATGACTGATTGCTCGCTGCTTCGAACAAAAGCCGCTAACATAAACATTCTGCACGATAATTTGTCAGCGAGCTCAAATGAATAGCGTAACAACCTTTATTAATAACGTCCATTACGGTCTTTGTTGTGTAAAGAAAAACTAAAATTAAGTCAACACGGCAATGGATTGTGTGACTGACGATACGTACGCTAGTGTTTTGTTCGATGTATTTCATAGTGATGGGTCGCATGTGTCCGGGAGCAATGTCGATTAATAAAGTTTACAAGATGAAAGCCGTTGAGCTGTTAGTCGCGATGGGTTCCAGAAATAAAAAGCGGCTTTATACTTGGTTAGGGAAACTTACAGTGTAGTGTCACCACACGTACAAGAAATAATGTTTTAGAACAGAATGATTTTTTTTGTTTCGAATACTGATAGATTGTTGCAAAATAAAATGTCTTTATAAAAACAAAATAAACCTTAGGTATTTAAAATATTACTCCAATAAAAATAAATATGTACTTAACAACTTAATCTTCTTATTAATTTATATAATACACAACACATGTTTGGAAGTGTAGTTCAATATTTTAAGTTACAGGACAGTTGAACATAATCCATTAAATATAATAAAAATGCTACTGCAACAAAGTATATTTAAAATTTACAACAGCTATAACACTAAAGTAACTACAAACCTGTCGTCTGAAACAAAAAGAATTCTCCACTAACTGGTTGTCATCAACACAAGTATATCTAATACTCTTAAAACGCATTGTGTAGACAGTAATAATTGTCTCCCTACACGACTGCATGAAATATACTGCGTGCAACTAATAGGCGGGACGGGCGTTAAGGAGCGCATAAATTAGTCGATGTTGTGAAGTCTCGACGCACCGGCCATCTGTTTGTCGATATGTCACGGTACAACACTACGCATTTATATAGAGATGTTTATATCTCAAGTGGAATAATGTGACACATTTTTATGATTTCCTTTTTATTTTATATCCGCACCTGTTGTGTTGTCAGCCAATTTAAAATATTATCTACGTAGCTCCATATTTCATGTGTAAAGCAGGCGAATTAGTTGTAACGTGCCTTTATTCTTAGTAAAGAAATAAGTATGAGAGAATTATGAGTCAAATAAAGTTGTATATGAATATTATATATGTAGATATACTAAAATTTGCGTAGGTGCTGTCAATAAAAATTGTATATTATATATTTATTTAAAAAATGAAATAAAACGTTTTCTAAGCTTATTACAAATTTTCATGGTTATATTTTAATATTTAAAATGGCTTTCTGTTGTGTAACTTATATACAATATACATTAGTTGCAAATTATCAAAATTGAAAGTCAAATTCACATTACGCAGCTATCAATATGGTTTTGCTTGATGCCATCAGCACGTTTCTAAATAATCAATAAAAAACTGCCATTGATTGCCATGCTGAAATTGTTCTAAATTAACTTCGGTTGGTTAAGAGCCAATAAAAGAGAGAGAGGGAGATATGATGATATATTTGTAAAGACAAACACACAAGTATGTTAGTACTGGGCAATAAAAAAACCATCAAAACTGTTCCCAAATTAATTGAGAAGAGTTAGAACGAAGTTTTACATTTGTGACGTAAGTTTTGCTATAAAAATTTTAATGGGGTGTTAACAGCTCTCTATGATATCCGAGGCTTACGAGAAAGTATTATTTTTGATCTTTGAGCCCCATGCGACGATGTTTGAGACATTTGTTCGTGCCGTCAGTGCGTTAGTTTTTTTATACCTTAATTGCTCCATATATTTTAATGTCAGTTAGGTCGAGGTTAGACAACACATTGATGTTAGAGATAAAATAATTTTGGAAATACTTACGCTATGGAATAAGTGATTCTATTTATGTGTACTATAAAAAAAAGATATGATAGTTGTTCATAGCGAAACAAATTGCGTATGGTATTTATTGCATAATTTTTAACATATTTTTTTCCAAAATTGGTAAAGAAATGGTAGTGATTTTTTTAATTAGTTCATTCGCAACTTAAAGTTTTTAGATAAAGCTTTGATACATTTGCAAACATAAGTTAGGGTTACTTTAACGTATTGAATATTTCCAAAAAGTAATATAATAATAATTTCGATTTGTGTCGGCGTAAACAATAGTTTTTAACAGGTAAGTTGACATTCCTTGTGGGAGGCCTTTGTCCAACACTGGACGGCGATAGGCTGATAATTATGTTAACAATTTTATGACATAAGTTTAATAATTTTTTATAGGCACATTGAATCATATTCAATTAAATAATATACCCAAACATATCACACTAATAAGCAACATAATGTCTTTTAGTACCTACCTATAACATAGCCAAAAATTACATTTTACTTACGTTAGTAACGTGAGGCAGAGAGGTGTGTAAGTGAATAAACCAATTTACCCAACAGATGTTAATTAAATACGCCACCGGCTCTACGCCTTTTGATACTAGTGATTTAATTAAGGAAGTTACAGATATAGTTACTCGTGCTTAATAAATATATATTAACATCATTAATGTGATTATTGCAATCAGCAGAATGACATCTGAACATGTTGTTATAGTTATATTAAGATGATGTTTTCTTCCGTTCTTATTTATGATTAAATAAAGAGACGCATCTACATATTATATTCTGCTAGTTTTCTCTCTGACTAGGTTAGTCAAGCTTGAGCTGTGTCATCAAGCAATCATTCGTAAGGATAATTCTCTTGCAGTGTTGTCAAATGAATAAATAATTCATATACATTTTTTTAGTTTTCACCCCTTTCTTCAAGTAGGCCAGTACTTTTTTAGTGTTACCTTTAACATCGTTTGGATCATTGAAGTTGCTCCATATGATTTGATGTTATAGATACCTTATATCTCACGAGTACAACATAGCCTTTACCTACGTACACACTTTTCAGAGCCCGATGAGCATCTGAACTCATTGGGTCTAAAGAAGTCCACATGTTCAAAATTAAAATAAAATCCTGCCTAATATATTTTTGCAAAGACAAACGCAGGACTGGACACGAGCACGAAGAACCTATAGCCGATGAGGTCAAAAAGATCTCGAATGGAGTCCACGGACCAGAAAGCGTGGCGTAGGGCGTAGTCAACAAGGTAGACTGACGGCGTTACGACTGCAGTCCAACAGTGGATGCAGGCTGCTTCCAACCTGTCTTCTTGGAAGTTATTGAGAGAGGCCTATGTCTAGGTATGGCATGAATGATCGTGATGATACTTTTTTTAAGTTAAATTTCATGAGCAACAACCACCTGTAAATTATTTTACGACAAAAGGGACACCAATCTCACCAAATCACTTAGTCTTTTTGATTTTAATCTCTTCAAATTAACCCACGACAGAAAAGAAAATCAAATCACTAGAGTAGCCATTGTCCAATTATTATTGGAGGCTAACGAAATGTAATCTTTTACTGAGTCTAAAACATAACGATAATAGCCGTCGACTCTAAAAATCTTTCAGCGATAAAGAAGATAGTTTATATCTTATACAACTATATTTTAAAGGTTATAAATAAAGTCCTCTGCTTCTGGTAGTAACAACATGCGGAACAATTTGTTATTGTCAAGTAATTTAAGAAATTATAGCTAAAATATAATAAACAATTTGCTACATATTTTACAGTTTAAGATTGTTTATTTTGAACGTTAGAGCCGATATTTTATGTTTTCATTATGAGTTTTGCGTCGACATGTGGCCCTGGTTGTGATGTCTCATTTTATGTATAGCGTGTTGTCACTATATCTGTCAGTTTATGTACGCATATAATTTTGAGGATTTGCTGATATTTTTAACGCTTTAATCAGATAAATGTCTGGCGCATTAATCAGTAGCATCATTACTTTCTTTCTTATTAACAATATCAATAAAAATGTACTCTTTTTTTGGTAGTGGTAGAGCCATGCTTAGGCACGAATGCAGAAAACTGGTTGTGAAATAACGCTTGCGTTGCGTTTCCCCAAAATGAGTGAGGTTTCCTGAGGCCTAACTCCCTCTTTCCTAATCCCCGTCTCTTTTTTCCCTAAGCGCATCAATCTATCCCTCATCACCCTCAAAGGCGGGCAGCGCAGTTGCGACTCTTGAGTTGCAGGTGTCCATGGACGGCGGTTGGCACTTAGCATCAGGTGACCCGTCTATTCGTCTGTCCTCCTATAGTCCTCTAGTATAAAAACAGAGAAGTACTTAGTACTTTTTTTACTGTTGGTTAATTTTTGTGTTCGATACGTGATATTTTTAGTAATTAAATAAATCATAGTGTAGTTGTACTTATTTAAATAAAAACATAAATGCCTAATAAATAAATCTGTATAATATTAAAATATAAATAAATCAAAAAGAGTGGTACCCAAGGGGTGGGAAGAGAAGCCGTGGAAGACAGTGTATAAGATGGTAGGATGACATCAAATTGCCTGCTGGCCCTGGATGGAGATGGACAGCTCAGGATAGACCACAGTGGAAACTGTTGGAGAAGGCCTATGCTAAGAGGTACACTGAGATTAGAGACATTTTGACAAGTCGCCATTGCAATCAATCATGCACTGTTATTACTGTCTGTTAGATATTAAGAGTGCTGTCCGCCTTTTAGGGTAGGGCAAAGGGAGGAGAGGAAAGAAGGAAAGGGAAAGGGAGGAGGGGAAAGAGGGTTGGGCCCTCAGTTACCTCACTCACTCGGTCACACAATGCAAGCATTGTTTAACAACCGGTTTTCTCTGAGGCCGCGGTAATACTCCGGTCTCCCACGTTAAGACGCATTTTAATGTATTAAGGCGTCGGGATAATCCCATTTTACTCTACCGAAAACCACACTGCATTGGTTTATTAGAAAGTTATACTTCGAGTAAGTAGAATGGACACAAAAAGCGGATACTAATAATCGCTTAAGTCACAAGAGAAGATTTTGTTAGTTTTTAAAATAATTAAGTACGCACCTAAGAAAAAAAGCTCAATTTGCTATCAACTACGAGTATCAACTAAATGTATCTCTTCCCCGCAAGAGACTTACATTGATAAACTATACACAGATGCTACCTATAAGTAAGATAAAAATAAAAGAGCCACCTCCACAATTAGACCACAACAAATCACCGATCCATTAACAATGTGCTAGACAAGACAAACGGCTTGTCAGCAATGAGGTAACAATTATCCCGGGAAATAACATCCCGGGGTGTCCCGGGGGACTTCCCGCTCCAGATGAAACGATAGTCGCATTATTAGATTGATGAATAATGTCTTTTTGTTGAGTATTGAACTTGTGGATTTGAAGCATAGCGCAAAACTAAAACAAATGACTATCACTATCCATCACATCACTTCTGATTTCTAGTAAAAAAATATTTTTTTGTTTCTTTACTCAAAACAAGAGCTTTTTCTGTTTTAAAGATAAATTTGATTCGATTTACTTACATATAATATACTCCCAAAACGCCCATGTTATTCCCGAAGTCCTATGTGAGTCTCAATAACTTTTACAATTACAAAATGAACATCAAATATAACAAAGAAAGTGACATTAGTAAATGTAAACTTCATTAATGTTCAATATCAACGTCCATTGCCCATCAAAATGACACTGAACAGGCTCGCGTGTCGTCATTCAACAGTCGGCCTTGTCAGTTCAAATGAAACCGTGAACGCGAACAGCGCCCGTCATCCTCGGATCAACAAAAAATAATTAATGTCCCTAATGAATATGGGTACGGTCGGCAGCCTAAGTTGTAAGCAATGTAGAACATGTAAAAGCAATTAAGAATAAACTTGCTTGGTGGATTGTTCGTTGATATAGTTGTTGTCGGTAATTTGTATAAAAGCGTCAGGAAAACAGATGTTCGTTTGAATTAAGTAAAAGGGGCAAAAGAAAGGGGTTCACGAAGGCGTTCACTTGTTAGAAGTTTTTTAGGTAGCGAAGCTTTCTTTTGTTTACAAAGCACCGATGTGAAGCGTTTAATTCTGAAATATTGGGTTATAAAACAAACTAACTTTGAAACTAAACATTTCTTCTAAAGGTAAGCTGAGAAGTTTTAATATCAGACCACTACTTAAAGGCAGTTTTTCCACCCCTTATTTTTTTATGTCGTAGGGGGCAGATGGGCAGACAGGTTACCTGATGGTAAGTGACTACCGCCACCCGTGGACCTGTAACTTAGGAATTGCAAGTATGTTGCCGTTATTTGAGGTGGGTATCGTTTTTCTCTTAGTGGGTTTAAAGATTATATTCGTCCAAAAATACTGTAGATGACAATTTGTTCTAAAGATCTAGAAAAGCACACAGTGGTGCGAATTGTCAGTGATTGAATGATTTGTCGGCGGAATTGACGGCTGTGGAAGTCCTCTATATATGTACATATGGGTACTATAATACTTATTAAAACATCATCACTGCCTTATAGCTTTACAAAATAATAAATATTGGCAAACACCTTCTACAGATCTCTTCTATTTGAATATAATGTTTTCAGCTTGTCATACATTCTAATTTTGAAAACAAATTTCAGTCATTTTCGCATTTATATTTTTTCTGCGGCTCCTACCGCACTCCCCAGGGCAAGTTAAACTTTATTTATTCGCCTCATTTCCGCTCCTTGTGGATCTTACTTACCGATAGAGATAAATTAACCAACGATTCCTATGCTCTTGCTAATTAATGATCTTCTCATGTTTGTTGACTTTAGGTTCTACGACAATACTCTGTAAACATGTACACACGTTTATTCTATAAAGGCCAGGACGGACAGGAACACAGGACAGGAAGTGTAAATTGTGCCTGCACTGAGATGTTGGGTGTTGTGTTTCCTGCTAGAAATTCTACAGTATACTGCCAAGTTTTTTATAAATTTAATAATTATTTTCTCTACTGTCACTGTACATCTCGAACCTTAAACATTAATATTGTCTGTTTGTGTTGTGTTTACTCAGAACTACTGAACCCATATGGATAAAATTTGGAAATTATATAGACTACGTTCTAGTCTAGCACATGGCTACTTAATATAAATTTTTTGTCCCAAAAAATTCATTTTTCAAAATTTTCATGACAAAATGGCGGGTAAGAGCTATTATTAAATAAAGTAGGTACAATACAGTAAGTATCTACTGGATAAGACAATACATTTAGAACACGTGGATCATATTTATTTTAAGCTACAATATCTTATTCAATCAGTAATTTTGTGTCAGTCTCCTTTGCTCTGCTCCACATTATGAATAAAAAAATCAGGGCTGATTTTATGACACACTTTTAAGCATATACCCCAAACAAAAAAACACAAAAACACTTTTCATGTAACTCATAAAGCAGCTGATAACGCAGCGATCTACCTAATATTGCGTAAACACGCAAAAAATGCCGTAATACTACTCCATAGCGATTGTATCTGTGGCATTTTTTTGCACGTTTCCTCCATAAAATACACCATAAAATGGCACTGTAGGCTATACAATGTGTGCATTTAACATTTAATTTATTGTTTCCTATCTGTCCGGATGTGGCCACTTGTGTTTTCGAACTCATGTCGAGTTTATTTGCAAAAAAAAGCATTGGTTCAAAAGCTAAGTAAGTTATCTCTGAAGAGCGATAGGAACTACTGCTCTTCAAATATTGATTAAGATTAGATATAAGTATTTTGTGGTCGCCAATAATACCCACAGACTATAAAAAATGTTTTTGAAAAATGGTTGCCACGTTTTTCTATCAACAGAAGTATTTTTAAGTAAATTTTGCATCGTATAAGTATTAAATTTGTCTTCTTCTAAATCTATAAATTTGTACATGGGACACACTGAAAGTTTAGCACTTCTTTTTTCTGAAAAAATGATTAAAATGTAAAGGAGACTACTTCAAAAAACAATGAAAAGATGTTTACTCATAATTTATTTAATTAATAAGTTATGCAAAGCTTTCAGTGCGGCCTCCGTATAACTACATATTCAAAAACCTATAGAAACGAATAAAATAAACTGCCTGATTGACGGCAACAGGCTTGCCGTCTATTACGTTGGTGGGACTAAATTTTTTTTGGAAAATGCTTGTGTTTTATACACGTCTGCATACCCATTAGAGGATACAGGTGTTAGCATATGTAAGTATGTTTTAGTTTTGTTTGTAAGATTTAGCTAATTATGTAGTAAACATCTTTAGAGCCAGCGAAAAGGTGGCGAGGCGTTGCGAAGAGAAGGAAAATGCTAGTACGTAACAGGCCACTTATTTAATCGAGATATCACTTTTAAAATGTTTTTCTGAATTTCTTTCTTTCTTTTGTTACAGTTTACCCTGGTCAGGAAAATAATACCCATCAGGGTAAAAACAGCGACACAAAAAATAAAAGAGATTTCTCTTCCAACACATATTATTTATTTACAACATCCTGAACGAGCACCGTTTACTTAACCCTACAAAGCCGTTGTTGAACACGGGTTACATCGGCAAACTTGTCAAAACACAAGTTAACACCAAAATCGTCATTCTGATCCCTCTAACAAGCAGGACGGCCTGAACAAACATCCATTTGAAATATCGCGGGCTAACTACCGCACAAATTGAGCTTTTGTACGCAAAACTAACAATCCTAACTCAGTATGTATACACAAGAATGTCATGGTAAATTTAACCTTATTAACGAAATGAAATCTACCCTTTTAGTTGATATTTATTACTATCTTATTAGCTATTATTTAATATTATACTCCAAATACACAATATGCTCTTTCTCCTTATAATACATATTACAAGCATAGAGTAGACTGCCGAATCGATTGGGATGAAGTTCATTCATTTAGAAACTGAATATAATATTTATACGCAATATGCAGAGGTGTTATGTGTCTTAACACAAAGAGAGCATTAAGGGACCGATCTAGGTGATTATGTCTGGTTGGCAACAATTGAATTATGTTAAAAAATAGGGGTACTAGGGTAACAACAACAAAAACAAGTTCTATTGGCTAAAATTTGAAAGCGATGATAGAGCACTCTATGCAGTGCTCCCTGTACTTGGCTACGAGCTCACGAGTCGTGACCCGCAGAAGAAACAGCAAAAGCCGGAGGGTGAAAAACGACATCCGGGCCTCTATCATCGCTAGCCTGAAGGTGACGAATTATATACATATACATATGTTTAGTTGGAAGATATGAGACATGTCAGAATCCCAAAAAAAAAACAGACTAAAGACGAAAAAGCGCAACAAAACCATAGTTTAAAATTGTACTAATAATGCTAGACTGTAGCATATTATTCTCACACGCAGAATCAATAAATACAATATAATACCATAGATATTATCTCGGTCAGGCAATATTACACCTAATGTAGAACAAGTTTAGGGTCTTGAATATTCTTATGTTATATCAAACGGTTTGTAATCTTAAGGAAGCTGATATTCATCGCACATGAAACAATATTGTTTGTTTAGTGTTCAGCTCAGGGACTGAACTCGTAAATGTCGATAATCCTTTAATGGTTTCAAGGTGGTTTTAAAATGGCGACTGTCAGAGTTGATCTATGTATCCACAATGAAGGGAAACAGGAATAACAAAAGGATATAATAAATTTATTTCCGATATAATCCAGATCGATATTTGCTTGCGGATTGAAATAGAGCTAAAGTAGAAAACGACACGTTTATATTCAAAGCATTAAAAAAGGTTACTTAATGTTTTCTTGTTATAAGATAAATATAACAAGAAAACATTCCCCACTTCAAGTTTTCGACCATCTCCCGGAGTTTGGACACCCCGTTGTGCAGATGATAATATGGCCGCAAATCAGTTGTCACGTTTGAAAATTGAACGCAATATTTATTTGACAATTTGTCAGTAATTTGATATTTTGAGGTAAAACCGGCGCCAGAAACATTGTCAATATAACATATCAGACAAAAATCATATTTTTGTAGTTTTACTAGCTTACATTTGCATGTGGTTTTTATAAAATATAGTGGGTTGTTAAACTTTATATAAGCTTCGGTTTGAAATAACACGTGTAGATGGAGTCTGTTTTTGCAAAACTTGAAGATCTGTAGGCATATTTTATGGACGTAAAGATATAAAACCGGAATTAAACTTACTACATTTTGAGCAAGTAAGAAAATAATTTTCCTATCAACTACAGTTCGTAGCTCAATCTGCTCCCACATAACGGTGGAATCATGAACGTGTTAACGTGGGAGTGCCATGCTTCGGCACGTATGGGCCGGCTCAATTGGTATTACCACATCCTTACAGAAAACCGGCTATTAAACAATGCCTGCATTGTATGACCGACTGAGTGGGATTACTGGAGGCCCAATCCCTTTTCACTTCCCCACTTTTCCCTCCTCCCTTTCCCCTACCCTAAAAGTCGGACAGTTCTCTTGTGACCCTTGAGTTGTCAATGTTCATGGGCGGTAAGGGTTACTTACCATCGGGTGACCCGTCTGCTTGTTTATTCCCCTATACTATAAAAAACGAGCTTGTCAGTGTAAATAAAAAAATCTATTATATCTAGTTCGAAGAAACGAGGGCCTCCAAGTCAAGTGCTTACATTCCTCGACCCATGCGTATAAACAATATTTTTCGATTACCCTACCTTCTTACATTTCAATATATTTATTCCCAAAGTGTGCCGGTTGAAGGCAATGACTTATCCCCATCACGAAACTTACTGCTTACTATTAAATATGAGCGTTACTTAACATTTCGGAGAGACAGGCGTGAGTTTATGTATTTATATACCTATTTATATGTGCAAGTGCCCGGTCACGTTAAAAACAAGTTCACACGTTCAAGTGGGGCCTAGTATTGTCGCTGATGAGCTACATACCTTTATAAACATGTATTTACAATGTAGGTATTTTATGATTGTATTATATTTATTATTTGTATTTTTTGAGTTGTGTGTGAGAGATCTATGTAACTACTTATTTAGATTTATTTTCTGTGTCACCTGGCAGTTCTGAGTAGTTCTGCTAATGGTGGCTTATGTGTCGGAACGTTCACTCGCTTTATTGCCCAGCTGTGAGGAGGTGTCCGACTGTGCCGGGAGGGATACGGATGTCTTAATAAAGCTATTCCTGGATTCCTCTTATTTTAGGAGCAGTATGGCACACCGTGTGGTTTTAGTCCGTCCTATTCCAACACACTGTCCCACCGACAACCCCGCTGGGATAACGGCCCAAGGGGGTTTCCACACGTAAAAACAAATAAACAAGGTGGGTTCACGACCGTAGTCCATTGGTCAGGGTTCGAACTCGCAACCATTTGATCGCAAGTCCGACGCCTTAGCCATAACGCTACCGCCGTCTATGATTGGTTAAATTTAAAGCAATTATTTTTATTTGATTGATTTGATATTTCTATGTCTATCTAGACTCGGAGTCAAAGGAATAAGATGCAACCTACATTGTTATTAAAAATTTTTTTAACTTTTTTTTATGAAAGCATCTAAGAAAGTTTAAAGTTAAGTTAAGTCAGTTTCCAAATATATGTGATTCACAAACAGTTGACCTGAGTCTAGGTATTAATTGCATTCTTTATTTAGATAGTTTAAAAAAAATCCGCAAACACACATACATAACTATTGCGTATATTTAGGTAAAAGATATTTTTGTTCTATTTGGAAAAAACATGGGCCATAGCAAAATGTATACCTAAACGAGAAGTTATAAGTGAATTATGACAAGAACACCTCTTATTTTTTTTTACCTCAAAATTACGTTGTGTAACCTCATTTAAATTAGGTCACATTATGTTATGAAAAATTAAAAGAATTATATCTCAAAAATATAACACATAACATAAACGACAGTTGAAATAAAGTAACTCTAACTGTTTTATCAGAAACAAGATATGTAAAGCGGTATTGATTAAAATTGACCGCAGTATTTGCCTTCATAAAATATTAAATGGACGGTTACCGATAAAACTTTGAATTAACATGGACATAAGCAGATAGAAAATACGTATTTTATCTATCTGTAATCCTCCTTAAGTAGCTTGTTGTGTGTCATATCTATGAGTTTTATAAATATATACTTAATACTTGTGACACTGTATACTGTGATCATGAAGGTAGCTTTGTGCTTCAGAGCAGAATTATTTAATTTCCGTTAGTATACTTGTACCATCTGGCTGGGCATCCTACGTTACGTTCAATGACGTTTACCGAACCTCAGTCTCCACTCCAGATGGACGGCTGATGTAAAAAAAGCAGCTGGGATAGATAGGATGTGGAAGGTGAAATGGCGGGTGCTATGGCGCACATTAGGGGAGGCCGATGTCCAGTAGTGGGCTACAGTAGGCTAATTGCTTAAATGTTTTTGATTGTAATATAGGGGGACAGACGAACAAACGGGTCACCTGATGGTAAGTGACAACTGCCGTCCATTTACACCTTCAACTGAAGAGTTGTAAGTGCGCTGCCCGGCTTTGAGGGTGATAAGGGTTAGGGGGATAGGGGAAGGTTAAAGAAGAGAGGGGTTTGAGGAGAATGGAATAAAGAGAGGGAGATGAGGAGATGGGGGGTGAAGGGAGAGGAAAGAGGAGAGGGCTTGGGGGGAGTTGGGCCTCTGGAAACCTCACTCATTTCGAGGAAATACAACGCAAGAGTTACTTCACAACCGATTTTCTGTGAGGCCGTGGTATCGCATCAGTCAAGCCGGCCCATTCGTGCCTAAGCATGGCTCTACCACTAAAATATATAATAAAATGATTGATACTTGTACGATGTATTATTTTTTAATTTATCTAGTCTCTGATCTGAGAAGGAACACTAAACGAGCAGTTTTATACTTTCCTCTTCTTATAAAAATACCGAAATGTTGACAACTTTTTATTAAAATTGCGAAATCCCTTTTGTAAAATGATACGAATAACCTTTGTCTGGAACAGACATCAATTTATGAAAACTAATTGATCAGTTAGATATATTTTAAAGAATTTTGTATATAGAAGTGATCGTGATAGCCGAGAAGTTTTCTTTTGCCTCAGATTATAGTTAGTTCAATCCTCAGTCATACCCTTCGAGGTGTGTTATAAGTAAATAGTGTTATTACTATTTATACTGTTTATTATTGGCACATGGTACACATCTTGAGTAAAATCACTTGTACTGCGACATTTTCAAAGTTTTCTTATTATTTTGGAAGTTAATGCCGACTATATTAAAAACTGAACATTAAACTAACATCTAATTTAATACATTCGTTCTGCAGTTACTTCCAAAACACCTTTGAAATTGGCGTAAGGTAACACCGGTCAGGTGTATTAACTAAATATTCTGGAACAGTACCAATCTCAAGATGTGTAACTTATAACCTGTAGTCCTGGAGCACACTCAATAAGTAATTCTACAGATACATTATATTTTGCATATCTATTGACGTAATGTCTTTTGTTGTCAATTAAACAACTTTACTACCATTGAATGCAACAACAACAACATAAACTTGACGGACATATCAGTAACAAAACATACAGATCAAGCAAATAATAAATAATTTATGGGGCTGTACGATAGGCGGGCCTCGGCGACATGCTTACAAAGAATGAAAAATGATGTCTGCCATGGTCTGCGTTAGGATTAAACATTGTCAATGTACAGGCTGTGATCGTTCAAAGTGTGACTATTGTGTTAAAGGTCTAGTCATGTTTCTATAATGCAGTTGCTTTTGTGCTTAGATGAGAAGGCTTGTACCTCAGTCGTTCTATTATCTGATGTTGAATTATTTGTTTGAATATTAAGAGAACTAAACTAGATTGAATGAGATTCTGTTTAAGATTAAGGGCTTCTAACACAAATATTACTAATTATTAAGGCAAAATATTGTTTTTCCCTTGTGTAAGATGGTGTTAATGTTAACATTAATATCCTGCTATTTACTTGTCACGTCTTTTGCTCATTTGATATAAGATAGTACTTGCTCAAGAATAATGTTGTTTTTGTTTAATGTTGGACGGGGCATATCATTCCTTTTCAATAAACAAAAATGTTCCCAGAAACTCATGTTGGAGATTAAAGTATTGCCAAACAGCCCTTAACATAAATATTTCACTACCTTTATATTACAATTGGGCCAAAGATGGAAACCACTTTATGTATTCTTTCTATTTAATTTACTAATTTTCTTATTGCTCCAAAATATATTTTCTGAACTTCTGTCACAATTTTTGTATATTTGTACTACAAATGTTTTTCTTTTTTATCTATAATTATATTATCTTTTACTACAGTATATGCGACCGTGAGGCAACTGTGGGCTTCACCTGTATATAGCACAGGTTGAGTTGAGGCCTTTTGGATATACCTTTATAGTATGTAGATACTATTTGTCTGTAATATATGTGTATCTCTGTTGTACACAGGTTTTGATTTACTTTTATTTTTTTTACGTGTGTGTGTTTAGTAAATGTTTTTCGTTCTTTCTTTTACCCCTTAAAAAAGCCTCTAGTTAAAAAGTATAGCCACAATACTTCCTCAAGAAAACTTGACTATTTTGCCTAATAAGTAATAACTTTTTGCAATAATAGTCTTTGAATAACATCAAATTTCAATTACCATTTAATTTGCCTTCACAGTTCCGTACGAGCGCGAACTGCATAAATTATATTCCTTTTCCCATCCACGTGACATTTTTTTACATTTTCGTATGCAATATGTATGCGCACATTAATCACTGTGCATTGGTCGGGGCTGTCAATCAGGAGAGCCTGTCGCAAGAGTTGACAGGTGCGTGTCCGCTTTACGAAACCGACAGCTGCCAATGGAAGGTTTTTTGGTCAACATACAGCGCATGTTTAGTAATCTGTTGGTAGCGCAGTAATTTATGTCATTCATTTAAAATATGGGTTCTGTTGTATCCGGATTTTGTGACTTTGAGATTGGGACAAGAATATTCTTTTAGTAGATAAGCGGTAAACTACCAAAAGTTAAGTCAAAATCAATTATTATTAAAAGCCTTAACCAGGATTTATTTGACATAGATTTTTCTTTGAATTACGAAATATCCTCCTTTTTTGGAATTTTGGAAAAATATGGAATTGCTCATAACAGTAAACTCTAAAAAAAATGTGAGTGTAGTAACACTCACATTTTTTTTTTGGTACCTACGAAACCCTGTGGTCGCCTGTTTTACTTGAGAACACGTTTTCTTTGAACCGTGGTCTGTAATACATAAGTAACCACAGGGTTTCAATATCTTCACTTAAGAAAATTAAAGCCGTTTTACTATGTATGAACCTGAGTAACAGGGCTTCAGAGCATCCGCAACATTTTTTGGGTGAGATTCGTTATCTCAAAATCGTAAAGTGATATGCCGGATTTGAACCGTTCAAAACCATTTAGCCGGGGGCCTCCTAGAGAGAAAATCCTGTTAACCCAGCAAGCTGAACTAAGTATAGTGTACAGAGGGTTCTAACCCGATGTCTCGGACCCCAGATGCTGCGGGTGACCGACCGTGCGAAGATTTAAATATCGCGAAAATTCGAACAAGATTAATATTACAAACAAAAAATAGACGATTTGTAAATTTTCTCTTCTCTTTTTTTCTTTCTTTTCTCGATTAAGAAATGATTCCAATAGCAACATTTTCTTGACTATGAATGCCATCTGTATTTTAATTTATTTTTGGAGAATATTTAAATTGAACAAGAAATCCCATTGTACATGTAAGTCTATTTTTAGAAAACAACACTTCCTTTTTCTACTTTTGACGAAGATTTGTTACCATTACTTATGCAAAACTAGCCGTTATCCACGACTTGGTTCGTGAAATTAGAAATTAAATATTTAAATGCACAGTAACGCCATCTTTTGTGAGGAAAATGGTTATGGATATTCCCCGTGGATAATCACAATTTTCCTGGTTTTAGTGTTTTGTATCATGAGTTGTTTAAATTACAGTTATATTTTAAACGTATCTAGGAACGTTCTGGCATATTTTTGGGATTCAAATATTGTGTTGACTGATTGATGCTACAATTATTTCGACTCCGCCCTCTTAACACGAGTGCAGGTGTATCTAATCGTGAGAAGCTAAGAACTAGCTCGTTAATATGTGAAAAACAAATTGAATGACATTTATAGTCGTCTTAATGTCATGTTGAAATAGTGCTTACAATGTTCCTGACAGTTAATTTATTGCTTCACTATGTTGCGATGTATGTATTAAAATTGGTGTGAGGCACTGGCATAAATGTTAGAAATGCAATCTATATTTCAAACCACTTCTTTATTTAGTTACTTTTATCAGCGTTCTTTCCGATTGCCGTTCCAAAGTTGAAAAAAAAACAAACATATATTAGTTAGAATCTATTCGTTGTGGAGTAGAACAACTCCGTCTCTAACCGATGATTTCGTAGAGCCTTCCGCCGCTTCTGCCTTCCCCTTCGGGTATATCTCTCTTCTCTTCCTAATCATTTCTCTGTTGCTGAGGCGCGTGACTCCTCCCCAGCCTATTAGTGGTCCACATCCAACTGAGTCGGTGTAACCCGGTTGCTGTGGCAGCGCTGATCGGTAACTTCAGTAGTTCAGATATTTTGACGCCATATAATAATAATAATAATTTATTGATACAGAAAAGAGGTACAGTGCTTACATACATACATATTAAGACAAAAACATTATTTTATTAATAACTTAAGCGGCCGGGCTCTGGTACCCATAGTAAGATTCACGAGGTAGTAAGTCCCGGGTACCAATCCCTCTCACGGGTACAATTAATGACTACGTGTATGTACGCGTACTCGTGTGTGTGTATGTGCGTAATGTTATAGAATAGTAAGCCTCATCAATACCTCGGTTGTGTCGTAGTCCTGTTCAAGTAGCCAGTTCATTTCTTTACGTTATTTGGTTTTATATTCTCTTTTAGTAAGGTGATGAATCCGACAATGCTGGTTTAAGGTGTTGTAAAGATGTCCTGCGATAATACGAAAGTGTTTCTTGGCAAAGGCACTTCTGAAAGTGACTAGGACATAATTTATAAGATACATGAGACACACACAGAGCACATAGATTTTACGCACGGTGAGAACTTTGCATTCAAAGTTTAACAGACTGGTGGGATATCTAAAATGTTTGCTAATCATGACCTTTAAGACGGCTCGTTGAGCGCGTTCGAGCTGCAGTAAGACCGTCCTAACAACACCTCTCTAAACAGGTGTACAATATCCCACTATGGACTGGCAGAGTGAGTATTTTAAGTGTATCCTGTGTCGCCGAGTATCGTAAAAAACTACGATACTTTAAAAAAGACGCATATACAGCACAGCAGACACATGCCAGTTTAAATGGTTCTTTTGCGGTTATCAGTTCTCTTTACGGGACAATTACAGGAAATTCCGTATTGAGTTGACGATTGTGAGCTCTCAGTTAAATATTTCGGGATTAGAGAGTGTGCTAGAGGTTGGTGTAAAAGTGATGTACATTGTGTCTTTGACTTTGAGAGTCAGTAGATTATTCGAGAGCCAAGCCATAACCTTTTCTAAAGCGGACTCAGCAGAACCAGACCAATTAGAACAGTGAATAGGCATAGTAGTAATAATATACACAAAATTTAATAGAAGGGGAGAATAAGAAGAGGGAGAAGAGGTAAGCAGAGGCCAAAATAAAAACATTTTGACGATGTAATATTTACCTAAACAAGCCTATTACTGTAATTCAGTCACTTTTGGGAATAAAGTGCGCAATTTTTTAGAATTTTTTAAAAAGCACAAGCAGTGAGGGTCGCATACCCATAACTCAAACTGACTGATGCCGAGAAGTCTAAGTCGTCTATTACTTATTTTTATTTAAAAAAACACAAATCCCGCATTAGGATTAATTCCTGTATCGCAAAGGAATTTACATTTTTTTTTTATACGATAGGGGTAAACGAGCAGACAGGTGACCTGATAGTGACTACCGCCGCCCATGGACAACTTATAACCTTATAACGGAAGCCGTATTGTCGGTCATTGAGGAGCTGGTGGTCTTCTAAGTACCGGAGGAGCTGGCAGTCAACAATGGATTCCATTATCTTGGAGAACAAGGAGGTGATGGCTATGGGTCTGTAGTTGTATTAAATATTCAAACAATGGACGCAAAGAACACCCAGACTCAGAACAACAATTTGAGGAGGCAGCTTAGGGGCGAGCTGACCACTTAAACCGCTACGCCATCCATGCATTCAAATAAAGTTATTCTATAGAGTTACAACGTCGGTTGGATGAGACAGATCAATGTCTGTCATCTGTGTATCATGTCTGCATGCATGGCTTTGGGGTATATCCATTAGGATCTTCCACACTGTCCACAAAAAAAAAGAGTGTACCATACCTATAACTCGACCTGGCTCGTGCCGGGTGTCTACATTTCTATTTCTATTTTTTTCTTATTTAACAATAAATGGTATGAATAGGACAAAAAACTGTGTTACCCACATTAAGTTGTCCCGGGTTTGGGTGTTACTTGTGTCCTTTGCATGGATGTTTGTAAGTGTAAAGTTGAGTTGTCTTTACACTAAAATATGTTGTTAAATTATTTTAATATTGTTTTTTTTTTATAATTTACTTCAAAAGAGTCACGAGAGGGGAATAAAAATGATATTAAATAAATAGCCGGATTTAAAACTTTATAAAATTAAGTACTAGCATTTAGTCTGACTGACTGACAGTTTGACAGGACAGTAAGTGATATTGTTCGAAGTATCACAACAAGAAGCGCATCCTTTATAAAGACTTATAACAAACGATTTTTCAAAAATAAAACTCGCCAACTCCCGAAAGAGCATTGCCCAATAACTCAGAGTCACGAGTCACAGTGCGCCAGTAAATTTTTATTTCCACAAAAAAGGGAAACGGTTATGCCTGAGAGTGAATTTGGCGGGAACGAGCCGCTCCGGGCTAACTTCTCGTAAATTTCTCATAAACTTCAAACTGTTTTTTTTTTTAAAGTAAACTTCTCGTCTTTTGGTAACGAATTTCGTTTTAGAGGCAAATATTTTTTCTTATTGCAGTAAATTTGCAAATGGTACGAGCGATACTTATCATGTAGAATGTAGATTGCTGCCTATATAAGGCAGCATACATACATATTCTCACCGCATTATCACCCAAGGGGTTGGCAGAAGCGACATATTGCCGATTATTTTTTTTTCAAATTCACGTAAAAGGTGGCAGGCCAATTTTGACAGTTAGATTTAATATTTTTGAGTTTGTTGGCATGAAAGGGAAGGGATACTGCTGTAATATAATAGCTCAAGCAAGTCAGGGTTGCATACTAATAATTCGAACTGGCTGGTGGCGGGAAGTCTGAGTCCTGTAGCTAATATCAGTAAGGCTACTCTCACCATAAAAGGAGACCGTATATAAATATTTCAAGCCATACTTTAAGTGAACCTATCTATTCAATACGATATTTCAATTCGATTTCGATACTCACTCTGTTTGGATTTAGTTTTTAATATTTTGTGTGGCTTTTATTTGTTATTCATATCTATTGTGATAATTTAGTGTTGAAAATATTTTTGCAACTTTTATAACTTCTCAATGGTTTTTTCTCTGTCTTAACAAATATTTACAAAAATACGTTCGATTATTACGCTTAGCTTTAGATCTAAGATGTTTAGTAATTAAATAATTCCCGATGAAAGTATTTATAGTAAAAAGATATATCGACTTGAGCCCGTTCATAAATGCAACAAAGATCCTTTATTTATTTCCCTAATAAGACTAAAATCTTTATTGTCAAAGTCTTTCCATAATATTATATGTTATTAAATCGACCGAACTTATTACAGTCGTTACATAAAGCAACCCTAAACAATTACTGCTGCGCCGCAGCATAAAGCGGTAAGTGGGTATATTAATACCCGGCGCGGGAGGGTTAATACATGGTCGCATTAACATCCAGTATCAGAGGTATTAATAGAGTATCATCGAGATAGCTTCGCCTACCGCTTTTTATGGGTTAGAAGCGTAGTGATAAATTTTATGTATGTTAAATATTCGTTTTTTATCGGTCGTTATGGACGTGAGGAGTGTTAATTTTTGTTATGCTGCCGTTATTCTTTGGTTATAGGCAAGTAAGTGATATGCATTGTTTGCTGGCGGCGTTTCGCGTAAACTTTTACGTCTTATAACATTTTTATATGGTAATGCATGATATATTGTTTCTTAAGTTTAAAAAAAAAACTTTAAAGTCTTTAGTAGTATCCTTATTTTACTAAGCTATTATTCTCATATAAATAAAGAAATCCGTAGCCTCTGGTACCGACAATAGCTTTGTTGGATATAGCATAAGTTTGAGTGCTAGTAAAGGGTATTTTTTATTTCTATTGATATCAGTAAATGCTTACTGTGAAAGGAATCGTGTTGCCATTTTAATTAAGTTATGTCATTAAAATGTAAATTTATACTTATGTTATTATTAAATTGACCGTCTTATTCAAAAGCTTTTAATGGTGTAAAAGCAAGTTGAAAGGTTTAGTGTTTTTTAATTTATTTTTGTTTTAACACTTGTATCTGTATACACTGTATAAGGCGGCCTGGCGGGCTAGTGTTACTAGCTTATTTAAATAAACAGAAAAGAATAATAAAAGCAATCATATATAACTTTGTCCTACAAAAAATATTCGTTATAAAATCATCCGGTCACTTAAAAAAACGGTTCACGCAACACAACGGGAAATGATTCGACAGTTCCAAATTCAAATTTACAACACGACAAGCTTTTTTAATTGTCACTTACCACTTTTATGTAAATCCGCGGTGAGCGCCCACTGGGTGTCAGCACGGCTGACAGTCTGACACCGTTGACAACTGACAAGTGACAGCTCGCCGTTCGCCGGGCAATTTGCGACCGAGCGGCGGTAACGCAGGGTTATTATTTTACTCTTTTTTACTTGTCGCGGTCCTGTGTGTGCTCTGTCAGTTTGGTGTTAATTCCATTAGGTATTTTGTCCGTATTTGATGTTGACTGATAATGTTTTGAGCGGTTAGTGATGGCCAGTTTTCCGCAGGATTACTGTTCTGGTATTAAAAGAGCTAAAACTTAGGTATCATGCATACCACTTATTTGACATAAGTTGTAACAATTTTGTAAATAAATTACTTCTTTTTTCTGAAAAGGAGGAAACGAGCAGACGAGTCACGTGATGGTAAGTGAGTGTCACCGCCCATGGACACCTGCATCTCAGAAGTGACAAGTGCGTTGCCGGCCGTTGAGGTGGGAACACGCTCTTTTTTGTTGAAGGTTTTAAGTTGTACTTCGTCTTTGTCGTTTCAAATTAAACTTTTTATTTACTTTTTTTTTATGAAGTAGGTGGACAGACGAATGACGGGTCAGCGGGCATGGACACCACTCAAAAGTCGTAAGTGTGCCGCCTTTGAGTGATGAAGGGGGTGAAAGAGGAGAAGGGGTGTTGGGCCTTCAACATCTTCAGTACTCACTAGACAAAACATTGTAATCATTGCCTGACAGCCGGTTTTCTGTGAGGCCGTGGTAATACTTCAGTCGAGCCGGCCCATTCGTGCCTAAGCATGGCTCTCCTGCAGTAAAATTTGTTGTACGCAAAATACGTTAAAAAAAACAACATAAATGGTTTTTAAACATGAAAGTTTAATAATTACTGTCAAACGGGACACTGGATCTTCGAAAACGATACCAGAAGAGAGAAGGTGATCAACTAAAAAAAAAACAGCTTTCCACAAAAAAAGTACCATAAAAATTTTTCTTCACATATTCGCTTTAAGACACAACATATTTCTAAGTAGTCCTTTAAACTAACCCTCAACCATAAAAACTATAACTACAGTACAAGTGATTCCATCATTCAGTTTATCATTCGGAGATCTATATTTGCCCATACAAAATTCACTCGTCTCACAATACGAGTCCCTTCGACACAGAAGCTCTCCTATCTCCCAACGTCTTTCATATTTTGAATACTTACCCGTGTTATAAGAATTTACGTGACGCTTACTCTTGGCTAATGGGCCGCATAAAATCTTATGACCACTCAACTCTTATGTATTGACTTTTACAGCCGAACCATTACCCGGCGTATTTTAAGGGAGCAATTCGTGTTTGTGCGGCGCCTCTTATTTGAAGCGTTTCTTTTTTTGTATTTTTAGATGATTTCTTTTGCGTGTTGATGTTAAATGTCGTATATTTTAGGATTGCTTATAAAGTTAAATAATTAGTCTGCGGTGGTATACAATTATTTGGTTGATGTATCATTTATATTTGTTTGTTAGATTTTATGTAGATAACTAAATGGGGTTAACTGAAAGAAATGAAACCAACGGACACGGGACACAAGCGCAAGTGTATGTATGTATGTTTTGCGGGTAAACAGATTCATTAAATGTAAGTCGGGATCAGACAGCCGTATGTTAGATGTGTGGAGTTATCGTAGACCGTATTCCATTTGTCAACGTACAATTTTATCAAATGCTGAGTTCGCTGTCACAGTGGCCGAACCCCACGTGTGTTTACAGTGACAATAACAGTAAGTTAAACAAACGCCCTCATGCCATTCGTGACGACTGTTATGTTTGAATTGTATTATGTTATGGCGCACGTACCGCGGAGTGGAGACGTATTCCAACTAATGTACTCTATATTGATTTGGGACTCGAGAGAACGATCTCTTACTGTTTCTTGCTTGGATGTTTCTGTAACATGTTAATTTTTGCAACTCTCCGTAGTCGCATTTATATTCCTCATTTATTTATTCGGAATCAGCCCATTTTCTTTACATGAAATGTAACTCTGATCTGCTCAAGCTATTGCTTACACTCCTCCGACCTTACTTCTCCTCCTTCCTTTCTAATCTCCCTTTCCCTTTCAATATACTCTTTTTTTTTGCATTTAATAATGATAATAATAATAACAATAATTTGCCGATGAGGTGGTCGACATGTGGGATGTGAGTTCTGCAATCATTGTGCCGATAGTCATATCAGCTCATGGGTTGATTGCCAAGAGCCTCGACCAACATCTGCAGAGGCTCACGTTACACAGCTGGATTAAGGGCCTAATGATGAAGGCAGTCCTTCTTGATACGGCACGTATTGTGAGGAGGTTCCTGTCTCTGCAGCCCTAACCACCGGTAGCTTGGTCCCTGTACCCGATACCGGTGGGGCACTATTTTTTATATTTTTAAATATATTTTGTTTTTATTTTATATTTATAAATGTAATTTGTATGTTTATTAATATGAATAAAGAGAATAACAAAAATAATAAATACTCTATATTATACACCATAAAAAGAAAGGAATAAAACAAGTATACGTGGGACACTCAGAAAGTTTTGCGAAAATGAAAAAAGTGTTCTATAGGTAAATATTTTTTTATTAAATCTTTTCAAAATGCTCTCCACTAGCCTCTATACAAAGTTTCATGCATCTGAACCACTTTTCGAAACACTTTTTCCAGTCCGCAGCAGACACCTCGTTTACAGCCTGCTCGAACGCTGACAGCGCATCTTCCGGCGACGAAAATTGTATGGCTTTGAGCTGATTTTTAATTTTTTGGAATAAAAGTAAGTCACACGGTGCTAGGTTAGGCTGTAAGGAGGGTGACCCAGAAGTTTGACCCAGCGTGTTGTCCAAGAAGTCCCTCGTATTGAGAGCGGTATGCGCGGGCGCGGTGTCGTGGTGGAGCAGTAGTTGTGGTTGCTTGTTGCTCACAATAGAGACAACTTCTACTAAGCATTTGGTAGTATACCATTCGGCGATTAGGCTTCTTTGGTTCCGTAAAGGGATTGATACCAAGTAGCCAGTTAAATTGAAAAAGCTCGCGATCAAAATCTTCCCCCAGCTTCTAGATAGCTTCACTTTGGTAGGCGTTGATTCGTTTTGAAACACCCATACCGTCGACTCGCGGTTCGTTTCTGGATCGTATAAATCCAGAACTCATCACCTGTAATGATGTCGTAAACACGCCGAGACAAGCCTGCTTCAAATTTGTTTACCATATCACGGCACCATTCCACACGGGCCTGCTTCTGAGCATCGGTGAGGTTGTTCGGCACCCAGCGTGAAACTATCCTCCTGACGCGAAGATGCACGTGTAGAATCTAGTGAAAGCTTCCCGATCCAATCTCCTGATAAGTAATTCACCTATTGTCTTGGATTAAATTGTAACAGCCGTCAAAGGGCGACCACTTCTTTCTTTATCCCCCGAAGTAAGTCGACCATGTTTGAATTCGTTATACCTACGATGCACTTGAAATCGTAAAATATCATAGAGCGAAAATGTTCTCGGCGCAAATCCATTTTTCAGTGAGACACGATAATTTAATTAGCTCGCAAAAAAATTGGGTATTAATTTTTTAAATTGGAACGTACCTATTTTTACTTATAAATAATCATTATTTTTATAATAGTTTATAACTGGCCAGTCTCTCATAAAAAAAAAACTTTTTCGCAATACTTTCTGAGTGGCCTGGTATATAGTCAATCAATAAATACATAAAATGCGCAATGGGCGGCCTTATCGCTAACAGCAATTTCTTCTAGGTAATGGATGGATGGTGGATGGACACGAGTGTATTGGTTAATTTCGGTAGTGTTGGAGTAAAAAGATAAAGAAGATAATTGTAAAGCACAAATATATTCGTATTGATCAGATAATAATTGATATCAGCAGTCTCTCCGGCCCGGAAACCATTTCGCTGAATGAAACAGCGATAACTAATAACCATCTACTCCAACTTCAAGTACCTCGGCTCCTTCCTGTAAACTGATGGCTAAATAGACCGAAATGTACAGTGTCAAACAATACAGGTTGGTTGAATTGGCGACATATAACAGGAATGATATGATTTGTGATCCCAGTTTTCCTGTTAATTTTAAGGGACAAATGTACAAAAACAATATTAGACCTGCCTTTCTGCGCGGATCTGAATGTTGGTCCACCGAGAAAAAAGACGAGAGACGCCTGTATGTATACATTAGAGGGAGCCTAAAAGTAGCGTCATTGTATGAAAAGTTAAGGAGCAATGTGTGTTACTTAGAAGTAGTGACATTCCATTAAAAATGAATTGTGGCAATTCTGCAAAATCAATGCGAAAATTTGTATCAGTTGTTTAAAATCGTTTCTGGACTGCCCGCTAAGGCTGTTTGAACTTTTGTATGGTTAACCTGGAGACCATAGTTGATAATCCACTCACAAATGCGTCCCAAATCATTATTTCCAGTTGAGTAGGCTTCGTGGAAACTATTTTTTTTAGGATAATTTAAGTAAAGGAGACAAAACAACACTTCAATTTCCATATTCAATAAATATCCAGCTTTAGTTACGCAATAGTAAACAGTACCGATATCTTGACGTTTTAAATATTTAATATTTCGGATACCAAGACAGCATACAGTTGCTACGTCAGAGAAATATGATCAGTTCCATGAAAACAAACAATAAACAAAATGAATGTTTTTAAACTTACAGAGACTATCCTTAGCCTTAATCTAGATAGTTCTATAAAATATATTAATCTTACCACTGAATATTATTATTTCGAAAGTTTGGTTAAATTTTATTACTCAATCACGTGAACGGCTGAACGGATAAGGATAAAAACAGGAAACAAGAATATTACATAGGCTACTTTTACCTATAAAAAACGTACGTGTTCACGCAAATGAAGTCCAGTAATAACTACAAGCGTAAGGTTACGAAGTTACTATTATCTTATATAAATAAATTGGGCAAAATTCTCAAATGTCTACAAAACATCGACAGACCAAAGAAACTCAATATAATAAAAAATAAGTTCAATATATTTTTGTAAGTCAACAGGAAATAAAAACAAACAACTATTTCATTTGTTTACGATTGAAGGCTTATTAAATGATAAACACGTGTCGATGTAATGATAATGTGTTATTAATATTACACAAAACTCATTAACAAATCAACACACAACGTAAAACGCTACACAGAAAACAAATAAAATAAACAATAACAGTTAAATCTATTAGCGATAAATCATACGCTAGAACGCAAGGATTGAGTAATAAATATCAATGAGTTTAATGTTCGAATACACGCGATAACTGTCATTGCCGCCATGTTGGACGCCATCTTGATTTATAACATTTTATTGTGAACTGTCAATAGATACATGGAGGTAAGAAGGGACTGTTAATTGTTATTGGCATGATAGAATACGTTATTGAATAATGGAAGAAATTACTAAATAGATCACGTGTGTTATGTTGTTTGACCTCAAATTTGAATAAGCCTATTCTGTACTATAAAATTAAAAGGAATTATAAAAAAATATATACTTAACGAAATATTAAAAATTTGTTGATTGTTAATACTGTTGTCGATGAGACGGCGCGTGGGTTAGCTTTTGTGTATTGTAAGTTAATATCGAGAATGAAGTTAAATAATGAACTAGACAACAATAATTATCGAACACTTAGTCAAAGTGTGTTTCAAAACAGCGTGGTCAGTTATAGAAGTGTTATGTGTTGATTTAACTCGAAAACAATTGCTGGTGTGTAATATTTGGTGATTTTATTAAGTTAACTTTAAGATTTTAGTTTTCAGATTAGTTTTAAGATTTTATTTTTAGGCAGACATTAAAAAAAAAAATCAAATAAATACCTATAGTTTCATTGGTGTGGAACCCTTTCGCAAGAAATATTAGCTCTATAGAACAATTGTAAAGTTGCATTGACATATTATCTAAATTGTTGTTATTATGCTTAGTTATCTTGACTGCTAAGCCACAATTCTTGGGTTCGATTTTTAAACCGGACAAAATTTGTGTGATCCACAAACAGTGGTCCCGAGTCTAGGAGTTCTTTGTATCTGTTGTTTGAATGTTTGACGAGTCTCCCGCGACACATTAATCATTCATAATTCTGAAGTGACCTTTAAAAATATTACCCATAACAATGAATTTAGACAAAATCGTGTAAATACAATGTTGCGGTACTTATCTTATATCCTAGACTAGTAGTAGTATCGATATAATTCTGGCTGTTGTATCAATTTAATATTGCCTGGTAATATTCATATGTCATAGTATTTTTACACTTTTATGTTATAATTACTATAATTATTACTTACAACTACATGTACTAAATATTATTTTTAGATATTAGTAGCTGCGTGTTCCTATGAGTAATTGCGCAACATGTGAACAACTATTGAGCGATGTCGCAGTCAACAACAATTGAGACAATCGATATTCTATGGAGAATATGTTGTGTTTTAAACACTGTTTTATGAACATTATATTTCTGTGTTATTGGGTAAGGCATAACATTGTTTTGTAAGTATTTATAGTACTATAATAATATTGTGACTGTTTATTGAACCACTCCTTTTACCGTCTTAAGTATCTGTTAATGATTCAATTGTGCATTAATGATTCAATTGTGTAGAAGACAGTTCAATGTTATTTCATTCAAAGAATTCTGATAATTTCTAACTGATGATTGACACTCAACTACTGATCTCTTCTCACACTGAGGTATTGAAAAGGACAACGGGAACCTTTCATAAAAAAGAAAATACATAGAAATACAACGTTTGAATTCAATACGAAATGAATTAATCCGTGCAAAAAATGCGGTTAACGACACTCCACAGGTAATTTAAATTCTGACTAGTATTCATAATTATAGTAACCTGGTCAACGTTGATTTGTAATTTAAAAAAATGTATAGGGACCCGATAACACTTAGCGGTATGAAATATACTTTACGACTTATTCTCATACCTACTAAATATTCATAAAAATCTATTGAGCCGTTTCGGAGCAGTGCGTCTACAATCCCCGGACACGAGATTATTATATACATATGTATATAGATTTACACGATTAATGGTTGAATATGACTTGAACTGTACAGAAGCAAAATGTTAAAAAACTTTAAAGGTAATCATTGAAATAATTGTACAAGATATTGCTTGTTGTGAAAAGGCCGCTCGTTGTACATTGTATGTATAAAAATATTAGTTTTATTTATATGTATGTATATTTGGTGTACAATAAAGAGTAACACTAACTTACTTATATATCGGTTGTATTACAGATACACATAACTACATATTATATGCTAACTACAAACTTCAGAATATCGGTAATCCTAGATTGTCTGACTTTCTGTCTGTCTATTGAGCTATTTAATATCACTTGAGTGTCGACTGACTTGTTGATCTAATGGCTAGTGACCTTGGCTGCTGAGCCCAGTAGGGTTCCATTCCCAAACGGGACAAAAAAATGGATTTGAGTATATTCGGGAATTGTCTTTTAAAAAATATATCTAAACTTGACATTAGCAATGAAGGAAATATTTGAAAAAGAGTGTTCTAGTTTCTTACTTGTTCTTCGCCAAAGGATCAGAGTATTGGAACAGGCAACTAGCTTCATCACTAACTTAGTCTGACCGACTTCATCTCTTGACAATTCAAAAATAGCTATGATTGGTTCAGTTGAAGTAAACGATTTTGATTTAATTTCGATTGAAGTGATTAGCTGCCGTTTGTTTCTTTATCTTTGAAACTAAAGTATGTTTTCTAAACATAAGAATATTGTACTTTATGTATTGCGTTTCCAAAATTGAAGCTGTTTATCAATATTTTTAATTATTTTTTTTTATGCGAAGGGGGCAAACGAGCAGACGGGTCATCTGATGGTAAGTGACTACCGCCGCCCATGGACATCCGCAACTCAAGAGTCACAAGTTTTGACGCACTTCTTTTTGTTTGCGTACAGTATACTATTGAAGGTTCATTGTCCGTATAAAGACAACCTACTGAGATTAAAATTTAAAACAAAACTAGCGGCCTTGTGTTATGCGTACAATCGGGTAGATAACTATGCTTGAACTAAAGTATTTCAACAATTGGGTTAATAAGATTAATTTATATAGTTGACTGATCGTCCTGATTTACCATAACATAAATAAATATTTACATACACTGTATACCCTAATAGATTATAACTCTCACATTTTTCCAAGTAGAATTTGACACCACTTACATAATAGGAGAATTACTGTCTCATAGATAGTAGTAAGACCCCTTAGTCGCATCTTACGACACAACCGGGAAGAGATGGGATGGCCTGTTCTACCGTGAACCACACGGTTTATTTAAATGTTATAAATTTATTTTATAAACGTCAAATTAGCTTTAAATGGGTATTATTTGACAATATAAAGGCGGTACTCAAGACTAGGTGTTTCAAAGAAAAAAATAACCAATCTACCATTTTAAAATGACTGCAAACACGGAGGACTTTCTGTGTTTGACCGTTTACAATGGATTTCGCCAATTGTATACCGATATTTAAATATGTTTTTATTTTGTTTGAAAGAGTACAACTTCTCTCTCTCATTGTACCCCAGTCAGGATTTCAAGAAGAAAATCAATCGTGAAAATGAGAACGTGGGAAATCGTGGTAAAACCTCATGTTGCGGAGTTAGTTTCAGTACTTCTTAACGGTTAGGAGTTTCCAGTTAATTCTTTAAATTACATACATACGTTACTTACGAGTAGTAGGAGAGTCTTTAAATATGAAGTTTTATCTATCTAGGATTTATATTGTTTTTTAAATCAACTTTACGGGTTTTATGTGTGTTTGTCTAAAAACCTTGTCTTGTAAAATGTGTTTTTAAGGTATCATCAGAATTGATTCAAGAAATGTCTGGTTATCAAATGAGTAATTAATTACAATAATTCATTAAGTTGAGGTTATTATTGTCATTAATCATTTTTTTTATTGTGTGTTATGTTTTATATCATACTTTATTGTCCTGTCACCCTGCAATTACTAATTACACTGCCCTCATTATATGCGTGATTAACACAGCAATCTTCATTTCCGTGTCAATGTCAAACTGTCTTCTTAAATCATGATTAATTTTGTATTAATTAAACTGAAATCTTACAATTAAAACGTTATACATAGGGAATCGTCATATGCTGGAGGCGTTAATTCTCGCATTTGTGTGTAACGTACTGCGCGCGTGACGCAGAACGTTGGTTGCTGCCTCGCGATGAAACGGCTAGACGACCATAATGAAAATAATTATATGCAGAATACCGGTAAACGTTATGCAGTAAAGGTATATAAATATAACTAACAAATCCTTATAATTGCTCGAATGTTACATAGATTTAATAGCAAGTTACTAATCGTAAAAGTAATCCAAACACGTATCGAATTTGGAAACTTTCCAATTCATTTCATCAGCAATAAATTTAATTATATAGGGCATAACGAATTCCTCGTTGTTGAACTAGAACATAATGACTGAAGAATCCTTGCATATCTTTATGTTCATGCTGTAAATTGATGTGCGCTGAGAGCACAGATCTAGCATAACAATTAAAATTGCCTTACAAAGTGAAGCCAGTAGTACTTCCACAGTTAAAACGGGTGTTAAACAATGCTTGAATTGTGTGACGGAGCGAGTGAGGTTACCGGAGGCCCAACCTCCCTTTCCCTTCCCGTCTTTCCCCTCCCCTTTTGCCCACCCCCTCTTTCCCTTCCTTCCTTTACCCTATCCTAAAAGGCGGACAGCACTCTTGTGACTTCTGAGTTCAATTGTTCATGGGCGGTGGAAGTCACTTACCATCAGGTGACCGGTCTGTTCGTTTATCCCCTATTCTTTAAAAAAAAAAGAATATTAAAAAACGATATATATACGAAGTATATAAGAAATTGTATACGAAGGCCAGGAGTACTTGTTATATAATTTTAGCCATCTGCTGTTTGAGAACATTTGGGTTCTCCGCCGTGGCTTCTGCAAGCTACTGCAGTGTCAGTACCGTTTCCCCAACAGTGACTTGGGTTATTCCTTAAATATCCCTAGTTCTTCTGCCTACCCATTTCCTTTGAGAAATCTCCCTTACTTCTTTTAGCCCCGTCTTAAAATGACTACATTCCTAAAGAGGGTTGGCGTCATGCAGACGGCTAAACATAAAAAGAAACTAGCTAATGCACTTTTGCGATGTGCAGATTGCACTGACACTAATTAAATTTGGGACTAGGGAACGAAGTTGATTATGATAAAAATAATATGACATTGACCTCTAAGAGCTATTGAATAGATTTGCTTTAAACTAATAAATATTTAGTACTATTAATAATTACAAATTAAACTGCTAAGTTAATATTTCAAATAGACTTTCTTTTCCCATATGTGTACTGTTCATTTAATTGCACCGCACTTGCGACTCTTGAATTGCACGCAGGTGTCCATCGGCAACGGTAGCCGCTTCCCAACAGGTAACCCATCTGCTCGTTTGCCTTCTATCTGACAGAAAAAAATAGTTCTGGCATCCTTAATTTTAATAGCGTAAGAGATTATTGGTATCGAATTCCAGTAGGTATAGCGTTGAGTATACACGACTACAGAAGACGTTTGGTCGTCCATAATTCATATGTCCATAATACGTCCATTATATAACGCTCGAATGTTGTAATTAATGTACTTTTTATAACCTTAAACAACAGTTGTTCCTAATAGATTGACACATCAAAATACGGTAAATGTCATAAGACAGGCCCGGCCACTGACGGTGCGTGACAAGGCGGGCCATTCATCAACGTCGGAACATTATGAATGTCCTGTCAAATCATAATGAAAAATTTAATAGAAAAAGTTTGACAGTGTCAGCTCTTGGTGACAGTTTTAAATTTAATATTCAAGGAGTTTGTGGAAGGGTGGATTTTTTGACTTTTGAAGTTCTTACTGATTGCAATGTAGTGAACAGATGATGTTGGAATTGTAGACTGTTAGATTGATTGATGTAGACTTGATTGAAAAGGGGCATTGTCTGAAAATCGGCACATTCATTTCAGTTTCCGCGTTGCTTTATGATACACATTAGCAATTGATAATCACCTTTTTGTAAAGAAACTTGTAGGTATATGTACGAGAATATGTTGGAGAGAAGGTAAGCGACAAAACGGCTTAAACTCTTCCTATTCTGAGAATAGGACCACGACCAGCAATGGCATACATTAAATTAAATTAAATTACATGTCTTTTTTTCATAAAACTGCTCAAAAACTGTTTAAAACAGTTCTTTTTCAAAAAGTGTTTAAAATTATAGTTCAGTACACAAGGTGTCACCGCAACTATAGGTCGCTTTGTCAAGTGTAAAATTAATATTAAAAAGATAGTTAAATACCTGCCTATGTTGTTTATAAAAGCCCGTTACTAAATGGACGAGCCTTATGAGAAAAAATCGGGTAAATAAGCTCATGGCCACTCTTTTAACTCACCAGATAGATACTACAATGTATCGTGTAGAAAACATAGTATACAATACAACATTATTTTGTCGTGTGCCTGATAATAAGGCAAAAAGAAGTTAAAAAAGAAGAAGAGAGAAACATAAAGATAGAAAATGAGAAACATATTAGCTCACATTATCTTGCGTTGATTATCTGAAATAGCCTGTGAATTATTTTATCAACTTGAATTTTCTTGATTTTGTAAAAAAATTATGAGTTTATGTTGAAATAGCATTCTCCTTTTTTATCATCATCATTATGTTAATTAATGTATATGTTTCTTCTTATGGCAAGTTCACTGGAAATATGTAGAATATAAAAGTTTTTGATGTCGTGGTTTGTTAACATTAAATCATTAACTTTATTGAAATTAAGCTATTCATTTATTGAATATTTGTTTCAAGGCAACTTTGTAAAGGCTTACATCAGTCAAGGATACTCCCCTCTCAAGAAAGTCAGTAAATGAAATTTAAATGAATATGTGTAACCTTATAAAAATCTTTTTTTTTTGTACTCAGATGTGGACACCGACTTAGTGAATTCAGTGGAGGAAGTTGAAGAATTTTTCGTGAAAGAAAAACAAACGGTAATCTAGTAGTTGTCATTCCGCTCACACGTTTGAGGTCGAGGTTCAATCGCCGACCTCTTTGAAGATTGTCCGAGCAAACGGATATACTTCACATTTTTATTAGATAGACTAATCAGTATATAAGTTTTTTTATACCTTCATCCCGCTAAAGTCACAACGATTTTTATACGCGACATCTACATAATGGTCAGGTGCCACCATCCAAAGTGAGATAATTTTTTATAAGGAGTAGCAGGCACCTCCAAAAGCCAGAGGATGCCTAATTTAGAGATGAATAACGTGTAGTATCACCTCTGCGTATCCCTCCGGTGATTTCAGCATGAGTGTTTCTAAGTATGCGTAAAGAATATAATTGTCCGAACCGTACGAAACCCTCCGTACGAAATAAGACTAAATAAGGGTATTTATGTAGTCTTATTTCGTACGTACTCCGGCTTTATATATAAATAATCATTAAAAGACCCTGAGATGATGATAAAATCAAGTTGGTATACCTATATAAGATGTTTCTCGCAATAGTAGTAATTCATATGTAAATAACGATCGGCCCGATAGATCACATCAATCACACTACTGCGCAATTGTATTACTGCAGTAACATCAATAAATTGAAACGTATCAGATTTATTGGTGCATCGATCGATGCTGATGCTACTGTGCAAAGGTGAAGGAGAGAGTATATTGTGAGCTAAATTAAAATGTCGGTATCTTTAATAGTACATTCACTACAAGCTGTTGATGGTGATAATAAAATCAAGAATATAGATTAAAGATATTCTTTATGATATAGATATAATTCCTTGATTAGTAATTTCTTTTATCTATAAGACTACCACAAGGACTCCGCTCTGCCTGATGGAAAGCAATGAGTGAAGCGCAGGAGTGGAGGTCACCATCCTTATTGTTGCAAGTGTAGTTAATTTAGCATGGTGACGAACATTTTTTCGATGCTTTTTCACGCCCCGCTTAAAAGACCCAGAATCAAAGTGGGAGAGAAACACGTGCGCTGGTAGTGAATTCCATTCTTTAACAGTATTCTAAACTAGCTATAAGTATTTGTAAAATATATGCTATAGGGGGCAACTCAAGAGTCACAAGTGCTAGTGGTCGTATCGGTCTGGAAATACGGCCGGCGACAATTTGTTCAACAGGTTGGTTGTGCGAGGCAGAAAGCTTCTGGAGAAGCGCACAGTGGTGGAGTGCCAATCATCCAGGTGACGGGTATGGATATTTTTTCGATGGATAGGATCGATCGATCGATAGGACGATGGCGGAAACTTGTGGCCGGTATATGTCCAAACAATTCCTCTGAACACTCCCCGTGATACAAGCGATAGAGAATGCACAGCGAAGCTACATAGAGATGTAGCTTCGCTCTACATTCTGCTTCGGTAGAGACGCAGTGCCAAGGTATCAAGCCTTGTCATTTCTTGGTTACAGGCTCGGATCTCCCGAAGAGTTACACGTATGTAACTCCGACATCCTCAATATATTGCTTAGTGTAACATTTCATTATATTCCTTTTATTTACATTTCATTTCAATATATTCCATATTTTTTATTCTTTAATTCTTTAAAGTGTCCGGTTGATGGCGTGCTCCCTATTACGCTAGTGGGACTGAATTCTAATATGCAAAATGTGTACCTGGATCTAGCCCTATTGGGATGCAATCGTTAGCGTATGTAGTCTATTGTAAACAACAGCTTAGCTGCTTGAAACTTAACACACGAACGACGAACACGAAGGGTCCCGTACCATTATCTATCAAAACACCAAAATCATTTGTTGTATGGGAGCATCCATAAATATTTATTAAATTCTGTTTTTTAGTATTTGTTGTTTTAGCCGCAACAGAAATAGGTAATCTGTGAAATTGTCATTGTCATTCAATTTTAACTATCTAACTCTGTATGGTTCATGAGATACAGCCTGGTAGACAACTGAACTGCTAATGGTGTACTTAATATAAAAAAATGGATAACTAGCGGATACCCGACGTATGCTCCTGCACTATAAAAATAAATGTGCCTAATGCATTGTTTAGTGGTTTAAAACCATCCTCGCATTATTGCCTTTCTAATGAAACCGGTTTTGCGCACGTCGCGTCGGTTGGATGGTCTCAAAGTCTATAGCGGATATAAGTAGAAACTATTAGTGTGTTTTATTAACACGCATTAAAAAAAATTATACACAGTTTTCGAGCTTCTTAAACATACCCATGTTAATGGGCAAACATAATAAATAACACAATATGTATTAGTAATCATATAAATAATATCTCTTAAGTATCTAGTTTCTACAAAAATATGGACAGTTATTGTTGATTGTACTGATATGTATTAAGATAAGAACCGTATGTTAATCCAAGCGTGGAACAGGAAACCTAAACACATTACGTGTAAGATATTAAGGGCATATTATGGACTAGCTGTAACCTGCGACTTCGTCCGCGTGGTATTTAACAAAAAAGTTATTGTTCAGTTCGCAGTTTTCATTGGTTCTAATATTTTTTGTAAGGTCCTATTTTTTTTTCTAAAATAAAAGTAGCCTAAGTTACTCCTTGTTACATCAGCTATCTGCCAGCGAAAGTCCCGTCAAAATCGGTCCAGCCATTTTAGAGATTAGCCGGAACAAACAGACAGACAAAAATTTAGAAAAATGTTGTTTTGGTATATGTACCGTGTATACATCCATATGCACTTAGTAAAAAGCGGTTATTTTAATATTACAAACAGACACTCCAGTTTATTTGATTAGACAAGGTTTTCTGTTGACTATATAATTATGACTTATAAGACAGTATTTTTTAAAAGACAATATTTTTTTAAATGTTTATACTAATTTTTAGTAACATATCCTTTTTCTGGCTGGAAATAGTCCAAAACTGACTTTAAGTTTTCATGTTATATTGTTTTTGCATACACATGTACAAACATACACGCCTGTATCCCTTAGGAATAGGCAGAGGCGTATTTAGCGTTTTGCCGGCTATAAAATTATTCATAATTACATTATTCATACTTACATTGGCAAGTGTAAGTAATAGCACCAACAGTGGGTACTATGTGACTCAAACTGGCTGATACCGAAAAGCTCGAGTCCCCTAACAGCATTTTTATTTTTACTGTAAATATTTATCAAGCCTTTTGATTATTCCACGAAAATGTTAGACCGCACATTAATTGTTTTCCAAAACATTTTACGAGTTGATATCAAAAATACAGCGAAGTCGACGCCTGTACGAACGCAACAACAATAAAGTCACGTTTAATACAATTACCTACAAAATATATTAGTGTTTATTTTGTAAGCGCGAATGTTTGCTTCGGCTGTACCGGCGTGCGGTACAAGTTAAAGGGACAAGCGTGATAATTTAAACGTGAGTTTATGAGTATTTCCTCTATGTTAATAGGGCTGAAAAGGTTCGAATGTTTGACTTGGATAAAATGTTTGGTTTGACGAGACTCGAGTATAAGCGCTTATATATTTTTTTATAATTATACTTTAGGTCTTTGATTTTAATAACGAATAGAAAAACTTCCTTCCAGTGTACTTCTACGCTATTTCATAACATTATGTCTTTCACTTATGTCTCTATTCTAAAATTGTACAAAACTATTTTAAAAATATATTTTTTTATGCTTTCAACTATGATTATTTATCATATTTATATTATTGAGTAAATTCCAATAGCTAAAGGCAAATGCTGAAATTACAGGACCAAGGAGTGTTGTAAAGAAATGTGGTGATATGAAGCTATATGATTTGTTCAAATATTCAAATTAAGGAAGAAATTTAAGTGCTGTACTATAACGTTAAGCCAAGAGTGACGCTGGTATGAACCCGCAAAAGTTTCCTGTAGTTCTGATATATCACAAAGAAACCAGTCGGGATTGAGATTTTACTTGAAAGTTAAGCTTGAAATTATGTCATCAGTTATGAAGTTAACGTGCAGTATAAATTATAAATCGCTTCGGCTCTTCTTTTTCGGTCTGCAGCTTACACGGTGGCTATAAACGTACATCAATGATATTTACGGCAGTCATTCGACAGAGCGTGTAACACGGCGATTACTAAGAAACTAAACGTAAAAGTAACAGCGACGATTTGTGACCAACTTCCCCAAACAATTCTTTTTTTAGTAGACAAAATAACGTAATTTACCAACAAATAATACCTGTTTTGGTAGTTTGCGTTTTATATGGCCTTGAGTTTTGCGAAGTTGCAGGTGATATTAATGTTCTTTTATAGTAATAATTTTAGGTATCACTTAGTTCTTTGGTGACCAAAATTTAGTCCCGTTTACGTAATGGGCAAGCCGTATTCGTAGTATCCGATAGATAACACTCCGATCCATTACTGGCCTTTTACGACACCAACGGGAAGATATGGTGTGGCCCTATTTAAATTCACCGAGAGCTAACTTAGTAAACTGGCACTGTCTAATTATTAAAAAAAAAATTACAAAAAATACTTTTTTTTTCGTTTGGCATAGTAGAATCGGTTTAGGCCCAATACTAAGAAATATGAATACTACTACACGTCTAAGTCTGCTAGAAAATAAATAGTGCCACGTGACACTAAGTTAGCGTACAACAAACAACACGCCTGGTTACGCCTGAATGTAATGTCACTCTAATTTATTGGCGCTTGTTATACTAATGTTGTTAGCGCATTGCAGATCAACATATTTTGTTTTTGGTTTTGGGATGTTTCGTAACTTTAAAAATATTCTTCTAAAGCACAAGAACCATAGCATTAGAGTGGTACAGCCATGCTTAGATCCGAATGGGCCGGCTCGACCGATGCGATACTACGGCCTCACAGAGAACCGGTTGTGAAATAACGCTTGCGTTGCATTTCCCCGAAATGAGTGAGGTTTTCGGAGGCCCAACTCCCCCTCTTCTCTCCCCTCATCACCCCTATCCTCTTTCCCATCTCTCATACCTCTCTTCTTTCCCTTCCCCGCATCCCGCTATTCCTCATCACCCTCAAAGGCGGGCACGCTCTTACGACTCTTGCAGCTTGAGTTGCAGGCGTCCATGAACGGAGGTTGTCACTTACCTTCAGGTGACACGTCTGTTCGTCTGCCTCCGTCGTATAAAAAAAATACTTGTCGTGCTGATAATGTAAAAGTCATTTTTTTATCCCAAGGAATGCCAAATGCCATTAGAATAAGGCAGATACAATAGTACAACACTACAAAGCTAGAGTAATTAATACTTCAGTACTATATATAAAGGTCGCAAAGGCGAAACTAACTGAATAAAATTCAATCTGTTCTTGTTATTCTTAGCTATACTTGTTTTCACTGCTAACACATTAAACTATCTATTTAGTTATTTTTACAAGTTTTTTGAAATAGAAAGATAAAGAAAGACTTGTGGCTCGCAATGGAGTAGAATACGGCCACTCCATCTTTTCTTAAAGGTACTGTAAAAGGTACTTAGGTACCGGACTGTTTTCTATCAGACAGTGTATATAGTCATATAGTGGCCGGCAGAGAGCAATAGGCTTGCCCGATATCATGTAGGGGGGACTAAACTATGGTTAGCAAAATAAATACTTTCGGAGATATAGATAGGCGTGTATGTATTTATAAAAAGAGTAAACATAGCCCTAACAACAAACCAGATACATGACATCCATTCATTACTTTCTTCAAGGGTTAACCATGTAACTTAAATTCTAATATTACCCTATTACCAGACACAATTTTCACATTTAGCACCCCAAACTAAATACCCACGCGGACTTCGAGCCATTAGTTAGCTGTCACATCTGTCGACTGGCGGGTAGTGTCACAAAAACTACGCTTAGTCGCGACGATCGCAGACATGTTTACGGTCGCGTCGACAAAAATATCGCGAACGGCGATTGTCCGTCGATTGAGTTACGGCCGGCCCTGTTCTCGACTAATTTATTGTAGTGCTAACAGAAACCATGTCTGATAATGTTTCTTTGGTCGTCTTTACTAAAGGGTGAAATGAAGAAAACGCTTGATTTACTGTTTGTTGAAAGTTTATGATAACATCAGGATATCAACATTTCTTTTCTTTTTAGTTCCTGATATGACTCTGAAAAATGAATTATTGAATATAATGTCACTGGTATTTTTTGTTAACTTTTAGCTTTCAGCAACCATTACTTTTATCAGGTATTCAACAGATAAAGAAGATGCGGTTTATAATAGTCAAGAATTTAGATATATTTTCTGTACTATTGTTACAATAATTGTGTATAGGTTTTCTTTGCATATCTGTAGCAGTAAGCAATATATGTGTGAATATGACTAAGTTCTTATTTCCGAAATAATGTATGTAGTAGTATATAATGTCTATTTTTTAATTCTGAATGGAATTGATTATTATAATATAAACTAAATTAAAATATGCACAAACATGTATTTAGTAAGTTTTTATTATAAATTAGTAAATAGATAAAGCGTTATATTTTTAAGATTTTTTATATCTCGGCCATATGGTTCAAGGTAATGTAGAATTGGACCACCACATTTCCTTGGTGTCGTACAGGGGCTGAGGGATCGGACTGTTACCTATTAGACAGAATGTGTACAGTACAGTACAAGTGTGTATAACAAAAGTGTACGGTGTACGGCAATAGGCTTAACAAAATTACGTTAGTGCGACCAAATTCTATCTGGCAAAATGTGGTTGTGTAATACACCTCTGCCAACCTCTTAGCGAGACAGGTGTGAGATATTTTATATCTACACATATGAGTATAATAAAATTATTACAGGCCCATGTCTGTATATTATAGATATTTGAGAAAATCTAATAGGGGTTCGAGCTAAAGAAGCCCAAAGAACAGAAGAGAACTTTTAGAAATTTTATTTGCCTGTCAGTTTGTACATGCATCACACAAAAACGACTGCATGGAATTGAATTTAGTTTTAACAGATTTACTGTTAGAGGTCTAACTTAAAATATAGGCTGCATTGACGAAGTAGCGGGCAAAACCTATTTACATATAAAATTTAATGTTGATTCATTGAGAATGTTTAAATGAAAATCTTATAAACATTTAAAATATTTTTTATAATAATTTTACCTGTTCTAGTTATAAGCATATAAATGTTAGTTTTCTGGAAGCGAAGTTACATTTTCTCTATCGTAATAATTCTTACAATAAGTAAGGAGAACAAAATAAGTACGTAGAAAGATTTGCGTGTGCAGAAGATCAGAAGATTTCAATCAAGCAGCGAGTATCGACAGTCGCCGCTGCGCTGCCGCCGACACCCGTCACTTGTTACTGCACCTCTAACAAGCGCCGCCTGTTGCCTGGTGAGGATGCGGCTTTATTTTCTAATATTTATAAATCAAATGTTTAACACATTTTTTTTGTAAAGAAGTTTAATTAATATTTTTAAATAATAATGTTCCTGTTCAGAACGTATTATGATATGGATACCATAAATGTTTTATGACTTTTTTTTATTATAAAATGTTTAAATGAGTACATGGAATACCTGGTGTTAAGCTGTTAGCAGCGCCTTTTGTCACTCACCGTGAAACCAATATGGTGAGGTTTGTGTGCTGTGAACCCTGGTACAATCATGTACTTAAAGGAATTATTTATAGCGAACATATTCTATGCAGCAATACACTAATTTACAAAAGACTACGCCTGTCAGGTCTTAGTTGCAGTCCTAGATAGCTACAATTTAAATACCATTCTATTTTCATCTATTTTATAACATCTTTAGAGTCTTTGTAATTAATATATTTTTTTTTTTATACTATAGGGGGACAGACGAACAGACGGGTCACCTGATGGTAAGTGACACCGCCGTCCATGGACCCTTGCAACTCAAGTGCGCTGCCCGCCTTTGAGGGTGATGAGGGATAGGGAATTCAGGGAGTGGAAAGAAGAGAGGAGGGATGAGGAGATGGTAAAAAGGAGAATGGAGAAGAGGGGAGAGAAAAGGGGGGAGGGGGAATTGGGCCTCCGGAAACCTCACTCAATTCGGGGAAATGCAACGCAAGCGTTACTTCACAACCGGTTTTCTATGAGGCCGAGGTATCGCACCGGTCGAGCCGGCCCATTCGTGCCTAAGCATGGCTCTACCACTGTTAAAAATATTGTACGTTTTCTTTACCAAAAACCACTCGTAGGTACTTAACTAGAAAGGTTTTTTACAATAAAAGGAATTTTCAACAGCATATCGCCGTTCACTGCTGGACGAAGGCCATCCTTTAAGTGCAACAACTATCCTGGTCTTGATCAGCTCGTTTCCATTCATAAACCTATCATCCATCGCATATCCACCTAATTAGTATTATGTTGATTTTATTTCTACCTGTAAGTTTTCCTAAAATGTTAAAATAAATAAAATATAATAAGTATTAAAAACAAAATATTAAATTAAATAATAACAAAAAGCCATCTCCACTAAATTCCAACTTGGTAGATCGCTAAGACGCTTGTTACTCCAAGTTTGCATTCAGCCGGCTCACCCCCCGGATCAATGGACAATGCCGGTGATTTGTTGTGTGACACCTCCGTAATGGGATACCGTTTATATAACAAATATGACGGGCGCAGATATATTGGTGGCAATATTACTCTTGAATAAGATATATTACTATATATTTGTGCATGTAGATACACGATAATTTTTTCCAAAATTGGAACGTCTTGTCATTGTTTTAATTCCAAATGTTTGCATTAGTTTAATCTCAACAGTTTTTTTTTAATTGCCATGTATAGTTAGAACTACGCTTCAGATTTGTTTATTGTACACTACTAAATTATAGGTTAAGAACGAATTAATCTGTTGCCTGAACCTATTCAATACAATAAAATAAAAACACACAAACTATATTTAAGTTAAAATTCTGAGACTTAAATCGTATTGAAAAATATGAAACTATGTTTATGTCAGTTTCCAATCTTAGTTTTAAAATGTTACAATGCACTTTCTTAGATATTACTCAGTTGAATAGTTTGAATATATTCCTTAGCTAAACAAGAGATGTGCAATATTGTGAATAGAATGAACGAATGTTAGTTTTGAGCTCTACATATCAGTATGAGCTAACGTCTGCGTGTCATCACTGCGGAGGCTGTCACGAGGATACTGCACACCACACACTTGTGGAATGCGTGGGCGCACCAGCGCCACAACCTCGTGACGGTTTTAGGTGTAGGAAGCCTCTCGCTGGAGACCATGGTTCTAAGAAGTCCTGTTTGCTAAAGAGGTGGCGGAGAGGATACGGGGAGGACAAATACTCATCCGTTCTGCAAAACGGATTTACTCTCCGGCTTTCATGAGCGCTGGCCTGAGGGTAACGGGTAGGGCTGCCCGTTCCCTAGCAGAAGAAGGGCCTGAGACGGTGGTGGGATGTGTTCCACGCACGCCTCTCGTAACGCCACGCCTAACGTGTGGCTGCCCTAAATTATGATGACCCGTGGGGGTTTCCACACATAAAAAAATAATGAGCTGTTGTTAGTTGTAGTTTAGATACTGTTTTTTTTTTTTTTTTGTTTTATAATATCGTCATTTGTCGATATCAATGGCTCTGCCACTGTTAAAGTTACTAAATTATTATAACGTTGCATTACAATATCATACTATATTTCATTGTTTTTTATATTTTATATTAAATTAAATTAATAATTAATACGTTTCATAAGTTCTATTCTATTTAAAAAGACAACTCTCCCGCATTAGGAATAATTCCCGTGTTGTCACTCAATGGACACATAGAACACCTAGACTCGAGACAACTATTTGTAGATCCCTCAAATGTTTGTCCGGGAATCGAACCCGCGACCTTTGGTAAGCAGTCAGGGTCCCTAACCACTGGACCAACAGGCCCGTCAAAACTCTAGCAGACTTATTTATTGCAGAAGTAAGTTAAAATACTAACTTTATAAATAAATGTATATTCTATATCAACGAGCAATTGTTCCTACCATCAAAACATTTTTGGCAATGTTCGGTTTATTTTATTACTAGTGACAGATGCGGCGATACATACATTATAACTGTTAGTTGTACTTCCTGACTGTTTTGGCAAAGGATCAGAGTTTTTAGATCAGTATTAAAACAGATATAGTCTAAGTTAACATATTGAGTTAGTTTTTATTGTATATTTTAGTTTGTTGCATTTTATTAATATTTAGTCACCACATGGACGTGGTGTTACGGTCCTGCAACAGGAAGTTAAACTACTCCAATCAAGCTAGGTGATAATATCTAACGTGGCCGCGGCACGTTAGATATTATATTCCTCCGAAATCTTTTCAAGCACGATGAAGCACAACACCACAGTTATTTACAGAGAATTGCTGTTCGAATATTAGCTATTCTACCGAATATATATGTATATATATATATATATATATATATATAGACATATGTATATAGATAGATAGATAGAGATATTCTCTTTATTGTACACGTGAGGTATCAAACAAAGTACATAATAATAGGTGAGTACAGATGAAGTAATAAAAATAAGAAAATAAATTAAATAAAAGAAGCTTGTCTTTATGTGTGTGAGAGGCGAAAAGGGAACGGGAGAGAGTTCTTTTCCGTCGCGCACGAGACGCACAACGCGCCGGAGAGTGAAAATGGCCTGCGACCTTCATGAGAGCTGGCCTGAATGGGACGGACTGGGCTATCTATTGCCCTAGCAGGAGCAGGCCCGAGACGCCAGCCCGACGTGTTCCTCGCACACCTGTCTAAATATGAGGTGGGGCGGGACCCGCAAACACCATATTGGAGTCGCTTTGCTCAAAAGGGGGTTGGTCCCCGGCCATAAGACGCGATGACGGAACACTGTGTGGTTTTAGTCGGTTCGAGTCCCGACATACCACCTTACCCCATTAGCCCCGGTAAGGGGATGACCCGTGGGTTTCCACACAAGAAAAAATATGTTTATGTGTATAACCATGGATAGACAAACTACCGACGTTAACTAATACACTCCTCATCCCAAGGTTTCCATGAAGAAATTGGTGTTAGCTATGAGCACATTATGCATTGCGTGTATATTTTATATGTAGGACCAAAGAGATGCCAAATAACTTTTTTTTTCTCAGGATATATGGCGACTTTTATAGTCACTTGACTGTGTTTAGTTATCATGGCGGGCCGCACTCAACATGCAATATTTTAAATTGCAGCGAGACGGTCGGTCGCTTGATAACTGACCTTACTGCGAGTGAGTGTGTAAATTTGATACATTTTATTGAGTGGTAATAAAGATTAGTGTACTAGACAATAACGTGAGGTGATTTTTAACCCCACCTACCCTATCCTGATATCAGACCAACATTCTGATGAAAGCGAGAATGAAGATCTTGAGCATCACTCGACATCAAAGGTGGAATGACTGACGGATATACATATATTTATATTTATTAGTTACAAACTACATATAGGTATTTAGCCGCAGAAGTGTATATGTATCAGTATGTATTTTATTATGTTATCAAGGAATGTTGATATTTTTTTAATTTATCGAAATATTTGCATCCATTACTTTTTATCGTTATGCTAATTTGTAGAAACGTCGACAAGGCTATAATACAAAGAAATTTAAAATACGTACATAATGTCAAATAAAAATAAGTATTTTTTTTTAAGTTAAACGGTTTTATTGAAAATAAAGAATAATTTGATGTCGACAATGTACTAAAAGCTTAAAAATAATTCGGTGGATCCTACAATACTCATCAATCTATGGCATTAATCAGACAATTTTATTTATTTTTTAAGATTTTATTTTTTATTTTTGTTCATTTACTGTTAATCGAGTATCCACTGTGCAGCTTCGACTTGCGCTTTCATTTAATATCCATCTCCCATATTGAAACATAAAAATCGGGCATTTCATTTTAAATTTGTCAAAGCATATTACAGTATTCTATTACTAAAGCTCTTTCATTTGAAACCCATATTGAAGAGGTAGTGAAAAAAAAAAAAACTTCTGCCATTTTGTTGGCGGCCATATTGGATTTCAGTTTTTTATAGTGTAATGTATTCTATTAGTCAAGATCTATTGTTTGATACCCATATTAAAAGGGTTGTGAAAAGAAAAATAAACCTGCCATTTATTGGCGGCCATATTGGATTTACTATGTTAACGGATTTATTAAATTATATCGTCATCAGAACTAAAGGAAAGTATTTAATTTCAGATCAATCCGTCAACAAGAATGGGGACAAGTTTCAATAATTACATTTGACTCAAATAAATAAATAAACAAACAGGGTAAACTAAATAAAACTGTCTAAAAAGACAACAAATTTACAAACTTCGTTGTAACTTGCCATATATAAGTGATCTAAATTATGACTTAGCTTCGTTTATGAAGGGTAGCCATAAAAATACAATATTTCAGGGTAACTTCTTTCCGCCCAGCGACTTCGGACAAGTTCACTCCTACATATATTGCTGGAGATTGCAGGACCTAGGGATTAGTTCCTCTAATTTTCTTGTTAATATCTGGAAAATCTAAAGAGATTCGAAATGTTGCTCTTGTTGGTATCCTTCTCAGATAAGGACTCTGGGATAAGGACTCCAAATGTTGCAATTTCGAGTTGTTATCAATCACTGTATTGGAGGAAAATAAAATTGTCAAGAGGGATACAATGTTTTATTCCTGAAATCAAAGCTCTTGTTATCGGATGCAAAATTTAAGCACCAACTTATGCCAGTGGATCAACAACAACATGCAGTCATATGAACAATATATAGCTTGAAGTACATCTTTCTCCCGATGTTCATAAGTCAAGTGGGTTTGATAGAATCTCTCCCATCGTGCTGAAGACGTGTGCTTCAGAGTTGGCACCGGTTTTATCACGCCTTTATCGGCTTTTGAGAGCTTCTAAGGAAAATACGCTTCCGACACTTTTGAGATAAATATACCAAGTGGGAAATACCATCAAACACAGTAACTGATTAAATAAGTAATTTAATAAATTAAATACATTAGTTTTATTTCCAGTTTGGTATCTTCAAAAAAATCTTCTGCTGAAAAAAATGAAACGTTATTCTTAAAAAAACGTCTCACTTAATAAGTAACAAAAAATAAAACGCATTGATGTCCTCCACATACAGAATGATCGGTTTATTTCAATGAGATGATTTGTGTTTTTTTTTTTAAAAGACAACTCCCGCACTAGGATTAATTCCTGTGTTGCGGGGGACTTTACAAACATTCAAGCAACGGACACAAAGAACACCCAGACTCAGAACAACAATTTGAAGATTACACAAAGTGTTGTCCCGTGCGGGTATCGAACCCACAACACTCGGCGTGGCAGCGTAGTGGCGAGGTGACCACTTAAACTGCTACGCCATCCGTGCAGTCAACATTTGATATTTAATTCTTCCAATTTCCAGAATTCAAATGAGTTATTGTTCGTTCTTTCAAATGGTTAAGTTCTTTTTTATACTTCCGTTAAATAAAACATAGTCAGCTTTCTTGCGGTTGTTACTGTTGAACAGGAATTTTTTTTTATTGTTTCTGCCACTTAGCTTTGCGGTAAATCTTGTATGTCAACCAAAAACAAAAGTTGTACTGATTACAGTACCTCAAATGCAGATAGTGGACAATATCAAATTATAGTCACCATGTAATTTATTCGTACGATAGGTTTCCCAGGCACAAATTAACAACTGTGGCACAAATTAACAACTATGGCACAAATTAACAACAGCAGTACAAATTAACAACTATGGCACAAATCTATATCACTGATTCTTAAAGTAACTAACAAAAAAAATCTTATCTACTCAAAACTGATGTATAATACTAACCCAAGCTTCAATTACAATATTAGCTAAAGTTAGTGGCCCTTCATTGTAGCTGTTAAATTATGTTTATTTTGACCGCCTTTGAGAAGTGATAATAACAACCACTAATGAGCACACCTGTAAAGACTATTTAAACAGCTTGAATTTGACCTAATTCAAAATTTTATTGAATTTTTTTAATGTTGATATTTCAATTTTGTTTTATACGTATCCTGTAACTTTTTTGATAAAAGTGCATACACGACAGGCACTATATTTATACACAGTTTCGTCGCTTCAGTCAGTGTATACATTTGTTAAAATAGCGGTATTCTTTTGAATTTTCCGTCACGTCCTTATTACCTCGTGCTTTATATTTTTGAGGCACCGTCGTGTAAAAATTGTAGGATACAGGAAAATTTAGTTGTCTCCTGCGCTATCTGAACGTTATAAATGTCTATCGAGAATTTCCAATACTTAAACGTCTCTAATTTTTTTTGAATTGGTCGGAATCAGGAAAAAACATGATAGACTACATTAATCAACTATTTTCAGCCAGTATATAATTACTATTTACGAGTGGTAGAGCCATGCTTAGGCTTGACCAGTGCGGCCTCACACAAAATCGGTTGTGAAGTAACGTTTGTGTTGCATTTCCCCGAAATGAGTGAGGGTTCCGGACGTTCAAGTTTCTTTTCCCCTCATCCCCCCTCTTCTCTTATCCATCTCTCAATCCCCCCTAATTCTTTCCCCCTCTTAGCATCCTACCAGTTACAGAGAGTTGCAGGTGTCCATGGACATCCAGTGGCATCTTTCATTTTAGCTACTGTGCTCACAACTTACGATTCCTAAAATGCACATGTCCATGGGCGGCGGTAGACCCGTCTGCTTGTATCTTGTAAAAAAGATCGAATTCCATGTAAGCGTATAAGCCAAAATCTTGTTTCTTTCATTTAATGTATAAGCTTGACTTATTTAAATAAAAACCTTTATGCTCATATATTTCTAACACGCACATTGAATTATGAATTTAGAGTTGCGTGTTCAGAGATCAAATTGAAACCGCCTTTGGCGTGACTGCTGCTAAAATACATAAAATGTTAACGAGGCAGTCATAATATGATAAATTACATAGCATATAAGATATCCACAAAATTGCCACATTTAACTTAGTCATTGTAACTTTATGACTCTGAGTAATCGTTCATTTCCTGTACTTAACGTAAATTAATATGTTCGAGATACGATTAACGAGCAGTTGCTTCGGTAAACGTATTTTTATTGCAAGTGTTATATACTTTCGTATCTATATTTTTAAGTATATAGTTAATTGTCTTTATTTGTAAAGTAAGTATTCTGTAATGTAACACGCTACATGTTGAATTTAAATTGTTTTAAAGTACTAGATTAAGACTAGGGCTTCAAGAAATGGGATTTGACATTGATAAATTACTTTTTTTGTTAAAGAAAGTATTACTGAATACACACATATTGTAAATAAATTAAGGCTGAACAGAGATCGCAATTAGATACAATTATCCGTTCGCTCCTCACGCAGTAGTTAGAGATTTAAACAATCGACCTTTCTGGCTTAACAGACAGGATCACTAACCAATAGACCAACAAGCTTAAGCAAGCCGTTATGAATAAAATTTAGTCTAGTTAGGTTTTGTTCTAATCCTATAAACATCGCTATATGCATACAACAGGAAACGCCGCCAACCTCGGTGCCTTTGGTATGGGGGACGAATTTTTAATTGCATAGAATTTAAAATATATTCATATATATTTAGATATTTATAGATAATTAATATTCTAAATTCGATTATTATAGTTTATAATAGCATTGTGCACATTATTGATATATATATGTATATATATATATATTTCTAAATGTACTTGTTTTCGCAACTTAACAGTTTTAACAGTGGCAGAGCCATGTTTAGGCACGAATGGGCCAGCTCGACCACGGCCTCACAGATAACCGGATGTGAAGTAACGTTGCATTTCCCCAAAATTAGTGAGGTTTTTAGGAGGCCCAACTCCTTTCCTTCACTCACACACACTCTCTAACTTCCCTTATCCCCTTATTACTCTCTCCCATCTCCTCAACCCCCCACTCTTCTTTCCCCTCCCCACAACCCCCTCAAAGGCGGGCAGCGCACCTACGACTCTTGAATTGCAGGTGTCCATGGACGGCGCTTGTCACTCACCATCAGGTGACCCGTGTGTTCGACTGTCCCCTATATTATTAAGAAAAAAAAACTTTGAATATATTTCATTCAGGTAAAAGCACTCGATACTTTTGAACATAACATATCTATATACCATATGATTATTGCTTTGGTTTAGGTACAACATATGTTGTGTACTCTACATGAAATACTATCCTTAGTTGTGATGTTATTAATGATGTAAATATTGTAGTGCTTAGCAGTTCGCTGTATATGTTCAATACGATAACTTAGCTGTTATGTAATGTGTGTATGTATTTCATACAGAGAACACAAGTGCAGTTGTCAGACTATACATCTCCATCATAACTGCAGGATAAATGGTTATTTTAGTAAAAAAACATGTAGATTAATAATGATTTTGACTTATAGTACGCGCATGCTTAAAGATTATTATAGATTTGTTTTCTTCTTTATTCGATACGTGTATGTACTTAAAGTGTACGTATAGAAAGAGGGCACAATACTGCAATTGTTACAAGTGACTAAGTCACTACTTTTAATAGTACTCGTATATATTGCACAATTAAAGATCAAGTGATAACCGCTGCCTGAAGTTACACACGTTCAGTAAATGTATTGTCCTGTCATGGTACAAAAGTTTATCTAGTCACAGGTCAAGTTGTGGGCTAATAAAATACATAAGTACATATTACCACCTAGCGATTCCTAGTATTACTAAAGCCTGTAGTCTAATAATAATCCCCCAGTAGTTTTTAGTAATATCAGTTGATTGATAAAAATATCAAATTACTCTTAAAATGTCTGTGTGATATCTTAAACTATGTATTATCAAGCTGGGTGAATGAATCCTACAATATAAGATAATGACAAGAAAATTATAATACCTACAAAATTGTATGACAAAACTAAGCGAGGCCACAAATAACAATGTTCTTTGGAATCGAATAAATATCTGTAAACAGTCTTGCCAGCAGTTTAGCTCATAACATATTAGATTGCTTTTATTCTCTTGAATCTACAATTTATGAGAAAAATATTGCAACTCGATTTTCGTCGACGGACAAAGATACAAGCTACCAAAGTTGTTCCTCGCAGTCGAAAGTCAATACTGTGTTAAAACAATAGTGCTACAATATGAAGCTAACAAAGAATGTTTAGGACCTGAATATAATTTGTTGAAAACGATTTGCTCTAATTGTTTAAGTGTTTATTCTATGGCTGCAGTAGAACTATATAAGTACCTACATGGCAAAATATAAATTATATTAAATTGAAATTATTATATTATACATAATTTAAAAGTTTATTAAAGATTTTGGGAGTAAGCTTCCATTTTATATCTTTTTGAGCAAATCTATCTCTACTCGTTCCAAATGTAAGACAATCATTTGTATGTTTTACCTATTACAGAATAATTTCAGAAGAATTATATCCATTTTTTTTTTCTACGTTCTGGCTGCCCAGGACTGGGGTGGTTTGCGCTCCTTGTAAAGCGGTGGATGGCAGACCTTGTCTTTATTAAAGCAACTCGTTAATATGTCTATAAGTATTTCTTATTTTTTGTATGCAAATGTTATTTAATGCTAGTTACTTAAATTCAACGATTTCACTATAAGGTACAGAATTGCCAAACATTTGGCAACAACATATTGATTCAACAGATTCTAATGGCACACGTAACGTTCTGTCCATTTACAAACAGAGTAGAGAGGCTATAACCACACAGATTAGAATCGACAGATTTATTATTGTATAAATAGATACATAAACCTACAATGAGATACCGACTGTTATTATAAACATTTTTATTTTATATATTTGACCTTCTCAAAGACATGCTTGGGAATTTTCGAAAATCATACGTAACATTTATAATTAATTTACATAAGGACATCAAACTGGTAAATTTAATAATCTAGAAGCCATTTTTGCCAACCGTAATATTGTCCCACTTACGTAATAGGGAGCAAGCCTATTTCCCTCATTCAGGGTCTGTATCACAATATCTATATATAAATATATACTGTCTTATACATAACAGGCGGATCCTTTAGAGACCTATTACGACACCAAAAAATATATACATGAGGTGGCCTTATTCTACATCACCGAGAACCATAAGGGTCATGTATAAAAAAGTTACCAAATAACCTAAATTGAAGCAGTTTTTTTTTTAATAATGCAAATGATTTATTGGTTGGGGACACACAGCATTTATTAACATTTTACGCAAATAAGTTTGAAATTTGTAGGTAAAAACATAAAAGTATAAGTTTATCTAATCTATGGCAATCCAAGACAGCTCCGTTGCCATTCAGTTAGATTTACAACAACAGTGACGTTTTAACGATAATGCGTATTTACGACTATTTACGTGTATTTACGCGTATTTACTGCCGGCGAGAAAGCCCGCCGGTTTAATTGTCGAATAAAATTGAAATTTACAACCGTTGATTTACGAACATGCAGCCGTTTTACGGTTTTTTATGAGTTACGTATCTGAATGGTTGTGAATGAACAGCTTGATGGATTAAGGACATGAGTTATGGGGTCATGTACATATTGATATAGGGTGTATATATGAGTATTGTAGGGAAACCGAATTTCTTAAGATATTTTATTGTTCTATGAACAGGGTGATATTGGTTATCAACTTCGTTCTGTTGTTTGAATGGAGCAAACATTGTCAGTATAAATTTTTGGTACATTTTCTGCTTACTCTGTTGAACACTTTGTTAATCGAATTTGTACTTAAAGGTAGACATGTTACAGGACTTCTCAAAAAGTGTAATTTTAATCCACCATACCTTCGACATACCTGAAGAGATTGAAATGTGTTGAGTGTCGTTAGAGTTCTTACACCACACCGAGTAGCACTGCCTATAAATATAAAAAGAAAATTGAATGCTGTCTGGCATGTTATTACTTATTGGTTACGATGGCTGTGATTTTTTTAAATTTCGTTTTTAATTTTAACTTTTACAAATAAATTCTCTTTCTATCTCTTTTTCTCATATTTTAGTAAGAAGGCACTTTTTATATGAAGCATTATAAATAAATACAGACCTAATACCTATATAATGAAACTATTATGACCTACAGACATAATAGTTTCATTATCATAATAATAATTAATGCATATATTTTTTTAAGCCTTTAATTTTTTTTTTAAAAAGACAACTCCCGCATTAGGATTAATTCCTGTGTCGCGGGGGACTTTACAAACATTCAAACAACGGACACAAAGAACACCCAGACTCAGAACAACAATTTGAGGATTACCCAAAGTGTTGTCCCGTGCGGGGATTGAACCCACAACACTCGGCGTGGCAGCGTATTGGCGAGGTGACCACTTAAACCGCTACGCCATTCGTGCAGTCACATACGCTCACGCCTGTATCCTATAAGGGGCAGGCAGATGTACATATATTGCCGTCAACCGGGCACTGTATGACTATTTACATACCGTCTGATAGATAACCACCGGGAAGAAATGGGGTGGCCCTATTGTACTCAAAAGACGACAAAGATAACAGTAATTAAATATAATACAAATTAGTTTTGGTGTGAAAAGTAATATAAGATGGGATATATTTTGATTACGGTATGAGAATGACATACTTCTAAAGCATACGGCATTCAATAATGAATTAGAATAAATTTAAAAAAATGTAGAAAAATCATGCTATTTTACACACATACGTATGTTACATATGTTATATACATTATATACATATATGTTATATACACATACATGTGTGTATATTTAAACATACACATATAAACATAATAATGGGGTTGATAATTGATGATATTAATAAATGTACAGCAGATAAAATGTCTCATATTAATAAAACATATTAGATAGTCCGATAATGTTCTGAGACCATATTCTTAAAGACAGGACACGTCTAATAGACAGAGAAAAGCATTCCAAATATAATATAAGTTTTTTTTAGGACAACTACCGCACTAGGATTAATTCCTGTGTCGCGGTGGACTTACAAACATTCAAACAACGGACACAAAGAACACCCAGACTCAGAACAACAACTTGAGCTTTACACATCCACGCACGGGACAACACTTTCCCGTGCGGCGATCGAACCCACAACACTTGGCGCGGCAGTGTGGTGAAGAGGTCACTACTTAAACCGCTACGCCATCCGTGCAGTCATAATATTCGAATAACTTGCGCAGTAAATGATTTATGATAGAACCTAGTTGAATGAGATTGTACTGCCAGTTCTCAGATCTTGGAAGTACGTCATTGAGCAACATAAAGTGCTAAATATATGTATATATGTAAATATATTTATAGGTATTTTTTTATATAATTATTAAATTAGTCATCTTTTATGACAATCTCGGGAAAATATCGAGAAGAGTGTGAGTAAGACATTGTTAAATTTGTACAACAAACGTAATTCTGAAAAAAATACTCTGATGACAAATACCAGCACAGGCCTATTACAAGTAATTAAATACGGCAAAAAGGAAGACAGACTCTCACTACGTAGACGTGTTTTCCTAGTCTAGACTGTATCCTGTCTAGTCTGTGCTTTACACTAGCATTATGTATTCCGCAAACATATATTTTATCGTAAACAATAGACGCCACTGTCCCGTATTTACGTGGCTGTCATGCTTTCTTATGTTTACAAGCAATAAATTTATCCTTTCATATTTCATGACACATAGGTTGCTTGGTTGTCGTATAAATGAAAAAAAAAGTTTTGAAAAAAGTATAAACCCAACTGCAATCAAATTAATAGCAATAAACTGTATTTTCTCTCAAAGATCGTGACCTACTTTGAAGAAATAAAAAAATATTTTACAACTTATAGATGTGTTCTTAAAACTTTTCTTACTATCTTCATACAAAAAATCATTTTTAAAATGTGGCCTTCTAAGGGCGCTTAAATTAATTTCGAAGATTAATTGAAAAAGTAATCAATTTGTGTGTCTACTTACTATGTGTTTTTTTTTTTCGAGTGGAAACCCCTACGGGTCATCATCTTGCCGGAGCTAACGGAGAGGTGGTATGTCGGACTCGAACCGACTAAAACCACACGGTGTTCCGTCACAAATGGGTCTATTGCAACGGACCCGAGAATACCATGACAAGGAAGCCTCAGAGAAGCCCTGCAGACCTTGGGCACCTCAACAACTTACTATGTGCTGTGATGTGGTTACTCCTTGATCAACTCTTCGGTCATTAAGTTTCGTATAAATATGATTTTTTAGTTAAATCTTTCAATACAAAATACGTAAAACGTTTTTTTTTTAACGGCTTTGGTTAGTTTTAAGGGGCTGAACAGACTTACTTTTATTATTGCTAAAATGCTCTCAATCGACTTATCTCTCAAAAAAAAAATAACAGCATTTTAATCGGTCTATTTGTTGAAGAGCCATGATGCTATAGATAGATACACATGTTAAACTGTATACGTAACGCTATGTTCTTACGCCACTAGTTGAACATTAAAATACCTTATCAGAAATAACAATTGTGAGTTTATACTTACAAAGCCTAACGCATAGATTAGTTTCCATTCGGCAAAACCTTTATAATAAATAGATAATAGCCAAGAAAGCATACATAAATCTTTGTACTTTTTGTTATAAATATGTTAAAAACAATGAAATTACTCCCGGTTTATTAGAAGAAACTCGGTTCGAGGATCTCGGATAGTCGTGTGTAAATACATAAAAGGTCTCATCCACCTTTATCTATACAAAGTCTTAACATTAAACGATCGTAAATAAAATGTCTACAGTTAACATAATAGGCCCAGTCCTAACTGTCACAGCTCAATACATTCGACTCACATAGCAATCGCGATATTATCATATAAACAGCAGTCGGTACATGCCATTAAGTTTCTAAAGGCTTTATTGCGAGAATATTTATAAATGTAAAACGTACCTTAAACGGCGAGTAGCGTTCATATATCGCGGTGTCGGCTGTTCGAAGATATAAATTATATAAATGGAGCAGATAATATTAATCACTAGCCGTCTCTCGTAAGTTCAGCTCCATTTATGGTCATTGCTCCGTTCTTAAGGGTTAATAAATATTCTATCTAATACCAAAATATTCGCATCCAAGTCATAGCTACAGAGATTTTGGCGTTTTAACAACCAATTATACAAAAAAAAAAAACTGTTCAGCGTTTAAAATATATATATAATAAGGTAGAATAAGGATAATATAACATGTATGTCAAAATATAGCCATTTCAGACATTATTGTTACTATATTTTTGATTGTTATTGCTACTATATTATATTTATTTTATAACACATTATATTATTCTATAAAAATATTAATGTTTTACAGCCTTTACAATAATAATATTGCTGAAGTCTAATTATTTTATATTATGACTTATTACTTTTTATTGTTACTACCAATTTCATAGCATACATATATTGACTGTCATGAACCAGTTATTACTGAATAATGATCATGAAAATGGATAAATGGAATGGCGTGTTATGCGTTGTTTTGAATGTGAATATATTCATAACCGATTAAAGCGAAAAACAATTATAAAATGCTTGTAAAAGAGAATTTAGCTTCAGTCATATCATATAATCAATTGAATAATTTAAGTTTTTCACAGTATACAGTAATGATGGTCATGTTATGTACGAAGCAATTAAAATCTTTCAGCAATTCATACAATCAAGATAGTCATGTTTCTAGCGACTTTGAAAGAAGTACCTATTAAATATTTGAAGTGTTTTTGTATTATATTTCAAACGTCAAATTATCGTAGTATACAATATTTAAAATATGTGCATATTTTTGTATATAAAATCATATATTGGGGGTGCTGGTCCTACTTCTAAACTAAATATAATATCGCTTTCTGTCACACTCAAAATCAAGATGTCATCCTTCACCACCATCATCAGCCTATCGCAGGCCTCTCCCATTGCACGCCACTTCTATCTATTTTCGGCTTCTCGCATGCAGCTCCTAATGAGCCCAGATGTCATCCTAATTCAGCAATATAACAGTACTAAACAGCCTACCGGTGAGTGAACAAACAATATTGTTATTTCATGTGTCTTGTTCGTCTTATTTCATTATATGCTATTTTGCTATTAAATTCAGAAAGTTGTGAGTGTATGTGTTTATAATGTTTTTTTTTTATACATCGAAGCCACTGATTTTTTTTTATACGATAGGGGGGGGGGGGCAAACGAGCATACGGGACACCTGATGGTAAGTGACTACCGCCGCCCATGGACACTCGCACCTCAAGAGTCACAAGTGCGTTGCCGGCCTTTTAGGTAGTAGTACGCTCTTTTTTTGAAGGTTTGAAGCGCACAGTGTTATCACTTTAAAAAAACTATAATTAGTGTAGATAGAATACTATGACATACAGATGTCCTTATGAATCTTATTCTAAGAATCAACAATATAGATAGAATTCCAGTGACCTCCAGTGACCAATTGAATGGGAAGTTAATCTAATGGTAATGAGATCAAGATAAATGGCATTGGAATAAGGCAAATGAATTGTTGTAAATTAACTTGTTAATATGAAAATATTTATATATAATCAGGTATGATAATAATTACATTGAGATAGGGCTATTTCCAACAGAATTGATGTGGGCTAATTGTTTGATTAATTGAGTAGCAGGTTGTTGAATGAAAGCAGCTCCATTCTATTTTCAATACCTGTACTTTTAGTAAACTTCACACTTTGAACTAATAAACATAGAAAGAGAATAATGTACAGCTATCATAGAAGAAATTTAGATGTACCATATCCATACTCCTTCGTACCCACGTATGTTAACATGCAGTGGCCGACATATTTGAGGGCCGCGCTATTTTAATTGATATGTCTCCGCTTTTCGCAGCCAATACCAATCATATGTAGGGTTGTCCCCTCGTCCAAATTAGATTAATATATATAAATAGAGGGAGAAAGCGTTAAGGAAGTAATTCACTTTCAAATGTAAAAGTGTGATGTCTTCTTTCAAACTCATACCATATTACAACACAAATTGATAAGGTTTATTTTTTTTTTGTGAGTTTTAGTACTATTCTTATATTTCTAAAGTACTCGAACGACTTTTTAATAATCAACTCAATATATTTCTTAATAAAACTAAAACTTCTCAACGCTTACTAGGCTGGTTTCCGCGAATATGACGGATGACATCATATACGGCATGGAGTGTGGGAATGCAACTTTTCTCGTATTACTAGATTTCCACAGCTTCACATGCATATTCTGATTAATACAGCTCTCTCACTTAACATACACCAACTGTTCGCGTTATTTATAAACTGTATCACTCATCATCTTTTTTCTTTTACCACCTTTGTGCAGATAGTTTTCAGATATACTCCTAAGCACCACTGTAAAACACTGCAAATGCTATTGAAAACGTAAATATAGATCTAGCTAACATAAGTGCTTGGTGCGAATCTTATGGACTCAAAATAAACCCTTCAAAGACTCATTATCGTTGGTAGAGCCATGCTTAGGCACCAATGGGCCGGCTCGACCGGTGCGATACCACGGCCTCATAGAAAACCGGTTGTGAAGTAACACTTGCGTTGCATTTCCCCGAATGGAGTGAGGTTTCCGGAGGCCCAATTCCCCCTCCCCCCTTTTTCCCTCCCCCCATCTCCTTTCTCCTCTTTCCCATCTCCTCATACCTCCTCTCGTCTTTCCGCTCCCTGCATCCTCCATCCCTCATCACCCTCAAAGGCGGGCAGCGCACTTGCGACTCTGGAGTTGCATGGACGGCGGTGTCACTTACCATCAGGTGACCCGTCTGTTCGTCTGTCCCCCTATAGTATTATAAAAAACTTCCAGGAAGGTCTTAAAGATGGAGTGATCCCCAATTAATTTAGTAAAAAAAAAAACACTCCTAAAGAAATCATCAATACCCAGTTACTTTATATCCCTCAGATAAGATGTGAAAAATTGGCTCGATTCTTGGATCGCCTCAAAAGATGAGGAATTTTTTAAAAGTGGTTCTCGTATGCTGCTTTAAAGATGGGCAAAGGTAATAGAAAGCGACGGGCAATATTTCGAATGATATAATAAAAAAAAACCCTTAAAACTTATTTGTATACATTTATTTTTATTATACATTTTAGTAATAAAGTTTAAAATTTAGGAAAACTTGTTGACTCAGAGTTGTCGCTGGCTCCTTAAATACGGGAAAAAAGTCGTAAGTTATTCACTTCTACAGGATCCTTGAAACGACTAAGAATTTGTGAATATTTTAACAACTGCTACCAAACTGCTGCTGCTGACCTTGCAAATTCACTTCTCTTTCCAATTCTTGACTATGCAGACGCCAGCTATTCAGACTTGGTTAAGAAACAACAATATAAACTAGAGTCACTCCAAACCGTCGCTTCCTTCTGTGAGGAGGTGATATCCTCAAAGGGCTTCCTTTGAGGCGGAACGGGAGAGAGAACGAATGGCACGCACAGCTCTCTCTGCCCGCAGAAGGGGCACCGGGTGCCGGAGGGCATTTGTTGATCTTCGGCCACCTTAGGTAGTGGCCTGCGGACGACGATTTTGAGGAATTCGTCGTCCGAACAGTAGCAGGCCTAAGAGGCAGCGCGCAGTGTTCCGTGCGTGCTTCATTGAGGACTGCGACCGAAGGGTGACGGTAGCATCGGGTGACGAGACCCGTCTTGGGTGAGACGGGTCAATACCTGTTGGGGGTGGCGGAAGAATACAATTGTGATCCTCGCCCCCCCGATCATTGGCAAGAAGAGGAACACCGGGGTGGTTTTAGTCGGTAAGAGTCCCACAGACCCCTTTGTCCTCCCCAATGGGCGAAGGACATCCATGAGGATCTTCCACCCCGTAAACAAAAAATACACATATTTGGAATGCGTAAATATGATCAAATCTCCAAATTTCGAAAAAAGGTGAAATGGTTACCTACTCGTCTTCCCTGGAACGTTCATATTCTCTACTTGCTATACAACATTATGTTATACACCATCCTATTTAAAAGAACGATTTGAGTTCCTTTACGATACTCATACTAGGTTTTTAATATCATCAGAAAATCTGACATTAAGGATGCCGGTGCATTCAAGCAACTTCCTTGATTAATCATTAATATTTTTGTGACCTTTTTGTAAAATGAGTTACAGGTTAAAAATAAGGTCTAACAATATTATCTTACCCTGTAATATAGATAGCCTGTAATGTAGATCTAAGCTGCTTCTGATCTAAGATGTTGTCGCTAATTGATAATGGTATGTATATATTAAGCAACCGTATATGAATGTTTTCTGTTTATGTGTACAAGTATTTGATTATTTCTATATTTAAACTAGTACGCGATCATTGTATTATATACTTTTAAACTGTAAAATCAGGAATGTGTCGAAACTAAGTAGATACGTACATACATATGTATATTAGTATATTCATAATATGTAACTATCAACAGATAAAACCCGATACTTAGTTGATTCAACTTATGTAGTAAAAGTACTAAGACCCTAAGATTCATAGACGTAGATTAACGTTTTATATTTTTATTATGATTTTAAACCAACCATTACAGCGCATCAAATAAAACCAAGAAAGCATTGTTGATAAAGAAGAAGCAATTTTTTTTTATTGTTTTGTTATAAGCGGTCAAATTACTTTCTTACTTCTCTTCTCTTCTTTTAGATGAGATATAAGAGAATGTGTACGCTTTAACTTACTAAAGCTATTGACTGGCCTGTTGGTCTAGTGGTAAGTGACCGTGACTGCTAAGCCAGAGGTCGTGGGTTCGTTTCCCACCCAGGACAAATATTTGTATGATGAGCATGATCATTTGTTCTGTGTCTAGGTGTAATTTAGTACGTATTTAGAAGTATATAAGTAGGTTTATCAGCTCTCTGGTTACAACTGGGCTTGAGGAGATGTGTCAAGCTATCATTATTAGGTTATTATTTAATAAATACAAAAGAAAAGAAGGAAAATAAATTTAAACCGTAATCTATATCGTATAAAATTAAAACTATTTTTCAGAAGACTAATATTATTAATGTTTTCAACAACACACACTAACCCACTAGTAATTTCAACATGAGTTATGAAAAATGCTGTGTTATTATGTTGTAACATACGTAATATAATACATACGCATGTATGCGTGAGTCGTGACACACTCGCACGTCTACAACCGAAACAACATAAATATTTGAGAAAAAAAAAAATGTGTTGCACATAAATATATCCTTATCCGTCATCGTGTGGGGTTTGAATGACAGCGAGATATGTGTAACACATTAACAAGGAGGGAAAGGTCTCAGCCTCTTTGTGATAAATGGGGGCACCCTTGGTTTACCACCACTATAAAAATGCAACTGAATTTTATAAAAGCATTCTTCCTCGTAGTCTATGCGAGACTATGGCAACTAAAACAGCAAAGGAGATTACCCGCTCGCCCAAGCATGATATTAAATCGCAGAAACTGGCAATTTTACGTAACCTGTTTGTTTGTTTTATTTTTACTGTACTCCGTTACATATAAAAGTATACATGTCACTCGGCACAAGCTTGTTAGCGATTATGAACTTTTGTTCATATCAATAACACCGAGCAGTAAATTAGAAACGTTATAACGTGATTTTTTTAGGTGTAGACATAATAGTTATCTTTTAAACGAAATAATCACTCAAGTCACCCCTATTGTTTCCCCTTTATCACATGTAACATCTGAACTAATTTCCCCTTATTATTCAAAGTGCCTTATTAAGTCAACCGCTACACTGTCAGTGGGGCCACACCTCTAGAATGCGGCCGTCTGTGCCCGTCACGTTATAATTATCATCTAAATTGTGCCCACCGCGCTACTGCTCGACACTTGACAAATGTAATGACGATAGACCGTCGCTTCAAGAATTTTTATACGCTCATATCCACCGTTTTATATGTGAGTGTCAGATCCCCTTTAGTGCGTACACAATTTTACTGTCAATACCTACATTTTTACAAACCACTCTTGTCACAACAGAGTAAGGTCTAAAATCAGAAGCGTTTTATGAATAGTGATATTTGTTTAAAACTATAGAAAAACTAAAATAGGTTGTTTGATGGATAACGAACAATGCAAACTCAAGCTATTATTATAAGGTCCAATTTCGTTTAGCGAATTGTTTTATTAGTCATTACAATGCCGTAATGATAAGTAGCATAGTCAATGTTTTGCTCGTAAAAAGCGCGATAGTGCTGCATAGATGACGGTCTATTTAATTTCCATTTGATTTGAAGCGAGTTTTTGTGTCATGAGCGTTGACATTTTTATTTTTATTAATTTGTTTGATATTATGGCGGCCAACTATTAAGTTCTTGTTTTAAATGGTCTGTCGACTCAATTTATTTTTATTGTTGTTAGTTACTGTAATAAAATGTGAATTCTGATGTTTGTTTTAGGCTTAAAATAGGCTAGTTTTATATGTAGTGGTCTAGATATTTTGTGGAAAAATAATGGTCCAACCTTAGATAATATTTGTGAGATGTTTCACATATTTTAACAAACTGTGTAATATATTTCATCAAACTGAATATTACTTTAAATTAAAATTAAACAGTTAATTTGTGTTCGTCGGCTATTAGATTATTAATCAAAATTTTAAAGTTTATATTTTAGTACCTCTATTGAATAATATATTTATTAGTATGAGGCAAACCTAGAATCCAACTTTTAAACTAGTTTTCTTCAACCGATTATGTTTTTAATCTGCGAACATTTTACATACTCTGCAGTTGCGAAGAGATGTCGCCTCTATAGCAGTCCTCTATCGCCTACATCACGGGGAGTGTTCTGACGAGCTCTTCCAATTGGTCCCACCTTTTCCCTTTCTCTACAGGACTACACGTGCTGGCCTGAGGAGTCACCGTTTGAGCGTCGAAAATATACGTACCCGAACTAAACGGTTTGGCCCTTCTTTCCTGTGCCGATCGGTGAAAGCCTGGAATTCCCTACCAGCGCACGTGTTTCCTACCCACTTTGATCCCGTTTCTTTTAAGCGGGGCGTGAAAAAGCATCTCACCAGGCCGCCATAGTGTGGATCATCATGCTGCATTTACTAGACATGCAATGAGGATGGTGACCACCACTCTTTGACTTCACTTATTGTTTTCCATCAGCCAAAGTGGAGTCACTATGGTAGGCTAATATATAACAAAAAAGAAAAAAAAACATACATATTCGATCATGTGACAGTAATGTAACTGATGAAAATGCACTATAACAGTAAAATATCTCATAATAAGAATTAGTTACCTATTAATAACATAATTATTATTAAGAGACTTAGTGGACTTAAAATTAAACCAGGAAAAAGTCTGTAACCGAACAGACAGTAGGACAGTACCTGGTCGCTTTTTTATACTTGTTTGAATACACTAATAATTATGCGACCGTTATATTTTGGTACAATATCTTAAAATATCGTCACACACTTTAATTGCTCTTAAACAATGTAACGAGAAGTTTATAAACAATGTTGAAAAATAATGTCCATGGTGTGCATTGCCTGTTTGTTTCTATAGCATTTGTACGTATTTGAACAAGAAACTAGCTTCAAGACTGACTCTGACTTAGTCAGGCTGACTAATACTCTTGATAATTCAAAAGTAGCTTTAATTGTTTTCATTTAAAATAAATTATTTTAATTTAGAGCTTTTCTATAAATCTTTTTCTCTTACCATAAATAAGAACTTATTTTTTTAAAGGCAATTTCCGCACTCGGTTTGAACAGAACGGGAACAGGAATCGAACACACTGCATCTGGCTCAGCAGACAGTGTCACTAACCAGCAGGCCAACCGGAGAGTCAAATATTTAAGGAACGTCAAATAAAAATTGCAATTATTAATTTTTAAACCAATAAAAATGAAGCGAAACGATTTGACATGACCACATTGAAATAATCGTATTTATTTAAATTTTAAACTTAATCGGAGTGAAAATGACTGGTGTCAACGACAAACTGTTTCCTTTTATCGATTAAATTATTCGATGTACGTGATCTTATCGATGTCATTCTCTCACCATTAAAAACTCGAAAACTATACAAGTTTTTTCTTGTAATCCGACACCTTTAGGTTGCGTAAAAGGTTGTTAGCACAACGAGTACTTTTTTCGATATCGTGCAAAATGATGGCCAGGTCACAAATTATAATATAATAACTTAATAACTTGACACATCCCACACACGGCCGTCTGATCCCAAACTAAGCAGAGCTTGTACTATGGTAACCAGACAGCTGATAAACATACTTATATACTTCTTAATACATACATATTATACATGAAATACACCCAGACACAAAACAAATGATCATGCTCATCACACAAATATTTGTCCTGGGTGGGAATCGAACCCACGACCCCTGGCTTAGCAGTCAGAACCACTAGACCAACAGGCCAGTCAAATTGAACATATGTATAACATGAACAAAAAAAAAAGTTTTTAAACAAATACTTATGTCATGCTAGTAAAATATTTCCAGCAGTAAAATGTCGAATGCAAACTAATAGTGATTAAAATTAACTGACCGAAATAAATTCTCAGCTAAATGTTGTAAAAAGCTATAAGTAAATATATATATGTATATATATAAGAAAAATGTATGCAACAAAAATAAACCTGGTGTCTATTACAGGTAATTAATTCCGCTAAGATTACACTTAATCTCCCGGTGTGTCTCACAGAGGCGACACAACAAATAGTGTTGATAGTAATCGTGAGGTTGTGAGCGTAAATATCGACGCGATTCAAGCGATAACAGCCCGAGCTACCGTCCCTACTTTATGTATGAGCTGTGATCGCGATAATATTACGATTTATACTACAAAACATGCTACTTGAGATGTTTTAAGTGATTATGCGGAAGATACGACAGTCTCAGAGTCGAGACTTTGAATAATTAAGAGGCTTTCAAGCGTCTTTTTATACTGGTATTGATCTCATTGATTCTTTAATCGGTATTTAATGTACAGCGTTATTTTCGATTAAATGCAAAACAGTCCGAAGCGGGTTACGCTGTTCAATATTATTAGTAAAAACCTTGGAGAGTAATCATTTCTTTATTTGAGATGATACTGTCAGAAATGTTATTAAAGTTTTTTACAGAAAATTAGGTTATACTTTGAACTTTAAATGTGCCTTCCATGAACACCTGCAACTCCTTTGAGTTTGTTGGACGGCGGTTGTCGTAAGAGCACTGCAATGCTAGGAGGAAAAAGAAGAGAGGGGGCATGGGAAAGAGGAATGGAAGCAGGGATGAGTGGAAAGGAAAGGGGAGAGAGGGAGTTGGGCCTCCGGAAACCTCTCTAATCTCGAGAAAATTCAACGCAAGCGTTGCTTCACAACCAGTTTTCTGTGTCTATCGAGAAGGTAAACGGCATGAAACTTTCTTATTATTTTTAATGTCTTCTTGTTCTATGTTGTTCAGAATGTGTAGGTATATTGTTATCGAAAAGTAGAAAAGTCAAATTGTATTTATTATTTTATTCTAAGTTTTTTTTTTTTATATTAGCCTACCATAGTGACTCCACTTTGCCTGATGGAAAGCAATAGTTGGAGTCAAAGAGTGGTGGTCACCATCCTCATTGCATGTCTAGTCAATGCAGCATGGTGACCCACACTATGGCGGCCTGGTGAGATGCTTTTTCACGCCTCGCTTAAAAGACCTGGGATCAAAGTGGGAAGGAAACACGTGCGCTGGTAGAGAATTCCAGGCTTTTACCGATCGGCACAGGAAAGTAAATATTATAAATATAATGGACACATATGTCTTCCCGCGGGTGTCGTAAAAATTTACTTAGGGGTTGTACTGGACTGTTGTATGTCACACAGTATATATTATATACATTCAGTGACCGTTTGTGGGCCATAGGTCCACGTTACTGGGACTAAGATGGCTGGCAAATATGGGCGTTTGATACGTCTCAGAGTGCATGGATCTAAAAGTAAATGCTGCCATATCTGGTGACAGAAATTTCTTTATCTTTGCCTGAGAAGCCAGTTGAAAAATTATTGCACGTTGATAGCTGAATGAAAATAGACAACGGATATACGAGCCTCTGAAGGAAGTAAACACAATTCAAATGTTTGAATTTATGAATAACCACTAGATCTACCGAGTTTAGTGAATGGAAACATTGTAATAAACCAGCTCGGGCGAAGAGTTACTGCATGTCGTAAAATATTCGTTTTATAGGCGAGTTATAACAAAATGTGTACGAGCTGAAATATAAGGAAGAGTAAAAATAATGGTTTATCGTTTCTTTATAATAATTTATAACGTATGTAAGTGGAGATTGAAATATGTTTTAAGGGTGTGTACAGTTACGATGATGGGGTTTTATACATGTAGTTATTGTTGTGGCTACAGTACAAATTGTTATGTCTGGAACAAAGAGTGATGAGATAGATATTTGATACAATATCTGACAGTTGTTTCTTTATTTATTATTATTCTGTTCAAATTCCTCTCGGCATAGAGTAACTACTCGTCGTATACCGAATTTTATTTAATCCCAACAGAAATTGCCAAGGAACATCAATCGGATCAGGATCAATGACCTGGTCCTAGATGACCATGCCTGGTGTATACACTCCAGCCCAACAGTTACCATTAAGAGCTTTAATTGCATGATTCGTGATCAGCCTATTAAGGCAGAGGTGTTTCAAACACCCACATTTTGGCAATTACTTTTGTCTCACTAATGTAAAAGGGGGCAAGCCCATTGTCGTCAACCGGGCACTGTATGCCGTATAGCTCACGGTGGACTAGTATAGGGCAACTCCATATCTTTTTTTTTTGCGATATGCAAACGAGCACACGGGTCAACTGATGATAAGTGAGAGTGAGAGTCACAAGTGCGTTACCAGTGGTGATCTTAACAGTGGTGTCGTAAAAGACGAGGGATCGGACTGTTATATATCAGACAGTATATATACAGTCTTACAGTATCACCACATCTGGTATATGTATATCACTATATCATTAATTAACAAGTATAGATATGGATGCCTACTATCGATTAGTTTTGTTTTGGTTCTATGTATATGATATGAAATAAACAAACACACGTGGTAAATAAAAAAGTAAAGCTCTGGAGTACCGATACAATGAATCAAGACGATTTTCGGGTTTTCAAAATCTAGAAAATGGACCTCTGTTAAGGAAATTTGATATTCGTAAAGTGATGAAATCTACTTGTCTTTGTCACAACCAATTAGTCTATTATTTTTATAATTACGATAAAGGTTCAGGAATACAGAAGAAATATAGTTTTTTTTTTTTACCTATATTTACCGTAACATTAAAAAATATATGTCAATGTTTGCACTTTTAATTAAAGTAAAACCATTGTTATTCATACAGTCCATAAGTATAACATTGTAGATGTATTGAAATGTCAAGTACGTGGTGGTTATTCAATTTCTTGACTTGTTTTTTCTCACATCGTGAATCGAAAGCTCTCATTCTGTATGTAACTATTGAATTATTCATAAACTGTTTTTGTAAGTGCTTTTGTACTTGTTTACACATGCTGTTTATTGTTAATTTTTTGTGATAGTGTATTGTGCACGGGTCAAATATTTCTCATAGTTACATTTGCTACTTACACACGTCAATGTTGATGTGTATAAATGAACATGTCAACTTATTAAAACTGTTTTTTAGAAAGGCTTCCGAAGTAAATATATATGTTTTAGACATACCAGGTGACATGGCCAACCATCTTGTGTTGTATCTTTTAGAGTAGAACAGGAACTTTCTCATTTAAGTGAGTTTTGTTTAGTAGTCTTGAATATTTATGAATGTAGATAATCAGAGGCAGTGTGGTTTAAAAGAGACCAAGTGTCGAAAAGAAACTTGAACACTTGAAAAGGCGTGCTTACATAGTTTGAGCGCGCAGAGAGAATGAGTGCGGAACGAATGAGAAATCAAGTATATAAGGCAAAACTGAAATGGAATAGCGCTAGGCGTTGATGTCGCAGAACATACACGTGATGTTCTGAAGAACGGAAAGGTCAGAAGTTTTCAAAAACCACTCGATTTATATGATACCAAATCAAACGCCTCAGACAGATAGAGGAAGCTTGCATAAACAGGTGTACTTATTACCATGTAGTGTGCTTGGGACTCAGAATTGTGCTTTTAGTAAAAAATTCGAACTGAGCGTCATGTATATGAAGATATTTTTCTAGTTCGGAATCAAGCACCTCAGCAAAACTTTAGCCGCTGTTGTGGCTAATAATATAGGCAAATGATTGTTTTTATCAGACAAATTATTTCTCTTCATTACTAATGGCACTACAATAGTTTTCATTAGATCAGCAGGCAAGTGTCTCAGACATAACGCGACTCAGACATTGCGAGTATTCCGAGCATACTTCAAATATTCGATACTGAGTCCACCATGACCAGGCGACTTGCCCCTGGTCATGTTATTTATGATTTTACGCATTTTTTTGGCTGACACATTACACAAGTCACCTTTCATGATAGCCTCAGCATAACTGTGGATAACTGGAAAACCTAGCGGAAATTTTACAGTAAAATGCTTTCGAAATAGTTCTACTATACTTGTATCTCTGCCATCACTGGCACCCCCCACGCCCACAGGGAGACCGGACTTATGACTAAGCTTATTTGTTGCTTTTCAAAAATCAATAAAATTGTTTGAGCTCGATATTCGGCTATTATGTTCATTATTATTTGTTCTTTATGATTATGACACATTTTTAAAAAAATTTCGACTTTCACACATTTTATAGTAAACAATGCCAGACTGCGGTTTAATCATTATTATTTTAAAGGTTAAGTCAATTAAGAATAGGATAACATTCACGAAGGTTTTTCAAAGATAACCGCCTAACAGTTTCGCCCCTGACCAACTTCTTATCAAAGAGGACTCTTTATCAAATAGCGAAGTCATCTGGAATGTCAATGTTAAAGTATGACCGTATAATTTATAAATATTTTGGTTTTGGTTTAGGAGGTCCGCCCCAATCAGACAGTTCGAACTACAGGTATTTCTGACGTCTGTATACTATTTATAACATTTGGAAATCCATCCGTATGTGTCATATCATTATCCTTCCGTTGCTTTCTTTATTCTTACCGACTTTCAATATTCCTCCCAAATTCCCAAATTTCAAATTTATTATACCCCTATAATATAAAAAAAATTAGACGAACATACGGGTCTTCTGATAGTAAGTGACAACTACCGTTCATGGACACCTGCAACTGGAGAGTCGTATTTGCGCTGACCGCCTTTAATTCTTCTCTTCAATTTATTTAAGAAGTGCATTTTTAAACGAAAGTCACAATCACACTAAAGTTATTCTTACTTACCAGGCAATAACTCAGCTGACTTTTAACCCGCTAAAGTAATTGGCAATGAATTGGCGCCGTCAACAATAATGTTCTCATTGAGTAAACAAATCATTCTTTATAATAAGCTGTATGCTTGCATCACTCGCTCCTTTAAACAGATCAAAATAACCTCGTAATTTCTTTCAAACATGCATACGGAATATTTTAGAGTTCAAAACATGCATAAGTTAACACAAAGCCTTCGTCACGTCGTAAATTCAGGATTATCGTAAAATGAGGCCATATTTCGTCAATACGCTCCCAATGTTTCTAACTTTACATAGACTAGTAAATTAATGTAGATGTGAAGTTAAAAAAAGGAAATATGGTTATAAAAAATAGTTTTATTGCATGTACATACACATACTATACATATATGTATACATATATGTATAGTATGTGCACGCATACTATACACATACCTACTACAAAGATGTTTAACATTTGATTTATAATTCATAAATTATTTATAATAAAATAACAATACTTTAGATACACTATACACTCTTAATTATTGTATCTGTTTCATGAACAGTATTTTTAGAACCATTTAGCAAAAGAACACATTTATTGTCTTTCAGCCTAGAACACTTTCAATCGATCGAATGCGCCTATAGCCCACTGCAGTCCCCTGCTGGACGTAGGCTTCCCCCATCGTGCCCCGTAGCACCTCTCCTTCGATGTTCAGTTCATCCCAGTTACCTTGCTCAGGTCGTCTGTTCATCTGGATGTCAGGGCTATAGGTGCGTACTTGCGTTACACACAGTTTATAAATATTCACCATTATTTTTTGCAATATGCGGCCTTATTGCTAAGAGCAATGTCTTCCAGACAACCTTTGTAGGAAACAACGGAGAGAAATAAGATGTAGATGGTGGCTTCGTGTAGATGTTACAAGTTTGAGCGATAATAAAACAAATATGGAGATACATAAAGTATCTAAATATACATACGTAAACATAACAATACATACCAACATATAAACATACACTATAAATATGAAAGATATTTATTCGCCAAGTATATGGTACATTAGGTGATAACATCAAAAAGCAGTCGCCATATTCACCTATAATAGGCATGCAAAATTTTGTTCCCGGAGGCTTCCCCGTTAGGGTATTCCCGGGCCCCTTGCAATAGACTCTTTGTGACGGAACACCGTGAGGTTTTAGTCGGTTCGAGTCCGACGTACCACCTCTCTGTTAGCTCCGGTAAGGTGATGACCCGTGAGGGTTGCCACACGAAAAAAAAAAGGCATGCAAAATTTTAATAAGACATATTATTTACAAAAAAATAATAATTGTAAAAGCATTTTTCGAGGAGCCAAATATTTAGTTTTGATTTGCAATGGCAATTCTCTTATTACTTGAAGAATATGGTTATAAAGTATCGTATCTTTCGTAAACTTAGTAGAGTATTAATCCGATACGTCTGTGATTATTTATTCTTTGCTCTCGATCTGGCCAACATTGTTTGTTTAACACACACAACTTGTTTGTTTTATATACAATATTTACGACACCAATTAGGAGCCTAGCTTATTAACTACAAGACAAATTTATGCTACAAAATAACGTCTTGCCGCTACTCTGTTTGTTTTTTTAGCTACACTGTGACTTACTATATTTAAACTATACAACAAAGAGTACAGGCGTATGCTTCAAATTTGGAAGTCATTTGCTGTAGCAAAGGATTATCTTATCTTCGAAATAATTTATGATCTTTGGCAATTAAAGATTGAGTTACGGCTTTTAAAGCATACTTACAACAGTAATGTGATTAAAATATGAGAACATATTAACAGGATTATCTTTTAATGTGCACGATTACGATAGACCAGCAGTGCGTTTACTTGTTTTACAATTTTAATTATGAACTAGCTGTAGCCCGCCTTAGCATAGACATTTTGAACTGTAAATTTTTATGGGATGTGCCATTCCAGACTATAATACATTTATGTATGTCTCTGATAAAGTTCATCCAAAAAGAGTAAGCCCATCTGGCATAAATAAGTGACAAACATACATCCAAACTTTCGCATGTATAATACTCTTGTAGTGGTAAGATATGATTTGGTCGTCTACTATTATAAAGGATATTTTCTTTCCTGCACTACAATATAAAGATAAAGATTATAAGACAAACATCTTAGGCTAACATTTGTGTTGACATATTACCGCTTCCGACTGCCGGAAGTACGTCACTAGTTCCATAGACTATCAGAAAATACTGAGTGTTATCAGGGGGTGTGTCGTAAAGGGATGTTTATGCTGTCTCTAAGTTCCGGTGATGTCACAGCTTTTTGTGTAAATGTGTTTACCCTTTTCGTAGGTGGTCGTTTACAGATCAAAGAGTTTTGTTGAGTTTTTTTATTTAATCTATGTGATGAAGTTAATCTTGCAAGATATTATAGATACAGCTGTAATGATATAAAGAAATTAATAGGAACTGATTGACATTTAGAGAAAGTAATGTTATTCAATAAGAAGTTTCAAAGACGTAACTATTTTGAATCTATTCAATGATTTAATCAATTATTACGTTAATAGAAACATATGATATTTAACACCGTTTACCGATTTTGTACAGTGGATGTAAAATACAGTAATAAAAATGCAAAATCGAATGTACGTCGACTGGCCTGTTTGTTATTTAGTGCCCCTTACTGCTGAATCCTGATTCATGGGCCCATTTCAAACATGGGACAAAAATTTGTGACATCAAAAAATAATTCTCCCGAGTCTGGGTGTTCTTTGTGTACGTTGTTTAAATATTTAAGAAGCCACTACAATACAGTAATCTTTCCTAAAACGTTTAATTGATAAAACATTTAAACATTGGTTAATGATATAACATCTAAAGGCAGTCATTCCTGATAATATCGGCTCGTGAACTGATAAACATAAGCCTCTCCGTGTGCCAAAACGAATGATTGCCTCTTAGCCAACTTTTACGACCTGTGTGTGCTGATAAACTGGTATATACCTACCATCAAATGATTGCAATAAACCGCTAACGTATATTATATTACCTTAGTTTGTAATCGCGATTATGTCCCGGTTTTTCATTTATTATTATTGATTGAAATTGAGATGATTTAACGATTATATTGCACTTAGTACGGCCAGTTTCTACAGCCAGATGGACAGCTGACCTAAAAGAAGTAGCTGGGATAGACAGGATGCAGAAGGTGGAAGACTGGGTGCTACGGCGCACATTGGGGGAAGGAACAGCAGTGGACTGCAGAAGACTAATTGATTAATGGATTGAAAGACAGGCTGCAATACGAAGCTGGGTAACAAGTGTGTATCTGGTTTATGACAACAATAATATTATGTAATCGTAGTCGTTAGGTATTAGCGGGAGCTAATGTTTATGTCAATAGATGTTATCAATCATCAGCCAATCGTGGTCCACTACTAGACGAAATTGTGATTTACTTAAGCATGAATGACGACCCTTTATACCATCGACTCTCGACCAGAGGAATACCAAAACCTCACAGAAAACCGGCAGACAAACAATACTTGCATTGTATTGCCAAGATAGTGAGTATAGCGGAGGCCTAACTTCCCCTCTTCTCAAATCCCTCCCCTCATTCTCCTAAAAGGCGGCCACCGTACTTACGACTGATGAATAAAACTACCTTATAATCCTAAGTGGTGTATGAACGGATGGCATAGTGGTTTCCCATGTCCACATATGATATAATAATTTAAAGCTTTTCTTAACGTGCCTTGAACCTTTTCTGTATGGAAACAGTTCTGGCTTAAGATAATATAGCTGAGTAACTTTTAATTTTCATTTGAGTTTATAAAAAAAAATAGAGTTAGATTAAGACTGAAAGAAGAATATGTTTTGCCTTTCTCTCAGTTGTGTTCCGAAGGCATGTTTAATTTCAGATTTCCAGCAGTTTTTTACAATCACTTGCAAAACACATCTTTTCCAGAGCCCAGGAAGTATTAAAAGTACGAAAAATACTCAAAATTGAAACTGAATTCTCCACCAATTACTTACTGTCGTCGTGAAGGTTCTTCAAATAATCTACAATGACGTTTCGTAGACTATTTAATGATTTGTCAGGGTCACGAGGAAGACTACACACAGCATTTACGTCAACACCAATAAGCATTAATTTTCCATTATCCAAGACCACACAAAAGCGTCTAAAGCACTTAAGAATTAAAAAATACATTTATCACTAGCTTCAATTATAAAACACATAATTCTTGTTGTGTAAATACAATTATAATTACGACAGTGTCATCAAAGAGCGGGCTGTCAATGTCAGTCAGCGGGTGTTCTTTTATCTGGTAGAAGTAAAAATAGGATGGAAACATATTCATTATGCCGAAGAATTGGAGTTCCGTATAACTTATACAGCTGTGTTGTACTATATTTAATAAACCCACTTCAAAAACCAAGGAGGTTCTATATTCGACTTGATGTATCTTTTTTATGTATGTTAATCGATTTCCCCGCTAATGGTTGACAGATTTTAATTTTTTTTTTTTCATAAGAGTATAAACTCTTGCGGTAATGGGATCCGAAGGTAATCGAGTATAGTGCCTCAAATTTAATGAGCAATAACAATGTTTGCTTTTTGCATATCATGTTGCTGAGCTATTGGTGGAAGGGATAACTCCTTAACGGTTGGGAGTTAAAGGGATGATTCTTTCATTTATGTTTTGAATGAGTCTTCAAATTGTAATCTTTAAGTCAATAATTTACTGTTAATTATTATTTAAAATTTTGTTACCTTAATCCAGATGTGATACAAACAAAATACCTGATTTACCTTTGTAAACCATTTTGCTAAGTTTTTGTCTTGAAAAGGTTCTCAATTTGACTTGGATATGTCTGTGAATAGACAAACAGCGTATGTCAGTAATATTAAATGTCCATTTGTCGCGCACATGCTTAGTGCAAATTTAATTGTAAGACTTATATGGTTTTCTCATGTATGCCATTGTCAGAATAGACTAAATTAAAATGGATCCACACGGGAAGCACCAGTTTTCAAATAATAAAATCGTCGAAATCGGTTCACGCAATTGAAAGTACTAAGGTAACAAACATAAAAAAAAATACAGTCGAATTAAGCACCTCCTCCTTTTTGAAGTCGATTGATAATATACTTACTTCAAAAGCAATTCTTGTACTACACTTACCGTTACCCTATCTGTGACTGTTATTCTTTTCTTCATTTCATTTTCATTATTAACATTTTCATATCATTTTTCTAACTATATATTACTTTACCTAAATTTAAGAATAATGAAAATGAAATGAGCATCCTACTGTGGCTTTCCCTTGAGTAAGACAAGTCCGACTCAAGGGAAAGCCACAGTAGGATGCTCATTTTACCACTTTAGCATTAACTTTAATAAAACCAGAGTTACTATTGTCCGCTCTTGTTTTGAAGGAGGATAAGTTGTTATTTCAAAGCTGTATATTAGTAGTCATCGTCTTTAACGATTATTTAGAACAACATCCTTTATAATCGGAAGTATTTACATACATACATCCCGTAATGGGTAGGCAGAGGTTAAACACCTACATTTTGCCAACTAGAATTTGGTCTATTGCTATATATAGCAATAGACTATATATATATATATATATATATTGATATATATATATATATATAGCCTATTGCTTTCAACCGGGCTCTGTATGCATTCTCGGAAGTATTTCTTAATAGTAATACACAGTGCTTCAACAGTAATGATATTACCATATTTATGAGATTGCGGTGCACCTAAGAAATAATTAATTTTCTGCATAAAATGAGTTGAACGCTTCAATAGTCGTTTTACATATTTTGTACCGTTATAAATGATTTGTGTGTTGATAAACCATCTGCATTAATTAGTAACGTTTTATTTAGGATTTTTATTTCTACAATATATATATATATAGATATATATAGATATATATATATATATATATATATATTGAAAGCAATGAAAGAACTTGTTGCTTGTTTTTTATACTATAGGGGGACAGACGACCAAACGGGTCACCTGATGGTAAGTGACAACAGTCGTCCATGGACACCTGCAACTCAAGAGTCGCAAGTGCGCTGCCCGCCTTCGAAAGTGGTGAGGGATGGGGTTGCGGGGAGGGATGAGGAGATGGGAAAGTGGAGAGGAGGATGATGGGAGAGGAAAGAAGAGAAGAGAAGTTGCTTCACAGCCGGTTTTCTGTGAGGATATGGTATCGCACCGGTCGAGCCGGCCCATTCATAAGCATGGCTCTACCACTGTGAAGTATTAATATGTGCAAGTATAAGGTTGTTCTGCCATATTTCTCGGTTATCCGACATGGTTTTCGAGGAAAGAATAGCTTCACCCTTTGGACTGTCTCGTGGGCGTAATATAAGGCTACTAGCTGACAGGGCCTATTATCTATCAAACAGTATATATGTACATATTTATTTATATATGTTGATACGCCTCTGCTTCGGCTACGCAGGAGTGAGAGTATCTATGTACGTCAAAATTAAATATTTTTATATAATTATGAATCCCCGACACGGTCTTGTCCTCTTCCCTCCTCCTCTCTCATAAGCCAGCTCTTGTTTGTCAATCTGTCTGTGAACATTAAAGCTTGTCTTCATCTAATGGATTCCGGCCGTCATGTTTACCTAACAGAATATCCTCCATTTTTTCTTTCCGTTAATTTAAAATTGTTTGACTTGCGCCATGAATTGATATGTTTGTTTTGGAACAGTCGGCACTGAAGGGTTCAGCTTATGTTTTTGTAATTAAGTACTTACTGGCGCCTGAGACATTATCACATTATGACACCCGAGAATAAAAATGAATATTTTTCTTGTAAACTTTGAACAACGAATAAACAAGGAATTAATTAGCAAGTTACTTATCAATATTTAGTGGAATTCTATAGTAACCTAGGTTGCATATAAATATTAATGTTATCTTTGCGTTATGCAAGTTAAATAATAGTGACTACTGAATATGAAGTAGTTAATAATTATGCATTCATATAAAAGGAATTTGAAACAATGATATAGTAAAAAAGTGTGTTTAGTAAATTTGTATTGGTATTCTTGACAATTTTTTTAATCAAAATTAAAAGAAAAAAAGGATGTCAATTACCTACTTTTGAAGATTGTTGCCTGTTAATGATTATATTCCTACTAAACCCAGTAAAATATAAAATATAATGATTTTGTTAAGATTCAATAATTATATAAATACTGCAGAGAACCGTATGGGTTTGCGGTTCAGATAAAAACACAAAAAAATATTAAACCTGGCTTACCTTCTCAACACTTTTAAGAACAAAACTAACTAAACAACGATTTGTAAGTACAATCGCTGACAAAAACAACAAAAGCAAAACGAACAAACTAGACGTGTGAGTTCAGTAGCGGACGTTAATCTGAGCTGACAACTCGCAGCGGTTCAAAGTGGCGCATGGCGGGGCCAACGTTAATCACTCTTCCACTCGACTGTACGATGTTCCGATGCTTATCTGCCCACTCCAGAATATTGACTTGAACTGTACCGTGCTACTCACGTTTCATGGAAAAAATATGGATATCTCTATGTAATGTAAAGCTGGGTACAGTCGGTTTAAGCGCGCTACGTTATTGTATAGTGAAGAGAGATTAATGAAACAACTATGTATTACATACATACTACATGCATACTAGCCACACAAAGCAGCAATCTTTATTCTTTTGCTTTGTGTGGCTCGGAGAAAATATATTTTATATATTTTTTTTTTATTATTCTAACTATAACTTTTATAACTTTTTTAGGTAATTTAATACATTCAATAACAAAAATCGTTACAGTTTATATCTCATTTTGCATGATGATAATTTAATGACTTGCCAGTATGCGAATGCCAATTGCCGTAAGACATGTTTACAATATGGCATAAAAATAAAATGTTATGCTGTACATATCATATTAACAACTAAAACAAATCCGCCTCGTAGGATACGTATTAAATTCGAATTATATTGAAAAAAATGCCTCACACATATTTAAGAGTCAATGTACATAAGTCATTAAAATATGTAAGAACTTCGAAACGTATTGCATATTTCATTACAAAAATCACATTTCAACCCGTCATCTGCTACCTAATTAATATCTGTCACATCACATCCACACTTTATTTGACAGGTAGATCGCGTTAGTTGACAGGTGGCTATTCACATATATTATATAAACGTAGCGGGGCTAACGCTCAAACAAGACCGGCTCAATACTTCGAGCTGTCAGCTATGTCAACCTTGGATAATTTGTTGCGACCGCGGAAGTAATCGCCGACAGTGATTGCCCTGCCCTGTCAAATATTTATTACGTAAATAGCTATCGCCAGAATACCATGTTCTTTTCCAGTGTCAGGGATATTTAGTACTCTATTAAATATTATACCGACATCAATTTTAAACGCTGTGTAATCTTAGCTACGAAATAAACTGCCTCATTATTTTATCTTGTGGTATGGGTTTACGCTTATGTTTGGAAGCGATTGAAGGGTTGGGTTTCATTCCCAGGCCGAGTGAAAACGCAGTGTTTCAACAAATTGTGCTATTATTATAAGTATGTTTATCAGCAGTCTGGTTACTATAGTACAAGCTCTGTTTAGTTAGGGATCAGACGGCCGTGTGTGAGATGTCTGAAGTTATTAGAAGTATCTAGAAAATAAATATAAAAGCTATAAGAATATGTTATTGAAAAAACAAGAAATATACTCGTTAAATTGTTAAATTGTTTTCCATTTCTTTATGTATTTGAATAGTAAAAGAAAATACATATTACTTTCTTTATTTAACTAATTTACGACATAACTGTTATTTTATAGCATCGCTGTTCCGCTGCTTAATAAATCTCTTAGTCAATAAAATTATATCGGTGTTTAAAAATTTGGGACCGCGGAACTAATCGTAAAAGTATTTAATTCGGGCTAATTAATTATGGTCAATTTTCAGACAAGGAAGGTTTTTCAAGTTATGTCACTAAAAAGTTAGATGAGTGAATGGGAAAATATTTTTGTACTACACAGTTTGATAAAGTCCGCTTACGGGAAACAGCAAAGAAGCATTTCTTGAAAATTGTTATTATTACGGAAAAAATACTAAAATTATAATGTCTATTCATTTATTTCATATTTAAATGTGCAAAGGAAGTACGCTGGAGGTAATTAAACACTTATTACAGTAACATTAAAACTTAATTAAAATAAAGATATTTCAATATGTCTTTATTTACATTTCATTTCTTGTTACGGAATGAAATTGACACCTAAACCCAAGAATACAAAAAAACGGAACCGGTGTGATTTTAGATATTCAACCGATCTTAGTATAGCTTTATTAGGTTTTAATAATAGAAAGTTAGCAGGGCGTTAAATCTATTACGCTACCTATATATGTATATATGTATATATTGTTCTGTTTAAGGCTTTAATTATTCAGGACCAAGAGGATATCTAAATAGGACTGACTTGCCGGTTCAGTGGTTAGTGATCCTGACTCCTGAGCCAAAAGTCGTAGGTTTGATTTCCAAGCGGTACATACATTTGTGTGATCCACAAATATTTAACACGATTCTGATTATTTTTCTGTTGATTTCAAAACTCCGCGATAGAGTGATAATTCCTAAAGTAGGACTTGTCTTTTTCAAAAAACGAGAAATGTTATTAGTTAGAAGACAGAGAGAAAGAGATTGTTATTGATAAAAATCTCACTATTGTTGTTTTATTAACATAAAAAGCTGTGATTGTAGAATTTTAGTATGTCTGCGTGCTTGTTGTAGTTAGCCAAAAAAAAAAGTGAAGAAAATGAACTATAACATAAATCAAATTCCATTCCAGATTCATCAGTTATACGGACGTCAGTTCCGAGACTCTTCTCACCTTAAAAACTTCGTTGCACTTGTAATTCAGCTTAAGTCTGTTTTTTTTATTGTTTTTAATTATTTTGTACAATGTCTGACTTACGACGTTAAGATACAATTTAAAATGATTAAAGTGCTTTAACGGCTGATAATATACAGTTGGCATAGTTTATTTATTGCTCTTTAAAAATGGCACACAAATAAAATAGATAACAGGCAGACATAAAATATTGTCCACTTTTCTATCCTACAGTAATTAAAAAATATATTAAAACTATGAATATCAACTTTTTATAGCGGCGTAATTATACTTCGTACAAACTGACCTATAATAATTAAACGAATTATCGTAAATAATTTAAAAAACAACGACATTCAAGGACTCGTCCACAGTGGTAATTACCAGCAGCTATATTTCTCAGAGTTAATTACTCTGACATTATTGCCGATAATTTTCACGTCAATAAAAATTAACTTCTTAAAGTTTTGCACTTTTTAGTGCGAGTATACTGAGTGTCATGGCGTCGGGTGAGCGGCGAGATCAAAGCGACCGGAGCCTTTGAACTGCGGCGTATATCAACACGGCGCGCCGTAAACGACACGTAGAGGAATGAGTGGTACGGTCGGCAGCGGAAATTAGCGGCGTCTACAAAACGCCATTTCTTATAACAAATTACTATCTATTAGCGGTGAACAAATGAGTGAGCTTAGTGAAATCAAATTGTTTGTTATATCTAATAGTTTTTTAATTACCACTTTAATTCGAAAGTAACTAGAAAGTCAGTCTATTTTTCATAGCGCTATATTGTTTGTTAATAAATTATTGTGACTTTTTAGGTGACAAATAATGTTTAATTTTTTTTAGTCTATTAGTCATGTACGGTCATCACAGCTCCACCTAAAAAAAAAGTTAATGTAGTAACGTGTTTTGTTTCAAAAAGAATGCAAGCTTCTCGGTCCATATTCACTTCACTTGAATAAGAATATTTTATAAATTACTAGACTATACTTATTTTACATACTACTTATCGTCTGTATCCCTGAACGGGTCTGCAGAGACGAAATGGACTCCTTTGACTGATTATAGTTTTCTCCTATTTACGTAATTGAGGTCTGACTTACGAACCGATGATTCTGACATAGTTAATAATACATTTGGTGTGACGTAGTTTGTTAGTCAAGTGGTTAATGATCCAGACTGCCAAGCTGGAGGTCGTAGGGCCAGGTCTCACCCAGGACAAAAAAAAATGTGATGCGTATGTACGTTTGTTCTGCGTTTGGCTATTTTTTATAATATGTATGTATTTAGAAGTGTGTTAATGAGTTTATTAGCAGTCTAGTAACCATAATACAAGCTATGTTTAGTTTGAAATCAGATGCCCTTGTGTGAGATAATTTATAAAAGGACAATTATTAGTTATGTTCATAAATTAAAGTCCTCAGGCTTATTTACGTTAAAATGTAATTTAGCTTCAATAGTTTTTTTTTAATGTTGTATGTAATTTTGGGTCTTTCTAGATTTTTCGTAGATGATGCATTTAAGACATTTAACCAGCCCTCCATCTAGACTCATACAATAAGATCTTTACAGCAACATATACATAGCTTTTACTTAACAAGCAACTCTGCCATGCGTTACCTATTAAAAGTAATTTGATGCTATCAAAGTATATGTAAGAAGTGTAACAGTTCCACTCAGAGAAACAATTTTTTTTGTACTATAGGGGCACAAACGAACAGGTGGATCACCTGATGGTAAGTGACAACTCCCGACCATGGACACCTGCAACTCAAGAGTCGTAAGTGCGTTGCCCGCCTTTAAGGGTGATCAGGGAAGGGTGATGCGGGAGGAGAAAGATGAGAGTGGGGATGGGAAAGAAGAGATTGGGAGTTAGGCCCCCGGGAACCTCATTGATTTCCGGGGGTTTTCTGTAAGTAAGGTTGTGAGGTTGTGTTTATTCTTTCATAAGGTATCATTTGATATTATAAGTTCACGCGGTACCCATTTCAGATAATGAATTCCCTTGCTTATAATAATCTTTAATTTAATCACAAATAATAACTTCCGGACTTCAAAACACCAATGTCTAAAGCCATGAAACATGCTCTAATTATTATGCACACCTTACTAAAGTACAATCAACAAAAAAAATTAACAAGCAAATTAATTCTCTTAATTAATTTTCTGTCTGTACAGTTTTCACTGCCATGTTTCAAAACCGACGGGCCGTAGTAAATTGTATGTAATATGTAAATAAGACACCCTTGTTCCACAACTACATCATGCACCTGCTTATTCCGAATTTGACTTACTACGACTGTATTTTGTGTGTATCACCAATCACTTCTGTCCAATACCTACAGGCGTAGTGTATGTATGTATGTTCTGTGCAATACCCAACACTTTTTAGTCATTGTAGTCAAACAAGCAACAATTATTTTTAATATTATTTTTATACAATCGAAAGTAAGTTTTTTCGTTTCTTTATTACTTCTTAAGTACTCGACCGATCATCATACAATACCGAATGAATAAACACAGGTTGCCAGGGGGAAAGAAATTCATCAAAACAGGCAGGTACTTGTCCTGAGGGATATACAAATCAACATATTATTATCTTGGTTGTCAGGCCACCCTATCTCTTTCTGAGGGTGTCGTGAAAGCCGACTTATATAGGCCTGTGTACTGTTTAATAAGTGAGACTAAATTATAGTTTGCATAATGTGAGCATTGAGACGCTTCTATCTACCCATTTAGGGATACAGACGTGTGTTAAAATTGTTGTACATGTAAAATAAATTCCGAATATCCTACAACTAAATTGAATAAACCTACAATTAAAGCAATTATCGCTACAACTAAAGACGTAGAAAGTGAATTATGTTAAATTATTCATGTGACATGTTTTATTTTGATAAGGGTTTCTAGAAAAGTGGGTCTACTAATAACTTATATTTTTAAAAACACATCTTAATTAGTTAAAACTCGTAAATTAAGTGAAGGTGCATATAAAGGAAACATTTTTAGTGTGTTGGTTCGTAAATTATGCGAGGACCGGAACGAGTTTTTTATACAATATTTTTTTTTACATTGATTGAATTTTGAACAAAGTTGTTAGGTGTTGAAGGCTGATAATTATCAATAAACCATTTCTTCATAGTCATTACTTTAGTTTTTATTGGCTTAAAATAAAAAATAATAATAATAAAGCGTATTTCTAATTACTTACTGTAAAAAACTTTAGTAGGTAGTGAAATAAAAAAATACGGTACACTGTTTTATTTTGTATTTTTATACTTAAATACATTCATAAAGATATAGAAACTATACTAATCTAATTATAAGATGACGTATGCATTATAGATTATTTTACACTGCCGACTACTACCAAGTGAACTGCCTGTAAGTATATAAATAACTAATAGTTTAAAACTAGTGGCCATCGAAGTGTTTCACTATCCACCTCCTGGGCCAGGTAAACCTAAAAAAAATATCAATATTAGTTAAAAACCCGTTTTCAAAATTAGCATAACACTTTGATTCTTACGCGAGTCAGCTCAGCGAAGTTGGTTCTCATCCGCACTAGGATTAATTCCTGTATCGCGGGGGACTTCAAAAACATTCAACCAACAGACACAAAGAAAACCCAGACTTAGAACAAAAATTAATGGATTACACAAAGTGTTCCGGGCAGCAGTGGGGTCTCTCATTAGTTTCAAAGTTTTAAGTAAACCTTCAATTAATCAACCCCATTCCGTCTATTCTGACCTACCTCACTTCCTTATTATACTTATTTCTTATTATTTTATTAACCGAGTATCAAAAATGTAAAGAAAATCATTTACATAATTACTATGAGGTAAAACATTTTAGTTGTAATATACATGTCATAACTAAATTGCAAATGACGGCAAATATATCATGGTATTTATGATGGAACCTGCTAGACGTATCCTCCGCTGAGATACTAAACGGTTTCGTACGTCCAATTATATTAGATATTATCGTAAAACATGTTTATTCATAGACAGTCCATTAAAATAATATAATTTATCGAATGCGAATATTAATACTTGATATCTTCTGAGTAATAAATGAATCTGATCTGCCACGACTACTTACTAAATAATTCATCAGTTTTAATTAATATTTTACGTATAATTCAACATAATAATTTATATAGTTTTAGTATAATTATAATATGTTCTGTGGAGGAATTAAAATAATTAAGTGTTGAAATTGATTAATTTTTGCTCCTAGTTTTATGGCATCTACATTATTTCATCGCTTCGTTTCTTTTAGAATGACTGGTACAGAATGCTGTTGGCGTTCAGTCAAGCTTAGTACAGTTAAATACAAAATTAATTCAAAAATAAAACATGTTTCTTATTGTATTATTCTATTATAAAATTGGTGGTACTATAGCATTAATATTGGTGGGTACTTGTCGTGGGTCTCTGCACTTGCAATATATGGTTAAAAGTATTCATAGAAAAGATATCATGTTAAGAATTTTATACATACACATACTTACACACACATATATATCCCTTAAGCGGTAGATAGACGTAGCGGTAGATAGATCTCAAGTGATCACTTTTTGATATAAATAATTTTGGGCAAGTATGGTACATACACACAGTTTGATAGAAGAATTTTATGTTTTTACAATTACTGAATAGTGTAGTTCGAGAGACAGCAACTAACTTTTCTGTATTTAATCGGAATAACCGACTTTTTTAATTTGACTTTGACGTGTTCAAACGCTCTAAAAGTTATTTGATGAAGGAAGGACGTAGATAAGTCCATAATAAAAAAACTGATTATCAAAGTCACATAATAACAAACAATATTACAATTTAGAAGTAAAAGCTTACTTACCTTTTGTATTACTCGCAGCAGAGCAGAGCCTGCAGGCAGTAGATATATTGACCACTCTGTAATCTTCATCCTTCAGAAGATTTTAGTCAACTTAGTCAAATAGTTGTTTCTCTTAAGGATAAAGTTTCCAGGATACATCACTGAAGCATGACATCAACTGCCGAGGTTCATATTAATATCAAGATTAATAAATTGTAAGAACACAGAGGCCTGAAGAGTAGAGAGAGGCATTTCAAGCGCCCATTTTTTGTCAACAATAATTTAGTCCTACTTACGTAACAAGGGACAAGCCGATTGTAGTCCTCGTCTCCGGACACTGAATGACTGTATATATCCTGTCTGATAGATAAAAGTTCGCAGATCTCTTGGTCGCCTCGAAGAGATGGGATCCACCAAGAGTTTTTTATTTGATATCAGGCCAGAAAGTCTATTTAATCCTGTTAAGAAGTCTTTTGTGTTATCAACGTGCTCGTGATACTTTTAGTTACTACTTATGAAGTAAGTATTCTGTAATATGTGGTATTACTATTATTACTAAAGTCTATTAGTATGGGAGGTAGCATTAAATCGTAATTTCTGGTCCCAAACTTTGTATAGCTAATAGTCTAGAAACTATGGGGATAGCCTAGCAATGGAAACGATTACAGTTATAGTTGACCTGTCTGTTAGGTAATATTAGTTATGTAAGCAATCAGCTAACATTGTTACCTCTAATAAAGAATAACTGACAAGTGTTTCAAGTATTTGAATGAAAAGTTATCTATTGTTTGTTCTTATAAGTTTTATTGAACCTGAAATTATGTTATAATGATTTTTAAACAGATTTATATAAATAGCTGACCTTTTCAGATGACCTTTGTTGGTCTTTCATGAAACAAACATTTGCCGTTAAAATTCTCGATTGAGTAAAATTTTGCGACCTCAAATCACCATCCAAATTGAAACGCTGCCTCCCGTACTATATGTGTTATTATTATTACGTGTGTTAGAAAGGCGTTTCATACGTCTCTGGGTTGTAAAAAATTTCCTCAGTATTATACATTATTGTTGTTACAACAAGTCTACACATGTTGTAAATTTAAACCTACCAAATGATAGTTTAACATAAATAATCCGTTTATAATTAACTTCGGGATAGACGTAGCGAGTTTCAACATCTTATTAATTCAATATCTGTCGAGATGTATCATAAGTCGTAGGGTGAGAGCCCCAAACATCGGCCGAATGTGAAAGTATATGAATAATTTATTTTATGTTTTCTAATATATAGGTAACGAAAGAAATAAAGTAACTATTATATTTTTAAGAAATTCAATTGAATATTTATACATTTTCTATTTAGAATCAACTTCAATGAGAGAAAATGTTAAGTGTTAAAAATAATGTTTATAACGTGAATATTAAAAAATATTTTATCAGTAGATATCTGCAAAAAAGATCTAATGAATCCTTACTTTTCTAACCCTGATGAATGTCATAAATGTGAAATTAAGATTATTTATAACACCTTTACGCCTTAACTACTAAGTCGATCGTCATGAAAATTTGCAGACACTGCCGGGGGCACGCACATGTTGCTCCCGAGATGGATCGGTAGACTAAGTACCTTTTATGCGAACATAGCTGTGGGCTAAAGCTAGTTGACTATATTATAATTAGAAATATCTATATATGTGAAACAATCTGTCTTTAAATTAGTTGTACTTAACATGTATACTTATATTTTTATTATGAGTAATTGATAACATGCTAAATACAACCTTAAAAATGGATAATGAGGCTATTTAAATACTCTTTTAGCTGTTTCCGTTATTGAATAGGTATTATGTAAATCTCTAATATTACAAATAACATTTTGGTTGTTTGTAAACTTGTTTGTTGGCAGCGACATCAAAAATAGTTCTTTGAAGTATCTAAGTATCATAGTCTTTTTTGAACAAAACATGGAATATTATTTCAACGAAGTGTTAATTTATATATTCAAATTAAACGCATAATTTATTCTACAACATACTTTGTACTACGAGTGGACATGAAATAAATTCTAAGCAGTAACTTTATGCGGATTTTAAGTAAAATATTCAGTTATATATTTGAATAGATTTTTATATTTTCAACATTAAAGCAGACGAAATAAAGACATATTAAATATGTTTACGACATTAATGAATATAATAATGCGAAAATTATACTTTGAATATGTTCATAATATAAATACACTTGGCATATTTAATTTCGAAATCTGCAGGAAACCATAAACTTTTATTACACATAAGTATACATAAATACATACCAACATTGTTTTTGTTAACGTAATTTATAAATTAAGTGAAGAACGTTATTTAAATAATACATAATTAATTAAATGTTTAGAATGTGTAATGGTATTTAATGCATTATTAAAATTCATATTTAAATTTTGAAGCCAAATAGAATATTAAAATATAGTTATAAGAGCTATTCAGCATTTTAGAATTAATTATTTCACAAAAATTTCATGTTATAATAAAGTCTGAAAGGTTTTGCTTTCATTTAACGGGAAGCGTACCTAAAGACCATTATGAAATATGAACGAACACGCTATAAATACTTTTGCAAGTACAAAGTGTATAATAAATTGCCTACTAAAATCATTTCACACGATCATAATGTAGCTCTTGGAGATAATAACCACGATCTAGGCAGACAAATGGTGCGTCCACCCTGCACATTGGTTATAATATTTCAACGCTAGTAAATGCTGCACAGAACGTGATGTATGGCGACAGACAGACAGATAAATTGCTTATAATTTATTGTAGTGGAAGCCGCACCAGTCCTAATTACGTACGACGTTGCTTGAGTCATGCAAACTAAGAAAAATAGCGTTTATTAGTTTTGCGATGTTTTGCCAGTTTTCAGTTTTTGTGTTGTAGTGTAGCGTCTTGTTTTCGTCTTTGTTAGTTATGAATATACTAACGTAACCGAGTCATTTGCTCGTCTTTGTTTTCTTCGATATTACCAAGTGAATTGCAACCTGCATTTGCAAATCCCTCGGAAAATTTATCGGCAGTAATTTTTACATGCCCATCAGTTACATATGACAAATGACTGACATGTGCCATAAAGACAGATGACTACATACGTAATGTGTTGCTACAACTTAAAGTATTGTACATATCTTTCTTTGTTGACTAGGTTATTATTATTATACATACCCATATATTAGCAAAATTCAAAAACATGAAGTTTTTAAGAGGTGTTGTAAATTAAAAACTTGAATTTCGAAATTATAATATTTACGTATATTTTTTTTTTCGCTTTATGCCCTTTATAACAACAAATTCATTAAGTATTTCAACAGATATCAGTTGCAAGTATTACAGTGTTTATTAATTTGCCATTAATGTTGTCCATGAATCACTCCACACTCACACCATATGTATTTATAATTTGTGACATAATAAAACATTTTGTCAACCTACTATGTAAATATTTGTTTATTGTTAAACATAAAAATATAAAGTGACAGTTTTGCAAGCATTACAATGTATTTTCTTTGAAATAAAAAGATGTTTCGTGAGATTCACTTCAAAATCTTATCAATTTTTAAATAAAAAGTAGCATTTACATATATTAAGACAATTGATTAGTTACGGTAACATTTAATCTGTACTTTTTAGATTTGACTACGAGAAACTTTCAGTCATAGCGCACATTATTTAATTACAAAGATATGTGATAATGTGATCATGTGTCGCAAATAAAAAAAAAAACGTATTCACTTAAAGTACTAACACAATTAACAACCCTCACTAATTAATTGCAACAACTTAAATTAAAACAAAATCAATTTAAATTACAATCTATAGATTTGGTACATAAAAATTTCGTTAGTCTAACTAGAAAATTAAAATCCGCGCAAGCGGTTACGACAAAGCGTTCAGTGCACTAATTATAATGATTACGAGTTAGAGATCACAGCTGTCGCGGCCCCCGTAGGGGCATACACTTCCGTCGATGATATGAGCCGACTAGAAACACGAAGAACACTAACTTATATATACACATACTTCGGTTCCGAATGTCCTTTTGGCATGGGCGTTAGCGATCGGCGCCCCCCTTCTTGTGTCCGTGGAGCGCCGATGGTCCTCAAGGGTGCAGAGGCCGTGGTCCGAAGAGCGGGTATGGCGGGAAGTACGCCGCCAGGGAGGGATGTGGCGGCAGTGGAAATGGCAGTGGCGGTGATGACACCAAGTGCGAAGGCTTACTGTAAGGATGGAACCGCGGTGTTAGCGGAGATAACGGTGGGGTCGGATATGTACGCTGCAACAATGGATGTGTTGCGCTCAGCATAGAGAGGCTCGGGCTAGATTCGCCACTTGCCGTGTGTGACCTCAAGTGCTGCAAGAGTTCCTCTGATGTTGCAAATCGCTTGCCGCAATACGCAGAGTCACCTGCCATCCAACTGCACACGTATGGAAGTTGTGAAGCCGCTGCTAAAGCAGCTAGTTGAGCGTGAGCATACGCTGCCGCAGCAGGATGACTGGTAGGCAAAGGGAATGGAGTTTTAGCATGGTCGCATTGAGCACATCCGGCTGGACACACAGCGGATTTGAGCAAATGTGAGCTTAGCGAGCAACCAGTGCAGTACGGATCCCTGCAAATGCCAATATCATTACCGGGTGCTTTCATCCTCGCATAAGCTAAATAAGGGTTTAGCCCGTTCTTTAAAGCGTGATGTTGTGCCGCCATAAGACTACTCGTCATTAGATCCATTGGTAGTGGAAATCCGGATTGAGGTAATCCACCAAAAAAGGCAGAAGAAGTAACAGGTATGCTGTGTTTGAAGCTCGAATGTTCTTTGGTGTCTACATTTGATGAAAGAGAGGTCGGCGTGTACGGTAACTTAGATGAAGACGAGCTGCTATTTGATTCCGATGTCTTCACAGGGGCAGGCGATCCACGGAGAGGGCTAGACCTCTCATCAGATTTTTCTGAAGGCGTCTTACGGTGAGCTGGGGGAGGCGTCCTCTGTGATGAAGAACTCTGATTGCTAGCGCAACGCGCCTGCACTGGAGTTGTGGATGCACTGCCTTTTGACGAAAGCGGTGTCTTTGAAGAGGCATTAATAGACCCCCTGTCGTCTGGTGTTCTAGTCTTTTCTCTCGCTGTGAGGCACGATTCGTAAGGCTTGAAAGTTGGTTTGTTATCTGGTATGTGCGACTTTTCCTCGTACTTTTTGCTGGCTTTCTCAGCTGCAGAAATCAGTTTAGGGTTGGGTGTATCTGCACCGATAGCGCTGCATGTCTGCGCTAGAAGCGCCAGCGGGCTCTTTTTCGCGTCGAGCTGCAACAAAGAGAGGCAGTTTATGAAATGAAACGTCGGGTCGAGGTTGCGAGTGACGGGCGTACAAAGGGACCGCGGGGGTGCAGCGCGGGTTGGCGGGGAGGTGTGGCGGGTGAATGCGGGGGAGGAGGGCGTCCAATCACGCGGCCGACGCGCTATTATCCGCGCGTCTGGCAGCCGTCGGCTCCGCTTGACATTTCACTCGGCTCCCGCATGATGTAATCTCGCAGTGAAAAGGGCAATTTGTGCCGCTGAATTTGCGGCACGCCTGAACTTGTGGCATGTTGTCACGTCTATTGCTGCCGTTCAACCGTCGTATGTGTGTTTGGAATATGTTTTCTGTTTTACGCACGCTATTTTCTCAAAGTATATTTCAGCTTTACGATAAACGATTCTTGTTAGAGTCTAATTTGAAAGTTATTATTTTTTAAAAAGCTTTTGAAACCATTTCATAGTTACTGGAAAGATTTTTAAAGTTATTTACGATGTTAAAAATATTTTATTTTGCGAATTACTTAATCAGACAAATTTTTAAATACTTATACACGCACGATGTCTGAATTTTGCTTAGGTTTCACTTTATTTAAAGTTAATGTTAAAGAGATAAAGATAAAGAATTAAATGTATATTAATAAGTTTAGGTTACATTACTAAGGTTTTAATGAATTTTTTATTTAAATGTATGCGGTACATAATGTTTTCGAAAGCGTAACGTTTTTTAAGTGACGATTTTTAAAAAGAGTCACACGATGTTATTTTCAACCGCAATTAATGTTTTATAGTCGACAATCTTTTTTTTTAGTAATAAAATAATACTTTTATAATAGTAAATTCAATAAGTAACAGTCGGTTACTAAAAAAAAATACTGAAATAATTATATTTAATATTTATCTTTATTCCTCAAGGTTTGCTTGACACCTAATGTAATTTCGTCAAGCTAACAATATTTTGATTACCATTCATTGCATTTTTAATTTTAATGTCCATTGTTAGAAGATATTTATGTAATCGCTGAAACTTTTATATGTTTCTTATACTTATAACAGTTATCTATGTTTTAGATATTACCGTTTGCAGATTTGTGACCTGTTGAAGCGCTGAATTTTGCAACTTAATTTCAGATGAGCGATACAGTTTTTTTATGTTAAAATTTTAATATTGTGTTCATTATTTTAATAGACATGTTCAATTTATTAATTTAGTACAATAACTCTATTTTTAATAAATTGTTTAAAATACTACATTTTAATAAGCCTGAGAATGGAATTTAGTTTGCCTGAAGCTGTCTGTTTAAACGCTTTTTATGAATTTAAGTTCTAGTTTAGTCAATATTTAGCTTCTCTACACTAAAGTGTAAAAAATTATACGCAAAGCGAGCGCAAGGATAAAAAACAGAGTTTGTCATCATCAATCAAACTTACCGTAGTTGGAAGCGGTGACAGGTAATCCGGTCGCAAATACTGATTGCTTGAAGTGAGCATGTTGCTCCATAGACCGATATCCTTTTCCAGTTTAAAAAAATATAAGATACACAACACAACAATATCACTTCACAAAATCCAAGGCTTGGTGTCAGCACATGATACACAAGTCACAAGTCGTACGTTGTACTATAACACAAGAAACGTGCGGCTTTCGCGGCGGACGGCGCTGAACTGAGGTTGGCGGTGTGACGTGCCCCCCTCCTGACACCTTGTCACTAGTCGCCTCGCCATTTTTGCATTCTGTGTGCTCTGCGGGAGCTTTGGCGTCTTATCCCCACCGCTGTTTGACACCCCGTTTGTCAGCGGCTTCCTTCTCGCTCGCTCGCGAGAATTACTAAAAGCGCTTTCCGCGAACTCGACGTTTTGATGAAAGGATTATATAAAATATGCATCTCGCAGTCAAAGGAGTGGATGCGACGACGGAGATGCATAGCGTAGGAAATTGAATAGCTGCGAAGTTGGTAAACGGCAGCTTACTAATAATTTAGTTTTAGTGTCGTCCCGAGCTGTGTAGGCGTATCTTTGTTGCTTAATGTGGGTCAAGAGATTTTCTTGACGATTTGTTGCCATGTTATGTTACCTTTTTAATACATTTTGACGGTTTTATGGCTGTTCGTACCTCGCTTAATATTTACTCAATGTAAATTTATCTTTATTTAAACTAACGTTTTCTTTTGCCAGAAAATATTTATAAGATTATCTCAGTAATAACTTCAAAGCATAGAGGGAGAAACTTTAAAGGCCCTTGCATAATGATCAGGTAAAAAGGTGAATTTACTTTTAACCCCAAACTTTACGGGTGGGGGCCACCCACAGGCTTTATGATTTTAAAAACGCTTTCTCATTGTTTTGTTTCTATAAACAAATGTCTTAGTCATCGCAATTTTTATAATCTTTTAAAACCGCTTTTATTTTTATAGTAGTGCAGTAAAGATATAGTTTTACACAGTTTTAACAATAGGATATTAATATTAATGCTTATCTTAAGGAACATTCTAAAAAGATTGATAAGTACATAATACATTACAATAGGATTTGTAAAAGTAACAATGGTATTGGGATGATTAGTTGCTAAAGAATGAAGTATTAAGTACTTACTAGAAATTACGTGGTTCGAAAATACGTGGTAAAGTTTCTTTGTTAAAATTTTTACTTAAAACTCTGTTAAACCTTAAGTTTTTAATCGGAGTATTTATTTTATTCTACTAAATTGGCTAACAAGCACTCAATCTGTAGTACTATCAACTAGATATGTCACTATAATGGAACTTAGCTGACTCTATTCCGTTTCAAAGCAGAAATCTCTTCAACGCTACGTCCGATAATAAAATAATACTACAGGACATAATTATCACATGGGATATCGAGACCTAAACTAAGCATAGCTTGTACTAACGAGGCTACAATGCGAATATATAAACTAAAATTGATTTTCAAATAATAAGCCAGCCCTGTGCCGTCAACCAAGCAGAATTTTAATTCAATTCAACTCACGTTCCATTAATTGGTACACCTTTAATTGAACCTGAGTTGACCACCCATGGGAAGTAATGCGGTGGCTTAATTTCCCTTCACCGATAACTACAAGGCATCCTAAAACCACTTGATATTCGACATCCAGTGAGTATGAAAATGTTTTTGTACTTAAGACTAAAACAATAAGTTGTTATTCCATTTTAAAATGACCACCATGGTACATCATGGACCATCATGGTGACCACCGGACAGTTGTGTAGTAGCCACCACAATTTTGCCAATGTTCAGTTCGTGAGACCAACAAACGAAAGTAGCTCTCATGTGAGCAAATAGGCCTGAAATAATTCAAATAAAACATTGTCTATGACAAATTGGTTGAGGCTTTCGCGGCCGATTGATGACTCGTTGGCTTTATTCGGGTCTAAAGGACTGCTCTCCGATACTGGATGCATCCAGTATCGGAGATGGAAGGACCTCTGAAGAAGCTGGCCACTCGTGCTAGCGAAACGTTAGGAAGCAATTCCAACATACGACGGCCTTTAGACCCGAATAAAGCCAACGAGTCATTGTCTATGACGTATTTCAATATGTAGTTCAATCTTGACAGGCATGTCGGGATCTATCGTGCCGGTGTTATCACGGCGGCCATTACCTATATTGTTCAACCGTGCCGACCTACGGCACGCATTATCTAAAGATTTGACGTGTCACGACTACCTCACTAATGGGTTTTATTAGATACGAACGGTAGTTGAGATTGGGTTTATTTTTATAGGTGAAGACGATTATTGAAAATGTGTTCTGGCTGAGTATGTGCATGACGTTGATAACCATGTGAGTGAAACACGTAGAAGTAAAGTGGATGTATTAAACTTTTGCCTTAATGTTCATCTTTTAATTTAAAATTTAAAATATAAATTAACATTTACTTTAAACGACATGTAATTTAAATGCAAATATAAATTTATTTGAATTATTTTGTGTATAGTGAATTCGTTACATATTAATATATAATAAATATGTAATATTTAATTTAATTGAAATATTTTTTAGGGTAATATAACTTTTTAGAAATAACAATTTTGATTCAGCTTTATCAAGTTATGTTAATCCTTTAAACTTATTTGTGTCCAATAACATTATGGTATATAGGTATATAGGACATTATTTTATCAATACAGGCTACAGATAATATCAATATACACTATTTTACTACTATCAACTACTAAGTCAACTATCAAGTCCTCCTTAATAATAAGAGAAATGGCTGAGTATAATATTTAGCTAGCAATATGAAATTTAAAATTTGAAAACAAAAACGGTAAAATAATTACAAAACCTTCGTTGTTTTTCACAAAATGGCTGTTTTTTTATTATACATAATTAAATATTTAAACAGACTTCTGTCTGACCCCTGTTTTAAAAAGTTCAACAAAGTATATATGAGTTATGAAATTTCCGTTTTTGAAGAGATAAAAAAGAAACCGTGCTGTTCTCGGGGGAAGTAGAGTAGAGTAAAAAGCGACTAAGGGATCGGACTGTTATCTATCAGACATCATGTATACAGAAATAAAGTGCCCGATTGTCGGCAATATGCTTGCCCTCTAATACGTTAGTGGGACTAAATTCTTATTGGCACGATGTGATGTAGGATCCAGGCGTGAGCGTATTAGCGTATTAAACTAAAACTAGGCACATTCATTGTAAAAAAGAACAAATTATTTTATCCTGATCTTTTTCATTCCCAACATCATTTTCTTTTAATCGTCTTTAGTTTTATTACTAACTCGAATTATGAATATTAAACACAAACACATTGAAGTTAAATTAAGTCTAGTTACAGGTTTGTTCAGTTCCCAAAGATCCCCTTCAAAACATCCGAGCATGCTTTAAACCAACAGTTTAACAGTTTGAATGCATTTCACATTCTCGAGTTAATCTAACCACCTTAGTTTTGGCATCGTGTTCGGTTCGAGCCCCGTCTGAGGCTAATCCTCCGCGCTGAAGCCAGATAAGAACGATTACATAACTGGAATTTGCATACATTTGGTTTAACGAGGAGTTTGCTATCTAGAACAGCATGTAAAAATCAGTATTCTCTAAGTACATACACAGACATACACTCACGCGCGTAGACAGTGACGTAACGAACACCCAAATTTTGCAAATATTTAATTCCCACTTACGTAACAGGAGTCTAGCCTGCCGTCATTCGAGAACTTTTGACTATCTGATTGGGAAGGGAAGGAAGAAGAAAGAAATGGATAGGATATTCCTTATACAGATGGATTTGGGAGTATATTTAGTAACTATCGTATTTTTAAAGAAGCTTGCATAAGTTTAAAAGTTAAGTTCAAAACATCATTTAAAATTAGCCTTCTTAATCTCTGTTATTTTGAATAGGTCAGTTCTGTGAAATGTTAATACCCCTTTAAGCTTATTGGCTTAGTTTAAAATATTTTAAAGCCATCAGTAATTTATTTCAAACATTTAAAATAGTAGTTATTATACAAGATGCATATTGTTTGTGTTTTTGTTCTGGTTCTGAGCCTCCTCTTGAAGCTTGGGTAATAAAAAGCGATTCTTCGTTTCCATTGTTAAGGGGAGTAATATCAAATTTCGGGTTAAGATTGTAACAATTTTTATAAAACTTGAGTTCCAGATATGGTAAGTTCGTTTCTCGTCAGAACAGAAGTGTGAGTATTCAATTATTTAAGTACTATACAGTACTGTTTTAGTTACGTATATAATAGAATAAAGTATATTATACACCAAAAAGGTACAATGGGCGATCTTATCACTTAAAAAAATATGCCCAGCTAGTTTTTTGTTTATATCGATAGGATATAGGTATAGGAACTGACCATTCATGAATACCTGTATTTTGTATATGAATTTGTAAGCAATGTCTATATAGGAACACATAACAGAATGAACTAAAAATAATACAACATATAAAATACTAGGTTCTAAAACATAAAGTTATCAAGTAATAACATGTCTGCAAACCCACAACAACAATGAAACTACAGAAGTAATTCACAGAAGACTTGCTCTAACAAATAACAAGCATCATGTCTGATCACTAAGCAAATACAGCGCTGCAGACAACCACTTAGTGGCCGAGTTGCTTCAAGCGCTTTACGATAGACTAGAAAAGTCTAGATACGGTTTATAAAAAGTAATTTTTATATTCTATAGGACGCATCTCACTCATATTGACCCCTGCAGACCTCCTATATAACAATAAATCTAATTAGAAGTTTTTGTATGAGTAAACGTTAAGTATAATTAAATTAACAATGTTACCATACTTACAATTCCTGTACAAGGATGTTCTAAAAACTTTACTGATTCTATAAGGTCTATTTCTAAAACATTAGCTGTACTTTATTATATTCAACAATATCAGTTTTAATATAAAACGGCCTTTCTGTATTGTTAAGTATTGTATAAGCCATAAAGATATGAATTCTTTGCTTTTATAGTGACTTTTTTGTACTTTGACTTGCTTCACTGCTGAAAGAAGAAAAATATAACGTTATTTTGGCCTTTTCATCTTCTGAGGACACAATATATGTTCAGAAAACAGAAATAATATAGTGAATACTATGAAGAGCCTGCACGAAGTACAAGCTTTTGGACGTACAAGTAACTCGAAGCCCGATTCATCCATTAATAAGTTGTGAGCTTATTTTTCTTACATATATTAATTTTGAGAAATGACACATCTATTCAATTTGTAGCCCGTTTTATTGAAAGATCTGAAAGCGACCGTGTGACTTCCGTCGACGCGAGTGCATCGCACGAACAAGATGTTTGGTATCAAACTATCTATATACAATAATGTATAAATGTTGGTATGTTTGCAATATCATGATTGTGTGCGAAACGTCTGCAACTGAGGGAAACAGTCAATAAATCAGGAGCCGAGAATATCAATCTCTGAGATCGGTTCTCATAACTACATCTTGGTACGAACGCACTTATGTACACTTACCTATGGCAATATTTTCCTGTGTATATTTAAATTTATTCATGAAATTTGATTCAAGTACTGAATTACTCTTTCTAAAGTAAAAATTTATGTTTGGATAATGTTTGTGATTTGAACTGTTTATCTAATCGGGGCCAAAATAAGCAAACATACCATAAAAAAGAAAGTTTACATAAGAACTCATTTTTATAGTAACACAATAAAATGTTATATTCAATTTAAAACGTATGAAACCTAGTTTAAATGTTACCCGGCCATGGTAAAGATAGCAAAAGGACATTTAATTTCTGCCGTATTATTGAAAGGAGGTTCCTAGAGGATCCTAATTGCAAGTCAGACGAGACAAAGTTCAATAACGGCGGAGTGTACGCTGGCCACAATAACCATTTACGTTGTACACAATATCCTTTACGAGTAGATACTTTTTCTTAGTTTCTTAGTGCACGTATCTTGATAAAATTGTTGATGAGATGAGAGTGATACACAGTATTTTATGAAATTAAAACTTTCATTCATGTGACTTTAATCTTAATGCAGGATTTAAGAAAACAAAGTACTGTCTCATGTAAGTAAAGATTTTCAATCTACAATATTTATCTGCTGCTTATAAAGTCTGTCTTTATTTCGCCTACTTTACTTACCCTCCAAGCCACAAAATATTTATATTGGCATAGCTTGGGCGTTGATGGATGGCAGTGATTTATACTAACCCCTATTTATACACTTATTGTGTAGGAGAGCGATCATAATTCATAATGGTTATTACATAAAGTATACGCTGAAGCGATTTAACAGCACTAAGATTATTGTTAGGTTTTTAAAAATTCACTTAGATCGACTTTTTGAGATAGGTTAATAATATTTTGTACAGTTGAAATATATTTACGAGAAAATATTTTATGAAGCAGAGTTTCTGCTCAAAGTGCTATAAAAGCTCACCAATTAGTCAACAGAGTACAACGTTGTCATTATCCGACTTCAGTGATGGTTCGGTAGGGTGTAAGCTATCAAGGAGTGACTGAGCCATGTTTTTGTGAAAAAGGCGTCAAAACATCTGCACAAGTGTATCAAGATACGATTCTTGAATAGCTGGCTAATCCTCTTAACAACACCATGATCCATAACCAAGAATGTTCCTTTCAACAAGACTTAGCACCTGATAATCATAAATCTCGATCCACCCAAGTTCGATTGGAAATGAACGTTTCTGATTTCAGCAGAGCTAACGACTGGCCGTCATCTAGTCCCGATCTTAATCCGCTGGATTATGATTATGGTCAGTTTTAGAGTTGGAGGCCTTAAACCAATCATTAAGATTGGCAGGGAGTTTCCCAATGGAGAGAATGCATGTTTCTATTGATAATTACTGGCCTTCGCGTTTAAAGGGCTGCTATTAAAGCCAAAGGTAATCATTTCGAATGAGCTTTATATATTAATGTATAAACTATAGATTTTTTAAGCTTTAACAGTGGTAGAGCCATGCTTAGGCACGATTGGGCCGGCTCGACCGGTGCGATACCACGGCCTCACAGAAAACCGGTTGTGAAGTAACGCTTGCGATGCATTTCCCCGAATTGAGTGAGGTTTCCGGAGGCCCAATTCCCCCTCCCCCTTTTCTCCCCTCTTCTCCTTTCTCCTTTTTACCATCTCCTCATCCCTCCTCTCTTCTTTCCACTCCCTGCATTCCCCATCCCTCATCACCCTCAAAGGCGGGCAGCGCACTTGAGTTGCAGGTGTCCATGGACGGCGGTGTCACTTGCCATCGGGTGACCCGTCTGTTCGTCTGTCCCCCTATAGTATAAAAAAAAAAAGCTATAGAATTTTTTTTTCAATATTTATGGCAATACTAGGTATGTATGTATGTTCTAATCGTGTACCTTACACCATCCCAAAAAGATCGGCCCAAAGCTCATTAGTAGAAGATAATCAATCATAAAGAATTATGGCCGCTGCCGATCTGCTTCATTGCTGTCCAGTTGCATAATGTCCGTGACATGAAACTTATTTCTGTTACGTCATAAAGGAAGTGTGGTTGATGGATTATAGGTGATGGTCGATGGTAGAGCCATGCTTGTGTGAAGCATGCGGTTGTGAATTAGTGAGGTTTCCGGAGGCCCAACTCTCCTTTAACCTCTCCCCTGACCCCCCTCCACTTTTTCCATCTCCTCATCTCCCTCTCTTTCCCCTAATCGCATACCATCCTCCCTCATCACGATCACATGCGAACAGCGCTCTTACGACTCTCGAGTTTGAGCTTCCATGGATGGCGGTTATCACTTACCATCAGGTGACCTTACTGTTCCTCTGTCCCCCTTTAGTATCAAAAACTTAATGTATTGCTTTCAGCTTACTATCTAATAGTTAACTAAATTTTTATCTTTCTTTTGGGAGGCCTTTTGTCACAGCGAACAGAAGCTTTTTTATGGGCGACATACATATGTACGAGTATATAAGTACCATGAAATACCATGAACTAACTAACTGAAATAACACTAAACTAACATGAAATAACTAATCCCAAAAAAATCATAATAAATTGTAAAGACAATCATTCTGTATTAACATGTTGGAACAGCTAATAAGCAATTAGGTTGTACGCATACGGCCCATCGCGTGATATTAAACTCGACCCCAGCTTGTAATGAAAGAAGGAATGGCGTTATATTTGTTCAGAAATGTGAATCTTGCGGCTAACGTGTGCGTCAAATTGCCATGTTTAGCTGTTGTTGTGTATCTTGATTTGATAGAAGATGGTTTCTTTTACGGTAATAGTAATAGAGGATTTTAGATAAAGAAATGGCAAACGTATTAAGAGTCTTATTTGTGACTACATCTGAACATAATCAGACTATTTTAACCATCTATAGTTCGATAAGATCGGAGTTTCTTTACTAGATTATTGAATTTCTAGTATGTGAGTTGCGTGATTTTTAGGTACGCCCTTTATGAGGTAGTTTGAATTCCTTCCTTTTGATATTCTTTTTCGTATTCCAAAAGGCGGTTACATTACATTAAAAAAACAAACAACAAGAGTTTGTGTTATATGTTGTCATGTGTGTCGTACTGTTTCTTTTACATTCTAATGTTTATTACTGCTTATGCTTCTACAGTTTTATTATTGCAATCTGAAAATGTACCCCAACTATTTGTTTCATATCAAAATAGGCAAATCTAATATTAATAGTTAATTTATAACAGTTTTTCATTTTTCATACGTAATACATACTGGAATATCCTTTGCCCAGGTTTTTTTTTAAATATTTAAGATACTGTTCAGTAACATTTGAAATAAACCAGAAAAAAAAATCACAAAACTACTCTTATGGCAATGGAATTTTGCTATTTTGTCACACGTAATAAGAACCAAGCAAGTGGACAAAATGTTTGTCTGCGATATGCCGACATCAGGAGATATGAGCAACTGAAATGAAAACAGTATTGTGTTTATTTTGTTATGTTCTGCGTTTGTAACAACAACAAATATGGGTTTTGTTACTTACTTGCGGGAACAGTTTGTCTCATATCTTCAGGAAAATATTGTAGCCTGAGATTAGAATGCATTATTTTCTTTGTTATTTTTACTTTGTTGCTTTATTGTGTTAGATGTCTCTAGATTTTTAACGTCCTATGATTCTCGGCTCGTTGGAAAAAAAAAAGCAATTGAAAGTACATATGTATATATTAATTAACCGCTGAGTTTGTGCGGAAGGTTTTTGATATTACTATTGCATACTAATAATATTTTAAAATAAAACGAATTCTTGTATCATTTGAACTTTGAACATGAGTAACTTTTGGTTAGTTCTGGTCTCCAAAATTTGAATTTTTATGCTGTTTAATTTCAAATACTATTTAACGGGTCTAAATTGGTTTTGATTGTGAAAACTGGTAGTTTCATTACAAAAACTACGTGACTACAACTGGGATAACATTTTTAGTGCAGTTCTTTAGGTTTTGCAAGTAATTCTATGTCTATTAAAAAATTATAACTTTTATAAGCTTGTTTTCGGTTTCCTTTCAACCATGAACAGCAGCTACCACAACAAAGTAATATATAAAACCATTTTTAGAATAAAAATGCTCGGTTAAATTGTAGTTTATACAAAAGTGCTTAACAAAGGAAGACATACTAAATTATACAACGTAAATTGATACCTTTGAATAATTGATGTCGTTCAAATGACCCCTTTCATGTTTTGTAGTATTGTGAATACATTTGGTTTTGCTCCTTTTTAATTTGTCGGGGAAGATATTGTCTGTCATCAAAAGTGTTGATAAACTAGCACCGCACTTCAAGTGTCTTGGGGTTATTATGTAAATATCTCTATCACATACCTCGTTATTTAAATGCAACAAACAATAAATGAAAATAAGTTAGGGTGCCATTAAATGAAGAATTTGACTACAGAATTGGTAACATCTTTACTTAAACAGAAAAGTGTCTTGAACCAGAAATATCACTGAAGTGCTGTATCGTCAGGGTTGTCAGAGCTCCTCGTGTTCAGAGGGGAACAGGGCTAGGCAGTATGAGCACTACAAGTGATGTTAGTATTTAAACTTGTTAAAGCGTAACTCACACAAGTGTTAATTATGTTGTTAATCGTCTATTACAAAGTCAGGACTAAGATTAACAAACGAATAAAGATATCGGTGTTATGGTGACGTTGTTACGTAATTTGATAACACGTGGTACTCGGTAACACTTGTACTATATCTGTATTATTTACATGTATCACTGTTGGTTTTCTTAATAAATCAAATAAAACAAAATAATCATATACACAATACTCACAAATCACTTAAGAGACAAAACAAGGAAGCACGTATAAAGTATAGTCTATAAGAAATTGGTTTTATACATGATCACAACTGTATCCCTGCAGGGGTAGTCAGTGATGTACTGAAAACCCATATTTTGCCATTCAGAATTGTTGCGGTTGGTTGCAGAACTATTGCCGTCAACCGTACGCTTTAGGAATTAAGGCACTTAGGTCTCGGACCTGCCTGCAAGACCCAGTTCTAGTTACAGACCCAGTCACAGGTAGTAACTAGTAACTCGAACTGGGTGTTGGCTTATAATTTGGCCCAAACCTTGGCATCTTAGACTGTAAACAATATTCTTTTCCTTCGATAGCTTTCCATTGCCTTTACAATATATTCAATATGGTTCAGAATTTTTTGCAGTACACAGGCAAACATACACAACTGTTATGCTATAAAGTCATAATAGCAGTAAGCATAGTAATCTGTCAAAGGCATTGAATGCGCGTAATTTGTTTATACAAACGGTATTTTACTCGCTTGGTTTGGCATCCTGTAATGTAGGGTTTAATGCAAACATAACATGGCACTAAATGCAACTGGAAATAATAGTATTGTGTGCAATAAAGAAGAAATTACTATACATTATCTAGTTGCTATCGGAAACCAGTAATAAGATTCTTGCACAACAGAAATGGATATTGTAGAGTATGGTTTAAGTATGTAAAATTGATGAGTTTTGTAATATAAAAAGATGCGTTTGGGTATTTTTTTGCTAGTAAACAAACTTATTAAGCAAAAAACCTAACAAAGATGAATCTCATCATCATCATCATCATTGTAATTAATTATCATCAGTATGATAATTAATTAAAATGAGTAGAAAAAAGTTACTCACAATTATTTTGGATAAATATCTACGATTGTGTTAAGCTAAACCAAAAATCTATATACAAGGGAAGCGTGGAAGAGGAAGAGAAAATGTAATTATTTAAAAACATTTATGAAAAAATAAATACAGTAATGGACATCTTCAACGATATGGATTTTTATAATTCAATATTGTTTTTCACCTACTTTCTAAGTTCTTTTTTATAACTTACTAGCTGTTGCCCGCGACTTCGTCCGCGTGGTATTTAACAAAAAAGTTATTGTTCAGTTCACAGTTTTCAATTTCATTTTAATTGGTTGGTTGGTTTAATTTTTTTTTGTGAGGTCCTTTTTTTCCTAAAATAAAAGTAGCCTAAGTTACTCCTTGTTACATCAGCTATCTGCAAGAGAAAGTCCCGTCAAAATCGGTCCATCCATTTCAGAGACTAACCGGAACAAACAGACAGTCAGACAGACAAAAATTAAAAAAAAAACGTTTTGGTATATGTACCATGTATACGTCCATATGCACTTAGCCTTACTAAGTACTTAAAAACTAGCCAATTTCATAGAGTTCCAAGAAAAGAATGGCATCTAAACAGTAAACCAATTACACTTACTTGGTAAGTAACATGTCAATGGCAATCAGATTTTGATAGATTTTAACTAATGATAGAAATTTCAAGCTCGAGTGCTTTCGAAATTGAAGATCCTTTAAGACTCTGCATAATTTATAAAATGTCTATCCCACCTGATTTTTTTTTATTCTCTTTCTTGAAATATTAATTTAAACAGCCCTACCTCATACATTAAACATAAATTCAATCATTCAATTACCAACTGCCACGACAATCTTTAGACTCAAGAAGACATAGATGGATGGGGGTGCCTTCAAAGCGTCAATTGTCAAAGGTAAATGATCCAGTTTTTATTTTGAAAACATATTGCTGTATTGTCACAGTTTTTTAAACCGTATGTGGTTAGATATAAGGATATTAATTGTTTGTCTTACAAGTGTTTATGCTCCTAATTTGTATAAGAATAGGCAGGAGTGATTCATGAAAGCCGACGATGCGTGAACCTATTAAGATGCATTGTGATGGGCAGAATATGTTGAAGAGTATGATTAATCGGGTTAAACGTTGTAAGAATAAAGGTGCATGCATGTGAACATTTTGCGATATCAAAGACATCGACTCGCAACGCTATTATTAATAATCATGGATTGGTAAACAAGACCGGTTTTCATGTTGTTTCAGGTAGATAATGTATAAATTGAACCACAAATTTAAAAAAAAAATGCACTGATGGCGTTGTTCAAAATTACCATTGAAAGCCAGCCTGCCAGCTTTGACGATGGTGAGAAGGAATTTTACGATGCATATTTATGAATAGTCCCAATTTTTATTTTTTTGTTTTTCTTTTTAATTTCAGTCAAGTTTATACATATCCTTTATTATGTTTACTGAAGATTACTGTATATTTGTATGTGTGTACTTATGCACTGTGCAAGGAAAAGGCCAGACTTCTGGTCACCGAGAAGTGTCGATCAGTCGTTGTTAGCAGTGACAATGTAATTCTACTTACTATTACGTTGTCACAGCGAGCAAGTAATATCCATCACATCTAGTCAAACACCAATGTTAAAAAAAGGCTTTTGTTTGACATTCTGACAAGTTGATTTAAGTATAGTGAACGATATTGTCTACTAGACTTCCGCTGAGACGCCACATAAATAAACTTTCATATATACTCCGCTTTGAGTCATGTGCCAACTTTGCAAATTTACGTTTGTCGATGTTTGTGTCAAGCTCTTATTGTAATGCGAAATTTTACCTTAGTTATTCCAGAATACGTCTAGAATTTTTATTAGAAGAAATAGCTATTGTAAACGAACGGGCAATGTTTTTCTTTTTAATAGAATTTTGATTTCGATAAGGGATTTTATTTCATAAAACCATCTTTTGTTGTTGATTCAAGCAATTTCCGAGTCAAAGGTAATTACAGAATGATTCATCGATGTGTGTATATAAACATATCACTCCATACGCAAACATTATTGCATTAGCAGTTTTGTTTCAGTGGTTGGATTGTGTAAGATAACTTTTGTGTCTGCAAATTATCCCGTCATCAAAGAATTAGACACAAGATCAAACAAAAATGTTTGGTAGAACTCCAGCCGAGTTATGATAAGAGTAATCCGCTACGTCTGATCCCAGGCACGGGTGAAGCTCCGGAATGGTATCGAGAAGAAGATTTGTGAGGTGTTGGTATAAATAAATCACTAGCAATGGTATTAGCTATTTATTATATAATTTATTAGGTCGATAATCCATGAAAGTAGTATTCAATACGATAGGGAAATAGACATACTTTGTAATAGCTTTTTAAATTTCCTTCAGCTCGATAACAGATATTAACCAACATATACTCTATACTGAAATGAATTGGATTATATATTATTTCTTAAGATAGATGAGAGATAAGTTTTAAATTTAGCTGTTATTTTCTAAACAAATATATGGTAGAAAGGAATATTTATTTTTTTCCGCTTGCCTCGTAAATATAATATATAATTGTGGCTGAAAACATAAAATGTTGTTGAATGATTTGAAACAGTCTTCAAATCAAGCTTTTATGGAGCTAATCTCATTGTTAGTTTATTCTTGTTGGATGTACATTTAAATTCTTTTATTATTTGATGTGCAATAAACAAACAAGGGCCTTATCAGCTGTGTATCGTCCCACGCAAGTCATAAAAGTTGACTTAGGGAAAGGGTTGATATTGCTTTAATGGGTTGTGAGGTTGCCATGTCACGATCAGAGCATCTATCACGATTATGAATGCTGTCATTACTGTGACGTTGTTTATACTTATTCCTTTTACTTTTCGCACCAATAGTGTTATGAGCACATGGTAAATTAAAAATTATAAGATACAGGAATACGTCTTTGAAGTTGTATGATTAAATAATAAAAGCAAGGGATGTGAGCTTCGGCTACGGATTTTTCGAAATTTTCAGTTTTTTACGTGTATTTATTGATGTTTTTTTTGTCACACATGTGAGGTATCACTAAAATGGTCTGAATAATGGCGGTGACATAAGGTGTAATATTTAGAGGCAACAGGTAGACGCTTAAATATTTACAGAATATTTAGTATTCATTTTATAAAAAATAAATAATTAAACATAGAACAAACGTGTTTCTTTTGCTGTTTTTATAGATAATGGTACGGAACCCTTCGTGCGCGAGTCTGCCTTGCACTTGGCCCATTTTTATTTATACTTCTTCAGACTTTAAATGTATATTTTTTTTTTTTTTATAAAAATATTAAGGTCTATGGGTAGAAAATATATGCTTAAAAGCTCTAATGGACAGTCAAGGCTCACTGATTAGATGAATTGCGTGATTCGTGTGTAGAAAGTTGTGGAAGTACGTACAAAATAAGTTTTTATACCCATGTACTACCAACATTAATCGTGATTGCTTCAGGTATAATATATTTAAAACCATCAGTAGAGCTGTAAAAACGGTACGCTTTATTGGAAGTATCATCGCGGCGACTATCAAAGTGGCACGTGACTCCGTGAGTGGTCAAGCCGTGCTATTGGGAATAGCGACCTGATACCATTGCTGTAAAGTTTTTATGGGAAATTCAATACTGTTTTTATAGCAGTAGGTGAGTGATGGAGTAATGATGAGCTGGAGAATGTAATTGAGTATTTTTTTTATATAGACATCTTACACAGAATCATGAATACCTACAGACAAGAATTAAAAAAAAAAAAACGAAGTTAAAATTTTTATACTAGTTTTAGGGGTATCATAGCGACTCAAATGAACGCAGAGGTTGAATAGATTAGTAAACCTTATATAGAAGTAGCAGTTTATGTTATTCTATATCTTACTAAGTACAAAAGCGAAGGTTCGGATGAATTGTTGTTATTGATTCTTGCAAATTTTGATAAAATTTAATATCTGTTCTACTAAATATATCCATGGCCATGGCATGGCCATAAAAACAATTACACTTAGAGTTCTTCCACCATCCCACACACAACACAACACAAGATTATCTAGTATAAATATTTTAATAGTATATTAATCTATGACGCTGGGTTAGCATTCACTAGGCACCTGATGTGTTGTTTGTTCCGACATATTTTTAATGTTGTCTCACTGCTGCCAATACAAAATAAAAAAATAAGAAGAGAGGCGAATGAAAAAAAAAAATGGTTTAGGACTCCAACCTACCGCCATCAGCAAGTCCGAGTTATAAATCGACCGAATTATACCAGAACCACATCATCGACTGCCAAGATATTTCTAATCGACTTGACACCTTGGCGTTGCATAGAGATGTAGCTTCACTCTGCATCCTCTATCGCTTGTATCATGGGGAGTGTTCAGAGGAATTGTTCGGACTTATACCGGCTGCTGGTTTCCGTGATCGTCCTACGCGACAAAATATCCATCCCCATCACCTGGACGATTGGCACTCCACCACTGTGCGTTTCTCCAGAAGCTTTTTGCCTTGCACAACCAGCTTATGGAACAAATTGTCGCCTGCCGTATTTCCGAACCGATACGACCTTCAAACCTTCAAGAAAAGAGCGTACTCCTACCTAAAAGGCCGGCAACGCACTTGTGACTCTTGAGTTGCGGGTGCCCATGGGCGGCGGTTGTCACTTACCATCAGATGACCCGTCTGCTTATCGCATATCGCCTTGCCCCCTATCGCATAAAAAAAGAACCAACTTGAGCTATTTCTTACAATAGACAATTCCATCAGTATAACCAATATCCTTTTCATAATAGCATTTTCTTGTTCTTATATTTTCAATATACTCCCGGTTTACCAGATGCCAAAGTGCTAGGTTTAGGGCAATAGGCTTGTTCCCTATTACGTTTGTGGGATCATATTTTAGTAGGCAAAACGGGGCTGTTTCCATACTTATTCAGTCACAGAGGCGTGAGCTTATACATATATGTACGTCGAGTGTCACTATGTAAAGTGCAGAATTGTGCCAGCTTGAATTACGCCATTGACAGTAAGAAGGTCTAATTGAAAAAAGAACGATTGAACTAACTAATTATAAATGGGTTTCAATTATTCACTCAGTTAAATCACTCTCTTATAAAATAGATATTTTCACATTTAATAGTTTACGTAGAGACAGTCGATGTCTGTAACAAATAAATGTATATAACTCATTCAATTTATGTCTATTCTGTCCTCGCCTCACCTCTTATATCTTAAATATGCAAGGTGCATACCTAATTGAATAAATTACTAGTTATTAATTTTGTGGTAAAGCTTATTGGTGTCATGGAATATTGCAATATGCAAAAAGGCAAGTTTTACACGAATTCCCAGATTAGCATAAACACAATCATATGTTAATGATCGAATTATAACTCTGAGGCAGGATATGGGCTAAGAATCGTGAGACTAATGCATATTATAGCATTTGTGACAACTGCATTATTGTTCAATTGTTCCTTGTGAATTTCCATTTAAGTACATTCAAGAAACTTTTTTTTTATTGGAAAGGGAAAAATGAGCAGACGGGTAACTTAATGATAAGCGACTACCGCCGCCCATGGATACCTGCAATACAATACTTGCAAGTGGTGGGAGATGGGAGAACGCTTTTTCATTGAAAGTTTGAAGGTCGTATCAGTCTGGAAATACGGCAGGTGACAATTTGTTGTACAGTCTAGTTGTGCGAGGCAAACAGAAAAATAACTTATAAATTAAAAACAATTTTAACAGCTTTTTTAAGGATATTTTGTTTGCTTTTCTAAACTATAATGTACAACAATGTTCTGAGACCTTATTAATAGTAATTGAGATACTCTACTTATTCATGTTTTCGTTATTGAAAACGTTTGTAATCAAACTTATTGAAATTTAAAATACCCCCCACCAAGAAAACTACTCTAACAGTTTTGTAATGTACACATCATGCATGCGGTCATGACCTATCATTTGATTACCCCACTTGGGTATATTGAAAACATTCTATTGTTCATCGAAACTTTCGTCCCTCCCTTTTGTAAACTTTTAAAAACTGTACACGGGACAGTAAAGGAAGCATAGAGAAGCATAGAGAAGCATACAGACAGAGTGGTATATATGTCAGGATAGTAAGAAGTGGTGAGCTGTCTTTGCCTACCCCGAGTTATGTAATCAAGATGATATACTGTCAAAAACGTCGTCCAAAATTGTGAACTGAGAAACATATAGGTACCTATAGGCCTCTGGCTCACATGTACACACTGTCACGAACTGTAGAAGCATCATATCAGCCGAAATAAATTAATTGTCATTTAATTATTGTTACATTTATACTTTTGCTGTTAAGTCTTTCATATGTTAAGTCAAACTTGAATTAGAATATTATAATAATAATAATAATTCATTTCTCCTCCACAAAAGTAACTTAAGTCAATACTACACATATTCAATATAGTTCTTTGTGAGAGACTTACAGCTGCCCTAGGAAAACCTGTCACACATATTTCCAGCCCCCTATATAACAAAGTAAGTATTATAAAAATCGCAAAGGCAAGCGGTGTAATAATGATTATTTAAAGGTATTTTATGTAGAGTGCGTGGGTGCATGTGTGTTTATGTATATGTGCGTGTGTGTGTATTGTATGCATGCGGTAAGGTCAATTATAATTGCACGAACATAAACCGTTTGTTAGACCTTTGATTATCGAAAGAAACTTCAAGACACACATTCTCTTCATCAGCTTGCAAATTTTCTAAATTTACTTAAGGCGCAATGTTTACTTTAAACCTACAGTTTCTTTGATAGTTATCTGCTCTTGTGTCCCTCAACTTCAATCTCTCCAGCTTTTCTTTTTTGCTCTCTTCAGCATGTTTGTTCATCTAATCTCATCACTTGTCCATATCACGATAGGCTGTTTCTCTTCAACTTTTCAAGAACGAAGCTGGCACTACTAACAGACAAGATGTTTTGAACATCATATATGAAAATGTACTATACGTAAGATGTGTAGTTCTGATTTATTTAATTATTTTATCATAACATGCACAACATATTCATGTATGAATATGTATACATAAATGTTGTTAGTGTGAACATCGTTTTTGAGAAGGCTACAGACATAAATAACGTCGCATGTTGCTAATATTCCTAATTTATAGTCCAGCTTTAATGTAAATGTTACAACCATGATAATTATGGAATGATAATATATGGACACGACTTGGCTATAAAAATATAACGAACCTGACATACTTACTTTTATTTAAAGCACATTGTGTTTTTTAATTTGAGCATAGACATTACATAACATGATGTATGCTCTATGACAAATTTAAAAAAATGTAACCAAAGACAGAATTATAAATAAATATTTTTTTTAGAATACCAGTTGAAATTGAATCTATGATTTAGGGAAACTTTAGATTGTTCTAATTTTTGATGGATATGCAAAGCATACGAGGGCTTCTAAATATTCAAATATACTCGTTATACTCACTAAACTGAGACCACTAATGAACGAATGCTTTGTGCATATGTTTACTATGCAAATAAACACTTATTTTAGCTTTGTATTGCATTAGGCAGTGTAACCTGTGATCAAAGGGTCTGTTTATAAAGACATTTCACTCATATCAGAAAATAAAATAAAATACTATAAATACTACATTAGGATTACTATATTTAGATTATAATATTAAAATCGAAGCAAATGGATAGTTACTATATAGCTCTTAAATATACTTTTGTATCTGAATTTATGATCTTCATGTGAACATGACCTGCATCTTTATCAAGCCTACCGTTATACTGCGACTCAGATTATCGTCTCCAATCAATATTATAGTTCAAAGTTGTAATATGTGAGAATAAAATTAATTATAAATAAATACTCCACACATCTCACACACGCCGTCTGATCCCAAACTAAGCAGAGCTTGTCCTATGGTAACCAGACTGTTGATAACATATATGATAGATAAATTACATCCAGACACAGAACAAATGATCATGCTCATCACACAAATATTTGTCCTGGGTGGGAATTGAACCCTCTGGCTTAGCAGTCAGGGTCACTAACCACTAGACCAACAAGCCAGTCAAATAAAATTAAAACTTGATAATGTAACATATATACGTTCACGTCTGTATGGCTGAAGGGGTGGGCAGAAGTGTATAAATTACCCACGTATTGCCAATTAGAATTTGATTCCATTAACGTAATAACGCAAGCCTATATGCAAGTGGGATACAATATACATACCAACTTCTAAATTACACTGTCACTGCAGTCTTAATACAAGAAGCTTAATACATTTTTACTTATTAATGTGATAACGATATATATATAATGTATGGAGGGTTTATTAAGCAACAAAATCTTATGTGAAACAGTCTCAACGCGTTCATTTTCCAGTGTTGAGGTGTTCATCAGACATTCGTTCACACAATACATCATCACGTTAGCTTTAACACACAATTCTCTGCTCATTTTATGATGTACAATGTAATTATGAACGTTGGCCCTCGGCTAGGAAGTGTACCCATGTTCCCTATAGTCCCTACGGCTAGAGGTAGGGTGGTTTCGGATCAGGAAGCAATTTCCGAGCCCGAGGCGATTGTTTCAGAATCACTGTTGTAACGATAGGGCGGGCTGTCTGTCGCTTTCATCGATAATTTGATTTTGGTATATTGCGTTCATGACGATCTATATTTGTTTGGTTGTCTGGAATGTGACGTTGCTGTAATGAAAGACCTTAAAGTATTACATTTTATAGGAAAAAGAAAACCCTTTGCTTGGGAACCATGATGAACAAATTTAATGAGATTTAAAGCAAGAAGGTCCATGTATGTGACTGTTTTTGTATGATTTTTTTAAATTTATTTTTTTTGTTAAATCGGTTATAGAGTACTCCAGTAAAATAATTAATAAATATTTTGATATGCGTGATTTGACTCTATTACTAAGAATATATTTCTACCTATTGTATATTGTTACTCATTTACAATAAAAATTAGAGAAAACAAAGAGACATTTTTTTTTTAAATTGAATTGGCAACAAATAGAAGAAGAATTCTGCTGCTTCCCACCTACATACTCATACATACATACTCTCACGCCTGTAACCTCGAATGGGTAAGCAGAGATAACTATTAGGCGTAATTAACGCCCAAATTTTGCCGACTCTGATAAGTCCTATTTACGTAACAGGGGGCAAGCCTATTTCCATCATCTGGCTTACTGAGAATTAGATAAGGAATTTGGAGTATATAAAAAGCTAAAGGGAGAGGGGATACATACTAATTGGAGAGTATAAGCAATGGCCTAATCAGACCTCGAACTAACTGGTGCTGGAAAAGCTGAGCACTCTGATATCTGTTAGTGTAGTATAGTAAATACTGTATCATATTAGACTGTTCATGACCGTTATTATATTGTGCCTTAAAAAGAAAAAATATATTTCGCTTTCGTCATGTCAAAATATGTGCGTAATTATTCATGTCAAGAACACGATCGACATTATGTTGTTTAAAGTACTTTCTTTAGTAAACATAACATACTTTTACAAATAAACTTGTAAGGAATTAGAATTCATGTACAATACCTCTCAAAAGAAACATGCATTTCTCGAGTTTGGAAATTTCAGTTTGAACCTTCAACAAATTAATACTACGCTATAGCAAACTCGTTTAGTCAAAAACCAGTTCAATACGTGTTTATTTGAGCTACAAATTCATAAATCGTAAAGTTAATCGTTTTAGTAGCGTTTAGAGTTACCATTGTGTATGTACATGTCCAATTTAAATAAAAATATATATCTTTTGTTACCCAAATGAGTATTATCGGAAACCGGTATCGAATGGTTTTGAAAAACATACATGTTAGTTGTTCACGAAATTCTACGTTAACCCTCGTAAGACGGGCGGGTCTAACGCGTACGTTCCCATTGTGAGCGGTCGCTGCGACCCCAGTAATGATCTCACGTCCCGCGTGCGTGTCCCGATAAAGGGTTAAGTACACACTAACAACCTGACGTGAGTCACAAATCCACCATTATTATGTTATTGTGGGAGCCTTGTCGCACCGGCTCGCCATTTACATACAATTTAACATGAAATGTGGGCAATAACTCACGGCGGCTGTTGCGTTATTATTTCTATTATAAAGTGTTCAACTTGACGTTTTTCGTGTTGCCGTTTGGCGTGTAACCTTTTTTTCCACTGTAAATGTTTTTCGTTTATATGTTAACGGCCCGCCATTAAAGTCCAGTTTCGCTATCTCGCGAGCTTGAATAACGATCGCTGTTTTGCATGAATTTCATAACGTGCCTATTATTTCTAATAAACCAGCTCGTGCAGTTGAAATATCCCATTTAATTAATTTCAAGTGAGTGAAATTAACGACATTTGCGCAATATTAAGACGCTCATAACAAATTAATCAAGAATAATCGCTGATTAATTTGTGTCATGCCGAGTGGTAAATGAAATGAGCGCTTATTTTTTAAAACCGAATAAAATAAACCCTTCCAGTAGGTCACCCGTCGACAAATCGACGTATAGTATTATCTACGCGTCGCTTAATTTGAATTCAAATGAAGGCATTCAGTGTTTAAAATATTAATCGATGCGAGAAGCTTATTGAATATTTTTACGACGATTTATGCCCAATTAGTAGCCGGTGCGTGAATTGAATTGTTTGTACCCGAAATCTGAATAAATACCACAATATTTACGATAATGTCCGGTCATTTGAATAGGCAGCTCGGCAGGCGCACCGCGGGAGAGAACCAACCCGAGTAGTTTATTATGCGGCGGCGAAGGGTTACCTCTTTGTATGAAGTTTTGATGTTAATTTACGCGCTAGCTGACAAGGTGGTCTGTTCGACCCGCGGCGGGGATTACTCCATTGGATTTAAAAAAGTATATTTTAGTGTTAAAGCTGTCGTTGAATATGATTTTCATTTATTATTTACGAGACGCTAAGTATAACTAATCCTACGAGTTTACGTTGTTAAATGTGTATTGCCGTGTTCAGTGATTATTTCCAAACGGTTACACCTTCCAGAACAGCTCATTATTGCCGTTAATTAATTAGGAGTAACGTTTGTTCAGCTCACTTGGTTTAATTAGTACTTTGAGCGAGCGAGTCGTGATCAAAGCTTTGTGAGCGCGATCGTTTGAATATAAATTGTTTTGTATATAGTGTAAATTGTAAATGAATGATCGCAACTACAAACTAAATATGAAATATATTTTAGACACGGTTAGTTACAATTACCCCAAAAGCAGACCTGACCCGTACTGCCTCCAGAGAGATATATGACCAGAAACGCATATTGTGCGTCGCACAAGTTGCGAAAACATATTTATTTAGAAAAATATATAAATAAAGGCTGAAGAGCCGTCAATTGGAACATAGATTTACTTTTCGTATAGGACTCTTTAAGATATTACCTACCCACAAATGTTGTGAATAGTGCCCATTTTGAGATGAATACTATTTAGTAATGTGCTCCTATCTTGAAACAAGAATGTGTCTCATATCATATAAAGTGTTGTACTGTCGTCTCAATAGCGTTCACTATATATAATAAACGTGAAACATACCAACTGTTGATATAATTTCTTTACATATAACATTTATATATGTACTCTAAAACTTATTTCGTATAACGTTATTAGATATAACATTTATTCAATTGAAAATCATAAGATCTGTCGTTTAGAATATATATTGATACCATTATTATGGTTAACACCCCGATTTAGAGCAATCTGACTCGTTAGCCTAGCAGGCTAAGGCGAGAGCGGAGCGAAGTGCAGCGGAGCGGAACCACCTTGGCTAGTGGTAATCGGTTAAAAGGAATATCTACTCTGGTTACTATGATAGAAATTAAAAAAAAAAAACAAATAAAACTTTAAATTGTTTATAATACAAAAAAAACATTGTTTTTTAAGCTCCCTCACAAATAATAATATTAGTAAAGTCTTTTTATTTGGTTAACAGATATACAATTCTCTCCGCTCACTCACAAATACACACTACATATTCTTTTTCCCGCCCCAGTATATCGTTAATTCTCTGTTGCTGTCTTTAGAGTTACATATCAAACGATTTTACATGCAATGTATGTTATGCTTATAAAAATTAGTTATTTTAAAATTGTATCAATCGTTTATTATGTCAGCTGATCGTGATATCAAATAAAATTGTAGATTCCGTTGTTATATCTTGTCAACATTAGATATTTTGTATTAATATCATAATTACTTACCCTTTGAAATAAGATAGGTAAGTATCAGAGATATATATCTCATTTTTTGAACTATAACTATCACGATATCGATACTATCTTAATTCACTTTGTCGAAGTTATGCATAGCAGTGATACAATACTGAGAATGAGCCACTGAACCGTGGCAAAGATTCTAAACGAGTTGGTTAGCTTTGTGCGCATTCAGGATTTATTGGAGTAAATATGTCATCAGACTTTGATATAGATGCATTAATGAACGTCTGGGTGAGTTATGGCATGATATGACATAGAGATGTGGGCATATGACTAATAATTTCGATAGAAAATATTTTGAAATTGTTAATTCTCGCATATCTACGATTGTAAGTTTATATGCTGTGTAAAAGGATATAAAAATACGAGCCGTTATATTTTACTTCCACTGACGTAATAAGGCCTAATGACGTCAATCGAGACTTTAGGAAATAAGGAAAATTAAACATATATAAACATTAAGTTAGTGTATGTATGTTTAAGGTAAAAAAATAAAAATTTCTTACAATACGTAGAGCAGTGGCAGAGTGGAGACGATAGAGCAAAGAGTCCAAGAGAAAAGTCGATACGTTGGGATAACACGACAGTAAAACAAAAAAGTAAAACAAAAAGATAGTGAGTATGAAGCACATACATACATACATACATAATCCCTATTTGGCGTGCAAGTTTTATAATTGTCACAATTCTTGCTAGACATTTTTTTTTATATATAATATCGATATTTTAGTAGGATGTCACTATTTCGCACCTGTTTCCCATAAAGCATTAGTATCTGAACACAAAACAAATCTTGCCTTTTAGCTCTCAGAAATAAATAGCTGCTGGGCTTATATCCGACAGTTCTAAACTAGAGATAGGTTTCAAACAAGAGGATTTATAGTTTTGGAATGGTATATTTTTATAAGTGGGTTAAGACGTGTCATTTCGAAAATGATGTTTTCAATTAAATTTTTGGTTAGTTTTAAAAGGTTAATAATATTTAGTTCGAAGTTAAATAAACGTTATTTTTATTTAAAATGTAAAGATTGCTATGGTTTACTACGTTCTGTCGACATTTCTAAAATCAATTATAATTAAAAATGAAATTGTAACAATATTTTCAATCCTTATTGTTAATAGGAAGACCTCTACCCAATGTTAAACATATTGTTTGTACATGTTTAACATTGGGTAGAAGTCTCGAAGCTCCCGGCTACAGCCAGTTCGAGTGACAGTATGCCACCCCGATGTCCTCGTGATATTACCTTTACTTCCTAATCTATCCGTAAAGCAAAATCCTTTTCTTTCCATTGCCCAACCCTCCTTTTCAATATACTCCCAATTTTCCCATCTTAAATTCCAAGTCTTTGGGTGATGGCGATAGGTTTGTCCCTATTAGGTTGTTGGGACCAACTTGTATTTGGCATAAAGGGGGTGTGATTAAAATCTCATATAAGCGTGAGTGTTGGTATTCAGGGTATTTCATAGAATTTAATTTCTAAAAATTATCTGTAAAGCCAATTTTTTATACGAGGGCTGACATGTATGAAACTATAGGTATTCAGTACCGATGATGTTATTGAGATATACGGATTTTTTGGAAAATGTATGCTTAAAAAAAACTTTGAAAATGACAAGAAAATTCATATAAAAAAATTCAGAGAAAAAAAAATCTGGACAAGCATCATTAATTCATTCAAGCATATTGAACTATTAATCATTTACTGGTTAAGCATAATGCCCCTAAAATTTGACCACGTCTTTTTGAAACCCCCCTGTATATTTTATACAGATGTGTACCATATAAAATAATTAGGTGAAATTGTGCTTATCCTATCTCGGCTAAAATGACTGCATAATTGTATATTACCTATTTTACTCACAAATAAACCAATAAAATTCTTATTAACATAAAAAAAAACATTAGTTTCAATGACAGAACATAAGTTCGATTAAAAAAATGTTGTATAAAGGCAAAATTATACGTTTCCGATAATAATTTCCACTGAATAATAAAGTTTGTAATCATTGGCTAAAGTTACAATGTAGTCAATTATAATAGCAGTTTAGAAACATGATCGTTTTGTAAATTATTTGTATCGTTGCTGTATGTCTGTGGGTGTGTAAGTGTGTGTAAGTGTGTGTGCCGTATCTCCTTGTTAACAATTGAATAACAAAACGGTTGGGTGGGGTTGGAGAAACCTTGCTTTCTGTTCAAGGACATATTAGATACCACACGTACGACTCGACTGAAGGTAAAAAAAAATTCTATTCTAATTTTAGTAGCTTTCTTCTTCGGCTCCGCTTGTATATAAGTTATTTTGTCTATTCTTTGAGAGTAGTACTTGCCTTGTTTATGTGCTCTTGTGTGTCTAACAAGGTGTATGTAAAATTTAACATAACTTTAGGACTTTTTTTATTATTAATGAAAAGATATTGATAAGTTATAACAGTTATGTATTTTAACAAAACCACCGGATCTTTGAGATCTGGAATTCCACCTCATAACCAAAAATCTAGTTATAACATACTGCTTTTGACAGTTTTACAACAGGATTGAAGTGACAGGAACTGTTAAGTCAAAATCACTTTCAACCTAAGGCCGCATTTTTATATCTGCTTTATCTATAGATATTACGGAGTACACGTTACTCGAAAGCACCAACGGCCTTCGTAAGTGAAGTGTGCTGAAATAGAAACAAAATAAAATTATAAAGGAAAAGTGCTTATCTATCATCAGATCGGTCAACCCGTGACCACGGTTGCTGTAATTTGTCCGAAACATCGGGTAAAGAAAGGCATTGTAACTTATAAATATGTAGTCGCGAATAAGTCCCGAGTTATTTGTGTTAATTTTATTACTAACAGGTAATTTCCACTTACATTTACCGCGTTGTACATATCAAGCGTCATCTTCAATCAAATTAACGTGGCTGTTATAAAGTATAACAGGCTACATGACACAAATAGATGTTCAACATGCGATATGTGCATTGAAAACTTTTGCATAAATAGATTTATATTGGGTTATCCATTATAAGAGAACGAATGATTTATGTTATATGAACACGCTCATCATAAAATGTTTACGCGATTTTATTGTGATGTTTGTTTTAAAACTAGTTTTGCCTTTCTTGCCGATTGAATTGGAATTTATATGAAAATATAAACGTAATTTCTAAATTTATAACGTTGAATTTTTGTTTACTCTCCTCCAAAAAGTATTTAGGCGTCCGTGTTTTATTACACAATCAATATAATTTATACACTTTCCACTTTTCAAAATATTCTGAATGTTCTTTGTTTTCGTTGTTAGTATGTTTACAAAATGTGTGGGACTGCTTAAAGTGCCTCTTATTAAACAAAAATAATAGTAATATGTATTTAAATATACTGTACGAATATAAAATGATAAAAAATAAAAAAAAAAACTAGTAGTTAGTGACCCTGGCAGCTCACCGTTTGGGAATTGAACCCACAACGGGTTCAATTCCCAAACGGTCCAAAAATTTGTGTGATCCCAAAACAGTTGTCCCGAGTCCTGGTGTTCTTAATGTTTATAAATCCCCAAGTACAAAGGAATTATTACTAATGAGAAAACCAGAATAGTCATAAAATGACCTCAACGAAAAGCTAAAAAAAAAAAACTTAACTAAGAATTGCTAAAAAAAACAATTACTAAAACTTTTACATAAGTAAGTATTTAGTATTAATGTGTCCACTTATAACAGCGATAAGTACGACAGTGGAGAGAAGTGATGATCTTTATAATGCTTCTGAATACGAAGTACAAGAAAAACATCAATTAAAATTAATAAAGCGTATCTGCTTACAGTATTCGAATAATTATTATATTAACAGTACAAACACACTAACACAAGTATCGTGTATCGTAAAACAAAGATGGCCTAGTTCTCACACGCAACCAACAAGTTGCGACTCAAGGTAATCATTTGACAGCATATAACATTTTTCATCATTTCCCCGTCCACGGGAAGTCACAGAATTTATGGCTTCCTTCCTTTTTGTTAAAATTATAATGTTTAATATAACTTCATCGCATTAAAATTATTACTTCTATAAATATCAATTACGTTTTCGAAAACTTTAATTTTATGGTTTGGACATCGCGTGCATGTCACCTCCGTGTCGCAGAGCTATCATTACTGTGTCTGTTGGCGACGTCACACCGCCTACGGTAATGATACTTACCGCTATATTTTGACGTTAAACGTCATAATTGTAATATATTAATGTACTTATTACGGAATGTAAAGACATATGTTTTACTAAAACAGGGTTATGAGAAATTGCTTATTTAACAATTTTATTTTATTTGACTGACAACTTTGATAAGGTGCCATAAACTTTATTTTCTCTTTCTTGTTTCTACATATAAAATATACCCATATTAGGATTGAATCCTGTGTCGCGGAGATTTTTATAAATACACAAACGCGGGATAAATGTTTGAGGACCATAAAAGTTGTGGTTCCATGTGGGAATTGCACCCACCACTTCTGGCTCAGCAGTCAGGATAACTAAGCATTTGACCAAAGCCAGTTACTTTAACATCCAGAACTTCGAATTGTTTCTAAGAGAATAACAAACGTTTATTAAGTAAGCCATATGCATTTCTAGTTAACAATACATAATGATCAAACTTATAAATGGAATAAATAAATCAATTGTTGTTAAGAAACAATACGATTTAACTAAGACAGGCTGACGTACTCTGCCATTCGCCGAAATCAAACATTGCTAGCGTATCAGCCGTATAGACACGATCCAATCAACCTTTACTTCACAGAGGCCTGCCGCAGACGTCCCTCGATTCAATCGAAACTGCAACTGCATTTCCAGTTGGCAGTCCTTTGATACGTCCATCGCTTGTCTGTCCAAACGATTGTATGACAAGTCCAATCTAACTAGAAACTTTGTTTCATTACAATCAACCCCTCACCATACGACAAGCAAAGCTTTCTGGGCGATGTGGCAGCTCAATATACACTGGTCGCACGTCAGCCTCCTTTGAATACAGAATACACCATCATTTCAATTGTCAAGCCGTAACTCGTAAACAGGGGAGGTGATAAATTAATGCACTAGTACATTAGACGCCCGTGATAATAAAACACACATTAAAATGTAATTGCTGACAAGCGTCCCCAACCCAATCACAACATTGCATGACACAGTGTCCATTGCTGTTTCTATTTGCAAAACGCATATACTACTGATAATAACTTAGCAATGGTGTAGTCTAACAACGATACAGTGGTATATCTTGAAGGGTGAATGTTCACATTGCAGGGCACCTAACAGCAGAACCCACTCTGGAGGGTAATCGCGCACGAAAGCGTCTTGTAATAAAAGTGATCGTAAAACTGTAAGGTTACGAGGCGTGAGAGAGGAGAGTGCACTTGGATGGCACACTGATACGTTTTTCGGGTTCAGTTGTTACCACTTGAACTATACGATGTATTTTAAATGATTTATGACGATATGTTATAGAAGTGCTGCAGTGTTACTTTTTGAAGTGATACATTTTATCAAGAAACAAACAACTATTGCTGTTTCAAATTACACCTTGTTTCAATAGTTTTAATTTGCTATCAAAACAACGCCCAACCAGGCCTATAATCCCTATAGGCCTGGTTGGGCTTCTATTGTTCATGTTAAATAATTATATATCTCTAGAAAAATATTCTCTAGAATGTAATAAGTTATATTTATAGTTTTAAAGTAAGTATGTTATTGTTTTAAGTTATGCAGTAATTATTGTTAGTTTATATGTAGTTCTAGTTCAAGTTCTTGTTTAAAATATAATAAAGTTTTAGAATATTCTATCCCATAGATAGTATTTGGATCCCATAGCCGCCTTCAACGACTCCCATAGGAAGAGATTTGGTGACCTATTCTACTTCACCGAGAACACAGGCGTAGACTAGGTAATCCTAGGAAAGGACACATTTATTAAACTATAATTAGATATCCTAGGAAAGTCGAAAATCTAAAAGAATACTCAGCTTACCAAATTGTAGACATAAGTTATAGTAAAAGAGCACCAATATTTTAGACCCAAGCGTGAAAAATTTGCTATACCAATAGACTGCGAGATTAACTTTGCAACATCAGACAGCGTTACGGTTTTATCTCTCCCAGTAATTGGTCGTAAGGTTTCGGCTTTATAATCCACGGTGGCATCTCGTAGCGCTTTTGTGCTCTCTTGTACGTGATTGCCACCGAAATGATTATTGAATGCCTCGATAAGGCCCATTACAGATTTATCGCTTCAACTTTTGATCACTTGCGGTGGTTAAGGTTTAGCATTTTGTAAGATGTTATTCGAGAAACTTAAGTAAATGGTTTGAAGAACATAGCAAATTTTCAGGCAGAAATAATTTAGATCTTACGTCAAAATTCCAGAATAAAATTGATGATTTTCTTTATGGCAAATATATTTTTAAATTATATCAAAATACTTACATATAAGTACGAAGGGTAAATAAGAACCGCTGCGTCAGAAAGAGAGCTTTGTTCTCAAGCGTATATACTTCTGTAAACATCACGTTACTTTATAACGCCTTAAGGCCGAGACGGCCTGATTCGGGTTTGATATGATTGTATGCTGTCATTTTAATTTTCAAAAGTAGTCATGTATAAATCTAAAACAATATCAAATTATAAAATAAAATAAGGGGTTTCCACGCAAAAAAAAGAATTTGTATGACAAGAAATTATAGCCTTACAAAGCACAAAGTGTTATTTTTTAGTTTTAGCTATATATGTATTTACAACAAAAAATATGAATATAAATTTGTGTTGTAAATACATATATAGTTAAACTTTTTTGTGGGGAAACCCCACCGGGTCATCACCTCACTGGAGCTAACGGTGAAGTGGTATATCGGGCTGGAACCAACTAAAACCACACGGTGTTCCGTCACTAGTGGGTCTATTGCAGAGGACTCGGGTATGCCCTAAGAAGGATGATTCCGAAGACCTCTCCATGGTCGCCTGACCATCGGGCGACCACACCGTGGAAAGCGGGGAGCCCTGCCCCCCTCTAACTAATACTGCAAAAACTAAGCAAGTCAACTAAATAAGAAATACTAAAAAATATAAAGCTTGTATCTCCTAAGGGATAGGCAGAAAAATTAAAAATAATTGCAACTTGTTGAAAATCTCACTTTCATTATTTATTAAAAGCGTGCAGCTCATACTTATAAATGTGGATTCGTCTAATTTATTACTGTTAACATTTATCACATGATAAACAAGTCAACAAATTCCATTTATCATTCATAATGTCATGAAAAAAATTACATTGCATAAAATTTGCTTATAATAACACTAACTTCTATTATATTAAATAAGTTACATTATCTTACCAACCGTTAAGACTAGTTTACGTTAAACTTAAGTTGTGAAAAGCGAAAATTATGAAACGGATCTTCGCAAGTTTTCACTAAGAATGGTAATGAGACAACCGGTCCACTCGACCCCTTTGCACCCTTTCATCACGCCCGCTTTGTTCCTCTTTGCAAAACATTTAGTGGGGTGGAGAGGTCAACTGAAGTGGTCGTTGTTGAAAATGTTTTTAATTTATTACACCACCGTATATTTTTCGACCATCGCTTATGAAATATTGTGCGCGAGGCTTTAGTGTGGTGAATATGGTTTTTCCAAGCACAAAATGGCGGTATGGTATGCTTTTAATGGTGAAAAATGTTCCTGATTACATAAACAACAATTTATCTAACATATAGGCAATTGGTTTTTTTTAAGAGGTATGTTCAGGTAACAATAAAATACTGTAAATCTCGGAGTATCGGCGTGATGTCGATACTACTTTCCGATTATTAGATATACCAATAGTTTTTTTTTTCTTATATGACTGATGTATGAGAAAGAAAATATATTATTAGATTATTTAATAGTTAGCTTAAGAATCTCAAGAAAGAACTTGTAAAATTAACGGTCTCCCAAGGTATCACTCAAATATAATACCAATCAACCCTACGGCTAATGAATGGCGTAGACAAAGGCACTATCAAAACCGAAGTCGCCAAAAACCTTCATAACTAATAAACATTAATACATATAAGTAAATAGTCTTATATACATAACTTTTCACGTTAAACGCTTTTCGAAGCTTAATGCGACATCGGTAATGACGTGTGAAAGATTGATCGAGGTAACCTTGAAGAGGCGAACACAATTATTCTTTTATAATATATTTTAACTAGACACGCCGTGGGTGGACGATTTATGAATGTTATTTTATGACATTAAAATATAAGTTGATGGCAGTTGACAATGTAGGTGGATTTGATCTGTTATTTATGATTATTTGCGACGTTAAGATTTAAGGGGGTATTAATGTTTGCTATACAGTAAACTTAATTTCTGGACTGTTTTGTGTATAATGTTATGTTTAATGAGTTATGATTGAGTGGAACGAATATATTTCAGATTATTTCGTTGTGACATTATGATAATATTTGAATTTTATATGTATGATTTTTTAAGTTGATTTGTTGAGTCGAGGATGATACAAACGTGTTGATGAGTTAATAATGTGGCTAATTCATATATGATCATACCATGTTTTTTGATCGTGGTTAAAGCAATATTTTTACATTTTTTCGTTTATCTTAATATAAGCTTTTTAGTTATAAATAATTGCTCACTTTTAATTAATTTCATCAATACATTTTTACTGATCATCAAGTAGTCAAAGTTCAGATGCTTTAACGTAAACAAATCATTGCTAAAAGTGCCTTATATATGCCTAATTGTTGTAAAACGTGGCATACAAGTTATATTTTTCGATTTTTCAAACAACTATGTTTTAAAAAATAAAGCTGCCTGGTTAACACAAATTGGTTAGCAGGATTGAAGTAAACTGTAATAACGTGTCTGCTTTAAAGCTGCAAATAAGAACCAAAGTAGTATGAAGCAGAAAACAAAGCTGACCTATTTTCTTCAGGTAGCAACTTGCGCAGTAAGATAAGCAGCTGATGCTTTTCCGAGTTGTTTGTCGACTTTAAAGTATTTTTCTTTAATTGTCTTAGTTGGTTAGAAAATTTGGTAATATTATAGATTTTCAAAGGAAGTTTATTTATAAATACATGGCTTTTCTGGCTTCATATAAAAGTAAAATAACTATCCGTGTTTTAATGTATAACATAGATAGCCTGAGTAGGTATTTTTGTCTATCACTTATCCCTTATCATTAGACGAAAAAGTTCATGATAACCACCTGTGTTCCGTGTGGTTCACATGACTAAGGGAACGGACTGTTATCTATCAGACAGTATGTATACAGTTATACAGTACCCGGTTGACGAGAACCCTAGAGTGTGAGTGCAAGGGTTCGTGGGTGATTGAAGTCACTTACTATCAGGTGACCCGTCTGCTCACTTGTCCCCCTATACTATATATATATGTATATATATAGACAGACCTTAGACTATATATATGTATATATAGTCTAAAGTCTATCAGCAATATGTTAATAAGATCTTATTCTGGTTCCTCATCACCTAACAAATGAGAAATGAAGACAATAGTCAACGCTAGAACCGTCATAAGCCTGACATTCAAACGTCATTAATGTCACTAAATTACTAATGTGCCGCCGTGACAAAGTTGAGTGGGACAGAATGGCGCGTAATATTTACACAGCTGTTATTTGTTGGAATGAAAATATTTAGTGACTGTGACATTGGTGACATGTTACATCAATGACATTTCAATTAATTTTTATTTGAAGAAAGATAATTGTGTTATTAAAAGGTCTTTATACTTTGTGGGTTCCCAGCACCAATTGTTTACATAAAGAAATGAAATGGATTTTATGTTCTTGTGTATCTTGTTCTTGTTGTGTATCTTCCCTAGCGGCAAATCCCGAATGCTGGCAAGCCGGCTCCCTTCCCATCGCCCCCCGAAGTGATTGAAGTCCTGAATTCCCACCTGCGTCATGTTATTGACGTAGTGTGGAGAATGATGGATGAGCGACTGGCTGGCCTGGAGGCGAGGCTGCCTCCGGCACCGATCATTTGGCCACCGCTCGCAGTGTACAAACGAAAAGCCGCGTCGCCATCGAAGTCACTCCATCGGCGAAATCGACTGCGGTTGCGCCGATTGCTTAGAATCGCGATCTTTTAAGGCTGCGACGGGGTTGGCCACGGAGTTCCCTCCACTCCTCACTCAGGCAACTGATAATGTCCGGGTTGCAGTTCAAGAAAAGTCGGGGTGCAACACGTTTATGTTTGCACTGCAGCAGCTCATATTTAGACAGTAAATAACTGAATAAAAATCTCCAATAGCTACAAACTTGTTCAACCTTGTAGTCGTTGTCGGAGTGAAGTAAAATAGATCCTCACTATCTCATGGGTATCGCAAAAAAAGGATTATTGGATCCGACTGTTATCTATCAGACTGTATGTCATACAGTGCAGTACCGGTTGACGGCGGTTGACGGTTGACTTGTTACGTAATAGGGACTAAATTATTGTTGCCAAGAAGGAGCTTTTGAGGTCTCCTCCAGGTGAGAAAGTATGTATGTAAACTGGTTCAATGAATCCAAGTCGACTTAATTAAGTATAAACAGGATTATATTTTTATTTTTACGGGCGGGATATTTTGGGAACAAATATTTTATATCGCTAATCTGTCTTGTTATATACATATGTTTGGGTCTGTATAAATGTGTTTAAATAAATATAACCAATTACAAAGACTCTAGATCTTGGCTTCTAAACTCCATAAATTAACACAGAACGTATTCTGGCACTGTTTCTTTAATTTAAACCCTCAGTGGAGCTTTACATCAAGGTATCAAAGCGTCTATGCCAAAAAACTTCGAAATTCTCGCACAAATTTGATACAAACATATTGCTTCATAAATTCTAATAAATAACAATATTTGGCACCGATACAGTGTGCGCAACGTTGTAAATTTAAGGATTTACAAACAATTTATATGTTTAAAGTGTAAAGCTATTGTATCACATGGATTCAATGGAAGAGTGATTGGAGGAGCACACTCATAAATTCAAAGTGACATTATTTTTGGTTTAGTTTCTTGCCCAAAAATATGTATACATTCATGCATACATATACTCATGCCTGTATCCCCGAAGGGGTAAGGAAAGGCGTAATATCTCTTATACTTTCCCATAACCTAGTCCTAGCACAATATAGGGGCAAGCATATTGGCGTCATCCGGACACTCTGGGATTAGATGGGGCAAAATGGGAGTTTAATGAAAAGGAAAGAGAGGATGGAAAGCGAAGGAAAAGGGGGTGAATAAGCAAGAGCTCTAGTAACTCAGGGTCCCACACTTGTAGCTTGAACTGGCTGGTGCCGGGAAGTTCCAGCCCTCCAACGCACGCATGAATGAAAGGAGAAGGTTCATTGTTTGACTGCATGTACTTTATTGTGTGTGGTTGCGATTTTCAATTTTTTTACAGGGATTTGGGAATATAAGCAATAGCTCAAGCAAGTAAATTTATTTTATTTACTTATTACTCTTTATACAGGTATTTGATACGTCAGGGGACTTAATCCCATGCGTTTAATAAAAATATTAAACAAATATATATATTTAAGTTTTATTTATAATATAGAATATATCGTAGACTTACATACACATACGTTGACTATGTATACTTACCACATACACATCTATATAAATACATATTAAATGACAAACACAAAGATGACACTAACGTGTTTAGTGTTTGTTCCAAAGGTTCTTCGTTATTTTACAGTTTTTTTTTAATAAGCAATTACTTGACATAATACTTTTTACATGTGAAATAGAAAAACGTTACATATGTAAACTTTCATATGTGAATTTGTTTTAATATTATTTAATCTACCTGCGACGATGTCCCATACAGCGTTCGAGTCTCCTCCGTCACACTTTTCAAGCATTGAGCGGCACCAATCCAAACGACGGCGTTTTCTATCTTACGTCAAATGATGAGGTATCCATCTAGTAAAAAGATGTCAGATGCCTAAGTGTCCATATTTTTTTTTGCGATAGTCACCTGATGGTAAGTGACTACCCATGGACACCCAGAACTCAAGAGTCACAAGTGTGTTGCCGGCCTTTTAGGTAGGAGTGCACTCTTTTCTTGAAGGTTTGAAGGTCGCATCGTAAGACTTTTTATACTTAACTCAAACTAATGCCTAAAGCTGCCTGAGTCTGTTGATACCCTTTTTATCAGCTTCCATCGTTAGTAGCAGAGCACTCACGTTATCTTCAGTAGTCGCCGTAGAAGGACGTCCGTCTTGAGAATCGTCAGTGAGTTTGCATCGACCACTTTTAAACTCACTAAACAGTGGCACGAGATGGGGCCTCGTAATGAAAGGCCAATCGTAACATTGTTGTTGAGTAAGACCGTAATGAAAGCGTAATAAATCAAAGAGCGAAAATTATCTGTAGTAAAATCCATTTCAATGCAAGAGAGACACTTTTTAAAAAACCGCCAATTTGTAAAAACAAATGACATGAATTAATAAAACATCTACAGATTCCCAAAGAGTTACTAATTCAAAATACATTTTTCTTATGCAGCTTTTCTAACTGGCCTATTATAAAACTTTTACTGTGACTCACAGATGTACATACACGTACATTTCAGTCTATTCACACGTGGTAATGGTTTTGAAGTATTGCTTTTGTATCTCATATCCCTAGCCTTTGTGTCTTGTTATTTATGCCGCGAACATATTAATACTCATTATTATAACAGCTGTGTATCTCCTATGAACATTCAGGCTGAAACACTCACATTGACACAGAATAATTCATTTTCTGTTACAGTTTTTGAATACTGTAATAATTTAAATAGTAAGGAGCGAAGTTTTTTACTCTGTGTCTGTAGGTGTAGGGTAGAAATGCCTGCTATGTCATATGTCATGAGCCATTTTGTAAAGATCAGAAAGGTCTCTTTTGTTGCACAAAGTGCCGTCGAGTTGGCGTGAGTGATGTTCCACTTTTTGTGTAGCAGCATACGTTTCTCATGTAAATGTCTTCTTAGAGGTTTAAATTATTTATTTAATGATGGTCATAATTTTAAGTTGTTATGAGATATTTTACAGGACTTGATGAGTGAATGAATATATTAAAGGAAAGTATTCTTTATTTGTTAAATTGAAATGCATGGCGTTATTAATTTATTTCATGTGAATAATGAAAAGCATTACTAAAAAGGAATATTGTTATGAAAGTATATTATTATAATAAAATAAATAATAATATGTCTTATTTTACTTTGGAAAGTAGAATAAGGTATTGAAAGAGTACATTTCATTCTCGTATGTAGCGATGCCATGATGTTTACCTTCTATTATCCTCACTTTTCACCGCGTAATGGGTTGTCCGTACTTTTATTTTTATTAAAAAAATATTAATACATATTAATGAGTAATAAAAGGTATACTTGTATTTCGTTCCATACTCAAAGACTAATAATTTGCCAGCCAATAAAGCAGTACTTCATAATATTCCTCAATCATAGCTGTCTGCCTACACAACCCGTGAAGATATTCATCCCAATATCGCGGGCAATAAGCGGCTTCGCTCGTCACACGTAAACGCTCGTATAAATCAGCCATTATCTCGCCTCTCGAAGGCAACAGTACAAAACGGTGACGCCAACAAATGAGCGCCATTTTTCCCCAACATCCGTAGGACACTGTCAATATATTTGTGGGTAGGGGTTCAGTGAACGAAAGCGATTATTCCAAAAATCGCTTTGCGTTAGTTACGTTTAGTCTCACGTTTTAATTAAATTCTAAATTTAAATTCTAAAATAAGGTTGCCAATTATTACGCTAGTGAGACCTAATTCTAATCTGTAAAATGTAAGTATTTAGAACATCTGCCTACCTCTTCACGAATACAGGCGTGAACGTATATATGTATTTTATACGAATATAATATTTTCTTCTGTTAGAGAACAGCTCAGAACGAAGTTAATCTAAAGTAATTGTTGAAGTATTGCGCTGACAACAATTCTTGCCACTCTGAATGAGTTGCAAGAATTGTTGTCAGCACATTGCCATTGTGATTTTAATGCTGAAAGTAGGTTAAATAAGCTAACATAAGATTAATGCACTAAGGAGGAAGTATTTATCGCTTTTATTGTACGGGTCACATAATATAGGAATATACTTGCTACATTTTTACTGCCAAAAGTATGCATATTTCGTTACCTTTAGTGCATACTGTTATTTTATATATTCGTTTCGGTATCTTTAGGTGGTTTGTTTATGTGGAAACTTACATTAGTTCTGAATAATTTGTGTATTATTGTGAATTATTTTAAATTGCTGGTGATTATGAGTCGATACAAATTCAAGGTTGAGTAGATTACAAATCTAAGAAGTCCGCTTTCCGCTACCAGTGGGTATTCGTACTATTCGCCCCATCTGCCACCCCTAACCACTGTTATATTTTATTTGCACGATAAATTACATTTTATTACACATATTTTGTCGTGTTATAATAACTAATGTACTCTCTCAATTCCCGTGAAATGCTGCGTGGCGATATTTTTTTATTTATTTCGCTTTTTATTGCTGTTCAGACCATTCAGCCGTTCGCCCCTCGGAGGGTGATCGACGGTCACGGTGAAAGAGCGGATTTTATAATGTTTGTTTATTTAAAAATATTGTTCAGATAATCCTATTATGTTGATAGTATTAGGAGTTTTGTGAACACTGCCGTATATGGGGTGTGTTGTTTTTAGGTACTTTTTTTTCTTATTAATTAATTAGAGTTTAAAAATTCATCGTTAATTCCTATGCTTATTGACTGATACATAATTATCAGTTTTAATAGTATTTCTAATTATTACTAGTGTTATTTACGCACATGCAAATTTTTTTTTTTTTTCAATTAAACACAATTCGTAGATTGTGGATCCTACGCTAACTTAATATATCTATCATTTTTGATGCACTTTTGTTCTTTGCACCTTGTGTTTCAGTTTTGAATGGTTTGAAGCAATTTTATCATCATCATCACTATTTTATCTGAATCTCTATTTTCCTTCAAAAAGCATTAGGATCATTTATCGATATGTGTGTTAAAAAATCCAGTTGCCTTAAGACTATTACTTGCCTTAGCTTAGTGGTCCATTTGAATACTTCCTCAAAGTTATTGCACCTATTACTCACCGCCCTTAACATTATGTTTTTAATATTTTGTATCACACGATTAACACGCATCACATACACGATATTGTAATTACTGTATACGTACATTAATCATAACATAAGTGCTATCATAAATCATTCGTGTCGTTATATGTGTTATGAAATATTTCATTTTTAATGTAACCAGATGTAGGCTATGTTTAGGGGACCAGTTTAATCAAATAGAGGACACGAATCGGGCCTATCTTTGTTTTATTTCTTCACTTATTTTATTATTTCCTAAATCATATCTTTGAACATAAATATATAGTATATATAATGGTTTTGACAGTGGTAGAGCCGTGCTTAGACACGAAAGGGCCGGCTCGACCGGTGCGATACCACGGCCTCACAGAAAACCGTTTGCGAAGCAAGCTACCTTCTTTCCCCTCGCCTCATTCCCCCATCCCTCATCACTCTCAAAGACGGGCACCGCACTTGTGACTCTTGAGGTGCAGGTGTCCATTGACGGGGGTCGTCACTTACCGACCCATCTGTTAGTCTGTCCCCCCTATATTATATAAAAAAATACGGACTGTCTTTGGGGAGTGCGCATAGTAGTGAAAACTAAGTAACTTGTATAGCTCATATAGGTCATGGGAGGCGTGCGGTGACGAAAACGCGAGTTTCCCGGTTTTTGTTCACGCAAAGAGTACACGTATATATACAGTATACATATAGCTTATGGTAAGCGTTCAGTGACGATGTCGCGAGTTCCATAATTATTGTTTACCCAAAAAGTGTTTGATCCGCCTAAAGAAGTTTTCACTTAAAAAAATCTGTATAAAACTGTAAAGAAAACATCATAATTGTAACGTATTTTTTGTAGCACTATTAAAACAAAATCCAATGTTCAATATTCTAGAACTAGTTCGTTGTTCTAGAACTTATTATAAACCCTCATAACCAGCATTAAACGTAGAACTGGTAGTTAAAACTATTCCTTTCAACACATGAATTCTAGCTTACGTTTACCATCATAAACATAAATTATCAGCCTTCAAAGTGAGTATAGGTACGTAAATAAATTGAAATGATGCGGAGCAGCGCGTTGGACAGGATGATGTGTGTGGCCTGCCAGTTTAATGGCGGTCATACATCTCCTCACAACTCCGAGGGGACAGAGTGATTTTTCATTGGGACACTCGCCAACTTGAAAGTTTTCTACCGCCTTGTGTGTCGACACTGATATCTGGACATACACATGAATAAATGTAAGTTATAATTTAAATAAGCTACGTTTTACACATTTCTTTATAGATCAAGACCTTAATGAATGGCTCATTTATTATGTATTTTATATCTGATACTGAGGAACAGGAAATGCTCTGAAAGTTGTCATTTGATTAGAATAAAAACTTTTGTGAGTGATATTCATATTTATTAAAATAATACGGTTTTACTCACGTTTTTGTTTAGGGGATACACGATTTTCTTGTTCTTTCAAACATTCAAATACCGGAGCACCCAGATTCAGAATAGCAGTTTTATGGTTTACACAATATGTTGTACCGTGTGGAACCCTCAAAATTCGTTTCAAGAAGCTTGACTCCTTGACAAAGGTCTCTCGTTGGGCCCGCAACTAGTCGGGCATCACCGAAAACATGGTATATATACAAAGTGTAGCTTGCGAAAACTAAAAAATACAAAGAATTCATAAATATTTTTGTAGTTGTAAGGGACTGTTTTCCGTCGGATCACCTCATTCCTGATGCAATCCCTCAAAGAAACTCCGAGCATAGCTCTTTCCATAGCATGATGAGCATCTTTGAGCTTGGGGACCAGCCGTACTGTAAGTGTGCATGAGGTGAGACGGCAGAAAACCAAAGTAATGACATAGCCAACCGGATCAGCAGGCTGATGTTGCAGTGAGCCGTAGAACCGACGACCATTGGGGCAAACGAGTTCTTGAGTGGCGACGCGTCTCGGTAAACGTAGCGTAGGACGCCCACAGGCCAGGTAGAGTGACGATTTGCGCAAGATGGCTGGCAGGAGCTGGATGCGAGAAGCCGAAAATAGATCGAAGTGGCGTGCAATGGGAGAGGCCTATGTCCAGCAGTGGACTGCGATAGGCTGATGATGATGATGATGATGAAGGGACTGTAGTTACTTAATCTAGAAAAAAATATTTTACACGATCTATTCAATAATTTGAGTTTCATGATCTTTGGTAATGGTTTATCCCTTAATTAAGCTATTGTACAATATTCTCTTAAAAATGTATTATAGATCCATCAATGTTGCCACTGTGAGTTGACAGATTAACAACAGAGTAATTGGTATAATTACAAAGACCTCAGACTACTTGAGTCGTTTGACCTTACAACTAGACATGGACCTTGCTCTCAAATTGCTCTACGTTATTATTTGATGGCTGTATCGGAAATAATGAAGTCTGACAGTAAGAAAATTTGCAATAAAAAATGAATGATGACTGGCCTGGCCTGGTTAGAGGCTTTGACTTCTAAGCTAGAGGTCGTGGGTTCGATTCTAGTTGTCTATGGTCTTGGTGTTCTTTGTGTCGGTTGTTTGAATGTTTGTAAAATCCCTCAAGACACGGGAATCAGTCCTAATAATGGAGTTGTCTTTCAAATATAACAAAAAAGATTGATGTTTTGGCAAAAAGACAAAAAAGATAATGTATGTACTTATGTTCTATTATTTAATATGCATAATAATTTCTTTTATATTTAATTAGCACAATACACGCTTATATTAAGTAAACAATTTTAGGCTTTATAGTAAAAGTATGAGCATATCCTATATCTCTATCTCTCCTTTTCTAAAGAGTTAAGTTAACTTAAATGCGGATTTACGTCATCACGCCACGAGTCTTTGGAACGGCTAGTTTAAATTTATTTGAAATAGGAACTTGAAATATAGTTCAAATATTTGAAATGTTTTATTTTTAAATATTAAAATATGCGAAAGTTGTACAAATTTTAATTTAATATGAATTTACAATACAAATTCCACACACATAAACATTGGACTTTAAAGAAAACAGGTTTCGAACCTGTGTAGTTGTATTTTATTATATTAAGACCTTAAAATACTTTTCAAGTACATTAGTTAATCGGTTTGTATTAAGAATTTGGTACTATTAACGTAATAACAAGCCTATTTTTTGCATACCGAAAATAAAACTGCTTACCTATAGAGTAATTTTACCTATATATTAGTATTACATTTTCCTGTGTTGACAGAGTACTTAAGTGTCAATTGCGTTGAAATACCGAGCAAGAAGGTCAATTGACCTTAATCGTGACTCCTAATCATGATTAAGGTCATCTAACAAGATTGATTGATATCTTTAATAAGCATCTAGAGGATGTTACAGAAATATCGTATAATAGACTTCGTAATTGATATACAGTGTTCATACTAGGTAATCGTTCTGAGATATAAAAGAAAAATAATTAATATTATTTAGATTTTTTTCTAATTCTAATTCTTCAAAAATAGTGTTTTATACTAAGTTAAAAATATGCATTTATATAATGCATATACTAGACATGCAATGAGGATGGTGACCACCACTCTTTGACTCCACCTTTTGCTTTCCATCAGGCAAAGTGGAGTCACTATGGTAGGCTAATATATATATATAAAAAAAAGTACATAACACAGCTTTTTTATGTAACCTGCCTTGTAACCTGTATTTGCAATTGACATAAAAAGTTTTCTGGCCATGAATTGGTTTTCGGCTATATAAAAAGATCCCTAAAATATGGCGACACGTTTTTGTAACATCATGTATATTTATACGCATGGTCGTCTGGTGCCAAACTAAGCTTGTACTATGATGGTTACCAGACTGCTAATAAAAACCTATGTATTTGTAAATACATTTATATTGTAGCTAAATTATACTCAGACATAGAACAAATGATCACGCTAATTACAAATTTATTTGTCCAGGGTGGAAATCTAACCCACGACCTCTGCCTTAAGAGTCAGGACAAAATTCGAAAAAAAAAAAAAAAAATGGGAGTAAAACACTTACAATTTACAATTACACCATTTTTTTTTGTTTTTATATGATAACTCCTTCACTAGGGTGCATATGACAAACAAAAAAAATGTGTAATTTTCCTGAACATTTAATGTATAGAGGCCCCTTCGACACTGGAATAATTCCTAAATTATTCCTGTGTCGAAGGGGCCTCTACAAATACATACATATTTATAAAACAGACACAAAGAACAATCGGACCCGGAACATTTTATGAATGTATATAAAGTGTAAGTGTAAGTGTAATGTAATGTATGTCACGTGTAGGATTCGAATACACGACTTCTGTATCAGCAGACGGAATTACTAACCGCTAAACGAACAGGCCAGTGACTTGACAGTCACAGTGACTTGACAGTCACAGTGACTTAAATGTCACTGATTTGACTCCGTCAAAGCAGAAAAGCTCCGAAAAAGCTCCGCAAAGTATGAATGAGTTATTTCAGTGAGTGTTCCCTACTGTAAAATAATCACCATAGTTACTGTTCAAACGTACAAATGGACACACCCGTATATAGGTACATTTTATCCAAATGGCCATCAATAAAATTTTACAGTGACATAAAAATATCAAACGGTAGGGTGTTGTGATGAATGGTGCGGACATAATTGGGCGTCCCCCACATGTTAATGAATCGTGCTTAATGAAAAATGATTGTGCAACCGTGTCGGGACATGTCCGGCCACTATGTGATGTATGGTTACTCTATTTCATGAAACGAAGGCGTAGCAAATGGTTACCGTGTTGTTGGAACGCTTGAAGTCATTTTGGAACAGTCTATCCTTAATAATTAGAATTTTTTACATTATTGTTTATACTTGAATTGTTATATCATTGAAGAAGATGATTGTCAATTTAAATTTTCATTCAAGTCATTGATTAGATCATAAATGGCATTACTAATTAAAGGAAATGTATTATTTATATCATCACTCGATTATTTTGCCTTTACACAACAATCACAATATAAATATGTCCAGTAAAATTCAAACCCTGCTATGATCTACTACGGCAGACGTAGTCCATTAAAAATTCACACACAATTTGCTATTTACTCTCATGAATTCTGTCCACTACATTTAAAACTAGACATATATTTTGCATGGCCCCCTTGCCACTGGCTCGCAGATAGTCAGTAGATGACCATGGGGTAAGCCTATGGGGCTATAAAACCGTACGATGACAAACGGCAGACATAACGAGCGGACCCCTTCATATTTTTACGTGCCGTCGCATTTTATGCCTCTTGTATGTGATGTAGCATAAACGATGAACTTACAGCGATTTCTTGCTATCGAGATGTAAGGGTATATCTCATAAAATTATATATAATATGTTTAGATTATTGCATATTTTCAACATAGCAGTTGTTTTTTTTTTATACTATAGAGACGAACATAAGGGTCACCTGATGGTAAGTGACAACGGCCGTCCATGGACACTTGCAACTCTTGTCGTAAGTGCGCTGCCCGTCTTTAAGGGTGATTGATTTAAGAGGAGAGGGGGAGTTAGGCCTCCGGAAACCTCACTCATTTCGGGGAAATGTAACGCAAGAGTTACTTCACAACCAGTTTTCTGTGAGGCCGTGGTATCGCACCGGTTGAGCCGGCCCATTCGTGCCTAACATGGCTCTACCACTAGAGCGATTAAAAGTTTTAGTATGAATTGTATTTTATATTGTAGAAAACAAGGTAAGAGAAACTTACTGGGCTGGTGTAGAGAATTGGTCTTCAAATTTTACTATATGTAGAGTATTATTTCTGATAGTGTAGAGTGAAATTAAGTTCATAATAGAATGGAAACCTGGGCGTGCAACCCAAAAGGCAAATAAAATATTAACTTTGCTAGTTACATTGTAAATGGGCCTCATTCCACCTGTTCCACGTATCCCCACTGGTACTTATTAAGTATCTCACTTGGAATATTTTTCCATCTATCTCTACCGGGAGGGATATTTGGAATTTATTTGTTCAAATATCTCTACTGCCAAAATGTACAAATAGAAAAAAAAAATAGTTTCAGCAGCATTTTGAACAACATGTAACATAAAATTATACTCCCGTATATTCTATGGTATGTATTTTTTGGTAATTCCCAGATTAGGTCCTATTTCCCATATTGAACATGTACTGTCGTATTTGTAAACAATATCTTTGTCGCTCAAAGTCCACGACTTGGACATAACAGGTCCTGTCAAATTTGGAAATAAAAATTGCTTAAATTTATAATGGCCATTCATACCACCATTCAAATATACTGGTATACTATTGAGCAAATTTGAATTATGGCCCATGGTCTGCTATTAATTGTTGTTTTGTAATCGATGATAGTTATACGAAATGGGGGTATTGAAATAAAATGTGTTTTAGTTAACGCCAGCTTAACGCTGTTTTTTTTTTTAAGAGTAGTATCGTAGTACCATAAGCGAAGATTTGTGGTTCGTTTCCGGATTCAGTATACATCTTTATTTGCTTGTCTTTTAGGTTGGGTTGTTTTTGTTTTGTGATCATTTTCAGCAACAACTTTGTAGTTTGTCTAATACATAGGAGGACTGTTTTCTCGGCAATATTAACTACGCATGAAAGAAAGCAAAACTTACTTTTGCTTCTTCGTATGCTCTTACTAGAGCAGTCGTTTTCACTCATGTTGGTTTGAGATATGCAGTACTAAGGCTCTCCAACAGGCTCTTCCCAATGCTAGGTGGGCGTTTTCATTGCAGGCCGCTTTGATCACGGCTTTTATTTGGTCTGTCCAGTTCATCGAAGCTCTCTCAAGAGATCTGACACCATCTACTCTTTTCTGCACTACCACGTATTAAATAGCATCCTCGCGGTGCGTCACATGGCCAATGTAACGAAGAATTCTGGTGTTGAGTATATTAGAAAGGTGGTTTTTGTTTGCTTAGCTCACTAAGTGCAGAAACATTTGCACTTAGTGAGCTAAGCAAACAAAAACGGGTCGCTGAAGCCAAGATATGCTCAATATCCTCTTGCAACACCTCATTTCGATGTCGATCATATTTCCTTATCGTATAAAAATATTCCCATACCTCAAATTTTTTATAGCCTGGACTATATGCCTCCTTTTCGGAACCACCCTGGTCTGTTATTAAAGAACCGAGATAGACGTAAGATGAAGTGACGTGGCTGTTGGCAATATTGGTCTTGAAGGGCCTATTGTTTAGTCTATCAATGGTCATCACATGCGTAAACTTACGAATGAAAATTGTAGTGAAAATTATATTTTGTACGAGTAAGTAAATCTAAACTACTAAAGTTGACAAAATGTGGGCAGTTAATACTGCCTACCACTTCAAGAAGTAGTAAGTACGTCAAAGAATTTTTAGGTAAGAATTTTAATGTGTATTATTTAACGATCTCTTGACGTTATGAAACAAAAATTTATATTTCAAAAAAATACTGTACGAGAGTGCATTTCGAAGCAAATGTGAAACTTACTTGCGAAAACAAATGTGAAACTATAATTAAATTCTGCCTAAATGAAAACGAAAATACCATCAGTTGGAATATAACAGAACGATTTAATCGAGCCATACTTAACAATCGTTAACACATAACTCATACATTTCTGTTAAGCTTTCGACAATTTTATCGATGCGCCCCGGGATAAAGTTAATTTATATATCGAATAATATCGATGTTGTCGGCGCTTTGTGTTTAATGATGCTCGATTAATTTTATCGATACAGGTTTCAATTGATTATAAAATGTGAAAGCACATCTGTCGAGTTTCGTGTGAGGACTGTGATTATTATTAGTATTTATGATAATGGGTTTATTTATTTCCGACGTTAGCTCTCGTTGTAGCTCACACGTTTTTATTTATTGCTCACTTTAAAATTCAATCACAATAATTATTCAGTGCTTTTAACTGCATACAATATAACTAGTTCTTTAGTTAAAATTATTAATTCCATATTGCAATTGTATAAAATATATTGAAGTTATACTGTATTATATATATGTATAATTTACTTATTCGAAGGTATGTGAGCTATAGCTTACACTGCATTCGTAAAAGCCTTTTCGTACCCGATTATTCCCTTATTTTTATCTTTCCTTTTTAATATACTCCCAATTTTCCCATCTTTAATTCCTAAAGTGCCCGGTTGATAGCAATAGGCTTGCTCTCTATTAGGAGGACTAAATTCTGATTGTTAAAATGTGGGTGTGGTATTTTATACACCTCTGACTGCCCCTTCATATATAAAGGCGTGAGCGAATGTGTGTATAAAGGTGCGTATGTCTTACAGTAAAGGTTTTTTATAAATAAACGGACTATTTTCGAACTAAAAATAATCTACATTAAAGTGTATGAAATATACAGCTAAATAATGTGGCTGGTTGCCTTTCTATACTCATCAGCAACACAATGAACCCTAAAAGTGACAAGGCAGCCTTAAAAATCAATGCACAGTCAATAACCCTATTACACGTCGTCTGTCAGAACGTAACAGCATTAGATCCCCCTTATTTTCATATCCAATTCGTAGGCATCAAACGGCCCGACAAAAAGCTAATTTTAACGACTGTTTGACATAACACAATCTGAAAGGAGATAATTCAAATTGGATTACGAAGTTTGAAGATGTGTTGTGAATGTACAGCTGTCTCGCTCTGTTATCGTTAATGAACAGGGTCTGTGCACGGTGGCTTTAAAAATATTGGATTAGTATTTTAACTGTTATTTGTTTTCTTGTATAGTTGGTAAGTGGTATATTATTGTATTACATAGTTTAACCGAGCTCAAAATGTTACTGAATGAATATTACATTTTTTATTAATTAATATTGCAAATATTGCAAAGATTCAAATTTTGTTTAAAATTGAAGTTTATAAAGTTCTTAAACAAGAAATACTCATTTATATATTCAGAAGTATTTGTGGCAGTAGTCACATGAGGCAAGGCTCAACAGTCCACGAACATGTGCTAATAACACCGCTGTAACTCCTGTAGACTGAGGGCTGAAGGGTCCCCAGTCGGTCGACCTTCAATGCGCATTATACATACATTAAATTGTAAATTATATTCAATTTAACAACGTATTCGTAATCTTCTTGGTATCCTAAGATCAAATCCAGTTTTTGTTACAACGGGACAGCCACGGAAGAATATACCATTTCCTATTAAAAATTATTTTTTTAAATCGGTTGACAGTTTGCGGAGAAATAGCTAACAGCATATGTAAAAAATTACATACAGTCGAACATATCACTTCCTCATTACGTAAAGTCGGTTTAAATACATTATATACATATGTACAATGTTTACGTTTTAAGTATAAAAGTAGAAGTGACCATGTAGAATCAAAATTTACACTCCCTTCGAAGATAATAAATCGATCTTTCTGTCCCCACCCTAAGGTAATAAGATATATATATTTGACAGGGTAATTTTGCGACACTGGTGGTGTCAAGGCAATCTTATTAGTCATGTAAATGAATATAGAATGAATCCATTATATCACAAACAAGCGTCCGGATGGGGGCGATCATATTTTAGAGAAGTATGCGGAATTGTATAGAGTAGACGATACTACGTTTATAGCAACATATTGATTTGTACTCTTTAAAGATACTGAATACTAAGAAATACGTAAACGTATCGGCTAGTGCTTTACCTTAAATATTTAAAAGAATGCCACTTTTAGTTTGTTAAAGTATATTTTACTAATCAATTTTGAGCATTTCTCATGAAAAATAGTATTTTTCTAGATGAGTGGTTAAAGCTAGAAGATGTAAATCTGGCCCTAAAGAGACTTGTAACATAAATTATATAGATATACACTTTGGATTCAAATTCCTGTAATAATCAGAAGATGTAAATCTGGCCCTAAAGAGACTTGTAACATAAATTATATAGATATACACTTTGGATTCAAATTCCTGTAATAATCTGTAAAATAATGCTAAGATGAATGCTAATTTTAAAGTAACTTGGATATTTAAGAACCTTTTACCTACTTTTGTAACATTATAGTTGTCATCAAAGGGATTAACGTGAGCTTTAAAAAACACTGTGACATTGGAATCCTGTCCAGTAACATTAAAGACAATACAAAAACCAAAATACTTTATATTTTGACAATGCGATAGTGATTGTTACAATAATATTTTGATAAAATTTCTAATTTGGAACTAAATTTAGTAGCAAATGGCTTTGACATTAGATGTCCAGTGTCAAGCAGGAGTTAGTAAATACTGTTCTGTTAATCATGCTGATTATTTACTGTCTTTTATTTATTTATTGAGAGCGTTGGATTCAGAGACAACTTTCTCATTGATTTAGGTTACAAATTCATTAATAAGAGTGTCACCTTTTTTTTAACAATATATTTTTTTAATTTTAATTATGTCATCAGAACATCATTTTACTATATATATATAGAATTCAAAATATTGGCAAAAATAAAACAATCTTGCATGCCTAAAGCATTCGATGCTCAACCTTTGAGGGGCCTCATTTTAATTCATCTACTTCACGTGTTTCATTACACAAGAAATTACTTCCGAGATTTTCGTTATATCAGCTCTTTATCATTAAAACCCACTTATAATAAATGTGTTACCATATTTTCGGGTGTATTACTGGTGTTATTTATTGGCTTAAAATTGTAGTCGTCGCGTATATTATGTATGCTAGTAATTACCCTCACGCCCTCCTTATCGTGTTCAAAATGTGGGACTTAGTGGCAGTTTGAATTTTACAGTACGTTATTGTCAGAGTTTCACTCAAGTTGATTATCACCTTCCCATTGGTCATAAAACGTGCACTACCGGACGACTTGAATAATTGTTGATCAATTTTATGCAATAAAGTTGTAAAATTTGATACTACCATACATACTATGAGACTCTACACTACGTAACACTGGTAGTATTAGTACTGGTACAATTCAAATTTAATTTTTTATATTTTTTTCTTTGTAATATAGTAAACGAGTAGACAGGTACCCTGATGGGAAGTGACCTCCGCCGTCCATGAACACTTGCAACTCAAGAGTCACAAGAGTGCTGTCTTCCTTTTAAGGTAGGGAAAAGGGAGATGGGGAAAGAGGGGAACTGAAAGAAAATAGGGGATAGACGGTACGTAAAAAAGGAGGAGGGAAAAATAAGACGGTAAAGGGAGTTGGGCCTCCGATAACCTCACTCACTCGGTCACACAATTCAAGCATTGTTTAATAGCCGGCTTTCTGTGAGGCCGTGGTAATACTCCGGTCGAGTCGGCCTATACGTGCCGAAGTATGGCTCTCCCACGTAAACTATTATTTTTATTTATAACTCTTGATTTCTTTAGCAGCCTTCTATTAATGACTTGTGGGAATACCAGTTCATAGAGTACCCAGATTTAAAGAGAGTTTATGCTTTGTAATATTATATAAATAGTGGTGATCTTTGCTTGATTTTCTTATGTCTGTAAGTTCTACTTGATTGAGTAGTATTGTCGGTTACTGAAAGCTTTGTTACTCCATCCATAAATTGGCATAACAATTTACAAACATCACACTTTGTACATGTCTTGTCTAAATGATAAAGACATGTGCATACTGCAAATACTTAGTCTTTCCGACCTTAAAACAGTCAATAGCCCAGTTTGAACACATCTCAGCGCCCTCCTTTGGGCTCGATGACACTTCACTTTGTTGACAGCCATGTGATTAATTCATATTTGGAGGGTAGAGCAAAATTTTATATGAAACCGTATTTATAGTGCTTCTTTATGGCTACTAAAAAGGAATATGATTAAATTTTAATGTAATTTAGGGAGGTTTGATGTTGTCAGATGGCAGGTTATAAATAAGTTGTAAATGTGAGACTATTGATGGCTGTTGGCGTTGTATCATAAACGATGTTACACGATTACTCGATACGACACGACGATATCACAATTATTAAATACACGTATATGTACAAGCAAATATGCATATAAATTGAGTTGCAAGGTTGATGCACAAAAAAAAATTGTTTTGGTGTGCTGTTGTCAAGGGTCGAAGAAATATACAAAACTATTTCATGTAAATATGATTATTATTTTTGGAATTTTCTAAACTTTGGAATACACTTTCTGTGAAACTTATGACATGTGAGTTTTATGTATGGCAGACGAGATTGTTTTATATACCTCGTCTCGTCTGCCATAGGCATTTTTTATGGCAGACGAGATTATTTATATACCTACATTTAAATTGAAAGTAAAGCCATGCTTGTTTTACGACACTGGACGTTTCACAAGCTGATGTAGCTTATTTCAGTAGGGTTTTGGAAGTTTTCAAATAGTTCAATAGTCACGAGCATTATCAGAGTTACATACATATACATATATCCAGAGTTACATTCGTATATGACTTTAGCAACAAAGTATTTTACTTTATGCTTCTAGATGCTAAAGCAACTTTATGATTGCTATAAACTAATTCAACATTGCTTAGTTTGTCTCAAACTGTATCCCAATTTCAATATAAGCGTTTCGTATCATCTTATGACCCTAAAACTCTAACAACCGAACAATGTCCCGCAACACATGTACTACACACTAAAGTCTACAAGACGGGCTCTGTACCACGATTACGCTCCCTATTAACCCATAGTTCGCCGCCCGCCGTTTAATTCAATTAACACGCAACCGTATTCCATCCCCCTCTAGCTCAATCGCAAAATATACAATATTTGTCCCACTCTCACAGTAATTTGCACACAGCCTTGCGGTCACCCGAGGCAGTTAACATGTTGGCCATTGTTTCGGAGATTTCAGTGGGCCGCAAGGATAAACTTGGAGGATTAGTACATTTGTCGTTATGCGAGGTGGATATGTTTTGGAAGGTTGTTGGGATATGTGCTGTTTTGGTACGTTCAAAATGACGTATGAGTAATATCACTTTTTGATTGCATTTGTAGTTACAATTAATTGATGGTTGTCTTTTAGATTTAAATACACTTTCTGTTTACTACTTACGGTTTACCAATATACGAGTAGCTCCAAGATATGGCTTACACCATATTTTGTTTATAGACTAAATTCAAATGAATTAATTGATTAGTTATTAGACCATTACCATGGTATATAACAAGATGTAAGATGCAATTAAATCATTTGCAATTAGAATATTAGATTTTCAAAGTACTTCATATATAATTATATAATATTTAAACATATAATTTTAGTTCCCTTTTTGTCATATCTCAATTTTTATAACTAGCAGCATATGATTTATACGACTAAAATAATTTAGATAAGAATAGAAATAAAAAAACTATCCAACATCTAGGGTAGTATGATAAATGTGTTGCTATGCAAGCAGATCAAATGTTACCCCAACAACATAAAATGTCTTTCCTGTTCATAAATTCATGGGTATCCTACCGTGTGGAAGACTATGCGGTTGGACCCTTAATGTGGACCGTATTAAATTCTGTGTGTAACAGTTGTGGTACCCGCAATGTTAATTTGAGACTCCGCATTACCTACTAATACTGTTTTGTTAATTTACGAGTCTCGAGACGTTTCGGAAGTTTATTAGATTTAACGAGGTGATATGTACTTTACCGCGATAGAGCCATTCTGAGGCATGAATGCGTCTGCTCATTTTCTCCCTGTTTCTCATATAAAACAAAAACGACTGTTTAAAAGAGTAAACACTAAACACAGTAAATATAGTATAGGGTCTCATTAAAATGAAATTAGACTCGTTCGGCTCTCCAGTTTTTTCGTGTAGAATAAAATTAATATGAAAGTAAGCCAAATAAATTAAAAATTATTGAAAAACAAACAAGGTGTCAAGTATAAATATGACATGTGTTATAAGAACTGTATGTAATACTATATTTTAATAACATTAAGGAATACCGAATCTGCATCATTAAATGACAATCAATTTCAAACATTGTAATCTTCCTTTGTGGAGTTGCGTAGCTCTTTTGATGTTAAGGCTTTCTCAGCCAACTAAGAATTCACAAACCTGACCAGAACTAGCTAAACCCGTCCTATCCCTTTAATTTCTCGCCCAAGCTCATAGTGCTGACCAAAAGATTTATAGATTTAATAGTAGGCCAATATAAGCGCGCAATTTATCAGCGGTGAGGACTGAATTAAAGGGATTTGAAGCCCTTAACGGGTTTTGAATTTGACCAGTATTACGTGGGCTTGGCAAGGAAAAGCTCAGATTTGGTTAGCAATTTATGACAGCTAAAATAGAGAATTTGTGAAATAGAAAATAGTGACATTAAGATTTTAAATTATATCGTCGATCGTGAGTATAATTTGTTTTTTTATTTTCAATGTTTTTATTAAACCGTTTTTAGTGGCTCATAGATAAATTATTTAATTAAAAAATATAGCAATTAATAGAGATTCCGTCATCTTTCTTAAGAATTTACTACAAAACTATTTGAAATATGTGTATGTAATGTGAGCTGAGTAAAAACTATGCAAAACCCATAAAACATACTAAGTCCATGCATGGCGAAGAGTTTCGTTATTATAATGGTTTTTATTAAATTTCATATCATTTGCGCCTCCGATATTTCAGATCCTTGAAAATGACCAAGTGCCACAATAACAGACTTTACTTTCCCGCATTAAGTCGAAGATTTACAAAGCCTTTAAGTATTAAACTACCCTCAGTTTTTCAGCTAGTGTAAAGATTCTGCATGATACTGGAATTTATAAAGTTGGTTTTTCAGCTAGTGTAAAGATTCTGCATGATACTGGAATTTATAAAGTTGGTTTTTCAGCTAGTGTAAAGATTCTGCATGATACTGGAATTTATAAAGTTGGTTTTTCAGCTAGTGTAAAGATTCTGCATGATACTGGAATTTATAAAGTTGGTTTTTCAGCTAGTGTAAAGATTCTGCATGATACTGGAATTTATAAAGTTGGTTGGATTTAATGTTTATATGAACTCTAAACCAAACTCTAAAACCTATATACAGATTATTCATAGTAGGTACTTTAATTGGTACCAATAACCATGTTATGAAATTAATTTCACCTAGTTGTATATGTTATAGTTGTAAAATATTTTTTAGGATTAAATTTATTAAAGTTATCTGGTTTTAGTTTTAGTTTAGTTGCGGTATGATTCCGTCATTGTACTTTCATAAGAGTTTCAATCGCTAAATCTAAGTCCCAGATTAAAAAAAAATATTGTCGTGTTTTAAAAATAAAAGCGAGTATATATATATATTACCAGATATCTATATAATATTGTGAAGATAAGAATGTTAAGTTGCAAACACAATATGCTGGAAAACAAACATTAACAAAATTGCCAAACTATCAGATAAAGAGCAAATCTTTTTAGGAATCTAGAAGTCAGGGTTGCCTCACAAACAATATATGCTTTTGTCATAATTAGTTTAAGAACTTAAGGTTATAGATTATGAGTATAGTCACAGGAGCTGTATAGAGGTGAAAACGAATTACTGTCACCCCTGGTACTGGAAGTCTCCGGTCATTTTATATAAATCCAAATTATACATTCCTATATCCCCGAAGGCGAAGGCGGAGGCGTCTGCAACGCCCAATTTCGCCAACCACATACAAAATAAAAATTGTAATATATTAATAAAATATTACATTGATTGAAATGTGAAGACATACACATCCTAAAATCTATAAATGAAATAAAATTGGGAGTCCTAAAGTTACAACAAAAGTACGATCATATTTCACTTTTTAATTTTAAATTCAAATAGTTTCTTATATGCCTATTATCTAAAGATCTCAAACTTTCTGTTCTGTTCTTAACTCTTTATATACACATTGTATCTAATAGAAGTTAAGGAACAATTACATTTAAACAAATACACATATAAAAATTTCGAATTTATCAAGTACTACTCGTATATGTTTTCCTTTCTGCAAAATGTTACAACATGCCATATGCTTTTAAATGAGTTTATTAATATGTTAAACTTGTCAAGTTATATTTAATTTGCTATTTACGAAATACTCAACCGCTGTCACTCTCACGAGTATTTTTATCTTGATATTAATTTCTTATAAAGTAAGACACGAACAGTCCTTGATATATGATCGACATACACAAAACATTCCTGTCTCTAGTTTCAATATCAATCTGATCTCCGTTATTGACGCTACAAGGGAAATAGCTATCTGCAAACTAGATCGATATTCATGTATCGTACAGCTTTACTTCCCTTAGCAAGCAATATTCGATGCAGATTATTAGGTTTTAGTATTGCAACGGATCTCTCTTTAATCTCTCTAGTAACTGTTTTCTTGTACAATAGATTGATGAATTTGGATATTTTCTGTATTGTTTTTGTCCCTTTAATAATTTTATTTATTTCATTTGTAGATAATAATCGTATGTAACAGCAGTTAGAGGATTGCATTGAATTCCACTTATGATAAATATGTTGAAAATATTTACCTATACATATTAATTAAAGCAACATCATAACATAGTACCTATATACCCATCAGACTTTTAGTTAACACAGATTATTAACTTGGTAACAACCCTAATCCGGTTTAAACCAGATACACGCTCGTTGGAAACGGGGGGAAACCGTAGGATTAAGGATGCCCCCAATAACATTTACATAGAAATGGACCTCTACATGAATACATTTTTACTGGCCTTATTCATTGGGGAGTCAATTTTTCACTGTTAAACTACTCCGTTTATTAGAGGTTTGAATATTTATTGACGGGTTATTTATTTTACATAATAGCTACTTCGAGTTAAAACACGGGTTATATATATATAGCTTTTACTTTTTGTAATTGTAATTACTAAAAAAAAAAAACAACGAATCTATAGTTTGAGTATAGGTTTACAATAATTTAATACTACTTTCAAAATGTATAAAACTGCAAATGTTCGTAGCAAGTATTTCAAAATTATTGAAATTGATAGCAATAAATATTGGTAGTAGATTTGAAAATATTTTAAGTTAGACAAACATGGTAATCCTTCCAAATTCATTCGACACCACGGTTAACTTATCCGCGAGTTAAAAACTAGGTAATTTGTATGCTAATCATAATAGATATGTTGTTGGTTTAATCCTTCTAACCAAACTTCATATTATAGGAAAGCCTCAGATTAGAGCGTTGTAAAATAGCTTCATAACTATGTTTCGGTGCAATGTTGTGACAGAAAATGGTATTCTTGGCTTAGGAATTAATTGTACTGGATTATGATTTGAGTTTGTGTGCTTTTATTTATTTACTTAGTGTACTTGCATAAAAAGAATAAGCCATTCTTTAAGGCAAATCTGCTTAATGCCTTTGCAGCATTTTCTACAAGCTAATGATGGACACTTTAAAACATAAGTAATTTACGTAATTTTTAATTTCTTTAAGTAAAATTTACGTACTTGCCTTATTAATTTAAAGCCATCGCTAGCTTACACTTTCTGCTAGCTTTGGGGTAACTGTAGACTGTCTATAGGTCCTTGCAGAAGCAGGTCTGAGACAGTACCTGCATGAAAGAAATACGTAGGGTTTTTACTCCAAATTAAGTGGTAAGAGTTGTTTTGATTTTTGGAGACTTTCTCACCTTCTTAGCTTATAATTTATTAAACAGTTATATTTTGAAACAGGACGATTACGAACAAGCGTAAAGCAATTTTCTGATATAAAGAATTAGTATTTCAAGTATATGGTACGTAGTGTTCATTAATCTTATAAGTTAACCTCACAAAATCCTGAGTAATATACTATTAATATTCTGACAGCGATAAACTCACCCGCCTAAACAAGCCATTTGTTCGAATGTCGCAATATGCAGTGTTATGTAGAATGCAAACAGGTGGGAATTGGTTAATGTAACTGTATTGGTTATGAGCTCGACCGGGTCTTGAGCAGCATTGCTCAATGAGGTTGTGAGAATCTGGTCAAGTTCAGCGCCAAGAAAACACAGGCGTGCGCGTTTACTAACAAAAAGTCTCCCCCATTCCTTCCCCTTAATATTCTTCAGAACACTCAATTGCCACTACAGGATAGGCTTAGTATCTTGGGTATGGATATTTGCCGGGATCTCAATCCGCTCGATTACATCGAGAGCGGTACTAAGGCGGCCTCGCGGAAGCTCGGTGTTATTGAACAAGGAGAGACGGTTCTTCTCACCCGAGCAACTGTGTCTTTTATACAAGACCCAGGTTCGCTCCTGCATGGAGTGGTGCTCTAATCTTTGGGGGCGGCTATGCGCAACATTTGCTTGACGCTCTCGATCGGTTACAGCGGCGCTCAGTCCGCATTATCGACTGTCCTGAGGTCACCCAGTCTCTTGAGCATAGAAGAGATATCGCCTCTATGGCAGGCCTCTATCGCCTACATCACGGAGAGTGTTCTGACGAGCTTTTCCACCCCACCCTTTAAGTGGTCCCACTTTCTCTTCTCTTCCTTTACACGATTACACGTACTGGCTTCAAGGAGTCACCATGCTGCATTGACTAGACATGCAATGAGGATGGTGACCACCACTCTTGGACTCCACTTATTGCTTTCCATCAGACAAGGTGGAGTCACTATGGTAGGCTAATATAAAAAAAAAGAAATGTAGTTTACAAACCATTATGTTGAGTCTACTTTGCATCTTTTTGTCTATCAAAAATCGGCTTGTGTTATATTTTTATTCAATGGATCAGTAAAACTTGAACTGTCATTGTACAGATTTTTTGGTACTATAACAGGTCAACTCAACAAATTACTATTTATTTACAAATACGGTTTTACTCACGTGTGTATTTCGGGGATGCCCGACTAGTTTCGGTCTCGACAGGAGACCTTTCTCAAGGAGTAAGTCGTCCAGTCGCGACGGAACCGGTCGTCATACCGGGCATCCCCGAAATACACACATTTAATTAATATTTCATTTCTTAGCATGATAATCTGTTTACTTCATATGATCATAATTTGAGAAAAAATAAAATAGTAGTATTTTTTGCGTGATATCACTTATTGGCTAAATGGGCTTCTGCTTCTACAACTTTTTCTATATTTTTTTTTTATATGTATACCACTTAAAGCAAATAAGCTATTCTATTTGTGTTTGTATACCTGAGGGTTCGGGACTTGTTTAATAAATTGGATTGGATGATTCAAGGGACTCCTAAGTTTCGTCAGTTTACAAGGGTTCTACTTTTAGATTTGTTTACTTTGCACTGAACGAGTTCTGGGAGCTCTTAGTTGAATATCTACAGGAAATATTGAATAAATTTTGACTTAATTGGGAATGTCGAAATGTTTAAAATAAATTAATGTATATTTTTTATGTACACCTAGAATCTTCTTTATCTTACGGTTCTGCAATGTAAAATCAACAATCACTGCACAAAACCAAAAAAGGAGCAAGCATACTTACCATAAAACGAGCTTAAAATTGGCAATTAAAAATAGCATTCAATAACCACGCACTGTAATACAATCATTGGCGTTAAAGCGGCAAACAACTAGGTTTCTGTGAATCATAAAAACGTGATACAATACTTCAACGGCACAATAAACATAAAACAGATACGGGCGGACGTCCACGGCGCTGGTACAACTTAATAGAACCTTATTCGTTCTAATAACCACCTTCACAGCTTTATCTCTATCGATAATGGCGATTGCGCTAACACTATTCCCCTTTGAAGAAAACATAGGGCTTGTTAATTCAAACGGTCACGGCCGGTTTTTCTTATAGAGCTGTATCTATTGTACTGATCGGTGAGAACTCTCATATCGCGATACAGTATCAGTAAATACTTCGAAGTTCATCTCAATATCGTCAGTTGATGTTGACGTATATTTCTGCTGTTTGTTGTTGTGTCCACACGATTAATTTGTTAACACAACGTATCCTCTCTTATAAAATAAATATTAAATTGAAAGCTGCTTAAAGCAATTACAAAAATACAGTGAATTTTACGAAAGCAGTGATCCTAATCACTAATTGTAAATTTACTATTGCACATAATTCACCATTTGTTCAATTAACGTGTCTATAAACAAAAGTCTTGTTAAATGAACTACCAACTATATACACAAGCAGAAACAACACTATGTTAATAGTGCTTGTTTTCAGTAATCACCTACAGTACGGCAATTCTTCATTTAAAAAGCAATGAACTAGTAAAGATAATAATTGGAAAACCAGCAGGCACTCACATAAAACAGTTTTGTATATTTCAACACTTACAACCTAAGTCTTCCAACTTACTTACAACTATTCCAATTTAAACTCTATCTTCTCTGACACTTAGATCAATTTCAACTGTCAATTTGTATGGGGATTGTCCACACTGAGATAAGGTTGTATCCTGTTAACTATAGTCGCAAATTGGAACTGTGCGACACTCAACAGTATTAGCTTTGCATTCACTGAGCGTAACTATCTACGGAGCCATTCGGATTCAGGTATCTGATAGGCTTGTATCGAGATAAAATGCATTGAACTATCGAATTTCCTTTAAAGGGTCTATGCCTTATTTCTGTTAATATTTTTAGAGTTGCAAACAGGATTAGAATGTATTACTGCACTTTTTTATGAATCCGTCCGTTTTAAAAATTCTCATTAAATTGAAGCAAGGGAACATAATATGTCGGATTCGTCTAAGTTTAGCCTTTACTTATGGAAATAAATAAAAATCACAAGAAACCAGGTCGGGACTGTGAATAGGATAACTCACTAACTCCACATCTTCAATATTTGATTCTTCTCTTCTCTTCTTCTTAAAAGGACGTTCTTCTCAAGAGTTTCATAAGTCAGTTAGCTTCAACTTCGTTCAAACTCATTATACAAGTTGTAAACAGAGGCACGAGATGGGGCTTCGTAATGAAATACCAATCGAAGTCTATCGTAATATTGTTGTTGAGTAAGACCGCAACAGAAGTTGTAATAAATCGTTGAGCGAAAAGTTTCTCTAAAACCATTTCGATGCACGACATACACTTTGTAAAAACAAATGACGTATGAATTCATTACACATCTACAGATTCCAAAAAAGTTCCTCATTCGAAATTTTAAAAAAAATTTCATCCTCTGCCTTTCTTACTGGCCTATCTTAAAAAGTTTCAATGTGTCCCACGTATTTTTATAATGATAGCATCTAAGTGCACACGAATAAAGATCCGTCACTATTATTTCCTTCTAAAGTACTTTATTAGTTTTAAATTTCCTACATGCAGCTATTAGGTTAAGCTACAAAGGCTCGCGTTAAACTAAAATAGATGTTAATAAGTAGCAGCGATAGCACAGTAACGTAGCACGTAAATCGTAAGCAACCTAGTTAAGACTGACAGAGGTGCTTTACATGGCCTCAAACTATAAGATCAAAGCGAGTCTGATGGCATTTTTGAGTTTTTTTTTTAAATAAAAATGACAACTCCGCGCACAAAAAGTCATACATAGTACTAGCACAGGATAGACTAAACAGAATTACTTAATTTACTTAAATTGTGTATAAGAATTATATACTAGCATGGGGCTTCTTGTTTTTACTGATAGGAAAGTTGCCAATGCCCAATATAACTCTGTTACAAAAATAACAGTATTATCATCGCAAAAGGGTTACCACTGTCTTTTGCTAACAATCTGATATGCCTTTGCTTGTGTTATAACTTGTTTGTAATATAACTTTTTATTTTAAATAGTTTCCTATCATTAAATCACTTTTCGTCCTACAAATTGTTACTAACATTTGCTTTCATAATGTAAATCTAATCACTTTTATCACATCGCTCAACCCTTACACCACCTTGAAGCATACATCACGCGAAACTCCGACGTAAGTGAGTGTAAGTAAGCGCTAACTAACGCAAGGAAGACTTAGACGCGAAATATTTGCGCCGCGAACACTTAACGCTTATCTCGCAAATAAATCGCTTCAAGCGCTTATTTGTTGAAACAGCCCGTGATTCCGTATGCTTAAAGCTGATTGAACGGATAACTTTAGCTTCTACGAGTGAAGGTAATTAGCGCATGTCAAAAAGGCGAGGTGTGTAAAATCGTATAATTGATTGAGAGCTTTAAACTTTTTATCGAAAGCTTCACATTTATTTTTATTAGTTATTTTAAGGTTCTCTTTTTAAAATCAGGTATTAAAAGTGTTATGAGAACTGAGTATGATTCTGAAAGGTTTTATTTAATTAATTTATTTGAAACGTTGATATTGAAGCACTAAGCATATTCAGTTTAGTGTATATGCTTTTTAACTTTGTCCCTAATAAATTAATCAAATATTATAAGCTAGACTTGATCTGAAGAAATGAAGTTTTGTTTCATTGTGTCTCAAGTCTCAATCAAGGCTAGATATGAATAATAAAAAGTTTGGATTAACTAAGAAAACTGAATTTTATTTTACCTTACATTGGCCATATTCAAGTTTCTTTTTGCAAAAAAAAAAAAATTCATAATTTTTTTTTTCAAGTTTTATTCTCTATAAAAGAGGTTTACGGGAATATACAAGAATTCTGTTGTGTATTGTAAATTACAAAGCATATGAGGTCAGTAAACTAAGTATTGCACTCAATCACAGAGACCTTAACGCCACAGTAATGGCCCCACAGGATTATGTGTCGGTTCAAATAAGGGTAGTTACGGCTTAAATCCATTAGTCGCTTTATTTATGGGCTTGCTCTTGGCCGTATCTGTTTGTATGTCTTTGGCATCATAACACATGAACAGATGAACATAAATGTATGTATTTTCTTTAGTTTGAAAAGTGTCTTAATCAAGAGTATTCTAAGCTATATTTCAAACAATCTAACAATCTTCTCATCTATTTAAATAGGATGCAGGAAGGTGGTAGAGGCACAGGTTTTCAAGAAGATATTTAAAATACTTTAAGTTTTTGTATTAATTTCCTCTTTAATTATTTCCTCCCCTATTTCATTATTACCTGAATGAACAGATCCAATCCAAAATAAACTATTTCTACCTACTTCATACAATCATAAAAAGAAAATATTAAACCATTAAACATATGTCATAATTTCATAAATTCTTCCACAGTTAGACAACCACTTTTTTTAGAAGTAACATAGACTAGATTTAAGTTCTGTATAGTAATATACAATTGGTAATCTTAGATAAAACAAAACAACACTATTTTCTTATACCACGAGAGACACATAAATTTATAAAATCTAATAACAGACTTCAGGAGCAGTTTCTGCTATTTTTCAAAGGTTATATTTTCAGGCCACATTAGCCGGGTAATTGCCAACACAGGTGGCCGTAAATAATGCGTCCAAGACCACAATGTTCAGACACGTGGAATGCAACTGCCTTACTTGGCTCTGTTTTATTTCAAGTAATGGAGTTATTTGTCAACTCATTAGTTAATTGCTATTTAGTGGTTCTGTGGATTAGTTAACATCATTTTTGTCCATGTTTCTCTTCTACAAGATCTTCAGATGCATTTTTGCGGTTTACAAATTAGGTGTTATCATTTTTCTGTTCTTATTGAGTTTCTTCTTATCTGTGCTATGTTTATTTTGATTGATGACTGATGATTCTTAAAACAAATTATTAGGATCGATATTTTTACATTGATACATTGCTACATTGATAGGAAAAAAAAAGCTTTTTCAACAATCTAAAATAATTTATTAGAGATCTAAAAGAATTTATTCAGGTGATAGAGCCATGCTTAGGCACGAATAGGCTGACTAGTAGTGACTAGTAACGCTTGTGTTGCTTTTCCCCGAAATTAGTGAGGTTTCCGGTGGCCCAACTCCCTCTTCCCCCATCCCCCCTCTTCTATTTCCTATCTCCTCATCCACAATCTTATTTCCCTCCCCGCGTTCCCTATCCTTCATCACCCTCAAAGGCGGGCAGTGCACTTACGACTCTTGAGTTGCAGGTGTCCATGGACGGCGGTTGTCACTTACCATCAGGTGACCCGTCTGTTTGTCTGTCCCCCAATAGTACAAAAAAAAACAAAATTGAACGACTAACTCTTCCTAAAGGAATAAAACGAATAAAAAACTTGAACCGTCATGTACGAGTTTAAAATAATAAATTATTAATGCTGAATGTAAGTACATAATTGACAAATGATTTGACGATAATATGATAACTGAAACTCGGCATAAGCACATACATACATAACAAACATAATATCTTAAATTTGTACATTCGAGCTTAGATTGGTTATTAATATCTGCGGTTAATCAATCAAATTAAGTCCCGTGAACGGTAGCCTCACTGTAACAAATGACGATAGTCATCTAGATGAATGACCAACAAAGCAATTTATGACATTTATTGATGCGCATGCGCTCACAGTATCTACACAACATGTCCTATGTCACTGAACTAATGTTGTTAAATGATTGTCCAAGATTAATATTTGTAATTAATGCTTTAATTAAAGTCATAACTGCAAGAGATTTAATTAAATAAATAGGTAATTAAGGAATAATTAACTAACCGTGATGAGTTATTAACGGTATTACAGAATTAACTAGGGTAATATTTTGTTTAGTTAGGTCCAGAAGCTCATAATTGTATCTGAAAGTTAACACAACTTTGGCAAAATCTAAATAACTCTTTGGATTTATACTATATTTAACCAATATTTTAAATGCGAACGTGTAAATGGTTGTTTATTACTCAATAACGTCGGAATGGCTGAGAGTATCTGCATGAACTTTACCTTGAGGATATATTTTCAATAGAAGATATGTCAGTTTGGAATTACCGCCGTCCATGGACATCTGCAACTCTAAAGACACAGTTTTGCCAGCCTCGAAAACAAGGCAACGAACACATTACTTCACAGTCAATCTTTTGTAAGGCCGTGTTATTACTCCGGTCGGAGATCGGATCGGTCCGGTTAGCCCTATTCTCAAATAACATGTAAATTAAACTTTATGGCATACTAAGTACACATGGTACACTAAATGGTAATGGTCGTTAGGGTATTTTTTTGACGTTTCTATTTAGTAATATTGGCACTGGTGACAGGCTGAATCAAAGTATAAGCTTTTTTCCAGACAATTGTTTTTCTTCTTAGATTATTTCTGAAATCATCGTAATAGCTTCAATAGTTTTTACTTAAAAATACTTATTACCTGTACAAGATAGTTACTGTAAAGTAGATTTAATGTTTTTTTTTTTCTTTTAAATTGTTCTACTGCTCGATGCTGTGTCTGTCTGTAATCTATTAACTGACGCTAACATTTTGTTAATTTATGTAAGATAGACTGACTGGCTAACTGAAAACTTACTAAAGTACTTTTAATATTAATAATTGTCTAATATTGAAAAATTAAAAAAATAAAAATAGAGGAAGCCGGGCAAAAACTTTAAAAAATATTTTAACACATTAAACATCATCAATATCTGGCCGGAAGAAAAAAGGTGGAGGGTCGAGTGCTATTGGGAGAGGCCCATGTCCAACAGAGGGGTAACTAATTTTAGTAATAATATAATATAATATATTTTATTATCAAAGTTAACCATGTTTTGCTACGATGTTGTTGGGCTGGTCTGTTTGTCTAGTAGTTAAATACCTTTACTGCTGAACCGGAAGTCGAGGGTTAGATTCCCACACGGGACAAACATTTATGTGAACCGCAAATTGTTGCCCCAGTCTGGGTATTCTTTGTGTCCATTTTTGTAAAGTACCATTCAACACAGCAATAAATAATCTATCTATTCCTGTGCTGCGGATAATCTATCTATCTAAATAATAACAAATTATGCGATACTTTGTGTTTAAGACAGATTAAAGATCTGAAAACTAATTTTAAAACATTGTAAGTTTGAAGTGTTTCTATACTTTGTTCTAGAGACTGATTTAATTTTAGTTCAACTGAAGCTGAACAGCAAAGTACGGCACTTCATTTGTGTTAGCAATTAATCAGTAGCAGTTCGTTTTAATCTTATTTTCACTTTTAGAACAAGGTTTTAAAACGTATGCATTTGTAGTGCATCTGATGTATCTCAACTTAGTCTGACCTCTGAGCATTTATGTCTTAATAAACTGACAGACTTATTGATATCCGTTTTTATATTTTTACGACATTCGCGACATGTAAATAAGATGAAGAAATCTGTGCTTATTTATTTTTTGCATTATCTATAAAGTGCGGTTTCCATCGACTCTCGTACCAATAACAATAACCAAATATCACCGTAATTAAATTCTGATGTATAAAATTATGAAAAACAAATTAAACAGAAAAAAATATGAATGAAACGAATAAAAACAAATAAATGGTATAAATAGCAACCACTTTTTTTTATTTTTAATACTAAATAAACATACAGTTATTTATATACCTATAAGTTTTTTTTATACTATGGTTGGACAGACGCACAGGCGGGTCATCTGATATTAAGTGACATGGACAACTGCAACTGAAGAGTCTCACCTTTTTAGGTGATGAGCGGGGGAATAAGTGGTGAGGAGAGATTAGAGGGGAGATAAGAGTAATAGAAAGAGGGCAGGGGGATAAAGGAATAAAAGGTAAAATGTGCAAATGACTAAATAATCTAACATAACTCGTGTAGTCTAAGGAATCACATGACTGTTACAGTAGTCAGTTCACACCGGAGATAAACCAGTCTTAAAGGACACCGGGCATTAATTCATACGTATCATTCGTCAAGACAAACAAACCAGAGTTGGTTTTTAGAAACATAAATAATCCAAACAAGCACTCGACCCCAAATCGAAAATAAACGAACAAATGGTTAGTTAAAAAGAGAAAACAATATAAAAAGCCAAACGGTACATAAATAACGTTTTATTGCTACAATCAATAATATTTTATAGCGATATTCAATAACATGTAGAACGCGAGTTACTCAAGCGAATAAAGCAATAATTACGGAGCGCAGGACATAAACAAGATTTACGCCTAAACGGTGAGCCGAAACTCCCCTCACTATAAAATTTGTTACACGCGTTTATCTCGAACTCAGAGCTTTCTCAATAAACAAACCGGAGAAACGTACGAATAAAGCCGAAAGACTAGCATATATCTCACTGAGCAATAAAATAAATCCGACTCGCCTCCATAATAACATTCAGAGTGGTGAATTATTTTCTAATCCGAACGTCGGAAAGCTAATAGTTCGCACGTGTCGGTCTTTATGCTGAGTTACTGGTGAAAACATCCCAAGAAAAACATGAATTTCCAGGCGGAGCGGACCAGTAATGCTCCTTTAATGCGGACACCTTAATAATTGTCAAATAAATTTGGCGGTAAAGCCACGCTGGAAAAAGCTGCAGCGTTGAACGCACCGTAATGACGTCATAACTTGTGTGATCGTGATCCGACAGCGCTTCAAGCGCCTTTTTATTTAAAGAGCCGGTATAAGACTACGCAGCGACTCGACAATCTGTCTCTATAAACTCGTCACTATAAACGACTGATATTCGTATATTCGACCTAAAACAAACTATTTCTGCAACTTTAATATTGCAGTTACAAAAATAAAATTGATTCTAGGAACACTAAAGAGGCATAATATAATTTTTTTTGAAGAAGAAATCACATTTATTGCATTCATTAATTTATACCTACATCTTTAAAAACTTACGTTATACGTTATACCTTTATTTATTTATATACATTATTATATATTAAGTATATACATAGATGAGTTCTCTGACGAGCCATTCTTTTGCTCTTATTTTTTCTACATCTCCTGAATTGGTCACAGTATTTATTTTATTAATTTTAAATCCATTTATTGCATTAGAAATTGTCTAAAATATGTCGTGTATTGCAGTCTTCCTTTAACGTTTAAGTACATATATTTTAGATACGACTATTGCAGCCATATCTCCAATATATGTAGTTGTTATTTTAAATTACCCAAAGGCTCTATGCCAGAGAATTTTTTTTTTTTTGCTCAATGATATCACAGATTAAAAAAAAAGCAAAACTAAACGTCCAATTAGAAGACCCACCATTGAAATCTAGTAAGTACAAAACATAAAGTAATATCATGTACAGACATAAATAACGAGTAATATTTTCACACCATTTCAACTCTGCCCCTACAAAGAAACGCGTCTGTTTGGATTAATGTACGTTCATACATTTATACCCCGTCTCTGGAGCTCAACAAGCTTTAAGTTTATAAAACATCTCCTCTAAACGTGATAACATTTATTTTAAATTCAACTTTGTTCGACAACGATAAAGGTTGATTTTCCCCTGCAGCTAGTGGTATCTTACATCCTTTATGGCCCTTTACCATTGTGAATTTCCCACAAACTTCTTTCGGTGTCTATCCAAGCACTTTGTAAGATAAAAATATGGCGAACGAGGAGCATAGATCTAGTGTAGTGGCGTTTGCAGACAACCGACAAAAAGTGCTTTCGTTCTAGTGTTTTGGGCGAAGACAATTTCTTTTGAGACAAGTTAGCTTTTTGATTGTTACGTAATTTATTTCCCTTGCAGTGTTTTATTCGCAGAATAAAAGGTTCTATATGCAGGTTCTTCTGTATGCAATTACGATTTACTTTCCCAATCAAGTAAGGTTGAACAGAAAATTTCTGTATCCTGACTTCTTATGTCTTAAAATGATTATACTTCTGTACTTTACTACCATTGACAGACATTGTTTTCAATTAAGCTATATTTGATCACTTATTTTGCTACTGACTGATTTGACTTTATTTTACGATAAAAGTACCCTATGACTTTTCTGAAAGTCCTGTTTACCTCTATATCAAATTTATTCCAGATGGGTTTAGCGGATCAGCCTGAGTGTTTTATGTATTATTGAAAAGCGGTCTAGGCGGTCCTTTGACTTCAGAATCTGAAGACCAGCTAAACCAACAAACATTTTTCTGTCTGTGAATAATTACATCGCCAAGACCCTGTTACGATTATACACAACTGCTGTAAACGAATAAAGCGATGCCTACTATAAATAAAGCGATGTGATAGTAATTATTAACCTTACAGAAATTTAAGTAGGTTGTATATTCTTTATTATTAATATATATTATTGTCTGTAATATCACCAGTCTTTCAAGTTATGTACATATGCGCTGTCCAGTAAAGGTATTGAAACCGTGAACAAACGGATCTAAAGGGTTTAATTAGGGAATTTATGTATATAAATAAATTGGAATTGCATGCATAAAATTTGTAAAGAAATGCTGTCCAATTGTGAAGAGAATCCTTCAAAGTGAACTAATAAAAAAGTAGAGAACCATTTCCGGTGTAAGCACCAATTATTGTAATTAGAAATAACATTTTATAATATCATTGACGGTGTCGTGACATTATTTTATAGTAAGTGCACATACTTATGACCATATTATATTGTGGATTTTTTAATAGATTGATATAAAACAGAACCAACCAACCTAATACTACGTAACCAAATAATTTCTAAATCAAAATTATGCCTGAAGCTGAAAACACAGCAAAAAACAAAAGCACTCAAACAGAGCTGATTACGATACATAAAAACGTAACAGTTAAGTAGGTACTGATAAAAAAGACAGACAGACGTACCTTGCGGCGACGATACCGTATAATTTAATATGGACACCACTGTGGTTATTACCAAAGGTGCTTTGTGATTATATTCAGGTTGTTATTAGAGTAATCTTGTACGTCTGTGTGGACATGCTAATCGCAGTTATGAATCAATTTTGCCGACACTAATCAAAAGGAATTATCGATTTTGCTGTGTAAGGAGGTTGCTAATAGCAAGTACGATAATTTTTGCCATAAATTATTAAATTAATTATTACTTCTTGCCACTGGGTTCGGAATGAGAAGTCACGTCGGTACATTGGTAACATTAAGTACATCATGTTCTCGTATTTATGCTTGCTAGTACAATCGACAGAGGTCCATTCAATATTTTGGTAACATAATATGCACTTTACAAATATTTCATAAAGATAAGAGAACAAGGGGGTTATATAATGAAACACCACAAAAATTTTTGTTCCAGAACTTTAACAAAAAAATTCCAGATTGTTTGTCTTCAAAATATTTTAATAAAATTGCAACGCAAATGAAAACAATTCCCATATTTGATTTAAAAAAATCGCTTCAATCATTAAGATTTTTTTTTTATTTAGTATTATATTAATATTAATTTATTAATTACTATTTTGTACTACTATTTCCGCATGTTTATTCTGCGTTCTCGAAATCTAAGGTTACCAGGTCCCTTGTCGACAGCCATAGCATTACGATGTACTTCTACATTGGTGTGGAGAAAATATTCTCTGAGGTTGTATATCTCGCGATTATGTAGGGTCTCAATGTTTAAAAGAACTTTAAACTTTCTCGGGATATACAAACTCATTAGTTCATTACCGATGAACGTGGATAGTGGATTCGACATACAGTCAGCACTGTAAGGACTCTTCTATCAAAGGCATATTATTGTTACTAGTATTAAATTTGGATTTTTGACGGATACTGTAATCTGCTACTCTCAGTATATTGTTGTATAATTCGTTAAAAATAAAAAAAAATCTTACGTATATTTGATAGTTCTATCCGTTCTTTGCGAGTTGACGTAAATAGAAAAAGGTTATCAGATTTAAGATAACTTATATACATTCATTTGACCATGTATTTGTTTACACACATTGTTGAAATGAAACGAAAGTGTTGATATAATATCTCTATTTTAGAAATAATGTTTAAAATAAAATTAATTCGGATACGTTTATAAACATTAGAAATGACCACATACCGTCACCATCATGTACCGTTATCCAATTACGCGGACACAATAATCGATACACGGACAAAGCGATGCCTTGATTTCTTTTATCTGTCAATCAAAATCGATTGTTGCGACCGATGGAATCCTTCACAAGTTTAACTTTTTTACTTGAAACTTTTATTTTAACCTTTAAAGTTATTACGATAAAGTTTAGCATCTACTTTGTTGGGTGTAAAAATAAACTTGATTTTTCAGTAGTGACGTGATGTAGATTGATTGGCGGTAGATCAAGATAACTCAAGCTTTGGATAGCGCTACTGGCCAGATATGGAGGCAAATAAAAGACATGCATTTGTAGACAATGGTGATATTAATTCTGGATACGACAATCATATACCAGTAGTAATAAATGCACTGAAGTTATGGTGTATTGACGAACCATGGTGACTTGCGTAAAATGGCATTACCTAAAACAATGGGATATCTCTCACGACATTTTTTAGTTGGAGGAAAATACCGTAGCAGCATTATAATATAAAAAAATATGTTTAATAAGTCAGTATTGTTAAGTAGTTTTTGTATGAAAAGAAAATTAAGTCATGATCCAATGTCGCAGAGAATGCCTATGGCATTAAGTCCGCCTTTGTACATCTTGTGCATAAAGTGTGAAATAAATAAATAAACCATCCAATGTTTCCAAAAAATATGCATCTAAGACATTTTAGGATAAAAGGATATTATAGATAAAGTACGATGTGTCAGAGATACTTGAGATCACTTGTAACCTAAATCTATTGATAGCATTGTTATGTTTTGACTAATATCCTGGGTATAAATTATCTATATTTTTATAATTAATTATGGAATTGCTTGCCTGCTGCCCGAAAGAGTTTGTTACTAGCGATAAAGCAGCCAATTGTACATTTCAGCCATTAAGTATTTATAAAAGAATTTTGTATATTGAAAATTGAAGTGTTCGTTCCATTTATCTATCTAGTTTTGATATAATGTGTAATGTACTGATACTGATGCTAATTACGGCTGAAAAAGAAAACAATCCCGGTTATAAAAATATACGATGAAAAAGCATTCAAATCATTGGTTTTTTAAAGATATTAATGTTTACTTATTCTGTGGCACACCTAAATCGATTACATGAAGCAATTGGTAAGACAAAAAATATCGATGCGACAGAAGCCGTGAGCGATAAAACTTGTCCGTATATTACAATCATTAAAATGATGGCGGGTGATTCGTAAAATTTTATCCGGTAGCCGATTGTAGCGCCCGATGATTGAACAGACAGCAAAAAAAAATAGCTGACATAAAATAAATAACTCGTTGGCTTTATTCGGGTCTAAAGGCCGTCGTATGTTGGAATTGCTTCCTAACGTTTCGCTAGCACGAGTGGCCAGCTTCTTCAGAGGTTGGAATATGAGATGGCGTCCATTCTATCCCAATCCTGTCGTTCGATCTTGTTGCTCAGGGTTAGGTGTAGACCTAGAAGCTCTTCGTCCATCTTTGCAAGGCTACGACGGGTGTGGTGAATTCGTTCACGGAGAAAAGCTTTCTCAGTCCTGGCGTAGATTCTGTTTGCTTGCGCTGATTGGAGAATTCGTTTCTCTCTAAGGAATGCCGGTATGATGTTGGTGTCACGGCAGCGGCACAGAAACGTCAAGGTGCAGAGTAAGTGTGCCTTTTGTTTCCTTAATTTGTCCAGTCGTTGATACTTCTTACATGTCTCCTCCCCGTTGAGAAGCTCTGTCCTCTGAAGAAGCTGGCCACTCGTGCTAGCGAAACGTTAGGAAGCAATTCCAACATACGACGGCCTTTAGACCCGAATAAAGCCAACGAGTCATCAATCGGCCGCGAAAGCCTCAACCAATTTGTCATAAAATAAATATTTTAAATTAACCTTGATTACAACAAATCTGTCGTATTGTGGAGTGAAATGTAATTAGATAGTGTTTTATTTATACCGAATCGTGAGTTAAATTTAAGATAATTAACTTAATAGATGGTTGTAGCTGCAAAGTGTAATTTCAAGTCAATCAACCTTATTATGATCATATTGATCAAGTTAATTGTATAGAAAATAAGAAACCAGCAATACTGACCACATGAATTTACAGAAACCGCGGTAATCATGTCGTAACCAAGAAAATATTTTATAGAAAAATATGAATTGATGTATCATATAATATTTTTTTCTTTCAGTCTTAAAAACAGATTTCATTGCTGACGGTACTTCAAGCGTCGCAACTATATCAGTCCATCGACATCTACCGCAACCGGTTGCCGACTGTCTAAATGATATACTTTTGACAGCACTGATACAGCCGTGATAACATTGACAGCATCAATCCACTCACAATGCAGCCCGATAAAAACTAATGTATTGTCGCTTAATGAAAGTAGCCAGATGAAGCCGATATAGATAATGTTAGATGTGGCCGATTGTAGAAGACATATTTGTTGTTTGTGGTTTAATTGATTCTGATTTGTTTGGGTTATAGTACGATATGGGCTTGCGAGAAAACCTTTTACTTCCCACGGAATAGAGGGTCATTTTTTAACTCCCAAGAAAGAAGGGCAGTTATGTGATTACTGAATCCATCTGTGATCAATGAGGTATGATGCTACAGACAGACACACAGATAGTATGTATGTACTGTCTGTGGTATCTTAAAAACCCGATTTGTGTATATTGTTGCTCATATCGTGATTCTGACACCCTGTGCACTTCAGGGTGAGCTTTCTGGTACCTAGTCCTTGCCTTTCTGTTTATATCAGGATACATATATTATATCAGGATATATTTGGCTACTTTTTTTAGGTTAACCTGCCACAGTTTGATGCCACAGCCCTTGTAGTGATGTCATCTTACCATATACCTAATTAAATGAAGTTTATTAAAGTTGATAAATGTTGCTAATTACTTAAGAGCATCCCTACGCTCTAATGGAAAGCATTAACCTAATTAATGAAAATAGTATCACACTTGTACAACTCGTCAGTAGTTAAAGTGCTATATCCGTGGAAAGCCGTTTTACAAAACATTATGGAGTAAGTACTATTTTACAATCAACAGAAATCATTCAACTACCTAGGTGCTTAACTGTATTATAACCAGTAAATAACTATTAATCAAGAATTGTCACCAATTTAAAATTAGAGCACTTAAAAAATCTTTTTTTAATTGGATAGGGAATAGTAGAAAGAGAGAGAATATATCGTTAGGATGGTAAAATAATCATAACTTCTATTTGACAGCTACAGTCAAAAAAACACGTGTTATAAATTTTGACCATCCCAAAAACACGACTGTTTATATCCCTTCTGGTATTTCACCTGGAAGTTCTGAGTAAGTCATGATCGCCTTGAAATGACTTCGTTCGGCATCTTTGAGGTGGGCGCTGGCTGGCGCGTGTAAAATTCTCGTAAACGAGTGCCGTTAGTCGGGGCTGGACATTTGCGGACTGTTATTACTTAATAAATAATATAGCAATATAGTTATATTTCAGAATAATGTATTGCATTGTCCTAACATTTTAATTTATATTATTATATTTGCGTTGTCACCTACTTCTCTTGACAATTCAAAAACAAATATGATTGATTTGATTATGGAAATATTAATAACGGCATGTATAATTCAGATTAAGAAAGAATGCATTTGTAATTGGAAAACGTTACTTGTCAAAGTAAAGCTTTTATTTATTTAGTATTTATTTCGTTTTACTTATTTAGTACCATATTTAGGATTTGATACCTTTGAAAACTTGAAAAACTAGCTGATTCCGGCATGTGCTGCTACGCTAAAATAAAATGTACATAATGAATTTAGTGGTCTAAAATCATCTTGGAATCATTGGGAATTAAACCGGTTTGGGCCACATTGGTTGGATGGCCTCAAAGTATGTAACGGACATAGGTAGAAACAATTTTTGTGTTTTTTTTTTTATATAAGAGGACAGACGAATAGGCTGGTCACCTGATGGTAAGTGACAACAAAAGGGGGAATGAGGAGATGGGAAAGACAAGAGGGACCTCCGGAAACCTCACTAATTTCGGAGAAATACAGCGATGCCGTTGAGCCGGCCCATTTTTGCCTAAGCATTGCACTACCACGATAAATATATATTATAAATAATCTATGATAAAATAATAATTATTATACATATATATGCTTGTAAATTACAGTGAAGATATTGATGAAGGTACAATTGTCATTACTAATATTTATGGAGATAGACAGCAGCACTTGTACGGGAAATGTTTTACGATTACGCAACTAACACAACTCTTCACGGATTAGCGTATACGACTAAGAGGGGACTCACCGTCGTCGAAAAGTAAGAGTTCGAAACTTAGATATTAAAACAATGTAATGGATCTTTCGCAATACCCTGGCTAGTTTGTCAGTCACATAACTGATGAAACCTTTTTTAATCTTTTCAGTATGATGCTTCATCCGTGCTTATCAAAGTTATATCAGGAAAATGTGGCAATAATTAACATTTCAAATAAAAATTTAAAGAATATTTGAAACAAATAGCTCCAAACTATTTATTGAGCTAGTCAAATTAATCTTTTGCTTATATTTAATATTTATTATTATTTTCAAATTCTAATTTTATTATCCTTCCATGTAATTCCTTTATTGTTGCCTTCGGTAAACTCAAACTTATCCCACCCTTGATTTCTAAAGTGATACTTTATACATTTGGTGGTGTTATATACATTTCCACCATTTCCTCCATGGGTACATTCATTAGCATATGTATGGTCTGTATATCACTTGTGCTCTTTGCAGGATCTTCTGGCTCATCACTTTCATTGCAAGCATTTGTCTCTGTGCTTACTTAACCCACAATGTTTGGATAAAATGGAGAACAAGTCCAGTTATAGTTACCCTTAGTGAAAAGCTGGTGCCTGTAAGAACGGTAATGTTAATCTAAGGATTAACTTTTGAAGTAACTTGTTTATGCTTCTATCTAAGCAATTTACTTTCAATCTAGGTACCATTTCCATCGGTTCTGATATGTCCACAGTCAAAATCGAAAGCAACCGTTTACAACTATACAGCTGAAAAAATAAGGCTTGATAATATTGTGGCATCAAACTTTTCCGAAATTACATTGTAAGTGCTTTTTCATCACCAATTTCTAAATTCACAAACATCTTAAATCCAGATACAGTATTTTATAAAACTTGATTGACTCTTGACATACTTGTAGAAATATCGACGTAAGTGTCTATGTAACACTATGAATTTTGTTTGTCAGGCATGAAAAAGAATTTGCTAAATTTCAAGATATAACAAATGTGTGTGGACGGTTTAGCGTAGCTTCTAAGAGTCTAATAGTCTTGTATCGAAACTACTCAGATGAAACGGTGGCAAAGAATATATATGAAGTAAGTAATACTACACTCTCCCAACTTCAATATCAAATCGCTTTATACCTGCAGATGTAGGAAAATTTAAAAATATAATTTGCTAAAGCCGTTTATATTAGGTTGGCAACTAATAAACCCGCCACTTTTTTGGATCAGTTTCTAAAACCTTATAGAACTTTTTCGAATTTCTTGGAGTATTATATAAATAAAATAAGATTTTTATGTCAGATCAGTTGACAACTGGATCTCGAATAGTAAAACTACAGTAACGTATGAATATTTCTCGTAGAGAACTTCGGCTGCTCTTACTTCACGAATTTCGATTAGGCCAAAAAGCGATTGAAGCAGTGCGCAAAATATGTGCAGCGATGGGCGAAGGCGTGCTCTCTTACGATACTACCAAACATTGGTTCAGACTTAAGGATGGAAATTATGATTTATCTGATGAACGTCATCCAGGACGACCTCCTACAATAGATGTAGATGAGTTAAAAAGACTAATAGAAATTCATCCCAGGTTCACTTTACGTTGTCTGCAGAGCAGCTTTAGAAAAGACCTGGAAGTATATAGTTTGGTTGCCACATGAGTTGACGCCGTTTCAACTTCAGAAGAGAGCTAACGTGTGCATGGAACTACTTAGTTATCATCGTACGAGGAAGGCATTATGTCTTTGCCAGCGCGTTGGTGACAGGTGATAGGAAACGACGGATTCATTAGTTGCCAAACCATGATAAGCCCGCACATTAGCACTGCCCGACAAAAGACTTTTTAATATTTTTTTCGGCTGGTGTATTTCTTATAGTCATAATCTAATTTCTTTATAGGCATAAATGGACCAACTCGACCGATGCGATACCACAGCCTCATAGAAAATATGTTGTGAAGTAACACTTGCGTTACATTTCCCCGAAATTAGTGAGGTTTCTGGAGGCCTTTCCTATATCCTGTGCCCTTAACCCCTCTCTCTTTTTTCGTATTCCCGCACCCCCCCATTCTTCGTTTCCATCAAAAGCGGAGATCACACTTACGACAAAGCTTTTGTAGAGGAGAAGTGTTAACTAGTAGAAATTTAATCTATGAGGATTTCACTTTTTTCTAAATAAGTAGGTAATAAAGAGTTCAGGGTACACAATAGCGCATTATTTCGTCACGAATTCTCTTCTCACAAATAGCGCCTTCCACATCGTTTCTTATTTTATCATTATATTGGGTACTTAAAGTTAAAGCAGTTTGTCCATTCCCTAAACAGGCCTCTCCAGACGTGCGCCATAGCACCCATACATACAATTCAGAATGAGATCATCCTGTCGGAAGAACTAAAGTTACCAATATAGCTTGCAGAATAAACATAGTAAAGTGGCAATAGGCTGGCCACATCTAGGGAACAACCGATGGTCGTTGAAGCAAACGGGTCCTAAATTTGAAACCGCGAATAGTTAAAAATTATGTAGGACGCCCCCAGGCAAGTCGGATTGATAACCTGAAAACCCGAAGTAAACGACGGTGGACCAGGTTACTAAGAATGTCATAACTATATACTAAATTATCGATTTCACATCACATCACATCGGCCTATCGGCGTCTAATGATGGAATATGGATTTGCTTAATAAGAATTCTTACAATCGTATTAAAAGTGCAAACTTATTTCTTAATTATTAAACATTCTGTTTTAGGTTGCACCAAAAATGGTTGATATTTTTGAGTATTGTATATTATGGGGTTTTGGCTACGATTGTTCAGAAATTCTTTCTGAAACACTCACGAGTGAAGGGCTGTGTTTCAGCGTCAATACGCTATCAGCTCAGGATATATTACGCAAAAACAGGTACTTTCAAAATGCTTTACACTCTATATATAATATAAAAAATAATGTTTTGTCTTTTTTAAGTATGTATACATTACATACGTACATATATACATATTACAGCATTCACAAGAACATAACATACCTGACCGCTAATAAATCTGCCGTCAGTTGGACCAACGAATACGGCTATACAGACTTTGGTTTAGGGGTCTATCCTATTCCAGGAAAGGTGAGGATGTTTTATATGTACACACATAATTTATGAGTGCAGTAACAAGTAAGTATCATCAAATTTTTTTTCCTTTATTCTTGTTCCTTTTAATTATAATAGATTACGAAGTCATAACTAAACGAAATGGGATGACTATAGTGTTTCGTTAAATTATTTTATTTACACCTCTTCATATTTTAGAGCAGCAGAGATTTTGAATAAGCATATTCATAGTAAACCTTAGATATTGCTTACAGGAGGAAGGGGCGACCCCAGATTTAGTACTTATAATGAAAGATTATTTAGTTAACCGCGATCCAATATGCAATATTGTGAGCGCTGGTTATAAAGTAAGTTTAATTTTATATATTTTTTTTTATAATCTGTCTACGTCTATTTTTTGTGAATAGGTCTATTGGCAATATCCGGAGAGCGCCGAACTATCGCCGGTCTACAAGAGCGCTCATGTAACCGGTCGCGAAACACGTCTCGCTGCCGAGACGGCGGCGAGACGTGTTTCGCGCGTGCTTCTCTATACTAAAGAGGAGGCCAGGGCTACACGGTGTGGCCACCTGTTTAGGTGGCCAAGGTCTGCAGGGGTTCCCCGAGGTTTCCTTATTAGGGTATTACCGATCCCTTGCATTAGACTCATTTGTGACGGAACACCATGTGGTTTTAGTCGTTTTGATTCCGACATGCCACCTCACCCGACCCGTGACCACACGGAAAAATAATGTCTTTTGATGATATAATTAGTTTAAACTTATAGTTTTTAAAATCGTTTTTAGGATATGGGTTTCCTCGAGCACGAGCATGAGCTTTTTTGTACTCTGTTTTGATATACTTGAGTGTGCCACATTATCATGTCGTCGCCGTCGGTTCGGCTTGATATCGTAGACGCACGTCTCTACATAAAGGGTTCACGTATGGTTGAGTTACTCAAAAGTGGATCCAAACTGATATCCTACTCATAATAACGTGGTTTTGCAGGTCTACATTCAACATCCAGCAGATCTACCTCAATCGACTCTATACTATTTCGCTGTACTGAATAAACAGGTTTCATCGATGGCGCTAAGTTTTAGTATACTTAATACATCTGAAGCTTTAAGAGGATATGATCCAGAAATGTAAGATTTTAACTTGTTATCGACTGAAATATATGTATGTACATATATACATATACAATATTTTACTTAGATATTCTTGAGATTTAACAATAATGTATTTTTTGAACTTATTTGTAAAAAAAAACTGTAAACTGGGAAGGACAGTTGAGTGGACAATTACCTGATACGGGCTCTGAAGTCTTTATATAAGGATTCCAAAGCATATGAAAACTATTAAAATTGATATATATGTATGTATATATATATAACAACTGACAATGTTATGCTATCTTTATTAGATGCCACTATGATAGATATGTCATCAGCAAATAAAATAGTTCCATGTTCGGTGACCTCAGGCGAATCATTGTTAGAAAATGAATAATAATGGGCCCAATATACTCCCTCGGGGCATCCCAAACCCATTTCTTTTGAAATCGAATTTACACTCTTGAGTCTAGCTGTTTACGAGTATGTCTCTTTGCGTGATATCTACACATTAAAGCCTATTTTCGACGTACGTTTTAAATCAACTTAGAGCATGCCCTCTAACTCTATTGCGTTTGCAACTCGGTCAAAAGTAAATTGTGTGATACCAGATCAAACACCCTCGACATATCTAGAAACTCTACTGTTGTAAATCGCTTGACATTGACATTTTGTAACGTTTCGTTTATAAAATCCAAGGTAGCGTCCCTAGTAGACTTGTTACCCTGAAACTCAAATTGGTATTTTGCATTAATATTGTGTGTGCTGAAAAAATATGTTAGTTTGCCATGCAATACTTTTTTTAAATTTCTTGAAAGAACGGTACGAGTGTTATGGGCCTATAGTTACTTACATGAGTTTTGTCACCACGCTTATATACTGGTTTTACAACTGAGTATTTAAGTTTATTTGGAGATTGATCAAGTATGTAAAAATAGGAGTAAGTTGTTTGGACCCTTGTAAAAAAGGCATTTCAGGTGTAGTATGTACAAGAGATTGTACTACTTTGGAAATATATGGTTGATCTACTGGAGTAAGAAAAAATATGGATATTATTTGATTGCATTTTGTGATCATGTTACAAAGTGTATATTTAATTATATCAGTTGATGCAATGAAATGTTCATTGAAGATGGTTGCCATAGGAAAAAGATCCCTAACGGACCTGGATTGTTGGTCATGTTACTGATAATTAAATAAAAAAATGGCTTTTCCCTCTTGGGGACAGATATGTAGTATAATAAGTTGTATTGACTTTACTTGACTTTAAAAATTCCAAAGCGTTCTACAACTTTTATGGATAAGTCATTTACAATGCAAGCTATACGTTTGTGAATTGCAATGACACTGCACTTCAAGTTTAAAAAAAAATACTGAATTAGTATTTCCTAAATTGCTGACCGATGAGGACCTTGAGGTCCGGAATCTTGTGTTTATCATCTTTCATTATTATATTTAATGGAATGTGTGCACTTGTAATAATTTTATGTATGTGTTTAGTGTGTGTATTTACATGTGTTTGTATATTACAATAGTCCCATTACATCATACTCAGTGAACTTTGATGTGGAAATGGCAACTTCCCACTTTTTATTAAAATCCCTTTTCATTCAGTGGTTGCCTGGATGAGATCACTAACTGCGATTAAGTCGCCAATTGTACAACTTTTATATTTTATTTTATTGATTTCACTGTTCTAATTCGTAGTTCTTTAGATCATAAGATTTATAACAATGTTAAAAAGTGGCTTACATACATCACTGTAGCTGTAATACGAGTAAATATATTTGTGTTGTAGATTTATATAAAGTACACATACCACATAGCAGTAGTAGATACGAATTTGAGAGTATCAACCCAAAAGAAAACCGATCCCTGATTTGAAACGCCAGTGTACCTTTAGCAACATCTGTCTCTTATTCAATAATTATTCGGAATGTACATAGAAATTTTGGCTATATACTTACTGTGGTATTTGATAGCTATAGCGATTATAAAAGCCGCATAAAAACGTCGTTGAACTACAGCAACATCTTCATTTTCTGATATCTTATTTGATCTATTTATGACAGTTCAAACAAGTCAACAAAAAAACCAAAATTATATACTAATTTATACGCAGTAACTGGCTGCGATAAGACATCAGCATTGTTCTGGAGGGGTAAAACAAGCGTTTTAAAAATGTTTAAGGCAAGATTCAGTTTATAATGTTGTAGTTTTTAAAATTAATTACTCTACTAGAGATAAACTAAGATATAATCACCAATCGATTTACTTGCTTAGATTCGTTTTGCTACGTATGTTTTGTAAAAGTAACCGTCTAACCTCTGATTCTGCTCATCCACATCTGTTTCGGGTATATTATCAAGTTCTAGTGTGATTTGATAATCAATTTGATCCAATAGACTGGTAGGTAGGAAGTTATTCTACAATACATTGGATGCATGTACCGGAAAAATTGATTACCACATTTTTTTGCAATTGTTAAAAGGATTGTAAAGCTAAATATGGCTGCAAAAAAGTTTTAATGTTTTGTTCGTTACTGTGTACTAGATATCAAGGCCAGTCGTGCTCCAATGTTGAATCTCCATCGTAAGAGGGTTTGTACGATATCAGCGAGGGGATATCAGATGCGTTGCTAGATAGATAGATATCGATGCTTATGTTATAATAGTTTGACCCGATTTCTTTGACTTCACACACTTTTATCATGTTCTCGGGTTTAGTAATACTCTCGATATTCTGATTTAATTCTCAAAGTACCCGTTTGTTATCATGTTGTCATTATGTTACATTTGTAAGTTATAAAGACTAACATTTTATTTGAAACTTCGGTTTGTATAATATCCGTATGTTTAATATTACAGACGGCAATGTTACTTCCCAGATGAACGGTATTTAAAATATTTCAATATATATACAGCAAACAATTGTAAAATCGAGTGTCTTGCTAACGTTACATTCAATTTGTGTAATTGTGTAGCATTTTATATGCCTCGTAAGTAGTTATTTGTTTTATTGTAAGTTGTTTTTTCATCACTTGTTATTTTATTATATTTTGTAACCGTTTCTTTTTAGATGAAAGTAAAAGAGTTTGCACATTTCAAAGTACGGAATGTATGGACGAGGCAAGAGGTAAGGTACTTAATGAATATACATGGGACCGCAAAGAAAGTTTTATAAGCGTTATAAAATCATAATTAACACACTACTTATTAATAGTTAATTTAAGATATAAATTAACTATTTATATTTTATCACTTAATTTTCTTTCCACCTAAGTAATGTATTATCAGCTTAATTGTGAACCATTGCGTTCTGATCTACTATTTTCGCTAATTTGCTGTTTTCCAACAGCTTTAACATGTATATAATTTTAAGACTACCCAAAAATTTTGTCCTAAATGAATTGCCGCAGATTCGGATATACGGATATTTTAAGTTTATTCTAGAGAAGACTGAAATTCTTGTTTATAGAGCTGGGTTACCATTTCAATTCCTTTCATTATGTCTAAAAATATGTATTTTTGTCTTATAGTAACATACTGAACGTACTCAAGACGCATCTGATACACGAGTTTACAAGTTTAACTATAAATACGGAATATTTTGTGTCATGTGCACTGAAAAAGCTTCGGCCATTGCAAATACTTTCTGTGTTTGAATGATGTCGATGTATTATTACAATTTCAGATGAAGTTGTTAAAATGGAAGCAAGTGGAAAAGACCAAACATGCCGTTGTCTTCCTTCATGTAATAGCGTCGATTACGAAGCAGAAATACTAAAAACAGATTTTAAGTATAAAGATCTGATTAAAGCGTCTTACAAATCACGCAATCAAACAGCTGATTTTGTCAAGGGGTAAGTTATAAATACTTAATTTACTTATATACAATTTGTTTTGCTTATGTTAAATATTTGAATGAAGTAGATAACAGCCGTTAACTTCCTTCTTTTCTTAAACGGTTTAAAAAATATTATTCCCATTTTGAAGTGCGTGCTTTAAAAGCACACAAACAATGGACAGAAAAAACACCCAGACTAGTCTCATTCAATATACAATTTAAGTTAAGAATAAAAATGTGGTTAAAAGGGTTAAGGGCAGATTTGTGCGTAAATAAAGTAGAAGGCTAACAACTTACCTTTTTTTCTGCTGCGGGAGTGGCTATGGGTCGTTCTATTTCTCCTCGTATCAGCCTGATTAACATGAGGTACCTAGGCAATGTATAAATTTTTAACATAAACCTCCTTTCAATCATTACTTTACCTACCTTATCTAAGACGGGCGCTGATCATGTTACTTTGTTAAACTTACCCAATGACTGTTGATGGACTATTGTATTGTAGATTTATAAACGTAATATAGTTTTTGCATTTCTGTACAATTTAGCACCCAGTTTTCAAAATTGGAGATGTACTTCAAAAGATCGCGATTTGTGTCGATGCAACGCTCGGAAATATTCGGCTTGACTGACTTCCTCGCCAACATTGGAGGACTCCTCGGCTTATTCCTAGGGTTCTCCTTCTTGAGCCTCGTTGAACTCTTTTACTTTCTCACACTAAGGTAACATTTCAAAATATCATAATCTTGTTATGAAATGTTCTTGAAACTGTTAATTATAATGTTAAGCTTTGGATGTTTCGTTGAGCAGAAATGTATATAAGTTTATAAGACAGTTTAAAAGTAAATTAAGAAAAATGCCAGTCACAGTTGTTATGTAGACTTCTAAATTTATCAACACCTGCATATTATAAGACAATCGTTACACTTTTTTCAGATTGTGGTATACTTTGAAGAAGGATCTCAAAGAAGAAAAATTACAAAGGCAGAACACTATAGACAAAAAATTCTAGCATCATGCGTTTAGAGTAGGCGTGCTTTCTTTTTAAAATATGTAAAGTAATTGTTTTAAAAATTACTGTTTTATGAAAATTTGTAGATTATAAGCTATGTAATAACGACAAAACATAATAAAATTGTAATGAAGATATTAGGGAACTCACCCAGGTTTATCTAGCCATGAGCGTGTTGACTGCTATAAAAATGTCAATGTTCTAAAATCAGAAACGAAATCTAAAATCTAATATTAAATTTGAACGCTGTATTTAAGAATTTAGAACATAAGATAACATTATGCAGGAAGTCTGTAAGTATACTGAATATACATATGACCAACACGGAGTAGTGTTTAGTTTTTGTAATCTAATAAAAAATTAGAAATACAAAGACTAACCTTCAGGCTCAGCTCAGTCCGAGCAGCGATATGTGCTAAAGAAATACATGTATGTATCTAACTGACTGTAAAGTAACACTAGTTTTGTAATTTTATAACGAAGCTATTAAATTAATTGCATAGACTGGTCTGTGGGTACTTGTTGCAATGACAGTTTATTCTTTGTGACTTTCGACCGACGCGATCCGACATGATCCCTTGCTAAATTCAGTCGTATATCCTTTTTAATATACTCATATTTGCCCTGTTCCCCAAACTGCCCAATGGACGTCAATAGACTTGTTACCTTTTACGTAAGTGTAACTAGATTGTTGGCAGCAAAATGTAGTTATTTGCAAAAGCCCGTGTAAGGTTCTCACGTACATTTTTCGGTCATTTATACTTATACTTATACAATAGGTAGTAGAGCCACTCTGATTTCAGCAGGAATGGGCCGGCTCGACCGGGGCAGTACTACCCTCTCACAGAAAACCAGCCTAAAGCGACAACATTCGTGCTGTCGTCTTTCGCTGGTGAGTGAGTGCGCCGGAGGCCCAATGATGCAGGGGGGACAGTTATCGTGGTATGTGTGTGAGCAGTGGAGTGCTCGTAGAATCATTGTGAGGGTGGCGTGGATCGAACCGTCGGCCAGGGAGACCTGTAGAAACGGTGATGCCGCTGGACGCCCGCGGCATAAAGAGGGGCCCAACCACGGCTAACCACCCTGGGAGGCTGCCCCGTCAGGTCGCGCATAATCCACGGAGTGGCTCGTCGTGCCGGTTGGTGACCGAACGGTGGGACCCGGCGTCCATTTCCGGGAGGTGAGGGGGGCCCTTCCGTCCGGCGTTTCGGTCTCCGCCATGCCCCACCGCTACATGATGACACAGTATTTTCAGTCTCAGTTTACACAGTCACGATGTCTGTCATGCCTTTTACGCCCCCTTTCCCAACTCTTATCATGGCAGTACAAAGAAAGAAAAATGGTCCAACAGCGGCATCCTCCTCTCCCACCAACCCGTTTTTTGAGGTGGAGTTCACTAACATACGAGGACTCCATGCAAACCTCAGCGCCGTACACCAGCACCTTGAGACGGCGCGGCCGGTCATGCTTTTTCTTACGGAGACACAAATACGCCGCCCTGCCGACACGGCATATCTCTACTATCCCGGCTACGTTCTAGAGGAGTGCTTCCTCGCGAGGGCTGGGGTATGTCTTTTCGTCAGGGCGGATGTTTGTTGTCGCCGTCTGCACTGCCTAGAACACGCATCCTTCTCCATCCTTTGGCTTCACGTGGATTTTGGCTCTATGAGCCGGATCTACGTTTGCCTCTATCGCTCCCATTCCGGAGACTCCGAGACAACTCGACTCTTTGACTACATGAGTCACGCAACGGACAAAGCGCAGGAGCAGTTCCCGACCGCCGAACTGATGTTTTTGGGAGACTTTAATGCCCACCATGACTTCTGGCTGGGATCTTCCAGAACGGACCACGCTGGTCGAACTGCCCACGCATTCGCTCTCACGCATGACCTTACCCAACTGGTACTCCAGCCCACCAGGATACCAGACATATCGGGTCAAGCGCCCTCTTTGCTAGACCTTCTGCTGACGAGTCACCCAGCGCAGTACAGTGTAATTTTTCACGCCCCTCTGGGATCCTCCGACCACTGCCTGGTATCCACCTGGATGCCTCTTGTTGCCCCACCACGGCCTGTGGTAACAAGGCGACGGTTATGGCACTACTCGTCAGAAGACTGGGATGGAATGCGGGATTATTTTGCATCCATCCCGTGGGCTCAACGCTGCTTTAAAGACAGGGATCTGTCGCAAAGTGCGTCTGCCGTGGCTGACGAAATCACTGTCGGTATGGAGTACTATATCCCCTACAGTGAAGTCGCCAGCACAAAGACCCGTCCTTGGTTCAATCGCGAGTACACCCGTGCTGTCGCTCAAAAGCAGTCAGCCTACCGCGCATGGATCAGGGCCCGCGCTCATTGTGACCCAGACGTTGATCGCCTAAAAGCAGCGTTTAACAAAGCCACTAAGGAATGCAAGAGGGCTTACATCAGAGCTGATGCCAAGCGCATTGCACGGTTTGGTCAAGAACTCGTCGCATACCCTACGGGTAGCCGTAAGTTTTGGCGATTGGCCAAAGCCGTGACGCGCTTGTATCGCCTGTCCTATTCCTCGGGAATTGTTCCGGAGGCCTGGAGAGAGGCGAACGTCCAACCCATTCCCAAAAAAGGCGACCGCTCCGATCCCGCTAATTACCGTCCTATAGCCGTCACCTTCATACTCTGTAAGGACGGAAACGACGGAACGGATAATCAACACCCAATTAATCCGCCACCTAGAGGATCACTCCTTGTTAAATGATCGGCAATATGGTTTTAGGCCGAACCGATCCACGGGTGATCTTCTAGCGTACGTCACACACCTTTGGGGTGAGGCTATGGATAGGCATGGGGAGTCCTTGGCCATCAGCCTTGACATTGCCAAGGCCTTCGATAGGGTCTGGCATCGCTCGCTTCTCTCCAAACTTCCTGCATTTGGTCTGCCATCTAAGCTATGCAACTGGGTTGCTGCCTTCCTCCATAAGTGCCGCATTAGGGTTCTCTGTGACGGCGCGGCCTCTGACTTCCGGGAGGTTAGCGCTGGTGTACCTCAGGGCTCCGTCCTATCGCCCACGCTGTTCTTTCTGCATATCAGTGATATGTTGGCTCTTGGCAACATACATTGTTATGCAAACGACAGCACAGTACACGGGCGATACTTTGGACATCCTGCTGCCAAGCTAGCAGACGTTGAGGGAAAACGACAGGAGCTTGTTGCTGAGCTCGACCGGGTCTTGGGCCGCATCTCTCAATGGGGTTGTGAGAATCTGGTCGAGTTCAGCGCCAAGAAAACACAGGCGTGCGCGTTTTCAAACAAAAAGTCTCCATTCCTTCCCCTTCCTACTCTTCAGTCAACACTCAACTGCCACTACAGGATAGGCTTAGTATACTGGGTATGGACATCTGTCGGGATCTCAATCCGCGTGATTACATCGAGAGCGTCACTAAGGCGGCCTCGCGGAAGCTCGGTGTATTGAACAAGGTGAGACGGTTCTTCTCGCCCGAGCATCGGTGTCTTTTATATAAGACCCAGGTTCGCTCCTGCGTGGAGTACTGCTCTCATCTTTGGGATGGCTATGCGCAGTATCTGCTTGACGCTCTCGATCGGTTGCAACTACGCGCAGTCCGTATTATAGACTGTCTTGAGGTCACCCAGTCTATTGAGCCCCTGCAGTTGCGAAGAGATGTCGCCTCTGTGGCAGTTCTCTATCGCCTACATCACGGGGAGTGTTCTGACGAGCTCTTCCAATTGGTCCCACCTTCTCCCTTCCTCTTTGCCGTTTGCGAGTCGAAGATATGCGATCCCGAACGAAACGGTTTGGCTCTTCTTTCCTGTGCCGATCAGTGAAAGCCTGGAATTCCCTACCAGCGCACGTGTTTCCTTCCCAATTTGATCCCGGGTCTTTTAAGCGGGGCGTGAAAAAGCATCTCGCCAGGCCGCCATAGTGTGGGTCACCATGCTGCATTGACTAGACATGCAATGAGGATGGTGACCACCACTCTTGGACTCCATTTATTGCTTACCATCAGGCAAAGTGGAGTCATTATGGTAGGCTTACAAATAAAATATATATATATATATATATATATACATATATGTATATATATATATACTTACTTATTTTGTATATCTCATATTTGTATTTATATTTTTTTATCTCATATTTGTATTTTTGACCGTGTTCTTGGAAATAAAGATTATTATTATATTATTATTATTCTCTTTATTCACATTGTTCAACATACAAATTACATTTTTAAATATAAAATAAAAACAAAATATATTTAAAAATATAAAAAATAGTGCCCCACCGGTATCGGGTACAGGGACCAAGCTACCGGTGGTTAGGGCTCCAGAGACAGGAACCTCCTCACAATACGTGCCGTATCAAGAAGGACTGCCTTCTGCATTAGGCCCTTAACCCAGCTGTGTAACGTGAGCCTCTGCAGATGTTGGTCGAGGCTCTTGGCAATCAACCCATGAGCTGATATGACTATCGGCACAATGATTGCAGAACTCAAATCCCACATGTCGATCACCTCATGGGCTAAATCCAAATATTTTATTTGTTTATCTTTTTCTGCCTTTATGAGGTTGTCGTCATGTGGAATGGCAATGTCAACAATCATTGCTCGGCGCTCTAGTCGGTCTATCACCACTATATCAGGTTTATTGGCAACAATAGTCCTGTCAGTGATGATAGATCGATCCCAATATAATGTTGCACGACTATTTTCAAGAACTGGGTCGGGCACATACCTATAATACGGTAACTCGACATCCACAACGTTATATCTAAGAGCAAGTTGCTGATGGACTATCCTGGCCACTTGGTTATGTCTGTGCAAGTACTCACTGTTTGCAAGACGAGAGCAACCGGAAATTATATGCCTGAGGGTTTCACCAGGGCGATGACATGCCCGACAAATGTCAATTGTGCCATCCTTCAGGATATGTCTCCGATAATTGTTCGTCATAACAACTTCATCTGTAATTGCACAGATAAAACCTTCAGTTTCTCCAAAGAGGTCACTGAAACGTAGCCAAGACACAGATGATAATAAATCTACATCGGGCTCGTTTAAGGCCCGATAAAAACGTCCATGCAGCTCTTTGCTCTTCCATATCTCCTGACGGTCTGTAACATTAAATATTGCAGGCTTGCGCCAGTTCTCTTTTCCTAGACCAAGCGGAGTAAGTCCGTTATCAACTGCCACTACATCCCGGTGTACCTCCACATTAACAGAAAGAAAGTAATCTCTAAGATTGCATATTTCGCGATTATGAAGTTAATATGTATATAATAATAAGTTAACACACATATTATTATATATGTGTGTTATTTTCCTCGTATTTATAGTTACAAAAACTAATTTTATTGACCTAAACTGAATTCACTAGTGCAAGCAGAACAGTGAACGTAAAATTATAGAGATATCGACCAATTTAATTTTAAATAAAGTGCCTCACCTAACCTGTTAATTTTATTATCCTAATTCAATATTAATAGTACGTCCGATGAGATTGTATTGAATACATATAATATTTATGAGTAAGTCTATAAGAAACTACGAAGATATATGTATGTAAGTGATTTAAATATAGACCGGTAAATAAAGCTCAGAATTAAGTACAGCGCAGCAATATTAGTTAGTACAAACAGGACGTTAGCCCAACTCCTGCGGAAGGGATCAAAGACTCTATTTGTGTGCCGTCAGATTGTAGCAATTAATGGCGTGCAATTGGTTTAACATATTGACTGCCAGAAAATGATATACTTAAGAGAATGAGTCTTCATAGAGTAATAATAAGTTATTACTAACAAGTACTATGAAGATCTTGTGAAATAGCATTTGTATGTATTTTTTTTCTGCTTTGCATTAAATTTCAGTTCAAAAGATGTAAAAAAACTAGATAAGTTTATTAGTAATCTTGAACTCATATAAGCTATCATCGATTTGGTAATATTTTCTAAAATATGTTTAATATGTTTTTATGATATAGGGGCCAAACGAGCAGACGATTCTACTAATGTTAAATCACAACTGCCACACATGGACACTCAAGAGTAGCAAATATGCTGCTCGTCTTTGAGGGTGCTCCCCTCACCTTCTCCCCCCTACCGAGGGGAACAGGATTAGGGATTAAACCTCCGGAAACCTCACTTACTCGGTGAAACTAAATGCACTTGCTTTTCAAAACTACCTGAAGAAAGCCACTTTTCAGAACCACTCAAGTTATAAGTGGAACAGTGACGTCATTATTTCTGTGTTAACTCAAAAAACAATACAACAATAAAATAAAAAACATAGACAGATTTGGTTTTATTTTGGAACATGACTCGTTCAAGGATATTCTTTGGTATGACGAATGAAAAAAATCTGTAGGTTTGTTTAGAGATAATCAGTTTTTTGAGTAGGAGGTATTTTAAAGATTAAAATAATAGTTGTTGTTACAATTTCTAATGACACTCAACATGAGAGAGATGAAGAATATCAGGCATAATTTTTTTTATTGTGATTTAGAGGTATTTTGTGCTTTTCTAAATTTCTATTAAACCACTTTGAATGTTTATTTTTAAATCAAATTTTATTTGCAACAAAACTTTTTTCATAGCATTAACAAAATTGCCTCGAAGTTCCGAAACACGGAAAAGAACTTATGTACTTAAAACACGGAAACGTTTACTTGAGCCTTTAATAATACCGTAACGTTGATATAAATAATTTAACCTTACGATTGTATCACAATCATTTACAACTTAACATATCATTGAAATGCTGTCAAATTAAAATACAGCTGCGCCCTACATACAAACCAACAACTCAACTACAATTGAACTTTGTCGAAGTTATAACATATCTTGTACTAAAAGAGTCAAGAGCTATTTTTTAGTTAAATAACTGTAAAACATAAATTGTTAAAAGACTTGGAGTCAATAATATAAATTAATTGATCTTGTAATATATCAAATTGATGCAGGAAATGTCCAATAACTTTGACAACTTGAAGTAAAACGCATAAGATGACGTTTTTCTTGTCTATGTGACTAAATTATCTCAGGGAAATATCCTACACGTATTTTACATTAAATGGGCTGACGGAAATGACAGTTTACTATACAATTGTACTCTACTTTTTTAACGTGTGGAATCCTCCCGGATTTATAACTTATCATACTCTAGAAAGTATCTCCCTTTACGCAGACATGACTATCTGTCCACAAAACAGGTATTATCAAAATGAATGACAGTGAATTCCCTCTCCAGTCTAGAACAGCGTGCGGATAAATACAATACAATCATAATCTGCTGCTGTCGAATATTGTAGATATAGATCAGTGTTACTATTTTTTTTTTTTTTTTTTTTTCAGTAAGTGGAAGAGCTTTTTGTTTGTTTTAAATCTTAAATTCGACCAGAACTTAGCGCATTTACACATACGACCGAACAATATCTATTTCCCTTTATTAATAATTTTTAAATAATTTTAAATTCTATGAAATTGAGTGAGTTTATTTATTGGCATATATATACGTTGCATGTTGTTGTTGCAACTGAAGTACTGTTTGCAAGAAAAGAAAAATAATTATTGTTCGAGCTAATCTGACGGCAAAATCAAGTATCTCATACACTAATGCTGAATATTTTTTTTTACAGAGTAGGGGGACAGACGAAGAGACGGTTCATCTGATGGTAAGTGAAAACCGCCGTCCATGGACACCTGTAACTCAAGAGTCATAAGTGCGCTGAGGGTGATTCCCGCCCTTGAGGGTGATTAGGGCTGAGGGAATGCAGGGTGGTAAAAGAAGATAGGGGGGATAAGAAGATGGAAAAGAGGAGAGGAGGAGTTAGGCCTACGGGAGTCTAACTTATTTCGGAGAAATGCAACGCAAGCTGTTGCTTCATAACCAGTTTTCTGTGAGGCTCTATCACTGCAATGAATGCTGTATTTTACACATTCATATTTGAGATATACGTTACTAGTCTAAAGCCTAAATAATCTTCCAAACCCGATTGATAGTTTTGGAGCTCAACCAGACAAACAAAAACTCTTCAGTGTTATTATATTACGGTATATATATATATATATATATATATATATCGTAATAATATATATATATATATGTATATTCTATACCAATACGCATCAAAGTTTATTCTGTATAGGACTATTTTAGGCAACTGTAAGGCTAGTAGAAGATAGGCGTTGACCCTATCGTACTTTATAGTCACACAACTACCTCTATGAGACCCAACACTAAAATGATTCCATAATTCAAAATTTATTTTAATATACGAAAGGTTTTGTTTTTATTTAAAATACTGTTTAGGGGCATAACTTAAAAAAATAATAATCTTGTATATTAAAAAAGAGGTAAACTTCTATTAATAAGGATTTTATATCTTTTTTTAACTTCCTATTTAAAATATTTGGTAATTGAGGTCCCTAAAAATAATCAAAAAGTGGCAGCACTTCTGTTTATTCTTTTTAAATGATAAACAAAAATAAATGAAATAAAATCAAAATTTCAACAAAGTAGCTGACCCTAAACTTGTAGTTTTCGCGACAGCAGCAGTCAAGGCTAATCCGTGCTTTGTAAACACTTATATTGTGTTTGCGTCTCTTTGTATAATCGCCTGATGAACTTTTTTTTCTGGGAGCAGACATTCTTAAGCACTACTGTTGGATGGAACAGCTGATGGAGTGCCTTCATTGTTTCTCTTAAGGAAGCGGTGAATGGCGTTCCTCCCGTTGCATTGCAATTTGAGGTTACTTACACGACGCTCACTCTGAGTATGCTATGTACTCCATCCTGAATTTTTTTTCACAAACATTAACCTGCTCTCAACACTGTGTCCTTGAGTATTGCCAGATAAGTTCACGATATAGCAGTCAGATGCAGAAATATAGATAAAACACACCCAAAAGCCATCTGCGAGTGAGACGACTTGTGGAGTAATTCGATCACCTTAGGTCTAGTAAATCCACTCCAATTTTAGTTTTGTTGTAAAAGAGAACTTTCTCTAGTTTATTCGTTATTTCATCAACTTCTGGCAAGTGGGGCATGATAGAAACCACCTTCTAGTAATGACTACCATATTTTTTAGGCACAAATGATGAAATAGTACAGTCTCGAGTACACCCGAGAAGTACGTAATCAATGTTTCGGTTGCCAGCAATTAAAAATTCTTGAGATATTATTTTTTGTTTTTCCACAATGTTACTACAGCCGCTAGTTGTTTCCGTTTTATAGACTGAAGGAGTTCTAAATAGATGTACCAATTGCCAGTTGTAAAATTTCTATTAGATCCTTCAAATGTACGAACTGGTCGCATTGCAGCCCTGGGTCAATTTCTTCGATTGCTGACAGTTGCTAAACTTAAGCTATCTGAATCTTGCCTAGGTATATGCCTATATATATAGGCGTTGACAAAATGTGTCCCGATATAGCATCCGTAAGTCGTTGAATTTTTATGCTGTACTTCACCGGCTTCTTTGGCACATAAGTTTGGAACTTATATCTTTCTCGGAAAGCTAAAGACCTCTCGTCAATGCAAGTGCAACTGCCGTTTGCACAAACAGTTTAACATCGGTCAGTAAAAGAGTCAAAGAGTGCAGTAAGGGGTGGTGATGCATCGTTTTCTCGTCAGGCAGCTCTGGTCGCTGCATCATTGGCAAACGTAGGCAGTTGAACATGACTTCAGATCTAATTTTTGCAAGATACACAGTCTACAATCTTTCCAGTGCCGTCAGTAGATAACTATGATGCATAGTGTTCATGGCTGTATTTAAATATTGCTGCATAAATCAAAAAACTAATAAATACATTTAATTCCATTAGATCTAAATCCTGAGCACATGATGGATTTTCATAGTTTGGTTCTGTTACCTTTACATTAGTGTAGGTTACAATTTTTCCAGAAATTTATTAAAAAAATGTTGCCAAATATCCAATGGAGAAGTCGAAGCTTTTAATTTATTTCGGTAAGCTGGCTTTAAACTTTCTCTTTCCTGGACTATGCTATGTTAAAACGTTCTCGATCGTAAGATAGGTGGAGTGGAACCCGACCCCGACCGAAAACGGTTTTTTCCGAAATAGTTTTGTTTCGTACTACGTGGTAATTGTAAGAGATGCTCGTCGTCTATAGATGAAAACTCTTGTGGCCAAATAATTCTGAGAAAAATATTTTTTACGTAAACACCTGGCCTCATGCCAGGTGGTTACGTGACTACGTGGTCTCTCAGACCCTAAGTAGCAGATATTTTACTTACCTGAGATAAACACGCGCACGTCCAGCGTCGATAAGCGTCCTTTCTTCGTCTTTTCCCTGCGTCCCTCAGTGATGCACATTTTCCCTGAGGGACGGGGTACAGAAATGCACAAGTTCGTACGCGATTTATGATATTTTATTTTTGACAAGATCTATGAGATGTATGACAGGTGGTTAATTGTTAACTTAATAGGTCAAGTGAGTATGATTCCAGGATTCGATTAACTAATGAGTAGTGGTGTGACATTTTACAAAAATGGAATTCATTCATAGTTAAAAGTACCTTCAGGTATGGTATTCATTAATTTAAAAACAAAGTAAAATTGTTAGAAAACTTTGTGTTAACAATTTCTAAAGAAGTTAAGTGTATAATTTAGTAGGTAGTAGTTACTTGAACTGAGAACGCTGAATACTGAACTGATTTCTGCGATACCTACAACCCTAGCAGAAGAAAGTCCAATGTGATGCAGCGGTAGCGAGACGTGAAACGTGCTCACCTCTTTGATCTGGGTGGTAGAAAGGTCATAATTAATCATTATCAAGGTCTGCGGAGGTTTTTATTGTTTATGAGTTTCTTCGTATTCAATACATGGGTTTTCTCATTTATGTAAAGAAACGGTGTTTGTTATTCTATCCGATTCTGATATACCACTTAATGATTGAAACCGTTCAGACGTTGATCCGTTTGGGTTTTAACAGATAAATATACAGATAAAACTTTATTTGTACACCACTTTTACAAAAGAAGTGAAATACAAAAAAAAGAAAATGTCAATTTGATAAATAAAGGCGGCCATATTGCTTAACGTAATCTTTTCCAGGCAAACTAATTATTTCAATTGTTAAACACAATATTATAAAAAAAGCAACAACATATTTTTTTATAAAAACTAGCAATCGCTTCCTTAGTAAACAAAATTGATATATATTTTTGTAATGTTCGTTGCCACTGCCCTTATAGTGATGTCATCCTTCCATCTAATTAAATGAAGTTTATTAAAGTTGATAAAATGTTGCTAATTACTTAAGAACGTCCCTACGCTCCAATGGAAACCATTAAACTAATTAATGATAAAAGTATTGCACTTGTATAAACTTGTCAGTAGTGAAAGTGCTACATCCGTGAAAGGACGCTGTAGAAGTAGAGAGTTATCACTATGGAGTAAGTAAAATTTCATAATTAACAGAAATCTTTCAACTATTTTATTGCATTCTTGCCAGTAAATATTTATAATCAAGCATTTTCACCACGGCTGAGCAATGCATCGTAGAGTAGGCACGAATTGGCTGTCTTGACTAGGATCCACGTCTTTACAGAAAACCGGTTGTGAAGCAAAGTTTGCTATGCATTTCCCCGTGTGAGGTCTCCGGTGGCCCAACTTCCACTCTCCTCTTTCCCATCTCCTTATCCACCTCCTTTTATTCCTCTCCCCGCATCCCCCCATCCCTCAACACATTCAAAGGCTGCACAGGTGACCATGGACCTCGGTTGTCACTTACCATCAGGTGACCCGTGTATTCGTTAGAATAAAAAAAATTAAACCAATTCAATAATTGTTTGTCTACCGTTTTTTTTGTGAGGCCGTGATATTCCCTCGGCCGAGCCAGCTCATTTGTGCTTCTACCTAAACATGTTATAAGTTGACAAAGTATTGCTTCTATTTATTTAGTATTTCTATATTATTTTTGAAAATAATAATAATACAAGTCTTTATAAATTACAGTGAAGATATTGACGAAGGTACAGTTGTCATTACTAATATATATGGAGATGTATGCGTCAGAAAAACCAGACGAAAACGACAGAAAGCACTTGTACGAGAAATGTTTTACGATTACGCAACTAACACAACTCTTCACGGATTACCGTATACAACTAAGAGGGGACTCACGGTCATCGAAAAGTAAGAATTCTAAACTTAGATATTAAAATATTGAATTGGACTTTTTGCAATACCCTCGCGTAGTTTGTCAGTTACATAACAAGAAAAAGTGTAATAAGACTTTTTTCCGACATTCCTTGCTCCGACCGGGACATCGTTCCGACCGATTGTGCTTAGACCCCTTAAGGTTTTCAAATTCTAACATTCATTTTCTGGAATTGAATTCCCTTATTTTTTTATCTTTCCATTTCAATAACCTCAAAATTATTCCATCTTTAATGTCTAAAGTACCCCATTAACTGGGTGCCATGCCATCTATTTTTTTATACTATAGGGGGACAGACGAACAGACGGGTCACCTGATGGTAAGTGACAACCGCCATCCATGGACATTTGATAAATGATAAATGATAAATGATCTTTATTTTGTAAATAGGTTACAACAACACTTTTACACGTCAATATATTATTTTTTTTCTGTTAGTTTATGCTAGATGAGGCCGGTGTTTCCTAGCTGACTACCCTGAGAAGAAACACCGAAACAAACTCAGAGGTCAAAGTCTGTTTTAAAGTCCATACAGATGTAAAAACATATGAGAACCATGCACGCTAACGTCTGAGATGAGCTTTTGAAGAAAGCACCACGCTCATTTGAGTGGACCCGTCCAAACAGTGCAAGCATTTGTCAGTTATCGTGTAGCTCAACTTAGAACTTTAAGGAGCTCAACGGACCGACGAACAGTACCAAAGCAAGGACATTTGGGTAGGCCGCAAAAGTACTCAAACTGTCAGACATCGTTATAAAACAAACTACAGGAGAAAAGAGAAAAAAATAAATAAATAAATAACCTACATAGTCCTCACATTTACAATAATTAAATTTATAAATTAAAAAAAAGAAACAAATATATAATATATTATACTTAACAAAGTATTCATGTCAAAAGGTACAAAGATTAAACAATAAAAAAAAACAATATAATACTTAACAAAGTAAGTATTCATGTCAAAAAGTAAAATATAAAATGTCAATGTGTATAAAAAAAAAAATTATAAACGAAAAACAAAGGCTCATGTACATTAATGAAGCAGCTCATTCCCAAGCCTTTTTATCTTCAATATAATCTTTAATTGTGTAAAAAGCTTTTTGACTTAGTTTTTTTTTTATAAATGATTTAAATTTATTATTGCTTAGTTCTTGTATTTGGCTAGGAAGCTTATTATAGAAATGTATACACTGGCATCTAAACGAACCACCTATTTTCTTGAGCCTGGTTTTAGGAACAACAAATTTGTTTTTGTTCCTAGTATTTACACTATGGATATCACTGTATTTTTTAAACAGATTAATATTTTTATGTGCGTACATGAGATTTTCATAAATATACTGAGAGGGCACAGTCATAATATTAATCTCTTTAAATTTATCTCTGAGGGAGTGTCTGGGACTTAATTTATAAATTGCACGTATAGCTCTTTTTTGTAAAACGAAAATAGATTGAATATCGGCGGCATTTCCCCACAACAGAATACCGTACGACATTACACTATGAAAATAGCTAAAGTATACTAAACGGGCTGTCTCTAAATCTGTTAAACCACGAATTTTCCTAACGGCGTACGCTGCAGAACTAAGCTTTTTGGACAGTTTATCTATATGGGGGCTCCACTGAAGCTTTGCATCTAAAGTTAAGCCTAAGAACACTGTGGAATCTTCGGGTTTTAACACTTCGCCCTTTATTGACACACTAGTGTTCACCTGTGTTACATTAGGCAATGTAAACTTTATACATTTAGTTTTTTTCTCGTTAAGGAGAAGATTATTGATATTAAACCAGTTAACTACTGTTGAAAGGGCACTATTTACGTCATCAATAACCACCTGCTGACGTTTGAGTTTAAATACAAGTGAAGTGTCATCTGCAAACAACACTATATCATGTTTATCCTTTATGAGGTACGGCAGGTCATTAATATAAATTATAAATAAAAAGGGACCTAGAATAGAGCCTTGGGGAACCCCCATTCTGACTACAGATCCGGGAGATCTTTTACCGTTCACATCAACTCTCTGAATCCTATTACTTAAATATGAAGTAAGAAGATCCAGAGAGGTGCCCCGGATTCCATAGTAGCGCAGCTTCCTGATCAATGTATCATGGAGAACGCAATCAAAAGCCTTAGACAAATCGCAAAAAATGCCTAACGCATCGCATTTATCTTCCCATGCATTATAAATGTGCCCTAAAAGTTCAACACCAGCATCAGTTGTTGAACGACCCTTTGTGAAACCAAACTGTTTGCTATGTAATAATTTATGTTTAGTAAAATATCTGTGCATTTGATCTAAAATAAGTTTCTCAAAAATTTTACTAAAAGTAGGTAGCACTGATATAGGTCTATAATTAGAAGGGTCTGATGTACTACCCGATTTAAACAATGGTATTATTTTACTATATTTCATTAGATCAGGAAACTCACCACAATCTATACAATTATTAAAGATTACTGTTAAAGTTGGTGCTACAATGTTTATAATAGACTTAGCAACGTCAACAGAATTACCCCATAGATCTGCAGTCTTTTTAATATTTAAAGTTTTAAAAGTTTTTATTATATCATTACAAGTTACATATTGGAAATAAAACTGGAATTCACAAACTGGAACGTTTTCTTTAAGTATTGTTTCTGCAACAGTTGGTGATGAATTTAGACATTTTGTAGTCGATACGGGAATCTCTGCAAAGAAAGTTTCAAATGCTGCAGCTACTTTCGAATCTGATTTAATGATACTGCTATCAACAGCAAGGCTGTAATCACAAGTTCGGTTGCAAGACCTTCCCGTTTCGCTATTAATAATATTCCAAGTCATTTTAATTATATTACTACTATTTTTAATTTTTGAACTTAAGTAGCGAGATTTCGCCAAATAACAAACTTTTTTAAATAACTTAGAATAATTCTTTACATATAAATTATATTCCACAGTGTTAATATAAGGCCGTTCTTCATACAGTTCATAAAGCCGTTTTCTACTTTTATAAATACCAATGGTGGCCCAGTCACTGAAGGAAGTGTTGCTATTTACCGAAATTGACTTAGGAATGAATGTAGTATCAAATTGCAAGCAATACATTTTGAAAAAATCATTATAATGTTGATTAGGGTCATCATTAGTTGACAAAAGTTGGATTTTATTTGCAAGTTTAGTTTTAAATGTTTCCAAGCGATATTCAGACTTCGGGTTAACAGTGATATCTTTTTTCAATTTATTTTTCTTTATATTTGGTACAGTGATCAATTGTCCACAGTGATCAGAGTCTATTAAATTAATAATTTTTTTGTGGGTAGGTAAAATATCAGTATAAATATTATCAAGACATGATGCACTAGTGGGGGTTATTCTAGTAGGCTCCATAAATAAATTTGCAAGATTGTAGGACTGAAACAAACTAATAATTTTAGTGCTTAAGCTAGAAGTTTCTAACAAATTAACATTAAAGTCACCACAAACAATGATGGACTTGCTTGAGTTACAAATTTTGTGTAATACCTCATCCATTACTTTTTCAAAACAATCATACAATCCTGAAGGTGGTCTATACACACTTAATATAACAAGCTGCTCCAACTCAATACAGGCCATTTCAATTGTCTGTTCAACAGAGAGGTTCACAATATCCTTGCGGTCCTTATACTTAAGTTGATTATTTATTAAAATTAGTGAGCCACCATGTATAGCATTTACTCTGCTGAATGAACTACCAACCTGGTGATTACTATAGTTAAACATAAACTGATGGCTTTTAAGCCAATGTTCAGTTATACAAAGAATATCAATATTATTAAATTTAAGGAATAATTGTATCTCTAAATCCTTATTCATAAAACCTTGAATGTTTTGGTGCACCAGGTTGATACTATTTTTTGGTTTTAAAACATTTATTTCTCCATTCTTTACATAATTGCTAGAGATTGTCTCTGTTGTCTTGATTTCTAATTTAAATGATTAATAATGTCACAATTAGATGCCAAGTCATTGGCAGAATTATCATAAGGATTGTCATGGCATTGCTCAATAGGAGCAATTTGTTTAGCCAAATTCTTGGCTGTTATACAAAAATAATATGATAGCGACACAGCTATCTGTCTCCTACAATAATTTGAAATATAGTATCTGTATATAAGATACCTATCTCTTGTCAAATAAAAACGATTACCAATGTAATTGTTCATGTCAATTAAATGGAATAAATCATTATTGAATGTCAAATTGTGCAATGCTATGTTAATATTATATCTAATTAAGTTTTCTTCCTGTGGCAAACTTTGGCTGTAGGGGAAAGTGAACATCACAATTTTTCTTAAACTAAGCTTACATAATGTTCTATAATAATGGAGCAATTCTCCTTTGTTCACAGTACCCCTGTCACCAACTAAAATTACGAGTATACTGTCCTGGTTAAATTTACATTTAATAATCTTTTTCATTATGTCCAATAATGAACAACCAGGCATACAGTTATTTATAATTGAGTGTCCCGGATATTGATTTATCAAATGGTGGCCTATATCCTTTCCAATTTCATCACAGTAAATCACTATTTCTTTATTTACAATTTGGTGTGATAAAGAACTAGTAGCCTCTACTGGCAAACTGGCACAATTTGCAACAATCAAGAGTCGTAAGTGCACTGTCCCCCTTTGAGGGGGATGAGGGATAGAGGGACATGGGTAGGGGAAAGCAGAGACACACGGGTAGGAGATAGGAAAGAGGAGAGGGGGGATGAGGGGCGAGGAAAGAGGATAGCTGGGCCTCCAGAAATCTCACTCATTTCGGGGAAATGCAACGCAAGCATTACTTCACAACCGGTTTTCTGTGAAGCCGGTTTTATGGTGTCGCACCGGTCGAGCCGACCCATACATGCCTAAGCATGGCTCTACCACTATTAATTACGTTAGTAGTACCAATTTTTTGTGATAAAATGAGGGTTTGTATGCACACTTATCTACTCCGTGAGGGGTACAGGGTATGTATGTACATATATCATCTTTACTTTTTTCAGGATCTTCTGGCTTATTACTTTCATTGCAAGCATTTGTCTCTGTACCTACTTAATCAACAACGTTTGGATAAAATGGAGAACAAGTCCAGTCATAGTTACCGTTAGTGAAAAGCTGGTGCCTGTAAGATCGGTAAGGTTAATTCAAGGGTTAACTTTAAAGTCACTAGTTTATGCTTCTATCTAAAACGATTAACGAATTCTTTTTAACCTAGGTACCATTTCCATCTGTGCTGATATGTCCGCAGTCAAAATCCAAAGCAACCGTTTACAACTATACAGCGGAAAAAATTAGGCTTGATAATATAGCATTAAATTTGTCAGAAATTCCATTGTAAGTGCTTTTTTTTCATGATCAATGTCTTAAGTTCACAAAAATCTGAAATTAAAATTACTTTTATTTTTTTTATACTATAGGGGGACAGACGAACGACGACGGGTCACCTGATGGTAAGTGACACCGCCGTCCATGGACACTTGCAACTCAAGAGTCGCAAGTGCGCTGCCCGCCTTTGAGGGTGATGAGGGATGAGGGATGCAGGCAGCGGAAAGAAGAGAGGAGGGATGAGGAGATGGAAAAAAGGACAAAGGAGATGAGGGGACAGAAAAGGGGGGAGGGGGAATTGGGCTTCCGCAAACCTCACTCAATTCGGGGAAATGCAACGCAAGCGTTACTTCACAACCGGTTTTCTGTGAGGCCGTGGTATCGCACCGGTCGAGCCGGCCCATTCGTGCCTAAGCATGGCACCACTGAAAAAAAATGTTTTATAAAACTTGATTGACACTTGAAATAATTGTAAAAATATGTAGTAGTATCTAAGTAACATTATGAATTTTGTTTGTCAGGCATGAAAAAGAATTTGCTAAATTTCAAGATATAACAAAAGTATGTGGACGGTTTAGGGTACCTTCTAAGAGTCTGATAGTCTTGAGAAGAAACTACTCAGATGAAACTGTGGCAAGGAATATATATGAAGTAAGTAAAACTACACTCTCCCAAATTCACTATCAAGTCCTACCAAGGGAAAAAGAAATATACAACTTGTTAACGTCGTGTATATTGTATATTATTTATTGATATTCAAATTTATTGTAATACTATCGTTCTTTCATTAGCATCAAATTATTTTTTCTGCCTGGCTCTCCACTACTCTACCTCCTCCCTCTCTCAGTCTCTTTCTCTGTCATTGATCTACCTTGTCAATGCAAAGTTACGGTCCATCAATAGATATAAATTAAATAGAAAAATCTAACCAAAATACGTCAATCGCTAATCATATCTAAATATCTTCGGCTTGTGTTACTTTTGAAAAGATAGGGATAACCAGTGCGAAGGACTCTCAAATGGAAGACAATTCACTTGTGAATTTGCAAGGCAACCGCCATACCGGGCAATTATTCTTCTTTATTTCTAACCGACTTCTAAAAAGGAGGAAGTTGTATGTTCGACTGTTCATACATATAGATTTTATTCTACAACTGGCGGACAATCGCTTATTACACATGAACGATTGTCTGTCCATTGTAGACAGATTTTAATGTTTTTTGCTTTATTTGAAAGAGATAGGTATACTCCTGCAAGAATCTATATACATCAGGATTTGATCATAGGATGCCAGAGAAATTATAATACAAATTGAAGGTGGTTATCAACAAGTCCATCATCGTTCAAACCGCACAAAATAATAATTGTCCTAACTGTTCCAGTCTTAATAAAGTAGTAGTTTTTCTTGCTAATGGCACATAAAACGAACTCTAACCTGTTCTTAGCGATGACACAATCACGTTCACCCACGTTCTGGTGCAAACTAGTAACAATCATCACCATCATCATCATTCAGCCTACCGTAGTCTACTGCTGGATATACATAGGTCTCTCCAGACGTTAGACGTACAGAACACCCATATATGCGAGCTATGCTAGGAGTTTCTTTGAAGCATCAATATCGGAATTAGATCATCCGACAAAGAACAAATTACCGATAAAGCTTGTATAATAAGCATATGAAGTGGTCGGTCACATCCGGCAGATGGCCATTGAAGCAGATGGGTTCTAGAGTGGAAAGGAAGGGAGCGGTTACCTAAAGAAAGTAGCTGGGATAGACTGAATGCAAAGGACCGGGTAACTAATAAAGTCAAAACTAAACACTAAAATATGGATTTCTCATCACATCACATCAGCCTATCACCGTCCAACGCTGGAATATAGATTTGACAAGAAATCGTATAATCGCACGTTTATGCCCACCTATTTCTGGATACAAACATGATAGTAGAATTAAATACTTTTGTTATCTATGTATATTGTATATGCATACAACACAAAATTCTGTTTAAGGTGGCACCAAAATTGGAGGATATTTTCTGGCATTGTTTACTGTGGGGGTTTGAATACAATTGTGAAGATTTAATTTCTGAAACACTCACTAGTGAAGGGCTGTGCTTTTCCGTCAATTCACTGCCAGCGCAGGACATATTGCGCAAAAACAGGTACTTTCAAAATACTTTACACTCTGTACATAATATAAACAAATAATGTCTTTTTTTCTGTATATATTATAACATTTGCAGCATTCACAAGAACATAACATACCTGACCGCCAATAAGTCTGCTGTTAATTGGACCAACGAATACGGTTATACTGAGTTTAGTTCAAAAGCTTATCCTATTCCAGGAAAGGTTAGCGTAATTTATTACAATACTTTTATACTTGTTAGTTAACATTGCATTATTTTCGTATAAAATCTGCTTTGTAGGGACGCAGCTAGCTAGTATGGGGAAAGAAATGTGATAACAGAAACCAAATAGTTCAAGTTACCAATGTATTTCTACCAGAACTAAGTATTAATAGAAAAGTTAAAAAAAGTTACCGCTGCATGTTATGTTATGTTTGACAGGTCTTTTAGTAAAATTTACATAGGTTTTGAAGATTTTTAATATTAAAACTTCACAGCAGCTCAAAAGAGCTTACATTCTCAGTGATCCTTTGAGAATAAATAATTTGCTACGTTGTGTACGTACGTGTTTCGTTAAAGTATCCTATTTATTGCTTTTTATATTTTAGAGAAAAAAATATTTGTCAATGATTATCTTATCTTCAATTAAGGATTAAGATTTTGAATAAGCATAAGTTATATAAATGTTCGATATTGTTTACAGGAGAATGGAGCGAACCCCGATTTAGAAATAATAATGATCGATTCTTTAGTAAACCGCGACCCAATATGCAATATTGTGAACGCTGGATATAAAGTAAGTATCATTATAATTTATTATCGCTTTCATCTTTCAATTATTTTACTACTGTACTAAGTGGGTCCAATTATTAGATAGTATAATAACATGGTTTTCCAGGTCTACATTCAACATCCAGCAGATCTACCACAGTCGACTCTATACTATTTCGCTGTACTGAATAAACAGGTCTCATCGATGGCGCTAAGTTTTAGTATACTTAATACATCTGAAACTTTAAGAGGATATGATCCAGAAATGTAAGTACTAGTACTACTAGTAATATAAATACTATTTTTTTAATACATTTGCTTTTAAAAAGTATGTATTATATGTATACTTAGTTTTACAATGGATTTTTTGATTTTTAATTTACAAGTTAAGAAAACTGCAGACTAAGCGTTGCGCGATACGAATTTATCAGGTTTTCTATATTTGTACATATAAATACTGGCTTAAATCGTATCGGACCACGCTTGGTGTAAAGTTCTGTATTTAACAACTTCATCTTTTGTGTTTCTTTCTTTCTTTCTTATTGAATCTTTTCAATACTGTTTGTACATTATGGCTGTTTCAAAATTCCTAAATTTATAACAACAATAGAATAACGTGGCAGAGCAATGCTTCGGCACGTATGGACTGGCTCGACTATTATCACGGCCTCACAGAAAACTGGTAAACAATGCTTGCATTGTGTGATCGAGTGAGTGAGGTTACCGGAGGCTCAACCCCCTTTCCCTTCCCCTCGTTCCCCTCCTTCATTTCCCCTACCCTGAAAAGTGGCCAGCACTCTTGTAACTCTTGAGTTGCAAGGGTTCATAGGCGGCGGATGTCACAATCAGGTGATTCGTCTGCTCGTTTGTTTCACTATACTATAAAAATAATATCAATCAATGCACTTTTATAATGAACGTCTTCACGGCATCAGTATGGTACATTGATGGACTTGGTATGCGACACTGATCTGCTATTGCTACCCAATCTATCTATATATACCCGTATACATATAAGCAACGTCTCTTTAATTCTCTTCTAGCCTATCTTTACCTTATTTTTTTTTTATTACAAGCTAGTCAGTATAACCTCAGTCTGCCTTATGGAAAGATATGTTAAATTAAGGTCTACCTATTAAAAAACTCCATTATACCTCGGAGATTACAATGGTCCTCAGCTTTACGGCCTTGAGAGATGCCTTTTCACGATGCGCTTAGAGAACCCAGGCTTATATAATACTCATTATATTGCCATTTAATTCCCAAGTTACCCGATTGACGGCAATAAGCTAGTACGTAATACAATTGTAAGTTATGAAGACAAACATTTTATTTGAAACTTCAGCGTGTTAATATGTTATGTTTAATATTACAGACGGCAATGTTACTTCCCAGATGAACGGTATTTAAAATATTTCAATGTATATACAGCAAACAATTGTAAAATCGAGTGTCTCGCTAACGTTACGTTCAATCTGTGTAATTGTGTAGCATTTTATATGCCTCGTAAGTATTTATTTGTTTTCTTATAAGTTGTTTTTTCAATACTTGTTTTTTAAATTATATCGTAATTATTTATTTTTAGACGAAAGTAAGAGAATTTGCACATATCAAAGTGCGGGATGTATGGACGATGCAAGAGGTAAGGTACTCAACGAATATCCATAGGGCAGCAAAGAAATCGTGTCGGTAATAAAAGTTATAAAATAACGATCGGGGCATTTATAACCTGGATTCATATCCACAACAAACACAAAGAGAAAAAGCTTGCAATAAGTTATGTGTAAAAAATATTTATATCGTAACATACTAAACGTATTCACTATGAAGTAAGTAGTATTATGAATGAATAATTTGGTTTGTGTTTATTGTGGTATTCAGTAATTATTCACACTGTAGTGTATGTTTCGACACAAAGTATCTTTGTTTACAAAATAAATGACTTATGACAAGACGAGTGTTTACCAGTTTATCTTTAAATACTGGAATATTGTATGTTCGTGTGCACGGAAAAATTTATTTCCAATGAGTAGCTCCGAAGTATTCGCAGAGTGTAGATAAGAAATACTTTTTGCTGTCGAATGATGTACTTATTTTTTATATAAAGGTTGTTGTTATTACAATTTTAGATGAATTAGTTAAAATGGAAGTAAGCGGAACAGACAAAACATGCCGTTGTCTTCCCTCGTGTAACAGCGTTGATTATGAAGCAGAAATATTAAAAACTGATTATAAATATAAGGATCTGATTAAAGCATTTTACAAAACACGCAATCGATCATCTGATTGGGTCAAGGGGTAAGTTAGATATACTACTTATTTTTCTTTTATATACAATTTGATTTGTTTGTAAATTAAAAAAAAATATTTAAAAAAAGTAGATATCCGACTTCATCTTCCTCCTTTCTTTAAATTGGTTAAGAAACAATTCTCGCACAAGGAATTATTACCGTTTTAGAGGAGTTTTGGAGGCTTTAACAACATACAAAAAAGACAGACTCAGGCCATCACAAAAATTTCGATAGATATACTTCTTTAACTAAAATTAGATTGTTGTCTAATCTCGCTCAAAAGAACATTTTTAAGTTAGAGCAAAAATACAGTAAAAGGATTTTTGGCCAGGTTTGAACTTAAATACAGAAAATTGAATAGCATTTTTTTTTTCTGGAGCAGGAGTGGCTTATACTTTATCTACCTTATCTACGACGGACGGTGATCGTGGTACTTTGTTAAACTCACCCAATGACTGTTCATGGACTACTGTATTTAGATTAAGAAATATAATATAATTTTTACATTTTTATACAATTTAGCACCCAGTTTTCAAAATTGGAGATGTACTTCAAACGTTCTCGATTTGTGTCGATGCATCGCTCGGAACTATTCGGCTTGACTGACTTCCTCGCCAACATTGGAGGACTCCTCGGCTTATTCCTAGGGTTCTCCTTTTTGAGCCTCATTGAACTCTTTTACTTTCTCACACTAAGGTAACACACGTTTCTATATAAATGAATAATTATTCTAGTTATATAAATCAATTGTCGGCACTTTGATTTGTTTTATATTTGGAAAAGTACTTAAGGCTGTCAATAACGATGTTTAGATTTTGATGTTTCGTTAAGCAGAAACAACAAAGACAATTTAAAAGTAAATTAAGAAAAGTGCTCTTCTGACTATACGTTTGATGATATGGCGATGATTTCTACATTTACAAATAACTACAATTCTCATCGGAAAATCGTTACACTTATTTTTCAGACTGTGGTGTACTTTGAAAAAGGATCTCAAAGAAGAAAAAATACAAAGGCAGAACACTATAGACAAAAAATTCTAGCAACATGCACAGTAAAGCTTTTTTTTAAGGAAATAATTTCATACTACTAGGTGATAAGCTGTAAATTATATAATTATGTAATAACAAAAAAGCAGAACAGGTACGAAAGATGTCATGAAAGATGTCGTGAATGTTCTAAAACTATTAACGAAATCCGATTACTTATCTTAAAGAATACTTAAGGAATTTAGATCATAAAATATCATTTTGTATTATTGCCGAAAGTTTACTGAATATGTAATCAATACTGTGTTTATAGTTTATATAATATAATAAAGTAATTATAAACGTAATCCTTCGAGCACGAGAATTTTGATAGAGAAGAACAAAAAACTGCATGTATATAACTAACTATAAAAAGAGCTATGAAAGAATTTTGTAATTTTGTAAGGTAGCTATTAAATTAATTGCATAAACCTGCAATTATGTGGGTACCTTAAGGAATGATACTCTATTCTCTGTGACTTTCCGCCATCAGCCAATTCAAGTTACAGTGCACCGTGAAAGGTTTTTACAGACATTTTATTTTATCATTTAAATGTATATCTAATATTTATAAATTATGTTCACTTAAAATGAATTAAGAAAGAGAGCAAGCAAAATAGGGAGGTTAAAATTATAGAGAGATAAACAAATTTAATTTTAAATAAAGCGCTGAACCTATACCGTTCATTTAATTAAACGACATACATATAGCACATCCCATGAGATTAGTTTTAATACATGATATTTATGAATAAGTCTATAAGAAGCTATGAATATATTAATATAATTGTATACCTGTAGTAAAGCTCAGAATTTACTACAGCGCAGCAATATTAGTACAAACAGGACGTTGGCGCAACTCCTGCGCAAGGGATCAAAGACGCGATTTATGAGCCGTCAGATTGTGGCAATTTATGGCGTGCTAACGAATGCAAGTGGTACAACGTATTGACTGCGAGATAGCGATGTACACGAGAGAGTGACCTTTTTCATAGAAGAATTTAAAGTTATTACCAGCAAGTAGTATCTTGTGAAATTGTATTTCTATGCATTTTTTTCCGCTTTTCCTCAGATTCCAGTTCAAAAGATGTATAAAAATTCATGGTATACGAAAAAAAGTAGAAAATATAACAATAAATATATCTAGAATATATTGATCCCGTTTGTGCAATGTAGTATTTCTCATAAATATTTATCAGCTATGTCTGAAAATCCATTACACAGAGGTTGAAATAAAATAAACATTGCTGATGGTATGTACATATCTATATGTCATTTATGTAAAACAGAAACACTTGACTAAGATCAAAGGGATTGAGAGTGCAGGAAATGTTCAACTTTGCCTATCAGCGGTACAGAGCCGCTTTTCAGAACCACTTGAGTTGTGAGTGGAACAGTGACGTCATTAATTCTGTGTTATATCGTTATTATCTTTGTGCAATAAATCTAGCTGTCATGTTGTATTGATTTATTTTTACGAGCTGTTACGAGCGGCACTTTCCAAAGCGATTGTGGTATATGAAAAGTTTCTGAGACAAAAGTTTTTATTAAGTATATTTCTCAATGAAGTTATATGTCTTACAATTATCACTAAACTCTTGAGGTACTCATAACCTTATAATTCATTTAATTAATGTGTAAGTATGTTAAACGAATATATCATAATGTTTATAAGTGCACTTTGTGCGTAGTTAACCAATTTGTATTCCATATCTATACTAATATTATAAATTAAAAGATTTTGTTAGTTACTTTAATCTCGCTAACATCTGCTATCTGTGACTATTAGTCAGATTAAATGATTTTCTATTAGAATATTTATTTAGGAATAATAAAAGCTCACAGACTTTGGGGACTGCCGATAGAAGTAAAACAAAGTACCTTATGAATTGTATTGTCGAGCTATTAGATTATACACTGTATACATATAGCTCATGGAAAGCGTTCGGTGACGCCAGTTCTATGATTTTTGTTCACCCAAAAAGAGCTGAAAAATAAGTTTTTATTTCTAAAAAAATATAGGAATAACTGAAAGAGCAACGTATTGGTAAATTGAAATTAGAAATATGCTGCTCTATGCATCTATCAATATACTTAAACTTGAAGGTTGTCTGTTCGATTACGTTTAAGGCTAGTTTCTATTTCTATGATGCCCAACTACTTTATTTATATCTATTATCTATCCTTCTATAATTTAGAAATGGAGCATCTGAAAGTAAGGGGCCTTTGAGGTACATCACTTGATGCGTCATTATACAAAAAATAAATGAAATAAATTTTATTGATATATTTGTAGACAATTCAACGACTAATATGAATTAATCTTTATATTAACTATTAAAATATGTTGAGAATAGTGACCACCATTCAGTAATCCTTTGAAGCAGAACGATCGTCGCTGATTCACCGACTATATAATTAGCGAATCCACTACCGTGCCTTAGGCTAAAGTATAATATGGCTACCATTTATCCTCGGCTATTACGTCGTTTGCTGGGTTAATGGATAATCAAAAAACTACATGTAAGAGGCCAGTTCTTTGTTCTTGTAATGTTCTGCTTTGCTGCAGGCTTACATGGCACTAAGTGTTCAGTGCCCTTTAAAAAAACGTGTGGAATATTGAAAAGAATGTTATACGATGTATATTTGATAAGACACTTTATTTTACTTATTCTTTTGAAAGAAGTAAATAACCGCTTTCAATGCGCTTATCATGATAAATCGTACAACACACAATTTGACACTCGTTCGTGACATAATATAATTTAAAGAATTAACCACTAACTTTTTCTCGTTAAGGAGTTGTACCTTCCACCATCAGCTCAGCAACATGACACGCAAATGTCTATATAGCTTTAGAAATTATACAAAAAGAACTTAGAGCCTGTTAAATTTGAGGGTTTTAATCGATTTCCAACATTTTAAAATCCCGACTTGGTTACAATAAGACAACCACAGGAGTTTACTCTTTTAAATAAAAAAAAATCGGATGACAACTCGCGTAGAAATCGATTCACATACATACATAAAGATACATGTGGTTAAACATAGAACTCGGATAAAAACAACGGGTATATAACGGATCTTGCCTCAAAGGCCAGCAATACACTAGCGACTTCTCAGCTGCAGGTGTCCATTAGCAGTGGCGGTCGCTCACCATCAACCACCATGGGGATTTGTATCTGGGGAATAATTAAGAGAATTTGTACCTGAAATTCCTTTCATATCCCATTCGGGGGATAGCGTTCGAAAGAATCAAATTGTAAAGGGTTCCATTTTCAAAACCAAAAATGTAAAATAAAATTCAGTGTTATTTTAGTATATATCAGAATGGTAACTTTTGTTCCATGTAAACCTAACAGCATATTTACCTACCATATTATTAATTTTTACCAAGGTTTTTGCTCGAGTCCCATTGAGATTATTGTAGATTTGGCTACCCATCACAATATATTTTTATCGATTAGGTTTTTCATAGTCAATCTTCTGTAACTTTTTTTAGCAACTACGTAAAATATAAAATTGTAGAAACTGTTTCAATTTTCAAAGAGACATTAAGAATTACCAATTGATGAGACGACGTTGTGTCTTCACGTATTAATATTGATATATTAAGTTATACAAATACAATAATTACATACACTGAGACTGATACACCATCATCAAGTTCACTATGGTGGACATTGGTAATCACACGCACAACCATCAACCATCCAAAAACATTCCCTTAGAGCATTAAGCGGTGACGTCTTCTGACGCTGTTATTTTCAGTATAACCAATTTCCTAAGGAAGAAATATCTATTATATGTTAGGAAATTTTTAAACCAGCTAAATAATTTCCGAACAATTATAAAGTTAAGTTAATGATTAGAATAATTTTATATTTTCATATTTTATGGCGTATGCAAATCCCAGTACTTATATATTTTATAAGCTCAATGAATTTATCATAATAATAAATATACTATCTTATAAACAATGGTCATGCGACCAAAACGAACTTAAAATCTATGAAATAAGTCATGAATTGACCGGGTGTTCTTTGTGTCTGTTGATTCAATGTCTGTAAAGTCCCCTGCGATACAGGAATTAATCCTAGTGCGAGAGTGGTCTTTAGAAAAAAACAATGTTATTATATTAGAATGTAAAAAATATTATCAGCTGTACCATTACATTCTAACTTACTTATTTTAATCCTTTAGCAATAACATAATACGCTTCATAAATTATTATGTCGATAGAATGTTGAAATGTCAAACGTTGTGTAGTGTTGACATTGCGAGTAGCACTTGAACGAGTCACTCGACCGCGGGACGGTAGCGAGTGTTTTGTTTGCTCCGCTGTGCACACACTTTTCAGAGCAAGTGAATAATGTGTTCATTGTTATGATAGGATATAGGGATGGGTATAGAAAATAGACACCATTCTCAAACATGTTGTCACTTACTTACATTGTAATATAGGTATGCAGTTCGAATTCTTCTGAGCTATATTTATTCATATACGAAGTGTTAGTAAAGAAATATGTAATTTAATTTTGATGAATGTTTTTTTTATCTTTCTTGTAAATTAAGTTGTTGTAAGTTTTATATATATATTCATTGACATTCAAAAATCATATTAATCCTGTTTGAAAATGTGGGCAAATTACAAGGTACGTAATACCTCAAGGATCCTGGTTTATGCATAACTTTGTTTCCCGGTGTCATATTTTCTTATTTAAAAATAAAGTATATATCGACTATTTTAAATTATATCGTAGTACATCACTAGTCCATCACCAAGATAAGCACTCAATACTAGTGAACACAGTTTTGTATGATCGATGATCGGAACGAGACTTGCGTTCAGTTAATCGTGTTTACACTCTCGACACTCGATATTGACGGTTTAAAAATCCGCGGGTGGCCAGCTACTGTTTGCTTTTTACCTATGATTTGAAAACTCTGCTACAACTATGTAACGCATTATAGTCTTTATTGTTTAAGAACAGAGTTGCTTTTAGTTTTTCAAAAACATCTAAACAAAGAAATCTCATGTAACGTGTGGGCTTATTTGGTGAAACAATAACTTTAGTAAATACTAAGAAATAATGTCGAGACTTGGTAAGTATAATTAAATAACCACGAAAACCTTTTAAGTTAAACGGTAAACAAATGTTTTGCATTACAGTATTACACTTGTCGTAAATTAAGTAAATTTACGATGTTTAAATGTGTATTTTTACGTTGAACGACTTAATTACTGCTTGAAAAGTAATCCTAAAACATCTGTATGGTATTAAAGGCTGTTTGCTCGAGTAGGGTGACTAATTGCACGACGCTTTTAGAGAATGTCCCATTAATTCTGCGCGTGAGTTTGATGGTGATGATAAAGTTGTTTTATGGCTGTAATGTAGATAATTTATTCTTGATTGCTATAATTAACTAATTTATAATAATATTGATATCGCTATTAAATATGCTGACAGTAATTAAATTTATTGAGGTAAAATAGGGGTTAATAATAAGATAAATAAACGCATGCTGTTGAAAGATTTACAGTCTGACCCTGTAACCTCAGTTAAAAAAAAAACATTCATTTCAAAACAAAGTAGCCGGTTAGAAATTTACATGATTTAAAAAAAAAGTTCTGACTGAAACTAGACGCTAAACGGTAAATAAATTAATTTTACAAGTACCTAGGCCTTTAAAGAAACTTTTAGGCGTTGATGAGTTCTCTATAGATACATGGTGTCAGCATTTTCTATGACTAGATTTAAGAAGAAACACAGGAACAAACTCAAGAATACAGATATGTATATAACAGATGTATCAGATGTATCATATCCTTAAAGTTTTGAGCTAACCAGTCTAGATACCCAGTAGACTAAACGAGTGAGAAGGGTTATCATGGAACTCAACTTCATCTTAGCTAGCTTCACGACTTCAACCAGTCTGGGACTGCGTTACGCGATATCTTTGACAGTCAATGGGAGTTTTTAATTTACTATTTGTTGGAAATGTTATGGGCAATTAATAAAAATATGGTAATAAATCCTTTCGTTGAATCGTCTCAAAGGTTTAGGTACCGATGCTTTTTAATGGGCTACCATTTTGTTACATACCAGCTGGTCTGGACTTGTCTGCAAAAAACTTCGAGAGAAACACGACAAACTTGACAAATTATTGATTACTCATATAAAATTTGCGCCTTATTTTGACACTTCAAAGGGTTATAACCGCAAAAGCTGGACAAACCAACAGACACAGGATAGACAGATATGACAGACAGAGAGACAGAGATCTACCATTGCATTTGTAATATAAGTATGTATAGACTTATATAGTAGCTAACACAAGATTTTAGTAAATGTCCCGATTCAGTTCTATGTTATATATAATTATGCAATTATGTATCATCATTACGTCAATAAAACTTGTAATTTTGTATGTTTGTTAACTATTAATCTCTGTGTTTAATATTCATAAGGTTATAAATAAAAGCTACAAAAAGCAATAATATTAATGGAATAGCAATTAAGTAAATCGGCTTTAGTTATATAAAAGTGTTATTGACACAAGAACATGTTAATCTGCTAATTAGAATTTTAATAAACATTTGAAACGAGTATAATATATATATATATACGAGATATATAGTTAATTTTTCCTTATTTATAGAACAACGCTTTTATAGCCACTAAGTATTAGAACATTTGTCAAAAACCGTCCCTTAAGGATATTTCGTTTAAAAAATGACGGTAGGGCATAAATTCCTATAAATCTTTTATTTGAAATGTTTTTCAAACAAACTAGCTGTTTTTAAAAAGTCTAGCTGTTAGTGATCTTGACTACAAAGCAAGTGCTCGTGGGTTCAAGTAGAAGAAGAAAAATATGTATGTATTTAAATGTTTGTAATTTAAGTATATTTGATAAGTGTTATATTTGGAATATAAACAAATATATAATGTAATTTATATATCTTGTAATCATTAGTTACTCTTTTTATGACTGGCGAGTTATTATTACACACTTATAGTTTATCTCACTCACTCTTATTATAAAACTAGACGATGGCTTTCTGATCGTGATATTCACTAGTTGTTAGCATAGTATCAGCGCTGTCTCTTACAAAGTGTCACAAACCTGAGCTAACGGCAACTTTTGTCTCATAGATGGGTACTTGTTAACACTAACATTTGATAGAGTTGTTTTCCTTACCTTTGTTTTAGTACAAAATTAATATACTTTCTTTCCTTCTTTCTTTTTGATCAGCAAACTGGTTACCACAGTTCAAGGTCAGCTTTGTTTGTGATGAGAATTCTGTAGTGTATGAAATTATTGTTATATTGCTTTAAAAGTTAAAGCAATACAATAATATACTAATATATATTTTATCCACGAAATTCTTTTGAATCATAATTTTCTCTCTACATGATAACGATTTTATTTTAAAACTATTAATTAATCCAAGTCTAAGTTAAGGTTAACGTTCTTTCTCACGAAGATCAATTAAAAATGACAAAAATGTAAAAGATTTTATTTACTAAAGAGCCCTCGGTAGATAAAACGAAGTCTCATAATTGAGAAAGTTCTCAAAAGCGGGTCTTTATCTTATATTTCTATATTTAAGTTACCGTTTTATCGGTGTACCGACACATGCTTCATCGGCGGCACTTTGTCGACTGATAACTTGTCGATAAAAAACATATCAGGGACTTTTTTAAATAACTGCCGGCGTTTACAATTTTATGTTTACCAGAATCTGTTATTTCGAAAGTGTTAAAGTCCTGCCTTACATGCCGTGCATTTCAAGGATTTTCAACTAATAAACGCACATAGTACATCATTTAAAATCGTCGTATATCCAATGCAAAAAATAAAATAATTTAACGAATAATTCTTAAGGTTCAAAATTGTGTATCAAGCAACAGGTGAGCCAAAAACCTCATTCAGGATGTACATACATATGTATGTATATCTCCTGGCAATGGCAAAGCTGCAAGTATTAACTCAGTCGAGCGAAGCGAAGTCGCTCAGTTTAAACTGACAACCGCCTCCGGTATACAACTTGCACTTGCTTTACCTTTATACTTTAATTTCAGTGCTACGGATTTCAATGCAGGTGCATATGTCAAAAGATGTGTGAAATGAATAAAACCGACACAAGTGAAAACTTTTTTTGGTGCGTTAGACATTTTTTAGATGGGTACTAGGGTTATTTGGTAATTGGGTAATGAATTGCATTTTATTTATGAATTGTATTTTATTAATTATTAGAAACTTTAAAATATATTTTTTAATCTTTTATGAATCATCGTTAACAATATCGACAACTCTTGTATCGTCATCATTATCATTAAAATTATTACAATCTAAAATAGAAAATATAGGTTCATGGTAACTAAAATAGGAGATAAATAATTTTAATTCGAAGTTATTTCAATAGCTCGTGAATACCGCATCAATTGAACTTTTATATCATATTGGACATATGCGTCTCGTAACGGTGTCGCGAGTCCATAGTTTATTATTTTTTCTTTTATCTCATCTAAAAATATGCATACCGCGCTAAAAGAAGTTTTCACTTCGAAATTATATAGCTTGGACGATTGTGGTAATGGTAATGGTAAAGAGCTCAGTTTCCACATTTAGACTCATGTGCGGTTCATTAGAGGCTGACTAGTTGAGTCAGCCAGGACGATTGTGGTATAGTGCTCCCTTAAATTTTCGAATACGAATTCGAACTACTTCATAATTAGGAATGTATGAATTGAGTGCCTCTCTTCCCCTCCCCATTTTTTCTACCGTCTCTTTCCTTAGTTTCCCGTACCCGCAAATGCGGACATAACTCTTGTGACTCTTGAGTTGCAAGTGTTCATGGGCGTCGGAAGTCACTTACCATCAGGTGACCCGTTTGCTCGTTTGTCACCCTATGCCACAAAAAAAATCTTTCCATAAATTTAATACAATTTTTAAAGAACTTTAAGTCTGATTTTTACAATAACTGTCAGCCTTAATATGTTCTGTAGAAAGCCTTTATAGACTGATTGAGCACGAGAGCTAGACATTGACGTACATGAAATTTTGTATTAACGTATCGTAAAGTATTTTATTATTCCAATGTTATAATCTAATGTATGAATGATATTTCTATGCATGATTTTAATAATGCAGTCGTGTTTCTTTTTTAATTTTACTTGTATTCGTTTTGAAAATCCGAATTCAAAAACATTTTCATTCATTCTAAGATTCCAATAAAACCTTCTTATGAAACATAAATCAAACTCTTTACACATTCCATGACCTTCATTGAACCACATATCTTCATTATAAAAAACCAACCATATTAACTCCCGTGTAAGCGCCTTCGCAACATACTGTGTGTCATCGTCTCAGATGATTGATGTCACTTTTTCAGCCACCACCGTATTGTCGGCCTTGATATGTTAAGCTTTGCATTAAAAAAAAAATGACTAAGATTTGTAACTGTATTTCATAAAACGTTAAGTTCACATTTACCTGCACGTCTTTTACCCGTATATTTGATTGAGCTTTTAAGTGAATAGAGTTTTAAATTAATATAGATATGGTTCATTTTTCAATATCACTTGTAATTTGAAAGGATCGTTTGCTGAGCACTTAGCACACAATGAAACGAAGACTTCATCGTTTTTACGTCATTGATTGATAGCAGTCTACTGCTAATATTGTATTGATAATTTAGATTTAGAAAAAACTGAAGTTGGATTCAATAAATTTTCGATTGAAGACTTGATTACTTATGAAGGAGAAATGAAATAATATATTCTAGAAAAAAAAAAAAAAAATTATAATGAATCAGAAGCAATCACTTGATGCACAAAACACAGGTTAATTTAAAATTAGCATCACTAAAAATAAATATGTAATTGGTTACAATAATATTAAACGTTACTCTTATCTAACAATATATTTGACTTCATATATAATAATCGTAAGAATTTTCAAGAAAGAACGGTTAAAGAAATTGACCAGATGGTAAAACATTATGTTAACATTATAAATTAAAAAAGAAATGTTATTTTAATCACAGCGAAGATATGCTCTGTCGATTTAGCTGCTACTTATATATTTATTTAAAAATTGCCTCAAGATAAAATATAAGATAATATACAAGCAAGAAAATATAATGAGAAAAAGTCCAATCGCTCCAGTCAGTATTTTTAAAGACTCTCCGTCGATCAATTTTATAAGAAACTGTAATTTACTCAAAGTCAAAGTAATACATTTTAAAGTTCTTTGACAGAGACCGTTACGGGCATACCTGTACTTTATTTGAAATTTATAAGTTGGGATAATACAATAGAACTGTTCTTCACATAAATCTCTCAACTTTCTTAACAACAGATGATTAAGATTGACAAAAGAAACAGCTTCTGCTAGAGAAATTCACGAATTCCACCATCAATGGCTGCTGAATTCCCGAGAATCGATTTAGCGGTAAAAGAAATGCCGCCCGAATAAATAATAGGACAAAACACGTCGGAAGCATGCGCTGATACCGCCGACAGGCTCGCCGCCACGTCCAAAAATGTCAACTTCGCATTCCAAACTCTTCACGGGTGGGGACCGATAAAAACCAGGAATACCTAAGTTCGCTTCACTTCTGCACGCCTAATTTCGCATGCTGCAAGCGCTGCTATCTCGAGACCTCTATTATTATTTCAATCAAAGATAATTGGACACTTGTCACCGTAAAAAGCGATGGAGTCGCTGATTGGTAACCGCAAGTCACGAGCGTGCGGTGCTTTTGATTTTACAATCGTTTGAAATTCAAATCGTTGGAAGACGTTCTGGTAGTCAAACACGTTTAGCCGCATGAATAGAAGTCGAGCGTGCGTTTGAAAGTTCAATAAGGGGACACGAGTCATAGTCACTCTCCTCTCGAATTTAATTAATTTTATTGTTGGCGTTCATCGTTGTCAATTATGTGAATAGAATAAATAGTTTTATAAAATACAAAATTTATCAGCCATGCTTAGGCATGAACTGGCCAGGTCGACCGGTGCGATAGACGGTCTCATAGAAAACAGTTGCATTTCGCCGAAATGAGTGAGGTTTTCAGAGGCCCAACTCCCCCTCTCTATTGTTTCCTCCTTTTCTCACCCCCTTTCCTCTGTCCTATCTCCTCATCCCCCCTCTTCTCATCTTAAACCCTCCCAGTACTTACGACTCTTGAGTTTCAGATATCCATGGACGGCGGTTGTCACTTTCCATCAGGTGACCTTTCTGTTCGTCTGTTCCACTATATTATAAAAAAATAACAATACGCATAGAATTGCATTTGTACCACACTCTTATTAACGCCACGAAGCACAATAAAATTACATTAAACATTTTGAAAACTAGTGTCTATGTGGTTGTGACATTGTTATATGAGAGATCAAAACACATGTATTACTTTAAAATATATTCTAATTATCTTATTAATGTTGACACTATTGGTGTATTAAATAAAATAAAAAAAACTTACAGGATTTTTTAAAGAGTTGAACTTCATGTGGCGACCACGTTTTCTCTGTAGCTGTATGATTGTTTACGATTGTAATTGTTAAAACTGTAGAAGTATGTAAGATAGACATATAGACAATTATTTTAAAAATAAAATAAAATTAAAGATAATAATAATAATAAATGAAAAAATATATATATATATATACATAAAGAAGAAATATAAACAATATCTAAGTAAAATTATGTAATGTTAAAATAAGTTATGAACTTAAGAATAACACACATTCATACTAATACCTAAATCCCTGAAGGGTTAAGCAGAGCTTATTGCCGTCAACCAAGCTCTGCAAGACTGTATGTTTACTGTCTGAAAGATAACACTCCGATCCAAACACTGTGCTGAATTAAGTACAGTTACATAAATTACGACGTCTGTCTTTCTTGACGTGGCAATATGTATGTGGTCGTTATTTACACTTTTGTCTTGTAATTTCGGATGGACACTCAGCCATCTGCATGAGGCGTGAAATGTATGGTAAAATGTTATAAAACATCCAGGTACTGTTTTTCAGTTTCAAACCATACGAGCCCATCCTACCAGGGCTACCTGAATATGCTAACTTCGTCCTCTCCTAAATTTTGTCCTCTCCGTAAGTATTACTATAACATTAAAATTGTGTTTGTGTGAGTTCACGCTTGTATCCCCTAAAGGATAGTCAGAAGTAATAAATAAATAGATATTCCACATATTTTGCCTTCGCCTGATCCCAAACTAAGCAGAGCTTGTACTATGATACCCAGACAGGTTATAAACATGCTTATATATTTCTAAATACATACATATTATAGATAAATTACACCCAGACACAGAACAAATGATCGTGCTCATCACACAAATATTTGTACAGGGTGGGAATCGAACCCACGACCTCGGCTTAGCAGTCAGGATCGTTAACCGCTAGACCAATAGGCCAGTCAATGTTCACATTTTGCCACTAACGTAAGCCCAAGCCTATGCCATCAACCAAACACTGGATCACTATTTAAATACTGTTTGCTTAGCCTTTTACGACATCAACGTTAAGAAATAGGGTCTCCATATTCTCTACACTGTAAATCGCTTTTGTTTATTTTTGTAGATTTTTTATTTCATACACAATTATATAGTCCAAAAAACCATAAGATTTGGTTAAAAGACGTTAACACTTATTATTTTGCTACCCATAAAAGAAACAAAAGCTCATAACTCAACAATTTTCATTCATACATTCTTACCACCCAAGATGTTAGCAAAATTACGTTTTAAATACACAAAGGATCCAGGTAATAATTATTAGTACCTTCTTCCGGCGTCATTATCCAACTTGGCGCCAACGCCAAAAGCTCTAATTGTTTACGAAACCATTCGTCAAACGTTTGACACAAAAATTTGCCGAGTTCTCGCCTTAATAACTGAGGATGAATGGGTTGGGCCAACATCACGCGAGTACTGATTAAGCGAACAATTTCAGTTGTACATCTGTAATTTAGAGATGGCCGCAAGGAATTAACTTTTCTAATTGGCATCGTGAAATGGCAGCGTGATTGTGTCTGTGGTTTGGTTAAATTACATGTTATTTGGCTCGAACCAAAAGCCAAAAGCCGAATGTTGGCGCCTCCTTGGACGGGTCATTATGTTATTGACGGAGATGCCGAATCATGACTTGGTAGACAGGGACGTATTTGGAGCGAAAATTTATGATTTATTAGGGCCGCCTTGCAGAAATTTGGTGGTGTATGTAAATGATAGGTTTGTGAGAAATCACATTATTCATTTAGATTTAGTTACTCATAGCCAGGATGCATAAATATATATATATATATAAAAATAGTAGCTTAAGTTATTTGTGTGTTATTTTGCGGTCCAGTAAATTATTCTCAGGTTTTGGGATGATTTTGACGAAATTATTGTTAGACTGGTTTTGGCAAGTGGATATATTTTTTTTCTGTTTTTTTGACATGATTTAACATTTGGCAACTTAACGAACTAATGAATTAGTGTCTAAATAAATGTGATTAGTGATAAACATGTGTATGTTTATATTATGTATATTTATATATATATATATATATATATTATAGCCAGCAACAGAATAAATGATTATGCTCATCACACAATTATTCATCCCGTGTTGAAATTTAAAGCCACGAGCTTTGGCTTTGCAGTCAGAATCACTAAGAATTTGACCAACGCGTGAGCAATTAGGAGGTTAATCGCAATTGTTACTTTAATATGAGAACTTTAACGTTTTAAGGTGTCTGCTATTTAAATTAGCTTACCTCGAAATTCACAAAGCGCTTAAACCCAGTCAGAAGGCATACAATATGACCGTGGGAGAGCCATGTTTAAGCACGAATGGGCCGGCTCGACCGGGTTAGTACAACGATCTCACAGAAAAATTTTGGACTAACAATTCTTGTAATTAATTGCAGAGTGAATGAGGGTATCGAAGGCCTAACTCACCCTCTCCTCTTTACCTTCCTCTTATCCCCCCCCCCTCATCACTCTTAAAGGCGGACAGTGCACATACGAGTCTTGAGTTGTTGGTATCCACGGATTGAGGTTGTCCCTTTCGTCTTTCTTCAAATATTATGAAGAGGCAGATTTTATTCATGACAACTTCAAAAAAATGTATTTGATATTAGAAATTAAAAAGTTAAAAGACTGCTTAACCGTCCTTTACCTTAACCCTTCTTTAAAAATTAAGACTTTCAACTAAATATATATATATGGTTTTAAGTTACCGTAAAGCTGAATAATCTCAAAGCACTAGTTGCCTGGAAACTGTTTTTAGATTTTTTATTATTTTTTTTTTATTTTAGTTATAATGTAGCATTCTATTGATAAAAAATTGGGATCATCTGATATTTTTAAATAACCTTAGTACACCTCTGGTTTCAATCGGTAACCATAATAATAAAGAATTACATGATTAAAGCCCACGCGGTTAGCTTATCATTTTTACTTATAGATAATAACGTAACTTGACCACTATTGGGGCTAAGTATACGTTATGTAAGTAGCCTTCATCATAAACGTATTATCTTCATTTCTTTAAAAGTCATACAAATCAAAATCTCTTGTATTGTTTTGAGCAATATAGGGTTGAAAGTTAACACGAAACTGAAGTTGTGTATATCAATAATTAACTTAGATTTTTTTTTATATCAAGTAAAATTAAATGAAATATAAAATCAAAGCGCGTTTTTAGCTTTTTCTCTTCTTTTGCTGATATTATGAATGTTACTCTATTTCACTCCCGATGGATAATTCAAATGATACCTGTCCATCAAAATGGACCTATTTTGTCTCTAGGGTATGACAAATAAGTCTCTTACATGCTTACGAAAAATGTAATCCGCCTTATTTGCAGTCAATAAAAAAAGCTTAATCACAATTTTTATTGCCGAATTGCAATTTATCTGATCGAATAATTTCATGTAACCAATTATATTATAGCAAATCGTTGCTTTCGTTCTAGTTCTTATAATCATAATATCATAATAAAATAGTAATAAATAATAATTAAACTAAAGATTTTTAAAATAATAAGAATAACATACATTAATAACATTTCTTTAACAGTTACATCAATAACGACGGATTTAATGTTTTTACATTACTTGTAACTCTACATAACTTCTACATTTTTACACATTGATTTATCGCTTGAGTATCCGTCAACAGAGCAATTACACTTTTCCAGCAGAAGTTGCCTAAAAGAAGTTGTCTATAAACAGAGAGTATTAATATTTTTAAAACCAAATTTTAAAGCTGTTATTGCTGTCTTCTCTATCTTTGAAAATTTATTGTAAATTCTTGAATCCATGCAAAATGTACTCTTATGAACAGTAGATAGCCAGTTCAATTTAAATAACTTAATATTTTTATTTGTAATATTAGATAGTTGTCGCATTAGACTGAATATAAAAGCTGAAACTGTTGTTCATTATTTTTATCGTATATTTAATAATTAAAAAAAATACTTTCGCATTAATATTAAAAGAGTAATAATTTTTAACGCTGTGTTTTGGATCACATAGCAGCTTTAGAGAGTTTCACCCACCACCAGTAAAATAATAAGTGTTCAAGGAAAATAAACTATTGGTACAATACCTACATGTACTCGTACAATAGTTTAAAACCCACGAAACCCAATTTGCACTTTGCAATCTTGAAAAAAGCCTCTAGCAACAAGCTGTTGGATTGGATTGCGAATGCATCAAAACAACGCATATCTTAGAGCTGTTGTTTAAAACATAAATATTCCTACTAACGGCTCATCATTAAAAAAATAGTTTATCAATAAATGAAGAACACCAAAACCAGCATACGCCTTGACATGTTCAGAAGTGAGCTGTCAGGACGGAGGTTGTCGTGCAGTTGCAAGTGCAGGCGGCCATGTTGTTGTGTGACGTCAGTGGGCGGGGCATCCGCGATCCCGCCCTCGACGTCCGCCTCGCGTTTTTATCGCGAGTAGCGCGACTTGTTCTAACAGCTGTTAATGTTTTGAAGTTTGAATATAATTTAATGTTGAGTTTATTTTTGTAGTTTATGCGTTTTCAATACTATCCTCTCTTTACACTAAAGGTTTGTTGGAAGAAAACTCAACTTTGGGTGAAGCTCGCCTTTGTAAACACAGTTTTCCGTCCAATTTATGTTTTTTTTTTTGTACTAAAATAATATGAATACGTATATCATTTAGATTTTTAATAATCATTGTTACATGCAAGTTATATTACGTTTCTACTAAGCAAGTTAGCTTTCAAATAATATATTCACCAGAGCTTTTTTTTTTAAATTTATTCCATGTAATTTTCTGTACTTTCTGTATCTCTGATAACTATAAGCACATACATACGCTCACGCCTGTATCCTCTAAGGGGTAGGCAGAGGTGTATTAAACACCCACATTTTGCTAATTAAAATTTGGTCCCACTGACGTAATAGGGGAAAAGCCTATTGCCGTCATTGTCGTCGTCTGACTGTATACACATACATACTATCTGATAGATAACAGTCCGATCACGATTAGACGCCAGTCCTCTCCACAGTGAACCCTACAGCACACCTTGTACCTATATGTAGAGATACTACAAGATATAAACAAGCCATTCCCAGCAGTTTAACCCGCTCTTAGGCTCACTGCTCCGCTCCATTAAGCAAAAATATTTTTTTCCGAGATTTCAAACATGAAACATGAAGCTTTATTGTATTAGTATAGGTAACTCTCTGTGATCCGTTGAGTAGTTAAGAGTACCTAACCGACAACAAGTTCACTTTTCTAGTTATATTATTAATTAAGATTTCAGAGTTTACAGGGTTATTGAAGTGGTAGAGTCATGCTTTAGCACGAATGGGTCGGCTCAACCGGTATGATATCACGGCCTCACAGAACATCGGTTGTGAAGCAACAGTTGTGTTGCATTTCCCCGAAATTAGGGAGGGTGCCGTAGGCTTAACTCCCCCTCTCCTTTTTCCTCTGACCCCCTGCCCCTTTTTCCATCTCCTCACCCCCTGTCTTTCCCCTCCCCGCATACCCTCATCCCTCATCACCCTCAAAGGCGGGCAGCGCACTTACGACTCTTGAATTGCAGGTGTCCATAGACGGCGGTTGTCAGTTACCATCAGGTGACCCGTCTGTTCGTCTGTCCTCCTATAATATAAAAAAAGGCTTGCTTCTAAAGGTTTTTCTCAAGGACCAACTAAAACTCACAAAATATAATACAGGGCATTTTTATAACACCGGGCACTTAAGTACAATTAGGTACTTTCATTATGTTACTGGCGGAATCAAATATAGCCAGTGTTCTAATTGCAGATTAACTAACCAATAGCCATTTGTGATCAGACACAGCTTGTGTTTTAAAAAAAAAGGTACTTTTTTTAATGGAATTTTAAAGATCTCGCTCCAGACTTATAGATTTCTCTTAGTGTTATCAATAAGTAGTACAAAATACCGTGTGGTTCTCGTGGACTAGATTAATTGTCGTAAAAAATTAAGTGCTCGGGTGATGGTAATAGGCTGGCCCTCTATTACATAAGAAAGACTAAATGGTTGGCATTAAATAAACGTTTCAGATGTCTGTACCTACGGAATGTATGTAATTTTAAAATACGTACACTGCTAATACAAAAGTGACACTAAACGTAACTGAAACCGCACCTTTAAAAAGACATCCTACAGCTGTACTGTAAAGCGGCATCTTTATTATTTTTACGACTCAAGACAAGCACAAACACATATTTGAAACGACCTTATCGTACAGCTGAAAAGTTTCTTGACAAAAATAGAAGCCCTCGAATGCAGTCCCTCCACAAATCACCAACTCATTAACGAAGTAAAAACGCGAGTCACGACGCAGACAGTTACCGAAAATGCTAGCGTAACCCGCCATCCCTGACGCATCAGACATGTCGGCAATAAGTCAAGGGGCAAAAACTCCGCGGTGAGATCAAAGCGGCGCGGCGAGCTCAGACGCCCGACGAAATGACTTGTTTCTCAGTTAGGTTAGTGTAAACACACCGTAACATCAAACGGGGCCGAGTGGGCCTGTCCGGTGCCGGGTTCTAGAGCGATTTTCGAATGTTTCGAATTCTGGTATTTCGACTTTATCAACTCTTATTATTTATTTCGACACACAAACAGTATATCAATCATGGTGTATTGCTACCTAATACTTCAAAAAAATATAAAATAACACCATACTAAGGATAACTTAAATTTTAAATAATATTCATATTTTAAAGATAACCTATTGAATTGGGTTACACAATAGACAATTTAAATAACTCTATTCCTACTATAATAACCTTTAAAATGTATTCAGTTACATTTATAGTAAATTGAATAAAATTACATTTAAACTTCTGACAAAAACGTATAAAAATTCAAGCTACATTAAAAAAATCGCTAATGATTATCGCTTTCTACTCGAATGCACCTTTCTCCGGCTTGTCCTATTTACAAACGGATGGGGCCTCAATTTTTTTAAACCTTCTTCCGTCAATTTGCTTATAATACAATATTTATTCAACGCCGGAGGCCCGTTATTATTTTAATGAGATGGCCCAAAACTATTAATTAAGTGGCGCCTGGCGGTACCTTTAAGGAATGGACTTTAGTAAGGCCTTTGATACGGTCGGTCAAATGTACGCTTTCATAAGGGTAATGGTATATGTAGGATAGGTTGGTTAGTGCTGGGTGGTTGATGTGGCTTTTCATTAGACTTGAAAAATGTCGATAACTTTATATCTAATACAAATAATTTTGCAATACATGTCGTTTTTAGACTTTTAAGAGTTCTTAAAGTGTTTTTTCTTCCTAATGTAAATATTCTTATTCGTCATGTTACTGTTTACTTCAAGTCTTTTTTTTTTCTTTCAAACAGCAATTCCATCTTTTTATTTCTATTTTCATGTGTCTATCAACTTTCATATAGAAAGTCTCGATTTCTTACATTTGTGCAATAATATACATTCGATTGTAAAGCATTTTTTATAATTGTGTGAAGGGAAATAAGACGGATACTAATTTATATTTAATACAAATATGTTTTTTTATAATACGTAATAATATAATATACTTAATAATACTTTAAAAACACGTGACTTTTATTTGAATACGTTATCGACATCTGATACTTACACATCACTACGTAAAACATTCATAATTTGAATTTAATTTTGTACCATTTTATGGTCAGTTTGAAGTGGTTGAAACGACCATATCCGGTGTTTTAACGACTTGCGATGAATGACGATCGGTTTTTATGATGATCGATATTAGGTTACGAGATTGCAAAATTATTTAATTACATTTAAGATAAATGGTTTTGAAACTACCTGCTGCGGTTACTTTGCTCTTTAATTTGTTTTCTTTTTTAATAGACGATAACGCTAATAGATGAGAGGTAAAATCTTTCAAAGTCGACTATTTTTACCCGACTTCTTAAGACGGAAGGTTATTTATAGAAAATTAGCAGTTTAACTCATGCGTAGTGTATACACATATATAACACAAACGTAAGACATAGAAAGTTCCATTCCCTTTAAGTTTTATTGTCTTTAGAAGAACCTTTTATTACAAGAAGGACCTTCGCCAAGATCCCATCTATCACTACCACGAAACTTATAAATATTTACCGGTCTGTTGGTCTAATGATTGGTGCCCCTGCTTGCTAAGCCAGAGGTAGTGGGTTCGATCATTTGTTCTGTGTCTGTGTGTTATTTTTCTACGAGTATTATATGTATATATTTAAAAGTATAGTAAGCTGCCTGGTTACTATAGTACAAGCTCTGCTTATTATGGGATCAGAAGGCCGTGTGTGATATGTGTCAAGTTATATTATTGTTATAAGTTCATTGGTTTAGGTGTGAAAACGTAACACGTTTAATAGAGTTGAACCAACATAAACACTTTAAAAAAAGGAGACCGGCGAAAGATTGAACTCTCGCACTAAGGGTTGAATATTTTTTTTTAATTTAAATCTAACCAGCTTTGAAGTTTGCCTGTCCTATAAAAATAAAATTGACTGTAAAAAATATGGTCATACAAAAGATAAAAGATATATGCTGATGAGATGCGGTAACGCTTACCACTTTCAGTCTTTTGAAAATGAATACAGAAGACAACTTTATGATGTCTAAAAATATATCGTGACCACTTGACATAAACCATTAGTTAAACCGTTCGTGTAAAACGGCTATGTTGTACATATGCCCTTGATAAATTTGATTAATGGCTCACTGAAATGCTATTGTGCTTGTACTATTATTTATTAACTGAATATATAAGGTGTGCTATTGTTGTAATATGAACATGAATGTCATTATAGTTAAAGGTCTCAGACTTCTTCTGTGCTACGCTAACTTGCTCGACCGATGCAATACCACGGCCTCACAGAAAACCGCTTGTGTTGCATTTCCCCGAAGTTAGTGAAGTTTCCGGAGGCCCAGCTCCCCACTCCTTCCCCTCTCGCATTCCCCCATCCCTCATCACTCTCAAAGGCGGGCAGCGCACTTACGACTTTTGAGTAGGTGTCCATTAGGACCAGTTGTCACTTATATGACAAAGCTGTGCCCCTTTATAACAAAATAAAAGCTTTATAACAAAAAAAAGATATTGCTTGGAAAATAGCGTTACAATTATTGTGTAATTTAATAACATCCCACACAATATGGCTAATAAGAAGTTTTCCTAGTTAACTGGATGATCTTTGTGTCCATTAGCTGAGAAGTCCCCCTTTGTAAAGTCCCCCGCGATACATGAATTAATCCGAGAGCGGCAGTTGTCTCTAACAATAAAAATAAAAAATTGCATAAATCATATATCCGATGCGACGTAAGGAGGTACGACGTACTTCTGCCTACCCCTGGCGTGAGCATATGTATGTACATACATATGTACAAAAAATGAATGTATTAGAGCGATTTTATTTTTCATGTATGGACATAAACATACGCTGTGTGTGTAAAGTGAAATTTTAAGTTTATAGAACTGTATTAAACAGACAACTCCCGCACTAGGTTTAATTCCTGTATCGCGGAGGAATTAACTAATTTTCAAATAACAGACATAAAAAAATCCCAGACATCAATTTGATTACTACACAAAGTGTTTTGCCGTGTGATCATATGTATACATGAAAAAAATTAACGATGTTCCATTGAATAGTTATTGATTACAAATCTTGGCTCAAAGAGTTACAAGATAAAACTTATTTAGTAACTTTCACTCCAAGACTGGCATCGTTATCGATGGCTGGTATTAGTTAAATTTTGTTGGTACAGTTACCACTAAAATGAAAAAAAAAAAAAAAAGCTTACGTCAAAAATCGTACAAGAAATAAACAATACTAAGTCATTGCAAATGTCACAATGTCTTAAAATACTGAAATGTAAACATTATGTCAAGTAGGTTATGCAATATTAATTAAATGTCCTACAGTGATAACAATTCGCTATAATAGGAATACCACTAATGATGTTTATAATTAATGTTGTCATCGAAGTATTCTCGTTGAGAGTAATTGCATTTAGCAATTAAAAATTTTTGAAGACGCTAGGTTCTAAAGACGCTACTTAAAGGATGTTTATATTTTCAACATTTTTATTACTTTATGGTATTTCATCGTCAGAATGAGGTGCACTAGAGAAAAAGCTTTAGTGCATTCATGCTGTTTTATTTTTACTATACATAACATGTCCGCGCTCGTGTCCAGCTTATATTATATGTATTATATCGGCTCGGCTTATAACTTTCTACTTCTTTTGACTGTTGTTAATATGGTATTAACTACAACCAGTAGTATTATCGTTACATGGTTTCAGGTGCCGTGAACCAATGCTCCCGGTACCATCATATCCGTGGAGATCAAAGACGAGTACAATGCGACTGTAACACGATACGTCTTCAAAGGAAGCAACGCCGACGAAGCTACTCTCCGTCGGCTAATTTCTTCGGTCCGTCGTGTCGTGTCAAACCCCTTTTAACTGTAAGAACACGCGCCAGCCACCCGCGATGTTAAGGTTGTCAATCAACGTTACCAGAATAAACAGTGAGCCAATATTTGTATCGTAATTGGTGAAATCATATTTTTTCCTACTTTGGGATTCGTCTCAGAGATTATAAATGACTTTAAACATAATGGTTGTTTGAAGTAGTTCAAACAAATATTATGATAGTAAAGATACTGTTACAAAGTACGTATAGGGAAGTACGTACGTACGTATTCACACTATACGCACATAAAAATGAGGCTCGAAGGACCAAGTGGCTACTGCTTGCTACTTATAATTTTATTAAAAAAAATTGATTGAACAAATTAAAACTTTTACCAAAAGTAATATTTCCTCAGCAAACCTGTCGTTGCGACAAAGGTTCTCCCTAACTACGCCTCCCGTGAAACGCGCCTAATGGAAAATTGCTCTGCGATCACAGCCACAATGCAACCGCTCTACGGCGACGATGAGAATTTTAATTACTCTCTCTCTCAGCCTTTTTGTAGAGCCAGAAGTCAAACTACTCTGAAGAAAGGCGCACTGAAATGACAAGTTGACGTTTAAGGAGTTGGCTGTTATTTGTTTGAAGTGCCTAAATGATGTTACTGAATAAATTCGCATTTACGAATAACATTTTTTTTTGTTTTAGTATTTTACAATTCTAATATATTTTTTTGTATTCATTGGTTTTTTCTTTTATGTTTCATGTAAAGACAGAATTACTATATTATAGATGTATATTTTTGCACTCCATTTCTTCTCTCTTGTGCTGACAGTACTAGTTCACAGGTTTTATACACGCTGGCCAGGAATTCAACTTCCAACAGCGAGGAGTAACTATTGCTTCTTTGGTAAAAATATTTTAAAAAATCTCTAGTAATTTTGTTTTTAAATAATTAACATGTTATTAAAAGCGGTGAAAACCTATACCTTAGACTTGGACTTGGATACTTGGAGTCTTGTCAGTGCTGAATGACGAGTGGGCGTGAATATTTTTTTATTATTGCATTTTTTTTATATTATATTATGAATATTATTTTATTCCAGATATTTTAACATCCCTGGTTTGTAGACAGTCAGTATATATTCTGACGATACAAAAAAAAATACTTATGCAAGTACACTCGCTATCACAGCACTAAAACTAGTAAAAGATCTCAGTTTTCACCTATAAATTGTATAAAAAAAATTAGAGATGTTTTAAAATATTTTTAACAGAGTTAAGGCCTTCACTGTTGGACGTTGAATTTCGAGACATGTTTCATTTCCTGTCTATGAGATGGAGGTACTACTAACAAAAGTCCAATAGTATACTTCTCTTACATTTTGCAAAAAAAAGTTACTATTTTTTTTTTTTAATTAATTAAAAGAACTTTTTGTAAACAATTAAATGACAAATAACGCATAAAAATACAAATTTAAGTTACAAGGTAAACATAATTATTCATTATTCAACTGTCTTTATTTTAAATTTAATTAAGAAACATACTTAACAGACTGTAATAACATAAAACACAATCACTAAATTGAGGTCGCGAGTAACTTCTCATATTTTTTCTTGACACTCATTACAGTTAAAATATAAAACAATTACACTCCGAATGACTATATATGTTGAAAGTATTTCTTAGCATTTTGAAGTACCAGTCAAAAATGAATTGACTGGCATTATAATGGGCAACTTCTTGGTGGCTGGCGTGCCAGTCACCGCCATTTTGACATTCTCCGCGAGAATGGCAAGAAATTGATTGTGAGGAATGTCGGACCATTGAAACATGTTTTGCGCGACACTCCTTTTTAATTATTAATTTATTTGAAAGACGTTTCCACGATGCTATTGCGAGCGACAATGTTATGCGATACGGGTCTGTTTGCTGAATTCTGAGCAGATGATTCTTTTGCTTCGTTTTCTTTGTCGATTTAGGTAGCATAACATTTATTTTTTATGTATTACCTACTATGTACGCTGCATTAATTTCTTTAAAACTGACATCCCCTGTTATCCCCTGAGGGGTAAGTAGAGGTATTTCAAACGTCCACGCTTTGACAACCACAATTTAGTCACACGTAATACTGGTAGGTTCATTGCCGTCATACGGACCCTGTGTGTTTATATACTGTCTGATAGATAACAGTCCGATCTCCTCGTAACATTTTACTCACGGTAGGGTATTGGGTGCCTAATCTTCTCCTTCAAGAACCGAACATTTTATAAGCATCTGAAGAATATTTTTTGGGCCACGGTCACCTAACGTACTCAGAGGATCTCCTTTGTATTGAAGTGCCATTACAACCTTTTTTTAAATATGGTAATTCATTACTCATTCCAAGTTAACCTATACCTTGCGACTGCCACCCTGCCCAATTAAAGATGTGAAATTTTGGTTAAGATTTGTTAAACTTTTTGTAAATAAAGTAAACAAACAGCAAAACCTTTTTTATAAGCAAGTAGCGACAATTGCCAGTTTCTTGAGCATGGATCCTGAATGACAAGCCTCTATTTATGGTTTGCAGCAGTAAGTTAGCCATGACGTCGTTACGATCATCGTACCGTTGTGTTAAATGTTAATTGTTATCGATTCTAGTAATCGTAATTATATACTTATAAAACTTGATGGTTAGCACATACATATATCTTAGAAAGTACAATTTAATCGATTCTGTGATCATGAAGCTCAGGTCGATGAATTTTTTGCATCAAGTTCTGTTTATGGTTTTATTTATTGGATATACGAGAAGTTTTGTTGGAATAAGCATATGTAATCAACTCACCAAACAACTTCTAGTAATAGACAGTAAAACATATTTTTTTGTAAGTTTGTCCATTTCTACATGATATACACAACTTCTTACATTGTTATACAAACATGAATAGACTATTTAACAAATTAATTCTAACGATTACAAAGTATTTACTTCTTTCGAACTGCATTGGTAAACAACTTAATGCTATTAGGGTTCTAATAGAGATTCAAAAGTATTGTTTTATAGATTTTAATTAGGAGATAATCAGTTAATTATAAATTGCTGGCTACTGATGTCGTGGGGCTAAGAAGCTATACCAATTTCTAAAGACCTAATAAATCGAAGATTCGCTTGACTTGTAATAAATAAATTCGCATTATAATTGTACCGCCTTATACCGCTTTAATAATTTTCTTCCGTCCGAGACAAAAGCCTTGTTAGTACAGACCCTAGTCATCCCCATCTGGATTATGGTGACGTGTGCTATTACGACCTGAATGCAGATCTCCTCAATAAATACGACCGACTTCTGAATAACTGTATTCGATTCATTTTTAATCTTCGTAAATTTGACCATGTTTCCTCCTCTCGTAACGAGTTGAATTGGCTCCCCATTCGTCAGCGCCGTCAGCTGCGCGCCCTCACTACCCTTTACTCTATTCTCAACTCACCTACTTCTCCTACTTATTTGACCTCTTCTTTTCAGTTTCTATGTTGCAATCATAGCAAAACTCTCCGATCTACAAACAATCTTCTTCTGTTATGCCCTTCTCATTCATCCGCGTGTGTTCATTCTTCCTTTCTAATTCAATCTGTCCTCCTCTGGAATGCCTTACCTCCTGAAATCAGAATAGCACCTAGTCGCCTCTCTTTCAAGGCGAAAGTACGAGCTCACATAGTGCATAAGTCTGCAGAACCATTACAACAATGATTAATTATATGTATGTTATTTTATATGTATGTGTGTATGGTAAAATGAATGTTTGGATGTGTGTCATATTATTTTTATAATCGTGTTTATATTATTTTTATGTATATTATACTTATATTATATTATATATTTATGTGTATTATGTGAGCAATCACTCACTGTTAATCTTCTTTTTTTTCTATTTCTGTTTAATTATTTCTATTGCACCTAGGTTACAACACAACCCAAAGGTAGACTGGTAGAGAATGCCTGTGGCATTAAGTCCGCCGTTGTACAATTTTGTAGTGCAAAAAGTTTTAAATAAATAAATAAATATATAAATAAATAAATTGTAATAAATAAAAATACATAATTATATTTAGAATTTAATTTATTTTTATAAACGTAGATAGTTACAGAACATTAGTAGAGACTCATCCTAGTAAGCGGTGTATATGACATAATATATTTTTGGTATAATTTATTTGACGTTACTAAGTCCTAAAACATGTATACATATATGAATAAAATACTTATTTGAATTTATTTACAATACTTCAATGCCTAAAAATACAATTTTAAAAGCTTAGAGAGACGTTAGTGGTTACTAGAAAACGGTATGAATCATGTTTTTAATAATAATTGAAGATTGTTACTCCTATTGACACCATAATATATTTAATTTCTGTTTGATATATAGCTTTGTTATCATAGATATTAAAATTGAATTACCCTGCAAATTGATTATAAAGATGTCAGTCATGTTTTCGTTTGATATAAAAAGTCTATGGCTGTCATGTCCCTGAACATCAGCTTATAAGGTCAACACTTTTTATCTTCGGTAATAACGATTACAATATTATACCATTATAATAGACTGTTGTTTTATTTATATTTCATACATGAATATGTATAATAATGTAAGGCATTTGAGGGTTGACTTTATAATAAATTACAGCAATAAATTCACATTATTTGAAATGAAGTGCATCACATACAATAATTAGTATATTGATGTTTTGAATTTATATCTTTGTGTATAAGGTGTTTTTTAATTATTGTTAATGTTAAGTAGTTAAAAATACACAACAACTATAAACGATTGATATTGTTGAACGTAAAATAACTTATTTAAGTGAGGGCTATCCTGTGATTACGTTGTGATAAAGCTGTTTCAATAAAACATACTCTAATTATAATACAGGCTCATCTCGTAAGAGTTCGACATGGTTTTGAGTCGAAACAAAAAATGGCTATGTTTGCCGATGTACCTAATTTACCTACCTATACAATATTTTAAGCTATCGGTACAATTATGTATGTTCCTCCCCCTCCCCCTCGTCCGCAAAAGAAATCAAAGCTCACATAGATGGGTAACACAACATAGTTGGGTACGTAAACATTGCTACATGCATATTTTTTGTCTGTTCTGGTTTCTGTATTAATTGATAAGCAGCATGTATAAAGACTTTATAAAATTGATTTATACTTTTAGACTTTTTAGACTTGATAAAATTGATAAGGAATTTATAGCCCATAGAGAAACATGGTACATTAAATTTACGAACCAGATAAAACATCAGCATCATTCAGATTTCGCTATTGAGAAGATATTAAAATATAATTGCTTGTTTCTGAGACAGATTGAGAGTCTGGTAATATAAAACTTGCATTTTCAAATCTCAATCTCGTTACAATTTTGATTTTTACATTAATTATCTACATACTGTCTCTTTTGTATTGCAATATATTTGCACTTAACAAATAATTATGACCTCGTCCAAGGGTGGTCTATTCTTCACACAAAACATAATTAAATTCATCAAATGAGTTTTGTAACAATAAAAAACCCAATTATACAATCCAAAAGTGGTAAAGTCAACCTCCATACTGACAAGTTTGTTCATCATAATTATTGTTTAACACGCAGATGATATTTCTTTCTCGTCACTATATTAACATAATATACGTGTTGGAATCCATCCTTAATATGACCACCTATTTTTAATTGTATAACTGAATGTTATGACGCTGTCCTTAAGGAATGTTTCGACTAATTAAAGTTGTATTATATGGTAAGACGTGACACGTTGTCGTCGTCGTTAAGAGATGTTTACATGGTACGATTAAATTATGGTCATTTTGCCATTAAAAGTATGAGAACTATTCGATGATCAATCGATTAAAGTACGTAATTATCAAGACTTCTACGGAGTATGGCATGGTACCAATTATCACGTTATTAATGACAGTTGTATTAAAGCCAACATAACGTAGAAACTTTTGAAGATATTAACACATTTATCGCTTCGTTAGTTTGAATATAATATTCCAAATTGATTATAATTATTCTTTTCATTATATAAGATGAAGATGTATTTTGAGTAAGATTTTTTTTATTAACTCGGCTCTAAAATAAAGTAAAAAACTGCCTTAAAAAAAGGTAATTAGCCCGGAGCGGCTTCGCTTGAGCCCTAATTATTTTATTTCAAATGATAGAAGCCTATAACATCAGATACACAGAACATATAATTACAAAATCGATACATCTGTTTTTGAAATTACCTAATTTCAAAAACAAACAGAAAGAACAAACAGACAAACATACATTTTTTTTAAATAGATTCTTTGTAAAATTACCTAGTATCACACGTGCACTTACATATTTGTACTAACTGTTATTAAGCTAGTCAAATGTCTTACCACACCTCATGATACACTTTCACTCAAATGAAAATATAATTACTGTCTAACAAACATCACGTAAAGTATGAGAAAATACCGCCTTCACAGATATAAGATCAGCTATGCGGATGGTTCATGTAAAGACAACGTAAAAAATCTTCCAAGAATGCCCCCTGGTATGTGTGAATGGGTCTTAATGAGTTCTAAATACTAGACAGGTGGAATTTCCTTACTGCAATGGTGATAATGAATGTATAACTTGTTCCGTTGAAGGTTGAAAAATATGTCTAATTAAACTAATCGAGTTTGCTTTGTAAATTGTTTAAATGTTTTGAATATTTGTATTATAATCTTTTGATCGATATTAAAATTAATGTTTATAATCACGTTTGATATGTTGGTGACCAATTTCTATAATAATATATCATGTAACAAGTTTATGTATGTATGTTTGTATATATGTACATACATAGATAAACTTGAAGAGGTCATTAGAAGAGGTCGCTACATTAAAAGGAGGCAGAGAGGTCTATAAACTAATAGGCAATATATAAATTATATACCTCGGTTACCTGTCATTTGACAAAAATCTTATCTAAATTGTCATTTTAGAAACTAAGTTTAGTAAATTATAATAATATAAAATTCTTATTCTCTGAGAAATAATTAAAAGACAACATTTCATTACATCATTTCATCATTTGTCAGTGGTAGAGCCATGCTTAGGCACGAATGGGCCGGCTCGACCGGTGCGATACCACGGCCTCACAGAAAACCGGTTGTGAAGTAACGCTTGCGTTGCATTTTCCCGAATTGAGTGAGGTTTCCGGAGGCCCAATTCCCCCTCTCCCCTCATCTCCTTTCTCCTTCTTTCCATCTCCTCATCCCTCCTCTCCTCTTTCCGCACCCTGCATCCCCCATCCCTCATCACCCTCAATGGCGGGCAGCGCACTTGCGACTCTTGAGTTGCTAGTGTCCATGGACGGCGTTGTCACTTACCATCAGGTGACCCGTCTGTTCGTCTGTTCCCCTATAGTATAAAAAAAAAAAAAAAAAAAAAAACATCAAACATCATTTGGCAAACTAATCTCTTTATAATCATGTTAATAGGTAATATAACGCCAAATCAAAACAACTTTTGACATGTCTAACGCCGACTCTACCGAATGAATGAATTGTGTAGTCTTGACAAACGAAGTACTAGGTCAAATGAATATTTTTGGAATGTTATATTTACATTTGAAATTTAGCAAAGTAAAACTTTTGCGAAACCTATATTTTGTCACATGATTACGTAAAAAGTAATATATTTGCGAAATGAGATGTTTGTCAAATTATTAGTTTTCATAAGGTTATTTTTAAAATGATCATTTGTCATTGGTTTTTTGTCAAATATTACTAAGCCGTAAAACTCACAAAGAAATAAATAGTTAAAGTGGTATACGGTTCAATTAAAAAAAAAATCAATAGTAAATAAGCAAGCAGTACTACAAATTCCTAAAATATGGTATTTTAACATTGATAAAATATCGATTTTAAGCACAGTGGGGGAACAAATTATTTTAAAGCGTAGTAAATTTAAACAATAGTCAACGTAGTTAATCTTTAACTTAATAACACTGCTAATTGTAACCGAAAGCTTAATCTTGTACGTTTGTTTATGTCATTATATATTACATATAAATATACCTGCTTAAATTTTCTTGTCTCAGACTGTTATTAAACAGCGTTAATGCGGTAAATTCTGCATCCGAGAAAGTTACACATTATACGACGTTAGAACTTTATTTTTTGTACAATAATAATAATACAAGAAAAAATTTTAAACGATTTAATTAAAAATGCGCTTGTTAGAACACCTGTATACTACTATAGAAATCTCACAATCATTGCATCAACCGATCCAGGGATCTGACAAAGTGGAGATTGTTTGTATTATCACAGTAAAGGCAAAACATCACTTTTGACAGTGGTAGAGCCATGCTTAGGCACGAATGGGCCGGCTCGACCGGTGCGATACTACGGCCTCACAGAAAACCGGTTGGGAACCAACTCTTGCGTTGCATTTCCCGAAAATTGTGAGCTTGCTGGAGGCCTTACTATGCCTCTTCTCTCCCCGGTCCCCCTCCCCTTTTATCATCTCCTCATCTCCCACTCTTCTTTCCCCTTCCCGAGTCAAAGTCAAAGCATTTATTTCAAACAGTCCCAAAAGGCACTGTTGAACGTCAACATTTACATTTAAATAGAATTGATTCTAGTCACTCCTTCCAAAATGTAGTTTCGTGTGGAGAAGAATGGGCAAGAAACTCCATCGTTACTCTTTTAAAATATTTTGTTTAAATACAATCATTATATGTAATTATAATTATGTGTAAAAACAATGCACCCATAACAAAATCACTATACCGAAATAGGTAAAAAGAAATCGAAGCAACGACAGATAAATTAATTTTATGATAGATACATGGTGCTCAAACATTAACAAACATAGTAAAAGTAAGTAAACGATTTAGATAGATATAGATAATATTAAGAGTGCATCCCCTCATCCTCCTCAAAGGCGAGCAGTACAATTACGACTCTTGAGTTGCAGGTGCCCATGGACGGCGTTTGTAACATACCATCAGGTCTCTGTCTGTTCCTTTGTCCAGCAGTATATAAAACAAAAACCCCTGTCTACCATCCACACTATATATAAATTAGTTCCTATTTTGTTACATCTCTCTCAACTTTACTCTTGTTACTGTCAAAGTTAACAAGGCAATTCTTGCTTTTGGGATGATTCGTGTGTTGCGAGAGATTTCACAAACATTAAATTAATGAACACAAAGAACAACCAGACCCGGGAAAAATATTTGTGGATCACACAATTTTTTGTCTCTTTTTTTTTTCTTTTTTACGTGGGGAAATCCTCATGGACTATCCTCCGCCGGGGGCATCAGCGGAGGGGTGTGCCGGACTTGACCGGCTAAAACCACCACGGTGTTCTTTCCTCGCACCTGCTGCCGAGGGCCGCGGGAACACGACATTCTTCCGCGGCCAACAATTTTTTGTCCCATGTGAATCCAATCGTCACTAAACACTACACCAAAGGCCACTTCTATATATTTGTGCTTAATATTGATAAAATGAGACGTAGATTAAAGTGTTCTTCAATTCTTTTTTAAATCTAATGGCTAAATGTGTTGCTGAGCGCAAAACATGAAAGTGGTTACACCGATCTGGATAATTAAAAAAATAATAATTGCAGCAGTCTATGACGGGTTCTTATGAAGAAAACATTAAGGATATTTTTGTGGGACTGCCATAGTCTAATAGTCTTTTGATAAAACGATGTCTGTTGGGTCAGGTAATATAATATATAATTGGTACTAAGCGTAGCGAAAGTACAATAAACATAATACATACATTTCATAATGTTCACTAATTTATGTTATACATAATACATTTTATCATTATTGAAGAGGTTTTATTGGGAAAAGAACATTCTTATTTCAAACTTACACTATTCTCAAAATTAAGCACTGTAAATTCTTAAATAATATTTAAAGTATTCAAATATGTCTGCGCAATCACAAACCGCCGTTTATTTGATAGTTCGCAAGAATTTAGACCACACAACATTATAAAATATTTAATTACAAAATTACAGTCTGTAATCATGGAGCTCAATTCAGAGTAATTCCTTTCTGCATTGACAATTAAGACTCGGAACTTCGAGCAATTAAATAAACATCGAATGTTCTCGAAAGTTGATGCAATTAACCAATACTGAAAGAGAGATAATACTGAGAGGTATGGTTGGTAATGACAATTATTATAATCGACGGTTTGACACGCCTCAGTAATTACCTGTTGATATAAGGAACTACCATTACGAACAGCTCTGTATGGTGTAATTTATGGAGACTTGTTTCAATAATTACTTATTATTTTGATTGGCCTTTTAGTGACGTGCTTGTTGACCCTGACTGCTGAGCTAGAGGTCATGGGTTCTATTAATATACGGTGCAAAAAATTTCTGACACATAAATTGTTGTCCCGAGTTTGGGTATTTTTGTGTTCGTTACTTCTAGGCTTGTAAATTCAGTAATATACTTTAATAATGTCTATGGCGGAAGTTCTGTTTATCTACAGATGTATCAGTTAATTTTTTTTCTTTAGAAAAAAAAAGGCAACAAGAACCTTGAAAACATAACATTATTTTTTGGGCAGTCGTGTAAAAACTTATGTATAGAATGTAGAGAAATATGCCTAGGCACGAATGGGCTGGCTCGATCGGATAAATACCACGGCCTCTCAGAAATCCCGTAGACAACTCCCGCTTGCATTGTTTTGCCGAGTGAGAGAGCATGCCGGGGGCGCAACTCCCCCTTTCCTCTTTCCACTCCCTCATCATTATGAAAGTGGGGCAGCACACATACGACTCTTAAGGCATCGATCGATAAGCGACGGTTGTCACTTACCAACAGGTGACCCGTTTGTACGTCTGTTCCCCTATACCTAGCTATATATATACCTAGCCTATAGTAATACGGAGCACCCTTTTGCCAGCGTACCTGTTGGACACGTTAAAAGAAAGACTGTTAAGAATTAAAAAATAAAATTAATGCAGTTTTAATCTTTATGTTCATTACATTGTATGTACCGACTTTATATACGACTTCTTAGTAGGCACATCCGCTAATTCCTGCAGTGTACAACACTACAATTAAGTGTGCATTATACACACATTGTCACTCATAAATCAATATCACCAAGTAATAAATCTTGAACAGACAGCGAGCAAAAAGGTATTTTATGAAATACATAGAAAGACGCTATTCCAAGCTTGTTGGGTGACTTGCTCGTTTCCTCCCGATATGCTTGTTTTTGTGTCTGTTGTTGTATATTTTGTTTTTATAAACAAATATTAGCTATTTTCTTTAATTTAGTCTACATGTATAGCCTTAGAACTAACAATAAACCTATCGTACTAAAAAACCCTACATAAAAGGAAAATAAAAACGAATGTGAAACAGGATTTATAAAATAAACAGGCAAAGAAGATAGTTATGAATATTATCAAATCTGTTAGTTTAGTGAAAATGTGCGAAATAAAGTAATAAAAGTCTAATAGTATTAGTTTTCTTCAAAAGTAGAGTAAGTAGGATTTACTGTTACTACCCATCAGGTGAGTTAGAAGACAAACACCTGCGCCATTAACGAAGAAAACATTATGTATGCCATACGTATTCAACTTAGTAAGTTTAAAAAGTACTCTTTAAAAAGTCTAAACACTTTTGATTTTATTTTCATAACAAGAATTTTTTTTAGTAGACTCGGTTTTCCCGGCACCGTCTATTTCGAGTTACAGGTATGTGACCCTGACTCGCTTGAGCTATTGCTGATACTCCATAATCTATCTGTTAAAATAACATCCCTTCTCTTTCCTTTTCTATCCTCATGTTTCTCTCAACATACTCCAAATTATTCCATCCAATACCCAAAGTGCCCAGATGACGGCAAAAAGCAAAATTAATGCGTAAATTACACCGGTGCCTATCTCCTCGGTGATAATGGCGTGAGTGTATGTGTGTGCCCAACATTATGGCGTAATATTTAATAATGCTAATAAGTTAACATTACATTCTAAACAAATGTTTTAACTCGTTTATATTGTCAGCCATAAATCAAGCACAAGTGGTTGTAAATCTTAAAAATCAGTTGCGTAAAAACGAAATAAGTATCTGTAGATAACATAAAAGTTAGAAAAGTGCACAACTTGTTGGCTGATATGCGCGACCGACATCTGCTGAATTTAAAGTCTTTTTTTTATACTATAGGGGGACAGACGAACAGACGGGTCACCTGATGGTAAGTGACAACCGCCGTCCATGGACACCCGCTTCTCAAGAGTCGCAAGTGCGCTGCCCGCCTTTGAGTTTGATGGGATGCAGGGAGCGGATATGTACTAAAAAAAATATATGATGATTAGGAGTATAGTGCCACTCGTTCACTCGCTGCGGCCGCGAGTTACAGGCAGTCGCCGCGTATGGCACTATAGGTCAGCAGACTGGGATGGAATGCGAACATTCTTTGCATCCTACCCATGGAGGCAGGTTTGCTTCTCGCCGGATGATCCCAATGTCGTTGCTGACTCTGTCGCGGATGTTGTGCTTCAGGGTATGGAACTTTTCATTCCATTCTCCCTGATTCCCACAGGTGGCAAGTCCCAGCCTTGGTTTGGTCGAACCTGCAAAGCGGCGTCCCGCCGAAAGCAGGAATGTTACCAAGCATGGGCTAATGCAGCGACAGCACGGGATGTAAAGACCAGCACATTAAAGAAGCAATTTAACTTTGCCTCCAGGTCCCTCAAAAGAGTAATTGCTTCGGCGAAGTCGGCTCACATCGGCAGAATTGGCGAGAGACTAGTTAGTCTCCCCTCCGGAACTCGTGCATTCTGGTCTCTTGCCAAAGCTGTCCAGGGGAACTTTTGTAAGCCATCCCTTCCACCTCTGCGCATAGGAGATAATTCGTTGGCCCACGACGCTAAAGAAAAAGCCGATCTTCTGGGCAAACTCTTTGCGTCCAACTCGACCCTGGACGACGGGGGAAACGCACCGCCGACCATACCGCAGTGCGAGACCCGCATGCCGGAAGTCCGGTTTACACAAAGGGCAGTGCGTAAAGCGCTTCTTTCCCTCGACGTTCATAAGTCGAGTGGGCCCGATAGAATCTCTCCTATCGTGCTGAAGACGTGTGCTCCAGAGTTAGCACCGGTTTTAACGCGCCTTTATCGGCTTTCCTACTCTCTTGGCGTAGTCCCGAACTCATGGAAGACAGCTCTAGTGCACCCAATCCCTAAAAAAGGAGATCGCTCGGATCCGTCCAACTACAGACCCATAGCCATCACCTCCTTGTTCTCCAAGATAATGGAATCCATTGTTAACTGCCAGCTCCTCCGGTACTTAGAAGACCACCAGCTCCTCAATGATCGACAATACGGCTTCCGTCAGGGTCGTTCAGCTGGTGATCTTCTCGTATACTTGACTCACCGGTGGGCACAGGCGATCGAGACCAAGGGGGAAGCGTTGGCCGTTAGTTTGGACGTGGCGAAGGCCTTCGATCGGGTCTGGCACAAAGCGCTCCTTGCGAAGCTTCCTTCCTATGGGCTTCCCGAGAAACTGTGCAATTGGCTCACCAGTTTTCTTACAGACAGAAGCATCAAGGTCGTTGTTGACGGTGCATGCTCCGACTCCAAGTCTGTTAATTCTGGTGTCCCACAAGGCTGTGTGCTATCACCCACGCTGTTTCTTCTGCATATCAACGACATGCTGCAGATTAGCAGCATCCATTGCTATGCAGACGATAGCACGAGTGATGCCCTTTACACCGGCCGCGCTAACATTTCTCGGGTAAACGTCATCGAAAGCCGATCCAAACTTGTGTCTGAAATCGAAACTTCTTTATCAAAAGTTTCAGATTGGGGTCGACTTAACCTAGTCCAATTTAACCCCACGAAGACACAGGTTTGCGCGTTCACCGCTAAAAAGATGCCATTGGTCGTATCACCTCAATTTGAGAGCACTTCCCTAACTGCATCAGCCAGTATCGGAATCCTTGGCGTCGATATATCAAGCGAAGTCCAGTTTCGCGGTCACTTAGAGAGTAAGGCCATATTAGCCTCGAAGAAGCTTGGTGTGCTAAACAGATCGAGACAGTATTTTACTCCGGCCCACCGCCTGCAACTTTATAAGGCGCAGGTTCGGCCGCACATGGAATACTGTTCTCATCTCTATGCAGGTGCACCCCAGTACCAACTTCTGCCTCTTGACCGCATTCAACGGAGAGCGACTCGCATCATCGACTGCCAAGATATTTCTGATCGACTTGACACCTTGGCGTTGCGTAGAGATGTATCTTCACTCTGCATCCTCTATCGCTTGTATCATGGGGAGTGTTCAGAGGAATTGTTCGGACTTATACCGGCTGCTGGTTTCCGCCATCGTCCTACGCGACAAAATATCCATCCCCATCACCTGGACGATTGGCACTCCACCACTGTGCGCTTCTCGAGAAGCTTTTTGCCTCGCACAACCAGCTTATGGAACAAATTGTCGCCTGCCGTATTTCCAAACCGATACGACCTTCAAACCTTCAAGAAGAGAGCGTACCTCTACCTAAAAGGCCGGCAACGCACTTGTGACTCTTGAGTTGCGGGTGTCCATGGGCGGCGGCAGTCACTTACCATCAGGTGACCCGTCTGCTCGTTTGCCCCCTATCGCATAAAAAAAAAAAAAAAAAAAAAAAAAAGAAGAGAGGGGGATGAGGAGAAGGGAGTTGAGGGGAGAGGAAAGGGGAGAGGGGATTTGGGCCTCCGGAAACCTCACTCATTTCGGGGAAATGCAACACAAGCGTTACTTCACAACCGGCTTTCTGTGAGGCCGTGGTATCGCACCGGTCGAGCTGGCCCATTCGTGCCTAAGCATGGCTCTACCACTGTTAAAAATATTTATGTAAATTATGTACTTCTAGGTAAGTTATAACTTGGCCTAACAAATAAATATACATATTGAGTCTTTTGTTTGTTCTCTTCTATCTTCAAACAATGCCATATTTACTATATCTAAATTAAAAAAAAAATAAGTAACGTACACACACGCGTACGAGCGTGACCTGCTCAAGCCATTGCCGTTTCAGTACCCCATACATCAATATATACAATATGCATTTTCCTGTCATTGCTTTCTCTTTGTTATTTACCTTTCAATAGATTTTCAATTTAAACACATATTTCATTGTTTGTTACTGTGGGATTCCTAGACTTATTGCAGGTCACAATATTCATCCGTAAATTTCAAACATTAAAGGAAAATTACCCACACCGATCTCGTTGACACTAAACCCATGCGCATACTAGCATTCAATCGCACGATTTATTGCGAATCGCGATAAAATTATAATCGTTATTTATCGTTGTGACTCAAGCGTGTACTTGCATTATTCATCCGATCGCTTGTTGCGATGCCTTGCAACGATTTACTATGCATTGTAAAGTGATTTTAGATGGTGTTTTCACACGCCATTTTAGTATGACGAAACGTGGTCTGTGCACTGATTCTTAGTACCAATTTATTTGAAATGAGGCGGTTTAGTCATTTGAATATATAGTTGCTGTTTTCAATGTTCAAAGAAAGCTACTATAATATATTTAATATATATGGGAGCAATAGAAAGGACATTCTTCTCGAGTTACGTAAGATAGTAATTGATTTATATGAGAAATAACATTTAGAAAATGGATTTTAAAACTTTATCTTTACAAGGATTTGCTTGCTTCTTAAATCTCGGATGATAATATTTCTTTTTTTCTAGATCGCTACTCTTTTCTGTATTAAGCTACCTACTGATATAAGTTTGCCCAAGACATTCTCTGCTAGTCACAGAAAGCTGGTAGAAGGTAAAATATAAAAACTATAATTACGAAGTAACCCATAGGTGCTTGAATTTACTCGTAATACACATAATATGAAGTTACTTACAGATACATGCATAATTACATATGAAGTAATACACACAGACTTGTATAATTACATACAGATATTATACATATACAAATACAAACACTGCATATAATTACAAAAACCAAAAGCTAGGCTACGGGCAAGTTGATTCTGCCAATTGTCTGAAGAGGTGCTCCCTTCCCTTTAGACAAAATGAGTAACGAGTAAAGTGCATGCAAAAGAAGAACAGACTAAAAGAAGATGTCCGTCTCTTACCGGTGAATTCATATTAGTAACTAATACTGAAACGTACAAACGCTCACGCCATATTATGGAGTAGGCAGAGGTGTATAAAACAACCATGAAACATTATAACATTTTTTTTTAAAATGCTGTATTTAAATTCTAACGCATCTGCATAACTGACACTTTTGTCTTTTATAGATAACGTAACTGCTATAGACTGTAGAGCCAACCAGTCTCTGCTCCAAACCCCGGCGCAAACCAAAGTTAGTTTTGTGAGCCGCACAAAGTAGGAACGTGAGATATTACAAGCATTAGTGGGCACTTTTCTTAAAAGCTACATTTAAAAGGTTACTAATGTTAACACAAACCCCAAATCTAATGATCAAATCTTGAGTCCCTGTTGGATAAATATCCTGGCAGAATAATAGCGTCTTCTATGGGTAATCGGCACTATTAGAACTGGGGAAGCAATAAAATCTTTTTTAGCGGGTTCCCAACTACTCTTTATGACACGTTTTCTTTCCTGTTCGTTGTAAGCTCACGCTTATGATGATGATCGTGATGATTTACGTAAATATTATATTCCTTCGTTTTAAATCCACACTCACTCATTTAGAAGTCTGACGCTTTAATCTGCCTTCAGTGTATCCCCTTCAGTGAGGGTATCCCGGGTCCCTAGCAATAGACGCTCTCATGACGGAACACCGTGTGGTTTTAGTCGGTTCGAGGCCGACATACCACCTCACCGTCAGCTCTGGTGAGGTGATGACTCGTGGGGGTTGCCACAAAAAAAAAAAATTGTCCATGCCTTTTAAACACCTTTAAAAAACTAAGAAATAGGTTAAGAAAACCTCTCAATATATAATTATATAGGTATTCAAGTACAAGTAGTCAATTAACTCATACATCACTGGTAATCAAGCCGTCAGTGTGAACAGACAAGCAGGCGTTAGCCTTATCTACTATGTAAATGTACAACGATTTGCACGCTCAGCTTGTTGCAACTACAATATTTGGTTTGTTAAAGACAGCTGCTGTTGAATTGTACATTGCTAGCTATGTGCAAACAACCTTAACTAGAGTAATATTTTGTTCTCAGGAGATTTGTAAATACAGTCTCCTTATATATATGACACATTTATGACTGAAATTTTATCGTAGTAGAGCCATGCTTAGGTACGATTGGGCCGGCTTGACAGGTGCAATGCCTCACAAAAAACAGGTTGTGAAGCAACGCTTGCGTTATTAGTGAGGTTTCCTGAGGGCCACACTTTCCTTCTCTTTTCCGTCCCCATATTCCCCTTCTCTTTCCCCCCATGATCCCCTCTCTTCTCTTTACAATCTCCTCTTTCCCCTCTCTTCTTAAACTCCCCGCATCCCCTCATCCCTCGTCACCCTCAAAGGCAGGAAGCGCATTTGCGGCTTTTGAGCTGCAAATGTCAATGGGCGGCGTGGCGGCGTGTCGACAGCGAGCATCAGGTGACCCGCAGAGCTAGTAAATTAATATTTTTGAATTTCACTTTTGATTTTTTACATCATAGCAGAAACAAATTCTTTTTTTTTATTTCTTAAAACAAGCATAATTTGTTAGAATGGTCAACATTATTTCAAACGTCAACACAGTAAAAAATTAATGACAGAGCTAATAATTACAAACCAGGCAACAGACTGAAGGCCATTGGTCCATTAATTATATATGTATATATACTGATTGAATACAAAACTATGGCTGAACACCTTAGAATAATATTTCGAAAAGCAGAGATTAGAGTTGTTTTAAAAATTATTGAATGTGTCCGAGTGCGTGTAAATCTTATTTTTTATTTAATTATATTACTTTAGAAAACACGCATACAGCCTTTCTTTTAAACGTTTCCCAAAATGGAAATCAGATTAATTACCTAATAGTAGTTATTAATTTAGGTTCCATTTTGGGAAATTTTTAAAAATTAAGTAATATATTAAATATAATATAGTATAAGGTAATGTAAAATGTGCTTGCTTAAATAGTTTTGTTCAAGTTGATTCAATTTCCAATAATTCAATTAAATTGGTAAAAACACATCGATGAAAATGTCCTAAACGTTGTGTAATGAAACCTTTTTTCAATATAATGTTGGATTTTCGTGTTCAAAAAAAGAAAAAGAGAAACGGTTTTTTTTTAGAATAGTTTGCTTTTAAATAACTGTTAGTTATAAGAATCAATAACTAGCCCCTAGAATATATCTCAATTCGCAGTATTCAATATAATAATACGCTATTATATAAAGAGGTAAAATTGTTTCTTTGTAGGGGTAATCTCTGGATCCACCGACCTGATTGATGAATGAAAATTCTTTAATTGATAGGAAGCTCGACTCTTTCTGAGTAACATGGGCTACATTTTATTATGATATACGCAGTTTAAAGTAACAGCATAAGTGCATTAAGTCGAAAGAAAAATTAACCAGTAATACGCTTTATCAGCGTGCGCTGGGCAAACGGTTCCAAATAAATGAATACCATGTACAGAATAAATATTAGCCTTTAGTAGATCTTTGTTTTAATTCTGTAGGGGGACAGACGAACAAACGGGTAACCTGATGGTAAGTGACAACCTCCGTTCTCGGATACCTGCGACTCAAGAGTCGTAAGTGCGCTACCCGCCTTTCAGAGTGATGAGGGATAGGGAGATGCGGAGAGGGTAAAGAAGAGAGTTGGGATGAGGGGATGGGAAAGAGGAAAGAGGGGATGAGGGGATAGGAAAGAGGAGAGGGGAAGGTGGGCCTCCGGAAACCTCACTCATTTCATGGAAATGCAACGCAAGAGTTACTTCACAACCGGTTTTCTGTGAGGGCGTGGTATCGCACCTGTCTAAGCAGCCCATTCGTGCCTAAGTATGGCACAACCACTGTTAAAATCTACAATAAAGTCGGCGACCTCATGTAACTGTTATAATTAATACAGAGCAAAGTGTTTTTTTGTTTAAAGAACATAAAAAAAAATTTAAAGAAAATTCATAAAAAAGAATTTATTTTATACATTATATGCATTCCTATAAAAGAAAGTGCTCCATCACCGAGGAATCTTTATGAAGATATAATTTACTATATATATACTCGTACTATATTTAATTTGTGCGGATAGTTGCAGATAACTTGAGACAACTAAATACGCAAGACATGGACGGCCCGCTCGACTTCTTCGTCTTCTATCCGTTTCGTTGTAATATACAATTATAACATTCATATACATATTATTACATAGGCGATAGACTTATAATGTTTGTGTATATCTATTTATGTCTGTGTGGATTCTATAGGGAGACTCCGAAACGGCTGGATCGATTTCGATTAAATGTTCAGGGAATCTTCAATTTGGTCTAGCGGGTGATCCTGTAATGTTTGATAGCTATAGTATATGTTTTACACCATCCAATTAATTATAACATTAGCCCAGTGAAGCGGGCCGGGTTTGTTAGTATTAAATATAAAACAAAATCGATATGGGAACTAGTAATTAGTAAAAAAAAAAATTAAGATAAAACAAAATCTCGTAAAAATATTAAATTGGTTGCCGTTAGACGCTCGCTATTTCAATTTGGCACATATACACCAAAGACAAAAATAGTTCAAATTTAAAACATTTTATTTTAAACTGTTTCTGCATTATGCAGCGGTGACGCCGCCCAGACGTTTTATTATGAGCAAAAACTGCAGATCGCTGTCTGGAGCATCCATCATGGACATTCGTTGAATCCGTGATTGTTTCACGTGTTGAGGAAGTCAACAGAAATCAGCTGGAATTTTGGTTCTACATTTTACTTGTTTTTATGGAAAAATATATTATGCTTTAAAAACACATTGAAGTGTGAAACAATAGAAACGGTAGTATGTAAGAAAATAAATTATACCATAAAGTTTCATGCACTTCTTAAATAGTTTTAACAAACAGACTGTTCACGTTGGTTTAATGATTGTCGTACCATTGTTTTACGTTAATATGAGCATATGTATGTTTATTACATACATACATACAACATACGCACGTTCAATCCTGGATCGAATTAAAGGCCCATGCACCACGCAACACCCATAAAAGGGGGCAAGACTTTTACCATCAACCGGGCAGTTTAGGATCTGGGCAAAACATGGAGTAAATTGAAAATGTAAAACATTGAAAGACAATGGAAGGAAATGGTTGTTGCTTGTGTGGATGGATTGGAATGCTGCGGTGCTTTAGTGTTATCGGTTCGAACCCCGCACAGGACAACACTTTGTGTAATCCTCAAATGGTTGTTATGAATCTTGGTGTTTTTTGTGTTCGTTTTTTGAAAGTTTGTAAATTCCCCCGTTTGTAAATTTGTAAAATGTAAATTCACAGGAGTTATTCCTAGTGCGAGAGTTATCTTAAAAAAAAACAGGCTAAACAACGTATAAACGATTACGTCGGGGTCGCATACATGTAACTCAAACTTGCTATCACAATTACTGTTTGCGGTGTTTTGAGAATAAACTGATTATTTCAATTAAAAAATAACACTAGCAAAACACACATAGCTCAAAATTTTTACATCCTTAAATTCTAACCTATGTGCATATGTAGGTCATTTCAGCCTTATATCGTTGATTACAATTTTTGTACTGACTACTTTTTCATACACTTTTCAAGTTTTTCAAACAAAATCTAACCCCCTGAAAGATCAACAAGGGTTAACCTGGGTCTAAGACGAGTGATTAAACACAGATATAAAAAGGCAAAACTCCGGACCAACATTAAGAATAATATTAATTTTTATAGTCATCTCTAACTGAACTGAACTGTATTACTTAAAACATGGACTTTACGTCGAGAATCGAAGGTTAAATTATTTGACACAAAAAATCGTTTGCGTCTCGGACTCTCAAATGTCCAAATTATACTTCGCTGCAGACAACTGCATCTAATCCAGGAGAACGCCATCCATCACGAGTCTGTCGGCGATACATTTATTCTGATGTCCTATGAATTATACATACAGTTTATTCGGTGCTTCAGTCCTCTTGGTATAATATTAACATTAATAAAGTCCCAAGGTTTTGCCGATATGTGTCTTCAACTTTTTTTTTTACATTTTTTAGGAAACCTTTGTTTTCCCAGTGACATAGAAATTATGTCTGTCTGTGTCATGTGTAATTAGCATTGCAAGCATTTATGTTGCAAGCATAAATTTGTAGCTGAGTTTATTTTTAGTTTTACAATTACTATGATAAGTATAGATAGATAAATAGATAATAATAATAAGTAAGTACAAATGGTGGTCTTATCACGATCTGCGATCTCATACTTTGGATGATTACGATATATCAATGTCAGTCATCATGTTTCATTCTGTAACCTCCGATGTCATTGTCTTGGTCGAGAGGATACAGGTTATATCTGTATTTTTTTTTGTATAAGCCTACCATAGTGCCTTCACTTTGCCTGATGGAAAGCAATAAGTAGAGTCCAAAAGTGGTGGTCACCATCCTCATTGCATGTTTGTGATCTGTTTGTTATAAATCTATAAGATCACACACGGGCCAATCTTGCAGATGGGGTGGCTTGACCTCGAGAAAACCTATCCCCCATATGCTGCATTCCTTCAAATCTTACATATGCATGTCATTCCACGCTACATAGACGAAGTTACCAGAAATGGTGACATGAACTTGCTAGAAGTCGGTAGAATAAAACGCACCAGCTAGTTTCAGAAATGATAAACTATATAAGCAGTTGCTAAGACTACATGATGTTATACACCACCAACTGCATTCATGATTTTTACATTAATTTGAAAACCAATAAATCTATTTTCCAAAACTTGATATTATACATTTTTTATATAGTACTAGTGTCGAGGTTAAAAATGTGTCTGGTCACTTAGTGTCTACATTATTCTTGACAGTGACACTAAATAGTGCAGCGTCTGGAGACATTTGTCAAGTGTCCATATAAATGTTTCATGATTGTCTGATTTTTTTAGATTAAAATGCGTTTTTTCGGCGTCTAGCAGTCTAGTTTACATTTTATTTGTCAAGTACTTATACACTAATAAGTAAAAGTTTTGTATGATGTTGAAATGAAAGATGCTACGATAGCGCAATTATTGCTATTGTTCATTAATAACTCTCTGAGCCTCTTTTTTATGTTTATTTGCAACATGCAGATAAGATAAAGTATTAAACATTATGCCACCATACTAATATACGTTCACGCCAGTATTCCTGAAGAGGCAGATAGAGGTATACCCAAGTTTTGTCAAATAGAATTTGGCCAACTAACGTAGCCTATTGGTGTCTACTGGGCACTTGAGGAACTAAAGATTAGAAATTTGGGAATGTAAAAACAAGGGAAGGTTATTTATTATACGGAATTTGGCAGTAGTAATAGTTAAAGCAGATCAAAGTCGCAGACCATATAACTCGAACTGGTTGTTTGTTTCTTGGAAGTTACAGGAGCCCTTTAACCGAAAAAAAAAATATGATGTGGATACAATACAACAATATATAAAAGATATAACTTTAATAAATGAAAGTGTAATTAAACGCTAGAGACGTTATAAATAAAAGTGTTAACGTTAAACAAAACTCCAATCATTTTTATTTTATCCCTAATGTTACATAAATTTTCAAAAAAAATAACACTATTCAATTGAGTACTTAATATATACGAATATCAATATAATTCATTTTACATTAGACTAGTGTGCAATAAAAAATATTTATATTGATGACCACTTTATAGTTAAAAATAAAATTTGTAGCATTGTTCTACATACATAGATACATATGTACGTATGCTCACTCAGCGTTGGAGTGCATTGTATTTGTTGCTTATAGTATTGGTAGTAAACAATTATTATTTTGTAGACTGTGAGGCGTATGTATGTATGTGGGTAATAGGCCAACAAGAGAAGCAGCTAATGAAGAATTTATTTCTTTTTAATGAGGAACTCTGTGGGCATCTGTTGACGTATAATTAATTCTTAAGTCATTTGTTTTTATAAATCGGCGGCAAAATAAAAAGATTCTGTCATGCCTCGAAATGGATTAGATTAGAGATAATTTAGATCAATGATTTGTTACGACTTTTGCTGTGGTCTTACTCAAACAAAAGTTACGATTGACTTCGATTGGCATTTCATTATGAAACCCCATCTCGTGCCACTGTTTACAACTGGTTAAATGAGTTTAAACGTGGTCGAAACAAATTCACTGATTATTCTCGAGAAGGACGTCCTGCTACCGCTACCACTGAATATCGTGAGTGCTATGCGGCTAATGATGGAAGCTGATAAAAGAGTGACGTATCAACAGTTTCGGGCCACTTTAGGCATTGGTATAAGTCAAGCACAAAAATCTTTACACAAACATTTAGTTGGCAGAAAGCTTTGTACAAGATGGATATCTCATAATTTGACGGAAGATCAAAAACGCATATAACATCGTCACAGGTAATAAAAGTTGGACATATTGTTAAGATCCTGAAACCAAAAGACAATCTGAGTAATGGATGTTTCCATTAGACGATTTGCCCACAGAGTAATGAAGGTCAGAAGTCAAGGGTTTCAACAGTGGTAGAGCCATGCTTAGGCACGAATGGGCCGGCTCGACCAGTGCGATACCACGGCCTCACAGAAAGCCGGTTGTGAAGTAACGCTTGCGTTGCATTTCCCCGCAATGAGTGAGGTTTCCGGAGGCCCAACTCCCCCTCTCCCCTTTCCTCTCCCCTCATCCCCTTTCTCCTCATCCCCCCTCTCTTCTTTCCGCTCCCTGCATTCCCCATCCCTCATCACCCTCAAAGGCGGGCAGCGCAGTTGCGACTCTTGAGAAGCGGGTGTCCATGGACGGCGGTTGTCACTTACCATCAGGTGACCCGTCTGTTCGTCTGTCTCTCTATAGTATAAAAAAAAATAAGGGAAATGTAAGATTGGCTCCTTCTTTGAACGGACTAACGGGTAATTTTGCAACAATCAATATAGAATATGAAAGGTCTGTCACCGCAGATCGGTATGTCAGTCATTCATTGTAAACCAGTTGTCTTATAAAATGCCAGACAGCAGCGCCCAAGAAGCAGGATCCCTCACCACCACGACAACGCTCCAGCTCACTCCAACTATCGAATAATATTTATAATTTAAAAATTTTAATAAATATATTCTGTATCCTCTACATATGTACGTTTCTATGTACATTTTTTTTAATACTGTGTTTTTTTACATTCATTACAAAATTAAATTATAATAATGTTATTATCTAGTTTGATAGTCTAAGTTTTAAGTTAAAAAAAAAAAAACAAAATTAATTCTAGTGCTCCCGTCATATGATAGATGGCACCACTTGTGTTATGCCGAATATGACATTAATTTTTTTTTTGCTACATACTAAATTCGATATTTCAATATTAAAAATATTAGCATCACAGTGTAATAAAGTGTACCATCTATAACCTTACTTAAAAATAAAAACAAGTATCAAAGAACAAACACAATAATTTATATTCATTATTTAAATGTTAAGCGATAAATAAGAGTTTATTGTTTTCTTGGCCTTAGATTTAATTTAATGAGCCTTTATAATATTTTATTATACTGCACAAATGAGTCAATCATGTCCATAAACAATGTTCTACGATTTAACTTTGCTGGATTGTAATATAATAGAATTATTGAACTAAAAGTAACTAGAGATATATCGTACTGACGCAATAAGACTATACTTTATACGTTAAGAATAATAAGTGATTGACACATTAGGACTATATGAATAAATAAAAGGGTTCATCTGTGATGAATGAAATCACATGATTCCACAACTTTATCCACTATTATGGTGCATGCACCTTTTCTTATTACACACGTACTGTAAAAGAGTAAATTTTCATACTGATATTTTACGATATTATTATGTAATTTTTAATTTCTTGACAAATCTTTAATGAAATTTGCGATGGTTTTCTCTTTTCAAACACATAGCTTAAAAAAAAACATTGTAATATTATAATTAATATTATACAAAAACACGGATTACTAGGCGACTGTAATTAAAAACTAAATTAAAGTGATTATATTCTTTGTAGAATCAATGTATGAATGTCGGTAACAAAAAAGTTGATAGTCATAAAAAGCATTTCAAATGTTAAGTATTTCATCGATGTTAATGTCAAACTCAGACATGTTATTAAAAAACAAACTATGACATGGACGACATTGCTGCATTACTAACGTACAAACTTATGTCTCTAGATGATACGATCATCTACACACGCTCGCCTCATAAAAGACACAATTTACGACCACCGTTCCGACTTTAAAACGTTATTGAAGTTTAATTTTCGCATTTTACTGTCGTTCCGTGCTTATTTAATAAATATTTTTATTTGTGGTAAATGGTAATTTGTTTTGTATCGAAATTGTTTACGCATCGAATATGTAATGAGGTAGTTTAAAGCTTTTATAGGCTAAAGGAGTTACGGCCGACTTTGAGTCTGTTATGGGCGAACAGCTGTATGTATAGCAATTGCATATTTTATACGTAACTTGACTCTATAAGTACTCAATAAATGTATGATATATTTTATAACATGTTATTTTTCATGAGGAGTGCCAGGTGCTTGAAAATGTATGTATGTCCAAGTCACGGAAGATCAGAACTGTCATAAGCTTCTTAAAGTGTGTAGGTCAATAAACGTGCGACCTTTTTATTGTACATTTTTCCATCTCTCTTGTCAAGTTGGGTAATTTAATACCTATAAATGAACACCGAAGCTATAAAATCACATATATTGCCTATCTTTTCAATACAATGTGTTACCGAAAGTTGTTTTTATAACATGGTGTTATTGTAGAATTCCGTGAAACGTAAAACGCTAAGAATATAAGCAAAAAATAGTTTATTATTGAAACTGAATACTGTAACTACATATATTGATAAAGCTAATATTCTCTAATAAAACGGCTAACAGAAATGAAACTGAGTATTTTACACACGTGATGTATAGTGCGATGTTCAGATTTTTTTAAATATTTGCATAAACAATCAAATTGGTTAAAGTTGACAGGAAAAAGTGTGATTAGTTTAGAAATGTGTCTTTTACAATTTGACTGCTCTTTTTATTCATATATCATCCATCCGGGGTTTTCGGTGGTACGGTGTGTCAGAATCGGACCGACTAAAACCACACAATGTGCCATACTGCACCTAGAATAGAAAGAATCCGGGAACAGATTTATAAAGACATCCGGCTCCAACTGAATTAAAAAGATTTGGAGTAAATTCTGAAATAAAATCCTTTCTTTCGTAACTTTGCCTCCTTAATCTTATATCTTTTTTTATACTATAGGGGGACAGATGAACAGACCGGTCACCTGATTGTAAGCGACAACCGCAGTCCATGGAAACCTACAACTCAAGAGTCGTAAGTGCGCTGCCCGCCTTTGGGGGTGATGAGGGATAGAGGGATGCAGGGAGGGGAAAGAAGAGAGGGGGAGTTGGGCCTTCGGAAACCTTACTCATTTCCGGGAAATGCAACGCAAGCGTTACTTCACAACCGGTTTTCTGTAAGGCCGTGGTATCGCACCAGTCGAGCCATCCTATTCGTGCCTAAGCATGGCTCTACCACTGTAATGTCATATCTCTTTTATAAATTTGATCTATACAATTCAGGCACTTTTTGACAACCTTAATTTTGTCCCAATTACATATGTAATAAGGCGTAAGACTATTGCCGGCATCCGGGCACATGACTATGACATTAATGACTGTATTTAAACTATCTCATAGATAACAAGTGTATTCTTTAGATGCTTTAGATGGCACCCACTGGAGATTAGATTGTGATTTTACTCTAGCGATAACAATACGGTACTAGTGACAAGATCCGGTATAGAATTCAACCTCCTGACTACAGAATAGTGGATGCTTTATTTTTTTTTTTTTAAGTAGAAACAATACGAACAATACGCAATTGTATGCACAGACACGGCTGTCTGAATGGGTCGTATGCACATTCACGAAAATGAAAGTGCTACACAATATTATAATGGCTGGGAATTAAACTATGAATGTATAAATCATCTGCTCAATCAACGAAGCAGTGGTATGGGTACCACTGCTTCGTTGATTGAATCGTATAAGTGCCTACATACATACATATATACATATATTTTCGAGTATACATATGATTTTTCCCAGTTATATCCTAGAGCTAAACTGCTTGATGGATTTCGACAAGTGACGAATCATTGGAATCATTTTAATAGGCTTAAGAATTATTTAATGCAGTCCATTTTCTTAAAACAATTTTTATAATATATGGGGACAGACGAAACGACATCTCACCTGATGGTAAGTGATAACTGTCGTCCATGGAAACCTGCAACTCAAGAGTCCTAAGTACCTGTTGAGCCGGCCCCCATTCGTACCTAAGCATGGTTCTACCATGTTGCAAATAATATATTAAGATGATTAGTCACAAATTAAATTCATTTTCTTTTGGAAAACCTTTGTCACCCTTTTGAAATAGTAACTTTAAAGTTAAGTAACACTTATTATTAATGCTGAAGTAGTAAATACAGGCTCTTCTTTTTGGTTTACTGGAGTAACGGCCATGGCCTCGCAAAACACCGGTAGTGAAGAACCGCTTGCGTTGAGTTTTAGCGAGAAAGTGGGTAAACCGGAGAAACAACGTTATTTCTCTTCCCCCTCAGGAAGAGAAGCAGGCAGGTAGCAGGTGTCCATCGGCGGTAGCAGTCACTACCACCAGGTGATACGTCTGCAGCATGTGTCCATCGGCGGTGGTAGTCACATACCATCAGGTGATATGTCTGTTTGTTAGCCCCCTACGACATAAAATATGATTAGTCATGCTCGATATATTGACAATCCATTCGAAAATAAGAAAGTCAATATCCGTACATTAACACAATAATATAAAATATCCATATATTTGGTTAAAGAAACAGCACCTTAATTGTCGTTGACAGTTAATTAATAATCGAGTGTATAAGGTCACTAATATACATTCAGAATGAATAGTGTTGTGCCTGTCATTCGATTATCGATTGTTTATCAAATATGCTAATACTGTAATAGTGTTTTAATGGGACAACCGGTTGTTGATTTAAATATTTATATTTATTTATTCCTGTTGTCACCAGTAGGTGTTATTTTACGACAGAGGATGTTATGGAGTCAAGTTGTTCTGAAATAAAATCTTGATCTTTAAATAAAGGATAAATATAATATAAGGAATAATATAATTCATAAATCCATCTGTATCGCCGAAGGGGTGTTTAGAGGCTCATCAAACGCCTATATTTTGACATTCATAATATTTAGGCCCACTTATGCATACACACGCATGAGCACTGTATAAACTGTATGCATACCATCATATAGATTACAGCCCAAACATTTAATAACTTCTTTCGAAATCTCCGGGAACAGATGGGGTGGCCCCATTCTACTCCACCGAACACTATACGACTTAGAATAATAATAATTGTGATATATGTCATCCAACCGATAACCAACCAAACTTCATCAAACGGCATAAAGTGCCTTCCTTTGATTGATAAATAAAGAGTATTGGTGATCGTGAAATACCAAAATCTATAGACTACATAACATGTACATATGTACATGTAATGGTCCAATCTCTTACTCGCCTTTTACAACACGCACGGGAAGAAATGGGGTGGCTCTATTCTACTACACCGAGAACCACACGGCAACAATTCCATATCTTATCTTCTTTATACTATACAGTGGTACTAACAATACGCACGAGAAGAAAGGGGGTTGCTCCTTTCTACTACATCGAGAACCACACGGCAATAATATAATATTTAAAAAATATTTAGAAGTCTTGCGCCTCCACAGTTTTCTAATGTCAAATATTTGTCTTATAAATACCGTGAGCGTGTAATTCGGCGTGTATATTAGAATGACGAAACTTGTCAATTTAAACGACACGTCCGTCTGTCTGATTGCTTGTTTGTAGATAGTGAGTTACGAAAACGTTGTAGCACTAGAAACTTGTTGATTTTGATTTAAAGCTGTTTTATTCGATTAGTATTTATTAGTTTCGGTTTAAGCATTACATAACACCGTTTTAAATTGGAAACTTTGTAGTTAAACTGATATTCTGACTACATACATTCATTTACTTGTATCTCCAAGAGTGTAGGCAGAGGCTTTTCTAACACCCACATTATGTCAATTTCAATTTAGACTCTCTTAATAGCCTATTGCCTTCAACAGGGTAATGTATACATACATTATTACAAAATATTAGACTGCGTTCTATCATACTACATGTAGTATGATAGAACACTGTCTAATATTTTAGTAGCCATTTACGACATCTAACTGAAGAATTTGAGTAGCCCTATTCTTCTCGACCAAGAACCTTACTAGGCTGTTTATTTGTCATCCTCGCCAATTTAACTGAGCTCAACTAAGTGAAACCAACCTTTCCTATCATACTACATGTAGTATGATAGAACACAGTCAAATATTTTAGTAGCCATTTACGACTACTAACTAAAGAATTTGAGTAGCCGTATTCTGCTCTATCAAGAAACTTACTAGTCTTCACTTGGTTGAGCTCAGTTAAATAACCGAGCTCAACCAAGTGAAATCAACCTTTTATCAAGATAAAAATCTATTTCCTAGATATTGAAGAATAACAGTAATTATGCGATCAAACTCGCCGAGACTAAAATTACTTTTTGTCAAGTTAACTACTGATTACTCATCTATATGAAAATCAGAAACCAAAAATAATTAAAATTAAATAATTGTTCAACTCAAGCTATAATCAAAATAATTTACTTACAATGTACTACAATGTTTTCTATGGCTTAAGAAAGGCCTTGAACTTGGTCAAGGAAACAGTTGATGTTTTATCTTCAAATCTAAAAAAAGCAAAGCAGATATACCATTTATATACAGTTATATTACCCCTTAATATTTTCTGTAATAGATATGAGAATATAAAAAGCACATTTTCTCCTTGGCACGCTGAGCCACTTTACACTTTTGGACCAGTCCGACTCTTAGTTGCAGGGTTTGGCTCGGTATATATTTACTAGTAAAACTAATTTTTAATTTATAAAGCAAAAACTTAGGTATATTAGTGTTTAATTGTATATATTGTTATTTAAAATGCTAAAGTTATTGCTTTTTGGTTTTTTGACGTCTTAACTTCTTACTCGACCGAGCGTTAACCTTTTTCCCATTCATTCACCCTCAACGTCGGGTAGGGCACTTACGATTCTTCACCAGAGGGTTATGGCGATTAGAGCCATACGCGGTTAACGCACCATATCAATGGAGGCGGAAGTGCTCGCCGAAGTTTATCGGCGGACGGCTGAGTTCCGAGCGGATAGTGGCAGTCGACCCCCGCCTGAAGATGTACGCGAGTGGTTTGAGGCTGCCCGCCGAGCCACGATGGCTGGTCGGTCGTCCCGGCTGGAGGCTCCACGTGCTGACTTGCCACCGTGGAAGCAATCCAGCCGGTCATCATCGAGTGGGCAGGGAGGCAGCGCGGGACCCTTTCCTTTCGACTGATGCAGGTGCTTTTTGGGCACAGCTGTTTCAGGAAAGTACCTGCACTCGGTTGCTAGGAAGGAATTGAGTCCCGCCTGCCACCACTGCGACTGCAGTGAGGACTCCGCACGGCATACGCTCGCAGATTGACCCGCCTGTGCACCGCAGCGTAGGGCCCTCACTGCATTCATCGGAGAAGATCTCTCACGACCGGCCATCATACGCTCCATGGCGGGTAGCGACAGAAGTTTTCTGCGAGGAGGTCATCTCGCAGAAGGAGGCGTTGGAGGGGGCCCGGGAGGATGATATCCACTCGGACCCAATTTGTATAGCAATTCGCTCGCGGCGGAGGCGCGTCTACCAGCGCCTCATGCTGCCCTGAGTGTGGCCGCGGGTGGTCGGGACGGGTTTTCCTCTCCACCCGCTTTAGTGGCCAACCGCGAGGGGGTGACGTCCTCGTGTGTCTGGATGCCACCTTATTGACAGGTTACCCGTAGGTGGTGCCCGCATTGTGCGGACAGGCGCTAGGAGGGGTCCGGATGTCTTAATAAAGCTGCACTTGGATTCCTATTTTAAGCGCAGCATGGCACACCGTGTGGTTTTAGTCGGATCGATTCCGACACACCGTTCCACCGAAAACCCCGATGGAATGACGGCTCGAGGGGCTTTTTTTTCTTTAAAAAAGACAACTCCTGCATTAGGATTAATTCCTGTATCGGGAGGGACTTTACAAACATTTAAACAACGGACACAAAGAACACTCAGACTTAGAACAACAAATTGAGGATACACAAAGTGTTGTTCCGTGCGGGGATCGAACCCACAACACTCGGCGCGCAGTGTAGTGGCGAGGTGACCACTTAAACCGCTACGCCACGTGTGCAGTCAACATTAAATGTTGTATGATTATATAATCACAATTATTGTTGAAATAAAATCAATAAATATTTATTATAACATATTTTTAATATAGTTAAAAAAGCCACATATTTGAATTAAATTGTTATATGGCTTTTTCAATGATGTTATGTTTTACGCGCAAACTAGAAAAAGTCGTGGTTATATAATAGTACTTATTATACTTACTATGAACATAACCTTTGACAAGTCAGTAAAATTGTAGATAGTTAGTATAAGTAAGTATGAATTCAGATGCTTGTTACAACCTTGACAGCGCAACTATTACAATTTTGTGAAGTAGTTTTTTTTTATATATGCCGTTTTTTTTTTGGGAAACAAAAGTTAATATATAATGTCTGTTGGTATAGAAAACACACGAAAACTTTAAAAATAAATAATCTACAAAAATACTACTATACGTTCACATAAATTACATGTCAATATAAAAATAGTTATAAAATAATCAATGAATATTACAGATGCGTATTAACGTGTTGACATAATTTAAGTGCCAGTATTAATGTTTAATGTTTAACATTATAATTTAAACGCAATTATTGGACCAACAGGTACTTAATATATAGAGGAAACATGAACAGCATACATTATTTATCGATTCAATTAATTCCATCAATAAAATGGTTGTAAAAATTATTAACCTACTTTTAAAATCGAAACAATATTCTGGTTTTACAAAAAAACATTTCTTTTATAAAATAAAAATAGTTTTCTTTTAAAGACTGCTTTTTCTGAAATAGTCAAAATCAAGGGTTAAATACTGTTAAGTTGCATCTACTGTGAGTGTATGTCTATAAAATACAGTAAGTGTTTTAGTTTTAACACATATGTTAGTTCTTAATAATTGTTTTTTTATATTACCTAACTTGTTTATTACTAATACGAGTTGTGCCATATGATGTTTATCACATACTAACTGTTTTATTTTTCTGGGAAAAGAAAAAGTAGCAGATCCATTAATCCATTACGGTGTCATTCAGTAACAAACATCCATAAAACTTTCGAATTGGTAACAAACTTTTTGATATTAAGATTTGAGATATATTATCGATTATCTCTTATGTAATACTAGACTAGACCTAGCAAATGATACAAAGTTGACCTAAGTAAAGCAAAGGCGATCTAAAAACGAGGGAAATTTAATTTCTTTAAAACTTTTCTTTATCCTCAAACATATTTTTATGTTTAAATAGAATGCATATACATGAGTTATATATATACTGTGTTATTCGCGTGTGTTCTATGGGGAGGTCCTACTATTTTTGAAGCTGACGTTGGCAATTTATGAAGGAGTGAACCGCTAATGCGACGCTGTCAGTCATCACACTCGATTTTTTTTATACTATAGGGGGACAGACGAACAGACGGGTCACCTGATGGTAAGTGACAACTGCCGTTCATGGAAACCTACAACTCGATAGTCGTAAGTACGCTGCCCACCTTCTAGGGTGATAAGGGATGGTGGATGCGGTGAGGGGTAGAGGAGAGGAGAAATGATAAGAGGGGGATGAGGGGAGAGGAAAGAGGAGGGGAAGAGTTGGGCCTCCGGAAACCTCACTCATTTCAGGGAAATGCAACGCAAGCGTCGCTTCACACCCGGTTTTCTGTGAGGCCGTGGTATCACACCGGTCGAGCCGACCCATTCGTGCCTAAGCATGAATCTACCACTGTTAAGTTAATATATATATATATATTCCCGTCTAGGGTGTACCCAGGTCCCTTGCAGTGTACTTGTGATGGAACACCGTGAAGTTTTGACCCGTGGGTGTTTCCATATGAAAATAAATAAGTATTTTTTAATTTAATTAGTTATTTTTAATACACAAAGTTTCGTTTGTATAAGAGAAAATTAAGTTAAACTCTTATACTCGTAATCATATAACTATAACAGAGGCAATGCAGCACTCTTCACTCTTATACTTTTTATTTCATTATGTAAATCCTTTTATCAGCATTTTGCGTCTATAATTTATGAGACATCGTCCGCCACCGTTAATAGCTAAATATCTTATGGTAAAGGTCAAAAGTAAACTAAATGTTTATCGCATTTATTAACTTACAGACTTACGTTATAACAGCTTAAGGAGATGAGTTGTTGAATATTTACGCCTGATATTTATACTTTTTGTGTAGTTCCATTTTATTTGTTTATGATGACCTGCTGATCTAAACTGTATGATTTATATATGCGCATTAAGCATGTGTATGATCCTTGTCGATTTTATTGAAGTATTGACATATGTCAACACTTGTAGTACTTTTGAGTATATGATATTGTGTCACATCATGCATGTGATAAAGTTCCTTTATCTGGACCTCCTGTCATCAGCCAGTTCGTGTTATAGGTATGACCTGACCAGTTATAGCAATTACTTACACTACCCTGCGTATCCATCACTTTCCTTCCAATTTTCTCTTTATTTCTCAGTACACTATCAATATTCCCATCTGATTCCCAAAGTACCAGAAAAAACAGCTTGGCCCTACGTCATAAGTGGGACTAAATTATACCCGGCTAAATGTGCGTCTACCTACCCCTTCACTGTTACAGCCATGAGCGTTTGTCGTATTTATATATATATTTTTTTTTAATGTAAGAAGTTTAAGAAAATAAATAAGAATGAAGTTATATAGAAAAAAAAAAACGAAATCTTTCATTTTTATCAACTTTTAGTTAATCAAATAGGTATGACATTAAAACATTCTTCAATTTACTAATTATATCCCAAAAGGTATATGAAGGCTTGCTACCAATTTTTTATTAATAAGTGGTAAGTTTTCTAATCCTACCTTGATACCACATAAATAAGAATATATTCTAATCTACAACTTCTGGCAGAAACCCATCAATATATATGACGTAGACATTTATGAAGAAACGCTATCCTTAATGCTAATGAATGTGTTACGATTGTCGATTATCGTTGTGTCATCATCCCAAGCGTCTATTTGCATTTTATTGACTGTAAATTTTTACGAGCATGTAGTGCTAACATCGTATCGACTCTCAAATTAATATTTTATCGATACCTGTCTCGGACAGCACTAAACACGAGAGCGGCGAACTTTAAATAGTGACTACAGTATTTATAAAGTAAACTTATAATTTTATTTTGAATTTATTAATATGTTTTCGGATTAGCTAACCCAGTGACTATTATATTGTTGAATTTATGTTTTTTTAGATAAAACCTCTTGTTAAATTGAGGATATATATGCCGTTTTATTACTGAAGTATAAGATATAGGTTAAATAGTAGTAAATTAAGCTTAACAGGCTAATTTAGGAGATTAGTAACTCAGTAGTATTGGTCGTTGCCGATATTATAGTTACGCGCAAACTGTGAAGATTTTATTTTATAGCGTAGATGTATTAAGGTGTCGGGTTATGCGTAGGTGTGAGTTGAATTATTCGATTTATAGTTTTGATTTGCGTGCTCTTGAATAAGAAGATAACTTCGATTAGAAGATAGGTAATTGAATTCATGCATAAATTATTAGGTATGTGAAAATAATTACAAAAAATACAGGTGATTTCAATCAGACAGTAGAAGGTTCAACTTTGGTGGCTAAAAATAATTTTTTTTTTTGAGATTTGATTATGTCAGCCATCTTTCCGTTCTCAGCTCAAGTCGTAGGCGCCGTATGTCGTGTTTAACTCTATATTTTCAATTTCTAAGTAGGAATCACGTCAGAAGCCTAGGCTCCACAAATAATATCCTTTATCTTTGCCCCTCTCACATTTTGGGGTTTGTCGGCTGTTCTTTCTTCGTTAGGCAATGTGTCTCTTCTTTGGAATGCGCTCTCTTCTCAGAATTAGGATGGTCATTTATCGTTACTGATTTTTATGTAAAAAGGTAAAGCAGTATCTTTTAAGGCAAACAACTTGCATGTACCTTAATATTGTTTTTGTAATTATATGTTTAGTATTTGTATGTATGTATATTCTCATGTACATACATACATATATGTATTATGTAAGTCCATCAAGTACGCATCACTTACTTCGTAATTTTAGTTTTTATCTTTTAAGTTTTAATGTCTAAATGTACCTACTGCCGGATTTCTGGGTACCACCCAAAGGTTGACTTGCATAGAATGCCTTATTGCCGCTTTCTATAAACCTATCTATCCGGATTTTATTAGTGCATTGCAGTACAAAGGCCTTGTGCCTGTACAATAAGTGAATAAACCTTAATTAAATAAATAGGTTGATTTTTCTTTTTTCATATCTCTAATTCTTCTTTCAAAATTAACTAAAGAATTATCGAACAACTTACAAATACATATACGAAAACTCATCAATAAAGCCGACTTGACACCTACACATTTTTAATTTGTGTAGACTTGGAACCTCCATGTCCACACCACACCCACTATTTACCAACCATAATTGGACATCCACTTACGTAATGGGCAAATTAAGAGGATAGTGAAAATATAAATGCCGATAACTAGAAGATAGTGATGGTAAGAAAGAGATTTAACTTGTAAATATGAATTCCAAGACCGAAAATAGTATCTTCAGTCATAGACAATTTCGACACTATTTAGTTTTAACGACAAAAATGTCTGAAACCATCTATAAATTACATATTTTTCTACGTATAGAGAATGCATATGCTGCTAATTGACACTATTTTTCCGCTCTATACTAAAACAGAAATGAAAATTATAATTTGTCGTATTTTTCGCGTGAGCACTGTAATTACAGCAGGTACTAAGATATTAAATGACCGCCATTTTTTCAGCACATTTGACGTGTCGTCGGCGCCAGCTTGACAAATCCATGGGTATTCGTCTCGCTCGCGGTGAGGGATAGCGGCACCGCGCGAAGGCGACACCAGCATTTGTTACTAGTGGTGTCACGCTATGAGGTAGCCTTGTACCGCGAAACTATCGGACACTGTAAAACGATTATGCCACTGTAAATAACATTCAAAACTCAAAATAATTTATTTCAAATAAGGAATAAGAGTCAGTCACATCGATTCAATCGTGAAGCTAGTTAATTGTTCCAATGCGTAGATCTCATGGAGAAGAACAGACAAGAAAGTCTATTGACTCTCTTATTCAGCATATTTTTTTTATATATCATAAAATTAATAAATTTATGTAAAAATATGTTATATTGTAATAATAATAATTATTTATTTACTTCCCACACTACATATAGTATAATAAACATTCTATTTTATCAATATACATCATACTGTTAAAGGAGGCTGATGTCTAAGCTAAGCTTATGGCCTTTATTTCAAGTCACCCTTTGCATAATAACATCTCAATATTACTTATACTAGTATACTATAAAACTGTTCACTAAAAATCATCCTTTACTCAATTAAAATCTTATTTCTAATAACATTGTACATAAGGTGGGTACAGAAAGTAATTTAATAAGAAATGTTTATAATGTATCTATGACAAGCCAAGTCCTAATTTATTCAGACTTACTCACACGAAACTCATTATTTGTTTTTTTTTTTTGAGATTGTTTTTATAAAATAAATTGTAAACACAAAATATTTTTTATTCATTGCGATTTTTTGTCCAAGTCCTTCCCATCTCTAGTCGGTGGGCGGTGTTTTATCAAAGAGCTCTGTGTTCACACGTCGGATCCTCAGTGATTAACTGTTGCTGTTTGTAGCGAAGAATGTGCTCCTTGAACATTAAAAGATAGAATGACATAAAAGTAATTGTACCAGTGGCTTTTTATCTTAAACTGAATGAAATATAGTGGGTGCGAGCTAGATAGAGGTAAGGCTTAACTTTCTCAATTCGGGCTCAATATATAAATGACCTGACTTTGGATCTGGATTTGCTCCGCGAGGTCTTCATCCAGCAGTGGATGGCGATAGGCTGATGATTATGACTGGAGTTTTCTGAAGTTAAAATCTTAGACTATTTATTAGGGCCCTTTTCTGAAGGTTCTGAGGTTAGCAGTGAAAAATACTATATAGCTGTCAATATATTGTTAAGATGGTAACAGGATTTTCTTTCAAATAAATGAGGAGGTCTAGTGATAGTAATATGTACACATATAGCACCACAATAATGTGAATAGCACCCGTTTCTTGCCCCCTTCACTATAACCAAACTAAAGACAGATTGAGACTCCACTCCTACCTAAAAGGCCGGCAACGCACTTGTGACTCTTGAGTTGCGGGTGTCCATGGGCGGCGGTAGTCACTTACCATCAGGTGACCCGTCTGCTCGTTTGCCCCCTATCGCATAAAAAAAATGCTATTTGTCAAGGTTTTACTAATACTTTCGATGTAACATTAATGACTAGCAATGGTGGGGTGATATAAAGACTAGGCGCCAATTATAACTTTCATCTAAGTTCAGTTCAAGATATAAACTAAGTATCAGTTACTTTCATTTTTTGAATTTTAGTTTGTAGTAGGTAACAGTTGTTAATAGATAGTTGCTTATACATATTGTATGACTGACTTCTTTATATAGTTCTCTTCTTTTTCAAAAATACAATTCCCATATTCGGAAAGTTTACTGTGTCGCAAAGAATACGAGTACTCAGACAATTATTTGTGAATCACACAATTTATTTTCCCTTGTGGGGATCGAACCTACGACCTTTGATTCAGCATACAGAATAACTCATCACTACTTGACCAACAGGTCAGTCAAAAAATATTATGTCACGATTTAACTAGAAACAGTAGTAAAAAATCAGTTTCAAAATATGTTCTAACGAAGTGGCGGGATTTCAAGTCCACGAATACTTGTGCCAATTTACAGACCCAGTGTCTACTCTGCACCTTACCAACGTTTACATTAGCAGAAGTCGCAGAGATTGACTACGCGGTGTCATCAAAGGATGCATAAAACAAACGAATACACAGACTAAAGAACAAGCGCTTCAAACTATTTTCATATGCCAGCACACGTTTATTGCAAACGTATTAGGACAAGGTAAATCGAACCTGGAAGGAATGTCCTGATTATGTATACTAATATAATAAATCTGTACTGCTCTTTGTTGATTTGTTTGATTAAAAGGTCAAATCTTTGGAACTTACACTACTTAAACTCTGGACATCGCCGTTCATGGACACTTGCAACTCGAGAATTATATTATTTTCAATTAATAAACCAATAAATATATTTTTTTTGGCTACATTAGGTGTATGCACAGAGCAGATTTATTTACAATGCTTTCTAAGTAACAAATCCTTAAAAAATCTACAAAAGAATAACATAATTTGAATAATCCTGAAAGTACGTTAAAAATCTTATTCACCGTAGCTGATGGGGGAACGTATAGGAAGGTTCATTTTGTCGGGTATACGCTGCCTGGCGCCGGGGGCCGGCAGAGGGCGCGCGCGAGCAAACACGAGCCCCATTTCCGGCGCGGAAGAGCGCCGCCGACGTCGCTTCCGGCCGCCGACTGATTGGGGCTTTATTAAAAACTGACACCTGCGGCGATTCGCTGGTTTTGTTTTGCCAATTTTTGCCTCTTTTGACAAATTGAGATCTTTTTTTAGTAGGCTTAGTTTTGACAAGTGTTCCTTTAATATTTTTAAGTGCTGTTGTTGTTTGCTAGCGCGTAGGTTGGTGCATTTTAATAGTGTTTTTGTCTTTGTTTGTATTTCGTATTGCACTTTTTTATTTTAAATGACTGAATGTTTTTCTTCTGTACGTGTTCTTAATATTATGTAGTAACAGTATATGTTATTTTGAAAAAGCTTATCCTTGGAGTTTCATTCTTGTTCTTCTTCATAGTATCTACGCATTAAAATAGGCAACTAGATTCACGACTGAGTTAATCTGACAGACTTCTTTCATTGCAATTTAAAAATATCTGTGAAATATATTTAAAAAATATTTATATTGATCCCTATCTTAGTAGTAGTAGTAACCCTATCGTTATTTACAGTAAACTACATTTCTTTACTGAACGACAAGTGGATAAGATATAACAGTAGCTGGTTTGCGATGAAACCCGTCACTTCGGTACAAATCCGACGCCTTGTTACTCTCCAGACAGAATAAATTCTTGTACAGGTTAGTGATGGGACCTTGGTCGATAAAAAGCATCGATTTTCTTATAATAAACTTAACCGTTTCCTTCTAAACTAAAGCAGTTTATTTAAAAGAAATAAATTATTAAATAAACTTTCTGTAGAGCTTACATTACAAACAAAATATCTTCTGTAGATTAGGTTTTGGAAATTTTAAACTAAAAGGTTGCATTTTATCAGTAATTTAGCTATACTTATTGCTAAGTAAACAACTAAATATAATGCCTAAAGGAAGTTGTATCTTAAGTTTTTAATCTTTCATCTTATAATAACTGTAAACACTTTTATTACAAGTTAGTATTAATATTGTTTTTGACATAAAGAGATAGAGTCTTTTAATTGCTTGCTTAGAAATAACAAAAAAAATGAGCTAAAGAAAACTTGTTATCTATAAATAGTCACAAAAAATTGAAGTAATCATTCACGGCTTTTTTTTTTTAAATCGAAAAAAGTAAAGCTTCAACTTCCTTAACCTCGCCTCGATAAATCGAAAACAGAAAATCTGTACAATAAATTGCCGACAATATTTTCACCAACATCGTTCCGATAAATATCGGTGAACTATAACTGAGTTCTTCCGCCTAAGGGCTGATACACATTTGGTTACTGTTGGTAAAGTTAATTTAGTGCTGCAAAAAATTGATGTAATTCAGTCTGCAAGTTTATTTAACAATTTCATTTTAAGCCATCCGGGCGTAAAACTAGAAATACTGATCTGATTAAAGTTACATGTAACGGAGTGTATGAACGTATAGTAACTAGGTAATTATAAAATACACATGGGGGGTCAGAAAAGTTGAAATTATACACAACTTGAGCTGAGAACTCTAAATGTTCTTATTATTATTATACTTTTATAATATAGAGGGCAAACGAACAGACGGGTCACCAGATGGTAAGTGACAACTGTCGTACGCGGACACCTGCAACTCTAGAGTCGTAAGTACGGGGAGGGGAAAGAGGGGAAGGATAGTGAGGGGGAGGGAATAAAGGAGAGAGGGAGTTCGGCCTTCGGAAACCTCACTAATGTCAGGGAAATGCAACATAAGCGTTGCTTCACAACCGGTTTTCTGGAAGGCCATAGTATTGCACCGGTCGAGCCGACCCATTCATGCCTAAGCATGGCTCTATCACGAATAAATGCAAATCTTATGCAAAATCATAATTACTTTTAAGAAATCCTTATTAATTCTGAGGGACCATTACAAATCTGTAAAAAGGGTAGTAAAAACACAAAAATAGTGAGGCCTGGCTAATAACGGCAGCCCTATACCAAACACGAAGTCGTAAAAACGTATTTTATACGGAACGGTCAATGCAGTGGCTCCCCAGTGGCCAGTTATGTGTCGTTGGGAATGTGCTGCCCTCTGCGATCACTCGTTTTACGTGTTTCAGCTAGTCATGTCCCACTGACACGTGTAGAACATAATATTTTTAATTTTATACGTCCTATATAAAAACAACTTTAAGATACTTAAAAGTAATTAATATAACTCTGAATCAACATATTTTACTATTAAAATGTTTGCGATAACTTATAGGCGTCAGCCCTATGTTTTGTAAACGTCGATCTGTCTGCTGGGCACATGCCTAGACAAGAAAAGTAGCTTGCCAGAAGTCCAACATACTTGCTAAGTCTTTGTTTACAACACTTAACCAAACACAACAAATAAAAACACACACATGCATTAATAATCTTCTCATACGTGAATCTTAAATTATATCCATAAAATAAATTTAAGATCTGATTATATATTTATCGCAAATAGCGATAAGGCCGCCAATTGTACTATATTTGTTTTTTTAAGTTTTTTTTTTTTGGTTTTTATACTTTCACATTAGTTTGTAAGCATATTTATAACGATAAAAATTTAATTATTTTGATGTACAATAAAGAGTATATCTATCTATCTATCTATAGTAAATTAAATAAACTAAAAGAAATATTTCTAATAAATTCATTATTAAAAGCAATACTATAATAGTGATTTTGTACAACATTCGAAACATATTATTTGTAGTTTGCTGCAACTAAACTGCATTTTTCAAATATGTCGAACTCAGATATTTTTGCAGCCTGTCTATTCAAGATCTTACCCTTCAATTTTAATTATATCAAAAAATATCCAACCGTTTGGAATCTATTCAAATACAATTAAATGATAATACAAGTTGTTATAATATTATGATCAGTTGTTATCGACTATTTTATTGAAACATAATTTGTATTCATTGTAAACAGCTAGGAATTTTAAACGGTCTAGCACAATTTTACTATTAAACTTATACTTTTAAACTATATTTATATATGAAACATTATTGTTTGTACATGTAAATTTTTTGTCAAAAGTAACCGCATGCCATTTAATAACAAACAAAACATAATTACAGTATAATTTTACTTTTTACAGCTTTTTACTTTTACGTACATACATATCCTTTAAATCCGTGATTACCAAGCGGTGCTCTGTATTATTAAATTGCTTTTACTTTCACTACTTGCTTCAATTTTATTGTGACCATAAATGACAGTCTCCGAAACTGGACAAGTTTAATCGATTTCTGGTATGTTTTTATCTTTGCAGTTTTGGGACCCTCGGTTTCTTTGTGCTCCTTTTGTTACTTTTATTTTTATATATCAAAATAAAAATTCGAATGTAATCGTTTTACGACTGTTTGAAGATAAGTTTTTTTCTTTTATTTTCTTAAAACTTATATTATGTAGGGTCAGGCGAAAATGTGTAGTGTAGTGTGATAGAAATAGTGAAGCAACCAATAGTCAACAGCAGTTGCTATATGAAACCATTTTATTTATGACATTATTACTTTTAGCAATTTTTTCTTGAGTGTTCATTTACGGGCTCTATATATTTCTGTATACGAAAAGTGTGCACGTGGTTTGATAATATTTGAATGAGTGATGTTTGATTCAATATTATCCTAATCTTTCGTAAAATATATTATGTTACTTATCAATTGTTACTCTTGTCGATCCATTTGTGTTAAGTATGTCAAACATTCATGTTGTGTTTAATTATGAATCATAGAAAGCTACACGTCACCTGGATAATTTACGGTTCCAATATTTTTTTGGCATTGGCACGTATTGCAAATTCATTTGTCAAACATACTTTATTGGAAATTCAACTCTGTGTCTTCGGTATAGGATTAAATTTTAAAGCGCAACGGAATCTTTGGAAATTCTCCAGTACTGGCATGTTAAACTGAAGTTTAAACAACACGTTTAGGCATGTTAATAAATTATCGGGCGGCAACTTTATTTGCTCTGGCATTTTAGTGTGGTCATGTTAATCAGAAAAGAAACTTGGCGTTAAGTGGTCGGTAAATAGTGTGAGTGTATGTTGATAACTACCCAGAAATCACACGTATTGATTGGTGTATTTATTGGCGGTGAAGCCGTTTTAAATGATGCTTGTGAAATATCTTTACATTTTGATGTAGTATTTAGACTGAGATGTGCCAAAGACAGTGAGACGTGAGATGCCACTTTCTTTTGTCCCGTTTATTGTATATCCTCACTTCTTTATGAGATTCACGTAATTTTTCATGTAAAGTACGCACATAGTTTATTAACTCGTAGGTTGTAGCGGTTTTCCTTGAATTTTTATTCATTTAAATATAAACAAGCACCTTAAAACCAAAAGAAAAACGTATTTCCTTCTACTAATCATTATTTCAATATATTAATATCTATGTATCTCATAATTACCTTGCCAATAAAATAACTACATATAAAGTGATAGTCTAACTAATTAACATAATTTCATGCTCACTATCAATTATACGGTCACTATAATAAGCCATCAGATAACCTTCCAATATACCTCATATGATAAACACCTGTCTAGCACACCATTTTTATTACCTACCCACATAAGCATGAATATTATTAAGCATATTATTGTAGTGCACTGGATACGCCTCATTTAATTTTATGTTCTGCGACATAATAAACTTTTTAGATGCGACATCATTTTCACACACTTCTTCTAAATAGCCGTAGCTTACAAAATGCAATAGGTAAACTCAAAACTTGTAAGGAATTTTAATATTTACTACGAAATTATGAACAAAGCAACGAAAATGGTAGCCGCAAACACGACAAATTTAAACCTTTCTATAGAATTACAAATGTGATTAGACCGCGGCGGCATTTGTAAATAAAAGTTTATTTTTCTTTACGCGTCAACCGACAGCAACCTTTAGCGTGGACACGTTAAAATCGCGTTTACCCTTGCTTTACACATTTTCCCAGAAGGGTTAACTGTCAATAAGGCGTTCTAAAAATCGAAATTTAAAAAAAGTTGAACAAACCGACTGTACCGCTTTGCTTATATCGGGACGTCACGAAGAAAAAGGAGCAATATGATTTGTCAATTTAGTACCGGGTCGCTAATTTGAACAGGACGACAAAGATGCCGACGGAATATATTTGTACTTTTATCACACGACGTGCCTTTATATTTTCTCTGCATAAATATACCTATTCAATATTAACTATCTGTTGTAACACATTGGTTTTCTACTAGTCATGTGAACTGCAATAAAAAGATAAATAATAGACAGTTTTTAGCAATTCTGATACAAAACTCACTAAACTAGACTAAAAATCTCTAATTTAGTACTGCCAATTGGCGTTTTATATTATGAAAACGCAACATTAAACTTATTTTTATTACTTACTGTCAAAATTGGTTAAGTTACTCAACTTAATCAAGTTTGATGTGCCAGCAAAATAGCATATCTATTCGATCTCTTAAGAGAATTTTAGCCAAAGTGTAGTTTAGTGTAAGGTGCAGCAGAATCGGCACCAGTATCTACTTCTATTTCTATTTTTCATAGTTTAATTTTATACTCTTATCTCATTACATTATTAAATGAAACTGAGTCAATGACGTTCTTTGGTCTAAAACAAACCCAAAACAAGAATAACACTTTTTTTTTATTTTCCTCACGTTATTTTATATTGGTATTTTTTAAATTAAATCAAGATACTAAAATAGGTAATCGTTGAGATATGGGCGGGTTCAAAGTACAAGTATTTTCTATAAAAATTGACAAAAAAATATCTACTGTCATGACTAGGTATGTTTTTCTTAAAGGAGACTAGAGACTATTGTCATTTAGCGTAACCACTTAAAAATATTGCGAAAGAATCTGAGACGTGTGTACAATTAAATTCCTGTTAACAATAAGTATGCATAACAATCAGCGGCATTATCGCTCACGGTGGTAAATATAACCATTTTATAAGTAAAATATTCAAAAAAAAAAAAAAAAAAACAAAACCAGGCTGTTACTGACATTATTAACTTCCTTTCTAATAATGCTGACGTTATCTAGATATGTAATACCCTATGTCACTCTCATTAGACGACTCAAATGAAAATGATATCAAATGATTCACATGTCGACATCCATGAAGCATCTAAAGAAACATACATTTACATATTTGTAGTCAGGTAAAAACAGCAACTGCATCATATATTAGACACTATACCAACTGAGCATGTATGTGGACATGGACATAAGACTGTATAACGAAAACCAATATCGAAATAAAGAGGTCCGTTTAAATCGAAAAACAGTAGCCACGAACCCCGGATACTTGTTTCAAATAACACGATGTGAACTCGACCCGGTATCGGGCCAGGGCCTGCCGCCCGGTAAATTGGATCGGCATTCGTCGAGTCGATCGTGGGGATTATCCGGAGATCGTTACGACGCGCGACGTAGCGTTAACGCCCAGCACCTCTGATTGTCTCTTATTCTATGTGCACAGTGTGCAATCATCCAGTGTACTAGAAATATTTCTATAAATAAAATAATCAAAAACATTTTAAAGTGGATTCAAATTGTTTTCTTATGCTGCAGTATGTATTATAAACAATTACTAAGTTTGGCATGTGTTAAAGTAAGAATTTTAGACCACAATTCGTAATCACAATAAAAAATAAAATACATTATGAAAAAAAAAATAGAAAAAAAAAAAGTAAATACTTTTATCTGTCAATTGCACTTTTAATTAAATTAGTATCTGGATTCTATTTAGTTTTTTGATCTACATAAATATTTTTGCAATTTTAAGTTTTTTTTTGATAAATTACATATTATGTGGTTAGTGATTTATTGATTTAATATTTCATGTAATGACCAAGCCATCATATTTCTTAACTTATTGTCCTATGTCCCCAAGGCTTGATCTCGCTGTTCCGGGTCTTCCGGGTATTCAGTTTGAGTTCAATCTTCATTTCCTCTCTCTCTTGGTCACCCAACTTGATTTGCATATCGGCGCCAGTATGACTCAGCATCAGCAGATATAGGCATAGGTAGCTCTGACTCATGAGTCATGACATTATACATACATCTTTCGCCTTTTACTAAATTATTCAGTAACACTTAATTTATTTAAGAAAAAAAAAACGGTACATTATTACGAGAGTTCAAACTTAAATTGTCGTTGTTCTCAGAATGTTCACTCTGTAACCCACTGTGCAGTACCGCCCACAAGTTCAGCCGGCTATCGCAGATCTCCCCTAGTTTGTAACAACGTCTCGTGTTCAAAGTAACGACACGATCTGCTTTTTATTTTTTTTACCTACCTGGGTTTGCTGAGTGCCTTCTGTGGAACGGGTTTAGTTAATTTCGAGAGATTTTCAGGCAAAAGAAAATCTTTAAGACGTTTTCTTTTAATTATTATTAGTTCAGTCTTATTTAAATCACACGTATTTAAATGCGTTTTAATATAAGTTTTAGTTTTAAAATCCCAAATACGCAGAGCTTGGTAGGACAATCTCCTTAGAACAATCACCTCTAAAAGTATTTTCTAAAATAGCTATAAACAGACCTTTCACACATTATGCTTGACTGGTTCCATAGTTACCTGTATGGATGACGTCAGCGTGTAAAGATTAAAGACACCGTTTACTCTTGGTGTTCAATATCTGCTGGCGATATATGTAATACAAACATATTATAGACAAATTTCAAAATTTTGTGTGTAAATCGGGCCCACGATCTATCACTTTGTCAGGAACACTAACCACTAGACCAAAATGCCAGGCAGAGTAGGTAAAGTTAAAGCTTGTCTTATTTTTTAAGCTATTGCATAGCTTTTATCGCGGGCTTCGAGCGCGGCGACCGAATCAGAAGATTCCGTAACGAAAATAAAACCTAACACCCGCCACTCCGCCTACCATGTAGCTCGGCCGAACGTTCGCTGAACGTGTATGTACTCCTATATGGTACGACTGTACGAAGCTCGCACGGATTGAGACGAGCTGCTCCAAAATCGGACGAATACGCAAGCAGCTGTTTGTGAGAAAGTATATAGGTGTATAGGTATCTATCATATATTTTCCTATTTCAGTTACCATAAACCGATAGTTTCAATACTAAAAATTCCTGAATAACCTACATGTATTGTAAGATAATAAAAATATTTTAAACGATATTAACTTCTCATTTATTTAATAAAAGAAAAAAAAAACTTGAATATCAATGAAAAAACTTGAAGTAATATCGAAGAGAAAGAAATACTGCATAAATATAAAAATAAATAAATAATTATAATTGCATAAGTTGATAAAAAATGCTATGCAATAGCTTTACCACTCGGGGTGCCACACGTTTTCCTTTATTATATTGGTCGACAGACGAACATACGGGTCATCTGATGGTAAGTGACAACCGCCGACCATGGACACCTCTCACTCAGAGTGCTAAGTGCGCTGCCGGCCTTTGAGGGTGATGAGGGAGTGGAAAGATGAAAGGAATAGTTGGGCCTCCGGTTCCCTCACTCACTCGACAATACAAAGCACGCATTTTTGTCTACCAGTTTTTGAGGCCGTGATAACACTCAGGTCAATCCGGACAATTAGTGTTTTAGCATGGCTCTCCCACGGTAAAAGATAAAAATAATAATCAACTGTCATGGTTTCTAAGAGTTCTCTAAAATGTTAACAAAATATCAGTCAACCCTACCTATACTTAATATATTATATAAAATAACTTCTAAGTATTACGCAACATGATAGCTTGTATAGTTATCTTGTAAGTGTCCGTCACTTATATGCAGTTGCGAATTTAAACTTACACCAATATATTTCGAATACTTCTCATGTTCCCTTGGCTTAGAGCAATCTTGAATTGTTGGTGTGTCTAACTAAAACTATTTAAAACGGCATTAAACAACAGTAAACAATATTACAGACTGACTGTATTAGGCCGTCATCTGATCACTTTGCACAAGCCTATCGACATACGTCATGAGAACGAAAACGAAGACCAAGTGTGTCTAGACCCATGATCATAATCTATGTAATTTGACCAAAATGTTAAAGTTACCATTAATTACAATTAACTTTAGTTCTAACTCTGTTTATACATCTAATGAATACAAATATAGTATTTAAATAACTTCTGATTGACACACTAACACTGCCATGTTATTTTCAGCAGTACATTTCAAATAAATAAATAAACTAATATTGCAAATGAACAAAAATCGAGTTACAGCAATCACCTAGAAATGTGCTAATAGATGGACAAACAGGCCATCAAACACTCTAACTGATCAGCGACCGACTTGAAGTGCTAAATAAGTGTATAAATGGTACTTTAGCAGGCTTATTAACAGGCCTGAAGGTACAATGTTTTGTGGATAATTTATTGTAGGTAAAGATATGATTTGGTACAGTAAAATAATGTCTGACTAATTGTGTTATCACAAACAGTTATCCTGACGGATGTTATGTCTGTTTTAATGTTTGTGAAACTCCCCGCGTTACAGAATTAATTCCAAATGCGGCAGTTGCTATAAAAATATATACATACATATGTATAAGCGTGCGTGCGTTATAATCATGTGTAAGTGTACTATTGGAGATGTCTAAAAAAAGACGATGGTGGTAATCACGTGATCTTCTTGTAGGGCTTAGGTGGACAAAGAAATATTTAGACATAAATAGACATCAGCTGTTGATCCCTTAATAAACTTTGTGTTTAATTTTATTAAGGAACAGTTTTAGTCGCCTATATACTTCGGGATGATCGACTACAGGCGCACTCTCTCGTTATCAATCTGTTTGTTTCTGTCTTTTCCATGTATCTGAATAAAATACCTGATACTCAGTCACCTATACACTTCTTTTATTTAACATACATTTCCCCAATTGTTCAACAGATTTTTTGAAAGTTTGATTATTATTCATACGACTGATGTACAGTCAGGTCGGACAATCTCTTAAAGTTTTTTCTAAAATAGCTATAAAGACACCTTATGGCACACAATATTTACTTGCGTCACTCAATTAGTAACATCGCCACTTCTCAATTACAACAATTCGGCTTCATTACTTTGTCACAGTTAACTCATTTATCGCATCACTGCTGTAGACCACACAAGTGAAATTGTATTTCCAAAGCTCGATAGAAGAAGCAAACAACACCAGTATGTTAATGCAACCAAATTGATATAAGTATTGGTGGTATGGCAAGTCAAATATATTGAGCACGAGCGCAACTAGCCGGTTAATAGCGATAATTGATTTGGCCAATTTTCGTAACACTTTATTTGAAGAAACAAGAATGCTGTGTTTGTTGACTCACTTACTGATCTATTCAAGTGTTCTAATCATGAATGCAATCTAAGTGGGCTTTCATTTCCTTGCTGCTGCTGATAGAAAGTTATAGGCTGTTTCTCGTTTGAGCTGTGAGTATTTCATGTTGCTGAATCACTTTATATTTTTTGATATCTTAATAATTTTATCTTTGATTTATAACATTGTGTGATGGTAGTATATGTATTTCAGTAAGTACTTTTAAAGATACATTTAGTTCTAAGTCAACGCAGTCAAGAAAATTTAAGTTTATCTTTGTATTTACAATTTAGATATCAAAAAGTTGCCATAATATATGCAACAGACAGACTAGATCTTAGTTTCTCATCTTATATATCATAACGAGAAAAATATAATTTAAAACAGTTTTTATGATTTTATCGATAAATTTAAGATTCAGAGAAATATCGATAAGATCAAAATTTATTAATATACTCGATATCATCAAATTTATAGCTAAAAATACACACTTTAAGAAAGAAAACGTATACTTGTTTTTATCTGATTACACCAATTAGCTAATAGGCTAAGCGTGAGAAAAATAAATCGTAATAAAATTAAGAATTTTAAAAACTAATGGATCGATAATGAGTTGCAGATTAAAACATTAGCAATAACTTGCTTGTTTATAACGATCGGTAATTTAAATTGCATTATAATTATACAAAGTGGTTTTAAGTCGGCGAGAGTACGACAGACCCCTTCAGCTACTACCATGGGCGAATCATCAAAACCATCAACAAAAAAAAAAGAATATACGGGCACTCTTAAGGAACTGCCGATAGAAGTGAAAACTAAGTAACTTGTGAATTGTATCATCGAGTTCTTAGATTATATACAGTATACATATAGCTCATGGGAAGCGTGCGGTGAAGATGACGCGAGTTCCATGATTTTTGTTCACCCAAATTGTGCTCAAAGCGCCTAAAGAAGTTTTCACTTCATAAAAATAATATACAAATTTCAGCTAAGGGTAATTAACCACATACAACTAAAAAACTTGTGTATCCTTTTTAATATATGCTAGCACTTTTTTTATGTAAAAACAGAATTTCAAGGAATATTTTAAATTTTTGCTAATCTAAAACGTCCTTTTTTGAAGCATGAAACTACCTAGAAATGTAACCAGGTTAAATACTGAATGTAAATACTTTCATCAATCATTCCACACCTTATCAATTATCGAACCTGTCTACAACTAAGAGAAATTCGTTCACCGTTTACAAAACCCAACCGAAATCAAGCGATCGATCAATTAAAGTAAAACAACTTATCATTCAAACCGAAAAAGAACCACGAATCCATTATACAAGGGCATTAACAAACAAATGTTCACACTTAACCTTTCTTTCTGACTTGCGATATACATCTCTCGGCGAAGCCTCATTATTACTGACCAACAAACCTCTAAAAACATTTTTTATACTTCTTATTTCTTCAAAGTAAGGATCAAATTCGTTTAATTTACCTGGTTTTGTAAACTGGCTGAAGCTCTTAACACAAGGGGGGTATCTCAGGTGTCGTGGAAAACTTAATTTATGTTAAACTCGTCCGCGCCGCGATTATTTAACTGGCGGCGATGGAGCGATAAGAAAGATTAATTGGGCTGGGCGTCGGATAAAAAATGCGAGGACAAGCGACCCGTGTGGTTTTGTCTGCCAAAACGATACCACAAAAGCGGTTTTCAAAGGTTTATTTATGGTATGGTATTGAAAGAGGCAAGGATTCTAATTTAAACTAAAGAGGTGAGCAGCTTGTTACAAATGGACTTTAACATATGACTGATATTAGTGAAGACAATTATTACAAATCTCCAATCGATCAATTGTGACAGACAACTGGTTGTGAAGCCACGATTGCGTAGCATTTCCCCGAAATTAGTGAAGTTTCCAGAGGCTCAACTCCCCCTCTCCTCTTTCCCTTCCCTCTCTCTTCTTCCCCCTCCCCGAATACCCCCATCTCTGATAACCCTCAGAGGCGGGCAGTGCACTTGCGACTCTTGTGTAGCGGTTGTCACTTTCCATTAGTTGACCCGGCTTTTTGTCTGTCCCCCTAAAAAGTAAATTTAGTAATTATACATGTGTAGGAGAACTCTACCCGTGGCCACCTTTAGGAAAGGAATGTAAAAACGTTGAACGAACAACCATGTCAATATCACCGTGATTGAGAATTGACTTCTTCATGTATATTTAATATTTTTATCTTATACATAAAAATCCCAGCAACATTGATATAGGTATTTTATTTTTATTAAGGTTGCGAATAATGTGTGTGAGATTAAGATTGTTGAGCAAATAATTTATGTTTTCAATGCAACAACAATCCTTAATCTAGAGTAATATGTTGTTCATTGAACCCAACTCAAATTATTATATATTAATATTGATAGACAAGTTATGCACGTTGTTTATTACAATTTATCATTACGTATTTTTTTTAGATACAGTAATGTTGTGTGTTATTTTATAAGTGTATCTATAATATGTTTTACTTCCATGGGAATATTTATAATACTATTAAAATTTAACAACTATGGTGCTACGTTATTTCTGTATAACAATATTATACATGACAGCATGGAGAGTCAAATAGCCTCAAATAGCGATTACTTGGAAGTGATTTAAAAGACGATTATATAGTGCAATGTACTGGTGCATTCGGTCCTTGGCAGGCTAAAGTTTGTATAATAGCAGCTTTAGTTAGATGTGCTGGAATATGGAACACGCTTTCAATAGTATTTTTGACTCCAACAACTGCATTTTCTTGTGTACAGTTTGATAATATTAAGACATTTAATTTAAAAAATTCTACTTATTATAAAAATTGTACCAAATATGAATTTCACGAAGATTTTATGTTTCAAAAGAATCTAATTTCAGAATTTAATTTAGTTTGTGATAGTGCGTGGAAAGCTAGTTTTACGCAAACTATGATAATGTTTGGATCTATGGTTGGAGTAGCTATATTTGGGTGGATTTCAGATAGGTAATTATTCACAGCCCTACACTTAACTTACACACTTAAGCAACTTTTTTACTACTTAAAATGTATTATTTTGTAGATTTGGTCGTTGCATTAGTTTGATTATAGCGACCTCAGTAAACTTTACGCTTATGTTAGCGGCACCTCTATCCTCAAGTTATTGGATGTTTAATGGAATAAGGTTTTTCATTGGCATGGCTTCTGGTAGCGTTTTGATTATCAGCCTAGTAATAATTATAGAAATAGTTGGACCTCAATACAGAGTAGCATCTGGAAATTTATTTATAATATCAGATGGTTTCGCCCAGGCGTTGTTATCTGTATTTGCTTTTTATGCAGTAGACTGGAAAATGTATCTTATAGAATACAGTATTTTATCAATATTCATTTACTTATTAATCATAAATTTAACAAAACACCATATGGACTCTTTCTTGTGTTACTTAACATAATTAAATCTTTGGAACAAGGAAAATAAAAACGTATTTTAAAACTGACGACAGTTTTATAAGTAAAGTATTAGAAAGTAGAAGTTAACAAATTACAAATATTTTACTTTAAAAAAGTAGACAACCGACTTCAACGTGTCTATCATAAAATTTAAGACTTATACGGTTTTCTCATGTATGCCATTGTCAGAACTAGGCTAAACTGAATTGGTACCACTCGGAAAGCACCAGCTTTCAAATAAAAAAATAATCGTCAAAATCAGTTCACCATGTCGAAATTTCTGAGGCAACAAACAAAAAAATAAAAAGAAACAGTCGAATTGAGAACCTCCTCCTTTTTTGAAGACGGATAAAAAGTAAACAGCTGAAAGAGTCTTAAGGCCTGGTTTTTGTCAACATGATAACAAAAAAGAGTTATTCAAATTTTTTTTCCTTTTCTTTTAATAAAAGAATAATAGCAACGTTGGTCACAAATTACTACATTACTGTACTGTACTGGGCGGGGATTAACCCGCAACGTTCCTCACTTGCCTATCCTCTCTTCAACTTTAATTATATTTTAAGTTCCGCGGGGAAACTTCAAAGTATTAGTAAAAACAAATAAATAAACAGGAACACAATTTATATAAAATATATATATATATATATTCCAAACACTAAATGATAAAAGTTAAAATATATTGTCAGAAAGTAACAATCCTGTGAAGTTAAAAAGACGCGGAAAAAGATGAGGACAGTATATTTACATAAAACGCACGTAAATTATTACAACCCGTGTAAATAAATAATCTGCAACGCCATAAAAGAGTAACAGAAAACCTATAAAAATGGTTGTATTTATTAACATCTGTGTCATTTAACATACTTTATGTTACAACGAAATAGGTTTTTGTTGCGAAATTGCGGATGCACATTTGACATACACTGTAATGTTGCCAGCACAGACATTCAACTGTTTTTAGATGGTAGTTAAACAAAAGGAGTGTTTTTTTTTATGCGATAGGGGGCAAACGAGCAGACGGGTCACCTGATGGTAAATGACTACCGCCGCCCATGGACACAAGCAACTCTAGAGTTACAAGTGCGCTGCCAGCCTTTTAGGTAGGAGTACGCTCTTTTCTTGAAGGTTTGAAGGTCGTATCGGTTCGGAAATATGGCAGGCGACAATTTGTTCCATAAGCTGGTTGTGCGAGGCAAAAAGCTTCTGGAGAAGCGCACAGTGGTGGAGTGCCAATCGTCCAGGTCTTGTGTTTCTGCAATAAGTAAGATTATTTAAGAAAAATAAATTTAACTGCCTACGCCATGCTGTTTTATATCATTCTCACTTCTAAGTGGATTCAATGATGATTGAAATTAGCTTTGCCATGCGTCCGGATAAAACCGAACATAGTCAGGCTTTTTGGTTGGATATGCAGCCAAAGTAGACGGTGTCCGGATTGTCCGGCTTTTGTTAGGCTTTTCAAATTAATAAGTGGTAGAGCCATGCTTAGGCACGAATGGGCTCACCACTCAGGTACAGTCAATACCAGTCACAGAAAACCGGTCGTGTAGCGACGGTCGCGCTGCATTTCCATGAAATTAGTGAGGTCTCCGAAGGCCCAACTCTCCCTCTCTTTTTCCTATTCTGTCATCCCTCCTCCCCTTTCTCTTTCCCACCCCCTCTCTTCTTTTTCCTGCCCGCATCCCCCTTCCCTCACCACCCTCAAAGGCGGGCAGCACACTTACGACTCTTGAGTTGCACGATTCCTTGGATGTTGGTTGTCACTGACTATCAGATGACCTATCTGTTCGTCTGGTCCCTATAATATAGAACTAAAAAAACAAAGACGAAGAAGAAATGTCGTGTTTATACTGAGACTAAAATTATAAGGGTGTCCGGCCTTTTTATGCGAATGTCCGACTAAACTAGCTGTTCCGTCAGGCCAAAATGTTGAAATCTATCCTATACGTCACGTTCTATATAGGAAGAAACATTATACTCGTACATAAGTATGTTAAAAAAAATAAAAAAAACATTGAAAAAATATAACCATTCTTCTTGCGTATTGGGGAATAAAAGGGGGACATTACAGTATCCTTCTATCAAAAAGTCAATATTATTGGTCAGTGTAGAAAAATGAAAATTATAGCATAATAGATATCAGCGACTTAGACGAAATAGCACTTACGACACAAACACACCTAAAAACATAAAATTTCATTAGCCTTAATATTACCTTATCTCTAACTTATCTCTCCAAACCCATATCAGCCAAATCATCAAATTTCATATACCTAATATTAAAATATCAAAAACACGATACATAGAGCGTTAAACGTGTCAATAAATTACGTTCCATTAATATTCAAGAGGCGATATAAAAAGTTGACCGCCGATAAATTAATATTGTTATAAAATCGACGGCGTCGTAAAAATATGTTTGGTTTTAATTAGCAATCGATTTCGCCAAAGTAATTTATGTAAACATTATACGAACGAAATTGGGACGTAGACGATGGATACAGAAAAGCGGGTTACTGTTTTTTTTTGTGGCTGTAAATTTGTTCGGTTGATTTAGTGACTAATGTGGCAACCGGTGTCCAATTGTAACTATTAAAAAACAATAATTTGTGTTAAAATTATACGCGGAAACTGTGGATATTTATTAGATATTAATTTTCAGTGTTTAGTTTGTGGCAATTATATTATGCGTATTTGAATACGTTATAATATTTTACTGATTAATTATTATCGTGCATATCATTAACACAAAACCTCAAGTGTTCTGACACGCTTTTATTTGCTCCACTTGTACGAATAATTAGCTAACTTTAAAAACAAGTTTTGAATTGCAATTTTAACTCATACAACACTTCTCATAATTGTATTGAAATTAAAGTTTTTAAAAATAAATAATATATATATATATATTGTTTCGATAACAATACTATAATCTGTTAAGATCAAATGATGGAGACAGAAGGTGGTTAGTAGAACTCTTCAACGGCTACTTGTACTACTAGACTCAATTACTACTCTACTAATTTTTTTTTTTTAGTACACTTGGTAATAAAGCTTCTTTCTTCTTTTTGTTTTTGAAACTATTGGAATTATTAGTTATTTTATAAAAAGAAGTAGTTAGTGTATAAAAAATATCGAATGAATAATACCTATTAGTCGCAATCACTTACCCCCTTTTTCTTTATAAATAAGAAATGGAGTCCGTGGGCGGGAACACGCTATTTGGACGTTTACCATACATATATTTTGAATAATAATAATGTCACCGAAGTACTGTATTAACTGGCTGATAGCGGGCTATAAATGATCCAATCATTATACTGGTAGTTCTTTGATCAACGTTTTTATTAATATCCATACATGTTTTGAACATTTAATGTTTTAAGCATTTTGTATATTATATTAACCATCATGTAGTGTAGTATTATTTTATATGTATATATGTGAAAGTATTATATCCAAGTCTATAAAAGCTGCGACAGCTTGAATTAAAAGTATTTTTATAATTTAATATTCCTATACATTTCTATCGCACAACTTAACATATAAACATGAATATATTTTTTTATTAAAAAAAAAAACACAACTCCCGCCCTATATACGGGATAATACGGTACGGGATACTTGATAAATACACACACACACACACACTTGATAAATACACAAACTCGAGATTACTATTTGTTGATCACACCAATTTTGTCCAGTGTGGGAATTGAACCCACGACCTCTTGTTAAGCAGCCAATGCCATACGAATCAATCTGTTTTATTATTGTTTTAATTATTTCATGATTGCTTCTAATCTTAAAGTTATTTAAGGACGAACTACTTTAAGATAATGATATTTTGGCTCGCATAATAAGCAAACTATATTGGCAATAGGCTGGCCACATCTGCCGAAGGAGCGATGGCAGGTGAAGCAAATGGGTCCTAAAGCTGTGACTGCGACTAGTAACTGGTAAAACGAAGATAGGACGCCCCATGATGACGACCTGAGGAAGATAGCAGGGATGGTCTGGATGCGACAGGTGGTGTTTTTTTTTTAACAGACGACAGACGAACAGACGGGTCACGGGATGGTGACAACCGTCGTCCATGGAAACCCGCACCTCAAGAGTCGCAAGTGCGCTGCCCGCCTTTGAGGGTGATGAGGGATGGGGGATGCAGGAAACGGAAAGTAGAGAGGGGGGATGAGGAGATGGGAAAGAGGAGGAAGGAGATGAGGGGAGAGGAAAGGGTAGAGGAAAGGGGAGAGGGGGAGTTGGGCCTCCTGCCTGACTGAATGCTGATGTAATTGATAAAAATGTTACATATGTCTCATTTAGATAGTCAAGAGTAGTACCTATGTTGGTCAGGGGAATGTGTGTTTTTAAGTCTATAAATTTTATAAAATTAGACTTAAAATATTACAAATTAAATGATAAAGCATACAATTTTTATATAACTGGCAATTCGCAATAACAAGTACTTTTATATCTGTTTACTTTTTACACCTCTTTACTCTTTCTGAGTATTTGTTACACCTGCCTTATTCTAGCTACAAAATAAATCGTTGATCGAAGTCAAAATATTTACTTCATAAAGTAAAATAAACTACAGGTAACCGATTACCCATTATCGACATAAAAACGTCAAACGCAGCTGAAGTACACTAAGTACACTCAACACCGTGTAAACAAGCAGAAACACACGATTAATTGCAACTCTGTGTATAGCACACTCAATCAACAAGTGATTTGTGTGTAATGTAGTATCAATAAATTGATCTTGTTTGTAAATAACGGCTGCAAAGTACCTGTTAGTTATACACATGCTTCACATAATATTCTCTCTATAATTTCAAGATTATATATACATATAAATACATAAACGTGACATGTATTTATACACATTTTTAACGTATGGAAGTCCCCAAGGGTCTTCACCGTAATAGAGCGAACCACGGCGAAGTAGTATGTCAGACTCTAACCGACTAAAACCACACGGTGTCCCGCAATGAGATGGTATATTACAGAGGACCCTAGTAAGGATGCTCCTGAGAACCCCTGTAGACCTTGTTCACCTGATCAGCAGGAGGTATAACAATCTACCTACATTATATATGTGTAAGAAAAATATGAGAAATTAAACAAAAGTTTTTACAACATTGTCACCTTCAGTATATTTATAGCTAATAATATCCTATCAAATAACCTTCCACAGGCTGTATATTTATATCAAACAGTAATGATACAATGTTATAGCGTTGCTTTTCAACCGGTTTTCTTTGTGCCGTGGTATCGCACCGGTCGGGCTGGCCCATTCGTGCCTAAGAATGGCTCTACCACTATTTAAAGTCGGAAAAGAAATGTTTTTACCCATATCTGTACAAACTATTTTATATTCGTATAAGCCCCCTTGTTCAAATGCATTATGTAAAGTAATTAGTGCACCATGACTTTTATTCATAGTTTGATTGCACTTTAATCTCCATCAATGACACTCAAACTAACATCAGAATGATCATTTAATATACATTCAGGGTTAGATGTTCTCGTAGGTCAATTATCATTAGAGCAATAGTAATAATCTTTCATTACTATGTCCCTGTCTCATGACGATAATATATCTACATTGCCTTTAATTACACAATTTTATTTAACTGTCGTAGTTTTTACGTCATAAGGTCTTAATTTGAATCATTCAAATTTAATCCTAATTGTCTTTGTAGGAAGAGGAATTTTGGTATAACAACATTGTGATTTGGGCCTGGTTGATAGCGACAGTTTGATTTATATCACTTTTTGACATGCAACTCATTGTCAACAATGACACTCATTAGCTCAAATTTGACTTGCCCCAGGCCATATTATAGGTTGTTTATATCTTTATTTATTTCCCCATTGGGTTTTTGTTGATATACAAAGTAGATATTGCTCGATAGTTTTTAACGTTTACAAAAAAATGTTTACAGTTTCTCTAGCCATAGGTAAGAAAAACATATAAGTGACCTCTCACCATGGGCTTGATAAGCAAGCTGAGATCCGCTCGACCTATGGAGAGAGCTATATTCGTTTTATTTTGTGGGTTTGATAACTTATTACTTACTTGCTAACTGAGCTTATTGGTCGAGATGTATTGCTACATGGCCTCCATACGTACGATTAGCATATGTGAAAGTTGATTCTTTGTGATAAGTGGACGGTCAGTCGCTAGAATACAGACTTTGTAAAATACAACATTTAAATGCAATGCATTAAAATATGTATTGATAACATTCAATAATCAAAAGAAAGTATTAGATCCTTATCTAGCAGAAAGTCATTTATCACAAAATTTCTCCAATTTTATTATGGCAGGACACAAAAGCAATAAGTCATACCTCGGCTCACTGTGCAACGCGATACGGTAGAAAAATTGCCTCTGCTCGCGTAGTCAGGCGATTTATTGATATGTAAATCATTTTAATTGGTGCCTATGGACATTTTTTAGTGTAATTGGCAGTTTGCTCGTTATTCATCTGCTTGATGAGATATGTTCGCCAAGTTACAGACGAGCGACTAATTTTACACTCCTGTTTTAGCCAGTTACGTTAAACACTTCAAGAATTCACTCTTAGGCTCAAGGCAGGCAAACTCCTCAGTCATGATTATATATCAGATGTAAGAAAAAGATTGAAAGAGTATATATCAAGTATGTCTATGACGGTGTGTTTTTTTTTAAGTCGTAAGTATTAAACGCTGTAAAACCAAAGTTCCAACAGGGTCTTGTAGATAATATGATAAAATCAGAATGTACATTCTGAGAGCTTTTTTTATTTCAATTATACGAATTACTGACTGAAACATTTTTCGCTTTAAATTATCTAAGCAATCTGATGAAGGTACATCTTTATGTATATCAGTCGCGAGTCTATCAGACTCTGATCAATATTTCGAAATTTTAAAAGTAGAATTTATGTGAGTAACGGTATTTACAATAACGCGATGCGACCGTATCATTTATTGTTGCGTGTCGATCCTTCCTTGCATATGAAATTTATCACGAGTTTTAGCGTTAACGTAATTGAAATTTTTCAAATGTGTGACGAATGATATGCTAGGTTTCACACTGACTGCTGAACCAAAGGTCGTAGCTTCGATTTCCACACAGAACATGTCTCGAGTCTGGATGTTTGTAGGCCTCAACAGGCTTAAGAATACAAGTAATTAAATTAAACATAGTATTGTAGTAATGTTTGATCTAACTATTTTTCATTAGGTGTTTTTAGAAAGTACTGTACACATTATCATTGTCTATAACTGCTGTCACGCACGCACTGAATTCATCTTCATTTAGTGAATTTATATCCTAATTGCGGTGATACTTTCTCATAATTTACTCAGACAGCAAAATTTCAAAACTCAGACAGATTTTTGAAGTCGAAAATTTAATTTTAAAGAAGACAAAATTTTAAATTATTTAATCCCAGAACAGTTTTAAAATTCCCAAAAACGAGTAATTCCACTAATTTAAGGAAGTCATATTTCACCATAAAATAGTAGGGGTGAACCGGTACGGCATCAGATCAACAATTAATTATTAACTGGATGCAGACGCATCTTTACGAGTATATTGCGTGCGGCCCGGCCATAAACCACACAACACCGTCAGTTTATGGGGAAGGCAGCGAACGGCTAATTGTCGCTATTATGGCTATTTCTGAATTATTAACACAATTATTAATGAAGGTGTGCGACTGTTAATGAATGGCGTTTGTTTTAACTGGACACAAAATTGCTACGAGTGAACGGGTTACAATGTGTGGGTTAAAACAACATTTCTCTTTTTGTAGTGCAGTGCTTTCTAATTGGTAGCAGAAAGGTTTAATTGGCAACAATTGTTCAATTATTTGCCGTGTGGTTCCCCGTGAAGTCGTAAAAGGCAACTAAGGGATCGGACTGTTATCTATCAGCCAGTATGTATACAGTCATAGAGTACCCGGTTGACGGTAGTAGGCTGTCCCGATATTACGTAAGTGAGGCCAAATTAACTACTCCTTATACGGATGTGTGTAAGTAATTGTTCGTATAAAAAAACTGTAATAAAATGTTTGTAGTCCTTCATCCTTATTAATGAATTATAGAGAAAAACTGAATACTATTAAAAAAGTTATAAATGCTTAGGTATTTTCATGTTCTATTAATAATAATAGCTGTCGATGTCGCTGTTCCTCATGACCATGATCTCGTGAAACTTAAAAAGAATAAACAAGTAAAATATTCTGATATGTCTCACGAGATGTTCGACATGTGGAATATAGAATCGGCAATCAAGACAACAATTACATGATTAATTGGGGATCAGGATATGGGCTATATTTCTTAATACATACCTATAGATGAATTACACTCAGACACAATAAATGATCGTGCTCATGTCACAAATATTTATCCCGGGTGGAAATCGAACCTCTTGGTGCCTCCGCGTACCACTTTGGGGATACTGGCTTAACTGTATGTATGTATGATCATTATCTACTATTATACTCTTCTTTGAGATTTAATTATTTATTTCTACATGAAATTAACCTATCTACAAATATATTTTTATTTATTTATTTATTTAATTCTTTATTGTACACCTTTTATACATATATATATACAGAAAACATGTCACAAACGGTTCGGTATATCAATAGGCGGTCTTATCACACACGGCGATCTCTGACAGGCAACCTTGATATCGATATTGTTATAAAATAAGTTACTTATAATAAATGCATATATACCTAATACATACATACACACACACATATATATATAAAAATAAATATATACATATATATATATATATATATATATATATGTACATATGCATATATAAACACAATAATATAGATCAGTAATTACAATATTAATATTTAACTAACGTATAATTGTATTTCTTAGGAGTAAGAGACTATTCAAAATCAAAATTAATAGAATACCATGCTCAACACATTTCATAATTTCACAAACAAACGTTAATTTAAATTGTGAGTTTTAGAATTTTTGTGAAAAATTACGAACATTATCAGTGTACCTTTTAGAACCATACCTACATATGGCTGATGACACATCATATACCCATTATTATTATAGATTATGTACACAGCAAATACATATTTATATAACATTTGAAGGCTTCAATTCAAAAGCTTGTGATTATTTGTTTCATATGTTTATTTACATGTCAATATTGTTAAATACGAATAAATAACATTTATAACTGAAATGATAACAGTCGCTTCCCCAAGCTTCTGTAAGGCCGTGGTAATACTCCGGTCGAGCCGGCCCATACGTGCCAAAGCTTGGCTCTCCCATGTTTAACACGTTTAGCCGTGTAAAGTAACAGACAGAAAGACATGCAGACAGATTAATTTTCACATTTATAAAATCGTCACTAATCAGCAGTTTAAATTAAAATAAATTAATATCATAATAATTTAATTATAGCATTACCAGTAGTTGTTTTGCAGTAGTATTCCTTTTGGAAGAAGGGGCTGTTATATATATATACTCCTTTTGAATGGTACTTGTATCTTGCAACACAACGAAACAATTAGTAGTAATAAATATTAATATATATACACATTTTCATTTAGTTCAGACAGAAACAAAAGACAAAAGCCTTAAAATATAAAATTGATGTTAGTCTTAAAAACAAAACATACGTTTACTTTTAAACATAACACATAAGCCGTCATAGAACAATTTCGTGATATTTAAATCCAGACAGGCGAAGACTAAGAACAAAACAACAGTGAGCATAATGCCTACAGACATGTTGACACAGCTCATCTCGTATTCGTCACGCTAATCCTGTGAGTCCGGTGAGGAGCGTTACATCTGCGATGTTACGCGGACTTTGTTGTGACACATTAATAAAGCATCTGGACAAAGACCATGTAAAGGTAGTTTATTTATAATTTTACATCCATGTATGCAGTTAATACCTATTTTTGTATACCATTGTATAACACAATTGTTCGAAATTTAGCCCTCTAACAAGTATGTTGTTTACAAGAGGGTACCACGATGCCTGCGGACGATGACAGTTTTATATGTATGAATTACATATTGGTAACAGAAAAACTATATTATTGTTCAGCTGTATCTGCATAGACGGCGCAAGGATATATATTATCTATATATGTAATCACAACTATTACTATACCCTCAAAATATTAATATTCAATCGAGCAAAAAGTATCGTTCCGTTTACTCGTTTATATGTAGATGTATGCACATTGGTTAATTATAGAACAAGACATTAGTTAAAGCTTTAATTATCAAAATATCTGATTAAGATATAGATAAATATTGATATTTGTTTATTATTTACATAATTTAGATATTAATTTGATATTTTATCGTGGGAATGAGGTATCAAGAATGTTTGAAACGGACGAATGACCTCTTTTGTACATTACATTAAAATATGATGAGAATTTTTCACGTTTTAAATTAATGTGTATAAAATGCTCAATCTTATTATAATAATTACAAACTTGGGCAATAATTTAAAAATATATATATAGAATTGTCCTAAAAATTACAACCGTCAGATAAACAATACCTCGTTAAAGACAAATAGTTGGATGGATAGAACAAAAATATTATAAAAAGTAAGAAAGTTGAAATGGAGATGAGTTGAAAAATAATGACAAGAAAGTTGCAACCTCAGGAATTTATAAGAATAATGATAGACTAGCAACAATATGAACAGCTGATAATAGAAAACTTTCAGATACTACTTGTTGTGCACGCCACTTCGATCTATTTTCGGCTTCTCGCATCCAGCTCCTGCAAGCCGTCTTGTGCAAATTGTCACTCCACCAGGTCTTGATCAAAATTCAAAATTTAGAAATAAAAGACACTGAGAAGAGCTAGAAAGAGCCATGCACAAAACATAAGATTGGACTCATTTGTGGCTTTACTTTTCTCAAAATTAAACATGTCTGTACATTGCAAGGAAGCTTGCAAAATAAGGTTTTGGAGTTACCAGTTACAATACTATGTAAGGGGATGTTCGGCTTTTTAATATTGTTTTCAAATACCACCATATATATTTTATTTGACAAAAATGGAAAAAACGGACACAAAGATCTCCAAACTTGTTAAAAATTTAGGTAGATCACAAAAAAAATTGTGGGAATATAACCCACGACCTCTGGCTCATACGTCAAGATGACTAACTGCTAGACAAACAAGACGGTCAGGTTTGCATTAACTCTATATGGCAATACGTTCATCGGCTGTTGTTAATCTTGGTGTCTAGAATCCGAGGGTAAGAGGTGAGTTGGGGTCGTCCACTACTGTGTACAGCTAAAAGGAGTAAAAAGTCAGAAAACAAAACATATCTCTGACAGTGACTTATTTTAAGCACGTGTACTATTTCAAACATTATTTAAACGCTCGTCACCATTTATCTTGTAACATATTAATTCACAACCAACATTTAACATGATATATAACGACAAGCGCATCGTGATTCACATCTACAATTTACATACAATGTTGATCTATGTCAGTTAATGCCACAGGAAGTCAGATTACATCTCTAAACAAATGTGCTCGGACTTTAAGTATTATATAGATGTTAGAAGTGGAGCGGAGTATTACGTCATTTGTGTTAAAGGTGTTTTATCTATACATATATTTATAGCTATGTCAGCCATATATTAACAAGAGAATTATTAAATTTAACAAGTGCAAAACGGTTAATTTAACTTACACTCTTCCATTACAAAATATGTTGATCTGTGACGGTACGAAAAGTCAATATTAAGACAGTTAAAAATTAAGGTTTGCTGGAAAATAAAAAAACTCATTAAAGGCCGTGGGAGAGCCATGCTTAGGCACGAATCAGCTCGAACGGAGTATTACCACGGCCTCACAAAACACCGACAGACAAACACGCTTGCATTGTATTTCCGATCAAATTATTTCAAATCTATAAGAGTGTATTGTGATTCATATGGTGATAAGTCCTGTTCTACTTAAGGTGGATTTTTGAACAACTAACTGTTGTAAATAAGTATTTTAGATTTTTCTATAAATAAATTCAGCCTATAACAAATCATACCACAAGTAGTAGAATATTTGTTAGTAATAGTTGTTAAGTTTTGAGAAAAGTATAAGCTAGACAATTACCTGTCATAAACTGCATTTTTAGGCGGTATTGTTTACAGCTTAATTTTCTACATAAGAAGTTGAATATTTTCTACAAATCAATTATTCTAAATATTTAAAAATCGGTTAACAAATGGCGAAGACGGACAAAAAACAACAGTTGATTTGAGAACCTTATTCCTTCTGAAATCCGCTAAAAAGTATTCCGCTAAATTTTAATCAATTCTTAATATACAAGAAAGCAGTTTTAATTAATATTCCCGTATCAATAACGCCTGACGTAAGAAACAAGTGAGTAATTATTACCCTACAAGTACCTGCAACAAAGTACGGTTGCAAGACATGTCCAAATCAATATCTTGACAACCCATAAACCGCTTAACGTTGTCACTTACCATTGCACAATAAATCCCTTCATACAATATAACGCGTATATTATGGTGCTAATTAACGTTTACGATCTTATTCAGAATCGATATATCTCTGCTTTGTATCAAAGTGTACTCAACAACTGTTGCTTTATAGGCATGGGAGACGGGCGACAGCGGGTGCTTTGGTAATCTGTACACGCGGCAGCGGGTCTGCCTTGTCCAAGGAAAAGAACTGCAGCCGAGAATAAACCCCAACGGGTAACCACACAGGAAGTGCAAACCGAAAACTTTTCATTTACATAATATTTATGTATGATATTTTCAAAAAAGAACTGATATTTAACAAATCCCCTATACTTAGATATGTATATACTCGTACTTCGAAGTGCAAAAGACAAATTTATCATTGATAGAATATCTCAGGATTATATTTAAGCGCTTTTCTTCCTCTTTCCCCTCCCCGCATACCTCATCATCCATCATGTCCATCGACGGCGGTTGTCACTTACAAAATAAGAAAAATGATGATGTTGTGTTATACCAAATAATCGTTTGTGACGAACCTATTCAATTTTTTGTTTACAAGTATAGCAAAATAAATAAAAAATAAAAGCCAAATAAAAATGATTAATTTTGTAATTGATTATTGTATTAGTTTTGTAGGTTTAAATTCATTAGTCAACAATAAACTCTAGGATTTTCCAAATATATTGATGTGGTAGGGGAATTACTCAAAGGGGCATTACATATATTGGCGCCAGCTGTGAAGGTGGTGGTGGTGCGACGGTATGCATGTGTGTGAGACTAGTTATTTCATCCTCACTTTTATAACTTGGACCACAAACCTTTCAACGTCAAAATAACAACTGTAAATATTCACAATTAATTCGCAATTAACCTCTCGCTACAGTATCACACAAAATGCCACGAATGAAGCTACTTAATGAACATTATCCTGTTGCCGGAACAACATTATTTACTATTCGTATTAATGTCCGACATTTTTGGTTTTACTGTAAATTCATACATGTATGTAGCTGTGATGAGTATAATATTATTATTTGTTTTTTTTTGTTCATTGTTGATATGAATTTACTGTTTGAGTAAAAAATAACAAAAAGTGAGTTTTTGGCTGTGATACTATATAACAGAAAGAGAGACAATTACTTTGGGGATTTTTTTCTGGGTAACCTCCTGAACTACTGAACGTTACGTGGCTAATACCTTTAATAAGGACAAATGTGCCTTTTTATTTCGTTTCTTATATATGTTTTTGTGACAAAACATTGTGTGTTATCTAGGACTATTGTTCTGAGTCTGGGTGTTCTTTGTGCACGTTGTTTAATTATTTGTCGAATCCCCGCGACAAAATAATTATTCTTAATGCGTGAGTAGTCTTTATAAAAATTGGGAATAACTATTGACGGCTTTACCAATCACTTAACATACATAAGCCGTAACAATTAAATCAATATTAAATTAACTGCGCCACCAAACCGTTTAAATTGTGAATCAATTACCTGTCTGCTGCATACATACATATTTATATTATAAAAACGAACAATATTTATGTTCGCACATTCTGTATAGTTAACAAGAAGTATGTTATTACAGCGTTAATAAAGTGTAATACGTATAATGATTTATACACGGAGTAGACGAGCGAGAAAAACTTGATAAGTGCAAATATAGTGCAGAGAAATAATATCGTGTGCAACAGAGCCTGCTAGACAACGGCTCTAAATTCTACATGTGTATGTTTAAGTCTTGCTTTTTCATTAATTTCAGAATTAGATCTAGATCAGATCTTTATTTCTAAAAACTTGAAGAGTTTATAATCAATTTCGAATTTACCGTTCACAAAAGTTTAATATGAAGAAACTAGCTGGTCCCAGCAGTTTCACCTGCATTAATGCTCAGTTCTCCGCCCCTAATAGCCACTAGAGTTGCTAGTAAAATATTCCAGCAACGAGGGATACCGCATACATCACCCAGAAAGCAGAGAGACTCGAGATATTTATTTGTGAAACTCACAAATGATTGTCCCGTGTGGGAATATAACTCACGACCTCCATCACAGCAGAAAGGGTCACTAATCACTAGTTGAATAAGCTTGTCTTTAGTTTCATTGTGCCTACCCCTAATTGTGGTAAACTCATAACACAACACGTTGGTCAAAGAGGCGAGTTTTTCATCCGCCAAATCTTGTCATTGTCCAGTAAAAATAAAATAATAATGTACAGCAAATCAGTCTGCAATAGTGTGACGGTATAGTATAATGTGCTCTATTAGTATTGGCGATTATATTTGCAAACAACTTGACAGAACAAATGAATCCATTCAACACGAACCGGTTTTTTTCTACGTGTATTATGATGGATATAAAGTTTCTCATCGGTGTCTCCTTTGTTTGCAAATGCAATCAATAAAGGTTAACTATTGCAGAAAAACGGGGACGGTGAATGGTGGCCAAAACTGCTCGGTTTTGTCTAAATTGTTGTGATTTTTTCACTAGCCCTGCAGCATCTAGTTAAATACTTACAATTTATTTAAACTTTTTAATGTAATTGACAGTGAAATTGTGTAATTAATAAAAAAAAATGCAGATGAATGACATCGAATAAAAACGCTTAAATTAGGTTCAGAGGTAAGGAAGCAACGGTTCGAATAATTGACTTATTCATACCAATTCTCTACATCTGCATTACTAACCCGCAAACCACCGTACTTAACCACAAATACGCTCATACACTTTGCTATATAATTATTATTTTGAGTTATTGCGCTCGTTAAAACGTCTGGCAGCTGTTGCTGTTATTATGACGTCAGAGCACTTTTTGTAAGAAATGACGAGAATCATAAAAACTAAATTGAGTGGAAAATTATGTGGGTCAGTTTATGGGCATAAGTTAATTGAAGCTACAAGGTAAATGGTTTTGATAGGCAGAGGAAAGGGTTTATTTGAGATAGTATTAGTATTTATAAGTAGTACAGTAAATAGTAATCACTAATAGTCTGTACTTCTGGTTAAATCTGTCTGTCTGTCTGTCTTTGGTTAAACCTCATCAAACTTTTCATGTCGTCGTTTTTTAGTCAATATGGGATATAATATACTACTGAGAAGTTATTCTAAAATTATGCTATTTAGATAGTGATCTCGCCGTTTTTTTTTTAATCTTATCCCAGACTGCGAGTATGGGCACTGCGCCGTTAAGAATCGCAGTTTGATGTTTTATAACTCTGATTATTCATCAGTAAATTCACAATACAAGAAGAATCATTCAATTCTGAGGCATAGCATAGCATAGCTCTAGAGATCAGCGTGTTTAAACCAACCAACAAAAATACTCTTCAGAATATATATTACGAGTATTACTATAGATAGTATAGATTCCAAGACAGATCGTGTCATGAAAATCAATCAAGTTTATATAAGCTTACCTTAAGTTTACACGTAAACCTACGTGAGCATAATACTTTATTTAAACTACTGCAGTTTTAAGTAATAGATGTCCCTGGGTTTTTGATGTGATATTAAGCAAAAGATATTTTTTTAGAAAAAAATGAAGGGTTAGAGTGTAAACAATGACTACTCAGAATATTGTAAAAGTAAACACACTTAGCTCAGCAGCTACAGATGCCTTGCACGGCGGTACTCATTCCATACTATAAAAATTGTTTGACACCAGCAATTTATATAACTCAATACGATTTTATTATTATCATTAAAATTGTATGAGTTATAAGAATATTTCTCTATAGCGAAAGTCCACAACCACAAATTTATCGAAATATGAAGACATGTGAAGGCCAGTATTTAAATTGAACAAAAATTTAAACCTGATTACACATACTGTTTCTTTAGTAAGCTCATATACATGTATACAATATATAAACTCACGTCTGTATTTCTTAAGGGGTAGGCAGAGGTGTATTAAACACAAACATTTTGCCATTTTTTAGAATTACGTCCATTAACGTAATACGGGGCAAGCTTATTGCCGTCACCCGGACGCTGTGTATGACTGTGTACTGTCTGATAGATAACAGTCTATATATGTTATAAAAATAATACAAATAATTATAGTTCTGAGATATTAAGTTTTCAAATAGCAAATTCATTCAATAATCTTACTACTATCAAAAACAAATATTTGAATCCAGTACATACTGAAGGATTTTGTATGTATTTTATATATACTCTCTTAAGTATCAGAAGTATAATGTCTCGTTAAATACTGCTCCTAGCGTATTTATACATCGTGTCAAACTAAGAGTTAATTACATGTATACATACAAACACTCACGCCTGCATAGGGGACAAGCCTATTGCTGTCATTCGGGCAACTCGTGATTTAAATGGGGACAATTTGGAGTATATTGAAAGGGAAAAGGAGAGTTTAAACTCAAGGAAAGGTATATTGTTTATACTGATAGATTGGAGGGTATAAGCAATAGTTCGAGTTAGTGTAGAACTTAAACAAAACGAATTTAAAAATATTAAAAAAAAAAACGAATTGACTGATGTCAGGAGGTCCGAGCCATCTTACTATTAGATAAGTATTGACTCAAAACTAGCCTGCGAAATAAGTATAGTAATAAATACAATAATAATTAGCATTTGTACATTTTTTTGGGCAGTGTTGTTCCCTCAATAGTATTATAGGGCCTTAAATATAATGTAATAAATAATGTAACTCATTTGGATACAACTTTAAACCATTACAATACGACAACAAAAGATACATAAATTAACAGAATACTTTGATGACCTTCTACCAAAATAGTCAAGGTTTTTCTTGTACAATGGAAGACGTTATTGCGAAACGTCGTCGGTGATCATTCGTGGTGATTTTCATATAAATATTTTGGCAGAGACTACATATTCTAATTAATTGCTCAGCCTTTTTAAATCTTTTACTGACGAATATTTTTTGTAGAACCAATTCGTTACCCAGTCAACTTCTACTTTCATCGCTAATGTTTTCTGTAATTTTTATTTTCTAGAAAAAAATATTGTAAGGTATCTGCCATCAGATCTCAGTGGACTTGCAGTCACGTATAAGTCCAACACATCTTTGCAGAAGATGCAAATAAATTATAGATCTATAACATCTGGAAACCTTCATAAGTTTATTTCTATTTTAAATAGCAAGTTGACTTTACTTACTAATAATGTAAACAATTTAAACGAATTCCAAACCATTTTTTTTGCGGTAATGCAATTGATGCCTAATGACACCATCGATATTAGGCAAAGTAGAGATAAGCTTTAGGAAATGGAATGCGACCTCACGTAAAGAATCTCTCTTTCAATTAGTGCGTCGCCAATTATTCAAAAACTTTTAGAAGAGTGTGTAGAATAGCTAAATCCTTTTTTTTATTAAATAAAATTTTCTTAGTATAAGACAAACACTACCTGGAATATAGAGATATAGAATGAAAAAGGTAGAAACAAAGTTTGGAACATAAAACAGTAGTATTTGATAATGACACTTTATTAACATTAAAGTAGAGAGACCTGACAAGGTCTTTGACGATGTAAATAATCAATGAGTACATGATTGATTTACTGCAAATAGTTTACTACTACTAAAAGAGAAAAAAAGATGAGATTCTCTTTTCCTGACGCCAGACCTGTAAATCTTCCTAAATAAAGAAAAAGGAGACAAAAGACTTTTGAGTACTTTTTTCAGGCGGCCAAAGAAACGTTCCTTTAGCGATTGCTTCATAGTCAATTCATTTATACCCAACGCCTGTGTCATACCTAGATACTTGTACGTTTCATTAGCAGAAAGACGTCTAAAGTGTGTGGAATCTGAAAGTTCAATTCCTTCAGATTCCACAATCCTGCCTTTGCTTACATACATAATACATTTACTTAAGGTTTCAGTTACCTCTAGTAATCTTATCAACTGGACATTGCTGCAGGCAAACAGTTTCAAATCATCCATGAAAAGGAGGTGGGATATAACTTGACCATTCCTCCGCAAACGATAGCCTAGCCTCGAACCTTCTAACATAGTGCTAAGAGGATTCAAAGCCAAGCAGAACCACAAGGGGCTCAAACTGCCACCCTGAAATATAACCCGCTTGATATTTATAATTTCGCCGTCACCCTGAGATTGTCGACATCCTGGATAGCAAAGAACTGTTCTCCATTGCTGCATACATGCTTCCAAGAAAGTACATAAAGTTGTATCAATCTTATCACCTTTAGGAGCCATGTATGCGGCACAGAATCGTAGGCTTTTTTATAATCTATCCAACGTGTCGCCAAGTCCTTTCGGTTACGTTGAACTTGTTGGTTAATAGCCGTGTCAATAATAAGGAACTCTTTAGTGCCACGTGCCCCACTTTTTGACGTAAATAATTTATAAACTGCTGGCAGACAGGTAATGGGTCTGTAGTTTTTGGGATCCATGGCACTACCAGACTTGTAGAGGAGGTGAGTTACTATTGTTATTATTAACTAACATGGATACTTTTTAATAAAACGGACGTAGGTAGTGTGTACATTGTGGGTATTTTGTGTGGTATTTGTATGTGAGAATTGAGTCAATTATTTAGGTTAATTTTATATGTCTCCTGGCAGTTTTGAGTATGTCATGCTCGCCTAAAAGTCCGGCTTGATATGGTTGAGACTGACGATGGCTGCCGTATGTGTCATGCTTGTTAACGAGTGCTGTTGATCGGGGCTAATCATCTCCGGACTGCTATTACTTTATATAGAGTAGTAATAACCATAAATATTATTTCAGAATGTTATATTGCAATAGCCTCATATCTTATTTTATTTTATGTGCAATTATGAACTGTAACAGCACAATTGTGTTCAATATTTGAAAAGTGTCCTTTTAGTTTCTTGCCTGTTCTTCTCCACAGAATCTTCGTATTGGAACAGGCAGCTTGCTTCACAACTGACTCAATCTGACAGACTTCCTCTCTTGACAATTAAAAAATACCTATTTTTGGTTAATTTAAATAATTAATTTTGATTTCGATTTTTGAGTGTAGGTATGTATATACATATGTATTAGGCAGTCTTCTTATAAGTAGATTCCGAAACATACATACGCTATGCAGGTATGCGTAATTACCTTACACAAAAACTTAAACTTAAACTTAAACTTAGAAAATACTTTAGCATACATACATACCTATATCCCAGAAGGGGTAGGCAGAGCCAACTGTACACCAAAATTTGGCTTACTATGTTTAACTCTTGAATATAATATTGTTAAGATTTAAATTAGATAGATCTAGATAGATAGATGTTAGATTTGCGACAGGTCTAGTGGTTAATGACCATAAATGCTAAGCCAGAGGTCGTGCGTTCGATTCCCACCCACAACAAATATTTGTCTGATAAGCATGATCATTTCTTCTGTGTCTAGGTGTAATTTATCTATAATATGTTTAGACGAATATAACTATGTTCATCAGCGGCTCTGCTTAGTTTGGGATCAGAAGACCATGTGTGAGATGTGTCAAGTTATTATTTAAAAAAATTAAAAAATAATATGTTGAGACATTGTTTTGTCCGTCTGTGTGGTGAACGCATCTTGGAATACGTATTGTAAGTAAAGGAATATTGTTGAATGTACTTTCAGCCTTAATATAAAAATATTGTTTATTTGACAAAATATGATTACAAGCAGTTTGGTAACAAACAACGAGAAAAGAGAGATAGAGTTTTACTCACATATAAGCTTTAGACTATATTCCTTTTTCCGTGCCTCATTTTTTTTTAATTCTATTCCCATTCGAAAATATTAACTAATACACTAACAATCTTTTAAAAGTGCAGGAATGTGGAGTGGCCTTATTGGCAATATCTTACATGCAGCCATGGGATGAAGAGAGCATCAAAAATCGATTTAAGGACAGTACACTGTATACTCATACATATATTTTTTAATTAATTTTATAAGGGTGTCGAAGTTATTGTTGTGCGTAATAAAAAATGTAATGGTGTGTAGACCATTTCTAGCATTTTTACTCTAAACTATGCTCAAAAATACATCATCCTCAGTGCATTAACTTGTAGGCCCACATATTGCAGAAATTATTTAAAAGATATTTATAGCTGCACGTCCGAATCAATTTTTTTTTTTATTGGTTTGTGCAACACTTATTTTTTTCAATAAAACCATAAAATTGAAAAAGCTTCAATCCATTTCAACTATTCGTATTTTCTGGGAATACATTTTTACCCACGGTAGTACGTAATTCGTTTTAAGTAAGACGTGTTTCAATTTTTTCTACAAATTGATGTATTTTACTTTTATAAAACCTAAGTAACAAGTTATCAGCCTGGCCTACGCCGACAATTTATACATACATGTAAGTGTACAAGGAATGCGAAATTGAGTTGGTAAATATTACCACATTAAAATAAAAAAATAGGCTTTGAAATTGGCCGACAAAATTGTTTTTACTTTCAACTGCCTTTATGTAGCGTGGTAGTGTTAAATTATACTTTAAAATGTAAACTCTAGACCAAGGCTGGTCGACTATTTTACGAGTCGTACCATTAACGATTTAAATATTTTATACACTCCTGCGATCCGTACAACCAAAAATTTGATATTATCAATTGTGTTAATTTTAAATTAATGTCTTGTTTTAAAAAAAGTACTCAACATGTTTTAAAAAATTTAATACACTCCGAATGCGAAGTTGTGACTTACATGAGTTAACTACAAAACAATTAAGACAAATAAGTCGTGACGTCAACAGAAAATGCGAGATCACTCATTCTGGTTGTGACTTTAACAGTTTCTGAAGGTTCTATTTAAAGTTTGTTGGCAAAAAAAAGGAGTGAGGCTTATTGTATGTATGTATGTATGTATGGAAGTTCTATTTCACCATAACTTTCAAATTCATGAACAGATTTGGATGCAATGGAATATTGTTTGGATGCTTAAGTAATCCCGAGTAACACTGACAGACGCACACGGCATGACAAGAAACCGGCTGTCAAACAATACTTCCATTGTATTTTCCATGTGAGTGAGAGTATTGGAGGACCAAGTCAGTCAGTAGGTACGGACAAAGTCAGGCACTGGTAGAGCCATGCTTAGGAACGAATGGGCCGGCTCGACCGATGCGATACCATGGCCTCACAGAAATCTTGTTGTGAAGCAACAAGCTTGAGTTGTATTTCCCCGAAATGAGTGAGGTTTCTGGAGGCCCAACTCCTCCTCTCCTCTTTCCTCTCTTCTTCCTCTCCCCTCATCCTCCTCTCCTATTTCCCATCTGATTCTGATCTGATTGACTTGCAGGTGTTAATGAGCAGCGATTGTCACTTACCCATAGGTGACCCATCTATACATCTGTTCACCTATATCATAAAAAAATGATTTTTTAAATTTAGTACTGCGGCTATTTAAATTTTAAGTTATTAAGTTAATGTTTTAATTTTAAAATCAATAACTTGATTATTTATTCCTTAGTTAACAGGCCATAACTATTTATTTCTATACTTCTTTATATTTTATTAGATCTATTATGTAATAACAAAAGCGATTTATGGAATTAATGGAACATTTTGAATGGTTTTCTTACAATGCCGCAAACGATGTTAATCGCAATAGTGAGACTGCTATCAGACTGTCTGCCATACCATCTAGCTATAAATCAATATTACAGATATTATATGTTTTGGCATATCTTTGGATAAGGTTAGGTATACACTTAGTGCCTCTATGATTGTCTTTTTTTTCTAAAGTAGCTTTAATTTAAGAAAACACCTGGTTGAGTATAGCTAGTTAGGAAAAACCGACAGGTTACATGGACATAAAACTAGAAAGTTGATACCAAAAAAATGGCAGCCAGATTATATGTTATACAAATAAGAAAAAAATATATAAATCCCTAGACTGATTACAAAAGTACTGAAAACCTTCAAACGACTGAGCAGATTTTCTTGAAACATAATTAAAATAAAGTAAAATTTAAAGTATTTTTTTTTCTTAGCGCATAAAAGCTTGTTTTTAAAAAGGTTTTTTACTTTAAACAAAAATAATTTGTCCACCACCTTGGGTGTTCCACCATGTTGGTTTTAGAATAACGTCACATAGCTAACCATGTATTGTCATCCAAACTTAATGTGTATACAAAATTTCAGCTCAATCGGAACTGCTTCAAAATTGAGTTTCAAGTTTTAGAAGTCCGCCATAATGGACTTAGAGTGACGTCAAATTATTCTTCGTGGTATTCGTAGTAAGCCCTTTTATTTTATTATATTGTAGGAGTGCATTAAAAATTACTAGTCCGCCATCTTGGGTGTGCCGCCATGTTAGATTTAGAATGACGTTACACATTTAACCATGCATTGTCCAATCTAAACGTGTATACAAAGTTTTAGCTCAATCGATTAAATATATCTCCTTCAAAATTGAGTTGCAAGATTCCACCCAAACAAACAAACATACATACATTGCATGTTAAATAAAAGCTTGTAAAATAAATCCCTTTAAATATTCTTAATCTTTCTAGTATATGTCAGAGGGCCTTCAATACTTAAATACACCTTGTGATAACACCATAAACTTACATATTAAGTTTTTTTTTGTTTAAGAATCAATTCTTGTCTTTAAACCGAACAGATTTGGTATTTTAAATGTTTTTGACTTCACATATTTTTTTTTTATTATTGTGGCAATATATTTATTTTTGAACATAAAAAGTTACTGTTATTTCTGCTGCAATTTATTTTAATGTGATATTCATTATCATAAAAATATGCATTTGCTACTTAAACTTTTAGAGTCGCAATTTCACGTTAATTTAAACATTCCTTAAAATCGAGGTCATGTGCAGTCAGCTACCAAATTACACGAAAAATATTAATTTACATTAAAAATAATAACATATCGACTTAAAGTTACCTTATCTATCGAGAAATCGTTAAAGAAATTTAATCGTTACAAAATCAAGATTGCAGATTTTATATCGAGTTTGTGGTAAAAACGTGTTATGTGAATTTTACTCTTCTTGCATACTCATAAATGTTTAAATAGGACCGTTATACATATTACTTGTATTTCATACTGTTTTTTGTTCTGCCGACAAAATTATTTGGTTTGAAGCAGTTTTAATAATTTATTTTTGACAATAAACTCAGTAACTGCAAGTGTTATTAAAAATTATAGGGTCGTTTACTTTATGCGAGAGGTTAATTACGGGTTTACCAGTACCAGTTAATATAGATAATAAAGATTTTTGGGAATGCGCTTGTACCCGTTTTAATGGAAGAGATTATATGAATACACGTATGAAGGAGTAAAGCTAACAGTGGTACAGTTTTAAACCGTATCTAATAGCTTTCTTTGCTATAGAAAGTCAAGTACCCAAAAGCCGCACTTAATTTATATTTAAAATTAAATAATTCAAATTTTTAATAATTTTATTCTTTGGTGTTATAGTGTAACACTTGTGAAATTATCACACTTATACCATTTTCAACTGTATTTCCATGGTAATTAAGTTTAAAACTGTGAACTTCTATTCTAATAAGTTACATATAAAATTATACATTAAAACACAATGAGCATAAAATATAATCACATTATTCAGCGAAATTTAAATATTTTTGTAATAAAATTCCAAGAATATTATGTTAATTTCAATCGTGTCCTACAAAATTTAATTACGTATTATTTTAATTTGATGTTATCATCGTTTATGACATTAATTTAATCTGATGGTAATTAGAAGCGTTATAATGAGGGGATAAAAAACCATAATAATGTACTCCTAACGCCATTAACAGGCCGTTACTGTCTCACCTATCAAGTAATAACGTTTCTCTGTTTACTGAGGCATACAACACACATACATACATAGGCTTACGCCTGTATCCATTAAGGCGTAAACAGAGGTGTATAAAAACCCAAATTTTGCCAACAAGAATTTGGTTCCAGTAACGTAATACAGGCATGCCTATTGCCGTCAATTGGGCACACGCTAATAGACAGATAACAGTCCGATCTCTGAGTTGCCTTTTACAAAACAAACGGGAAGAAATGGGCCAGCTCTCCGCGGAAAACCACACGGCGATAATGTATACAAATCTTTACGTATTCGGTTTAAAGGAGTAGAGTTGCATTTCAATCTTCTCCATATTTCGTTGAACTGATCTGTATCCTCATCTCAGGATCAATTGATTGATTAACTCTTTATTGTACAGTTAAATAAAATATTTATCTTGTAAATAATTAGTAACTTAACATATTAAACTACTATAATTGGTGGGCCTAATCGTAATGCGCAATTTGTCAGGCAGCCATTAGATGGAGAGAGAGATATGATTGATTGTTATGATATGAAAAGATCTCAACAACAATTTAAAGATTACACGAAATGTGCTCCCGTTTGAGATCGAACCCACAACACTCGACAATGCAGATTAGTGATGAAGTGACCACTTAAACTGCTGCAGTCGGTGCAGTTATCTTTAACTTTTATAGCTACTCTAAAGTAAAAAATTACGAGCACCTCCGCTACTATCTTGCTATAATATAATATAATGAAATCGTGTAAGCAGGACGGAGATATTTTTATTTTTACGATTGTGATTTGCAAGAGTGAATGCTAAAAGGACATTTTGGTTAAGGAAGTATTTACATATCATTATCATGGGAGAGCCATGGTTAGGTACGAATTGGTCTTCTCGACTGGAATATTACTACTACCTCACAGAAAACTGGAGACAAAGAATGCTTGTATTGGTGAAGGAGTCATCCCAACTCACCTCTTTCGTAACTCACATCCCCCTATCCTCTTTTCCCTTCCCTCATCACCCTCAACAGTGGACAGCGCTTTTACGATTCATTGCAGGTGGTTGTCATTTACCATCAGACAACCAAACAATACACAATATACAGATACACACAGTTACTGAAACTTGGTAGTTTTAGTTTTTTCACATGGAGACATGGAGGATGGTGTCAAACCCACACCCATATTTATAGTAATACAATAAATTTAAGCGGTCATGCACTATATTTATCTTCTGAGACTACCATAAACATAATTTTTATTTATTTTTATTTAAAAAAAAATATTATCTCCGAAAATATTTAAAACAATCTTTAGTTTTATTTTTTATAAGTTCATATCAAAACTATTGTATGAACCCTGTTCATATAGGTTTCATTTCACGTATAGTGTAACGGTTGTCGTTGAAGTTAATAGGTAAAAACCCAACACATGACAAACAATTGCGTGACCTGCAATCCCTTTTTTTTTTGTACAGAAACTCCCACGGGTCATCGGTCATCACAGGAGCCGATTGTGAAGTGGTATATCTGACTCGGACCGACTAAAGTCACAAGTGGGTCTATTGCAAGAAACCAGGAACACCCTAAGAAGGAAGCCGCAGGGAATCTTTGCAGGCGACCACAATGTGGAGTTATTACCCCCTCCAAAACAAAGAGAAATCACTGCTACCCTTTGATCCACAATCCTTAGTCCAAATGTAGATGAGGTAGGTAAGAAGACTGAGTCAAAATATAGTCACTCATATGCCAGTAGCTTGAAGTGTATCTTGAACTAATGATAATGGTGTATGCATACATAAAACATATATTATACTGTGTGACACATAATAAAATTTCCAAAAGGAAAACAGTAATATTTTCTAAAGATCAAAACAACTTTATATTGAAACCGAGTACATAAAAAACAAATACAATAAAAAATAAACATCACATCTAACAGTCTGACGTAAACAAAATAATTGATTTCCATTTCTAAGATTACTTATCTTTGAGTTTTTATTGGTCGGGCAGATCGTAAATTACCCTTTTATCGCTTTATTCGCCACTCATTAAGGTTTTATTTTAGAATTATGCGTTATTAATTTTAGAAAACGGCTGTTAAATTTATGATCCGCCTCGCTCGCCGTTTTACGATTCTTACTTCTTTCACAGATTATTGTTGCAGACTGGACATACCGTTACATGACACATATTTGTGACTTATTCAATTCCGTGCTTAAAATTTGATGGCTCCTTAAAGTTTAAGTGTCTATTACAACTCTTAAGAAATGTTTTATGGCCATGTTTATGATGGTTTATTAATTTTTTCATAAAATATCTTGGTTGGTGGCTTCAAGAAATTAAAACATAGCGTGTAATATAATAAAAAAGAAAATATAAATTGATGATTCTTTAACTTTTTATAATGTGTTTCATAAATGTAAACAAAAAACGCAGTCGCTACAACAATTTTCTAATAATTGGGTATTTTATTCACCAGTTCAGGTTAATGCCTGGACCTGGGACAACAGATGCCATATTTGTAATGCCCCAACGATGTGAAGAATACGGGCAAAAAAAAAACATGTATATGGTATTTGTTGACCTAGAAAAGAAGTATCAAAGGGTACCTTAAGAGGGGAGCTTTGAAAGAAGAAAGAAAGTGCTAAGTATTACGTATTGATTTGTGCTATGTACAGCATATAAATATATGCTGTACATAGCACAGCGATGAGAGATCGGTCTTTGGCAACACCGAACAATTTAATGTCTCTATGAGTCTGCACCAGGGTTCGGCTCTATCTTGTTAATAATGAATGCTCTGACAGCGGACAGGATGGTGGCACCTTGGAGCATGATCTTTGCAGACGACATTGTGTTGGTAGGCGACAATGGCGTGGTGTCCAAAGCAGGCTGGAAAAATAGCAACAAAGACTGGAGAATGTTGGCTTGAAAATCAGCAGCACCAAAACTATGTTAATACAATTACATGTTCTGCAACTTCGGCGGTTCATCTTTTCTTGCGGTTCAGAAACCATTTTACTATAAGAAATATTGATGCCCTTCATTATATTGATATATATTTAGTATAGAGGTAGATGTTTAAAGACCACTCATATAATAAGTTTATAATGAAATATTCAGTTTAAAATAATCTAAAATGTCTAAGTACCTCAGCTGAGACATAAAAATAATGATACTTAAAAATTGAATACCCTAATATTTCTTATATACGAAAAAACACAGTTTTATGATTATAGTATAATACACGTGAATAATTACATTACCAGGATCTTGTCTAGCCTTGTTCAGATGCCTCACTAAGTTCTAGGGATTTTTTTTACTCTATCCCATTTTTATAGACTAATAGGAGCAAAGTAGTGACCATAAAGCAGGTAAAATTGCGGGGACCGTTTTAAATAAACCTCTGCAATGCAAATTCTTTGTAGGCTTTTATTCCGTGCTATAATTCTAATTTATGTCTTATTCATTGTCGTTTAGAAACAAGACCATTATAACATGTGATTTAAGGCTAGTGTCAATTGGCGTTGTATTAATTCATACAATTCATATGTAAATGCCGCTTTTAGTGAGTTGACATGAATACAGTAGTTTACATATGGCTTGCTAATGATTGCATCATGAGAATATTATAGGATATATATATTTTATAGATTTTATTTAGCTGTGAGGTTCTCGGTGGAGTAGAATAGGGCCACCCTATCTCTTCCTGTGGGTATTGTAGAAGGTAGCTTAGGGAACGGACTCTTTTCTATCAGACAGTACAGTAATTTTGTCAGTGGTAAAGCCATGCTTAGGCACGAATGGGCCGGCTCGACCGATGTGATACCACCGCCTTACAGAAAACCGGTAGTGAAGTAACGCTTTCATTGCATTTCCACGAAATGTGTAAGATTTCCGAAGGCCCAACTCCCCCTCTCCTTTTCCTCTGCCCTCATGCTCCGTCTCCTCTTTCCCATCTCACCCTCAAAGGCGGGCAGCGCACTTACGACTCTGGATGACGGCAATAGGCTATTATGTAAGTGGGGCTAAATTATTGTTGGCAAAATGTGGGTGTCACTCGTAATAAGGATTTCCTATTTATTTAAAAGATTCTTACGGTCAAATCTCTATTTAATAATTTCCGTAGACTTCACTGCTGTATATAATAGACATGTTTATATGGATGTATACAAATGTAGTTTTGATAACCACATTAATATTTGGCATTTTGGAGCTGATCTCATGATAGAGCCAGAAGGTGAATATTGAAACTGTTCAGTATCTCCTTTCTTTTTTGGGCTCATTTAGTTTGTGGCAAGGCATGATGTTGTTTGTTTTCCTTGTATATATTATAATCATTTGAGAAGGGCCTTTCCAAATAATAAAACATTTATTACTTGTAAACATTTATAGACAAAATAAAATACATTAACTGTCATCACGAACATAGAGAACAAACAAATAATATTAGAAATGACAATTCTTTACGGAAATACTCATAACAAGGAATACAATAGTTGTTCGTATAAGTTTAATGTTATGGGATCCGTACATAAAAACTTGATTTTGGGTGAAGAAGCAAAGTTTGTGAAAGTGAAATAGGAACTTAATAAATGTTTATATAACTATAAATATAAAATTAACCTTCGACTTACTTCGATTATCTCCAAACTACGGAGCAGATTTTTTAAACATAGCTAAGAACAAATTGGTTGAGGCTTTCGCGGCCGATTGATGACTCGTTGGCTTTATTCGGGTCTAAAGGCCGTCGTATGTTGGAATTGCTTCCTAACGTCCTTCCATCTCCGATACTGGATGCAGTCTGCATCCAGTATCGGAGATGGAAGGACCTCTGAAGAAGCTGGCCACTCGTGCTAGCGAAACGTTAGGAAGCAATTCCAACATACGACGGCCTTTAGACCCGAATAAAGCCAACGTAGCTAAGAACACTCGAACCCGTCAGTTTTCAAACCTTCAACTTCAGTTTATGAGCTATGTTGCTACACACTGCATATAGCTTTCACCATGGTTACATAATATATTCTATAATACTCTGTATCTTGATGGCTTGTTGGTCTAGTGATTAGTGATCCTGATTGTAAAAAGAGGAGATCGTGGGTTCCATTCCCACCTAGGACACATAATTGTGTGATCAGCATGACTATGATAATTTCTTCTGTGTCTGTAATATGTTTATATTTAGAAATATATAAGTATGTGAATCATCAGTCTGACAGCTATAGAACGTGTGTGTGACGTCTGCAGTTATTATTATTATTAATTTATAATTAACTTACTAACTTGAAATTAATATCGTGTTCGCTTCATTTCCTTGTAGCTTAGGACTCCTGGTTCATGAGTTCATCATTTGTAGGTACATCCAATGCCTAAAAATGTCATCATCATCACCATCAGCAGCATGTCACAGTCCACTAATGGACATAGTCCTCTCCCATTTCAAGCTCCCGCTTCGATCTATTTGCGGCTTCTCGCATCCAGCTAATGCCAGCCATTTTGCTCAAATCGTCACTCCACCTGACCTGTGGGTGTCCTACGCTACGTTTGCTGAGACGCGGTCTCTGTCAGTTCTGCGGCTTATATAGCCAGCCACTGCCACTTAAGCCTGCTGACCCGGTGGGCTATATCGATTAGTCTGGTTTTTTGCCGGATCACCTCATTTCTGACGCGATTCCTTAAAGTAATAACGAGCATGGCCCTTTTAAGTGATTACATTCTTAGCAACTTTGAGCTGAAAGTTACTAAGAATGTAAGCACTATTTCATAGTAAGATAGCGAATGAATTATGGCGACCTCCACATACAGAAAAAACACCATGTTAACTCCATCTAGCGAAGACAAACCGAACTACTTAGCAATGACACTGATGATGTATTACGATCCTGAATCACGAAAATAAAGTTCTCTCAGTGATAAGTATATACGACTTCCCAACATCAACCGTTGGGCCGCGGTCCGCCTGGCACGATCACCTCGCCTGGTTGGAGGATCCTACCTTTGTGTTGGAGAGACATAACACCAGTTCCTCTACAGAATGAAATGAATACGAATTTCAAACGAAAGTCACAGCATGTCAGTCATGTTACCATTATACAGGCATATTTTGGAAGCGATTAATTAGATTGTCTTTCAGCAACATACCCTTAAGTACCTTATTAATTTGAGAATTTTGAGTCCTATACGTTTAAGATAATGCAGTCGGTTTTTCTTAGTAATAATAACCTATCACCAACACTATTACGTCTGTCAAAAAGCCTGTCAAAAAGAATTTCTTCCTTCGGCAAATACACCTGAGGGAAAAATATCTTGCTATAATTTACTATATTTTTAAATTATTTGCTATATTTTTAAATAAACATAAGGATTTTACGTTTAAAGTTTACTTACTGTAAAGGTATATGTAAAGTGCATGTAGATTGCCAAGGTTTGTGCCATCTGGAGTAAAACAGCACACAAGTGCTTGGCACCTTCCTTTTCTCATCAACCTCAGTTGTCCAGCGTTACAGAATAACAATAATAATTCCAACTTAACATTAAATAAAACACCTACCTTTAAATATGATGATAAACTCTCTCGTTTAAGTCCAACTACGTAATAAAAACTAGACATGCATAAATTATATAGTGTTTATTCCTGGTTAGAGGGCTCGGTCTTCTCAGCGTCATCCACTTTCAGTTCCTAGGGATAAGACCCTGACTTGCTTGAGCTATTGCTTAGATTTCCCAAACCGTTAATCTCTTCGTTCCATTGACTCTTCTTGCTACCCTTTTTATATACTCTTTTTTTATATATTATAGGGGGACAGACGAACAGATGCGTCAACTGATGGTAAGTGATAACCGGGTTTGCAGGGAGGGGAAAGAGAGGGGGATGATTAGATGGAAAAAGGATCAGGGGAGAGAAAAACGGAGAGGGGGCGTTCGACCTCCGGAAACCTAATTAATTTCGGGGAAATGCAACGTAAGTGTTGCTTCACAACTGGTTTTCTCTGACGCTGTCGTATCGTCGAGCCGGCCCATTCGTGCCTTAGCATGGCTTTACCACGTTAACTCCCTATTTTCCCACCTTTATTACGTCTTTACCTGCCTCTTATATTTGTGATTGTTTTGATTGTTATATGTTTCAGAATATTATTGTAATGTTGTTAGGACCATTTTCGTAGAGATCCCTAAAAATCGAGTCATTAAGCATATGCGTGGGCGCAACCGACTGTTCGATCATTATTTATGAAGACATTTATTGGTAAATTAATGAAATACGTTTATTGTATATTCTCTATGGGTTTCACTAATAGTTATTATCATTATGTTTTGACACCTACTTATAGTAATATAGGGAAAAAATATTGTTATAGCTCTTTAGGTATCAACTTTACGTTCTATTAAAGTAATATATATTATAATAGTTGTTGTTTTTTAAATAATTACTGTTATTAGTGCCATTATAAATATGAGGTTGTATTTTATGACTTCCTGTTGGTACTGGTTATATATAACAATTTTATCGCCTTATTCTTATCTTAAAAGTATTGAATATGTAGTTACTGACTAACACTCGTCGATCGATAATGCAAATTTTCGTATACATGAATAATACATTTATGAAAATTAAATATATGTCACTATAGTCACTTGTTGTATAATACATACTAAAGCTAGCTTAAGTTTGACCCTATGTTAGGCTAGTTAGTCTACGCCTCATGCCGCCCTGAGTGTGGCTGCGGGTGGGTGACGTCCGCGTGTGTCTGGACGCCGCCGGTTCGATTCCGACACACCGTTCCACCGAAAACCCGGATGAAATGACGGCCCGAGGGGGTTTCCACACGACAAAAAAAAAAAAAAAAAAAAGGCTAGTTAGTCTAGTGCTTAGCGGCCTTGACTACTGGGCTAAAGGTCACGAGGTATGTTCGATACCAACATAAGACAAACATTTGTGTGATCCATAAATTGTTATCCTAGATCTGTGGTTTTTTTGACCATGTTTTATATGTTTGTAAAGTCCTCAGCGACACCAGCATAATTTCTAGAGGGAGTTGTTCTTTTAAAACACAATTATGTACATATGTAGGTAGATAGATAAATTCTATATTGTTCAAATAAAAGATCATAGAACATACGTATATACTTTATATACACAAATTGCAGTTGAGAATATAGTCATCTAGTAATGTATTCAGACATAATTAAATGCAAAACAAATTATCGAACAAAAACGACACAGTTAATGAACGGTAGCATGCCTATAATAATTCAAGATTTTGCTCGGCAATTAACAATAAAAATGCTACAACACATGACTACCTGCGTAACGATAATTTTTTACCTAAATTTATATATCTTTCGGTAACCTGAATACAATGTTTAAGAAAAACAAAAAAAAAATTAATACTATGTTAATTGTATAACTATTGTATTTGTCTTCTGTGTGGACAAATTCTACTTTAGCGGCTCTCATGATTTCAATTTATTAATTGGTCTGCTCGTCTTCTTGGTAAGTGATCACGATAACTAAAGTTTTTTTTATAAAAGAAAAGAAAAATATGTAAAGAGCTTAGATTTTTGTATTGTTTATATATGATTTAGCTTCCATTCAAAGTTGCTCATTTTCCTTATATGATACTTCAGTAGTTCGGGAACTTACTATTGATATGTAAGCTGATGGGTCTGCACCCGTCTTCGTCTCATTTGACTGGCCTCTATTTGACTGGTCTAGTGATTAGTGACCCTGACTGCTAAGACAGAGGTCGTGGGTTCGATTCCCACCCAGGACAAATATTTGTGTGATGAGCATGATCATTTGTTGTGTGTCTGGGTGTAATTTATCTATAATATGTATGTATTTAGAAGTATATTAGTATGTTTATCATCTGTCAGGTTACCATAGTAAAAGCTCTGCTTAGTTTGAGATCAGACGGCCGTGTGTGATATGTTTCAAGTTATTATTATTGTTCTCTTTATTTAAATTAATACAAACATTTAAATAACATTTTTAAATATACCATATAAATACAAAATACATTTAAAAATATAAAAAATAGTGTCCCACCGGTATCGGGTACAGGGACCAAGATAGCGGTGGTTAGGGCTCCAGAGACATAAACCTCCTCACAATACGTGCCGTATCAAGAAGGACTGCCTTCTGCATCAGGCCCTTAACCCAGCTACCTAACGTGAGTATCTAAAGGTATTGGTCGAGGCTCTTTGCCATCAACCCATGTGCTGATATGACTATCGACACAATGATTGCTGAATCAACATCCTACATATCGACAACCTCATGGGCCAGATCCAAATATTTTAATTGTTTTTCTTTTTCAGCCTTTATGAGATTGAAGTCATGGGGAACGGTAATAGCAACAATCAAACGATCTATCACCACTATGTCAGGTTTATTGGCAACAAATATCCCTGTCAATGATGATAGATCGATCCCAGTATAATGTGTACCCAGTATAGTATAATGATGTACGACCATTTTCAAGAACTGGATCGGTCGGAACGGGATCAATTTGCTGATGGACTATCCGGGCCACTAGGTTATGTCTATGCAAGTACTCGCCGTTAGCAAGATGAGAACAACCGGAAGAAATGTGCCTGAGAGTTTCTCCAGGATGATGACATGCCCGATAAATGCCAATTGTCCCGTCCTTCAAAATATGTTTCCGATAAATGTTCGTCATAACAACTTTATCTGTAATTGCACAAATAAAACCTTCAGTTTCTCGGAAGAGATCACCGAAACGTAGCCAAGACACATGATAATATCTACATCGGGCCTTCTTAAAGCCCGATAAAAACGTTCGTCGACACGTCGTTACCCGCGACACAGGAATAATTGCGGTGATTACTGCGAGTGATTTTTTTTTCAAAGCTTTTTTCCGGGTATAAAATCAAATCGGATTAGTAGGTTCGGAGATTAGTACCTTTACACCAACAAACAATTTCTTCATCTTTATAATAACAGTATAAAATGTATGCCAGATCAGATATTAAATGACACTTTGGTGTCATTTAAAAAAAAACTGAATTTCTTTAATATTGTTTTAGGTGTTAACTGTAGTAATTTATACCTTAAAGAAGTATTGATTATTTTCCTTTTCTTCTAAAAACATAGCAAATGGTCATATTTTGAAACAGATTACATATTTTTTTTTTTTTTTTTGGTGGAAAAGGCGACTAAGTAGTCGGACTGTTATCAGTCGGACAGTATTTACACTGTCCTACAGTGCACAAATGACCGTAATAGGTTTACCTAGACCAAGCCTCAAGTCAGTGGTCAGTGGTCAGCGTCCAGGACAGTGTGCCCATCTTTAGCAAGTATTTTGTCCACGGAAAACTTTGTATACCTCTCCTTATTGCGACATATAACACCGTAAATCTGGGGTGTTATCAATTTTGGGTCATGCCTGTTTAACCAGTTGATCACGATGTACGTATGTACCGATAATCACGAATAGCACCTTCCAAAGTGTTCCTTATTTTATCATTATACTGGGTGCTTACAGATAAAACAGTGTCATCCTCCACTCCAACAACAGGACTAGGTCTCTACTTCTAGCTACTTCAGAGCTCATAAGACTTACTATTTGTACTGGAGAAGGAATGGCAGGGCTGAGCTATCCAACAGATAGTCTTTGAGTCGAAACATTAATAAATGATCCAAGTTCCTGAAACAAAGGCAGCATACGATCACGGTACGTAGTGAGGTTAGTTCCTCCCTCTGTAGCCATAAAATATGCTCGTATAACGTTCTCATTTATCGATGTAGTCCATCTCATGCGACGCACATTACCACCGGTAGCGGGGGCCCTACTCGAAGCCGGTGGGCCTAGTGATCCCAAGCATGTCGGTGGTCGGCCTCTCCCCTGCCGACGTACAAGTATTGGCGACTCGGCGGTGAGAAGTACTCGTAACGACGTGTCGACGAATATAAAGAACACCCAGACTCAAGAAAACTATTTGAGGATTACAGAATTTATTTTTGTATATATATAGACAAGGGAGTGGACCAGTAATCATGAACGTGGGCAAATCAGGCAGATTTCAATATATAACATACACATAGCACAGACACAGCTGATATTATACATATATATATAGCAATAAAAACTAAGTATTGTAAAGAAATAAATCAAATATTCTTAAATTAAATAACTTTCTTTGAAGCTTTGGTTCACCAAATCTATAATAAAAATGAATACATTTTAATTTATAACATAAGCAGTTATTATATTATATCGTTTGCTTATAAAACCAGTGGTTCTAAACCTACGGCAGTAAACCGCACCTAATTATACCACAATAAAATCAAATGTAAATTGGCGCTTAATTGGTGTAATATAAACCTTGTTATCGGCGGCGTTCTGAATTAGTGGACATTGGTGTATTCTTTACAGTACCCGTATGAGTTCTCACACTAAAAGTAAGTACACACACTCGTACAAAACACTTTTTTACTCAAATAACTTAGTTTACAAAAATAAAAGTATTTTAAGTATTTATTTCGAAAATGTTGTCCAATGAAAATAGCGACTGAAAAGTCATATGATATATTTATGAACTATAAATATATTTATGAAGGTATGCATAATAAATCTACAAAGGAAAGTTAGAAAGAAGATTTTTTTATAGTGTTGCGTAAGCTGTTTGGAATGACCGGACACGGCTGCTTCCGTAAGTTCCTGTGTTGCACAGGCCGGGAGCCAACATTTGCGTGCCACTACTGCGGAGGCTATCGCGACGACTCTGCACTCCATACTGTAGCGGAGTGCTCAGCATGGACGTAACAGCGGCGCGACCTCATGACAGCTATTAACCTTGATCATTTAGTTATTTTTTAATTTTGTAGGAGTTGTATGTTACTGACTTTACAATTCACTTAAAAACTCATAATCGTGCTCCAGCTTTTATTGAACTAGAATTATATGTTTCTAATTCAAAATCCTATTTTATTTATTTTTATAGACTAATAGACAATTGGAGAAACCATTTAGTAAATTGAATACAACAAATATAATCGGACCTTAAAAAAGAAGACAACCAACTTCAATGCGTTTGTCATAAAATTTAAGACTAATATTTGTTTCTTGTAGATGCCATTGTCATAACTGGACCAAACTCTCATCTAACTACCATTGAAGTACATCCTTTCCAATAAAAAAAGAATCATCAAAATCGGTTGGCGTTATATTGAGTTATTCGTATATTTATCGCGCAAATGCTTAATGCAAATTTAAGACTTGTATGGTTTTCTCCTGGATGCCATAGTCAAAATTGGACCAAAAATTAAAATGGGACCATACGGGAAGCTGGCCTATCAGTGTGTTCCAAGTATTATTTTATTTCAAAGCTTTCAAATAAAAAAAAAACTTCGAAATCGGTTCATGCAGTCAAAAGTTCTGAGGTAACAAACATAAAAAACCAAAAAAATACAGTCGAATTGAAAACCTCCTCCTTTTTGAAGTTGTTTGAAAAATAGTATTGGTACAATATTTGTGTTAAAAGCATCTTGCGCTCCAATTACCCGACTACCTGCATTCATTCTTATTTCAGTATCTCCTTTTGCATCTCAATACCAACAACCCTTCAATAGCAAACTCCCCACGTATACAAGCTGGCAAGCATAACATTACATTTAGCCATTTCTACAGAAATGGTTACTTCTCAGAACCATAATTTTCTTTTTCCTGGACTCACCTTCATACCTATAACTTTCCAAATCTCATTTTAAATTTTATTTTTATATAACCTGATTGTAATAGTTTCACTAGTCAACTAGTCTGCTTCCTGAAAGCATAATGGACCGAACCTGAGTCTAAATGCGGAAACTGAGCCCTTTACCATTACCATTACCACCTGATTGTAAGTGACTTTCGAGGCCGATGAGCACTTGCAACTTAAGAGTATCAAGAGTGCTGTCCGCCTTTTAGAGTGATGGAAAGAAAGGAGGGGAAGGAGGTGAAGGGAAAGGCAGAAAAGGAAAGACCAGAAGGGAAAGAGAGGAGGGAAACAAGTGAACATAAAACAGGTTGGGCCTCTGGTAACCTCTCTCTCAGTAACACATTGCAAGCATTGTTTAACAGCCGGTTTTTTGTAGCATGCTCAGCATGGCTCATTTAATACTTAATTCTAATTTCTAATGTTTTCCACCATTACATGTAAGTTCTCCACTGATGAAGCAAGTAGCATTCAATCATTAGCATAGAGGAGGCACTTTACAACCCATATCTATACATATTCAGTATCTTTTACTATACTACTCATGCAGCTATCCATGAATAGGTTGAATGACCAAGGGGAAACTACACTCATCAATTCTAACACAGGCTTTGGAATCTATATAAAGTGAAGTCTTTACATAAAGACTCTAGAGTCCAGAGTCCTTATCAAGTAATAGTCCACTCAAAACATGGATAGTACCTTTCGTAACGAATTCCTGTTCACCGTATCATAAGCCTCATCCAGATCTACGAAAGCGCAAAATACCCTCTGGTTTTTGGCCAGACACTTTTCCGCCTCGTTGCGGACGACTTGATCCATAATTGCCATTCCCTTTTTAAATCCCGTATATACATGCCTAATTTCATCATCTGTCACATTTATTACCCTGTCAATCAGAATATAGGTAGTATTCGATTATAATATATGTAAATATTCAATAAAAAATATAATATAATAGTATACAGTTTCCCAACTACACTTACAAGGCTTATTCCACCATAGTTCTGGTATTCCTGCTGCGATCCTTTGCCATTATAAATTGGGACGGTACAGTGGTTCTGCCACCACTTCCTCACCAGCCCACAATACCTCATTTGATACTCTATCATACCTGCAGCAGATGTACTATTTCTCAAATGTTTGATCATCACACGGAAAATATAACATTTCTTCAGTGTACTGCTCTTGCTCACCTAAACCTCTTTCGAACAAACCTTCAAAATAACTCTTCCAGCGCTCTAAGAATCATTCTTCATTAACAATTTCACCCCGTTCATCCCTTATAACATTCATCGTAACTATATCGTAACGGCTTTTATTTTACTGGAAACGAATATAATAATTTATTATATAAGAAAGTTATTAAAATAACATATCAAAGTGGAATAAACCATCTAAATATATTATTTATGTTCGGTTGCTATACAAATGATTAATAGCTATCGTATACCACTTTTTCGGCATATGACATTTCATAGGTCCAATCAACCGAAAATATACCTTATTAGTTAAACCATAAAATCTATGTTTGGCGCTAACAGGTATTAGTTAAACCTTTCAGAGGCTATTGTGAATGTTTTTATGAGTTCGAACGCGTGTAATAGTAATTAATTACATATGAAGAAATAAGACTTGTTAATTAAATCTTGCTTGGGTGCGTCTTGCCGTAACCCACTATTTATAGAGAAGAGAAATCGACAAAACTGGCTTACAAGTCGAGTTATGAGGAGCTGTTTTTTTTTATTTGATGTTTTTATTTACAGAGTTTAAATGCAGAACGATATTACATCGTTTTTATGACATAAGGGGACAGACTAACAGACCGGTCACCTGATGGTAAGTGACAAACGCCGTTCTATATTCTTAAATATGTATTAGTACATACATTATTTTGACCCTATAGACTATCTATCTATACAATCCTGGCCCTCTTTTAATATTCATGTAATATTTATCTCCTATCCAACATTTCTACTCATCATAATATATATACATATATATATATATATATATGTATATATATATATGTATATATATATGTATGTATATGTATCAGTATGGAAACTGATACAATCACCTCAGTTTACTTATATCAATCAAAAACAAGCCACTTTACTTTTGTATGTGCAAATATCAATTAATACGAGTAACAGGCTCCTATCAGGATTACTAATCACTACAGACCAACAGTCACAGTTGAAAACTGCATATATCGTGTAAAATCTAGACAGCTTTTATTACAAATTTGGAAATTTATCAAGCGTGTATATCTATACTACTTTTCATAATTCTTTATTGCCTCCGTAACTGTATTTTAAACCTTCATATTTAACGAATGATAACTAAGAACTTACATATAGTGGCCGGTTGATGGCAATAGGCTTGCCCTCTGCCAAATTATAATTGGCAAAATAGGGGTGTTTAATAAACCTCTGCTTACCTTAGGGGACGTAGGCGTGAGCACTCAGAATTAATGTAATTAACATTATTGAATTGTGTAAGAGGTAATTTATATTGTGCATATATATTATCAGTTTATTTTTGGAACGAAGTTCCTTATGGCGTTGTGGAGGGGTACCCTAGCCGGCAAAATCGTCCGTAACGTTAAACAAAAAAAGCGTAAGATTTATTTATTTATTGATAATACTGCCATCTAGTGTTTGTATCATGAACTGCAAAGAAGTTTAGGGATTTTTGTTTTAAAACAAAACATGGTGTAACACTGCCATCTAGTTAAAGTATTATAAAACAAAGGACTTGAACCTTTCCTTATAGCATAACTTAATCTCGACTAGTTGATGCAGAGATGAGGTTACCTTAGGTACATTAGAGCTATCAAGAGATATGTTTAACATGTATATATGTATATACTCAGCGAGAAGTAAAAGTGATTATTATAGATGCTAATAATATAACTAATTATACTAATAAAACCATTTTAATATTAAGCAGAGCGGTTTAATAAGCATTATTTATAAATTATGCCGGATATTTCTAAATAAAAATTTATCGAATACTACCTTTTTTTTTGTGTGGAATCCTCCACGGGTCATCAACTCACCGGAGCTAAGGGTGAGGTGGTACGGCCGCACATGGAATACTGTTCTCATCTCTATGCAGGTGCACCCCAGTACCAACTTCTCCCTCTTGACCGCATTCAACGGAGAGCGACTCGCATCATCGACTGCCAAGATATTTCTGATCGACTTGACACCTTGGCGTTACGTAGAAATGTAGCTTCGCTCTGCATCCTCTATCGCTTGTATCATGGGGAGTGTTCAGAGGAATTGTTCGGACTTATACCGGCTGCTGGTTTCCGCCATCGTCCTACGCGACAAAATATCCACCCCCATCACCTGGACGATTGGCACTCCACCACTGCACAGTGGCTTTTTACTCGACCGACTTAAACCACACGGTGTTCCGTCTCAACTGGGTCTAATCGAATACTACCTAAATGCTAGGTTCTCATAGTTAAATAGATTCAGCTATGTCCCCAGTTGACGACTTGGGTTGTCACACACTAATTTATTTATTTCATTCATATTAGTTTAATAACAATGGCTAATACTAACTAAACATAAAAACTAAAAAAATGTTAAAAGTTTTTCAAAGCTAACAGTACTATATACCCTTTAAAATTACTTTAAAGATGATTTATTAACCCAAGAACACAAAACCACTGTTATATTGCTTTCTCTTCATTACATTTTTTTAAGGAAGACAACTCCCGCATTGGGAATAATTCGGGCACAAAGAACACCCAGACTCGGAACAATTATTTGTGGATTACACAAATTTTCATCCCGCGTGGGAATCGAACCCACGACCTCTGGTTTAACAGTCAATGTCACTAACCACTAGACCAACAGGTCCGTCGAAATGTTATTTATTTTATTCTTTAGTAAAAATACTTCGTTTAAATACTTCTTTAGTAAATGATGTTTCTTTCTGTATTATATCGTCACAATAATATATATTAGAATATCTTAAGTGCATCAAGATTGATTAGTGGCCTATTAATAAGGTATGAAGTCAACTTCAATAATATCTTTTGCTCTATAATGCACATGATTATCAAATAAATGAGTTAATTTAGAGGCAGCTTACGTCGCCATTCCAGTACTACCTGCACTCTATTTCTCCTAATTCTTTACTATAATTACTAGCCGCTATTTTGACTGTGTTTATGCTTACTGCCCTGTCCCCCTTTTGAGAATGATATTGTTCCTCAATAAAAACTAACTGTATCGTATTTTTTTTTTTTTATCTGACTATTCTACTTCTAGACACAAACAAAAAACCTAATTATTTTATTCAAGAATGACTGAAATATTATTATTTTCCGTGATATTTTGGACGTGAACACTTTAATACTGCATTAAATGACTTCATACGTAAAAACCATTTAGTGACAAGCTTTCATAATATCAGAACAAAATGGTGACACATAAACAAACAGCAGGAAACTATCAAAGCTTCCTTCCTTCTACATAAATTTATAACGTGTTTTGTCAAAACATAATGGCATATTATAAATTTGGCACTGTGACAGCCCTGAATATTATGATTTTTATTGCTGTAACCGAGGCACAGTCTAACGAATAAAAATAGAGATAGTCTGTCGACTTGTAAAATAAATTATTCCCTCTAAATTTGTCTAAATTTATTGCAAAGCGAGCGTTTGAACGTGATCGCTAAATTACTTGATAAAAATATATATGAAAAGAAAAATATATTATGTAAGTAATAAAACTGTCGTGGTGAGAAAATGTTTTCTTTTAAACAAATTATTTATGTGTTTGTTAATCTTTTCGCTTTCATGAACAGCACTGGGATTATCAAAGAGCGATGAAACTACTAGGAATCACATTCAGTGAGAAGATATTGAGTTTCTTACTAATGTATTTAAGAACTAAATTTGTAAATGACTGTATTTTTCGGCGAACATTATAAGTGTAATATTTTATTTCATGGATATTAGTTTATTCATATGATCAAACGTCTCAAACTGCGCTATGTCGATTAAACTAATTTCTGGGTATTAGATAGAAATGACTTTCAAATTTAGCTTAAACTAGGTTTTATGTGTCTATGTACATTTCATGTCTACATACATACTTTTGTTCATGTCTGTATTTTTTTATGGTATAGAGCGATAAACGAGCAGACGAGTCCCCTGTTGGTGAGTGACTTCCACCGCCAATGAAAACTTGGAACTCAAGAGTCACAAGAATGCTGTCCTCCTTGGTTATTGTATCCCCACGCATCCCCAAAGGTATAGGCAGATGTATATTAAACACCCATAATTTATCAATTACAAGTGTAGGCAGTAGCACTACCTCAAACTGGTTGTAGCCGAGAGGTCCGAGCCCTCTACAAACTATAATTCATTATAACATCTTTATATCATCATCATCATCAGCCTATCGCAGTCCACTGCTGGACGAAGCAATGGGAGATCCATTGCACGTCACTTCGATCTACTTTCGGCTTCTCGCATCCAGCTCCTGCCATCATGCGCAAATCGTCACTGGCCTGGCCTGGCCTGTGGGCATCCTACGTTATGTTTGCCCAGACGCTCCACTAAAGAACTGGTTTTCTCCAACGGTCGTCGGTTCTGCGGCTAATATGGCTGGCCCACTGCCACTTCAGCCTGCTCGTCGATCCCACAGTGCCTTAGACAAAGGTCTTCAATGAGTATGTCCTACCCGCCATGACATACGAAGCCGAAACGTGGAAACTTACGGTACGGCTGGTCCTAAAGCTCAAAGTTGCTCAGCGTGCCATGGAAAGGGCTATGCTCAGGGTTTCTTTAAGGGATCGCATCAGGAATGAGGTGATCCGGCAGAAAACCAGGGTAATCGACATAGCCTACAGGATCAGCTTTATATAATCTAATTTAATCAATCAGCAAGATCAAATATAATCTGTATAATATATATATATATATATATATATATATATATATATTACTATAATTTAATCTAAAGTAAAATATGTATAGAAATTATTTTAAACATTGTACCATTTATCATTATGTCCAATATTTGATTAAACTTCATATATTTTTTACACGGTATCTAATAAAACTGCAACCTAATTTTCTTACTGATTTATTACCTTATATAAAAATAATTAAAACATCCTCACAACGTTTTCAAGCCAATACATCAAACGATACAATATAAAATACTCAAAACCGTTAATAATTATCCTGTCCAATTAAATCAAGATGTATGAAAAACCAGCTACTAGATACACGATTGAGTTATAAATTGATGCCGAACGAAACAAGCGGCCAATTATTAGCCCTCAATTGACGGTAGCCATATTTCTGACACTGATTAAGTCGGGTATGCAGATAAGGCTGTCCACTTGCCGTGCAAAAGATAAAAGTATCGAAGTTGTAGGTGATTGAAAATGGTTATCACCAAGGAGACAAAATTTAAATCAGGGTGAGAGTAACAAATATTTTATATTCGCTTTCACAAAAAAGACTGGCTTTATATCCTTTTACTGAAACAACTCGTTTCTTAAATCCCATTTGATAGATGTTTTCAGCCAAGCCGGGACTGCGAAAAGTTATGAGTAACTGCAGTGAAGTTTCAGGTAATTTTGAAACAAAAATCGTATTGTTTTTGCATTTAGCAATAAAACACAACCCATTATAAAATTTACAGTCTATTTTGCCCAAATCCCTAAAACAATGCACCACCACCTCTGCTATATTTAAAATATTAATCTCTGCCGTAATATTTCAACGTGTAGTTGCGTAACACCTGCAAATGGCATCGCGCGTTTGTCCCCATCCTCCACCAGTTCAGGTTGTATCATCATCATCTGTATTTGTATATACTCGTACCTACTGAAAGGATATCAGAATATTTAATAATTTATATGTTAATAATATATAAATTATTAATTTTTTTTAATAGTATAATCATATTTAATAATTTATATGTGAATAATATATAAATTATTAAATACATTTAATAGTATAATAATATTTAATATGTTTTGACTTATTACTTCGAAGTTAGAAGAAAAAAAACATTATCTTTTATTTAGAACGTTTGACTAATTATATCATTTAAAAATAACATGAACTTTATTTTCACTATCTTGTTTATTTATAATAGTAATAAAGTGTGACACTTTATTACAATATATAATCAATAATTGTTTATAATATAAAAAATCATAATTTCATGATTAGGAAATGCTAAATGCTAAAGATAATCAATAACTACGTCGTAAACTATCATAGTTCATGAGTTTTAATTTCATTAATTTGCATGCAAAACCGTTTCATATGTCGAATAATATTTCGAACAGAATTAATATTGAGAACGTCTTTAAAAACTTTCTAAAATCTAATAGGTTATTTTAATTTTAGTATTGCGGTTTGAAAATTAAGATTTCACTGCCATAATTTATATTGTACGTAAGAAATTATACACAACAATAAATTAGAAACAAAGTTACACTCACATTATCTGTTTATCAGCATAATAAAATGTTTAGCAGCTCTGAAATTTACTCACCCATGTATAAATCAAAATAAACTTTGCATTCGTTCGTTTAGAGATTGCTTTTGAATGTTGTTTTTGTTTCACAACCGCATCTCCAGGGGCTCATAACTTAAGGTCGCGTGCGCCAGCGGTGTATTATTTTTAAATTATTAACGCTGTAATGGAATAATTCCGATATGCTAATGCTGCGATGAACGAGCCTTGATCACGATATCGCCACAGGTAACTATTAACAGTGGACCAATATTCCATTTAAATTTTATTGTGATGCAAACTCAAACATAGTGGTAGAGCCATGCTTAAGCACGAATGGGCCAACTCGACCGGTGCGATACCACGGCCTCACAGAAAACCGGTTGTGAAGTAACGCTTGCGTTGCATTTCCCGGAAATGAGTGAGGTCTCCGGAGGCCCAAAATCCCCCACCCCCCTAATGATAGCGCTGTTAACGAAAAGGATACCCCAGGGGGGTACCAGCGCTAGCGTTGGAGAATCCCCCCCTGGACGTCCACCCTCAGTAGGGATTATGCCTGAGCGTGGACGCCCAGGCTGCGCCTCGTTTTTTTTTTTTTTTTTTTTTTTATACTATAGTGGGACAGACGAACATACGGGTCACCTGATGGTAAGTGACACCGCCGTCCATGGACACTTGCAACTCAAGAGTCGCAAGTGCGCTGCCCGTCTATGAGGGTGATGAGGGATGGGGGATGCAGGGAGCGGAAAGAAGAGAGGAGGGATGAGGAGAAAGGAGATGAGGGGAGAGAAAAGGGGGAAGGGGGAATTGGGCCTCCGGAAACCTCACTCAATTCGGGGAAATGCAACGCAAGCGTTACTTCACAACCGGTTTTCCGTGAGGCCGTGGTCTCGCACCGGTCGAGCCGGCCCATTCGTGCCTAAGCATGGCTCTACCACTGAAAACCTCGTACTCTGGGGGGATGGGTACCTCGTACTCGTACTCGTACCTCGTACTCGCTCAACTGCGCTCTCAAAATCTGCTCGGGGCAAGAGAAGGCATACCATGGCACCCCCTGTAACGTTTACCGTGGATTTTTGTAACATCAGGGGCTTACATTCGAACCTCGACACTGTCCACCACCACCTTGAGACAGCAAAGCCGGCCTTGCTCTTTTTAACCGAGACGCAGATATCATCTCCAGCGGACACATCCTACCTCTGCTACCCTGGGTACGGACTGGAACACTCCTTTGTTCCTAAGGCTGGTGTATGCGTGTACGTTAGAGATGATATCACTTCTCGCCGCCTCGGCAATCTTGAAGGTAGGGACCTCTCCATCTTATGGCTACGTGTAGACTGCGACGACCATCCCCGCATCTACCTATGCCTCTACAGGTCCCATAGCGGTGATGCCGAAACGGACCGACTCATCGACCACGTCCAAATGGCTACAGACTCAGTGCTCCAGCAGGTCCCATCCGCAGAGATCGTGATTCTTGGCGACTTTAACGCCCATCACGCTGAATGGCTTGGTTCGCGCAAAACCGATCATGCGGGAAGATCTGTTCACGATTTCGCCTTGGTATATGGCTTGACGCAGCTGGTAGCAACGCCTACGCGAATCCCAGATGCAGAAAGCCACGTGCCTTCACTGTTAGATCTTCTGCTGACCTCACATCCTGACGGCTACAAAGTATCCATTGAGGCCCCTCTTGGCTCTTCGGACCATTGCCTGATTAGGAGTATGGTGCCACTCGTTCACTCGCTGCGGCCGCGAGTTACAGGCAGTTGCCGCATATGGCACTATAGGTCAGCAGACTGGGATGGAATGAGAACATTCTTTGCATCCTACCCATGGAGGCAGGTTTGCTTCTCGCCGGATGATCCCAATGTCGTTGCTGACACTGTCGCGGATGTTGTGCTTCAGGGTATGGAACTTTTCATTCCATTCTCTCTGATTCCCACAGGTGGCAGGTCCCAGCCTTGGTTTGGTCGAACCTGCAAAGCGGCGTCCCGCCGAAAGCAGGAATGTTACCAAGCATGGGCTAATGCAGCGACAGCACGGGATGTAAAGACCAGCACATTAAAGAAGCAATTTAACTTTGCCTCCAGGTCCCTCAAAAGAGTAATTGCTGGGGCGAAGTCGGCTCACATCGGCAGAATTGGCGAGAGACTAGTTAGTCTCCCCTCCGGAACTCGTGCATTCTGGTCTCTTGCCAAAGCTGTCCAGGTGAACTTTTGTAAGCCATCCCTTCCACCTCTGCGCATAGGAGATAATTCGTTGGCCCACGACGCTAAAGAAAAAGCCGATCTTCTGGGCAAACTCTTTGCGTCCAACTCGACCCTGGACGACGGGGGAAACGCACCGCCAACCATACTGCAGTGCAAGACCCGCATGCCGGAAGTCCGGTTTACACAAAGGGCAGTGCGTAAAGCGCTTCTTTCCCTCGACGTTCATAAGTCGAGTGGGCCCGATAGAATCTCTCCTATCGTGCTGAAGACGTGTGCTCCAGATTTAGCACCGGTTTTAACGCGCCTTTATCGGCTTTCCTACTTTCTTGGCGTAGTCCCGAACTCATGGAAGACAGCTCTAGTGCACCCAATCCCTAAAAAAGGAGATCGCTCGGATCCGTCCAACTACAGACCCATAGCCATCACCTCCTTGTTCTCCAAGATAATGGAATCCATTGTTAACTGCTCCTCCCAGCCAACCAGCTCCTCCGGTACTTAGAAGACCACCAGCTCCTCAATGATCGACAATACGGCTTCCGTCAGGGTCGTTCAGCTGGTGATCTTCTCGTATACTTGACTCACCGGTGGGCACAGGCGATCGAGACCAAGGGGGAAGCGTTGGCCGTTAGTTTGGACGTGGCGAAGGCCTTCGATCGGGTCGAGATTAGCAGCATCCATTGCTATGCAGACGATAGCACGAGTGATGCCCTTTACACCGGCCGCGCTAACATTTCTCGGGTAAACGTCATCGAAAGCCGATCCAAACTTGTGTCTGAAATCGAAACTTCTTTATCAAAAGTTTCAGATTGGGGTCGACTTAACCTAGTCAAGTTTAACCCCACGAAGACACAGGTTTGCGCGTTCACCGCTAAAAAGATGCCATTGGTCGTATCACCTCAATTTGAGAGCACTTCCCTAACTGCATCAGCCAGTATCGGAATCCTTGGCGTCGATATATCAAGCGAAGTCCAGTTTCGCGGTCACTTAGAGAGTAAGGCCATATTAGCCTCGAAGAAGCTTGGTGTGCTAAACAGATCGAGACAGTATTTTACTCCGGCCCACCGCCTGCAACTTTATAAGGCGCAGGTTCGGCCGCACATGGAATACTGTTCTCATCTCTATGCAGGTGCACCCCAGTACCAACTTCTGCCTCTTGACCGCATTCAACGGAGAGCGACTCGCATCATCGACTGCCAAGATATTTCTGATCGACTTGACACCTTGGCGTTGCGTAGAGATGTAGCTTCACTCTGCATCCTCTATCGCTTGTATCATGGGGAGTGTTCAGAGGAATTGTTCGGACTTATACCGGCTGCTGGTTTTCGCCATCATCCTACGCGACAAAATATCCATCCCCATCACCTGGACGATTGGCACTCCACCACTGTGCACTTCTCCAGAAGCTTTTTGCCTCGCATAACCAGCTTATGGAACAAATTGTCGCCTGCCGTATTTCCGAACAGATACGACCTTCAAACCTTCAAGAAGAGAGCGTACCTCTACCTAAAAGGCCGGCAACGCACTTGTGACTCTTGAGTTGCGGGTGTCCATGGGCGGCGGTAGTCACTTACCATCAGGTGACCCGTCTGCTCGTTTGCCCCCTATCGCATAAAAAAAAAAAAAAAAAAAACTATTTGAACACGTGTTCATTTGTGATGAGGGGCCGTGATTGTGAATAGTTTATTTCTATGAACAATATGTCGTTTCATATGCAAGTTGCAGAGTTTCATTAAGTTTTGTCATGCTTGACTTGCATAGCTCGATTGGAAAAATACCACATATTCACAGAAAACCAATTATGATGAAATGCTTGTGTTGTGTTTCAGCGAGTGAGTAAGGTTATGGGAGGTCCAGGCCTCTATCCTCTTCCATCCTCGGGGAGGGGCACTTGAAATGCAGGTGTCCACTAGCGGCTGTGGTAACTTAACATTAAGTGACACATTTTCTCGTTTTCCTATTAAAAACGATGAAAAAATAAGCTATGCAATTAAAATATGTTAAATGCAGAATGAAATGAATTATTATTTATTAGATGATAATTCACTATCTAAATATTAATGATTTAAATATAAGCATGAATTTTATTTGACGACTACAGGGTTAAAGGTAACATTGGTCATCTGACAGCAATTAAAAGCTTTGAACTTTGACTGGGCGCTGAGATAATAATTATCATGTGTATGCTCCTCTGAATATATAATATGTATTTTCTCTTTTTATTTATCAAAAATAACTCCCTTACTAGGAATGATTGTTGTGTTACAGACTCGGGACAAAATATTTGTTGATTACAAAAATTGTTTTCCTTGGGAATCGAACCCACAACTTTTAGCTCAGCAGTCAGGATCACTTACATGTTATGATTTTGATCCGCACGTGTGTGGGTAAGTAAATATGATCATCTGTTCCCTCAAAACATTTATAGGACTTATCATAATTTAACAAATAAATGATCATTGAAAGCGTCTTGATCGTCCGCCCGTTACAGGCATTGTCATCGTCAGATGTAATTGATTAGTATAACCAAAAATAACACTTGTTTTTATAATATGGGGAGTCCGACGAACAGAGTAGTCACTTGATGGTAAGTGATAATCTCCGTTCGTGGACACCTGCAACTCAAGACTCATTAGTGTGCCTTTGAGGGTGATGAGGGTGGGGGGGATCCGGTAAGGGGAAAGAGGAGAGGTGGGTGAGTAGATGGAAACGAGGAGAAAAGGACGAGGGGAGCGGAGAGAGGCAGTTAAACCTCCGGAAAGCAAACGTTGCTTCATAACCAGTTTCTCTTTTGTCATAAGAGGTACTGAAACTCTAAATACAGTTGGGGAAAATTGTGGGAATTATTCCAAGCATTTGCCATAATGAATATATTTTTATGTATTTAGAATTAGAGTTTAGGCAAAAGTTAAAATATTGTTGATTAACACTAACATAATTTTGTACTGCTACATTTAATTATTCAAATTATTTTATTTGGTTAATTGGGTATCCAATTTATCCTGCTGCTTTTTCTCCACTATGTTCAAGCCGTTAATGTTACGTCCTCAGCTAATTGCTAGCGCTTGCAATTTGTATGCGAGCCAGTTTGTGAGTCGTTCTCTTTACTAGTAATAGATTGTAGGCTCTGTTCAACTATCTCCGTGGCTTGTTTCTGGATGACGTGATAAGCGAACAGTGGTGAATTGCCGTTTGTCGCTTTCAAATATTAAAGTTTTAAAATACAACAAATGTGATTCAAAAGTCTAATTTTTACATTTATATTACCCAACTGCATTGCATTGAAATCTTATTAGATTTGTAATTAATATGTCTTATGTCACTTCCACAATTACATACCCTATGCCACTCTTACTGTTAAGACGTTACAAATGACACCTAACATGTCGAAATTCATTAAGCCGTTGGGTAAAGCCCACACAAGGGCGAGTCACAAACACACACACGCAAACATACTCGAAAATCATTACCCTCAATGAAACGAAAAGACATTTTATGTAAACTTCATTTCGTAGACTCGATGTCCAACTTGACCCGCTGTGCTCAAACTTTCTATGTAGGAGTACACACAAAAACATTAATTTTAATCAGTTAGACGTATTTCCAAGTCTACCCACCTTGTTAAGTAAATGTGAATGAACTTTTCAATTCTGATGTTACCTAACTGTACAACGTTACTGCGCGTACGCCTGTCAGATTGCAAGATACCGGCCAACTGTGATTTACACCCTATTATATATGACTTCCTGCGATTATGACATTATGTATGTATGTGTATCATTTAAGCAACAGCCCGGTGAAACCTCCTGCTGCTTACAAGAGAATGATTTTGTAAATAAAGAATCTCAAAATTTTGTTGGACAAGCAAATTAATTAATTTATTAAGAACTCAATAAATGAAACAATGTTTATATTTGTTATATATGTGATTTATACCGGTTTAAAAAATAATATTATATCACAAAACTCCAACATTATATTATGCATACAAAAAAGTCTAAATTTGCCGAGTCTAAAAAATTATAATAGGTATCGGTAGAACTTTCACAATTTTTATCATTATTTTTGTGTATATTTATTAGACACAACATTTATATATACTCTCATACTATTATATATGTAGTATAGAATACACAAATCAATGTAAATTTAATCATTTATATTAATCATTTAATTTTAGATAGTTTACAGTTCACAATGTTACAAGATTTTTTATTGAGAACATCAGACTGGAACAAATAAATGAGTTCGTTGACAGACACATCGAAAGAAGAGTCCAAAAGGGAAACTTAGTAAGTTTCATGAGGGAGTACTGGCACCAACTTCGATGTGTGGATACGAAAGAAGGGTATAGCATAACAAACATGACAGTCAAATGAATACCATCAAAATACGTTAACAGAGAAGAGTGAACGCTGCTGTGGTTAAAAAACGGTGATGGTAGGAAGTAGTCACAAGAATCGAGAAAAGATTGCTGTGTAGGTTGAAAGGATGGAGGAAGAGCGACTATTTAAAGGAATTTATAAGATCGGCAGTGTACATTGAAGAAGGACCAAGTTAAAAGCACCCATAACAGGCAAGTGTGTATGAAAGGTCTAATTAATGTAGTAGGATAGAAAGAATTAGCATTCTACTGTCTCTGCCAATAATGGACTTGAGTAGGTTGTGGACCTGGACGTACATATATATGTATGTATGTATATCTGTATTAAAATTATTTATTCCAATGTACCTTATGTATAAATGCCTGAATTTAGATTTGAATACATGGGCTATCGTTCATCTTGACACTGTGATTGTGAGTGATGTTACAAAGTAAAAAAAAAAAAAAAAACAAATGGCAGCTGCATTGCGCAAATTAGATATTTTTGGCAGGGAAGTAGTTTTTTTTATTTTTTTATTACTTAGTAAATTGTTCTAAAATTGTAAAACTTACTATATAAACATTAACATGGGGGTACTAATGGAGTAATCTGAAGCCCATTAGTACAAAAAGGTTATTAAAGTGAGAAGTATCACGAACACACACCCAACTGTGTTTCAACGGCGTTTGTCAGTTACCATCAGGTGACACGTCTGTTCATCTGTGCCACTATGTTAAAAAAAATATCATATCTTAAATTTATACATTATATCTTAAAATCTCCCTGATAAAAACTGAGTAGAGGTATAACAGTTGGTAACTGTACTTTATTGCTACTGTAAAACCGTGTAGTGGAACATACATAACAAATGACAAGTAAATCAACCGCTGATTTGTTATTATCATTCCATATAAACTACTATATACATGACGTTCTATTGTCTAAAATCCAGACAATCTCACATTATAAAGAATTAATGTTCAATTAAATTAAAAAATGGTGCCATAATAATTGTTATTGTCGGATATAATTAATGTAAATTACTTCTATATGTACCCTTTCATGCTTCCAAAACTGGCTAATGTTTAAAACAGTAGATTTCTCAACACTGTTTGAACAAGTATTACTATAGTAACTATTTCTGGGGCTGCTTTGTTTAATTTAAGTGTTAATTTTTACTTTTTGTAGTAAAAAGATTTTAATCAATGTTATAATTCATTTTAATTACAAATTTCTTTACTGTAACTAATCTGATGAGAATTAAGCGTTTTTTATGACTAGTGTCGAAGGGAGATTACGACTTTGTAAGCATTTAATGGAGCAGATAGATGTTTTAGGTACCCTTAATGTCATAAATATGTTGCCCCCCCCCCCCCTTTAACTTCTGTCACCTTCTTACAAGAATGGCAGTCTACAAATAGTTGAATAGTCAGTATAAATTATATAGTAATGTACATTCGCGAGCTCTTTCGGGCCACATTCGTAATATCACTGAAGCTTTTTGTAAATAGCTATAATTGGGTTAAGCTATACCATATTATATTATTCAAATTTATGTATAATTTGCTGTCTTCGTAATACTGATATTTTTAGTTACTATTATTTATCATACATAAAAGTTGAATTCTAAATTGGGTATTAACAACTCTTAATGTTCCTGTTCCTCACATCTCGAAAAGGGCGTCGTGAAAGATTTATAATTTAATTAGCGGGTGTAAATAGACGGCGGATAGCTGCTCGTTCGGCAGTGATCTCAGCTCTAACAGATACGACGTTATAAATTGTAGGTATCTCTGATAATTTATATTCGATTTTAGTTATGTTCTAAAACTGGGTTTATAGACAGCAAAGCAATAATTGCAGTGTAGAGTTGTTGTTGTTGTAGATAGTAATTTTAGATAACATTAATATACATACATGCACTCACGCCAGTACTTATTCCTGAAGGTGTAGTGTACACGTATATTTTGTCAATTAGGATCCAATCCAACTAACCATTAACGTAACGGGGGCCAAGTCTATTGCCGTCAGCTGGGCATTTTCGGAATTCAGGATGGTATATTTAGGAGTATATAGAAAGTGAAGTCACATACCTGTAGCTCGAACTGACTCCGGGAGATCCGTGCCATTTATTCAAATTAATGACTTTGTATAAACAATTAATTTGTTACTCTGTGAACAAAGCAACTGTTTCATTATAATACAATTGATATGGTTTCTTTTCGCAAACAAAACCTACAAAACAATTATAAAAGTTTCATAACGCTATAGAGTATCTCATGGTTTGCTAACACCTAATCTATGACGGCCAACAAAACTTATATTACAGAAAATTCTTCCATTAAAATGCAAGTGGAGGCTATTTAATAAAGTACAATTATGAATCGTAAAATAGTTCCCGTAGTTGCTTTTATGAGTGGTCGCTTGTTATCGCCGCCATCTTGATTTATGTGGTGCGATGCGCAAGAGTCGCGTCCGGTGGATGCGGCAACTGTGATGTATCCATTTTGTATTGATTTTGTGAATTGAATAGTTAAATAGGTGGGAGTGAAGAACTCACGAAGTCATGTTTACTTAGAGAGTATAGGTATATTATTATTTTAAGCTTGGATATTGATGTTCTAAAAACAGAGTTTTGACCAAGAAGAGACCTTTCGAGAAAAAAAATATATAACTGGCTAAATGTGTTGGCACTGGTTCTTATACAAAAGCATGTTCTAACTATAACTTTGGTTAGAATATTAACGTAAGGTGTACTGACGTAAGACAATTGTGTTAACTGTCATTCAAAACCTATAATCCCAAAACAGGATAACGTAATGTGTATTATTCGCTATGTAACAACAATTTAATGTTATATCTACAAACGGTACTGAAACCATTATATTGGACACATTGATCATTATCGTTTGTAATGTTTGACAAAATATTTACAGTGTATTGTAGGAAATCCGTTGTCATATATATAGTAGGTATTGCGAAGAAAAATTCAAATTCAATTCAATTTCAAATGAATTCCGAATCCAAGTGTCTGCATGTATCATTGTACCAGAATTAGATAGTGCAATACAGATATGGAGGCACTTGTTCGTGTATCAGTTTCTTGGTGCAGAGTTCAGTTTGCCTGGTACCTGGTACGAATCATTTATTAAAATTAACCTGGATGATTGCCGTGTGTGTATTTGACTAAGCCAAAGTGGTAAGAAGACTGTTGGATGCCCCATTTCAATTATTCTTTCACCTATTATGCAGAATGTTATTCACCTGGACTGCTGAATATGTATAACAAAATACTTTCTATAATTGATAATCCGTTTTTGATACCGGATTTAAATTAACATATGTACGTATTCACACATTAAAACATATCTTACCAGTTTACATAACATTTTATGTAATGTCTTGTTTTATGTTATATTAATATTGCTTTAATAATGAATTAAATGGAATTCTCTACCAGCGCACGTGTTTCCTTCCCACTTTGATCCCGGGTCTTTTAAGCGGGGCGTGAAAAAGCATCTCACCAGGCCGCCATAGTGTGGGTCACCATGCTGCATTGACTATACATGCAATGAGGATGGTGACCACCACTCTTTGACTCCACCTATTGCTTTCCATCAGGCAAAGTGGAGTCACTATGGTAGGCTAATATAAAAAAAAAAAAAAAAAACTTTTAAATTCTTGAAATATAAGGATTTAAAACATACTTCTTACTATAATCTATCATCACTTTAAAGTCTGCCAAAAATAAATATTTTACCAGACAACACTAATACACTTTATGTACGCCCCAAATGTGTTTATAGTGATGCTCATAAATATCGATAAAATATTACTTTATCGGTACTAAATCACTCTGCGTTTATAACATGATGGCAAAACTACCACCATATCTTGTTTGATAAATGATCCTGTATTTACCTTTGTCGTTTTTGCTTTTAGTTTTCATTGGTTTGAAATGTTGGTGTTAATAGTGAGACCAATAGTTTGTAAAAGAATGTGACAAGGAAGTTTTGCATGACAGATTTCTTTGATTTGGGGCAAATGTGACCACTTAAACTGTTAGGACATTTATGTGACTGTGAGGACGTTATTTGCAGTACTATAACTTGTTTTTGAACTTTTAAGACACGAAACACGTACGTTCAATCATTCGGTAGCATTATGTTGACAAAAGATCAAAGTTGGTAGGTTCGCAGTATCCACCCAAAATCTCTTCAAACCATAACGAAAACTCAACTATTGATTGGTAAGGCTCGCCTTTGTACAAAATATTTACAATTCTAGTATATATATTTTTTATTTATATTTTCATTTAATTTAATTTAATTTTAATTTTAATTTACAAATATACAAAATAGAGTTCAATTCTTTTATACTGATACAATATACAAACGAACCAAGGCACATTAGATAAGAGGTTGCCGTTGACGATCGTACTAATATAAATTGTGTTACAGCCGTCAGCGCCTTCCACCCAGAGAAAATATACATATTTATGCAAAACATTTATTTAAAAAATATCAAAATAATAAAATGCAGACAAAAAATATTATAGGATTATCATGCAATACAATTGATTTATAGCAAAATTATAAATTAATAATAAAACTTGGATGCTGATTATGGAATTATAATAAAAATTAAAATTTGTAATAATAATAAAAAAATAAATTCGAGTTTACGATTACAATCTTATGTACATACATATTTTAAAATGCGTGTATCTAATAAAGTCAATAAATAACAGCAAATGACTTAGCTAGATTTTTTTTATATATGAGTAATTACTATCAGATTGAATGATAAGATTTGATTGTATATGTTTGAGTGTGTGTGCACCCGTGCGTGCGTGTGAGTGTGTGTGCGGGAGTGTGTATGTGTATTAGTGTGTGTTTAGTTCCATTACAAATTACTTGAAATCTTTGACTACATACAATTTCTTCTGTTTTATCGTAGTTAAGCGTTTTCAGCCACCTTATGATAACTGTTTTGAATTTGTTAAATGATAGTGGATATATGTATGTTATTCTCAGCATTTGCAGCATTGTATAGGAAATTGCCAATTACATAACATTGCCGTGCGAGCGCTGTTCTATGTGGCGATACAGAATAAATTTTGTTTTTATTGCGTTTTAAAATCGGCTTCAAATGAGTGCTCTTATGCTTACGCATTAGTACGCACTTAATAAAAAGTTGACTCACTGTAAGTACGGGGCAGTAGTGTCGTCGTCCAACCACCCCATGTGATAATACAGTATTGTAGTATACTCTGGACCTATATGATTTGTAAGTTCTGTTTTCTGTTTTACATAACAAAGAATATGAATATGAATAATAATCTTGCGCATCGTTCAGTATTCAAACTATCACAAATAATCGAAGTTCTCTTTTCTATTTGGTTAAAAATATATATAATATAATTATTTTAAAATAAAAAATTGCTTAAAGACAACTTTTTCAAATTTAAGTAAGTTTTCGTATTTGAGTTGTCATTCGTTATATCACGGGTCAATTCTGTTGGACTTAGCCTAAAGTAATTACAACAGTGGTAGATTAGAAGGATATTTTTTTATGAGATTCCGGTTAAATCTTTTTATTGCAACGTTTTAAACTGTGTTATAAATTGTTTAAATTAAAATTACCAGTCAATGATTTCATGAAACAGGAAGCGGTTACTTGAGAGACACAGACCCAGCGGAAATTGATTTTATTACAACAACCATAACTTCAAATGAACGTGTCATAAATGTTTCTTACGACAGTATTCGTCAGGCTAGAAATAGAACGCTAGATCTAAATCAGTAGTTCCATTATCATTGAATGGCGGAAGTGAATGCCATTCAAATGTGTCAATTCAGGTTGAGCATGATAATTAATTTGTAGCAGCTGACGTGATTTTTGTTTTAGATCAAGAATTAGATAAGAAGAGATGTATTAGAATAAAACCTTTCGTAAATTAGATTCATATTTATTTAAATAATATATTTTTTTCACGTGTGTCGTTGTAAAAAAGGCGAGTCTCCTGTCGAGACCGAAACTAGTCGGGTATCCCCGAAATACACACGCGAGTAAAACCGTATATTTAAATAAATATAAATAAGAAGATACGTGTAAAGAATAAATATTTTATATAATAGGTTGTCATATTGACGAATACTTAATATTGGTATTTCATCATGCCTTTTTTTTTGTGGAAACAACCACGGGACGTCACCTTATTGGTACAACCGGTATGGGCCGGACTAAAACCACACTGTTTTCCGTTATCGTGTCTTGTACCCGGGACTTCAGGTGTACCCACTTTGTGACCCCGGCAAACTTGGGACCCTCTTAAAAAGGTGACCCACAATGGTGTGATCCTCTCTCTCCGCCTCCTGGTGGGACTTCTGCGGAATAGAAGAGTACTAGCTCTCCCCCATTCCTTTTCCACTGCTTCTTTGGCAACCAACACTGCCTCGCAATACGAAGTGGCTAAATACCACGCACCCTCGTTTAGGACCATAGATATAATCTAGCGAGAGACTACCCACGTACTTAATTATGGCTTTGGGGATTTTGCGACTGCTCTGCAGTTTCATTTAAATTTTTATCAGATAGCCGTACTAGCCTTTGATTAATGCACTCTCAAAAAGAAGAATATCATATTATATACTTTTCTGCCTTTATTGATAAAAAACTTATTTACAAAATATTCGGTTTAAATATATAATTCTCTTAATTTTTAAGAAAAATATATATTTAAACGCAGACAAGTGTTGAATATATTTACATCTGTTATTCGTTTCGTGTCACGTAACTAATTTAAAAGTCTAACGAGGGTTAGCTTAAATAATTCATTATAGTTAAACAACATTTATTCAACTAAATTTAAGCTTTAATTCGTTATTTATAATTCTGTAATCTGTAAATAATAGTATAATCTAGAATCAAACTGCATCTAAAATAATTTGAGATTGAATAAATTTAAGTGTGAATTACTGCTCGCTTATTTGACACTAAATGTTATTTGATCGTGATCCAAGACAATTTAAAACATACTTATCAACTTAATTTTTGGTACTTTTAACTGTTCTGTACAAAATTAAGTGCTAAGTAATGCTTTGTTACTCAACGAAACAAAAAAGAAAATATTGAACTTTTACCTTGATTGAACCTTGTATTTTCTATTAACTTTATCCTGTTTATTAACAACGTTGGTTTAAACTTACATAAGCACATAATATTTATTTATTATCATCAAATATTTGTTTTTATAAGAAATAGAGAGAAAGGTTGATTAAAGTGTAAGGCTTTCATTAAAAAGATGATGAAGGGAAAACTATATTAAGTTGCGTAAAATACATCAACTATCAAATTAAGAGGTTTTGCTTATTGAAAATAAAGAAAGGAAGAATAATATTTGTTACTTAATGAAACCATTTCATTGAAATACATAACAAAAAACAGAAGCTGTCAGTACATTTACGACTAAAACACATTACATGTACTATACCGCTATGCTATATCGTATGACATTTTGTTTGCGTTGTACAATATCCCTTCTGTGGGTTGACATTACGTAAATAATTACTGCCATTCAATGTTAATGTCACCAAAACGTAAACCAATAAATAGCTACCAACTTGAACATAAAATACTGCTACCGCGTATTTATTTAGTACAATCAAGTTTTCCCAGATCTAATATAATTCTATCGCGAATAGAGCTTAATCCGGATAGCGGTTGTGAATATAAAGTAACCAAGTTTATTCTGCGGCTACGGTTGTAAAGCATCTGATAGATGGTTAGATAAGCGCAAGGCAAATTGCAGTTTGGTGGTAGGGTTTATACACCATTAACTATATATAAAAAAGTGAAACTTAATTTAAATAATAAACGTTAAAGTACGTTTTAAGTTGTATGGAAATGATATGAATAATAACAAATATTTAATATAAATATTTACCTTTAAAATTACGTTAGTTAAATTTTTATTTGAGACGAATTGAACATGTTCAAAGATCTCATCTGAGCTTATGCTACCTTTTTTAGTAGCTCCATTCTCCAAAATTATAATACCAAAGTTGCATTAAGTTACTTAAATTTGACTTTAACCGCACAACAAAAAATCTTCAAGAACTTAGCACGAATACGAGATAACTTTTTTGAAGCACTTATACATACTACTGGAGCACTTCTCTCCTTTAAGCACTGATCTTCAGAGGACCACGGGTACTATTCCATGGTTAGTGTGGAACTAATTAACAACAACACTGGTTAGGCTTAGCTAAAAACAAGTTACACGTTGTTAGTAACTACTTACAATCTTCAGTACTACAAAACGTTCGTCGTTTATTTACACTAACGACACGACACATTATATGACCACTGAATGGCACATTAAATGTATTAATTTCATTATAAACCGAAAATGTCGGTTATGTGAAGAAATTAATTCTACGGCAACGTGTTTTATTTAATCATCATAGCAATTGCACTCAACATAGTGTCAATACAATTTAGTTCATCAATATTTACAACATCAATTTGTTGTCGTTTAAGCGAAGCGAAATCACGTTGTTCATAGTGTCAGAATTAGGTCATTTGTAGCAAATAAGCAATTCAAGTAATGACTCATTACTGATTAGTTTTAGTTTATTCGATAATCAGTTTAAAATTGGATATTCGCTTAATAAAGCGGTGTGTCAGCAGTAAACATTTTTCTCTTTATTAGGTAATTAAAATCACACATGCATTCGTTACTTTAATACCTGTACTTTTTGAAGCATTTTTATAATACTCAGTAAAATTCTTTATAATTAATAAACTTGAATAAGTTGATATTTAAAGACTGACTTTTAACTTAGTTGAGTGCTTAAAATATAAAATAAACACATCTGTTAAATAAAAATACCAGAAGTCCCTACTCTACTCAAAACCATAAAGATATTGACGTACTCAAAACACAAGTTGAACTTATCTGAACGGTGCCGCTAATTACAAATGAAAATCGCTTCCCGCCATTCCGCTGTCAGAGATAACAGCACGTCGTAACTCGCATAATCTACGTTCACCTGCTATCTTAATTACACCAAGCCGCCGACGAATAAATTTTTAATTGAGTAACCTTATCTTGCCGATTACATGACAAATGTATCGTGTCCACCACTATTTTAATTTAGATATTTTATCGATACTTTTTTTTTTATAGCAGCAGCTCTAGTTGAGGTCCGTTCATATTAATACGCTAGGTCGTTTCGGGCACGAACTATGTGACATTTGCTTTACTATGGCTCTGCAGTTAATATGTTAAGTAGGTAGAGATATATTGAAAGTTTTATCTAAGTAGAAGGTGATTGACAGGATTTCCATAAGTTTTTTTTAATTGGCAATGCAATGGAATAATAATATTGTTGAGAATATTGATGAATACTAAATTTATTTATTTGTAAACAAACGCGTGACTTATTTATGTTCAAAGGTTCATTTAACACTTACTGAGTTAAGTTGGTTCACAGGAGTTTAAGCAAAGTAATTATGTATGTTTTTTTTTAATTTAATACCATTTTATGGTGATAAAGGACAATATATGATATGTTTCTTTTAAGCATTATTAATAAATCCATTTGAAATTTTACATAACATCAAGCGCCCATGTACATTACAACAGCATCTGATGTTACTTATGAACAGCGCTCTATTCTACACTCACTGTAATCAATTTAAATCATTAGAATTGGCAGTTAAAGTCATTTTAAAGCTTTAATGATACGATTACCCTCTTTGTAAGAGCATTACGTAAATCATTGTGAGAAACGGGACACACAAAAAGAGCAATTAGTGTTGTGCCAACGTCGATAGTTTAGCGGATGTCGATGGCATTCCGCGCGGTGCGACGTGACTGCACACTTGAAATACTGCAAATAATTTAGCCTTTTTTTTTTTTTTTTTTATCGTGTGGAAATCCCCTCGGACCGTCACCCCGCCGGGGTTTGCGGCGGGGCGGTGTGTCGGAATCGAACCGACTAAAACCACACGGTGTGCCACTCTGCGCCTGAGACGGAAGGGATCCGGGAACTGCTGATATTAAGACATCCGGACCCCTCCCAGCGCTTGCCCGCACTGAATCGGGCACCGTCTGCTGTTGAACTCTCTAATTAGGCGACGTACGGCACACGCGTACGTCACCCCCTCGCGGGTGGCCACTAGAGCGGATGGAGGGGAAAACCCGTCCCGACCATCCGCGGCCACACTCAGGGCGGCATGAGGCGCTGATAGGCGCGCCTACGCCGCCCAGTTCGCCGGCGGCGGATTGGGTCCGAGTGGATATCGTCCTCCCGGGCCTTCTCCGCCGCCTCCTTCTGCGAGATGACATCTTCACAGAAGGTTGCGACCGCGGTAAAACTGCTATCGCTACCGGCCATGGAGCGTATGACGGCCGGTAGCGAGAGATCTCCTCCGATGACTGCAGTGAGGGTCCGGCGCTGCGACTCCCAAGCGGGGCAGATCGCCAGCGTGTGCTGGGCCGAGTCTTCACTGCAGTCGCAGTGGTGGCAGGCGGGACTCAGTTCCCTCCTGGCGACCGAGTGCAGGTACTTCCCGAAGCAACCATGCCCGGAAAGCACCTGCGTCAGTCGGAAGGAAAGGGTCCCGTGCTGCCGCCCTGCCCACTCGAGGATGACCGGCTGGAGAGCCTCCACGGCGGCAAAGCCAGCGCGCGGAGTCTCCAGCCGGAACGACCAACTAGCCATCGTGGCTCGACGGGCGGCTTCACGCCACTCGCGTACCTCTTCGGGCGGAGGGCCAAAGCCATACTCCGCCCGATATTCAGCCACCCGTCGATAAACTTCGGCGAGCACTTCCGCCTCCAAATCCCACGGGGGTGTTCCAGCCAAGGCGCACGCCGCCTCGGTGGACACCGTGCGGTATCCGCGTATGGCTCTGACCGCCAATACCCTTTGAGGCCGCCAGAGGCGCGCCTTATTCTGGGCGGTCAGAGCCGCCACCCACACCGGTGCCCCATACAGCGCCATCGACCGGACCACCCCCGTGTAGAGGTGTCGCGTTGCGACGCTGGCTCCACCCAAGTTGGGCAAAAGTCGCCCAAGGGCAGAGGCAGCGTCGACCAGCTTCGGACCAAGCTGTCGGAAGTGCTCGTCGAAGAGCCACCTACCGTCGAGTATCAGGCCCAGATACCTCATCTGGGCCCGAACCGGGACGAGGACCGAGTTGACCTCGATGGAGGCACCGGCGGGTGGACCACGACGGGGCCCATGGAACAAAAGGGCCTCCGTCTTGTCCAGGGCCACCCGTAAGCCCAGTGCCTCGATGCGCCCGACCACCAAAGACACACCCCTGGTGGCCAGGCGCGCCGCCTCTTGGAAGTTCGCCCCCCGGGCTGTGACCAATGTGTCATCAGCGTAGCAAATTACGCCCAGCCCGGGGGGGAGGCGACCTCGTAAAACCCAGTCGTACCCCACGTTCCACAGGAGTGGTCCAAGGACAGACCCCTGCGGAACGCCGCACGACATGGGTCGCCGTCTCAAGACGCCCTCTCGGTCCTCGTACACGACGGTACGCTCCTCTAAATAGTCTGCCACCAGCCGCCTCAGGTACTCTGGCACCCCGTGGTATTGGAGTGCTTCCCTGATGCAGCTGAATGGCAGACTATTGAATGCGTTGGCGATGTCCAGAGACACCGCCAACAGCACGCCGCCACAGCTCACTGCCTCTCCGGTCACGGCCCTAAGGCGCATCACGGCATCGACCGTCGAACGCCCCTCCCGGAACCCGAATTGGGCGTCCGACAGGTCGGGGCCCACCTCGCTGAGGTGCCGGACGATGCGGGCAGAGAGTATCCTCTCAAAAAGTTTACCCACCTCGTCCAGCAACACGATGGGCCTATAGGCCGCGACCGAATCGGCAGGCCGTCCCGGCTTCCTCAACAGGACCAGCTTCCCGCATTTCCAGCACTCTGGGAAGCGTCCGGACGCCAGGCTAGCGTCCAACACTTCCCTGAGGCGGTCCGACATATGGTCGAGGGCTCGGGCCATCACTCGGGCTGGTACCCCGTCCGGCCCGGGGGCGGTGTTCTTGGAACGGATCCGTAGAACAGCCGCCCCAACCTCCGATTCCCTAACGGGCGGCACATCGTCCTCTCTACCCCCGTCGTCTCCGACCGCGTAGGCCATCGACGGGGGTGTGTGCTCCGCCCGCTGCGGGAAAAGGCCCTCGACCACTTCCTGCAGGAAGCTGGGCTGCAGAGTCTCGGTAAGGGGGGGGCCCGACGTGCGGAGCTTCTGACGCACCGCACGGTATGGGCGACCCCAGGGGTCACGGTCGAGACTCTCCAGCATCTCCTTTCTCTTTGCGTCCTTGGCGCGGCAAATGGCCAGCTTCAGAGTTTTCCGCGCTTCGCGGTACTCCTCGTGAAGCTGGTCCTCCTCACCGTCTCCGCGGTGACGCCGCCGGCTGTGAGTGTAGGACCTCCGGGCACGAGTACAAGCCGCACGGAGGTCCGCCAACTCCTGGGACCACCAGTAGACCTCCTTCCTTGGAGGCCGACGACCCTGGATACGGGGCATGGCCGCATCGCAAATCTGCGTAATCGCATCGCGAAAGCGGCCAGCCCCCGCATCGACCTCCTCGGTCGGGGCCTGCGGAGACAGCCAAGAGTGAATAATGGCCGCCTCCTCTAGTAGGTCCCTGTCCAGCTTGGCAACAGCCCACCGCGGAAAACGGGAATTACGCCGCGCCGCGTGACCCCTACTGGGGCCCTGGGACCGGGAGAGCTCAAATCGGATATACAGGTGATCCGAGAGCGTCTCAACCTCTTCCAGGACACGCCAGTTCCTTACTCGTGCGGCAACAGCAGGGGTAGCGAACGAAAGGTCCACTATCGACCCACCCTGCTGTCGCACGCACGTGTTGGTGGAGCCTCTGTTTAGTAAACAGAGGCCCACCGAAGCCGCCCACTCCTCGACGGCCTCGCCCTTGGCGTCCGTCCCGGGGGACCCCCATGCAATGGATTTTGCGTTGAAGTCCCCCAGCACGAGGACGTGCCCAGACGCTAATCGCCGCATCGAGGTCTCCAAGCCGTTAAGGAAGACCTCGAAGTCGCTCAAACTCCGGTTGGGGGAGAAGTATACACCGTAAACGGTGATCCCCCCCCACTCGGCGGCAACATATCCAGAGCCCTTGTCTCTAAGCGATAAGGGCGGGGAATGAGCCGCCGCGGAACCGACGACTGCCACGGAGCCGTCCCAGTCACCCATCCAGTTTGGACGGGGAGGAACGAAGTAGGGCTCCGCGACTACGGCAACACCGATCGACCACTGCGCCATGGTTTGCAGGAAGAGATCCTGCGCCGCGGCGCAGTGGTTTAGGTTCGTCTGGACAAGGAGGTTGGAGACGTGGTCCATTACTGGATCGTCTCTACAACCTCCATGGACGTCGACGTGGACAGACGGACAACGTCGGAGGCAGCCTGGGCCGCTAGGCTAGTCCCCGACGTCCGCCGAGAAGCGCGGGAAGGCTTGCAGCCCCCCTGCCCCATCTGGTGATTGGCGGGCTTATTGCCCGCCGCACACATAGGGCAGTGAGGGGCGGCAGAGCACTCTGCCGCCTTGTGCCCCGGTCGACCGCAGCGGAAACATAATCCGCTGCAGTCGAAGCAGCTGTCACATTTGATGCGGGTGTGTCCCGCAACCAGGCATTTGTAACACCTCATCGGTCTCGACGCCAGAACTGTAACTCTGGCGCTAACGAAACCGATGAGGATCCTGCCGGCGTCGCCCAAAATTTTGGCCGACGCTACGGGACAGCTGATCCACACCGCACCAAGGCCTCCCGGACCGGGGCGGATGGTGCCGACTTTGATGTTGTCCGCGTTGCACCCCGTCTTCTCCCGAATTGCAACCCGGACATCATCGACCGTAACGGAGTCGTCCAGGCCCGAAATGCGCAGTTCCGCGCTCTTGGTGGGCCTGGTGACCTTCACTCCATCCGTCCCAGAAAATACTTCCCGCAGCTTCTCCGCTAGAACATCCGCCGTCTTTGCACCTTCGGCCCCGGGGAACTCTAACACGCGAGCCCCCGTCTGGGCAAGGCGCAGCTTCACACCTGAGGTCCCGAATTGAGTGCCGAGGCTATCCCGGACCTTCTTAAAAACGGTCGCATAGGATAGCCCACCGCTGGCCGCCTCCGTCGATAATGTGACCACAACAGCCGCCGTTTTGGGTGCCTGCAGTTTCTTTGCCTTCTTATTTGTGGAGGTCACTGCCATTGACGACGTCTGAGGTGGAGAGGCTCCACTTTTGGCGGCCTTCTTGTTCTTCTTTCGGGACCTCTTCTTATTGCCTCCGTCAACTTTTTGCCAGCCATCATTAGACGCGACAGACGTGGGGAGGGCAGGAACAGCTTCAGATTCAGCAAGAGCAGACGCTCGTGCTGAATTGGTGCTAATGCCTCTTGGTGTTGGTGAGGGGAGTGGGGGGAACGCCGTCGTAGCCCCTGTCCCGGCCTTAGCCGCTCGTCCGGCCTTTGCCAGTCGCCCAGCCTTAGCCAGTCGCCCGGTCTTCAATGTGGAAGCGGGTGCTGGCGCAGACGCCACTGTTGCGTATGAAACTGCGACGCGGCCACCCGTAACCGGGAGAGGCGTCGGAGCCGTTGCACCTCTTGCTTTATTTGCAGCGAGCGGTGGCCGAACAGTGGGTGCTGGAGGCAACCTAGCCTCCAGGCCTGCGAGGCGTCCGTCCATCATCCTCCACACTGCTTCAATGACATGACGCAAGTGGGAGTCCGATACATCAGGAACGTTGATGGGTGCTGGGGAGGGAACTGGTTGTCTCACAACCGGGCTTTGGCACTCTGCATTATGCGCCTGTGCTCTGAACTGTGCGAACTGTGCGCTCAGTTCAGCCACCTGCTCCGTAAGGCGGTCATTGGCTGCTTGGAGACGCACCACGTCCCCAATAAAGTTTTCAACGACCCCAGAGATGGCGGAGGAGGAGTCCTTTAAGGCTCTTACAAAGGAGCCCTTTAAGTTTGTGGACTTGGTGGCCACCTTATTAATAATAGCCACGGCTGCATTGGCTCTTTCTTTCAATGTCACCGGTGTTTGAGGAACGGAACCTCCTTCCACCGGCGGACGGATTTTAGGTAGGAGATCAATGATCTCCTCCTCCGCGACGATTTCCCCCTCTGCACGAGCTCGCGCGTACTCCCCCGCTCTAGAGAAGGCGGAAGTTGCCAAAGGCGGAGCAGGCATGCTCGATCTCGACCTTCCTCTCTGGCTGCTTGCCAATTTGGGAGGAAGCATGTCTGTGGACGGTTCCGCATCATCATCCCTCGAGCGACCACGCTTTCGATTTTCGAGCTCGCGGTCCCCAATCTCCATCTCGGAGTCAGTTTTGGAGAGTAGTCTTACTGACCTGCGACTGCTCCCAGAAACCACCGACGTAGGCGTGGCCAATAACACATCTTCATCATTTGACGAAGTGTCGTCCGCCTTCTTCTTATTTTTCTCCTTTCTCTTCGTATTCTCCTTCTTTTTTTCCTCTATTTGGTTTTGTGTTTTTAAATATTTTTCCATAATTAGACCCACGATTGGGGGAGAACTAAAAGTCAACCCGGGCAGAGATCCCCCAATACCCGGGTAAGCGAAAATTTATGCCCAACCGAGGGGTCCGCAGGTGCCTCGGCTGGGAGTGTGCTCACGACTGAACCACCCATCAGCCATGCATCCCCTGGTCACGCACCAGAACACGGGATTCGGGGTAATTTTTTATAGAGGTTTTCTTCCTCGCAGTCCGGGCGGCTAAGCCAAGACCCTCGCCCCCGACTGGAGCCCGAGACTTAAACTCGACACTCCTTTCGGGATTACGATATGCCGGCGGTGGCATCGAGACAAATCTCCAAATGCCTGCTCGGTGGCAGTGCGAGTACACGCCGAGCCCGTCCTCAGTCCTCCGCTATGGATAGCGGAGACCTTCTGTGTGACCCTTGGATGGGTCCCACAGGGTATCCTGTTTTGTCTGGAGTCTCACCCTGGGCCAATCCGGTATGAGTGGCTCTGCCGGCACAGCCCCAGGAATCACTGACCCGCGCAAGCCCCCCCACGACGACAACGTAAGGATACAGTTGGGGGGGGCAAATAATTTAGCCTGCCCCAGCACAAGGAATCTTATACCTTAAATTGTAAAACATAACGTTGAACGTAAGTGAGCTCTTTATGTGGTACTGTACAGAGACGTGAGTTCGATTAAAAAATGTGATTTGTGGCTGCCACTCGGCACGTGTTTTATTTTGCAAGTTGTGTTCGTGATAGGCTCGTCAAGAGGCCTCGATAAAAAAGACGTCAAACGTTAGAGCTTTAAAACGCTTAAAATGACTTCAGTGATTAGATGTTTTTCAAACATTTAAAACTTACGATGCAGTAGTTGAAGGACCTATTTAAACAAAATTACATTTGCATTGAACCGAAAAAATATTTCTGGCAACTACTTACCTAAATTTTGAGAGTGGTATAAGCAAAGTAAACTGTTACAATGTTCCAAAACCAAAACTATTATCTTCAAAGAAAATGGCAGAGATGTTTAGTGATTGCGTTTGTCAGTCTGTATGCGTCTAGTTGGCCATCATTCACACCTGTCAGTCAGGGCCTTTGAACGCCCCAGACAGGCGGAGACAGGCCGCAACGAGTAGTCGACGGCGATTTGTATGGCGCAAGTAAATCACTTTTGAAGTAATTTATGTCTGCATGGAGTTAGTGATGCACGACTTAGAAAGTAGACGTCGATGAATTTGTAGAAATATGTATTATTTTATTATTTTACTGTCCCCAAGTATTGAGGATAAAGAAAATACATTAGATGAATATGATTGTATGTTTTTAGATAGACTAAAACTAAAAGAAATCGGTAAAAATAAAAGTATATCTTGATATTGAACAGGTACTTATTTTGAAATGTCAACACACTTCAAAATATATCAAAAATCTCTTAACATATAGACGCATTTTGTGTTAAAAAGAAAACAAAAGTAAAAACTGCCGAATAATCAGTAGGTCTATTAATCATAGAGCGGCTGTCACTTTTGACAGGTGTCGTATGGTGACAGCGTGCGACAAGTGACAAGTGATGTTTGAGCCTTTGATGTGTCAAGCTCGGCGCTAATGAGCGAAGACTCAAAGGCCAATTGCAACGGTTTCTTTGAACTGACGATTGATGTGGTGTGATTATTAACTTTAATGTCTTTTGGTTAAGGTGAATGCACACTCCGTTGTGGATTTGTGGATAATGAATTCTAATAACGATTTTATATTTTAAATAAAGGACTAAGTTACTATAATGAACATCTTAAGACCTGTCTAAAGTTGCTCCACGTAATCAAAGTTGATTCGGTTTAAGGTAAAGTTCATAACTTATACCCTTATAGATAAAGAAAATATTTATTTTAATGTTTGAATGAAAAAATCTACACTTTAGATATTTTGGCAAACAAACAATTGATGTTTGATATGCAGGCGTGACCAGTGTTACTTTTAAACGCTATTGTCACATATTACGGGGCAAATGAAAAAAATACGTATTTTTCATAAAATATTTGTTTCAAGATTACATATTTCGTGAGGTTCAACTTAAAAATAAATAATATATGTTGCATCATTGAAATTTGTGTATAAATCTTAATTTAAACTAGTGAATTAATTTTATTATTCTAGTGTGCAGTTACTCCCTTGCAGCGGCTTTTCGTATTGTAAGCATAACTGACGTGCGTGCACAGGAGATGTCTGATGTTTGCAGTCACAAATAAATAGATGGCGCTTTTCAGTTTTTATCTAGAAAGAGTACTACTAATATTAATTTTTAGATAGATTATAGACTTAGATATAAATGCCATTACGAAAGTTTAGGTGGAATGACATGACATATTTGCAACACTCAATACGGACAAAAAGAACGAAATAAATCTTACTTCGTACATAATTACTTTTTGGTCAGTATCTTCACTGACTATAATTATCTACTGCGCTTCCAATAGATACATTAGTAAAATGATTTCCAAGTTATCAGATATTAAACTTAAAATACGAAGTGAATAATATTACTGCTTGCAGATCAATTTTACGCTTTCGCTTTCTGATTTGAAGTCACCACATGTACACCCAAGTCCTATAAATCTCCAGACGACACAAATAAAGTATTACAAAAACAGCATGGACATCAAAAAAACTGGCACTTCGCAATCAGTATTCTGAACGGCAATAAAATTAATATGTGCATACAACGAAGCGCGAACCCCATTTGCAGTAAAACAAACGCACGCCGCCATTTTATATTGATCTTTTAGGGTTCCTTAATTGAAAAGGATAAATGACATCTCTATACTTTAAGATTATAATTTATTTTACTATAATGTAATGTAATGTATTTTTGTTGTATTAGATATATATTATATTAGATAAAGACGTATTTAGCAGGTGTGTAATTAAAATGCTTGGCTTAGTTACAAAGTCCAGTATACATATGACATAAATACATACATAAATAGATTTGATTGAATGAAATCTTAAGAATAACTTCATACATACATATTAGTCCATACCTCTTCTTGTCAGTCTTTTCACTCTTGTCAAGGAGGTCGTGGCTGTCATGATGATGGTTCTGAAGCAGCTGTCAGAGTAGCATAACTTCTAGCTACTTCTGTCTGCTGACAGTCATATACTGTATATGACTTTAGTTCCATACATATATACATACCCACGGAACTTTAAAATCTCGTTCAAAACTCGACATTTTTATTATTTTTGAATTGTTTCTCAAGAGCGTCAAATTTATGCAGAGTCACGTAAAAATTGAATAAAGGATGAGGGTTGAGAGTGTGTGGAGTGTGCACCTATACCGTCGGTCACACAATTTTATACACCCAAATGCGCTTTAACTCACTTATATTATTTGACGATAGACTATTAATGGCTCCTTTAATCTCTCAAGAAATGTTACACTGGTTCTTTATAAACCTCTTAACTACCACGAAGCCCTGCCAAAAAGATTAACTAGTTATACCAAATTTATTAGTTAAACTTTAATACAGCGTCCTTCTAGCGAATCACAAGAAAACTGCATTTCTTAGAGGCACTACTATTTAATATTTTTATTGCCAAACCCATAAACATAGACCAAAGACAAAAAGACCGTAAACTATAATCGCTAGCAGTTGGCCACACCTTAAGGAATAAAGTATGATCATGAGCGAAGACTTATGTACTTAGTTTATGTCTCTTTAAATGTCAAAGGAAGATTCATCATGCGATGTCGTCACGTTATCAAATAACAGAAATTAATCAGCATTGAATTTTCAATACACTTTTTCATTTCGCACATTCCAAATTCGACAAGAAGAAAATTATATACGTACATATATGCATTCACTCCTATTTCCCCGGATGAATGAGGAATCTCAAACGCCTACCTTTTGCCTACAATTAAGTCCCAATTACGTAATAGGGGCGATTCTATTGCCATCATACAGGCACCGTATGACTGTATATTTACTATCTGATAGATAACAGTCCGAACCCTTAGTCGCCTTTTTCGTCATCCATGGAAAGAGAATGGTTGTCCCTACTCTAATCCAACAGGAACCACCCAGCTATAACAGAAAATGTAAATGTAGTAAGGGATAATGGCCCTTACTACGGATAATGATGTTCATTATCTGATAACCATGGTGACGTCAATGAGGGTGAGATATAATTATACTTAATTTACCATCGATTCGGTAGCCCGTTATAATAGACAACTTAAGTACAATTATGAACAAAAAATACAATGGTTGACACTAATTGACAAGTTGAGTTATAGTTCTTGAGTGTCATTAGAAGCGATTATTCAATAATTTCGTATTTTAAATGTTTCTTTTATCCGGTAATTGTGTCACCTGCTCTTCACATAAAACTGGAATGCGTAGAACGTGTGATGCGACCGTTTAAATAACTCAAAACAAGTAGATCGTTATTTTATTTTCTAGTCGTTTAATACACATCTGCGTACCCTCCCTGCGTATCTATGTACAAGAAATATTGCACTATATCGTCATTCAATGAATAAACTCACTGCAGACAACTGCTGGATATAGGCATCTCCCAATGTGCACCACAGCTTCCGCTTTAAGACCATCTAGCAATGGCTTCCCTCCATAGCATTGTTTAAAGTTAATACTCTGCGTATAAGAAAGAAGCTAGTTTTTCCGACTGTCTGTTATTTTCAATCCTTCTCACTAGCTAACTAGCTAAACCGATTTTAAAGTTAAGTTAATCGAGTATGTTCTTATCAACTCTATCTAGAGATCATCAACTCTTTTCTTATTGTGAAGGCATTATTATGGCTAAGAAAAGCAGTTTTTTTTTCTATTTCTTACATACGTACATTAGAAACAGTGGACAGATATATTTTTTATGTGATAGGTGGACAGACGGTTCATCTGATGGTAAGTGGCACCCGCCGCCAATGGATACTCGCAACTTAACCTCAGGGAAAAGAGGAGCCGTGTCATTAGACCGGTCGAGCTGACCGATTCATGCCTAAGCATTTCTCTCCCAGGGTCAGTTTCCTTTACTTAAACGACCTTAGTAAAGAACAGAGTAAAAGAGTTTGAAAGAGAAGATACATCTGAATGGGGGACTTCACGGGAGGACAAGAAAAAAAAATCGATAGTAATAAGCATAGTTAATATATTGATTGTTTTGTTTAGTTGTTGCTTATCCATCCATATGCCCTATCCGTCTATATGAGCAATTCCCTTTTCCTTCTCTTTCTATCCTTCCTTTCCTCTCAACATTCCCAAAATGATCCCATCTTTTTAACAACAGTGCCCGGATGATGACAATACGCTGGCCATAATGGCTGGCATTATCTAACTGGGACTAAATTGAAGCTAAATGTGAGTACTGATTACGCTTCTGCTTACCTCTTCGAGGATACGGTCGTGAGTGTATGTATATACGTATGTATGTATGTAATATTTTCATTGCAACATGTCACGAAAATGGTTCTCACTTGCTTCTTGAAACTAGAGTCTAATAATATTATTTCAAACTATCTGTTGCACTTCGTTTTCTTGAGAATATTGAACCTAATTAGTTCGCATAAAGTTTAGTTAATTAAAGTCAGATTATAATCTGGAAGAGCTTCCATATTTTTTTTTGTTTTTTCTTTTTAAGAATACTAGCAACGTGGGTCGCACATTACTAGTATTCTGTTGTTATCCCCCCCAACTAAGCTAAATGCTTATGTTACAACGGTAGTATACGAGGCGGGGTTTGAACTCGCAACCACTTGATCGCAAGTCCGACGCCTAAGCCATCACGCTACCGCCGCGCCGCTTGAACTATGTCATATTTCATTAAAAACTGCTCTGTTAGTTTATTTAGTTAGTTAAAGTTAAATTAGGAATAGCTTCCAGACTATGTCACATTTCATCCAACTTTGCTCTGATGTCATTGAATAAACATCCATTCTAGCTTTCGTTTTTATAATACTAGTAAGACAAAGGTAATTAGATGCAATTAGACCGCAATGAAAATATCTAGAATGAAAAAGAAATTACTTTGTACATAAACTAACACAGTCAGTTAAATATAAGGAACGTAATCACAATAAACTTCGCGTCATAAAACTTTGTAGGATTTCAAATATATATATAAGTTATTCTTTAAAAATGTTTATGTCTCTTTGCCTAGTTCTAGACGGTTAATTATTATAAAAAGTATGATAATTACGATAGATTTCTATGTCAGTTTACTAAGCGTTGAATCTTTATAATTTAACAATGATGATTAGTGACTGTGTACATAAGAGTTTTTGAAAAAATATTTGGCTTACGTCATTATACTTTTGTAAAAATTCAAATTCAAAATTGTTTTATTGTGAATTATAACCTTATTAAGAAAATTATTCATTATTCATTATTATTAAGTGAATTATTCTGTATTGAAGGGGCCCTTAGTTATCTCTTCAAGTTATAGCACTATCAAATGTTAGGTCGTAAATCAATTTGATTGTTATTATTTTCAATTTTAAATTGAGAATGTTTATCAATCAAAAAACAAAATCGTTTATTTCAACTGAATCAATCAAAGGTATTTTTGAATTGTTAAGAAGAAGATAGATAATATGGAGAAGAACAAGCAAGAAACTAAAATAAGATATGTGAGGACAATGCAATACATCATTCTAAAATAACGTTTATGGTAGTTACTATTCTATGGTAAGTAATAGCAGTCCAGGGATGACCAGCCCGATCAACGGCACTCTTATTTTTACCTTTAGGGTAAAATCATTAATTCTATTACGTCACGTACATACGTACAAGCAACGTAAGCTAATTATGTTGCATACTTTCCCCACCTAATTGCCTTAAACCTTAACATCGTAATGTTGGCTACTATTGCTGAAATTGTAATATGCTGTTTTAATTACACCAGCATGTTACTTGTGGTTAATTGCTTAATTTCCCCTTATTACACAACAAGTCTAAATTTTTAATTAGAAAAATTTGGGAAAAATAATTATCTGTGTATTGAAATTGTTTTTTTAGGGTAACCTTGGTGGTGAAATATTTTTCATATGTTTGCATAAAACAAGGACTTAGTTCTTAGTAGTGTTAGTAAAAGAAATTAAAAAAAATACGTCTTTGCATACTTTGAGATGGCTACAAGATCCTAAGGCATTAATTAGGAGCCTGATAGTGATGGCTCTGGCAGGACTTGAAATACTAAGGTGGGTAGTCACGTCTGTCGGGGGTCGAAAGACATCCTTCCTAGGCTATACCTTAACCCCCGGCTACAGACATTTGTGTCGGAAAACCGTGTGGTTTTAGTCGGTTCGATTCCGACATAGCCACTTCATCGAGTTTTACTTAATTAAACCCGGGGGGGTTTCCACACGTAAAAAAAAATGGACTTGAAATACTAGTGTAAATTTTTACATGCAATAAAACGTTTTAAAACAGTAACTAGTTTAAAAAAGAAATAGTTCTTTGATTTTCTTTCTCTTTCTCATTTCTCTTTCTCCTTTTCTTTCTTCCTGCAACGTTAACAATAGGCAGAGTTATAAAACTATTGAGTACCTACTCACCAACGGTTTTTCTCGATCTCTATTAATACAGCAATGAAAATTGCGAGTCTCAAACTTATTTTCTGCCGAATTCAAACATAACTCTATAAGAGAACTATTCAAAACTTATCATCTTTCAAAATGGTAATGGGTGAAATTAGTGTATAGCATGGTTACCATGGTTCATTGGCAACTTTTTTAAATGTGATAATTTGTATATTAAAACGACTTTATTCGTGTATCAAGTACTAACTAAAGTTCTCGTGACTAGATAAAAGTTAAATTGACGAGCCGTTCCTTGAGTAATTCAATAACTAGCTTTATTACTCATAATAACAGTTATAATATTACTTTATTACAACTAACTTATCGCCGGTAACCATTAGCAATCATTTATTAATAACTACTCCTTTATGTTTGGTTTTAAATTAATGTTCTCGGTTTTAGTTAACGCAGTGATTGGGTAAGTATGTACGTATGTGTTTTATTACTTCACTATCGGCTTCGTAAATTATGTATGACTTATTTAAAAAATTCGACGTCGCTGAATTTGAATTAGAAACGGTGAATGGTATTTATCTATCCTAATTATAGAAACCAGTGCAATTGATTTAAGAGCACTAGCTGAGGGATACTCTGATACTCGGTTTTTCGCTTGTTCAGTAATATGAGTTGGTTTATTTTGTTTTATTTTTCTTGGTGGGTCTGCTTGAATTTCTTTTTTCTTTTATTAATTGTACAAGTTTCGTTGAGAGTCAAATAGAGACATGAATTAAAAAAAGTAAATTGCCTATTTCGAAATGTGAAAAGAGGTAACCATTAATTGAAATAGAGTAAAATAATAAAAGAACTACATTATTAGTACCAGGTCACACGAAGGCTGCTATATCAAAAGCAACCACGTCAGCTTACTTAATATTTCAGCGAGCGTACAAGGCCGGCCATCATGTCCACTATATAATGAGGTATAATGTCTTCATTTATCGATGAATCTTTAAATACAATTGTAACCAGCAATTTTCTATACTTAACCGTAGTTCGATTAAGGACGTAAATTGAAAGGCTATAATTTTGCGCCGGTGTGTACACTTTTTACAAGCACAAATTACATTCAGTAGAGAATTTTGTAGATGTCGGTTCATGTATTAAAGGATAGCTTTTATACTGTAGCTGTTTTCAAGTACACGTTGCTATGGTAACGTAAAATATAGATCCCAAAAACATTTGCTATCATATGCATGCACATATGCTATCTGTTGCCGGATATTCGGTAAAATTTGGGGGGGGGGGGGGGATTGTTTTTGGGATTACTGAAATAAATTTGTTTAAGCGAAACTAATATTCATGCAATAAAAGTAATAAGAGAAGTCAATAATAGATAATACGTCTATTAGTAGTAAAACCAAAAATGTATTTATGAATTCATTATTAATTGCATGGGTAAAATAATTACATGGGTAAGATACAAGATTATCAAATGTTAGTGAATACATTGTAAAGCTATCCATGTTTACCATATTCGTATGCAATTGTTACATATTTATTACTCAAATTATTAACAAAAATAATAATAGTATAACCATTATTAAGTAATTATTATAGAATTTTATCATATACGTTCCTTCTAAGGTTAGGTTTCAAACTTTCCTCTTGTTGCTGTTTTTTTTCTATTTAGAATATCATTTTACTCAAGACATAGCGTACTCCCCACTATAAGCGCCGTCAACGCACTCTGGAGTTGCAGGTGTCCCGAGACCCGTCTGCTCGTTTGCCCCTTATAACAACCCTATCTCTGTTTTATACGATAACCACTTCTGAGAGTTAATCAATCGGTTCCAATAAATAATATAGTTGGTCTCAAGGTGTAATTCACCTAATTATCACTATGCACTTACAATAACCATAAAACAGTAACTGTAGTAGCCAACACGGCAATAAACAGTGTGCCCTTAATTTTGTGTCATAAACCAATAACCAGCGATATATGCAGAGTGTTTCAAGCTAATAAATATAAATAGGGTTGGCAAAACTGGAAAAATTACAAAATTATTCATGAATATGAACTGAGGCAGAAGTAGGATAGTCTAAAATGGACTACGGCCGTGGATAGCTTTTTTAATGATATGTTGCAAAATAAATAATATACAAACACATTGCATAATTATTGTATTGCATTAGATTCGATAACTCATCACTGGGATTAAGCAAGAAGTAGACTGTAACGATTGCACTTGAATAACACTTATTAGTTGTTAATGGACTCTCGTGTAAATTTAACGCAAAGACTCAATGTCAAGTATTTCAAGAGAAAAAAAAGTGTCTATAACAATGTAATCACGATGTTAGAATTATATATAATTTATTTTCTTTGTAAAACAGTCACAATTTCTGCCATAGAAAAAAAAAAGAAAAACATTATTTCGTTTGAATACTTGTTATATTTGTGTTGGTGTGGCCACACACACATAACATAGGTGTACACAAAAACATTGAGACTATAATATTCACATTATTTGTATCATTGACAAACTTTGCAAAGAAAAAAGAAATCTTAAAATGTACGTTATAGTATGTGTATTGTATACAAATCTTATATATGAATAGGTATTGTTAAGCGTTTTGTAGCTTAAGAATAAGTTGCAGATGTGTATCTACTTGTTAATAAAGTCTAAATTGTGAATCTGCTTTTCCTAGAGGAATGGTAACTTTTTTGCTCTTCGTATCTGCTGTTTCCTCTCCGCGACGAGAGTATTATTCTCTTACGTTCTATGCATAACACAGCAACACACGTTGCCTAAATTTACGCACTTTGGCTCACAACCCTGATACAACATTATTTATTTAAATTTATGGCTCACTTTTAGTGAGAGCGGTAACTTTAAACTTATCCAAGCTCAAGCTTTCATTTTAATATTATTTTACGCACTTTGTCACGTATTTCACTTCGAAAATTAATATTTTATGCTTCATTATATATATTGTTTACAGTAATTACTCAGTTTTTTCATAAAAAAAATATTTTACACTTAATCATGGTTATTTATGTGTGGTATTTCATTTATATATAGCTATTTACATCCCAACGTATGGGTGCATAGCATGAACGAGTGTTCTTGTTGGTTTGATTTCCATAGGAATAAAAAATAGTGTGTACATCTACATTAGTTTGCTCGTTTGTTGTCATTCAGAAAGAAAATTAATGATTACATTTGATGTATGAAATTCCTTACATTACAGTACTTACTTACTATACTAACATACAATAATGCGTCGCTAGTAGAAAGTAATATTAACTGTACACCAACAAAACCAAAATACAGTCAGTTTCAACAGTGGGAGAACATTTTATACCGTTGGAGACCCTTGCTTATAGGAGGGATACGCAGGAGATCGGCTCAACTACATTAAAACCGCCTTACGGAAAGCTGGGAGACAAACAATGCTTGCATTGTATTGCCGAGTAAGTGGGGATACAGGATACCATACTCCCCCTCATCATCTTCAAAGACGGGAAGTGAACTTATAACTCTTGAGTTGCATATCAGGTGACAAGTCTGTTCATTATGTTACCTATATCATAAAAAAAAATGACAACCGTGTAGTAAAATTGTATGAATGTTCTTTGTAAATTTTAGGAAAACCCGTTAAATTTTGTGGCAAAGCGTGAGGCTCCTGACAGCAACAATTCACTTAAGACTGATTGAGGGCCTCTGTACAGGTAGGAACTAATCAGATTCCCCAAACTACACACGTGAGGAAAACCGTGAATAAGTACGAAAACTCTTTAATAAATATGAATACAACTCATTGAAGTTTTCATTGCACGACAATGAATCGTTGATTGCAAACATTATATACATAATGTAATTATTATAATATATATTTGCAATAAACAACAACTTTAGCAATTCGTGTTAATATTACTAAGAGTACTTATTTAATGTTATAATCACTATTAATTAATATACTATGGGCATCATAAAAGCAAAATGATTACTTTTAATAAATTAAACGTTAATTACGTAAGCATATAATCATTTCATCATTAAAATATTCAGGTATCGATATAAAATCGTTATGATGGTAGTAGAATGCAGTGATTAGTAAGAGATTTGTAAAATCAATATAAAACTCTTGATTATCGAATCGATTAGCCATATAATTTAATTTTATGTATATAACTTTGCAACAGTCTAAGTTCTAAAGCCATATAACTTAGTATAATATTACCAATCAACCGTTGCTAAGGTCCAATGACACCAAGTTTAAGTAGTCAAATATTTGCTCAGCTTTCTCTCCATACAAATGAAAGACCAAATTAGAACTTTTAATTTTGTCGTCTTATAATGTTATACACAAATCAACGTAATTGATTCTATCGAGTTGCTTAAATTCACGCCCTTATATTCACGTTCATATAAATAGTTTCTCCAATCGATACTTGAGTGCTTAATCAATGCAATCGATATTTTCTTTGATTTTTATTTTTATTAGCTGACGTGGCAAACGTTGTTCTGCTATAAAAACAAAATTTACGATAGGGTCACCCTAATCACCTAGTGGTATGAAATATACTTTACGATCTATTCTCATACGAGAACTCATTTATCAACACAAAGCAAAGTCAGTTTCCGTGTGATTCACGGTCTTGGAAAATAGCGTTGTCGTAAAAGATCACTAAGGGATCAAACTCTTATCTATCAGATAGTATGTATACAGTCATATAATGACCGGTTGACGCCAATAGGCTTGTCCCTATTACGTCAGTGGGACAAAATGTTAATTGGTAAAATGTGGGTGACTAATGCACTTCTGCATATCTTAAGAGATACAGCCGTGAGCGTATATATGCGTGTAAAAATAAATAATTCAAATAAGGAAAGTACTTAATTTGATTTACATGTAGTAGATAAACTCGCATTGATTTGTTTGTTATACCAAGTCAGTAGTCAGAGAGCTCGAACTTCCCGGCAACACCCAGTTCGTCTAATATGGTATGCGACCCTTGCCTGCTGGAGCTATTGCCTCCACTGACCAATACATATTATAAGTAATATCTATTACGTAAATTGTCGATAAAATGCGGGCGTTTAATACGCCTCTGAAGTAAGCAAGGCCTTCGGGAATTTAGGCGTGAATATATGTATGTGTGTAATTAATACAATCAATTAATCTTTAACGTAATCTTACTTAGACTTCATTCGATACATCTCTCATTTATTCAGTTATCTTCTTGACAGTGTAATTAATTGTTATAACGTAGTCCCTTTAATTTTTAGACTACACAGGTTTTTTTTTTTTTATTAAACATTAGCGGATACCCGACATATGTTACTACGCCGAGGGAAACCAATACATTTTTACTGTTTTAGTGCTCTAAAATCATCATTGCATTAATGAAACCGGTTTGGGGCACGTCGATTGGATCATTTCGAAGTCTATAAAAGACATATAAATATATAAACTGATCAAAGCTAAATGATGAGGCAAAACGTGAAGTAAAACCTCATGTAAAAAGCTGATTGATGTTCACAAAAACTATAATTAATTGATTCCTTGTTCAATAACAAACAATCAATCATCACAAGGTATATCAAACTTTAGAAGGGTTTACTGTAAGTACACTGAATGTATTTACCTATAGTAAATTAAATTTACTTAAACAAATCACATTTAAATCATGTCTTCTATAAATGTTTTATTCACACAGAAAACCGGTTGGGAAATAACGCTTGCGTTGCATTTCCCAACTCCCCCTCTCCCCTTTCCACTCCCCTCATCCTCCCTCTTCTCTTTCACATCCTCTCATCCCACCTCTCTTCTTTCCCCTGCCCGCATCCCCCTGCAACTCAAGGATCGTAGGTGTCCATGGACGGCGGTTGTCACTTACCATCAGGTGACCCGTCTGTTCGTCTGCACCCCAATAGTATAAAAAAAAAACATATATATAATGATACAAACATATAATTACACCTATATCCCCGAAGGAGTAATCAGAGGCATCTCAAGCGCCGACTTTGGCAAACGTATTGCCTTCATCCGGACACCGTATGACAATGATGAGAAGAGAAGAGACCCTCCTCTAATTTTTCTAATATTACCGAAGGGATAGTCAAAGGCGAAATTAGCGCCCTCATTGTGCCGATTAAAATTTAGTCCCATTTACGTTATACATTGCATTAAAATTTGAAGTACACTACCATCGTAATCCACCCCTAACACAAGCATTTAGCTTAGCTGGGGGGGTTAACAAGAATACTAGCGTGACCCACGTTGCTAGTATACTTAAATTTAAAAAAAAGAAAAAAAAAAGGGAATCTCAAGCAGTCAGGGTCGCATGCTTATAACTCGAACTGGCTAGTGCTGGGAAGCCCAAGCCCTTACGTTTACTAAAAAAATAGACTGACAAAAACCAACACAAATGATGTCAGCTGTGAAACAAATCATTGTATATTTAAATAATTTTGGTTACCAAGTAACATCTATAAAATTTAAAAGTGCCCATTGGCCTTTCAAAGCCATGTTAACCACATAATAGTTAAGAAAACCATACTTTCAGAACCAGATGTGACTAGTTTGAGAGATAAAATAGTAAACTTCATTTTATTGAAGTTATTATTATCCACAACCTTTTAGTTCTTCTGCAGCAGCATACAAAACTTGAACACTTCTTCAGCTCAAAGTCATCTCGGTAAAATTATATGTGATCTGTAATATCTGAAGGCAGTAATCATGCTTCATCATGACTGTGTTTAGCGGCGCACCGTGCTATTATGAGTTGTTAGTGCGTATTATGTTCGGGCGCATATTATGTTCTGAACGCTTATTATTCTCAAACTGCATATTATATGCTTCAGTAATCTTATAACAGAATTCTGATAATTATAATTTGGAATGGAATACTTAAAAGGAACTCTGAAGGTCTGAGGTGTGAAATAGTTGGTTTGTTGTGATATACTATTCATATTGTTTTATCTTTTTAGTACATTTTATATGATATTAAGTAAATATTTCACTATAAAATATCGGATAATACGAGTACTAAACCAAATTCAAAATCATAACGCAACAAGTTAAGTTTAGTACTAAATAAAGCATTAAATATAGTACCATTTCACGGTATTATTAGTTTGTAATCTTTACCTCTGAAAGAACAGCAAATTATAGTAATAATTTAATCATTAACTGATTCTACATTGCATTACATGCACAAGAAATAATTTTAATCCAGGGTCTCTACGTTCATACGTTAATTTTAGAAAATATAAAAATTTTACCGAATTTCAACATTACGTTGCTAAAAAACATGTATGACAAATAGAAAGTTCTAAAATATTTAAATTTAATTAAATTCTAATCAATTCTTAACCCAAAAACTTTATATTGAACACAGAAAGCAAGAAAAAAGCTAATACAATGCAAATAGCAGCTATCAACGAATAAAATCAAACTAATGGGAAATTTACAAAGCAATTATTTGAAATAGTTTTGAACTATGCGGACGCAATTTGCACATGATTAACATCAAACAAGAAATATTTTGATTTTAAACAAAAAACTTAATCATACATTGAGAATGAACTTGAATATAAGTCATTAAATTCTTATGAATGAACAACACGCTTTGCATTCATTCGTTCCTCCAGTCAAAACAATAGGCGGCTGAATAAATATTATTGTTCAGTCCATTAGATATGCATGAGAAGTGTTTGCGGATAATAGTCGTTTTCTATTTCGTTTATTCTGTTTTTGAAGAAAGGATGAAAACAAAACTACTGGTAGGTAATAACAATAGAATACTTTTAAGCGGAACAGTAAACTGTAATGTTTTAACGGAGTGGACAGATGATGGTCGTGAACATTAACTTTTAATTGGTAAATATCAAACAATTCATTGTTAGTATGAAGTTGAGAAGATAATTTAAGAAACACCATTAAAAAATGAGGACACTTTATTAACAAAAGTTGTACAGGAACGGATAATATGTTTTTCCAAAATTAAGAGAGGATCCTCTAACCAGGCGGGGTGATCATGCCTGGCGGCCAAAAGGTTGATGTTGGTAAGTCGTATATATATACTAATCGGCCCTAGAACTTTATTATCGTGATTCAGGATCGCACTGCGTAATTAGTATAGTTGCTACATAGTTTGATCTGTCTTCGCTAGATGGTGTTGATATGTCTCTTCTGTATGCTGAAATCGCCACAAAGGAATTGCTCTTGTTGGGTAAACTTTTTTTCAAAGACGAACAAAGACAAACTTTAAATAAATGTAAGCTTTAGAAGATGGTCTCAATATTAAATTAAATCTATATTATACTACAAAATATGAAGGTTACTGCTTAAAGTAACAAAAAGACTTTGTCATTCACGCTTGGATATTTATAAAATTCAGATGAGCGGAGCTTTATCCAAATTATATTGTGAATAAAAAATAACACTGAATAATCCATTTCATACTTCAACGAAACGTCTGTGAACCTCTTTAAAAGTACTCGTATGTTAAACGAAGTAAACAGATGGAGATGTTCGGCACATTTATTTTGTTTTTGTTTTCGACCGAAACGGACTTATTGTATGTATGTATATGTTCTTTCACTGGTCTACGTTAAAAATAGCATTATTAGTTAATAATGATATTTTTAAAGTAGTGTGTAGTAGTAGTGTTTATTTTGAAAACAGTGAAAGTAATAAACTTAACATATATATGTGTTTTAAAAAAACTTACAACAACCGATAAGCGGTCTTCTGGAGACCAGATCAATAATATTTAGTTAAGAAAGGTCGTGCTCCACAATATTTAAATGGGTCTTACAATTTATATTGTATCTGTGAAATAAGGGACTACCTGCGAAAGCAGGCTTTACCTTGAAATTTAAAATAAAGTTACAAAGAGTACAAGTTGAATAGAAAATATTAGAAATAGGAAGGAATAATATTTTATAATTTTCGCGTATATGCCGGTTCTGAAACAATACAAATATTTTGTTCTATATCTTTCTTTCTATCACTTACGTTAAAAAAAATAGGAGTTTCTCAAGGAGGGAAGAATAAACAATAGAAAGAGACGTAAAAAGACTATATAAGCATTCATTTATTGCAAAAATATACATTTATTATTTTTAAACAAGCAAGCTAGGTAATTAATCACCATGAATAATTATTTAGATATTTTTTGTTGAAGTTCAATTCTAATATTCAAAATATACACTCGTTTTTACCTTTCATTCTGCAAATAATATACAAACCCTGCTTTTACATATCATAAACAACATTAAACATTTTCTCTTCAACTCCGACCATTGAGTCATCGTATATTCATATATTCAGCCATCGTTACCGCACAGAACGAAACACTGTAAATTACACGTGAAATCCCCTTAATGTCATACATTTCCTTTATAATTTCATCAGATATTCGTAATCTTCCGAATTTATTAATGCATTTTAAGTGATTTGATGATTTGTAAATAAGCTTATTAAAACTATTACCGACTTAACATTTATATACTACACAAAAGTTTCTTTCATGTCATTTTTTTATTGCAATAAATTTTTCAACGTTACATAAAAAGAGCTTCGTACGTTATTTGACATGGAAATCGTTTTGTGACATACAGTGTTTCAAATTAAAGAATCATCAGCAGGTCTATCGTAACTACACAAACTCAAGCCATACTACGCCAGCTCACGTCTCTTCATCTCTTCTCATCGGGGTAGGCACAGTCACAAGCTTCCTCTCGTGGTTTTCATCTCATCCCTGTATAAGGGATGGGGAGACTATTGGGAGCACTGGGCTCCTTATAGTGATCTTCTCCGCGGTTCATCACTATGAAACGGTCTTTGGGGTTAAATCCCCGGTCTCGAGGCTGTACCGCTGGTCGACCCTCTAAAGAGGGGACCAGTGATCCGCCTGCGAGAGACCGGTGGTTCGCCTTCTCTGTCCGATGCAGTCGCCCCGCACAAGGAAGCCGATATTAGCTCCCGAGCGGGGCGTTTTAGCCGCCTCCGGATCAGCACAGTCGTGTCTGGGTGGGGTAATGGGGCAACAACAAGACAAGCTTCCTGTACTGCCATTTAACCTTTTATATAAGTCCGTCGGTGTCCGGAAGAAGAACGAAGTAATGTAAAAGTTGTGGAGGCCGTGTAAGGGCCGTCTTTCGCATTTGATGTGATTACTATCAGTTTATGAAAGTTATTGACCTGGCATAAAGTTAAAAAAAACATCCATTATTTTCAACTGCTTCACAGTACTTTGAAGTCCTATTATATATTTTCAAGTAATAGGCACAAAGTAAGAAGCAACACCGATTTGTTACGGAACGAGTAAACTGTTTGAAGTTTGCTCGCATTCTTCTACATCCGTATGTCACATAGACTTCACACGTCGCCTCTTCAAGTATAAATCTGCCTTTACAACTGCATAAATTTATCGATGGAGCGATTTTCGTATCCTGTCTGACTTTATTCGCCCCGCATCCTGTTTGCTGTGTTACAACGATTTTCTAGAAACTCTTGCTACGATAAATAAAAGAGCACTCTATATCACTCGTAAAAAGTCAACGCCATTAATATCAAGTTTTACGTTTAGGATAATCAATAATGAAGTTCTTTGAGAATTAATGTAATCTGTACTTGACTTGTTTGTAGTTTTAAAGCGTATAAATAATCTGAATGACTGTATAAAAGATAACTTTCAAGTAATTAGCAACGAACTTTTGATAAATTCATCGATTGCAACTATAAAGAAAAGTACAGAAACTTTTCTTTATTTTCTTTTCTTTTCTCTTTTTTATGCGATAAGATGCAAGCGAACAGACGGGTCATCTGATGGTGAGTGAATACAGCCGCCCATGGACACCCGCAACTCAAGAGTCACAAGTGCGTTGCCGGCTTTACGAATTATGTTATAAGTAATATCAATAAGCAATATAAATAAGTTAAAGTAACCTTGTCCTCGCGTTGTTTAGAAAATCGAAACTACTGGAATCATAATTTAATGCTCATCAAGAGAAAATTAGGAAATTTCTTTCCAAAAATTACTAAGAAAGAAAAGCAGAAAAAATAAGAACAAAAGACAGAAAAGTTAAGTAGTAAGATTAAGATACTAGCCCATCGTATTTAAGTAACAATAATAATGAAAATTGACAGTAAAACAGAACTGTCAAAAAAAAGACAAAATCTTACAGTATTGTTGAGACTTATTTCTATTGTTTGTCAGTAGTAGAAATTTACGCTAGCGATAAATCTGTATTTTTTAAAGGTATTTGAATTATAAAAAAAATACGTCTGTTTTTATTTTATACTGTACAAACGAACAGACCAGTCACCTGATCGTAAGTAACAACCGCCGTCCATGGACATCTGCAACTCAAGAGTCGTAAGCCTGTGAGGGTGACAAGGAATAAGCGGATAATGGGAAGAAAGAAAAGAGTGGAAACGAGGGGAGATGAAATTGGATAGGGGGAGTTGGGGCTTCGGAAACCTCACTCATTCGGGTAAATGCAAGGCAAGCGTTACTTTCGGCCTCCCAGAAACGGCCTCACAGAAAACAGGTTGTTTTCTGTGAGGCCGTGGTATCGTATCGGTCAAGCCGGCCCATTTGTGCCTAAGCATGACTACAAAGTATCGACGAGTGACATATTCCACCTTCTGGATATTTTTATGAAAAACCTTATCAACAAAGTTGATGACTTAGAGAATATTTATATTCTAAATATTTGAATTTATTGCAGTTTATACAAAATTTACAAATCTGAATTTATTGCAGTTTATATATACAAAATTTACAAATCTGAATTTATTGCAATTTACAAAATTTACGTGTTATGTGTATATCTAAAAATCTTAACTCCCTTTCACCTTGACGTCATAGACATTATTTGATTAACGACCCGTCTCTCGGGTCAGATCTCCATTGTGCCCCCTTTGTACTTCTGACACTCATTTATCAAGCTTACTGTTCCATTCTGAAAATTAAAGGGCTGGTACAATTTACAGCCGTGTAACGTCTAGATTGACAGCATGTTAGAGTTTGAAATTGTTTTAAAAATAGTTGTATGTTTTTGTTTGATTAGTTACTTTATCACTCAATTTATTGATTTAAAATTAATAAACTATTCGAAAGATAGTAAAACTGGCGTACTTGATTTAGTGGTTAGTTACCCGGACTGCTGAACCAAAATTGAAATTGTGTTATCCACTAATATTTGTGCGGAGTCTGGGTGTTGCTTGTTTGTTTGTAAAATTCCCTCCAACGTGGGAATAATTCATAAAGTGGGAGTTATCCTTTTAAGGAGAGAAAGAGGAGTTAGCTAGATTATGTTTTACAAAGAAAATATATATTCATGAAATTAAAGTTTTTAAAAAAAATATTTAAATTTCCAATTGGGAACTCTCTGGGAATGTGTAGATGTATCAGCATTTCATATGTGATTTGTTTTTACAAATTGGCATCAATTTGTCGTGCAAAGAAAAGAAAATTAGAAAAAAAATAGCATAATGATTTCTTACGACTTTCGTTGCAATATTACTCACCAGCAATGTTACGATTGACTTCGATTGGCATTTCATTACGAAGCCCCATCTCGTGCAGCTGTTTAAAACTAGTTTTATTAGTTTGAACCTGGTCGAAGTGAGTCACTGATGATTATCGAGAAAGATATCTTTCTACGGCGACAACTGAATATAACGTGAGTGATTTGCGGCTGATAATAGAAGCAGATAGAAGGGTAACATATCAATAGTTTTAGGCATCATGGCATGGATACCTAATAATCTGACGGAAGATCAAAAACACCGTCGTTCGTATTAGTGCCGCTTAATGCTTGAAAGTACGACGGAGTTAACTTGAATGCTGTATATGACATCGTCATAGGTGATGAAAGTTGTATACATTTTTATGAACCCGAAACCAGAAGACAATCTGCACAATGCACATTCGAAGATTTGACTAAAAAAGAAAAGAATTCTTGGAACGGACAGACATTTCTCAACAATCATTTTAGAAGATAAAAGGACTGTTACTGCAGATAGGTATTTCAGTCATTATTTACCAGTTGTCTTGTAGCCTCCTCCACCACGACAAAGTTCCAGCTCACTTTGCCAGACGGACTATCGAACATTATAGTTAGTGAGTCACCCTACTTACAGTCTTGACCTGGCACTTTGTGACTTTAATTTATTTAGAAAAATGATGATAAACTTAGAGGAATTCTTTTATGAACCCTGAATATGCCGTGGCTGCTTTTAAGAGATATGGTTCCATCACATGCGATGGTGCTTATAAAGGAAGAGAAACTACTTCGACAAGCAATAAAAATATTAGCAGGCTTCTTCTTATACTATTTCGATTTTTACTACTAACTTCACACTGAAAGTGAAGTTTTAGAAACTTCAAACGAATAAACCGTATATGGTTTATTTGTTTCAGCGTACAACTAAAACTAAGTCAGTTCACTTTTACTCTTCATATTTTCTCATATTTTGATAAAAATCCCGCTTTCTAAAAAGCTCTCAGTTGATAGCTTGGAACTGTGTGGCGCGGTGAACGGTGTCGAGCGAAATTTACGCAAACACTGATTTTGACGTATCGCCTTATAGGGTGGTTTTCGAGAAAAATTATTTAACGGTGAAAACCGAATGGGCCTGTTCATGATTTTTGAAAGAGTTAAAAAGTTTCGTTAATTATGTATTACTTGGCATAAATATTATAACTGCTATATTTATATAATTTATAATTCATCGCGTCGGAGATTATTATGGTAGCATTCGATGAACACACGATGAGTTTAGTGTTTCTTATCTTATATAAAATAACTGCTATTAATGCCTTTCTCTAAATGTGGTTATTTAAAAACATTTTTTTTTAATCAGAAATAATTAAATAATCTCAATAATAGTTTCTTTACCATTAGAGTTGTCTTTTGTTCCTTAGTTTCACTACTTTTGTCTACTGTCCAATCAGTAGGTGATGATGAGGCACTCCATACTGAGATATGATGTCAAAAAATCTGGTTTTCTATTGATATATAAATAAAATGTTAAAGTAATATAAAAAAACTTAAATCTGGTGACCATAATCTAAAATACAGGGTTTAAAAGTTTTTCATTTGGGATGTTTCGCTCCCTGGAAAGAAATAAAAAATCTATGACCCTGAAATCTGTTTTTTTTTTCTTAAAATTATATTAATTATCTAGAAATAACTATATGAAATAACAAGAGCTTATACGATTCTAGAATTAATTCTATTATTGTGGCAAAATCTACATCTCAATTGATATGAGAACTATATACGAATATCATATCTCTCGGTGCATACAGCTAATGTCACTAACCTTATGTAGTTCAAACTATGTTGTACTTATTAGGAATAAAAATATGCCAAAACCTGTGTCATTCATTATCAACTAGCAAGACACGAGAAACATCGAAGGCAGGTCAGGTCTGAATTAATCAACTCACGCTTGCTCCATGTCTCTTGACAACCGACTGTCCAGATCAATGACTTGACCAAACGTTGTATATTGACCCTACTTCCAGTGAAATAAAGCCTGTTTTTGGTAGTTTTGATATACAGAAGGCGGTTGTTCTAAATGTCACGGAAATGTTGAGTTGCATGTTAGTAAACAATTGCATGAGACAGTTGCGTTTGAGTGATATAGTTTGTGTACGGAAATTATCTACTTTACTAATATTGGTCATATTTTCAGATATCATTTCTGGCTGCTAACGTTATAGCAAATTTATCTGCAACATAATTTCACGGTATACGATTATCAAAATTAAAACAACTAAGTAAATTAATCATGACCAATTTCTATTTGATGGTACAAATATCTAATAACCAGAACTGCTATTATAGCAATCAACCCACAATGACACCGGCTAAAATTCCCCTCGAAGTGTTCCCATTACGGGCCCGTCTCAAAATAAACCAAACAGTATTAATCATATTTCCCCCTGCACCCTCCTAAGGCGTACACGATAATGATATATGCGATATTTGATGATAAACAATCAGGGTCATTTATTATCTGTCCGTTATTTGACAGGCGGTAGGCAGATGTCATTTGTCATTTTCCACGATCCGTGGGTCCCTTCATTACACCGCCGCCGCCTCCGACGGTGGTAAGCTACCAACACATATAACACTTACCTTCACACAAAATTTATTCGTAAGATTGTAGCTGTAGAGTCTAACTTTGAATGAGAAAAAAAATCAATCTTGATTGTTTTCAGCATGAACGATTATGATAGATGAAAGAGTTAGCGCACACATCAAGTTGATGAAAAAGTATCTGCTATTGAACTTTGTGGTGTTAGATATAAAGTTGAATTTCTAGAAAAGGAACAGCATGCATATTCCTTCCCGGAGAAACGTGTTATTGAAGATGAAACAGTAATGGATGGAGATATGGAATGCGTGAACGCTGTCGGAGATGTATTGTTATCTGCCTTGTTTATCGCTATACGAAGACCGATTCTTTAAATAATTACGTCTTAAAAAATATATCCCTTCTGTGCTACTGGTAATATATTTATTATATCTGATATCTTACAAAGCGCCATTGAAATAAATAAAAACATTTTATAGTTAGACAAAGATCATGATAGGATCGTTTCTTTAGGACGACATATTTGGAATTTTGACTTAATCATTAAGTTCTAATTTATTAAAGGTTGTTTTAATTTGTTAGTCACAACATTTTTAAGCCATATATGTAGGTATGTATTTAAATTATCTCGTTGGTTGACGACCATATTTTTTTAATGTTTACCATATTAATTTTACTGAGCGCTTTACTTGAGCTCTCTTTTTCTATCACACCCAGCACCTTAAACAGTGTCCTGATTTTTAATTATTGATAAATTCTACAAAAAATATATATATAAAATAAATAAATTAACATTCCCATAGGATATCTCTACAATGGGTACTGGTAGTGCTGATTAAGCAGAGGTGTATCAAACAACAATTGAAGAAATATTCACTATAGTGATTTTATTATATCGACATACATGTATGAAGTAATAAATTGTAAACTGCCTCCCTTTTAAGAACACTATCAGTTTAAAGTTCTGCCTTCTTACAAAAGACTGTTAATGATATCCTTAACTAAATACATTTACACCTTGCTTATGTAAAAAAAATGTCGGCTTATGTGTAAATTTCACAGAAACCATCTATTACTCTAAATGCTCATTGCAATCTATTATGCGATCATCTGTGCCACCAATTCTAGTCCTTCAATCCCAAAACGAGTACGTTCCTCTAAAATATTCAATAGAATGTATTGTATAGCCTGTTTCGCTGTCAAACGCATTACTTACTTCATTACTCTCACCTTGACGTGCCTGTTAATCTTTCATTGTGTTTGTATAAAAAGAAGCTTAAATGTGTTTCATATTGATTTTTTAAAGCTTTTCTTTGATGGAATTGTGTGAGTTGCGCGTTTTGTACTCAAGGATGAGACGTTTCTTTTGTTACGGTAAGCTGTTTAATAAGTTTTTTTTTAAGATAATAAAATAGTTAATCGTTTTGAAGCTGATGATGAGACTGGTAACACAATGAAGGTGTCGAAGTAAAAAAATGATAAGCGTAAAATTAAATGTTTTGTATAAATATGTCAACACTTTTACAGATATTATAATACACAAAACGAGTCTCATCTTCGAGTTGAAAAGCAATTCTTTGAAAATTAAAAATATCCAAATTAGCAGTAAATGGTTGAGAATTACAGCTCTATAACAGTATTTGCACTACTTATAGTATCATGTCCTCAACACTGAATATATTTCATAACAGTATATTATTATATTAAAGGGCTCAAAGACGGGGGTAATTTTTCGTAAGCACCTGACAGTGTCGATCTATCGTGCAGAGGCTGTATAAAAACGTCAACCGATGCCGACGCTGACTATGATCAAGTATGCTGTTTGCTATTAGGGTTATCAAGGTAAACTTCTGAAAAATAAAGTTGTTTTTTTACAGAATATAGGCTGACAGACGAACAGACGGGTGACCAGATGGTAAGTGACAACCGTCGTCCAACTCAAGAGTCGTAAATGCGCTGTTTTCCTTTGATAGTGATGGTGGATAGGGGGATGTGGGTAGGGAAAGAAGAGAAGGAGGATTAGGGGATGGAAAAAAGGAGTTGGTTTTACAATAAAAATGGTAGAATTTATTCAAACGAAGATGGCTAATACTAAAACAATATTTACCAGTTCTTGATAAAAGCTATTGTAATCAATAGACCACTCAGTAACATAAACATCAATTTTATCAATATAGTTAGGTTCTTTAAATGAAAGCAATAACGTTTCCAATTGGCTATTAACCAAAACTATGTTCAGTGTATAGATAAGTTCAATAAATTATAGTTAAATATTGTCTGTTGATTCTTTAATAGGATGCGAACATGTAATTAATTAACTGTGTCGCTAACAAATTTTGTCTCCAGTTGACAGTCGTACAAAAACAGCTATAATTTATGTTTGTAGCAGCCCTAGCCGCCCCGCGTCTCCCACCCCTCGCCGGCAGGTTGAAAGAGTCACGGAGCGTGATTGATGACGGCCCCTCCACGCCCACGCGCCCTAACAACCGCCTAGAACTGACAAACTATCGCATTGTTGGCCGCAGGAAATCATAAGGCGATTGGTTTCAAATTTATTGCTTTGTTGGTACCACACGTTTAGTAACGAACAAGGAACGAATTTCGGGTCATAATCTTGATTTTCAAAGTAGTTGTGGTAATTTTAAATAAAAATGATATTATTCTAAAAAAATATTAGACGGATGGCTCAAAACTAATTGGGTTGACTATATTTTCTATTTAGATAACAAAATTTGAGCTCATCTAATTCTTCGATAATCTACTTCATGACTCTAATAGAAAACAGTATGATGACGTGCTCATTTTATGTCAAATCATGGCATAATGAAAAATATGGATCCTTCGGGGCTGCAACCATATTAATCTTCGGTTAGTCCACATGAAATTCGTTCGTAGACATTTAAATACAAAGGTCGATAAAGTGATAAATTATGAATAAAATAACAACTGCAATTTCAATAGCTCACTCGTGTTTGGAGTCGAACAAGAAAAAGCGCTTGTGTGTACAACAATAGAACTATAAATATCGGTTTCTGTTGCGTTTCGCTTTAAGCCCGACTCACCTTCCGCTCGATGTGGTTCAACAATGTTGTTATCTTTATTGTATTCGAGATATACATACATTAATTTCTGTCTAAGAAGGCACAGCCCTAAGTAAAATTTCACCGACAGTAATAATTTATGCATTTGAATCGGACATAGGCATGCCGCCAGCATACGATAGACCGCTCCATGTTATATCTCTAAATGCATCTGACACAGTTAATCCATATAAAGTTATTATTGCCTCGCCTTTCAACCGACTTAATTGGCCGCTACCGGCTAGTGTAAAGTCATGTGTTAACGATAAAGTAACTGAATAAATTGTGGTTTTAAATACTGTTCACGTTCGTTGCTCACGAATGCGAATTGCACGCCCGCTTGTTTTTATTGCCCTCGTGTTTACCTAAACGATTTTTCCTTCGCAACGCTCGTAAATATGGAATACAAAGGACGTTCTTTATGCGATCTTGATATTATTGTTCTCAATTTCTCAAGTTGAAATTTTAATTTGTCTGAAATTTAAGCCAAGTTTAATCGTCTTACGTTAGCGTTCTGTCCGATGTCCTAAATTAGTTCGTTGAGGCGTGTAGGCCATAGATTAAGTTGGATCTTGCCACGAGAGACCGTTGCGAACGTCTCAATAAGCCGCTCTACATTTTTACGGCCCCTATATCCGTTTCGCTGCGTAAATACACTTAATGACCGACATTTCGTGAACGCTTTTATTGTGAAGTTTTTATTATCGAGAAAATCATTTGTTTAGTCTACGTACGGTTATTGCGAGGCAACTCAGTGCGTTTCGGGGTTTATTAGGGTTATTTTATTACCCCTTTTATACTCCGTCTTTAATGCAAAACATAGCCTCCGAGCTTTAAACGTCTCAGCGGCCGGATGGTAATAATTAAATTTGATTTTAATCAGTGAATATGATTATACACTTCATTATTACACTGAGGCTAGAAAGAGTTGTATTTTCTAAAGTAAAAACCCCAAAATATTTATAGTTTATCACCGAAAATCGATAGTTTTATTCACTATTTAATTAGCAATTTAAAAATACTTACGACCAATCAACATTTTATCGTTACGCGTGTAACTAAATCTCTTTAAGCTTATGGGCTTTTCCTCTTATACAGAAATTAATATATTTAAGCAAAAAGTCACCACCGTAATCTACTGAGCCAAAACAGTGTCAGACTACTATAATAATTTTAAAACGATCTATTAAGTGAATCTTTATGATAATGTCGGAACAGAAGTCGCGGTCGCGAACGAGCTGCCTGTTATTTTGATACATTATCATATTTAAACAATTCAGATGATAATAGACACGTCGGGCAAAACCCTTTGGTAATATAAATGGTTATATTATTATTTATTTATGGGTTTCCTTCCTTTGGGCCAGGGGCGATGTAGCATATTTCATTGAGCGAAAAAATACTTTGGAGTCGTGAGTTTCTACTGACTGGGATCCGGTTTGAGTACCTGAAACGACTGACTATAAGCTTGTTGCTGCAATAATAAAGATTTATGCGACATTCGGCAGTAGCGTGTTTTGTTCTGTTACGAGCGATTCGCTTTCTGAAAGATCAATAGCGCTCTTTATTGTATGCGGTGAATTATCGTCATCAACAATTCTTTTACCTTCGACTATAAATTCTTCGGCAGTATTCGATATCTTATTATCGCCTCTTACATCTTCACCGTCTTTACGATTTGCGTTTTGTTTCACTTCAATAGCGTTAAACTCGTGTTTAACGATTGTTATTTCTTAATAGCTCTTGCCTTTTATCTTGTATTTTCTTCGTATCATAAAATTTATTAAGATATTTTGACTACATAAATGTTTAACAGTCTCATGCTTGTCATTAAGTTATTTATGTTTAACATAAATGTTTCTTTTATTTTAAGATTATTTTGCTATACTTGTAGAAGTAGTTAATATATTTTCCGAAAAAGATTTCAATCGGTCTGAAATCAGACTCATCTAACTGAATGAATGCATCCCGCATTCATTGTCTGACTAAAGTTAAAAGCTAAAACTAAAGTAGGTCCTGCACACAGCATGTTTACAAAAACGAGGTTGTACTGTATCGTCAGGATATGCTACAATTCTACTTAAAGGAATTGTACTTCAACTATACCCAGTCCACCAAGTCAATAATTACGCGTAATAAAAGTATCATCAGCATTGTAAATGTCTAGTGTTTTATCATTTCCATCTTGAATACTGAGTGTACTGCATTTTTTTCAAGTAATCTCATTATTACGTACTCGGCCGCTGCATGGTGATTAAACACTTGATTTATAGCGTATGCAATTTGCATCAGAGTCGATGCTATGGCTTTTTGCTCCGAAGCCGATGATTATCGTTCGTATCGTGTCGGTCTTAATGATAGTTATTTCATGACCCGCCAAGCGCGCTCGGGGACCTTTCATTAAAACCCTTAACATACATTATTTCGACGAATGTGTCTGATTATGTTAATGCCCGTGTTTGGTCGACATTTTGTAATGGATTATTTGGTTTGCATATAATTTTGTTTAAAAATATATTAATTGGTGGTTGTCGATTTTGATCTTTTGCCATGAAAAGTGAACGGCTTCCATTCACTTTCAGGGTTGAAATAAGTTCTTTATTTATTAAACAATAATATTACATAGTACAACGTATGTTTATTCCTGTCTTAGAATAATGGAGACGTTTTTTGTTGGTCTAGATTTATTTAAACACTACCCTTCTACAAGTTTCAGCTGACCATATTAATTCGTTAGTGGATGAATCTAATATCTACAATATTATCGCCATAATCTCACTTTACTCTTTCTCTCATTTCAAAAGACTGCACGGATAGCGTAGTTGTTTAAGTGGTCACCTCGCCAATAGCTGCCGCGATGAGTGTTGTGGGTTCGATCCCCGCACGGGACAACACTTTTGGTAATCCTTAAATTGTTGTTCTGAGTCTGGGTATTTTTTGTGTCCGCTGTTTGAATGTATGTAAAGTCCCCGCGACACAGGAATCTATCCTAGTGCATTTGCCTTTTTAAAACAAAAAAGAAAAGAGTGGTGTTATATATAGTATTAAACAATAAAACAATAGCTTTTTTTCTATAGACCTATGACGTGTTAGAACCTGTTTAGTTAGGGGCGTGACAGCGCACATAGATAATATCGTACATAAAACTAAACGCCGCCGCTGAATTTATGAATCGACCCGAGCTGCCTTCTACACAAAAGTTGTTTATTACCACACTAGGGTTGGTAATTTTATGGCCTTAGAAGGCTTAGGCAAGGTGGATCTAGAATCTTCAGTGAAAGTATTAATGTGTTGAAAACAATTTTCTGCATAACTAACCTTCTTGTCTGTAAAAGCTCTTAAACCCTTAAGTAGGAAAAAAAAAACAATTCTGTCCCTTAAATTTCAACTTTCATCAACATTTCATCACTACCCTTATTACGTATGAAACGTTGAGCCTTAAATATGTACCTAAGTATTTATATTTTCAATGTTTCAGATAACTAGTTAAAAATATGATAGTAAATCTTCTCAAAAATATATGGTTACAATGGACATACAACTCTCAAAATCTCTATATATACATATATATTTGTATATATATATATTTGTGGATTTGCCTCGGACAACGAGTACCATAATTTAATTTATTATTGAAGCGGGAACTTTAATATGGTTATGAATTAAAAAAAAATACCCCGTAGCGTTTGCCGTCCACTTAATAGCTATTATTTATATCGAAACAATCATTTGAGAGTAAAATCGACATAAAATCTTTATCGATGCCTCACTTAGAGAATGATTAATAGTTATATTTGTTAATTCATTCGTGATCTTATAAAAATTCAAATGCTTACTATCGTGACTGGTTGTAACGATTTTTATCGGATGATGTACGAGCTATATCGATTAAGTAACGATCAATCATAAGTGAATAATATTAATGATGGGTGTCATGTGCTAAAGTTGGTATCGATCATCAGAAAGTTCTTGAGCATTAATTTATTCAGTTTGGACAGACTTATATTTAATATATTTGAGTAGGTGGTTTTTGATAAGGATGATGACACCTATAGAGCTGCTGATAATTTTAGCTTTGTCAAAAAAAATTGAGAGATTATTTTTAATTATTTATGGCCTCTCTAGCGTGTAGATTCACCGTAAAAATGCCATCAATTTCAAGTATTTCTAGAGAAGAAACAGTCTATAAAAATACAATCGCCATGTTGGAAAATTGTAAAAACCACGTTCCTTATAGATACATACTACAACCATATGTATAATAATAGCGCTAGTAAATGATTACCACGTGTTGTTTTTACCACTTGCGATAGAGAATTTAATTTAAAATAATAAAAAAAAAACCTAAAATGAAGAGAGAAGTCCAAAAACAAATGCTGCATACATAAAAATAAAATATTTTTAAGTTATTTAAAGAAAAAAAACATACATTGGTTTACTTTGGTGGTTCGAAAGAGTGGGTGTTTAATTTCCTTACATATTCTAATAGATTACACAAATCACATTTACATACTTAATTATTACACAAGCTTACTAGTCTTAAGTTTCCTTAACAGCACAGTTTTTTCTTATTTATGGGTAAATAGATTAATAGCCATAAACAGACATTGAGATAAATGGTACCTCCTTTTCACTCAGTAGTAAAATCAAAGTTTATCTTGACGCCTTATCCCTGACTTTTTGTACGAAATAATTTGTATGGGATTAAGTCACTGTGCCTGCGTTGTTTATGCCTAAAATTAATAGAAAATATGTTAAAATTATCTTAAGCTATATTAATAGTGCTGGCGAGAGAAGAAAATTATCTTAAGCTATAATAATAGTGCTGGCGAGAGAAGAAAATTATCTTAAGCTATAATAATAGTGCTGGCGCGAGAAGACAAAGAAACTGCATCAAAATTCTGCTCAGTATTTTTTAATTACTTTGAACAAACTGTTAACTAACTTTTCGCTTTAATTATACATTACAAGTGTGTATTTCATCGTGATCATAATCTTAATAAGCCTTATTAAATGTATTATATCTTATCTATTTGAATAAATTTGAAAGTTTTTAAGTCTTCATATAATCTAATTATGTTGCAGTTTTTGATAATCAGTGGTAATATATCTTTGTCAGATAATAATTTAGACTCTTTAGCGATTTCGTGTTTATTAACCTAAATACTTACATGAAAACACTCACGGTGATAGCCCCGAAAAGGTAGACAGAAGTATCAACCTAAATGTAGTTATACTTACGTATTAGGGAGAAAGTGTATTGCCGTTGTCCAGGACTGACTGTCCACTGTATGACTGTATATATACCGTCTGATAAATAGTTGTGTAATCCCTTAGTCGCCTTTTACAACACGTACGTAATGAGATGTAGTGGCCCACTTTCTACTACACCGAAAACCCCAGTGCTATAAATATTAATACACAACATAAATATTAGTATAAATAAAATCTAGAAGCTATATTAGGTACTTCTAATATAGATCCATGGGCCTTAGTGAATAGTTAAGTTAAGTTTGTATAAATTTCTGTAGTTTCAATCTTTCTGCTGACAAACTGTTATGCAACTCAATCATAATCATAATCATCATAATCATTTATTTATTTGTTAAACATAGGTAAATACAATTATTGAAGGTCTTAAATAAATCGATAGTCCACTATGTTTTGCCATTAAGACATACAAATACAACAATACAAATACTCAAAATTTCAAACATAAAGTTTACCAAACTTTATGTTTGTAATTTTGAGTAAATACATAAAAAATATTATAATAGCTTCGGGGAGTCAATACACTGAACAAATAATTATTCGATCTGGCAGAAAAAAACCTGTTATTTTGATTAACAATGTAACTTGGTAAGTCGTGCACCATCTTCGTCTTCATCGTCACTTTTCGTTGGGTTAGGTTAGATAAATAAATTGTTAATTCTTGTATATATATGTATATTAACTAGCACACAGTTCTTTTTTTGAATTGACGGATGACGAGACGTAAAACCACTTGGATACTGCAATAAAACCAAATCATACATGCTATGACGATGCGACCACGCGATAGTGAGTTTGTGCTATCGTAATCTTTTCCTCGAAGTATGCAAATTGGTTGTGTTTATCATACAGTTGGTAGGTAGGCAGAATTTGAACCCACGATCTGGCTCAGCAGTCAGGATCGATAACCACTTGACCATCTGGTCAGTCCGATCATTTGACGACTTACAAAGGCAATACTTCGGTTCGTCTTCTTGATTTTTTCACTGCTGATAACTGTTTGAATAATTAAGAGGTGATGATCGAACAAACAAACTTATATGAGCATTAAAATATTAGATAGGATTAATATAGTAGAATCCACATTAAATAAAATTAAAAACATAAATTCTTAAAATTTCAACGCCATTTACAAATCTATTTAGTTTAAAAACGTTTTTGCACCAACATTTTAATGATTTATTCAAAAACTTTTTCATTATATTACATTCAATTTGCATATTTTATTCATTATAACAACATTAGAAAGATAATTTATAATAATGAATTTTGGTATTTTAGTTAACTAATATAAATTTGACATTTATATAAGATACGTAAATGTCAAGCAACATATAATATATTAAAATTGATGATGTTTCCGGAGTAAATAAAATTATCATTCAAGATAGTTACTTTTGTAACAAACAAAATTAATTTGAAATATTTTGCACACCCTACGTTCAACCCTGCCGCCGCTGGCGGGACATTAATACAAGTTGAAATATGGCCCACTAAAGACTATATAACGTAAAATTTACAATTCATAAAACAGAATGATATATGCGGTGGAGGATTGCCGTTGTACTGAAGTTAACAGCAAGCCTTAGTTAACACTACGACTGTTCTGTTGATAAACGTATTGTATATCGGCAAGGTTATTTACATGTTCGTGAGCTGAGAATTACAAGGGAACGGAACGAAGTCAATGTGTACCCGGATATTATTAGTTGTTGAAAATAAGTGAAGCCTAGTGAAATATTGAGATTTGTTGATTTCATTTACATGAACGGGTTTAAAAAAAAACCTTTCAGGATATAATTATTAATATATATCAGGAGCCTATCAAGGAATAAGTGGGACTAACATTTATAAAAAAATAACAATAATATTAGAGCGCAATGGTTGTCGATATTGCTGTTCCTCATGACGATAATCTCGTGAAAGTTGAAAAAGATACAGAAATAAAATATTTGGATTTGTCTCACGAGATTGTCGATATGTGGAATATCGATTCGCCGCTCATTGTTCCGATAGTCATATCTGCTCACGGATTAATAGCTAAGAGCCTCGACCAATACCTTAAGAGACTCTCGTTAGATGGTTGGTCAAATGTCGGTGGTCTACTACTTTTTATATTTTTAAATGTATTCTATATTTATATTGTATATTTAAAAATGTAATTTATATGTATATTAAAAAGAATAAAGAGATAATAATAATAAAATAATAATAAGTGGAACCAACATAGAATGACCTCGTCGCGTCCGGCCCAAACATTTTCAAATTTCTTTATAATAATAAACATTTTTCATCTACGTTTCTATTATATTTTTTACTTATTAGATAGTATAAAATATATGACGATCTCACAAACTCACTAGGAGTATTATGTGATATTCATTTTATTAAAATCTTGTTTCTGTTAGAGTAAAATAGCGCTACCTCATTTCTGTGTCTGGTGTCGTAAAAAGCGACTAACGGATCGGATTGTTACCTACCAGACACTATATATGTAGCTATTCCTGGCCTGGTTAACGGTAGCAAGCTTACCTCTATTACATTAGTGGGACCAAATTCTAAATGGCAGTGTAGGTGTTTCTATCCACCCCTTAGGCGATGCAGGTGTGAGCGTGAATATGTATGTACCTCTAACATTTATTCTTTTTATAAAATAATTATACCTATAGTAAAGGTGTCCTAGTAAGAGTGTATTTTTTCAATTTAAAATAAAAACAAGTATTTTATGAGACAGAGTTGTGATATTTTTATTGGATTGTAAAGAATACATGTTCCGATTAAGTATGGAATAAAATATCCGGCAAATGCCCACGGCTCTGATGACAGGCCATTACTCTTTTCATGAAATTTTCCATGACTTTTACACAGAGATGTGGCTGTATCTCACAGATGACGCGTTCAATCTCTGATTTGAGGTCATTAATTGTTTCCGGTTTATTCGCGTAAACTGAAATTAAATCTCACGATCTTGGTCACCAGTTGACATCAATTTCGTGAGATAATGTGTTCTGGAAATCGTTGCTGCAATAAATCGCTTGTTTCATGAGCGGTGTGGCAGGTAGCGCCGTCCTGCTGAAACCACATATTGTCCGGATCCATGCCGTCCAGTTGAGGCCACGCCCAAGGCCACGACTACTATCTGCACCAGACAGTTGCTCATTGTGGGTGCATTTATTTCTCATGGATTGCATGAAGATTTTCTGAGTCCCCAATTCGACAATTTTGTGTATTCACGTAGTTATTCAGATGGAAATGCGGTTCATAGAAGTTGCTGAGAACAATGCCGAATTAATGTTTTCGGATTTTCGGTGACGCTCTTGTTACAGCATCAATTTTTTCGAGAGACCGACCGGTACGTTGACACAAAGGATTCTTAATATCTATAATCAACCCGGTTTCTATCCTCATTTCTGTAATGAGTTCTCACAATTATAACGCGTGTTTTTTAAAAAAGCGCTACATTTTTAATAAACGGAATAAACATATGTGACAGCTGTCAAATTTCAGAGTTGCCACTTGAACAACAAAAAAAAAGTTTTAAAATTTAAAAAGTGCACTCTTACTAAGACACCCTATATATACTAATATAATACAACTTCATACGGGAATCCAGGAAAACTAACACGGTGACATGTTGTACGACAACGACATCGGGACTGCTCTTACACCTGCATCAGGTAGTTAAGTACAGAGTGCAAATAACTCTTTAGTATAAAGTTATGAAAAAAAAAAAATATCAGCATTGTATTTCGTGGCGATTCCACATACTTTTCAACATACCAAAACCTTTTTTTAAGAGGAGTTATACTATTTGTAAGGGCATGCATAATACACATGGTCAGAATAATTTTATTATGTGGGCTTTACAAACATTCAGTCAACGGACACAACAACCAGACTCGGAACACTTATTTGTAGATCACTCAATTGTTTCAGTCACCAGTCAGGGTCACTAACCACTAGACTTGACTTGACTTGACGGTATCACTTATGAGTTGTAAGCGTTTTAAACTTACAGTTTAAAATCAAACCTAAAGTATCCTTGTAATACGAGTACGAATAGCACCTGAACTGACAAAAACGGTGGCTTTGAACTATGAAAAAGCTGTGTACCTCAAAAATTGTCAAAAACCTAAAATTGAGTTCTGGTGTTCTGAAGCACGAGAATTATTATTGCGTACTGAAAAATATACATATATCTCTTAGATACAGTCATACTATCCTTATGGGAGACTTAAATACTTGTCTTCTTAAAATGATTTATTATCCTCCTCTTTTCGTGATGCATTAGAATGCAACAATCTCTCAATTCTCCCTCTGAGTGTTACACATCACTTCCCAAATTGTACCCCTTCACTCATTGACACTATTGCCGTGTCTCCAACTGGCCTTATCATGGCCAATTTTCTGCGGATGCTTTTTCATATTACAATCTTCTTTTTCTATCCTATGAAATCCGCACCCAAAATCCCCAAAAAATTAAACCTAAAATCCTTATGCAGAGCAATTTGAAAGCTATAAACGTAACCAATCGTAACCAGCCGTGACATGATCCTGCCTATCCTAGAAGAAATCATTCCTGTCCTTATTCACATTTTTAACTTTTCGTTAACTACTGGAACTTTCCAATTGCATTGGAAAGAAACATTGGAAACTCCACTACCAAAGTAGTCTAATCTTGACGTCGCTTTGATGTCTTGCTTACTATAATGTGCTCTCTTAACGTATCTCCGACGTCAATTGACTGGTTTCGTAACTACCTGTTTGGGCGCCAGCAGCGTATTCGAATCGAGGAAAGAATCTCTGGATGGTGCACCACGACTGCAGGCGTGCCACGGGGTGTTGTTTTATCTCCCTTGCTCTTCGCAGTTTTTATTAACTCTATTTACAATAGTTAAGCTTCCTCTTACCACCTTTATGCAGATGATTTACAGATCTATACTCAAGCACCTGTGGAACAACTAGGAGTAGCGATCTCCTAGTTGTTCCACAGGTTCGAATTATTAACAGAGATATAGAGCAGATTTGTGTATGGAGAAGGCAACATGAGTTATTGATACGCATTAAAGATCCTTAAGATGAGAACTTGAACTTTTGAAATTCCGAAGCATTCTACAACTTTTATTAATTGTTAAAGTTAAATTGCTGAACGATGATTGATGTCCGGAATCTTGTGTTTGCCCATCTCTCTTTATTATATTTAATATAATGTGTATATGTATGTGTTTATATATAAATAAGGTGTTTAAATATAACAATAGTCCTAATTACATCATACTCGGGGAACTTCTATGTCCATTGTAACTTCCCATCTCATTATTAATCTCCCTTTCCATCCAGTGGTTGCCTGGAAGAGATCGGTAATCGCGATAAGGCCGCCAATTGTACAACTTTTATATTTATTTATTTTTTCACTTTTCTGACTTTAGATCATAAGTCTTATACCAATGTGTACAAACTGTACTATTATTATGTTTTTTTTTTGTACAATAAAGAGTTATCTTTCTATCTTTCTATACTCAACCAGAATTTCTTACTGACGTTCTACTATGATGTATAAAAATTGCTAGCATTTCTTTTGTATTATCAGAACCAGAGCGGAATGAATTATGACAATACAGACTCAATTGCAAGGGGGCCCTTGCAATTGAATTTACAAACTAGAAACGAATTTCCTTTAAAATTGATTACCAGTAATATATAATTCTCTTTTACTGCCCAACGGACACATGTAATAATTCCTAAAATAAATATGTAATTCCAACCACATATTTAATTATATCCATAAGTAATTACTGTACCTTGTAAAGTGGCGTGCAAATATGTTAGTATGTAATTACATACATACTGGCGCCACAAGGCATGTGAAAAATTACTACCAACGTTACATTATCTGCGCTGAAGTAGCTACTTAAAGTTTCTTGTTGAAGATACCATCTTATATCAGAATTATTACTTAGACGCGGTAGGTTGTTTTTTCATAGCTAGTAGGTATTCATATCTATGTACGTAAGTCTGTGTATAAAATCGTAAGTACTCTCCTTTAAAAGAATATTTTATTGGCTGTTATGTTCGTATGAATAAAATAAATAAAACAAATTCTAAAACATAAAATACCACATTTTTTTTTACATAAATAAAATTACTTAGCTTTATTTTCCACTTAACACTTAACAAATATACATGCAATTACAATAAATAATAATTTCATTCCTGTGTCATTGTAATGTGGCCCTTTGGGGTAAAAGTCTTCATTCATTCATCATTCGCATTTCGTCATTCTTTCCCACATTTTCCTGTCTTTGGCCATTTGCATCCAACTTTTTCTAGCTATGTTCTTTATGTTATCCGCCCATCTTTTTTTCTGTCTTCCCACTTTCCTTTTGCCTTTGGATCTCTTATCTGGACAGATGCCCTGCCCATTTCCACTTCTGTTTTAAATTAAAATGAAGTGCATCTGTTAATTTAGTTTTCATGCGGATGTCTGCGTTTCTCGTTTTCTGTATTTTTCTCAGTTTCAATATACTAAGTTCCATTGGAAGTTGGCATATCATGCTAATATTCAATGGTATGCCTATATTAACGGTAAGCAAAGGGGAATTAGACTCCTAGGTTTTGCTAGGCATAATTTGGAAGCTACCTAATTTTGGAACAAGCCTTTTCTCATCAATCGGGTACTGTCTATAACAGTCTATGACACTGTAACATAACAGTCCATACGATATCCATAGGAAGAAATGTGGCGTCCCTATTACCAGTAGGCGACGATGCGGAATTGTTTCACGCATGCATGTTCGTAAATAGTCCCTCCTTTTATTTTATTATTTTTCTTTTTAGTTTTAGTCAAATGTAAATATTAAGGAACACACTTCAGTATAATAAATAATTCATATACTATATATGTATATATATAATAATTCATTTTTTTTTTTACCTGATGGTAAGTGACTACCGCCGCCCATGGACACCCTCAACTCAAGAGTCACAAGTGCGTTGCCGGCCTTTTAAATATATATATAATAATATACCTAACAAGTAGTACATCATAGAACAACGTGATTTTATATATTTATGATATTTAATATTATATTTTAAAGACGGCAATAAGTAACGCAATATTAATAAAAAAACAACAAACAATGTACAACCTTCCGAACGTGCCAATTACGTATTATAATTGAACCCTTTCACACATTACCATTAAAACATAACATATAATTACACAACTATTCTGCAGACTGTACTAATGGGGTGAGGTGCGCGGGGAGTTCGGAAGTAATAAATCAGGTGGTAACGTCGACGCGGCACGCCATCACTCATACCGCTGACAACCGTTCGGTCACGTCATACAACGGGACCCATAGGGTTGCCACAAGGGGTTCAATTGTATTTCATATAAACCGTTAATTTATATGAAAACCACTTGAGGTTACAATAAGAACCGGTATCTATACACTTCAAGGGTGTCCTATAAATAAATGATGTAAAAGTTGGTATACTTTCTTCTATTATTACTACAAATGTGATATAAAAAGCTTTTTTAATTTGTTATGTTCTCTTTTATTTGGCTTTGATGTAAATAAAAAAATTCAAATACCAGTAAGCAGGTTCACGTCCGCACACCGTCAGTAGCAGATGATGAATGACTGTCGGTGCTACCGCCAACCTGTGCATCATCTAAATTTATTGTATATCAAACATCTGAGTTAAAAGACTTTATCTTTTAAGTAACGTTTAATTTTAATTTTAATACTTTTTATTTTAAGTAACATTCAGGTTAGATATTTGTTACAAGTCAAGTTTTAGTTGTATATTTTGTTGTAAAACGAACGATATTTTTTCTACACTTTCGTTAAGGCGATGGCAGCCCTGGCGGCCATAACTAGTGTGAATCATGAACTCAAAAAGGAGTGAACGTGCCTTTGGTAGCGACAACCGACGACATCGCTGTCTGTACTCGCCCTTAATTAACTAGAAGGAATGATACATAAACATCAGCTACTAATTGGAGAGGAGACCATGATACGATGGTAATGCATCCTAAGTTAGAAGCAAATGCTTATAAGGAATAAAACGAACTGAGTGATAGAATTTCTTTTCCGAGATCTACGAGAAACTAAGTACACGAAAGAGGTAACCATCTGATGATCTGCTAGTCCGTCAGATGATTTACAGAGTCGAAGTGAGGATACACAATGTTAGGAATTAGTATTTGTCCAGTTTTATATTAAAACTAACTACTTCTACTACTTTACTCTGTAATGTTTGCAATTATTATCGTTATTTGTTAGTTTATTGATTTTATCTATGCACGAAAATACTCATTTCAAATTATTTGTTGTTTAGTTCACTGGTTTTACTATGTTCGAAAATACTCATTTCAAATTATTTGTTGTTTAATTCATTGGTTTTTCTATGTTAGAAAATACTAATTTTTAATGCTTAGTTGTTTAATTCATTGGTTTTCTATGTACTAAAATACTAATTTCAAATGATTTTTTGTTTAATTCATTGGTTTTTCTATGTTCGAAAATACTCATTTTAAATTATTCGTTGTTTACTTAATTGGTTTTTCTTTGTGCAAAAATACTAATTTCACATTATTTGTTGGTTATTTCATTGGTTTTTCTATTTTCGAAAATATTTATTTCAAACTATTCGTTGTTTTTTTAGTTTTCAAGGTAGAAAGGAAACGTTATGAGATCACTATATTGTCAGTTTGTTTGTTTGTTGATACTCTTTTTCAATCAATCAGAAGACACTGTCATTTAAGCTCGAATTATCACTCAATCTTTTAAGCATTTTTCAAGTAAATCAAAACCTACAGGCCTCTCGTTCTTGAACCAAAGTCGAACAATTTAGGAAAGAAGTAACGTCTTACAGCAGAATTTAAGTTTGTCTTTCTTAATGGCGATAAAAATCTTCGAGGATTGATTCCCGAGATAGACGAACTCTATGAATATAACATAGAAGTTTGTTCGTCTACAGAACCGTCAGAGTGCGAGACATACTCGTACCTCATCGATTTTTTTATTCAAATAATGAATAGCTGATAATTGCTTGTTCCAAAATGAATATCACCGTGAATTTAGTTTTTTAGAAGTCATCGATCGATAAATTGATGCACGATAACTATTAAAGTCTTTGAAATTGCATAAACTCGTTAAAATCTGAAGTCTCGGACTTTTGAATTAATGATGGTCATCGATTGATATAACGTGTATATATATATGCACATTAATTGTCATTAACATATATCAAATACAATAGATATTTTAACTCCTATTATCAATTCAATACAAAATTCAATTTATTTGGCTTAGAGCATAAGTAATGCAGAAAGAAATCAATAAAAGAAATGTGTTCTTGACATTATATCTGAGATTGTTCATCAACAAGTCTCGTGTTACACCGATTGCCTTAACTGTCAGCTACGGTAATTTAGACGTCCTAGACTAATAAAATTGTATCATATCATACATAGACTAAATATTAACTCTTATCTATGAGACAGAGTTAATATTTAGTCAGATATACAGAATTGACCCTATTACGTAGGCTGGACTAAATTATTGATGGCAAAAGTGGGCATTTGGCTATCCCCTCTTGTACATGTGTGAGTGTATGTTTGCATGAAAGTATTTACATATGTACAGAATATTAAAATGAAAAAAAAAAAATACACCTCTAATTTTCATAGCAACATGTTGTACAAGTCACGTCACTTGGCTCGACATGACTTGACGTTGTGACAGCGAACTGTCACGTTCGTCACATCATTCGCTTTGATTTATTTATACCCTATGGCAAATGAACAGGCTATTTGGTTAATAGTGTGGGTGCAATTGTGTATTTTGTTTTAGAAGTAAGAGTTGAAGGTTCTGGATACTTCCACTGCACAATCCACACAAGTATTAAATCAATGCGGCAAAGGCGGCCTGTTGATCTAGTGGTTAGTGATCATGACTGCTGACTCAGAGGTCGTGGGTTCGATTCCCATGCGGGATAAAAATTTGTATAATCCACAAAACGTTGTCCCGAGTCTGGGTGTTCTTGATCCCGTGCGGGGATATCCCGTCCCGCCGACGAGCTACCAAGGAAGGGATCTACAACACCAGTGACAGGCCTTACCACACTCCTGCAAATACCCTTCAACCTATATCGCTCCTGGGTAAGGCAAAGGACTCGAGAAGCACATAATAGCCGATGGATTAACACACCTGGCTGCAGGCAATCCAAACTGGTATTAACAGAAATATCACCACGTTTATCGCGTAGACTCATCAGTCTTCACAGAACGGACATTCGAATAGTGGTCGGTAGCATTACAGGCCATCTGGCTCTGAACCGACACCTATTCGTCATTAATACGACCGATAGCCCCCAATACAGGGATTGTCTAAGCGCGGAGGAAACGGCCGCCCACGTTATCCTGGAATGCGAGGGCGTGGCTGCACAACGGGCAGAAATTCTCGCAGGCGCGAGGACGCTCCTAGAAGCCTGTGAACGCCCCAGAAGGCTTCTGCGTTTCTGGAAGCAGCTAAGCTGGCTCAACTAGTCAGCTTCCAGAACGCATAATGGATCGAACATGAGTCTAAATGTGGAAACTGAGCCCTTTACCATTACCATTTACCCGTGCGGGGATCGAACCCACAACACTTGGCGCGACAGCGTACTGGCAAGGTGACCACTTAAACCGCTACGCCATCCGTGCAGTCACGTGTTTGTTACTCAGGTACGCTAGACGTATTGTTTTAGTAGTCTTTTTATGAAATATATTTCCGAAGAACGAAGTCGCACACAACAAGTAATGGCTTATAATAAACTAATTAGGAAACTTAACTATAATTATTATTGAAATCTAATATAATTAATCACCGATACCCTAATTAATTATGTATAATATATCTGTGTATTCATATTAATTACTACACTATCAGTTTAATTATTAAGATAACACATTGAATAACATATTATAATCTTTAGCTTAGATTAGCATCTGCTTTTGCAGTGCATGCCTACCTGCCCTCTAGAGGGAATACAATATAGGTTAATACAAATATATTTCATATCTGATATCGAATGTTAGAGTGGGATGGGAGCGTTTCTATGATGATATGATTATATTTATGTATAATATAACAAGGTATCTATGTATAATATACAATATAATAATAGTAAATGTAATATATTTATGACATCCCAATGTTGTGGTTTACACATATTAGTTCTTGTCAAAAAAATAAGACTTTCATTAGTGAATAATAAAGGTCTCGCTTACAACCAGCGCTAGACAGCTGTCTAGCAAATGCTGAACCAGGTTGTTTTCAGCTGGCGTTTCAAAAGGAAATAAATTTATTGTAATTATTTATTGTACCTTTAATTTGCAAGTGTATCTCAAACGTCAATGAATAAATTATTGTTCTTTCTTCTCTTATTTCTTTCTTTCTAACCTAACAGTATATGTCGAACTGTTGCAGCTTTTTCCTATTCAAGAAGTATATATAATATAAGTACGCATTCAAACATATTAAAATTCTTACAGAAAGTAGACAGTAGTCTTGTTTGTTCATTTATTAACAAGAGATAAATAACAAGGTTTAAAACAAGTGAACAACATCAAGTATTATCATAATACTACTACAAAAATACTGCCAAAATGTACGTGGAAATATAAATTAAACTATAAACATTAATTACAATTAACAAACCTTGAGTTTTAATTCGAGGTTGTTATCCGCAATTACTTCGAGAATTAACTTAATTTGGCCCCAATAAAGTAAATATGTGTACGTTTTTATAATAAAAATACTGTTGTTGGTTTTCGTTTTTTTAGTTCTATTTCACATTTCCGCTCGAAAAGTAGAGTAGCGATACACAACTAACAAATATCACTTATGTGATAAAACATATTTTATTATTCAATGATTACCTACCTACTTTCCTTCTACAATCTTCACGCAAGAAAAAAACTCTGTTGCCAACTCACATCTACATACTCCATACAGAAGACTTAAAAATGCCTTGTTGTAATATATCTTCATCTTATCCAGGATAAGGAAAGTTTAAAGAGAAATTACAGCAGTTTCATAAGAGAAATATGACAAATAATAAGTACATTACCCTGCTAATCTATTAACATATTAAGGCTGGCAATACCAACGGCTTAAGACTCTGGATCTAGAGAGATATTTAGAAACCAAGCCAACAGCTTTTTATTATTTTCGAGTCATTAATCACTTAATGCTCTCAGTCTTCCTGGAAACAAAAATATTGTTACAGTTTAATAACAGACACATATGATAAATAGAAAAACATTATATACATATGTATGTTCGTACTCTCACGCCTATATCAGCTAAGGAGCAGGCAGAGGTGCACCTACATCAAAAACATTGTTATATAATATATTAGAATACTAATATGAATTTATAATATGGCGCACACACGAAGCAAGATTATAGTAGTGCAAGCCTTCACGATAGAAACATAGATCTAACGCAGTGGCCGCACGAAGGCGTTACATGCCAACCCACTTGACAAGTATGACAACTGACAGATTGCGGCCGCGCACAGATTATGCCACGTCAAAACAAATGAGACGATAAAAGTTAATCCGCGTGTGGAGGAGCCATTGTCGTGAGCGCTAATTAACTGATTACGAAGGTGCGGCTTTAGGCTGGCGACACATTTTCAGATAATTATGCTAATGAGTTTTTTTAATTAATGGTTGATACAAAGTATATTGAGAGCTTGAGATATGAAATTTCTGTGGAATATTTAGCCGGTGAATTCTATATTTCAGACAGCGTGAAGAACCAATTTTGGTAGATTTATAATTAGTATGAGACGTTGAGGATATTTGAATATTTCGTCATTGCGGTGATTTAGTTGACCAATTGCAACTTTTTTTTTTATATTAAAAGGTGACAGACGAACAGACGGGTCACCTGATGGTAAGTGACAATCTTCGTCCATATAGATACTTACAACTAGAGAGTCGTAAGTGCGCTGCCCGCCCTTGAGGGTGAAGAGGGATGAGGGTATGCGTGGAGGGGAAAGAGACGGGGATGAGGAGTAGGAAAAGGGGCGGGAAGTCAGGGGCGAGGAATGAGTAGAAGCGAGTTGGGCCACCGGAAACACACTGATTCTGCTTCACAACCGGTTTTCTGTGAGGCCGTGGTATTGCACCGGTTGAGCTGGCCCATTCATGCCTGCTCTACCACGTAAACAACTTTTTTTTACTTACTTACTTACTTACAAAAAGATAATCTCGACATCTCTACAATCTGTTTTCTATAAAACATAGAAATCTTAGACAGTCAAAGATGAGGTTACACAAATAACTAGATACTCAAAGTCAAACTAACTAGATACTAAAAAACATTTGTGAAATGTATTTCAACAAAAACCTTATACAAGTAAATAAGTAAAATAAGTTAGTTGTTAATCAAAAAACTACACAGTAATCCATAGTTATATAATCGTCTAATACAAAAGATCATATTAAAATCGTTCCTAAAACTGACGATAACAATCCACCGTTTCCAGTTTCACGGATTACACTGTCATTCAAGACTAAAAAAAAAAGTTTCAATGTAAGCTGGCGGCATCGCGGTAGGCGCACTCATGCGTCATGATTCTGACAGCTAGCTTGACAAGCCGGGCTTCACAAGCCGACAAGCCACGGCAACGCATCGCCGGATTATACTGCTTGATGGATTAATTTGTACGCTATCAGTACTCAGTTTGACACTCAGATTTTAATCAAAATATAATGAGGTAACTTAATACTTTGAATAGTTTCAGTATAATAGTGTGGGAGGTTGTTTTGTTAATAGATGTTAAGTATATGTAATTAATTAGACAGGTTAGATCAGTTTTTTTTATTATCTACACAATAGCTTCATACGCGTATAGGCTTTAAATACACGATTATTTTTACCTATATTAGTTCTAATTCATTATTAGAGGTTATTATAAGTGCAAATAAATTCGGGCTAATAAAATTAAATATTGATCAGTTATTAATAGGCGTTGATAAACAAGGTTTTACTTTTTTAATAAATTTTAAAAGTGTGTTAGGGAATTTCCCGGTAACAGTCAGTTGGAGTTATATGTATGCGGATGTGATGTTATTTAGTTATTGCATTACCCCATCTTATAACCGAAATACTTTTGCGTTCATTTTTTCAAGTGTAAGTGAAGTATCATTATCTCTAGTGACAGAAGTCGTAATGCATTAAAGCTAAAACCAAACAAACAAACTCCAATCCTGTAGTACTAACCATTAGTATCATCAACGTGCCCACAGTCCACAGTAGCATCGTAACATGGTATGTAATTAATCTCACTATAAACTCGAATAGCAAGGAAATAAATAAATTTACCTCCAATTACAAAACTTTATCACCCCAATCAATAATTTTAACACAAATGTAAGCGCAAATAAATTAATGTGTTGCAACATTGATTAATTTGAAGTCGACGGCTTATGAAATTCGCCAATTAACATTCGAACCTCTATTACCACTTCTTGATTACACTTTGATTTACAACTTTGCGCAACTCTATTTTAATAGCTGTCTGTGAAAAATAACCTCTATTAATTACCAATAATAGGATTTTTATCAAATTAATAACTAGTGTCGATGGCTTAATTATATTAAAGATTTTATGGTCAAAGGAAATAGTAGTCATTGACAAGGGCTCACATAATTTAAATAGACATTGAATATGTAATAAACTAATATTAAGTAAACTACTATAACTAAATATTGTCTAGGGTAGGCTCACACTGCCAACCATATTTTTTCATTATTTTATATTTTTTTATGGTATCAGGGGCAAACGAGCAGGCACCACCTGATGGTAAGTGACTACTGCCGCCAATGGACACCCGCAGCTCAAGTATTTGATACCGAACCGAACCGAAACCAATTACGAAGACAATATAATCCATATGGAAAAAAAAAACAAACTATTCTATGACCTATTTTGTGTCTGCAGTGCTATTTCATTTGAACTGCCAGTAGTTTTCAATATGGGCATATTATGCTGTGTATGTTTACAAAGCATAATATGCCCATATTTGCTGGCTACGGGCTCTTTTACAAAAAAATATGAATGTATTATACATGCATGTATATAATATTGGTCCTTTACGCACTATCCCGAAGCAGTCAGCAGCAGAACGAGCAAGATTAACTAGACTATGATTTACATACTAATCTTAATAGCGTCTTGACACTCGTAAATATATTTTTAAGTCTTAGGTACTTAAGTCGTTACTTAAGTATAGACTAAACATATTAAAAAAAAACAATATTGTCTAGTCGTTCCATCCCGAGGCTATTTTTTATCCGTTGTTTACATGTTGGTAAAGACCTCCGCAACGCAAGACTTTCTCCTACTGTGGGAGCTGTCTTGCAAAAAAACACAATAAATAAATATTACAAACGTGAAATAGAACAGTATATTCTAAAGCTTTATTAACATAACACAATAGGCGCGCAATTCAATAAAGACAAAAGCTTCCAATTTTATAGCAACAGCTTCATTTATAACTTCCATTTTTATAACATACTATAATATAAAGAATGATTGTTATTGTACTGTTGGCTTAAAACATATTTACAAAACATAAAACATGTGTAATTTAGCGCATAACGGTATAATTTATCTAACGGCTAGGTTTAGTTGTTATTAAATAAATCAAATGTGGTTTTGTTCGATTGGCAGTTATTAATATGATGCTGTTTATTTTGATGGACAAGAATATTGCAATCAAAAAGTTCAATCATCAAATCTGTGTTAGTCTTGCTTTCAAATAAATAATAACTAGTAATCTTGTTTATCAAAAAACTTATTATTCATATATGTGATTTTTTTAAGTGATGTGATACAATGCTAAAATCTGTAATTACATGATCTTTCGATTTTACGAAACCCGGGATAAACGGGAGGAATCCGGGAACAGCTGCCTTAGGTCATCTAGATTCCTTCTAGCGCCTGCGCGTTGATCACCTTCGGATGACTTAAGATTGATAGTTTCTCTAAGAAGATTCAGGTAGATCATTATTGAAGTAACCCGAATTTCCTAAAACTATACATCTTATTTTTCAACTAGTAGTAATTAATTTTACTGCACGAACGACCAGATACTTTAAATAATATTCATGGGAAACAATCTATGTGTTTGACTACCAATGTCACCAATCGATTTTGACCGCGGTATCGGTAACTAATCGATTGATATACTACCGGTAATGGTACCTTTTTTTTAAAATTTACGTATACCAAACAATGACATGACAATGGCTCACAAAGTGGTGTTTTATATCGATCGATTAAATTTATTTCTAACATAACATAACATATAACGCCAATCACTAATACTAACAGATAATAAGATACTCACGGGAACAACATAGAGTAGGACAAAGCCATTGCGGCTTTGTCCTACTCTACTCCACCGAATACCACACGGCTACAATTTTTTTTTTTCAGAAGTGAACATATACTTAATGGTTACTTTGCTATGTATCTCTAATCGCTTGTGTCATAGAAACTTCTCATATGATATGTTACATTTTGCATGGAATTCTGGCCAACGACAAGAGGCTATTAAGTGTGTAAAGATTGCATAATCTTAGATTGAGTAGCATTGCAATATAATGTACGATAATTTGTGGAATATTCTTATACAACTAAATCAAAACATTCTCCCGAATTCCTAAAATAAAATAAAAGTTCTATGTGTAACAATGCAGTCATTGTTAGTTATACTTTTTACTTAAAAATTTCAAAGCTACATGATAAAAGTAGGAAACCGACGCTAAAGTCGGTTACCCAATCGATTTTATCCACTATCAGTAACAAATTAGTCGATACCGCATCGAGCCGGGCGGCGACTTCATTGATGTCCAACTAGTGTAAATCGATTGTGATGCATCGGTTCCGAAGCGAATTGCAATTGGTGATAGGATCTCATTTCGTTCATGTAAAGTCTTCGGGTCCTTTTTGTTCTAAAAGGGGTGAACCAATACCGTGTAAGGCTGCTTGTGACAGAAGTATATTGAATTAATTTTGTATAATGGGTACTTCGTTTTATAATAAGTACCTGTTGAAAATGTGAACTTACTGAATCACTAAACAGATAGTTTTTATATAAATATAATTTTATTTCAAAATAAATATGATATTTTTTTTATACAATATCGGAGGACAGACGAACAGACGGGTCACCTGATGGTTAGTGACAACCTTTGTCCATGGACAACTGCAACTCTAGAGTTGTAAGTGCGCTGCTCGCATTTGAGGGATGGGAGATGAGGGATGGAGGAATTCGAGGAGGGGAAAGAGGACATGGGGGAAAGGGGAGTGGAAAGAGGTGAGGGGGAGAGGGGCCTCTGGAAACCACGCTAATTTCGGGGAATTACAACAGAAGCGCTGCTTCTCAACCAGCTTTCTGGGAGGCCGTGGTGATCCGTGGCCGTGGTGGTATTGTTCAGGTTGAGCCGGCCCATTCTTGCCTAAGCATGGCTCTACCACGATAGAGAGAAATCAAATACTTCTAAGATAAAAGTTTTACAGACCCAGACAAAATCTTTCAATTCAATCAATCTTCCTAACACTAATTTCCAACATTACTTAAATGATTCAGAACTGTAAATAAAAAAAAATGTTTAAATAAACATAGTGTTCCAAACCAAAAACTGTCAACAAAATCCAGTATTTCAATAACATACATGTTCATTCATATCAATATTTTAGGAAAACAATTAGGAAATTGATGATCTTAGTATGTTTATCGGTGTTCCAAAACCCATATTACAATAATATAATTAGGCATGCCATTTAGAATAGATATACATATAAATATATTATATTATATACAGTACTTTCATTGACTCATGTGAAGGGTCCACTCTGTAGGTCGTTTGTGGAAACCTCCAAATGTCGTCACCTTACCAGGGCCGGCAAGGTAGTTATAGCCCCGAGCTGACTAAAACTACACAGTGTTCCGTCATCTTGTCTTATGACCGGGACCTAAGGTATACCCTAGAAAGTATAACCCTGTGAGTTTGTGGAAACCCTACGATTTATAAGAAAGTGTTACATGAATAATGTATGGAACGAGGTCTAAGTCCGATTCCCGGCTGGCTGTCTATTTTTTGCCACGTTGTGACTTGATTCGGTTTACATTTCAATTTTTTTATCAGTACTATATTAATAATACTCATGGCAATAATACACAGAACGTCTATTCCCAAACTTAGCGCAGCTTGTACTTATATAGAAAAATATATTACATTTGCATAAAACTATTTACACTCAGTTGAATAGAACTGAATGATCTCTGAGCTGCAAATGCTTTACCGTCGCAGCACATGAAAAAGACATCAAATTTAAATGTACGTCGCAATCAACAAGTTACATTCAAAGATATTATAATAAATTTGCCTAAGAAAAGCTAAAATAATCTATGCGTTTGTTTTGATAACACCAATTATTTCTTAATCAACCATATTCGTAGTTAATTGATTCTTTATTCAGTGTAATAGATGCATTCGTTAAATGTTTGTGAGTTAACTTTTGCAAATAAATGAATGTAATTAGTGGATGTTCTTAGCATATAAAATTTCGATATACGATGGCATAAAAATAAATAGATAGGAATAGAAAAATGCAGGCAGTTGTTAACAATTCTTTTGGGTTTTATGATATCACTAGTATTATGACCAAAACTTAAATTCAGTTATCAATGTTAGTCAGTTTATTAATGCTGCTTACTCATTCACAGTTCAGATTGTCCAACAAAATATTTATTATGTCGAGGCACTTGCATACTTACACATCATTTACTACGTAAATAATATTACTTAATATCATATTCCTGAAGAAGTAAGCAGAAGTTCCACAAACGCCCAATTTTTCATAACAATAATTTCGTCCAATTTAAGAAATAGGGGAAAGCCATTTGCCGTCATCCGGGCACTGTAGGACTGTATATATACTGTCTGATAGATAACAGTCCGATCTTTTAGTCGCATTTTACGATACCCAGTTAAAAAATGGGGTGGTTGGTTTCTACTCCACTGAGAATAACACGGCATTTTATAAAGTCGAAACATATTTTAAAACATATAAAAGCGTAGGCACTGAAGGATTTAAACTGCCTTATTTGCATGTTAATATGCTACGCATGCTAAAATAGTATTTTAGTAGTTTTATGTACCATTAATTTATTCTAATTAGCTAATTAGTAGTCCACCGTACGGAAACTAAGTGGTCAATAGTCCCCTCTTGATTTCTTTAAGATTATCATTTATGCGTAGGTGTGCATATATATTTTTGAATCCAAGAATCCACTACAGATGCTTATTAAATGCAGCTTTCTATTAATACCTACTATGTTTTTTTAAAATATATTCGTAATTTTCTTTTTGTTGCATCAATATAAATACATACCTACATACCACTCACGCATGTATCACTGAAGGCAGAGGTGTATTGACCACCCAAATTAAAAGCTATAGGCAACAAGCCAATTGCCGTCAAATGGGAGTTCACGATAGGATAGATATATATATGCATTTCCCCGAAATTAATGCGTTCTCCGGAAGCTCATTTCATTCCACTAACCTCTTTCCCATCTCTTCTTTCGCCTCTCTGCATTCCCCCATCACCTTCAAAGGCGGGCGGCGCACTTGTGACTCTTGAGTTGCAGATGTCCATAAATGGACCTTGTTACTTACCATCAGGTGACCCGTCTATTCATCTGTCCTCCGTTATTATATAAAAAAAAAGTATATTGAATTGAAACGTGACAATGAGGGAAAGCAATAGAAGAAAATGCTTATTGCTTATAAGGATAGATTTGAATGTGTAAGCAATGACTCGAGGACGTTGGGGTCGCATACCTGTTACTTGAACTGGTTGTTGCCGAGAGCCTGCCTTGCCAAAATATACACACATATGTATATATCAGATGAGTATGAGATGTGCAAAATAGTATATATCAATGCCTAAAAAATTGAATACACAAGAGATGCTGTAGCAATTTAGGGAATCCAAATGACCTTACAACTAGTGACAACGGTAGGTACACTTCTTTTTTATTTTTTTTTCGTGTGGAAACCCCCTCGGGAACAGTAGGTAACACTTACTTTAAGGCCGGCAACGCACTTGCGACTCTTGAGTTGCGGGTGTCCATGGGCGGTGGTAGTCACTTACCATCAGGTGACACGTCTGCTCGTTTACCCCCTATCGCATAAAAAAATATATATATTATATGTAGTTTTGAAAAGGAGTTCAGTGAAAAATACGAAAGATCTGTTTAGAAGTTAATTGAAAGATTAAAATAGCTGCGCGGTGCTGCGGTGACGCCGACATATACATAAATTTATAAATGATTTGAAGGAAAATGGCACTCCTCTGTTCTGTCTTCTTCAACAGAGTATGTAGCCTAATACAAAGTTAATAGAACTGCAGGACAAGATAGTTATAAGGTCAAAGTCACTTGTTTAAGACCGGTGACCGGTAATTACTTGTTCTCTGTAATAACAGCGTGAAAACAAAATGTTGTTGTTATTTAATATCTTTAATAAACATGGTACTAAGAAAAAAAAGGACAGCGTGCAGCGTTTTTCCCAGCTATAATATTATTAATAGTAATTGTTGTTTTTTTTTAAATTAATGGGCCCAACCCACTACAGGTTGTCTTATGCTGAAAAATGATTTACAAAATCTTGTTTGTAATCATTATCTAAATTCTCGCTACTGCTAACTGCAGTATCCGGGAATATTAAATTAGCTTTTACGTATATATGTGGGTCGTATCGATCATTCCGTTTCCTCCAGTGTTTAATTTTTACAAGATCATTCGTTACACAGGAAGCCATAATCTCCACTAACGCGAAGCCCGTTTCCCTATCAAGAATATATAATTTTTTATGCCATACCTAATGGATCGCCACATAAATTTCAACGTCGTAAACGTTCTGTAAAATATATTGCGCTATTTTGAATGTGAAAACAGTTTTATTTCTCAATTCCGTCTTTTCATTCCTTTCTGTTTCTGTCGTAAATTTTACAGCCGGCACTGTACTGAATAATTTGAGCATGCGTCCACATAAATTCGCGACCGATTTCCGATCAAGTAAATTAAAACGCATTCAGCTAAAGACGAGAAATGTGTGAATTAACATTAAATGCGCGTGAAATGACACGCGAAACATAAAAATTTCTCCTTGTCAAATGCGGCTTTTGAGATCATTCTCACCTTGAGCAGGTTCGCTTTATTGTGCGACTCGATTAAAGTGTGGCGAATCGGGCTGTTAAACTACCAACATAAAAACCGCTGGTTTACACTCATGTCACAACAATCAATTAACTAAAAATAGACTTTAAATTCATACTAATAGTGTTGAAAATTTCAATGTTATTAAAATCGAGTAAGTGCAAATTAAAATTGGAGTCACTGCATCGCTTGGGTGAGCATTTTGAACATTGATTGGCATTTTGCCGCGCGAAAAGCAACACCTTTGCGGCCATGACATGTCGTCTGATTGATTGTATAATTAATTTTATTTTAAATTTAAAACGCCGGGCAATATATATCAGCAGTATGAGCTGTCAATTAATTTGACAGTTCTTGATGAAGGCAACCCATAACGAGGTGTTTTGTAAGATTTTTTTTGTGGTTGGTCATTAAAGCTAGTTGTCTAATTTCTAAAAGATAAGTTGACAAGTATAAAGTGCGAATGTTTATTTCAATCTTTTTTATTTGTTTAATCTTTTATGTAATGTAATAATAAAATTTTGGTTGTAAAATAAAAAATGATTTGGGCGAATCTTATAAATCTTTAGAAAAAATATTTATTGTTAGTTGAATGACGCAATACATATTTCTTGTGAACTAAAACTGTATTCAGATTTTTTAGTAAAAAGAACAATTAACTATTTCATCGTAATTTTTATTTTAACGTCAAATTGGTTATGGTTCAATGCAGTTTTTGTGTCTTATTCAAACCGTGTCAAAGCGCGTTAGTGCTGCAGACTGTAGATAAATTGATTTTGAGCCAACTTTCGATAAAATTGCACACAACGGTAAATTAAAAGTAAAACTTATCGTATCCTCTTACTTGATTAAATACTCGTTGTACTTAGAAACAAAAGGCAGATGATGAATGGTTTTAACCCGCCATACATCATTCTCGACGCGATTGCCGCTAATGATGAATAATTAGTATCGTTTGTCTTGGCAGACTTCCTTTGTATAGTTACAAAGCATTGTCTGCTGTGTACTAGTCATTTTGATACCGACACATCTTTAAGTAATCTATTTACTGATATCAGAAGTATGTTACGTTATTTAAAACTTTATATTAGGCTAGTAAGTCCTATCCACATACCAGAGTAGAGACTTCTATAGAGCATAACAAAAACAGTAAGTGTACTAAAAAACTAGAGATATCACGAAGTCTCAAGTATATGTAATAAATGTGTGGTTCGTGGTAGAACACGACAGGACAACCACATCTAATTCCGTGGCTATCGTAAAAGGACACTGTCCTGATGACGGCATAATGCCTGTATTACGTTACGCAGACGCTTCTGCCAACGCTTTCAGAAATGTATGTTTATACAATTCTTCAGAACTTTTATTAATTTATAAGTTCAAAATACACGTACAAACAGCAATTTAAATTTACATATATATGACACATATACAACACACTTAGAACCCCATTAGTATTTATTTATTCCCACCAAAACGTCAACAATTCTATGGTTACATATTAAACGAATCGTAAATATACTTTATAATCTATTCAGAAGCAATGGAGTTAAAACATCGGTAATAAACAGGCAGAGTTTTACAATCAATCCCCTACAACAAATGGTATTCACCTCGACTGTGCATAAAAGTGCTATTCATTACCATCCATCAAGTATGATGAACAAGATTTGAATGGTTCGGTGTTGTGGTACAAGTTATGAGCATTCCGGATATTCTTGATATGCTTATCAACATTCACTAACGGTACATCACGATGGCTGTAATTATCTTACTTGAAAGCCAAACATATCGTCTTGTATATATTCAGTCAGTTTGACAGAAACAAAAGAAAGAAATAATGACTTATGCTTATGTACTTTCATAGATAGATTCAAGTTCACGTAACTTTTGATTTAATTTGGATGAAAATCTAATTCTATTATTTCTTCTAACGCAAAACAAAGTAGTAGTTAATCGATACATCGATTACGTATTTTACCGAATAAGTCAGTAAAAAAATAATCACTAAGTAAAAACATCAGTGTGGTACATTCACGCTTATTTCCCCTCAGGGGTAAGCAATGGCATTTCAACTGCCATCATTTTACCAATCATAATTTAGTCACTTTCTGTATATATACGATGTTTTTTTAAATATATATTATAGGGAGAATGAAGTAGACGGGTCACCGTCACTTGATGGTAAGTGACAACCGCCGTCCATGGACAATTGCATATCAAGTATAGTCGTAAGTGCGCTGCCCGCCTTTGACGATGATAATTGGTGGGGGAAAGAAGAGGGGGAGGATGAAAAATGGGAAAGAGGAGAGGGGGGTGAGGGGATAGGAAAGAGGAGAGGGGGAGTTAGGCCGCCGGAAACCTTTTTTATCTAGGGGAAATGCAATGCAAGCGTTGCTTTAAATCCGTTTGGTTCTACCACTGTTAAAACTGATTGAAAGATAACAGTCCATCCAGGTATCAATGTGGTAATTTGGGTAAATTTATACACAAGGTATAAATTAATATAGATATTAATGTATTAAATTGTAATTAGTTGTTTATATATTAAATTATAGTCTATATATCTGTTCATAATGCTCGCTTGAGCAAGATTTGTGTTCTATGTGGTCATTGTGATAATCGCTAATTCTTATAGAACAAATATGTGCTTCTTATTTCTCCACTCCCTTCAATCTAGCCGCAGTTTGTTTATCTACACAATACCTCGAACAATTTGTCTTCTCCGCTTCTAAATATCCTTCATTGTCTTTGAGTAATTTTGTTAATAAATTCTACCAGTCAAAACCCTCGAGCGTTTCTTGGGCAATTTTCTTTTGTTTATCGAATATTCTCAGAGTAGATGATTTATGTTCGTTCGTTCTTTTTATATCAACATCTAGACTTTGACGGGTATTAATTAATAAATCTCTCTGAATTGTTGTGTTGTTTAATGCGCATAAATATGACGTATACTTGAGATTTTTATAGTTTACTTTTTATCTAAACGTTTTTGCGATGTTAAGAAGTCGTTCGTTTATATTTTATGTAGATTTTAATCTGACAGATGATTGGATCGATCGCACGTTCGGGACCTTTTTGATCATCTTTTTTGCTGCATTATAGATATGACTTGTGGAATTATGTTGGAGATTAGTTCATAGGGTATTATTTTTAATTAATTCTACAGTGATTGATTTAAAATAAAGATAATTTTATCACTAGTTAATTCTCATCTATAGAAGTTTTGAAGACTTAATCAAACCAGTGTGGTAAAAAAGATTAATTATGTTTTAGAAAAAAAAAAAGTTTTTTTTTTCTTTATACTTTCTTTAGCTGCTTGATCTTCTCCTTCTTGTACATGTTGATTCAAAGAAGAGTCCATAGTTACCTATAATTTTTTGAACTAATTTTATTGTTTTCTATTATATTACAATTAAAATTACCAGGTCAATATTGATACCAATAGCATTAAATCTTATTAAAAACGAGAATTGAATACCATAAAAATAGGGGTTTAATGATATGATTACCCTTTTTTAGTATGATTGACAATATCTTATTTACTTTATGAGATATTATCTCTTGAAAGTCACCTTCTGCTGGTTATAACTGAAATAATTGTCCGCCTATTTGTTATAAGTAAGCCCACGGAAAAAGATAGGGGCCCTATTCTACTCCATGTAGAACCACACATGAACATGATTATTATATACACATATACGAGTATAACAGTGTTAGAGCCATGCTTAGGCACGAATGGGCCGGCTCGACCGGTGCTATACCACGGCCTCACAGAAAGTCGAACCGAAATGAGTGAGGTTTCCGGAGGCCCAACTCCCCCTTTCCCCTTTACACTCCCCTCACCCCCCCATCTACTCTTTCCCATCTTCCCAACCTCCCACTCTTCTTTCCCATCCCATTTCAATTAAATTGCTGTTATGTCAGATGGCTTCTATCATTGTTCATCAATATTAAATATGTTGTTGTTCAGTCTTTACATGAGCTCACGCCCTACTTCCATTCAGTAAGTAAGCAACGACATAAGTAAATTTTTTACCTACTTCTATTTGTGGTATTGAAATGACACTTTGTATGTAAGTATATGTAGTTTGTTATGATCACCATATCGCCGTCCATTGCTGGACGAAGGCCTAGCCCAAGAAGCGCCAACTATCCCGGTCTTGGACAGCTCGTCTTCCTCACTTCATCGGTCCATTGTGCCACAGAATTTTTCATGTAGTTTGATTGACTATTCAATATTATAGCATTTTGTATCCGATCTTATAATAGAGCCAAAATCAAACCCGTCTGTTATTCAGACGGGTCACCTGATGGTAAGTGACAACCGCCGCACAAGGACACCTGCTACTCAAGAGTCGTAAGTGCGCTGCAAGCCTTTGAAGGTGATGAGGGGTGGGTAATAAGACGATAGTAAACAGGAGAGAGGGGATAAGGGAAGGGAAAAGAGGAGAGGTGGAGTTGGGAGTCGGGAAAATTCACTGATTTTCTGTGAGACCATAGTATCTCACCAGTCGAGCCAGCCTGGCTCTCCCACGATAGCAGAAGCACTTCGAGGCACCATCCAGTTCGAGCTACAGGTATGTGACCCTGAGTTGCTTCAGAGAAAGTTTTGAAATTTCTCTAATATCCATCTATGTAAGCAATAACCCTTGCTTTCAGTATATATTCTCCCTTTCTTGTCAATATACTAAAAATATTCTAATCTAATTCAAAATATCACCCGGATGAAAGCATCAGGCTTGCCTCTATTACGTAAATTAGACTGAATCATGATCGCAAAAATGTGACGTTAATTATGCTTTTGCCTCTTTCGGGATAAAGACGAAGTTGGTTTAAAAATGTTGTACATACGAGTACGTCTACGTATTATATAAAAATAAATAAAAGTAATTTCGTTAAATTTCTTTAAAAGCCATCAATAAAACGTAAGTGATTGTTGCCACTCAATGACACAGCAAACTCACAAACAACTTATAACCAACACCATGACTATAGAAATCTTTTACCCCAAAGTAATGAGACTACAGATTATGATTAACACCGAATAGGGGCCATAATGAATAAGTAGATGATATTCAAGATCTGGCCGAAGATCGGCGCCGCGGCAAATGTTGTTATACAAATATAATTTAGACACTAAATTAAACAAAAATAAACTCATTGCCCCCGCAATAGGAACTTATAATGTTGATATTGATGAATTTGGTGGTGTGTAAGCGAAGCCGACAGCCGTCAATCAGTCGGTAAAAACCGGTAGCCGTCGAGTCAGACATTACGGGATAACAAATGGCGTGGAGTGGTTATTACTTTGGTATATTATTTCCGTAATGCGACGTGATTTCGTGGTATTGATTGAATTGTATGATTAGATTCTAACTGCGCATTTGAAATTACATCACAATTGTGGGAATCGTGGTATGCTTTAATTTTTTGTTTTATCGATTGTATGGCAATCAATCATTGTATCAAACATACAAATAGCAAAAATGTTTTCGTATGTAATTTTACTTACTTTAGTGTATAACATATTGATCTCATCACGTAAAACATTATTTATTTAATAAAACACTAAAAAAAACACTAATTAAAGATAAAACATTTTTTTTAAATACAAGAATAATATAAAGTATACTTAAATCTTTGATTGAGATAAAAAAGGGCAAAATAAATTAAATTAAATTTAAAAAGCATCAAATGTACAGATAAACAGTAGCTGACACCGCTCTCCACATGGCGGTAGGCGAACATTTTTATCTCATCATGGGCGGCGACTTGACAGCCAGAGGATTATACAACGAACCACAAGAACAAAAAGTTCTCAAATAAATTACTGTGGAGGGCAAACAAAAAACACACTTCAAAGATAGAATAACAATAACCGACTCTGATATAATGAATATTATATAAAAAGGAAATTGGACAGTGTGTAAACGTTGAGATGTCAGATTACTATTCTATTTAGTTGTGTAATATGTAAAGGCTAAAGTTATTAACGATCTCTTCTTGGATTCCGTCTAAGTCATATGTAACTGTTACGTACACAATTAGTAACTTAAATTGAAGTGTTATTAACGTACTCTGGGAACTACTTAATTAACAAATTCATAAGAATATCTAGGTCTGAAATAAGGGATTCTTCAGAGTTCTAGATAGCGTAGATTTATATCTCAAAACTTGAAGGTCAAGAAGTTATTAATTGGATTCAAACTTGATGTTGCATTTAGGATTTTTTTACACCGTTTTTTTTACCTTTATCTCTAAGTTTGTAGTGTGTGTTAGCATAGCATAGCATACCTCCTAAACAGATGAACAGATTTTTTAATCTGTTTTTCACTTGAAAGGCGTATAGGCTTAATCGAGTGTTCTTATCTATGTATCCAGAAAAATCTGCTCCGCACTTTCTTGAAACCTTCAGTTAGTAGTAGTATTTATTAATTATTTGTGAGTTTCAGTTTATTATTATCAATGTCTTATCTTAAGCTACAAATATTACATATATGTATACATTTGGAACCGTTTCGCATTGATATTAGGAAGAAATTTACATTAAAAAAGCACTTAAGGTACCCGCTACTCAGATTTATATAGTATTATTTTTATATAAAAGAATGTTCAATACAAATAGCATCACAAATCAATTAATTTCAATGAAATGTTGTTGAACAATAAGTGATTAATGTACTGACACTGAAGGTCGGAACTAATAAGTTTGCATCTGATTTATGGCAATTTGTTTTTATATAATAATGCTTGTTGATTCAATGTTGACATTTTAATATTTGTTTTTGATTGAAGCGATTAAGTGTGAGACTATAAAAAATGATGAAATATTTTTAATGTTACTTTACTATGATTATATTCATTTTAATGTGTACGCAATTGGATGAAATGGTAATTTTAAATATGGGTTTTCGTTTGTATAAAATAATTTATTTATATTATACTGGTGATTCAGAAAGTTATGGTGATATAGGGGCGTATAATTGAACACGTGAATAACGAAAATCAGCAACAATTTTAGGACAAACCATGATTTTTAATACTGAAATTCAATTTTGAAACGGAAAATTTATCCATTAAATTTATCTGTTAACCTTATAACTTGTAGAAGAGAATGATGACATGAATGAAGCTATAGATATTTCTGTAAATAGGTACATATAATATAAAAATGAACAAGACAATTCATTGTATGTTCTTTAGAAATGTGTTTCCACACCAGAAAAAGTATCTTAGGAAGAAAAAAAAATAAAATTCATAATTTTAAAACTTAATCAACTATTTATAGGCTACAAAACACGTTTCTAAAATTTTAAAATAATTGTTTTAAACAATCTGTATACAATAAACATCATACTTTGACTTATTTATGCCGGTTTAAAACAATAATCTTATATTACGGCTCGATCGTAGCAATAGCGTCTTCATTCGTCTAGTACATTATAAATCTTTGCTATCGTCATATATGTATATCAATAAAATTTCTTCTATGATTCTCAGATAGTCTATTGATATCTGACAATCGTCCATCTGGAGACGTCCAAGGGTCGCATGCAGATTTCTTAACAGATATATCTCAACCAAATTTGAACTTTACTGTAATATATTTGAGGTCATATTTACCTTTGTTTGGCTCACTGACATTTGATCCATACAAGGTAAGTTAAATGTATAGCAAGCGATAATTATCTGTCTTGTCGGTATTAAATGCCTTATAAACTTTAGGATGGATTTAGTAATACCTACCGGTGTACTACGCATATAATGGAGAGGAGTCACCGTTGAAAGAAAAGCATTTCACCAGGCCGTCATAGTGTGGGTCACCATGCTGCATTGACTACACACGCAATAAGGACGACCCCACTTGTTGCTTTCCATCAGGCAGAGTGGAGTCACTATGGTAGGCTTATATAAAAAATATATATATATGCAACTAACCTGTACGTACTTATAAATAATAATACCTATAAATATAAACTGTATATATTTTGAAAGAAAATATAGAAATATTGTGCTGATGGACCTATATCCGTTGATTTTATATATTGCTTTGAACGCATTTACTGCCTGAGCTTGAATATCGTACGTATGATGTTTAATGTTGTAGAAATAAAGACGATGAACAAAGGTTTGGTGGTAACATTTGCAAATTTATATTCGTAAAACATAATATAACATTTATGAAGCAACTTAATTTACTATAAAGATGCTATATCGTGTCTTCAATTATTTATAATATTGCATTTTTGTAAATTAAAAATTACGCCGTTAATTGTAATTAATTGAAATAAATTAACAGTTATAACAGTTTTAATATTAATATGATTTTTTAAATTACTTAATTTAACAATTAATTTAGAAAAAAATGAATGAAATTAAACAAAAACTGTACAAAAAGAATGAAAGGAACGGAAACAGGAAAAAAATATTGTTGATAGACAACAATTATGAGATGATTATATTTCTTAGCATTTTACTAAATAAATAACATAATTTGTCCCTTTCAACATTCATTGGTTTTTAACAAATGTCGAAAGGAACAAAAAGTATTCCGATACCGGGAATCGAACCCGAGCCTCCTGGGTGAGAGCCAGGTATCCTAGCCACTAGACCATATCGGATATACGAACTTTGGCGAAAATAGAGGTATTATTCGTTTTGTAATGTAAAATACTATATTACCTGGTTTTATTTCAAACATTTTAACAGATACTCAAAACAAAATGAATTATATACCTAATTGCGATGGTATCCTTGAGTAATCAAGACACCATCGCAATAGTTTACTTTTTACTTTCGGCAAGCATCATTCGGTGAATTGAAACTGATGCTGAAGAAACAGATGCCACGGCAAATACTCAGTGATAAGTATTTCAAGGGTTGCGATTTGATTACTTTAAGTAGTTTTTAAGCATTTATTTCTTGTAAAAAAGGATGAGGTTCTCAATTACACTTTTTTTTTATTGTATGCGTTTTTTTTTATTGCAATGTCTTTAATCATACCAAATAATGCTAGATGATTTTAAAATAAAAAAAAACATACAAATCTAATGGTTTAAATAAGGAACAGGAATAAAGAATACAGCTAGTTTAAATTTATTTTGATTGAAGCATTGGAGTCAGTTCAACTGTTTCAAAAGATTTAGATTTTTTTCTTTATTGTACACATAGAATACAGTAATTATAAATTATAAACAAAAATTAAAATAGTATGTACAAAGGCGAGCTTAACCCATATTTGAGTTTTCTTGCAGCAAACCTTAGGTCTAAAGGGATAGTAATGAAGGGTCAAAGTTTTCTGAATAGAATAAGTTAAAAGGTAATTTGATTCATTTAAAAAATTACTAATATTGTAAACGTATTAGACAAATTTTACAGATTTTTTATTTAATGGGGCTTGTATAGACTTTTAATATTATTTATGAGTTTGGTGGCTATTTCTTTAATAAAGACTAGCCGTTACCCGCGACATCGTCCGTGTGGTATTTAACAAACAAGTTATTGTTCAGTTCGCAGAGTTGACTATAACTTATCTATTCTGTATTTTGCGTTAAGAAATACCTGTGCTAATTTTAATGAAATTCTTCTTTGAATGGAATATTATAAAATTTTCAATTGTTTTTTTTTTGAGAGGTCCTATTTATTTTCTAAAAATAAAAGTAGCCTAAGATACTCCTACTACTACTACTACTACTGTTACATCAGCTATCTGCCAGTGAAAGTCCCATCAAAATCAGTCCAGCCATTTCAGAGATTAGCCGGAACAAACAGACAGACAGACAGAGAGACAAAAATTGTAAAAAAGTTGCTTTAGTATATGTACCGTGTATACATCCATATGCACTTAGTAAAAAGCGGTTATTTTAATATAACAAACAGGCACTCCAATTTTATTTATTTGTATAGATTGACTAATAAATTTTGACATTTTGAAATGTAGTCCATTTATTTGTTTGCGGTTAATATTTGGACCGACGCTATAATGAGACCGAGTAAATCAGAATTTCAAAATGGCTTTCACAAAAATAAGAAATAGAAAAGAATATATTTAAATAAAAACTATATTAGGAATTGGTAGTGGTGCCGCCATTCCACTTTGTTAATACGAGACTTATTATATGGTAAACAGTGCCATTAGCATGTCTCGCTGCACCGGCATGTCTGTCTGCGAAGGTTGTCGATCAACGTCACTCAATCGTGGCTGGTGACTTGAGCCGACGACGCCCGACATTTGCCGACAATCCACGATCTACTATCCCGATGTTATCCCATCGGAGCTTTGTCTGCCCATAAACGGCAGCTGCATTCAATAGCTTTTGTTGATGAGAGACAATAACTTTTTTTATTTCTCAAAGACGCCCGATGTAAAAGGTATTAATTATCATAAATGTAAGGGTTTGTAAACGAAACACTGACGGTAATATTAGAACCAGTTGGCAGCAGTGGTTGGTCAATAATGAGACTTGTTTATAATAACACAGACTTTTTTTTACAACGGTTAAAAAAATTGTATAAGGATGCTAGTGTTCGCTCTGGTATACAATTTTCCTTGTTTATAATTCTACTATTATTTGTCTATACAAAGGTAAACACTGTTGTGATGTTATAACTCGTAGGCGATATTTATGTTCAGAAGTATTCATTATGTGGTATATACGTGGTTACTTCAATCAATAATATGCACACTAACAATGTTTCTGAGCCGTTATTGTGACGAGCACGCATTGTTAACGATGTTGAGTAATAATCAGAGCGGATAAAATTTATAAACATCGCTTGCACTATATCAATTCTACGTTTGTGGTTGGTGTTATATACATACCCTAACGGATAGACTGAGGTAATCAAGCACACCCATTTTGGAAACAAGTAGCTAGGTGACTAATAAAAACTAGACTTCTAAATAAGGATATCAGTTTTATTGAGCGAGATGTTCTCTTGTATTCTTAGGATAGTGATCACGACATTCCTGGGATTGGCGGTTCAGTAGCAGCGTTACTTGTAAACCGCGGATTGATAACTCGTTATATAAACACAAATACCTGTTTGGTTTATAGTGGAGTAGAATAGTAGTACAATATCCATTGGTACACGAAGTGTACACCGCGGTATACACGAAGAACAGTGTACGGTAGACCATAAACATCTTTTTTCTTGTGTGGTCACGTCACCTTGGTGGAATTTTCACTCGAACTGACTAAAACCACACAGTGTTCTGTTATCGTATTTTGTTGCCAAAGTATCAGGTATACCCTAGAAAGGAAAACCCTGTGACCCCGGAAGACTTGGTAGCTTATTGTGCAAGGCGACCCCACCATGGTATAACCCATACTTAGAGCACTTCGCGTCACCGTCTCAGGCTAGGGCGACAGATAACCCTGTCTATCGCCCCCAGGTGAGCGCTAAACACCTAAATTATATAGAACATGATAGTACGTATATAATTTCTTATTTAATTACCATTGTGTTCAAGTATAATATTAAACAAAATAATTTATTCGTCAATTTATTCATGAATAAGATATAAAAAAGATTATACTGTAATTATTGTATTAATGTCACGACAACACGTGGGTGTGACAAAGGCTTTGTCATCGAGCTGATCACGATTTGTCATTTAATAAAGTATATTGTCACGGTATAACTAAATTCGCTCCATGTTGTGACAGCTGTTGATTGACAAGCAATTATTAAAGTGAAATAGGCAAGTTATGGATCGATTAAAATTATAACAATTTGACATTAGTTAGAGGAATCGGACTCTCTGGCAGCCAGTTCGTGCTTGAGCTATTGCTTAAACTTCCCAACCCATCTATATAAGATAAATCCCTTTCCTTCCCTTCCTATCCTCCCTTTCCTGAGAATATACCCAAAATTTTCCGATCTTATTTAAAAGTTGCCCGGGTGATGGCAATATGCTTCACCCCTATTACGTAAATGGGACTAAATTATTGTCGGCCAAATGTGGACTTTAATTACGAATCTCCCTTCCCCTATGGGTGTACGTTTGTATGTATTTAACATAACTGCAATGCCTGAGCCATGCTTAGGCGCGAATTGGCCGGCTCGAACGGTGCAATACCACGGCCTCCACCATTCCCCAAAATAAGTGAGGTTTCCGAGGGCCTAACTCCTCCTCTCCTCTCATCCTCTCCTCTTTCCCATCTAATCATAACTCCTTTCTTCTTTCCCCTAGCCCGCATCCTCCATCCCTCATCACCCTCAAAGGTTTTCATCGCACTTAAGACTCTTGAGTGAAAGGTGTCTATGGACGGCTGTTGACACTTACCACCAGGTGACCCGCCTGTTCGTCTGTCCCCCTATAGTATAAAAAAGGCATCCCCCCTATGACCTAGGTCAAGCTGGATTGTATTTGGCGAAATGTGGGCTTACCCCTGTGGTTATATAGTCGTGGACATTATTTAACAAAAACATATGGCAGCACTAGCTAGTGAAGACAAGCTGAACGACGTAGCAACTATTATAATGACGTAGTGTGATCCTGAATTCCGACAGTAAAGTTCACCCGCTGATTAGTAACAGTGTAGCAATATATATACACGACTACGACTTTCCAACAGGTGGTAGAGCCATGCTTAGGCACGAATGGGCCGGCTCGACCGGTGCGATACCACGGCCTAACAGAAAACCGGTTGTGAAGTAATGCTTGTGTTGCATTTCCCCGAAATGGATGAGGTTTTCGGAGGCCCAACTCTCACTCTCTCCTTTCCTCTCCCCCATAACCCTTCTCCTATTTCTCCTCCCCGCATCCCCCAATCCCTCATCACCCTCAAAGGCGGGCAGCGCACTTACGACTCTTGAGTTACGGTTATCGCTCGTCTGTCCCTCAATAATATAAAAAAAAAGAAAAACATCAGCCCTTTGTGTTTAAGCGACATAAAACTCATTCCTACACATATGTGTATGTTTATCTGTGCCTATATAATGTATGGATATTTATAGAGTCATTCAGTGCCCGGTTGCCGGCTAATTGATGATTGAATTAAAAGGTAGTCTTAGTAGTAGCAGTCTAGTTCTTTGGTTGGTTGCCTGACTGCGCAGGAAGTAGAGTTATTAAAATATTGTTCCAACATAATCAATTAACTCATAATATTGTATAGTTTCTATTGATCTTTTTGTTAGTTATTACCACTACCAGTACACGCGCTTTGACCGTTAGTACGTTAAGTTGCATTAAAATATATATTTTATTTATTTTCGCTATGAGGAATACTTTTGTTGCGAATTGAGTTGGTGCTATTGACATCGGCAACCTGACTCGCATACCCCACAAAAACTGCTTACATGTTAAATATAGATTTACGTAATACGCTTACCACGCCAGTTTTACGTAAGTCGGACTAGATGTTTGGCAAAAAGATATATCTTGGAGATCAAGACGCTTCTGCCTACCCCTTTGCGGATATAAACGTGAGTGAAATTAACAGTAAGCATATATTTGTATAGTGGCAAAGAAACAATAGGGAAATATATATAAATATTAGCATTTATTGCAATGAATCCCTTAAATGTAGATGGAGTTTAAATTGCTAGATTTAAAAAAAATGACAAAATATATTTTATTTGCCAAAATATATTGTTTTACCCTCCGTCATTTTTTTCTATAAAAAGTATCCTATGTCCTTCCTAATAACTTTAAGAATATGTGTAGCAAGTTTTCTGATAATCGGTTTAGTATTTTCGGCGTTAAAGTACAGACAAACTAACAAACAAACTTACATTCACATTTATAATATTACTAGGGATATTTCATTACTTACTATATTATTGCTTTTCAAAATGTTTTTATCATCCTATTGATATTTACAATTTCAAGATATATAATAACATACATATGTATGTAGGTATTTTAGCAATGTTGTGATAGGGTAAATGATTTATTGTAAGCTAGCTGTTGCCCGTGATTTCATTCACGTGGAAATTTTTAACGGTACATTTTTCAGTTATAAAAATTTGTGTTCTACTTCCCAAATTGAATCCAGATTCGATCAGACGTTATGGCCCTATTGTGCAACAAACATTAATTCAAACATTTGCATTTATAGTTGTAGTAAGAAGGAATGTAGCGAGTTTGTTTTTATGATAAACATTTTTATGACAGACGAACAGACCGGACACCTGATGGTGAGTGACAACCACCGCCCATGGACACCTGCAACTCAAGAGTCGTAAGTTTGAGTATGATGATCGGGGGATGAGGGTATGGGTTAAAGGATGGGGGGAGTTAGGCTTCCAATAGCCCTACTCACTTGGCAATACAATACAGGCATTGTTAGTCTACAGGTTTTGAAGCATCACTTACTTCAATATTTATTAGTTCTTATATTATTTTGTAATTATGACAACGTTATTGTATATTTTACAGAGATACGCATTCGCTATATTTTTAATATTACATTTTTAAGTAAGTCAACTGTTCGAAAATGAATAAAATCACTTATGCAATACACACGTGCGCATTGTATCCATGCAAGTAGCAAGCAAAGTAAATACAAAAATGTAAACTTCATCTGTCACAGGCGTGATCATGTACCGAGTGTTATAAAATGGGATTTATTTAACACGTGACAGCTGTCATAACCACGTCAAACGTCAATCAAATTTTGACTTCATCGAGTATTATGGCAAATGAATACTTCTAAATTATTAGCTGTAAGTATTGTTGGACAAGTTTGTGTTCGGTTTAAATAACTTAATCAAGATAAATGTTTTAGTGTTTGAAGCTCAAGAGTAGCACTAGAGTTTGATGAAAATTTCAATAAAATACAACAAAAAATCAGTGGAAGAGTATTTCCATTGATTTTTTTCTGTTCAAATAAATATTTATATTATGAGACCTAAGAATATTGATTATACTCAGAGTAGCCTGGGAACTACTGATAAGCACGGGATGTCATAATTATAACTATTTTAAGAACTTTATTTCAGAAGTTTTCTCTATTTTAATTTATTATTTCAATTCCTAATAGCCCCCTTTCACTTATGGAACATATGTATAGCTTAGCAAAGTGCAAATCTGTCATACTCTCCAGGAACATAAAAGGAATCGAAAAAAGAAATTGTAAAAAATCATTTTCGCCATCAGTGAACAGAAGTCTCCATTTCCAATAAAACAAATCACTTGGTAAATTAGTAATTTGGCAACCCTGTGCCTGTTTCTGACACATTCGTATGCAGCACAACACTGCTAGCGTACGCGAATTTATGTTCTATGCTTTTGTTTCGAAGTATTGAGCTTGCGCTGTGGGTGGCCAAGTCAGGTGTTTCGTTGATGATTTTAGAAGGGGACTGTTTTTTATTTAGCATTGTATGCTACACGGGATGTCATTTTACTTTGAGATCTTAGTCGATAAATTAATTTCGAACCAAGAACTTAACGAGAAATTGCACTGCAACTTAGGTTTATTTTTTGATCGAGGTAGTATGTTATTATTAGTTAGTATAGTATTCTCTGTATACAAGACTTATTAATCACTCTTTATGTAATAACAATGTAGCATGAGATCACAAGATCATACATTAATATTAAAACCTTGACAAGTGAATTCAAAATTGTGTAAGAAGGACCTGCTCGTAATAAAACAGGATACTTTCATTACTTGTAAGTAAATAAAAAAGCATAATGCACACTAACATAACAGGACGTCGGAAGTCAAGATGGATTTATATTACCAATATAATAATGCCAATACGAAGGGGACATAGCATAATAAAATTGTATTTTTTACAGTCCATTAAAGAATATTCTGGGAACATACACAATCACACAATATGCTCTTATCAAGAAACCAGTTAAACTGCATTAAAGCCGTAATCTGATGCGTTGACGGGTCCATACGGAATTTAGTTTAGCAAGAACCGCACATTGTATAGCCAAATAGACGCTGCATTCAATTACTGCGTGAATTAAACCCACGGTTTTGAAGCCCACTCCAGCTAATCTTCCGGCCAACAATAGCCTGATTTATACTAGGCCCTATTGTCACAGCCAACAAAGATCTTGTCAATTATAATCTCCACAAAATCTTTCATCGCCGACCCGTCAAACGGTAGCGCGCACGGTGAGCCAACTGCCTCTAACATTGAAAAAAGTTTTTAATAAATTATTTGCGAAACTTGTTTGAAACCCTTCTCAAAGGGCAGCGAGGAAGCGAAACCGATTGCTCGTGACGTGACGGCCTTTGTGACCGTCGAGTATTATGTTGTCAAAATACACGGGGATTTTGTTATTATTTTTGTGTTTGCGAACACACTTAGCACCCTTTTGTCTGTCGTGGACCTTCTGAGAAGAGGGGATGTGTGAGCTATAAACTGTGCATCGTAACTCCGATGTTTCCATGAAAGAGGTCCATGTGAATGGAATAGTAATAACATCAGTTAAGCGGTTTTCGAAAACAATGGGTGATCTTGTATTATCTTACACAGCTTTAAAAATGACAAGGCAAAAATAAATTCGTATAAAAGGACTCGAAAATGTCATTTGGGAACGTTGAACGAATACCCTAAGCAAGTTAATACATTTTTGTGTACGAGAAGACGTCGACTTGAGTTACGAGATCTGTTCCAACTGTAACTGCCAAATTACACCATCACAACGTATAAACACGCGTGGCTGAGCCCGCTTTTTGTCACGTCACATGTATGGGAGTTTGCGTGATATTTATTCAAATTATTATTCGTCGTCGCCCTCTTGTTATGTTCCGAATGAATTTTTCATACACACGTCGCCCCGAGCCTCGGTAATTTCACTTTGAGTTTGCTCGCTGCCAACGAAAATGAGTTTATTTATGTTGATATTTTTTCCAGCACGCCTACGGTTTAATGACATTGGGTGCTACGCCGCAGCCTTCCAGTTATTGGACGTGTAAATATTTTAGCACAATAATCTGTTTAGTCTAACATGTCATGCGAAGATTTGAAATGTGATGGACGTTACGAGAACTTTAAAATATGTACTGACATTTCAAATATTTATAATTGAATGTCTTATTTGCTGCTTATGAGACCTTAAGTCATAAGTTCTAAAATAATAACATAGAATAGTTTAAAGTACTTTAATATCATAATTTTGTAGGTACGATATAGATTGAATTTCATGCAATGGCTCCTTTAGTAGAAAAGTTAATCAATAACTATTCTTCTCAGTCTAGTGCTTAATTGCTTACGGCTCTTATGAGGAAAGGATACGCTCTCGGGTAGTCAGTTCACACGTTATAGTTTTTTTTTAATGTTTTACTCACAATTTATTCATTTTCAGGTCGAGAGACACTATCTTTGACTAAAAGCCAAATAACCACAAAATTTTAAGTAAATGTATTACATCATAGTTATAGAAAATACGGTAAATTCGACATTCACAATGAAATAAATATTTTGACTAATATAAAACTTCATCTCATGCTTTGCTTTGCAAATTTAATACGTGTATTCACTGGTTAATTCTTTCATAATAGAACAACATTATGACAGATTTACAATAACCTTACACTTTTTGAGTTGACACACACAAGTGATTTACGACAAAGATATCACAAGAGCAAATCATCGCACCTACTTACAAAATATTATAATCCAACTACAGCCCTGACAAGCCCATAAGTCTTCTGCAGTACCACTGTTTGCTAGACCTTGATGATACCCTAATCTATCATTAATCATACTGCCAAAAGTACTTTCCTACCACACGTCACGATCTAAGCTCACTTATCTCCATTTGATTATTAAAACATATCGTATTCAACATTTACGACGCCGTGATTGCATTCATCATCCATGTCTGTTTTTGTATTAAACTTACATTCAACATTACTAACGAACCCATCAAGAGGGGGTACATGTAGCAATCGGTGACAAAGAACGTGCTATCTAGGCCGTGACAATGGTTTCACAGCTATAAATTTCGATGAGTCTGTTGACACACGCCACATAATATTTGCCGACATTATTTCACAACAAACAGAGTTGTCACTGAACAAATTTGTTGTGTTTTATTGAGATAGCGTTATTTAATTAAGTTATGTGCGATAATATTATTTGTTTAAAGCTAATAAGCGTTCGGGAATTTGTTCAAGTTGATAGCATTCGTGTTTGTCACGATAAGGAAGATTAAAGGTGGTTGAAAAATACAGAACAAATTTAATGTCTTCCGCTTTTAATGTTCTTGAAACCTGTCTAAATGTCTCTTAGGTAGCTCAAATAAAATGAATCGTTATCACTTATATACCACCTTTTGGTAAGCAATGGTAGTAATTAGTGTGTAATAGGTAGTAATTAGGTAGTGGTTAGTAATTTAGTCAACTAAATTACTATTCAAATTAAAATGTTAATAATATTTATAGCATCTTATTCGCTTAGACAAAGTTAGCCTTAGTACGTAACACTCTCTCATTATGTAATATTTCTTAATGTATAATAGATTGCATTTAACACATTTTAAGACGCTTCTGAGTATATAAAAAATCTAAAATTAACAATTTTACTCAGAAATGAACATTATTATTAATTTACTTTGTTTTGCCAACTTAAATTGAATCAAAATGTATTTGTTTGTAGTCTATATTGATTTTTGGATGGTAAATACCGAATTACTAATAGTATACCAATAGAGAGTTTCAATCTTAAAAAGATTAGTTCTAAATTGTTTTGCATAAAGTCAATGACACGCAATACAGAAAAACTGCGGGCGATATACCGAATAAGTTTGTTTTATCTCAATAATTTAATATTATATTGTAAAACCCATTCGTTACTATTAGCGTTAGTCGTAATGTCTGTCATTTTAGTGTTACCATCTATCTGGGATCTCCCATAAACCACCCCTTAATCTAAATATCGCCCTTTTATCTGTCTTTAACAATTTCGTAAACTCTCACTAAACCGTAGCTGGAATATAAATTACGTTGATGCAACATTCTAATTTCTTTTAACAAATTATTCAGTCTTATGATCATCGACCTTAACAACATTGACATAGAGATCAAAAGCTAGTAAATTTGTGATTTCTGAAGAGTAATTTGAATTTGGTGGAACCGGTAGAATACATCGTCTCAAATTGCCCCCTGCCAATAAAAAAGGGGAATGAACCACAGGGCTGAATTTTGTTTATCGCTATCTTTATGGTGGGCGCAGTTTATTTATACTGTATTCATGCGTGTACGACATGTAATATAATACGTTTTCAAATAAACGTTGAGTTAAGGATGAGTTATATCGGATTATTGATGTGTACGGGATCAAGTCTTCAATACTTTAATTGAATATAGTAGTTTCAATAATGCGTATGGGGTTTACTAAGCCCGTGTACCGTACCGTCCGTACCTTTAGAAAAGTATTCTAATTTATGGATTACTTTTACTAATCCTTCTTAGTAAAGTAGTAAAATATTCACTTAATATTAAATGTTGCGAATATAAATATTTATTTTGTCTATACGTTATCACTTTGTTTTCTAATTTACAAACGCTAATGAGGATTATTTCTAGTCTTTGACGGTTTGCTTATACAGTTTCACTTTTTTTTAATTGTCCGTCTATTAAATATGCTCTACAATAAGAATTTATATCATCTACCCGATTAATTGCTATACATTTAGGTCGTATAAGAGCCATTGCTTCGATTTCTGCTAATGAATCGTGCACTATAAACACCATCTAATTTTCGACACGAAGAAGTCTCTTCATAGAATAATCGGAGTTGTTTGATCCAAAACAGATAAAATCCTTTTCAGAATTATAGCCCATTGTTTAAATCCCTGAGACAACCGATTAAGTTTTGTCATCTTTTGAAGCAGATAAGATTCAAATTTAATCCAAGCTAAATTTTGCTTTCTACTAACAAGAATTAGATAAGAAAACAGGAACAAAGAATAGGGATTAGAATAGGTATTTATATACTAATCTTAGATTATAGATTGCGAATTAACGTTTATCAGTTAATTTGGTCCAACTAATTTGGTTTGCAGAAGACTGGGAATGATTTCCAAGAGCTTCTGCTATTAGCAACTTCTGGCTAGTTGCGGATTGTATAACCTTAAATGTTTACTAACTACAACATTATAAAACTATAATCTTTTAATATTCGTACAAAATGCAACCTTTTAAAATATTAACATAACATTATTTATTTTAAATTATTTGTTTAGTTTTTACGACCAACTTCCGTTTAACCCTATATCAAAACAGCTTTAACTTCACAGGATTAGAATTATTTTTTGTAAAAACTCGTCCCTTTTTTTAAAGTCATATAAATTTTATTACAAAAAACCGTGAATTACATCACTTGCTAAGTTGTTAAAACTTTAAAATATCCTTAGCATCTAAGCAATAAGATTGGAATTTAAATGTGTGATGGCAAACATATATTTGTCAATGCATTTCTCGGAATGTGTTAAAAGTAGTTATTTATTATGCGCATGCGGTCCGTTCGGTCATGTTTACGTATTTTAATGTTTTGTTACGCACTTGTTGCTACTGGTGTTTCTGTTTAATAGTGAAATATTTATTCAGTAGGTGATTTTGTTTTATATTTATCGGCCTGTGAGGTCTCGTGTGTGTATTTTTAATTTTATGTTATATGTTTTTAGTTTGACATTTCTGCATTTTCCAAGTTTTAACTTGAACCTATGTATATTGTTAAGAGTAAACTTTCTTTTTGACAACACCTTCACAATTATAATGTGATAACCTCCATGTCTAAGAAAGGAACAGTTTAGTTCAGGTTTGTAGCGATCCTTGTAAATCTTTTAACTATATTTAGGTACTACTTACCTTTAATATTAATATTACTACCTACCTTTCAAACAAAACGCCACTTTCCCTAAACCTAATCATATTTGCAATAAGAGAAAGACCTTGAAATAAAATTGACCATTATATTGACGTTTTGGGTATATCATAAACTATTGGATATATAAAAACATAGCGCCGTGTACAGAGTTATTGACACCCGAAAACATACAATTCACAATCATTATGGCCATCGTTTAAGTATTGTCTTGTCAGCCTTTGAGGATTGCCGAACACGGCTTTGAGATCAGCGGGAAGCGACAAAGGAGCGGAACTTTAAAGGTCTAGTGTGTTATTAATCCTGTAATAAGCAAACTTTTACTACGTTTAGTCACTGTCCATTTCTTATATACAATCTGGTATTTGTGTTTCATGATTCTTGGAACTAATTCTAACTAAATAAATATAATATTATTGACGAAGTGAGAGAAGCGCTTTCAGTTTCGATCTCGTCAATTTGACTGTAATAAGTCTGTTTGCAGTGTATGTATCCAGTAGTTAAGTATAAATATAATATATATTTATTATCATAGGATTTCCTTTGTAAGGAAGGAGTAAAATTTTGCATTTCTTTTTTGTATTGTATTGTGTTGTTTTTTGCTTTTCAAATGATTTGTAAATTCTATGCCAGTGAAACTTAATTTTTATAATGGCATCACCTTTATGTTTGTGCTACTACTCAGTGTTTATTAAAATATACGGTTTTACTCACGTGTGTATTTCGGGGATGCCCGACTAGTTTTTTAGTAAATCGTCCAGCCGCGACGGTACCAGACGTCACGCTTTATTTTTATTCTAATATTTCTTAAAACATTACGTTAGGTATTTGAAAAAAGAGTGTCCTTGGATTTTTGCCTGTTCTTCTCCATAGGATCTACGTACTGAAGCAGGCAACTAGCTTAGTCTAAATGACTTTTTCTCCTCAAAATTTAAAAATACGTATGATTGGTTTCATTTAAATCCAAGAATTTGATTCATTTCACACTGATAAGTTTAGCTATGTTTAACTAATTTAGCTGGCAATACTTTCATCAATGCACCATGTTTATCAATTGATGGATTGTCGCGCAAACATCGCCAGTAAACTAAATTGTAAAAACTTATTAATAAATCAAGCTCGCTGTTTTATTGGCCCACCTTAGTAAGTGTTACAAGGCAACTTGCTCACAACGAAATTATTTACAATGCGCGGCGTTTCACAAAAGCTATGCTGTTTATTGCCTCCATAAATACTAATACAACTTGGTGGAAATTTATTTTGCCTCACCTTTTATTTACAACTAAAGTACACTACCCTGTATTTCCCCAGCAACATTTTTTTCTTTGTCGCGGATTAGTTGCTCTATGATTAAGACACGATGCTTGTTGAAGCAAACACATTTCTTTTAGCCTTACTTACTGAATATTAGAGTTTATACATAGTAAAAATAAAGAATAGATTTTTTGTCAACTGTACTGCAAATTGGCATAATTCAAACAAATTTTGGAGTACCTAAATCAAATACCAATAGTGAAAGTGGAATTTTCCTTTTACAGATGACTACGGTTATCAATACGATTTATGTATGTGTGTAGAATAAGTTAATGTTGTGTTTGAAGGAGTTATACACTTCAAAGATCGGTATTCAGTTACCGTGTGACCGGAGGCTTCCTTCTTAGGGTATCCAGGATCCCCTGCAGTAAACATCATTCGAACGAAACACCGTGATGTTTTCATTGGTAAGAGATTGGCCATACATTGCTCCCTCGGCTCTGGTGAGGTTATTATAGGTATATCTCGTGTGGAAATCCTTACGTAATCTTAAGGGTCTGCTTGAAAAAAAAAAATGTAGCAACGGTTATGTTTATTTAGGTATTCCAGAAGAATATTTAAAATTGGCCAGCAATTTACGAATGCTATTCACAGACTACAAAATATGGGTAAATAGATTTAAGGTTTATGGCTCCGATAAAGGTTTTGAAGCAGACGTTTAAAATCTTCATCTCTTAGTTACTTTTAATGTACAGATAAGCGTTTACAACGCCAATAAATATCGCAATTAGGGGTTGGGGAGAACTGTTTTACGAGCGGCATAGTTCTTAACGACTTGTCAGTGGGAGGTCCCAAAAGTCTTTCTTTCTTTTTTTCTTTTTTTTTTTTTAGTTCTTTTTTCCTTTGTGTTAGTACAATATTTGTATTATATTGAAAACAAAAAGTGTTACTGTTGCTTTAATATCATCTGTAAAATCATTGTAGCTGTGTTAACCAAGGCTATAAGTAAGATCTACAACAACATGAAAAGGTCTGTGTTAATGCCGAGCGTGATAAAAAGATAAATGCAGATTTTTTTGCAATAATTGCTTCTTCAAATATAGTCTGTATAAAACAGCGACAAGTTTTTGTGCATGCGTTAGGAGTATAACGTTAGCACAAATAACAAAATATTTATTTTTAATTCTTTTAGCATCTCTGTCTACAAGTATATCTAAATTATTTAGTTATAAATGCTAACAATCACCAAAATCTGTTACAAAATTACTTTTATTGGTAACGAAATAGTTAAATGTATGTGAAATTATATAAAGGTGCCTACAAATTACTACGCAGAAGTAAGCAATCTGCTTATCATCCACCATGTGATCCAAATCCATTACCTTTTGACAATGTTCCACCAACATCAAACATGAATCCTTTCTTAACACAAGCACAAAAATCATTTAAAGGCACTCTTAGTATATTGATGACTCATTAACATGTTCTTGATCATAACAGAACATCAAAGGCATTGAAACCGTAGCCTCCGTGTGGGACCCGTCAACGTTTTTACACCGTTGGTAAACAGTTATTTGGTGCTGTCGGTCCTTACTTTGATGTTGCCGCATCCGCTGCGTACAATGACTGTCTTTCTTGGAGATTTCACAGTAGAACAAGCTTGTTGATTGTGCCATTAATGGTTAAGCGGCTTCGTGAGCAAGGCATTTTTAACTTAATTTAAAGCAATATCTTATATTGATGTTTGGAAATTAGCATTGAAAGTTTATAACTTATCTATTTCTATATACAAAAGAATGTTTATAATAGTTGTTTTGTAATAACAAAAACAATTGATAAAATATCTTATTAATAAATAGCAAACAATAACTCTCCAATCGATGAATTTATTGAATTTGACTTTGATTGAAGTCATAGTTGTTATTTATGCAAAAAATTAATGTTACATGTGTACTATTGTATAATATAATCACCCTAATGTACATTATGATATAATTAGTTCGATATATGTAGGTATACCGAATGTATAAAGTTTTGTCAAATTTTAGGAGCGATACATTAATAAACGCCAAGTTGAAAATATTTAGGAAAACAACAAACGTTTAGAGAAGCACTTTTCGTTTTCCAAAAACAAATTTTGGATTTTCACAACAATTTAAATAATTTTACTTTTAATGTTTTATACATACTTGCTTTTTAAACTACTCCCGATGTTCCATGCATGTTTGATGTAGTTTAACACAAACCAGCCTCAATTACGAAATAAAATATCAATAAATTTAATGGGTTCAAACTAGGCTACCTATATAAAAATCACAGATCTTCCGAAAAATGTCTACTGTACGAACCAAAAATAGGTTCCTGCGACAACTTCTATGTATATCGTTAATATTATCTAGTATTAAGAACTTAACCAAAATTAGAATTTTGTGAAATGTAAAGAACGCAATACGCATATTGTGGTAAAATTTATTCTCGCCTAGGTAAATTTTTTTCCGTCGTCATAATTGTGGTTGTTTACACTTGGATGAATGTCAACGTACCGGTAATTGAGCCAGGAAATTGTTATCGTAATCTCTTTGGTAACTGATCGTGCGTTCAGTGCTTTGTTATTGAAATTTTAAGGTTCGTGAACTGTGGTAGGTACATTTGCTTCTTTTTACGTCTTAATCAATATTCAAAACTTAATTACATATACACATGTAAATATTATGAATAATTGTTGTAGCTGTCGGTGAATATGTTTTGTGGTATTCTTTGTGTATTATTTTAACTAAGACTTCAATCAAAGTCAAATTCATTAAATTCATCGATTGGAGAGTTAGTTTTTACTATTTATTAATAAGACATTTTATGAATTGTTTTTGTTACTACAAAACAAGTATTATAACCAAAAAAAAAGGTTAGAAAGTAAATAGTGTTAGTTACTCGGATGCTCTTTCAAACATCAAAGTTCCAATCGAACGTTGTAGCACCATGTTATAATCACGTGCATTCAAGCGGCACAAGTAAACCTAGTCGCAAGTTGTTCGGCTTGACTCAACACTCCTAAACAAACACTAAAACGCGGCGTGCCTAATTTACAGAACAACATCGGCCGAGCGGCGAGCGCCGACACCGGCCCGATCTCGCAATAAACATGTTTTTTGTTTCGCATGTCCGCGCACTGTCAAATATATTACAGCCCGCGGGGTTATTTACGACCTCTGTCGTCCGCCCATACGTTATACTTAGTATCTTTGTTTGGACACAATAAGCAATATTTCTAAAGGGCCCCGCCGCCGTCGCTCGCAGCTGTTGATATGGGTTCCCAAATTGACATATTTAATTTGATCGCAACGGAGGGTCTGACTTGCCCGTTTGACAGGTTTTAGTGTCGGATTAACATTAACGTTATGGACTTAGCGATGTCGATAAACTGAAATATCACCTTTTGTTACGCTCAATGTTTTATCGATTTACATGTAAACGGCTAAAGTTAGCGAGTGTGTTGACACATCAAACGGTTTCACGGAAAGCTCCCATGTTGGTGAACAGATCAATTTTCCCCCTTTGAACCGGCACCGATGCATCCCAGAACAAAGCGTGATCGTAAAAGAATAAGTAGTTTCGAATGTGTCAGCAGTAAAGTACGATGACGCCGGTGAAGAATGGAGCTGCGCCGTTGTCGGGGGCGTAATAAAAGTGGCGTGAAACAAAAAGCTGTGGAGTGCAGTGGTGCGGGCGGGCGCGCGTTCACTCCACGTACACGATCGCCGAGCTCAGGTAGAGACCAAGTCACGCTCACGGCGGCGCGGCGCCGGCACAAAGCGCTGCCCGTCATGGGTGGCGAGCCACCAACACCATCGCACGTCTCAATCCGCACCCGGCTGCCGACCATACCGCCTTTCCTTTTTCCCCTACCGCAATGCAGCTATGTGTCGTTTCCGCTTTATTTTTTACAACCGAGCCCTGCAGCGGTGAGACATAGCGCTCTCTCTCTCTAACGTTGACTCAAGATATAGCTATCCCACTCCTGTACGGTGCGGGGTGAGGGAACGGCGGAGCGTTGAGCACTGGTGGGGTCCAGTCTCTCAGAGTTGACTCGACCGCCGCTTCGAACGCACGCGCTACAGTTTCAGTTCCGCGTTCCGGTGACACAGAGTAGTTGTTGCCAGAGGCGTATCGTGACCCGCTGTGAAGTTTATAAGTGATCGTAAAAGTTATTTCCCAAATGGTGGTGCTTGAAGACGGTGGAATGATGGCTACCAATCCGAATCAATATTTACAACCTGATTACTTGACTCCTCTACCGTCCTCTGTAAGTATAAAAAAAGTATTTATAATTTTAAACAAAAGATTATCTTGTATGTGCCCCACTTTAGATTTTATTGAATTTATACTTATCATTTGTTTCTTTTGTTGCAGTTGGACTCTAAGAAAAGCCCGCTGGCGCTTTTAGCGCAAACTTGCAGTCAGATTGGCGTGGACGCATCTCCAGCCAAACCGCTGCTTCCGCCGCTTGACAAGAAAAAAGTGAATAGTGTTAACAGTGATGCAATTAGTCGTTCTTCACCAACAAATACCGTGACCAAACCTGATAAACCACGTTCTACACCTGATAATAAACATTTGGCGTTCAAGCCGTATGAAACCAATGTTGTATCAAAGAAACCCGAGGAACGGCCGTCATCAAAGGCTAGTTCCGATAGTTCAGATGATAAGAAATCGGGCAAGAGTACACCCGGACGTAAATCCACACCACCCACAACAGAACATGGCAAAACCAGTCCGAATGAACCGAAAACACCCCCAGCCGGTTCTTCTGGTACAAGCCCAATCATTCGTTCCGGGTTGGAAGTTTTAGGACATGGAAAGGATCACCTTGGAGCATTTAAAAACCTTCCTGGTTTACCTGGATTCAGCCCACTTGCTGGACTTTGTTGCCCGCCGGGAATGGAACAACATGCCAACCCAGCTTTCAGACCGCCTTACGCAGGTGCACCATTTAGTGCTCATCATGCTGCAATGCTAGCAGCTGCCGCTGGCTTCCCGGGATCATCACCAAATCCCTATCTAGGCTATGCGAGAGTGAAAACGCCCGCCGGTGGTGAAACTCTTATACCGGTGTGTAAGGACCCCTACTGCACAGGATGCCAGTTTTCAGTTAACAACCACCATTTACTTATGAGCAATGGATCATGTCCCGCTGGTTGTACACAATGCGAACATCAAAAATACAATTTAGCAATGGCAATGGCACTGTCGCAACAAGGGGCCGCAGCCGGTGGTTTACCTTACCCACAACTAAGTCGTCCCTATGTTTGCAATTGGATTGTAGGTGAATCCTATTGTGGCAAGAGGTTTGGAAACTCTGAAGAACTCCTGCAGCACTTAAGAAGTCACACAGCTGATGGTTCTACCCCTGCTTCTGTAGCATCAACACAAGCATCGCTGTTGAACCCTCTGAACCCATTATTTACGACAGCGGGTTTGCGCAGCGCCTACCCGTCGGCACCTCTTAGTCCACTGTCTGCTAGTCGATACCATCCTTATTCAAAGGCTGGTCTTCCAGCTAGCCTTGGTGGATCACCCTATGGAGCTTTTAACCCTGCACTGGGACCTTTTTACTCTCCATATGCTATGTACGGGCAAAGGCTTGGAGCCGCCGCCGTCCACCAATAATACAAGTGGAGTTAAGTGCAAAACAGGACTTAGAAATATTATGTCCAATTTTCTTCTGTGATATCGATAGACTATTCAAGTACTAAGGCGCGACACGCCATGACAAAATTAGTGATTAGTGCAATCTAAATATAATTATTTATATTAAGTGGACATGCCGACGGCGCGACGTAGCGACATAAGTCGCGGACTGTACAGCCAAATGTTATGTGTAAATAATCTCTATGTTTAATATTAAATGAATTATTTCAAATATAATATCTACCTACCATTCAGATAAACATCTTTTATTTTTACACTTCAAAATATCGCACAAGAAATAATTACATAAATTGATTTCAGTTAACTGCTGTTTTAAAAATATTTACTCTATAAAGTTTTAACAAGCACTAATATAAATTATCATAATCATTACACTTAATTTTTTCAATAGAAATAGTAGTAACAGAATGACAAAAAAATGGTTTTAAGTTTTACAACCAATCAAGTTTCACCACAATAAACTTAGTTCATCGCCTAATTAATGTTCTGACAAGCATTAGAGCCGTCAAACTGTTTTAAGTAACATGACAGCAATCTCACGATCACACCACCCATAGCGTATACACTAACAAAATAATTTATTATATCCAAAATATACGAAAGAGGTCGGTGTACGCCGTCATTAATAACAGAACCGTGAGCTGTCAGCTTTAATGTCCAATTTTTTTTAATAAATACTATTTTGATTTGGCCCACGTCATGTTGGAAATTTAACTGTCAAAAGGTGTAATTGGTAGGAGTACAGAGTAGCATGAAACAGAGGCGACATGATGATTGTTAGAAACTGGAGCCGAGTAAATGGATTAATATTTCTTATAATTCTAATATTTCTAAATATTAGTATTAAAATTCACTTTCTTAATGAGATTAGTAACGTTATTTTAGTACAAGATTATTTTTTTAACATCATCTTTTGGTTTAACGATCAATAATGTAATGTGTGCTACTTCGAAATAATACACGAATGAACTATTACAGTTTGGTTTGACATATAAAGTGGCAATTTTTTATTTCTATTTTACATTATCGAGATTGTTTTCTTATAATCATGATACATTTACGTTTACATAATTTTGCAAAATTTATATACAGTCCATGTGCCAGTAATATACGTGTGCTCCCTGGACCATATATATACATTTTGTAATATTTCTTACAAGTATATTTTTATAACTAAACTATTATGAAAATAATCTCATACATAGTTTAAATAATAGTAATAATATTATACATTTTTAAGCCGGTTAATAATACAATTTATAAATTAAAGTGGAATGTGGTTCACGGTTGAGTATAATAGGGTCACCTACCCGTTGGTGTCATAAAAGGCGATTAGGAGATCGGACTGCTATCTAACAGACAGTATGTATACAGTCCTACATTGCCGGTTGACGGCAGTACACTCGCTCTATATTAACTTTAGTGGGACAAAATTGTAATTGACAAAATGTTTATATTTAAACCACCTCTGCTTACAGGCGTCAGCGTTAAAATTTATGTATAATAACTAAATAAGTGATTAGTACAATTGAGGGCGTTATCGCGCTTGGGAAATCTCTTACAGGCAACCATGGAACGGAAAGAAAACGTGATTCAGAGAAGCTGTTAACAGTTTCTGCTGATAATATGACCATTTCTATTATGTCTAAATTTTTTTGTAATGACTATATGATACATGATAACACATAATATAAACACTGATAGAAATAATTACTATATATTGTATCGAAACATAAATAGGGCCTTATAGGGCCTAATCGGAATAATAAACAAAAGCACTCAAGATTAGATGAAGTGTTAGTGTTCTACCAGATAATAAGCATTTGTATGTTCCTATTTGTAGTCTCTCTCCAGATATTAAAAACTAAAGTATTGACGTACGACGTTGACCTCGGTAAGATCGCAGGACTACATTGGATGCAGGCCAATTTGAATTGGTCTTCTTGGAAGTCATTGAGGGAGCTATGTCTAGCAGTAGACGTAGACTTTAGCTGAAATTATGATCACGTGTAGGTTAAAAGGAGGTGGGACATTATATAGTTATCCTTTATTGCACTACACACAATTACAGTTAAATCGTAAAGTAAGTTTCAAACTTATTACATATTATAATAAAGTTGGATTTCCTTCCTCACTGGTGCATGAAGTTATATAAACACTTAATTCTGAATATAAATTGTATAAATAAACATTAATCAAATAAATTTATCTAGAATCGAATTGACACAGTCCATGAATATGAAAATATAATAAATCAAGCAACGTTTATAGCAGTTTCGTAATTAACTAAAACTATTGATATTGATTGATAGTGACATTTATATCCGCTCTGGTTCGATTCAATACATCATTTATATTATACATACTAACACATACTTTTTAAATATAAAACGTCTTTGACACAATTTCAATTGGTTACAGTTAGAGTTAGTTTGAGCATACTAACGCCATCTAGATTAAAACTGTTGAACTATTAAGGCATGAGTAAAAAGTTTTAGCATGTACTTGAACGAGCTTTCACTTTTTCTACGATTTCAATAAAGGAGGAGGTTCTAAGCTCGACTGTATCTTCTTTTATGTATGTTAAACGATTTCTCCGCCAATTGTCACCGATTTTCAAAATGTTTTTTTTTTATTTGAAAAAGTATGCCGCGGTTGTTTTAAATCAGGATTAGTATGAATAAGCTGATCATGGGATATCAAGGTTAGTATGAATAAGTTTTTAAATTGCACGTTTTTACGATTTAAAGTAGAAGACGTTTATCTATTTTTTTTTAGGTCTTTCTAGTTGTTTATCGATCAATATCTCCTATAAAAATACTTGTAAAGTATGTATGTTTAGTAATATGTTTCTGTAGATTTATAGTGTAAATAATTAAGGTATGTATATAAAGTACTTCCAAAAATGTTTTGCGACGAAACGTGAAATAATTTTAAAAGTGTTAATAAATATTTTAAGAACAGCTACCTAGCTCAATCATAGGTAATTTTAATTAAGCCCCAAGATTAGGTGTATCAAAATGTTCACGTGTCAATAATACATTAAATTTATGTCCTTCACGTTGTGTTTTTATGCGATAATCGTGATTAATTGTCACATTAAAAAGTTTAAAAGGGGACAAATAAATCTTAAGATATTAATTGAGATAATGATGTAGATTTTATTAATGCCGCCAGAGCACGCCTTGAAATATCACTACATGTTTCAATATAAATGACCTCTCACGGCGGGATTAACTTTGACAGATGCGTAGCCAAGATTGATGCCTTACAGCGCTATAATCCGTGCAGTGAAATAACCAATTACGATTAGCATAAACATAAGGTGGAGTAAATTAACATATTATCAGCAGATGAATAATGTATATCAGGGTATTATTACCCGCACATCAAATTAGAGGGTTATGTTACCCTTCAAAGCGATGTATTGACAAAATCCATTGAAACCATCCTTGTTATTATGTTAATTTTATGTTTTTGTACCTGGATTTAGTTTATTTATGAATTATTCATCGCTTCTCTATTTGAAAACCTAATGTCAATACAACTGATTTTATTGGTGTGTTTATTTTTTTTTTGTAAGTCGTATTATGACCCTCAAATTCTGTGTAAGGGTATTTGTGACGGTGACGCGTCAATGACAGGAAATTTGACAATGCGTGACCGAGTGAGCGATCGGTTCATTTGATAATGTAGGTTCGCGTTTAGAATATTAAAAGATTAAACGATACCTATTGTGATACGAGTCGTGACAACGTTGGGGTTTCATTTTTATTGTGCTTTTTTATATAAGTATTACTTGTTAGCAATGTAATAGGATGGGGACTACGGTTATACTATACTTAATAGCATTTTATTGTTATAGATAGCTCTTTGGAACATTTTTTTTTAAAGAGATTACTTGCATGGATACCAATGTTTTGTTGCGAAAAGATACGAACATGAAAGGTGATCAATAAATACAAATTCAGTTCACGATTAGAAGTAATGTATTATGGAGAGATTTATATTAAACGCATAGAGTAATTATGATTCATGTAATGTTGTTTTGTAAACCATAGCGTGAAATAATAAACAGTTTATCCTGTGTAAAGTGTAGTTAACAGATCAGTGATTTATCTCTAGGAAAGTCGGAAGCGAATGATGGAACACATACGAGCGATTATTTATTGCGCAACTAGAGCGGAAAACAAAGTACTGTGGATAAGGCGACGTACCTAAGTCATGTGGTTTATACACCTAACCAAGTTTACATTTCACCCAATTTCGAATTGGCAATGGCAAAGATTGAATACATAATCTTATTAATAAACACAATAGCTGTAATTTAAGCCATTTGAAGTGATGTGCTCATAATCCCTTTATGTATATAAAATAGGTTTACTTGTTAGCAAGCTTTACGAAATCAGCAGAATATATTAAACTAGCGGATACCCCGCGTGTGCTACTTACTGTGCTAATAAAAGAAATGTCCCTAATGAATTGTTTTAGTGGTCTAAAGCCATCTTCGTATTATTCCCATTCTAATGATACACATCGTTAGGATTGGTGGACAATGTTTATTATATTAACAGAACGTATTGACTCACAAGGAGGTCACGACAACACTGGAAGTGGTGAATGCTGCCAAGGTCTCAATTGAAACCGAATATTTTCTTAATGTATAAGCTTCTTACTTATTTCTAAACCTACATTACCATAAGGAAAGAATTCCTCATGTAACACCACTAGTAATTCCTGTAAATGAGTTTTTTAACTTTTTTAAACTATGGGGACAAATGCTTAGGCATGTATGCGCGAGGACAATCGGAGTATTAATACGGCTTCATAGAAAACCGGTTGTGTTGTATTTTACCGACTGATTGAGGTAGATGGAAGTCCAAGGGAAAGAGATGGAGAAGCTCTCATCTTTCCCCTCCCCTCAAAGTTGCCCAGCACCTATGATACTGAAGTTTTATGTGCATATGGACGGCGGTAGTCTATCACTACCTATAAAAAAATACGTCTTTATTGGTTTTGTTCCCGTGTTTCAAGAATATCAAATATTTTCTATCAATATTATCTTCCTAACTTAAATTATTGGACATATACTGCATAGATATTATAGAATTATTTGCCAAGTATAATAAATTGTCTATTCAATAAAACATTTATTTAGTTAAACAAGACACGGTATCGTTAAAAATTATTAATTTGGCCTTAGCACGACGGACGTAAGTACTCGTATCAAGTTACATTGTAACAATCAAGATTAGTATAGAATTACGACCAATAGGTAAGTCTGGACTGTTACTATACGGCTGATGGTAAAATATAGTCATGTATAGTATAGCTGTGTGTTTGTCAGTGGAACAGAAAAGAGTCACCAAATCTCTTCAAGTTTGCGACTAAGGGATCGGATTGTTATCTATCAAACAGTAGTTATATAGTGCCCAAATAATGGCAAGCCCTACATTACGGCAGTGGGACTAAATTAAAAAGTAGTCAAGTATTGAAATAATATCAAGTCATCGGAGAATATTTTGAATTAATTTGTATTTTACTGTTAACCTTTGCAACTAATGTAAAAGTGGTGAATTCATGACCTTGATAAACCCAAAGTAGGGGACATATTGCAAAAGTGGTAGTGCCTAAAGCAACACAAGGTTTGGTTGAGCAGGTGTTGTATCACTCTGTGTGCTCTAAACCTAAACAGACAAAGATGGCGGACATTCGTGACGTCAGATAATAAATAAAAACCCGCGCTAAGTAATTAAAACTGCATAAATTCTCATATATTTTCATTTAAACGATCATTTGTATACAAATATTGTAGAATAATATTGTCGTATATTATTTTAAATGCCAGGAATTACTATGTGTGTTATCATAGTACCTACTTCTTTTTAGTAAATATTTAACATTCAATTATTTTTACAGAAATTTAGATTATTTAGTATGTTCATTAATATGTATTTACTTATGACTGAAACTAAAATAATACAGAAAAACGTATTTAAACAAAAATAGGGACTATTCAGAAACATGCATCATAAAATTTACAGGTAGTAGAGCCACGCTGATTTATTCAGCAGGAATGGGCCGGCTCGACCGGGGCAGTACTACCCCCACAGTCCCACAGAAAACCAGCCTAAAGTGACAACATTCGTGGTGTCGCCTTTCGCTGGTGAGTGAGAGACCGGAGGCCCATCGATGCAGGTGTGACAGTTATCGTGGTATGTGTGTGAGCAGTGGAGTCATTGTGAGGGTGGCGTGGATCGAACCGTCGGCCAGGGAGACCCGTAGAAACGGTGGTGCCGCTGGCCGCCCGCGGCATAGAGAGGGGCCCAACCACGGCTAACCACCCTGGGAGGCTGCCCCGTCAGGTCGCGCATAATCCACGGAGTGGCTCGTCGTGCCGGTTGGTGACCGGATGGTGGGACCCGGCGACCACTTCCGGGAGGGTACGGGGGCCCTTCCGTCCGGCGGTTCGGTCACCGTCATGCTTCACCGATACATGATGACACAGCATTTTTAGTCTCAGTTTACATTGCCACGATGACTGTCATGCCTTTTACGCCCCCTTCCTCTTCTATCATGGCAGGCATAACATACGTGGACTCCATGCAAACCTCAGCGCCGTACACCAACACCTCGAGACGGCTCGGCCGGCCATGCTCTTTCTTACGGAGACACAAATACGCCGCCCTGCCGACACGGCATATCTCCACTATCCCGGCTACGTGCTCGAGGAGTGCTTCCTCGCAAGGGCTGGAGTGTGCCTTTTCATCAGGGCGGATGTTTGTTGTCGCCGTCTGCACTGCCTAGAAGACACATCCTTCTCCATCCTTTGGCTCCACGTGGATTTTGGCTCTACGAGCCGGATTTACGTGTGCCTCTATCGCTCCCATTCCGGAGACTCCGAGACAACTCGACTCTTTGACCACCTGAGTCAAGCAGCGGATAAAGCGCAGGAGCAGTTCCCGACCGCCGAACTGGTGTTTTTGGGAGATTTTAACGCCCACCATGAGTCCTGGCTGGGATCTTCCAAAACTGACCACGCTTGTCGAACTGCCCACGCATTTGCTCTCACGCATGACCTTACCCAACTGGTACTCCAGCCCACCAGGATACCAGACATAACGGGTCAAGCGCCCTCTTTGCTGGACCTACTGCTGACGAATCACCCAGCGCAGTACAGCGTATCGGTTCTCGCCCCTCTGGGATCCTCCGACCACTGCCTGGTGTCGACCTCAGTGCCTCTTGTTACGCCTCCACGACCTGTGGTAACAAGGCGGCGGTTATGGCACTACTCGTCAGCAGACTGGGATGGAATGCGGGAATATTTTGCATCCATCCCGTGGGCTCAACGCTGCTTTAAAGATAGGGATCTGTCGCAAAGTGTGTCTGCCGTGACTGACGAAATCACTGTCGGTATGGAGTATTATATCCACTACAGTGAAGTCGCCAGCACGAAGACCCGTCCCTGGTTCAATCGCGAGTGCATCCGGGCCGTTCCTCAAAAGCAGTCGGCCTACCGCGCATGGATCAGGGCCCGCGCACATTGTGACCCAGACATTGATCGCCTAAAAGCAGCACTAAACAGAGCCACTAGGGAATGCAAGAGGGCTTACATCAGAGCAGATGCCCAGCGCATTGCACGGTTTGGTCAAGAACTCGTCGCGTACCCTACGGGTAGCCGTAAGATTTGGCGATTGGCCAAAGCCGTGCAGTCCAACTATTGCCAACCTTCGCTGCCGCCGTTGAACTACCCTGACGGATCACTGGCCCACGAGCCGCAAGAGAAAGCGAATCTACTAGCTGACCTCTTTGCGGCTAACTCCCGAATCGATGACCGTTGCGCGCACACGCCCACCATTGCGTCCTGCGACTCCGCAATGCGGGATATTCGCATCCGGCAGAGGGATGTCCGTGCGGAGCTTCGGTCACTCGATGTCCGGAAAGCCAGTGGACCCGATGGTATTCCGGCGGTGGTTCTTAAGAACTGTGCACCTGAGTTGTCTCCCGTACTAACGCGCTTGTATCGCCTGTCCTATTCCTCAGGAATTGTTCCGGAGGCCTGGAGAGAAGCGAATGTTCAACCCATTCCCAAAAAAGGCGACCGCTCCGATCCAGCCAATTACCGACCTATAGCCGTCACTTCCATACTCTGTAAGGTGTTCGAGCGGATCATCAACACCCAACTAATCCGCCACCTAGAGGATCACTCCTTGTTAAATGATCGGCAATATGGTTTTCGGCCGAACCGATCCCCGGGTGATCTTCTAGCGTACGTCACACACCTTTGGGGTGAGGCTATGGATAGGCATGGGGAGTCCTTGGCCATCAGCATCGACATTGCCAAGGCCTTCGATAGGGTGTGGCACCGCTTGCTTCTCTCCAAACTTCCTGCATTTGGTCTGCCACCCAAACTCTGCAACTGGGTTGCTGCCTTCCTCGAAAAGCGCAGCATTAGGGTTCTCTGCGACGGCGCGGCCTCAGACTTCCACGAGGTTAGCGCTGGTGTACCTCAGGGCTCCGTCCTATCGCCTACGCTGTTTCTTCTGCATATCAATGACATGTTAACCCTTGGCAATATACATTGTTATGCAGACGACAGTACAGTGCACGGGCGATATTTCGGGCATCCTACTGCCAAGCTGGCAGACGTTGAGGAAAAACGACAGGAGCTTGTCGCTGAGCTCGACCGGGTCTTGAGCCGCATTTTCCAATGGGGCTGTGAGAATCTGGTCGAGTTCAGCGCCAAGAAAACACAAGCGTGTGTGTTCTCTAACAAAAAGTCTCCATTCCTTCCCTTCCTACTCTTCAGAACACTCAACTGCCACTGCAGGATAGGCTTAGTATTCTGGGTATGGATATTTGCCGGGATCTCAATCCGCGCGATTACATCGAGAGTGTCACTAAGGCGGCCTCGCGTAAGCTCGGCGTTTTGAACAAGGTGAGACGGTTCTTCTCGCCCGAGCAACTGTGTCTTTTGTACAAGACCCAGGTTCGCTCCTGCGTGGAGTACTGCTCTCATCTCAGGGACGGCTATGCGCAGTATTTGCTTGACGCTCTCGATCGGTTGCAGCGGCGCGCAGTCCGCATTATCGACTGTCCTGAGATCACCCAGTCTCTTGAGCCTCTGCAGTTGCGAAGAGATGTCGCCTCTATGGCAGTCCTCTATCGCCTACATCACGGGGAGTGTTCTGATGAGCTCTTCCAATTGGTCCCACCTTCTCCCTTCCTCTACAGGACTACACGTGCTGGCCTGAGGAGTCACCGTTTGTGCGTCGAAAATATACGTACCCGAACTAAACGGTTTGGCTCTTCTTTCTTGTGCCGATCGGTAAAAGCCTGGAATTCTCTACCAGCGCACGTGTTTCCTTCCCACTATGATCCCGGGTCTTTTAAGCGGGGCGTGAAAAAGCATCTCACCAGGCCGCCATAGTGTGGGTCACCATGCTGCATTGACTAGACATGCAATGAGGATGGTGACCACCACTCTTTGACTCCACCTATTGCTTTCCATCAGGCAAAGTGGAGTCACTATGGTAGGCTAATATAAAAAAAAAAAAAAAAAAAAAAAATCTTCCACAAATTAGAAAATTATTCAATAGAACTTTGTACTATTTTAACAGCGTCGTATTTATTGTCAATTGATATATCATGTACTTGTAGAGATAGATAGTTGTTTAGTAAAAGCTGTGTACTTATGTACAAAAATAAGTACGGGTATAGTCAAACTACCGCCGTGTTGTTGACGTGGATCAACAGCGGTGGTCCACCACCGCTGCTCTTAAAATGATTGAGTAATTCAGCTTTCGGTCAACCATAATTTAAAATGAATAAGAGTAGTCAAGGTGTAAATATTAAAAATTTTGAGCTTTGTATTATTTTCACATGAATAATATTTTAAATAGGTACTGGTATATCTCCTAGTACATTGAATTTACTAACGGAAGACTAACCGTTTAGTTGGACCTTTAGTTGGAAACTATGGGTATGCCCAAATCACTATTGGAGCTGCTGTTACTTGGTCTGGACGGGTAGTACTGTTGGATGAATTCAATTAGTATCACTGTTATACAACAAAATAAAATTGTATAACGTCGATGCCCAAAGACATCGAGTTATGTCACCGTCAAGCAACACTAAGAGGCCACGTCCTCTTAGTGACGATGAAATGAAGTTTGGAAATATAAAATCAAGCTGAAGGGGTCAGGGTTAACATAGGCCGAGTTCTCACCCCCCCCCCCAACTTTATCCTTACGTTGTCGTCCTGGGGGGGCTTGCGCGGGTCAATGACCCCTGAGGCAGGGCCGGTAGAGCCACTCATGCCGTATTGGCCCAGGGAGAGACTCTAGACTAAGCAGGATACCCTGTGGGACCCAAGGGTCACTCAGAGTTGCTCCGCTGTCCTCAGCGGAGGAACGAGGACGGGCTTGGCATGCACTCACACTGCCGCTGAGCAGGCATTTGGAGTTTTTATCTCTATGCCCGGACTGCGAGGAAGAAAACCTCTATAAAAAATTACCCCGAATCTCGTGTTCTGGTGGGTGACCATGGGATGCATGGCTGATGGATAGTTCAGTCGCAAGCTCACCCCTAGCCAGGGCACTTGCGGACCACTTGGTTGGGCATAAATTTACGCTAACGCGGGTATTGGCGGATCTCTGCCCGGGCGGACCATTAGTTCTCCCTCACTCGTGGGCATAATTATGAAGTCTACAATTAATATAAAAAATAAAAATCACGATGTTAAGAAGGAGAAGAGTAAGAGGAAGGAGAAAGTTAAAAAGCCGGACGACATATCATCCAACGAATAGGACGTTTTGTCCCAGACAACTAATTCAGAGGTTTTGAATCTGACTTCTGGAAGCAGATGAATGTCGGAGAGAGTGCGTTCAAGAGCCGCCAGCTCTGCGGCTGATTCAGCCGAGGAAATTGGATTGGATTAGATATGGAAAGTCGCAAGCGTTGACGAGATAAGGATGGTGACACGTCGGAAGACATGTTACCTCCGAAAGTGCCTAGCAGCAGGCGTGGGAGGTCACTTACGCCAATCTCGGCTCCGTCCGCTTCCGATTTTCCAGGGCAAAAGGTTACACCCGGGGACGAGCAGAGGGCGAAATCATTGCGGAGGAGGAGATTGCAGATCTCCTTCTCAAAATCCGTCTGCCGGCGGAGGGAGGTTCTGTCCCTTCTAAGCCGGTGGCTTTGAAGGAGAGGACTATTGCGGCGATTGCCATAATCGAGAAAGTGGCCACTAAGTCCACCAACCTAAAGAGTTCTTTCGTCAGGGCCCTGAAGGACTCCTCCTCCGACGTGTCGGAAGCCATGTAGTGCCTTGGTGAAAACGTCAAGCAACTCCAAGAGGCGAATGACCGCCTTACAGCAACAAACAAACGGTTGACGGAGCAGGTTGCTCAGCGCTCGGTTCGCCCAGTTTCGGTTCAGTCTCTCATAACCCTGAGCAGCTGGACGCGCCTGCACAGCAACTTGCTGCGTCGCTCTCCCCCTCCCCCGTCCCTGATAATCACTTGCATCAAATAATAGGCGCAGTGTGGCGCATGATGGATGGGTGCCTGGCGGGTCTTGAGGGAAGGCTGCCTCCGGTCCCCATAGTACGGCCGCCACTTGGCGCGAAAAAGCCGAAGGCCGCATTGGTGCCGACGCCGCTTCCCGTCTCGGGTGGCAGCGTCATTGCTTCCTATGCGACGGCGGTGGCAGCGTCAGCGATGGCGGCAGCAGCGTCAGCACCGAAGGCCAGGCGTTTTTCTAAGGCCCCAACCAAGGCGACTGAGGAGTTTCCTCTGCTCCCTACTCTGGCACATAAAACGACTGGCCCTCCTCTGGTATCCCTTGCCACTGAAGATGCGGCTGGCTCGTCCACGTCTGCCCCCTCAAACGATAATTGACAGACAGTCGAGGGTGCCAGAAAGTCCCGCCGGAGGAGACAGAAGGACAACAAGAAGGTCGCTTCGCTACAAGCACCAACAGGAGCAGGCCAAGGGCAGACGCAGTCGCGCAAGCTTCAACTTTAGAAACCGCACATAAACAAAAATCACTTTTTGCTGATTCCGCGCTTTGGTTTGTTACCTGCTTTTACGACTACACTCGGCTTTGTAACTTCTTTGTCATGTTTCATCTCCGGAAGCTTGTTCAAGTCATCCAATGTGATCACGCGATTCTTAGCTCCATCAGGCCCATTGACGTAAATGATTCCTTGGCGAGTCCAGCACTGATCGATACCAAAACGCTCTCGGGCTGCCATAAACGTTTCATACCGTTGTTTTGTTAGAAATTCGGACACTGTTATTCCGGAGCCTTTAAGTTTGGTCTTAGCGAACCAGATTTGATCCCTAACAACAACACTCTCAAGTTTAATAGCAATAGCCCTGGATTTTTCACCTGTAGACCGACTCATCCTGTGGCATCGCCTGATGTCTTTGGTAGTGAAGTCTGATAACTTGAGGCGCTCCTTAACCACTCTAGCCACTACATCTACAAGCTGTTCCTGGGTCTTCTCCTGAACTCCATGAAGTAACAACATTTTCCTACGGCTGCGCATTTCCATCGCCTCAATTTGGCGTGCAAGGACATCGGTTTGGCACTGCAGGGTGGTCAGAGTTTCTTTAATAAATGTTTTAAAGTTGTTGAACTCCTTTTCTAGTGCTGCATTTGATTACCCGCAGGTGGTGCCTGCATAGTGCGGGCAGGCGCTAGGAGGGTTCCGGATGTCAACAAAGCTGTTCCCGGATTTCTCCTATTTTAAGTGCAGAATGGCACACCGTGTGGTTTTAGTCGGTTCGATTCCGACACACCGTTCCACCGAAACCCCGGTGGAATTACGGCCCGAGGAGGCTTCCACACGAAAGAAAAAAAAAAGAAAAATTCCGAGTTCTCACTAAGCCTCGTCACGACGTTTTTAATTCATAAACTCGCAAACACTATGGAGTATAAAGTAGGACACCGGACGGTAAAATTATTTTCGAACTGCCTAACACCTTGCGACGGAGAATCGATTCAATCTCTGAGCTTTCAACTGTATCTTGAGTACCCTGAACCAAAATTCCAACATAATATGTTATTACTGTGTCATTTTAGCTTCTAGTTAGGTCAGTTGCTTTTTTCAATTCTTTTACTTTTTATTCTCAAAATACACAACCTCAAAATTTGACACGAGAGACCATTTATTTTTTACTAATTTTTATTGTAGTATCTATAAAGTTACTCAGTGCATTGAGGATAATACGGAAAAGATAACAAGAAAGAAATCGTTCTTTATAGAAGATTTATTTACTGCTACACAATTTTGATATCTCTCTATCTTCTTTCAATTCTATTTTTTTCCGTGTTTTCCTCATATCTGAAAACTTACTCTAACCCACGCTACCTTCCTTACTATATGCATTACCATGTTCCCAACTTATACGTAATGACAGAATAGGCAAATGTTATGGGGGTGTTGCACATACAAGTAGATATACAGATTATAGTTCCATAGTTCTTTGTTTTCTTTTTTTTTTCATTGCCTTGTAATTCTTTTCACTTAAGTAAATGACTGGCTCTTATTTTTTTTCTATTGTCTTCTATTCATTAGGTTTACTGGAAGACAACCCAGTTTTGGTTTAAGCTCACCTTTGTACATACCATTTCCTTTTTCCTAAGAACATTGTAATTTAATTTGTACAATAAAGAATAAAATAAATATATAAATAAGAATATTGTATAACAATCTAATGGTTTTCTAAGAAAGTTTTCCTGTATCTAGCTTAAATTAAACACGATACACCAAACCGTATTATTATTCTAAATAAAATTCTAAAACAATTTTATTGACTATTAAAGTTCAGTTTATTAAATAATTTGAGACAATCATATAAAACTGGAAAAATAACAAAAATGTATGCCGACGAATATTGTAATATACGTATTATTGGTGATATATTGATGATACGTATTAGAGATGAAAAAAATTAAACGTCTTTTATATAAACATTTTAGACATCACAGAATTTTTTGCAAAAATAATAACATTAATAAATATTGAAACTTGGAAATAAATTTTGCTCATGTTGTTGTATCGATACAATAGATTGTTGTCTTAGACGTAACAAAAGAGAAACTTAATTACACGACATATGATGTGGATAGTGGGACAAATTACAAGGTTAGTTAGGTTGTGGTCCAACTTACTACATGAAATAACTAAAATTCATAATATATGCAAGTAGCTTCGAAGACGTTGACGTTGATAATGATGACGTTTTAAAAGTTACATCTACATACGTAATTACAGATTGAATGCGACATGGCTGTATAAGCTCAAGCAGGTCAACGTCCCTTATCTTGTAATTCGAACTGAGTGATGCCAGGAAGTCCAAGTTTTCTTACCAAAATTTGGAAAATATACGCCCAACAATGGTTAGTATAAATTAAAACCCCGCTAATAGCTTTTATCTTGCACTACTAATGTATCTATAGTTTAATTGGTCGCCAAGCTGTCACACGTACGAAGGTCTACAATGTAATTATGAAGATCCAAATTGTACGCTTCATTACCAAAGCCCTGCGGCTCGGAGTGTAATTTACAAAATTATACTTCAAATATTGGGTTATTATAGTGATTGGAGAATAAAAAAGTGAATAGACTTTTAATAGGGCTACCTGTTCTCTGTTAAAAGATAAGATAATTCAAAACAAGAACAATTATCCAAAGTCAGAACTTAGCCAAGGATCTCTTTTCGAAGTTCCTGTACTTCGTAATCAATGGTAAAATAAGTTAGTAGTAGCTTTTGAGAATAACCTATTCCCAAATCATTAATGTTTAGTAATGTTTTTAAGAAAGCTTGTGTTTTACTGATTCAATACCTTATATCGTTTTAGTCACACTCAGTGATCTCTTAATCAGGCCCTTTGGTGGATTGCATTTAAGGGCTTCTTCACAAAAACATAGATGGCAGAAATTTAATATATTTTCTTCAATTGTAGATTTCTAACTGTGACCTTTAGCTTTTGTTGTACAATCTAAGAATCATCAGGTCCTAATTGCCATTGGCGCTTCTTTTAAAAGACTCTTACCGTGTTCTTCTTTCATTGTAACATGAGCATAATGATTCTAACTTTCTCAGATTTGAATCATTACCTCTGCTATTGCTGCTACTTCTCGCTTGGATTCTGAAATATTATCATATGTTGCAGAATAAAATATGGGTGTTGATTCAACCCTGATAAAGTAGAAAACAGTTAATTGAAAAGGCTGTAGTTGTTGGCAGTGATAACAACATGGCCACCATACGTAGGTAGATAATTACCAATTTACAGATTTGATTATAGAACATGAGTTTAGTAACACATAGGAATGTTCGATGTTAGTTATAAGTAAACGCTATTGAAGATAATAACAGAACTAAATACAATGTTAGCAACTCAATCACTTATAATGACACTATAAAACTGCTTAAATTCGTGTTCGTCTTTAAGTAATTGATTATTATTTGGTGATTGGATATCACCATTTAAATTTCCAATCGGCATGCCATTCGAAGAATATTTTTATAGAAAATATTCCACCTCTTACTATCGTGCGTTATGCAAGTCTCAATTTTTAAAGAAGTAAACAAAAAGTGGCATTATATAATAACGAAATTGTTTTAGTATCCAAAATATCATACATTGTAATAAAATAAGATACAATTAACAAAAAGTTCTGCATACACGCTAATCTCTAGACTGTTAAATAATGCACTCACAACAATTGAATATTATAATTGCAAGCCATTATTGTTGAGCCAGTCAACAGCTGACACATTTTCACTAACGATTTATAATAACAATAACAAAATAACAAGAATATCCCATTTGTCATTTTAATTAACAAAAGCACAAAAGGAATATTATACACCTGTCATAAGACTACCACGTTGAAATCTAAGAAGCGTAGAGCGATATTACCGATTTACTAGCTATGTACTAATAATATGTTGCTTAAAATATGCCACATAAGCTAAATAGGGAAAACTAGGTGTGGGTTTTTTTTATTTTCAAAAATGTTATTTTGTTTTACTTAGGTACATAGTAATCACGATATTTGATATCCATTCTAATGATAAACCCGATCAATTATATAGAAGAGTACAAAAAAAAAATCGGTTTGATAGTAGATAGTTTGTTATTATACTTAAAACAGTTTTTTTTTTACTTGCATTTTCTCGGGAGTGCAAAGAATAGGTTATCAAGCTGAAATACAAAAACAGTCGTTAGTTACAATTCATTATTACATTTTAAAACATGAATGTTTTCCTAAAAATGAAGTTTTACGATACTCTTCGATCTCATATTTTTTTTATATTTTTGAAAGTAAAGTTTAGCTTTTTTATCTACACTTGAATCATCTTAAGAACATGATTATTATCAAAATATGGAAATACAAAAGAAATTAACCGGCGATATTTGTGTTTCGTAGTAATTTTGTTGGAAAATAACTATTAAAAAAATCGATAGAATAAAACCATTCAATGAAATAATTCAGGTATTTAGTAAAATAACTCTATACCTTAGACGGCCGCCGCAGCCTCTGCTTTTGTTTTGGTACCCGTCTTTTGTTTGCACACGTCATCCCCATGTTGAATAATGTCAAATATTTTTCATTCAATCTATATGTTAATATTATTTTGTTATGTGTGGCTATAGGCATTTAAAATATTTAAATTGGGCTACATAAAAAAGTAATATAAATATATCAAAATACAGTTTAACAGTTTTAACAGTGGTAGAGAAATGCTTAGGCATGAATGGGCCGGCTCGACCGGTGCGATACCACGGCTTCACAGAAAACCGTTTCTCCAGCAATGCTTGCGTAGCATTTCCCCGAAATTAGTGAGGTGTCCGGAGGCCCAACTCAGCCTCTCCTTTTTTACGACCACCACCCCTTACAAACCATGGACGAAGGTTCGTCCATGGACGACTTGTCCATGGACGAAGTTGTCACTTACCATCAAGTGAACGCTATAATATCATCTCACCCCTGTTGAGGGGGGTGGGGAGACTATTTGAAGCACTGGGCTCCTAATAGTGATTTTCCTCGCAGCTCACCACTGTGAGCCGGTCATTGGAGTTAGCTCACCGGCCTCGAGGTTTGCTCGCCGATCGCTCCTCTGAAGAGGGGTCCAGCGAGCCGCCTGCGAGAGGTCGGTGGTTGGCTATCTGCATCCGATGGCGAAGCCAATGCCCCGCTCGAAGGAACTGATATGAGCTCCCGAGCGGGGCGTTTGAGTCGCCTCCGGATGAGTGTTGTATCGTCTGGATGTAGGAGCGGAGCAATACCTACCAGGTGGGGAAGTTTCGAGCGGTCAGCCCGCTCAAACATCCCCGTGGCGAGTCTGCTCACAAACTCCTTTATAGGTTCCCACTTGAGGTCTCGGTGGATTGTTGCATTCCTGAGGTACCTGGGGGCGTCGACCACCATGCGAAGGCAGCTGTTCTCTACAGCCTGCAAACGTTGGCGCGATGTCCCTGCTATCAAGTTGTACCAGGCCGGCCCACCGTAGGTGAGGCGCGACCTGATATATGTGTTTTGTACATGCCTAGTTTGGCACTTACTGGTAGTCTGGAGGATAGCAGGGGACGCAGCTTCGTCCGCGCAGCTCTGGCCTTCGCTGTGATGGTCTCGACGTGGTGATTCATCGACAGTGATCTGTCGATGGTGATTCCCAGGTACTTGACCTTTGGGGACCATGGGATGTCCTCTTCCATCAGACGTAGGTTTGGCGGGTAGTGTGCCATACCGTTTATCATCGCCTGGGTCTTCGACACGTTGCACTTGAGCCTCCATCGCTTCAGCCAGCCCGGAAGGGCTTCGAGTGTGGGGCGCAATTGGGAGCGTGTGCGGCGTTGCGTGAACTTGACAAGTACGCGGCATCGTCTGCAAACAGTGCCAGCTTGACGTCTCCGACTACAGGGATGTCATCCGTGTAGTGGGCGTACAAGGCCGGTGACAGACAGCTCCCTTGCGGGACTCCGGCACTGATGGTTTTGATTTCCGATGTGGTATCCTCTATAGCCACACGGAAGGTTCTCTGGGTCAGGAACGATGCGATGATCGCGAACCTCGACTTTTCGTGGTAGAGACGATTTCGACAGCTTGTGGATGAGACCTTCATGCCACACTCTGTCGAACGCCTTCTCCATGTCGAGCATCACGGTCACCGTGCTCCCACCCTTGTTCAACCACGTAGCCATCTCGTCTAGGACACGAGTCAGCTGGAGCGTGGTGGAGTGCTCCTGACGAAATCCAAATTGCTCGGGCCTCAACGATGATGGGCCGGTAGTTCTCCGGTTTTCTGAGGTCCTTGCCGGGCTTCGGAAGTACGATAACCCGACCCCGCTTCCAGATGTTAGGGAAGTGGCCGGTCCTCAGGATACCGTTGAACAGTTGTGTCAACGCTATGAGTGATTTCAGTGGAAGTCGCTGCAGTGCAGTGTTCGGTATTCCGTCTTCACCAGGTGCTTTCCGTGGGTTGGTTTTCCTGATCATCGTAGCAACCTCGCTCGGTGTTACGAGCAGTTCACCCTCAGACTGGGCGATGGGCCTCGAGAGGTAGAGATGGGTTGCCGCCTCTATCTCCCGAGTGTGGTCCTCGTATTGATTGTCGTGAGGTGTGAACTGTTTTTCGAGGCTATTCGCGATGATCTCGGCACGGTCTTGCGCTTTGTAGCGTATTTGCCCGTCCTCAGCGAACAGGGGGCGCGTGGGGTTTGGTTCTGCAGTCAGTTGCCTGCAGAGTCGGTGTACCGAGGGCTGTTCGTCCTCGATATCTATAAGGAAGTTCTCCCATGCGTCACCTCTGTGCTCCCAAAGAGCAGCCTTGAACGAGTTGGTAAGGCGGTTGTATCGGGTCTTGTCTCGGGGGTGCCGAGTTTTCTGCCAGAGCTTCTTAGCCTCTCGCTTCTCTTCGATCATTTTACGGAGCCGAGCGGGCAGAGGGTTCTGTCGCTCGATGCTCGGTCTAGTGCTCGAGGAGACTCGAAGTGCGGCTTGGATAGCTAAGGTGATTTCTTCGGCGGCTTCATCGACTTCCACTGGCGTTTTTACAACCGTTGGGCGGCTGTAACCCGCTAGGGATTCTTGATAAGCCCTCCAGTCTGTGTGGACTGTGGGCTTTGGTGGGCCGACCGTAGCCGCGGGCTCCCTGAACACGAGTAGCACCCGCCTGTGGTCCGACGGTAGGTCCTCGAGCACTTTCTGCACTGGAGGTGCTCTTAGTCCTTTGAACACTATGATGTCCAGTACGCTATCACTATAGCCCGCTGGGTCCAATCTAGTGGGTTCTCTGGGGCCAGCGATTTCATAATTATGCATATCGGAGTCTTGCATAAGGAGATTTCCCATTGCGTTGTTGGTGGTGTTGTGCCATGCTTGGTGCTTTGCGTTCAGGTCACCTGCGATTATGGTTGGCGTTGTATGTTGGAGAAGGCTCCAAAGTTCATCGACGCGGGCTCTCTGATTCGGAGCTCGATAGGCCGCGTAGAGGCGCATCTCCCGCTTGCCGATTTGGACATCGATACCAAGCGCATACATGGTATCGAATCTCTTCGGTTCGACGGGTTGATGCACTACTGTCCTCTTCACTAGGACAGCGAGTCCACGATATGCTTCGCCTCTTGGCGAGACCTCATCTTGGCGGTACACAATGTACCCTGGAATCTTGAGTGGCCTGTTGGCCTTCAGGTGGGTCTCGCTTAGCATGATATCGACCCGCTGTTCCTTGAGAAATAGGCGAAGTAGGCCTATCTTGGATTTCAGCATCTCCGCGTTCCAATGAACCACCCTGAGCGGCTTATCCATTGGTGGAGAGTGTTTGCAGCAGTCCTGTTGTGTTTATCTCGCCTGCCTTAACACGCTGTGCGAACAGCATGAGTAAGGCGGCGAGTTGGTCCCTTTCCGGGTCCTTGGCGGGTGGGCTGCTGACTATGGTTGCCGCCGCAGGTGTGGGTGTCTTCTCCTGGGCCGACTTCTTTTTTCTGTGCCTTCTCCTTTTCTTAGTGGAGCTTGACCCCGGGTTTGCTTCGGCCATCAGCGTGGTGGGTGCCGAGTCGACGACCACGTTTGGTTGGTCGATGACCTTGGGCGGGCCAGTCCTCGGCGTGAGTCCCGCCTTCTTGTTGCGGGCTCCCCGGTTGTAGACGGGGCACACCGCACTGCAGGCTGGATGCGGGCCTTGGCAGTTGGCGCACGTGGGTGGCTCCTCCTTTGGTCGAGGGCAGTTGTGCGCCTGGTGCTCGCCACCGCATCGCACACAGGCTAGGCGCCTGTGACAGTTCTGGGAACTGTGGTGGAAGCCTTGGCAGTGGTGGCATTGAGAGGGTCCTTTCTTGCCCCTCAAGACCTCATCAATGTTGTAGGCCTTGGTTGCGGTCGGGCTCTTCTCCACTTCTGCGAAGAAGATGCATCCGGGTCTGCTGGTGCGAGCACGGATATGCTTCGCAAACTTGACTGGCACTCCCTTGCTAGTCAAGTCCTCCACAATTTCTTCTGTGGGAGTGTCCGCAGGTAAGCCCCGGATAGCCATTTTCAAGGGCTTCTGGTGCGGTGGGGCGATGGCGTAATACGGCGCCTTGTCCTGTCCGAGGTATCCAGGTGAGCCTGAATGACTCGGAATTCAGCGACTTCTTTGGGAGTGAATTTAAATCCCTTCCCAAAGGGCCTCACGCTGGGTGGGTGACCGATTTTGGCGGTCAACTCCTTCATTTGGGACGTCCAGTTCTCCAGACGGTCCACTACAAGGATTGGTTGTCTCCTTGTGGACGTCTGGGTAGTGGGTGCCTTGGAAGGGCCTGGTGTTGTTATGGGCCTCGTTTTCGTTGTTATGGGCCTCTGAGTTTTTGTTATTATGGGTTTCTGGGGTGGTGGTGCGGCAAGTACAGCTGCTGCTGTCCTTGGCCTGGGTGTAGGCGTAGGGGCCCGTTTGACTTCCAGTATTACTGGAGTCGGTTCGGGTGAGGTGGAGAGGACTTGGACGTCCATCTCCTCGCTATCCCCTTCCTCGGAGTCCGAGATTAGGGCAGCCGATATGGTCGTCCGCTTCACCGCTTGTGGCTCCGGGTCTTCTTCCCGCCTCCGTTTACCTGGTATAGGCAAAGGGGTAGGCGGCAGTGATGATCCCACCACTGTCAGCGAAGGTTTACACGCTGGCTTTCTCGGGGAAGGTATTCGCCTCCGAATGTACAAGTACAATTCGGGTGCAAATAATAATATTTAACAAATATTAAATATTAAAATAAGCAGTGTTAGGGGCGCCCGTACGGTGGCAGTCGGAGCGCAAGCACGTCCGTTCGCCACGACAGTCCGAAACACTCTCCATCAAGTGAGCCGTCTGTCCTATCATATATATGAAAAAAAATCAAAAACAACATCAAAAATAAAAAAATGTGCCAAATTAAACAAATAAAACCCGACTGCATTATAAACTTCCACTTTTTTGCTGATATTATCTTAAAAACCTTATGTATTGTACGCTTTTATCTCCAGCACGTTTAAGTAACATGATATAGTCCCCTGACCTGCTGAAATACTATAAATTTCTTTCCTTTTCTGTTTACTACACCCTGAATTTTCTCATTTAATTTCGTAATAATTTTCTAAGGTGCTTAGTTAACGATACGTATGTATAAATTAAAGTAAGTAAAATGTGAGCATACGACCAAACGCTTCTCCCTACCCCTTCAGGAACATTCGGAATCAGGCATGCTATGTCTATTTTACCGTTACGTTTATATGGTAGAACACTAGCGATTATCCAATCAGGATAAAATAAACAACAATACAACACATAAAATAACTCACAAAATATTGTATTCTCGGAATGATGGACCTAATTTGAGCAAAGTTATATTTAAAATTCCTACAAATATTGGGAATACTATAGCAAATTTTTGCTTGTCAACATCGCTAGACATAGGACCAAAAATACTTGGGTGTAGTCAATTTACCGCTCAACGCTCCGCTTTTCTCAGTACACTTCCTCATACAGAATCAACGTTCACACGCATTGTCGAATTAATAAGCGACCTACTTGCGGACATTTTGTTGTTAAAATAAGTAATTATAACGTTTTGACAACACATTGTCTTTATAATGACTTTGGGAATAAGGCATTGTGTTTTGCGAAAGTTTCTTGCTTCAAGGCAAATAACATTTAATTTGCATTTATAACATTGTTTAATGGACATAATGAATTTAAACTGAATTCCCTGCAATGTTGTGCTCTATTAGCATAGTTAAAACACATATTTAAAAACTTTTAATTCAATTCTAGTATCGGGGCTATAAGTTTTCAATATTGTGAAAGGCTTACGCTTTTTTGTGTTATTCATTTAATACGTACGGTAATAAATGAATAACACAAAAAGTGTAACTCGAAACACATTTCATCGAGTAATAGATATACAGTAATAGATATTTTAAGTAATAGAAAATACCTATATTGCTTTTTCGTTATGATGAGTTAATAAAAGTAATTCGATACTTAAAATCAAAATTCGACGGTTTAAGCAATAAGCTACAACAATTATTTATTTTCAAAGTCCACAACGTATAATGTATCTCATTTCAGGTAAATAGATCTTTATCTGAAATGAGATTATTTTTAAATCTTAGATTTATGTATATCAATATCATAGAATAGAGTCCGTACACATTTGGAATTTTAAGAAACATTTAAATATGCTAAACAATTCTACATAATCTTAAATAACAGTAAAAACTGCCACGATGTTAGCCTCCACCGCAGATAAACGAAAACATATGCTCACTTAATTTTATCGCCGACAATCTCGACACTAAATCTCCTTTAGCAGAATCCATAAAATCTGCCCACACCTTCAAAATGCCTATTAATTTCCCCGCGGACAAAACGCGAAGTCCGAGACAACGACAAAGACAGAACAGTGCAATATCTTCATCTGCCGTTTCACACGGTGCATTACTAAGATTAATGACGCAATAGAGGCAGTACAATTTGAACCCCAGCTCCCGGCTCGCGCAGGATACAATATTTTATGTTGACAGACATAACAGCGCTTATACGACCGCTTATTCTTTGTGCCCCGTATTTTATTCGCTTTATGACGGTCTCTGACAACCTAGTCAACTGCATCCTTGTTATTAATTTTTGTTCTAAAGTCGACTTTATTGTAGATGTAATTAGAGTTTGATGGCAGTTTGATAGCAGCAAACTTCTTTGTGGTTTTATAGTAATGGTCGTGGATGCCGGTTGAATGTTTGTTAGTATTTTATTTCGGGGCGTTCTCGCGTCATAAAATAATAGCGTAATGCAGTGTTGTAAATCAATTTTCCTTTTGAACGATGACGTTTATAATGAAGGTCGGTAGTTTTGAATTAGTATAAAACATTTTTTATAAACGAGCGTGATTATTATCTGTGCGGTTTTATTAATGGACTTGGATAATATAGCCTGTCAAGAAATTCGTTCAACAGAAGATGTTGGTACAGCTCGTAATAGAATCAGATGACAGATTGTATAGCAAGAAATGAGTAATGATTATCTCGTTTATAACAATACCCCCGTTACTCTTAGTTAAAAGAGATTTCTGTTGTCTGCACCGCTGCACAATATATTAACATCTTTTCATATACGTGCGTGTAAATACGCTACGTGCTAATCAAAACTATAACACCCTTTACAAAATTAGGTAAATCAGGATTTGCAAATAGTCTACATATTTCTGGAATACAATCTTGTTGAAATGATAAAATTTTAATGTACACGTTACTATGAAAGGATTATTATTTAACAAGCTTTATTTGATTTGCCGTGTATGTTTGCTCGAGTTAAATCTGGCACGTTGAATATGACCCGCTAGCCGGTTTCCTATTTAGCTGAAATATTGCGTACAACCACAGTTTCCATGACGGCGCATCTTCATGATAAGAGCAGCCTGATTTTCATCAATATAATGTTTTTCAAAGTAATTTTAAATAATTAATTTGTTTACTTTTAGGTGGAATATGTGTAGCCTAATAATACTATAAAGGCTTACTTCTTATAAATCTTAAACACTTCTTTTACAAAAACAGTTTCATAACAATAAACAGACTCGTAATTTCCAAAGAGCTACAGTTCGCGACGGAAAATGTGTGAAATAAAATAAACATGCAAAGAGCATCCCCTACAGATGGAAATTGAAATAAAAATGCATGAATTCTTATCCCAGCATCAGTTTGTGAATAAAACAATACGCATGCGACATCGCACAAACGACTTGGATCAGTACGCTTAGAAGAAGTCTGTTTTTAGGGGAATAGGATTTTATCTTTGTTCTATGAACTTGTACATGCATTAGTGTTCTAGAGTTGTAATTATTACTAGCTTTGCATATAATTCGATGTAGAATAGCGTCTAGCTAGTAGTCTCATTTTAGTTTACAAGAAAATTAATAACTTAACATTTTTCTTTTGTTTTGTAAAAAAAAGAGAGGGGAATGAGGAGATGGGACAAGAGGTCAGGGGGGAGGACGGGAATTTCGGGGAAATGCAACGCACCGGTCAAGCCGGCCCATTTGTGCCTAAGAATGGCTCTACCACGTTTAAATTGACTCTATCATTCACCTCTTGACTGAGGCCGTACATTCAGTCACATTTATCTTTTAATTTGTTTAGTTTTGTGTATGTTTTGTGTATATCCAAGAACTGCTACTATTATTTAATAAAACTTCGAAAGGTATATCAATCACTTAAAAAATAATGCATTCGTTGATTCTCACCGTACTCTTAACACAAACGTATACAATATCCAACAAGGGTTGCAGCATTGACATCCCTGCTCATCCACTTCTCGCTCGACATGAAGCAGCTATCCCGCCTGTCAACCATAAATACGTAATGAAGGGATCCGATGACCTCTACCATGGATTACTGACACACTTTTATGTTGATGGCAGAATTGTCGGAGATCTTTGAACAATTGGGGAGGTCTCAGTAAAATATTAATAATAAGAAGGGAACACTTTGGCAAGTTTAGTTTAAAACAATCTAATAAAAAAAAAACACTCAAAAGTATTTTTAGCTTGTCAACTTTTGAGTAATATTTAATGATCTTGATAATAACTGGAGCCTAAGATCGTTAGTGTGCAGTCGATATAACATTTTTGTTCTCTACAATAGAGAAAGCTACTACTATTTTATCCAGAAAAAACACAAGCTGTATCTCATTTCATTACTCAGAATAGTTAAACTGACGTGGCTGTCATAAGAGACATTTGCTTTTAATGTATAGGCTAATCTTCACAAGCTCTGTTTAAACTCTGTCTGCAGTTCATTAAATTGAGTTTGTTGTCAGTTAAAAATAAATATGTATATACTTTAAATCTCTTTGCAGACCTTAATATTAATTTATAGATTTATAGAAACTAGTGTTGCTCAATAGGTAGCTTATTTGGCATTGAACATAATATGTTTTAATGTTTTTATTAAAGCGAGACATCAACTCGTCATGGATTTTATTATTTACTTCTGAATATACTCATTTTTAAAACAGTGATATAGAATTATGTTTAACGAGGGTAATAAAAAAAAAACAAATGCCTCGTCTATTAAATGCTAAAACATAGCATTGTGTATATTTCTTTTTTGTTAATACAACACGTTTGTTTGAACAACAAAATGAGCTTGAGTCATGGTTTTGGTAATAATTGGAAACTCAAAATTTCTGTTTATTTGTACTACATACATATATAAATAGTTTTGGTCAGCTACTTAGGCTGCAATATAAACGTGCCTACGATATAAACACAGTGAAGTAAAATTTTACACTTTACCATAAAATTATTCACAAAGTAGAAAACTGTATGAGGTTCCGACTAAACCGTAGTACCGGATTGTTCATAAATCTTCATTGCGTCCCGATGACACGCCGCGACACGTCTCTCTGCTACCGCGCTACTGACAAACGCTACGATACGAACAGCTTACAACACCTCATTTATATCAGCCAATTCTATACTTTAACTTATTTCAACAAAATTCATATCACTTTGACCTTTCCACACAGAACTAAGTTACATTTCCCAACATATACAGTTATACCCCAGTGAATTTAGAAGCTTACGCTGATGCAACAAGGTTGTGTTCAAATTGTGCCATAAACTTTAGTATTTTGTTCTTTTCGTTAGAATTCCCATCGCTTGAAACTAGAATGTCTTTACAGGTGGGTATTGTTACAGTGAAAATGAGACTTTAGACTAATATAATTTGGTTGTATTTTCTATGTTATAAAAATTTAGTACAGCAACAACATTATCCCTCTGTGACAAGCAACGTCAGGCTGTCGATCATTATAATATATGTGCCTGGCTGTCAGCTGTCTTAGCGCATGAATGATTCACTCCGTGATAAATTTTAGCTTATGATTACCTTTCAGACGTACGTCAATATGTCTGTTTACGTAATTACAACTTCTATATTTAAAGGCTTTCAGTCTGTTTTATGGGGAGACATTACGGAAGGCACTCCTTCGACAGTAGATACCTACGTAAGTTTAAATATTTGTGAATGAGTAGAATGATTTATTGCCGTAACGGTTGGAGTGATAAATTATAAGCTTATTCATGGTCTGTAAATATAGGAAGGTGGTCGTTTATTTTCTTAACATGATCATCAATTTTGTAACCGTCGATTGCAAGATCATCAATTTTGTAGATTGTTTAGTATCAATCGTAAGTTTGTTATAGAACTAAGTGTAATACAAATACTATTAATAATTTCTGATTGATTGAGTTTAGCAGGTCAGTTTGATATGTTTGTGTAAACCATATATACATACTTTATATATTAGTTCTTTAAAATTATAAAACATTATTTTCTTTTATGTTTCTTCATATTAGTATCAAATGCGTATTGTCAGATATGCAATCTAAAGGTTTCTATTACAATTCAACCCCAGAAGACATCTTTAAGTTTTATGCAGTGTTAAGTTTACTCAGATATAAAGCAAATTACGTCCGACGCATCTGTCTGATTAAATGCTATTAACTGAAAACTAAAAAGCTAACGAATGGATTTTCATTCTGTTGTTATAGATGAAAATAATGATTCATACTAGTGTAACAACCTTAAACTTTCGTGTTAACGAAATATGAAAGTAAAATGTTGAACTTATCTAAATAAATAGTGCTGATTTGGAGGTTTTACTAACATGCCTCAAACTAGCTACCCATGTTTTTGTGGGCTTACAGTTGCTACATGCGTATACATACGAATTTATAAAACTAAAGTTCTTATAACTTTATAAAATTAGCATTAACAAGAATATTAATATATCTTTAAATATATCAGTCGAACGAAATGCACACCATTAATTCTCAATAAAATGTAATTATTTATTGCCAATAAGCCCATTATGACTACAATATATATTTTATTGTGTAATTTGAAAATACTTTTTATAATCTGTGTTTGCGGGCTATATGTATGATGGACCCAAAGGTGCTGAGAAGATATTTCTCCACTATGGGTTGTAATGACACGAATCATGCTATGCTATGCAGACATGCCATTGGTTTAACAAACAAGTAAAGGTTTAACATGTATTATTGTTACAATAGAGCTGAATACTTACATCATCATGTTTTTTTTTTATATATTATGGGAGGATAGACGAACAGAGGGGTCAGCTGATGGTAAATGACAACCGCCGCCCATGGACACTTGCAACTCAAGAGTCGTAAGTGCGCTGTCCGACGTTGAAGGAATGCCTGGAGGGGAAAGAGGAGATCAGGGATGAAAAGATGGAAAAGAGAAGAGAGGGGATGAGGGGAGGGGAAGAAGAGAGGGGGAGTTGAGTCTCCTGAAACTTCACTAATTTCGGGAAACTGAACGAAAGTACACGTAAGTAAACGTTGCTTCATAATGGGTTTTCTGTGAGGCCATTGTATTGCACTGGTTGAGGCGGCCAATTCGTGCCTCAGCATGGCTTTACCACTGTTCAGGTTCAAAATGTCGTAATTTTCAAAAATATTACCTGCACCGTGAATTCTCACATCAAGGGAAATTGTTTATTCATTCAAGTACTAAACATTTCGTATTTTATTAATTAAAGAACTTCGAAAAGATACCTCACAAAGATTTGTGCTTGGTCGAATTACAAAAGATAGTATCGTGATATATATATATTATCACATATATTTTATGTCACATTTATATACAGTACGAATACAGTAGACTACCCTCTATACTGATTTCGGGACTGCCGATAGAAGTGAAAACTAAGTACCTTGTGAATTGTATCGAGCTATTAAATTATACACAATACACATATAGCTCATGGAAAGCGTTCGGTGACGATGATGCGAGTTCCATAATTTTTATTCACCCAATAAGTGGTTAACGCGCCTAAGGAAGTTTTCACTTCAAAATATATAACACCCATACGGTAGAAGGAGTATTGAACGGGACATTATACTGAGGACAGTTAATTAAGTATATCAAACAGACCGTACGCGGTTAAAAAACAAAAAGCGCGATAAGAAAACCCTTAAGTTTGATTGTAAGCAAGTGTGTGGTACTTAAAGTTCCCACACAGTTCAATATTTATGATTTCCATACGTACATATGTACACTCACGTCCGCTTTTACCGATGACAATTAAGTCAAATTTACGTAATAGGGGCAAGTCTATTGCCAGGTCACTTTTGAGAATTACATGGGAAGATTTTGTAGTATATTTTCAGAATAGTTAGGATAAAAAAGTAAGGATATTATTATGGGTTTGGAAGTATAAGCATTAGCTCAAGCAAGTCAGGTTAGCACAACTATAACTCGAGCTGGCTAGTGCCGGAAAGTTTAAGCCCTCTGACTAAAGTCCTTAGAGGTTTACAAAGAATATATTTAAAGTTGATTTTAAAGACTTCTAGTACATAATCAACTATATTAGAAAATACATATAATAATAATAAAAAAAAAAACTCTAATGACAGGTTTTATATTACATACAGTATATATACAGTCACGCTGTATGTATATATATATATATATATAATGGCGTGACTGTATATATACATATATGTTATATTATAGGGGGACAGATGAACAGACGGGTTACCGAATGGTAAGTGACAACCACCGTACATGGACACTTGCGATTCAAGAGTATTAAGTGCGCTGCCCGCCTTTGAGGGTGATGAGGATTGGGTGATCAGATGCGGGGAGGGGAGAGAAAAGAGAGAGGGAGTTAGGCCTTCGGAAACCTCACTAATTTCGGGGAAATGCACCTCAAACGTGCTTCACAACCGGTTTTTTGTGAGGCTGTGGTATCCCGGCCTATTCGTGCCTAAGCATAGCTCTACTACTGAGTATACATATATGTATATATAAAGGTAGGGAAGCCTGGTTAAACACAATAATAACTACAATTTACCCTAGCTTAATGCCGACAAACGTCAGGAAATATTGTCGTTATATCTATTAAGGAATGATAATAAAATGTTGGTCTAGTAACATACAGTACAAAAATAAACCCAAATACGGAGCTACAAGTTTGAGATTTACAAGCTGAAGAACAGGACTGCATTGCTAAAGCAAGGGAACTCAAAGTTAAAACTAGTTCGCTGGCGACAGACAGACATACGCTTATTGAAACGGTTGCAGACACGTATCAAGATGTGGCGCATACATCAAAGTCAAGTCTTATCTCGTTGTTGAGCGCTTTCACACAGTCGCGGGCTTGAATGTTCGTAGCTGGTTTTATTTGTCGAAATATGAACAGTGGGTTTAGAAATAATTTGAAACCTATGTTTGGTTTGTATTGTAACCCATACGTTTTAGGCTTTTTATTTGAGTGCAACAATTTAAAAAGTAGAGATCTCAAATGAGTTACAATCCCAATAAATGGCTTCACTCCTTGAGAATGTGGGGTTAATATTTTTTTTCCTGTATGGGCATCGAACCTACGACCTCTGGCTCAGCGCTTAAGGCTTCAAACTACTAGACTAACAATATCGATGTTTTCCATGGATAAAATATTTACTTTCGTAAAGTATCGACATCCTTTATAAATCTTCAACACTAAAATATTTCTACGTTCGTTTCTGTAGTAAATGCACGTTCGACAGCAAAAGCGGAGATGAGGAATGCGATACAACATGATGTAAGCATTGTCTGAGCTCATGACTACTGATCAGATGCCACCGCACTCACGTTCAAGTATGGACAAAAACTATCCGTCTAAATAAAAATATAAAAGACACACGACTCTCAAACAGATGTGCAGATAACTGCATTATTTTTAGCAAAGAAAATAAATTTACTAACAGTAGTAGAAGGCGTATGTATATTTTATTAGCGTTACAAGAAAAACCAAGCAGTTTAGATTAATACCCAAATAACGTGAAGTTAATGTGCCTAACAAATCAACGTAACAACAAATGTACCGATAAAAGTACAAATGATGCCGATATAAAATACTATCCCAATTATTTGGGACAATTCATTAGAGAGCCCCTCGACGCTTTCCGATTGCTGCGATTCGTCACACCGCTCGCGACAGATGGGGATCTATTCCGTATGGAGTGCCAGGAAGAAATGGGCACAGTAAATCAACCGTCGGCCGACAATCTCGCGCAGTCGCCGTCGATACATCAACTGTAATGCCTCGGATACCGCAGCCAGATAATCGAATGTGAGCATCGACTCGTTACGCTGGAAATAAGATGAGGTTTGTGACTCTACGTCAACAGTAAAGACGTAACTGGTGAACTATTTTAACGAACTATAGACTGTATCAATTGCAGCTGTTTTGCTAGAGGTACATTAGTTTCCCTGGGAGTCGTTCTATTGATAGTAACAGATAGTATTATAGTGCGGTGCTGCTAAGGTCGGTTTTGGTTCGCGCGCGTTAGTCACTTGTCCCCGGCGAACGAGCGCTGATAGATCTGTAAAGTTTGCCGCGGACAGGAATATATCGAGTGGTTGCCTCCGTTCGGCTTTATTTATACATAACATCTGTTTGAAGTTGAATCTACCGGCGCAGACGGGGAGCGCATTACCAGAGATTTATTCCGCGTCTTAATTGTGAATCGATGGGTTAATGAAGATAAAACCCGCGGCTGTGTTGTAAATTAGCTCGCGTGTCGACTCGTGGCTCCGATAAAGGCCTTCTTTATTGCTTTGTTTGTTTTCTCGGGCTGTACTTCAAAGGGTATAGAGATAAACTCGAGTTTTATGCGAATGTATTTATTGGCGAGCTTTTAAAGTTACGCCTATACTCAGAAACGTACGTCAGGTGGAAATAGGAAGCCGCCACAGATGACAGCCGAGAGATAAATGGGAGCCGAAGAGAAATTAACGATGCGTCGACGCCTGCCGTAATTAACTAGGCTACTTATAAATCAGCTGTAACCTCGGTCGTCTGTAACAATAGCCGCAAAGTAAGATAAATCGACAGGACAGCTCGGCTCATACAAGTCGATATTGACAAGTGCGGTATTCCCTAAACTCGTGTTCAAATTTGACAACACTAAACGATGTAACGCACCACATGCCAAAAAGGTGTAAAGTATCATTTTAAACATCTATTGGTATTCAGTTTTACTTTTATAACCTTTTTATATTCTGTGACAACTCGTTATAGTAAAGCAGCGTAGTTTGGACGTGGTTAACCCCTCGCGGTCACACACTCTCGTCTAATGGCCGTGATTCGACAAGTACAAATGGCTTCTGTGACAAATGGCCTGCAGAAGACCCCGTGTCGAATGTTTTGTCGTAAGTTTAAGCTCGGTTCAGGCTAATGTAATACTTATTGCTTTGATTTTAAACATTTTACATTGCAATGAACATTTTGAATTTACAAAATAATTATGTAGAATATTAAACAGTAGAACTGGATAATAAAGTTGTGCCATTATTGATCCGATTATAAATACTAAATAAATTAAAATATTTGAATCAAAATTAAAAATGCATACAAAAGAGAAAGTTTATAAGGAGCAAAATCGTATGTAAAAAAGGAAGTGGCAGCGATAAATGATAAGTGAATACGGAAAGTGTCGATAGCTTTCTCTGTTCGCCCTCTGATACCGATCAAAGGTCTTATCCAGTGAGAACTAGCGAAAAGCACTCTTATAGTTCACAATTTCTGGAAATATCGAATGTTTTTCGAATGGCAATTTAGTTTTTGCTAGTTCATGTAGTGTCGGATGCGTTAGGGGAGATCTCTTATGAACCGATTGATTTATGACTCTTATTGCTCCCAACGTTGCTTTAGGTTCGCCAATATCATTTCTATCAGTTTTGACATACGATTTAGTGATGACGCAAGTATTGCGATATTACTTTTGTGAAATATTTATAGCTTTTGCAGTGAATGAATTGATATCTTTTATATAAAGAAGGGTCGGTAATCGCGTTGCAGTTTTGTGATGAGTTATTGGTTTCTGTGTTGACTTTCTTCTCATATTTCCTACCCGGTATACTTCAATATGTTGAGATAAAAGTGAAGTTTTATACAAACAAAGATAAATGATCCTAGGCCCTTTTGTCAGAGTTTTTTAGTTAACTGATTCGTTGAAAGTCAATAGGAATGAACGAATATACGCTTGACTAGTTACATGATTATAAAAATCTAATATTAGTTTCTAAGGCAAAACTTTATACCTTTTTAAGTCTGATATGGATCACCAACAGATAACTTCTCTACAATTAGACCTCACCACTATAAATAACCTGGTAGATGCAGACTATCCATCCATCTTCTAATGAAGAAAAGTGCGCTCCAGCGATGCTTTATCGCCGATCTGTGTAATTAAAACGTTACCCGCAGGAAATGTGGGGTAATAACAATAAATCTCAGCCTGCAGAGACGGTGTAATTGCACCGTTTGTGAATGGATAACACTGAATATTTGATGGATCATGGATCAAACGATCCCTGTGAGTTTGAGGGGTTCAGGACTAAATTTAGTGTAGTGTATGTTTGACGTACATTGACAATTAAAACCTTTTGGTTGTTGGAACTTTTTAAAAAGATATATAAACTCTTTATTGTATATAAAGCATTAGAATAAAATAAAATAGCTACTGTTAATGCACAATTGGCGCTCTTGTCTCTTCTCTCTCTCAATCTCTTCCAAGCAACCTTTGGATGGAACTTTTTAGAGTACACAATCAGAATGTAAAAGTAACTGAACAAATCATCATCATCATCTTCGTGTTCATTCATGTTCATGTTGTGTATTAATATATTTAATAGCTCATGTGTCATATTATAATTGAGAGGTAACATATGCAAATATTATTTAAATAAAACAAGTTTTTACTAAAGTTGCTTCAATTTATTGATAAATGACAAAAAATATACCTTATTATCTATTATCTGCACATATTGTTATATTATATAATCTGTAAATATCTTAACATAATTTACTAATAAACAATAGTCGATACACAGGAAATAGTTATGTCCAACAATAATTGTTAGAATTTCTGGTAGACAACTTCTGTACACACATTACATAATGTTGTATTGTTCAACTAAGCCTATACTGAGATGTTATTATCATAACTTTGCAAACCGTGTACAACTGTCGAACAAATAATACCTTTAATTAAAGACGTTTGAATATGCAATAGATGTAATGATTATTACTTACACGCTGTTATGTTGTTGCATGTTTGAATTGAATGTTAGATACTGGTAAAATGTTCTGTTAATATTTTATTGTGTTGAGATAACAAGTATGAATAATCCTATAGAGAAGATAATCCTTAAAGGGCTGAGTAGTAATCGATTCACAATTAAGGATCTATGATGACACAGACAGATGCGACAGATAGATACACAGTAAATAATTAAATACTCCTCTTATTCGTTGGTGGTTAAGTGTTAATTTAAATACATTTTCTTCAGTATCATCATCAGTCACATATAAACATATATCATTTGAATTTAACATTACTTCTAAAAAAACCTTCCTATGTAATATCCTGGGGAAATAAGCAATAGCGCTACTTTTGTATTTCTTAACAGAAAAATATAGCAGTTTGCTCATCATTCTCCTACACTTGTTCCACATTTACTTAGGTATGATGATGTGTACATTGCATGGGAGTTTTGGCTAGCTTCTTTATAGCCAGCTTAGGAATATGCTCTAAATGTATACGTCAACAGAACCGTCAAAGTTTCGTATGAGGAAACGATTTGAGATCCCAGGAGCTCGGAGAAACAAGCGACTCATACCTGTATATCGTGTAAGTAATGGAACGAGAGAGGCCCCATAAAGAGGAACACCTGCTAGCTGGAAGAAGCCCATGCATGCAAGCCTTGGTTTTGAGTATGTCCCTCTGAACACCTCGCTCAGTTTAAGCATTATATAAAAGCGTTGTGCAAGAAATGTTACGGGACGTCTTGTCCCAGAAGAAAGTATTTATTACACAATAAAAGATGTGCAGAGCAAAACTCTAATAAGCGTTGACCGTTGCCGTTCATGCTTTTTACACCATGGCAACAAATGAAATTTGCACAAGTGGAGTATGTCCTTTTTCAGGTGTAGGTGTAGGTGCATATTTCTAAACAACAACTATGAATTTTATTATCATGTGCAAAAAATATTTATTTTTATTTTTATGTATACATTTTCAGAAAAGTCCGTGTACGTCACCAACATCCTTTGTATGAAATACCTATAGTTTCATTAATGTCAGCAACTTCTTTTACAAGTTATTAGTTTTATAGATACATTTTAAAGATCAAGTTTCAAAGAAGGATTTATGTATTAACAAGCATGATTTTATCTAAAATTATTACCGTTTAAGTTTATTCATGGGGTCCACTAGACGAAGCTAAAATATGGCCACACCCTTTTTGAAACATTCTGTAAAGATAGGATTTTTATTTCATAATTTTTGAAGTATTAAACCGAGATATTGATATATTGTTGAAGTGAAAACTTCTTTTAGCGAAGTACGCATAATTTTAGATGTGATAAAATCTATGGACTCGCGACACCGTTACGAGACGCATATGTTCAATCAACGCAATATTAGCACAACGAGATATAAAAGTACAATTGATGTGGTATTCAAAATTGGTTATTTCTTATTTTAGTTACCATGAACCTATAGTTTCTATTTTAGATTGTAATAATTTTAATGATAATGATGATAATACAAGAGATGTCGAAATTGTTAACGATGATTCATAAAAGACTATTATATGTATTTTAAAGTTTCTAATATTTAATAAAATACAATTCATAAATAAAATCCAATTCATTACCCAATAACCCAATAACCCTAGTACCCATCTAAGAAATGTCTAACGCGCCAAAATAAGTTTTCACCTCTGTCGGTACCCCCGGAGTTCCTTTTTTTTATTTTAGTTTGTACCAATAATAATAAATTGAGTTTATACATAATTATAGTCACTAACAAAAGCCAGTTTCATACGACACCTATATGTAGTTGTTATCGCAGATATTAATCTAAACAACACAACGTCATTTTGTTTATATAATAGCGGTTGCTATTTGTGTGGTATTTCCACATAAACACTATCTGTAAATCATCAGAGTTATTATCGAACAACACTAATCATAAAACATGATGCATACACTAACAACAGGATATTATATCAATAAAGATATAATGAGCTTGGTTTATAATATTGCATTTATCTGTTATAGGTTGGATTACGTTTATATGTATAAGTGGGTTTTATGACTATATTTTTATTTTTTTATAGACTTTTATTTATGTCAAAGCTCTTGAGGAGACGTTAAATACTTATATAAATATGAATGAATTGTATTTAGGTAGGTAGGTATAAGATAGGAAGAAGTATGAAATGTTTATATATTATAGCCTGGCCCGTTTGTCTAGTGGTTAGTGACCCTGATGCTGAGTCAGAGGTCGTGGATGCGATTAGATTTCACGTAAAAACTCTTTTAGAATCTTGTTCTACATGTTATTACTATTTTATGTAGTAAAACTATTAATCATATTGACAATTTTGCTTGTAATATCTAGATTTAATGAGCATGTTAAATTACTTGTGATGCCGGTTGTTTGTTATACAAAGCTCAGACTGACATCATTATCATTGGCCACGGTATCTTTTATAGATGATTGTTGCAGCGTTTTGTTAGTATTAAAAGAGGGAAGAGAGCTAGAGAGAGAATCCTGAGGTGGTCCAGCAGCTCTGCGAATTTTTATCACCCTCTGATTTTCAATCCAGACTTCATCATGCCTAGCCATGCCTCGCCTAAGGTCATATTGCCATTCTTTTCTCCTCTAAGCGCGCTCTTACCAGCGGCTGAGTTGGATTTCAAAACTACTCATGTCCCGCTTGCAAGAGTCTTTAAACATTAATATAGGTGATCAAACCGTTCTTATAGTGTACCAGCATCGTCAATCTGTCACAGCATAATCTGGCGAGGAAGTATCTTTGTATCTATTGTATGTATATCGCAAGTTATCTGACATTTCTTTGCTTCTGAATTGCCGTAATTCTAGGACACCGCATTTTAAACAACACAGTCTAATTACTGATATGTTCCTCCGAGTGACTCCTAAGATGGATCTGAGGCAGCGCATTTCAAAGGAGATAAGTTTTCGCTCCTTTTTGGCATAAGTACTCCAAGTCTCCGAAGCGTACAGCAGAATACTTACAACGCATACTTTAAATAATATGTATGTATATTTAAATTCAAATGAACCAGATAAACATATTTATCTATCATAAGAATACATTCTAGGCCTAGCGTGTTATAATATTAGTATTATATCAACATAAATTAATGTATCTGTATTAATTTTCAGCTTTTGTAGAGAATATTTATTTACAAAACAAAGAATGACAAATATATAAAGATTTAAAAGTGTACTTAGTTGATGTGGAATCCGAAGCGAGAAATATTTGTGGTATGTCATACATCTTATGCTTTTAGTATAACGGAGTGCGAATTAAGATCATTAAGTGAAGCAGATAGTTGACAAAGTGCACATAAGACGGTATTGAATTTATAGAACTATTAATGATGCTCAAATTTTCTCCCAATAGAAGCTATCTATATATATGTATTAAGTCTTCATAAGATCTGCTGGTCATTGTCATGATTATAACTGAAAAAATATTGAATAAAATAGAATTATACTATAACTTTTCATGCCCTACAATCACCTGTGTAGATAAAACATTATCGAAATATTTTATCATGTATTTACTATCTACTATATATGTAAATCTGTTAACAAGGTTTTTGTCTGGAATTTGTTATTATAATGAGGATAAGGTATGTTCTAAAGCATGAGTATTGAATATCTTAAGGAATACCATCAACAAACAACCGTTACAAATAATTAACAACTTACATACAATGACAGAAACCCAGATTGCACGTCTTATAGGCTAAATGTTTAACTGTGGTATTTAGATTTATTTAAAAATTCTTTTGCCTTGTAACATATCAGAGTAAGTTTTTTTTTTATTCTTTCATGAGTTGTTTTTAATATATTGTGTTTAGGAACTCGAAAGTCTTGAGAATACATATTCTTTACATCAGTTGTATAAGCTTTGAAGAGCCTATTGGGCATGAAAAAAATTGCAATGACAACGGATACATAAACGGACGGAACAATAAAGTGAAATTTAACTGTGATAAAGACATATATGTGCGCCATCTTGACGTAAGTATAGTAATAAGTGCTCATATTCAAATATTTATTGTTTAACATAACTCTGAAAAAATACACCTCCAATACATTTTCCCCTTTTACAATTATTCTAGGCTGGCCTTCCGATCTCATAGCACACATCCCCGAGTTTATTTTTCCCGAACGCTATTACCACCCACCCTATATGTAAATCTGCCATCCCTTGACACGTAACACCTCCTATACTTTTTAAGCCATTTTTATCCGAGGCCATCAATTCTGGCACTAGAGTAACAAAGATGTCATTCACCTCGGAGATGCCATTTATCCAGGAAAGTACCCACTAAACTAGGTACATAAATTATTTTGTCTGCTTCGCCAAGTGTAAGGAACTCCTAGGGAATTTATCACGCGTGGCGCGGTCGAAGCGATGTACTGAAGCGGCTGGAGGCTACGATTACACCGACTACTCTACTTCTGAATTGAGAACAAAGATAGTGTTAGAATAACTATCGCATGAGGTATGTCATGACTACTTGTAACTGTGTTAATTGTGTGTTTATTATACGGTATAAGATTCCGCAATCTTATACCGTATAATAAACACACAATGGCCTGAAAGCATTACGCTAGTTTTTTACTAAGTATTGCACCTATGTGACTAACTTTTAAGTTACATAACGACTCGTATAGTTATTTCTATATATTAGAAAGTTCTTAAAAGTAAATCTGTAGGTCTTATCTATCCATTATCATACACAAATAATAATATGTATAAGTAGAAATATTAATTTAACTACCTAATGTATACCGTGAAAGCCGTCCCATTCATGCCTAAAGGCCTTAGGCACGAATGGGACGCCTCCAACGGATTATTCATCATAGCAACGGTCTTACAGAAAACCGCTTAATAAATAACGCTTGCATTGTATTGCCGAGTAAGTGGGGGTACCAGAGGTCCAACTCTCCCTACTCTCCCCCTGTCTGTCCCCCTATATCATAATAAAATCTACCTAAATATAATAGAAGATATTATATTGAAGCACATTCATCCGTTATTTCTCTTTACTAGTTTTGTATTTTTTCTTACCTGCACTTTGTTTTTATAAAGTCTGTATTTTGTGTTTCGGACTTCCCAAGAGTAGATTAAAAAATATTCGTAATAAAAATCGCTTCTCTACTCTTGTTATCTATTTCCAGAGTAACTTGGACTAGCTCCTCGTGGAAAAATAGTAGCGAGTGCCGACAGCCATTTTGTATAAAGCAAGGGGGTGGTTTAAAATATTATGCATCGTAAGGGAATGTATTTTTTGAAGGTAGACATAGCTTCGTTTATTTAGTACGATGATAACTCTAATTTATAACGCTGAAGTCAGCTATATGTTCATTTGCGAAATTGCTCAGTTTTTTGTATTCACACATTTTAAATATTTATAAACAATAAGTAGAAGTAAGAAAATACCTTTTTGAATACAATACCTACACACTGCAGTGTTTTTATATTGTATCCGTGTTTTGATTTATTATGCGTACTTTTAGAAAGAATGTGACATTAAAACTATTCAACTGCATCGCATTTGCATTCAGTTTAAAAAAGTAAAACAAATTGTTGTTATACCTTGGTAGAGCCATGATTTAGCACACAGAAAACCGGTTGAAAAGCAACGCTTGCATTTCCCCAAAATTAATGAGATTTCCGGAGGCCCACTCCCCTTCTCCCCTTTCCCATTTCCTTATTTCCCCCCATTTCTTTCCATTTTCTTCATCCCCCCTTTCTGCTAGCCCCGTCTCCACTTCCCCTCTCAAATTCAATTATTCTCAAAGGCCGGCAGCACACTTGCGACTCATGAGTTGCAGCAAGTGTATATTGACGGCCTTTGTCACTTTCCATCATAAAAAATAAAAGAAAAAAAAAAACGAGATTCACAAATATTATAAAGAAATAGTGCATTATATTATACATATGTACACTATTTCTTTATAATATTTTTTTACAAATGCTGACGTCTTTATCCCTGAAGGTTTATTAAACACCCACATTTTGAAATTAGAATATGGTCCCATTAACGTTTGGTCCAATTATCAATTATCCAATTATATAAATATAGACAGTATATATACAGTTATACAGTCCTCGGAAGACGGTAATATTCTTACCCCCTATAACGTAACTGGGACTTAATTACAGTTAGCAAAAAGTGGGCGTTTGTTACGCCTCTGGGTACCCTTCTACAATATAGGCGTGAGTGTTTTTTTGTGATTTATATATCGAATGGAACAATGGGCAAGCCTATTACTGTCAACTGGGCACTAGGAATTTAATCCTAATAACGTGATTAAAATTAGACTTTATTCATTTGCCGTGTGAGTTGCAACTCTTTTAAATGTAAGATATCCAATATACGTATCTATATATATATATATATATATATATATATATATATATATATATATATATACATATATATATATATATATATATATATATACATATTATTTAATCATTGGTAGCTTATATTTATTATATTGGTAGTTTATCCTATGTGGACTTGACACTATCTGTGACAGGCAATTTAACATTACTTTGTTTTTTCATAAATATTTGTACAGAGACTAAAACTCTCTTAACTTGAAATCGATTGCTTCAGTCTGCTTTTCTCTCACTCGCTACTGAAAACGACTCATAAGTCATACAAACCTTTATAACAAAGCGTGCACCTATGACAGCGGCATATACGGCCCGTTCATAAATCTGGCAGGAGGCATAAATATCGCGGAACGCTGCTCCGAATCACTCGCCGGAGATAAGGTGAAGCCACAGCTTTCAGTTATGCGATACATAAATTTATAGCGTGATTGAGGAATGGTCAACAGTATCTTTTGTATTGTGCCTTTATTGAAAGAGTTTAATTTTGTGCTTGTAAATTGAAAAATAGAACATAGAATGCCTTGACGATATACCTGTTTGAAAATTATGTTTGACAATGTCACGTAGTTCCTCTGATTGTATTCGGAGTTTAATGGGGGAAAAAAACCTAACTATACCTTGGTTTGCACTTGTGTGTGTGCGGTAGTAAAGTTTTCTATCAGTATTTTGCAACATGACAAAATAGTATAAGAAAAACAGAAAAGAGCAGGAACAAGTTGTCTCTTTTGTAAAACATTCCTATGTACTTAAGTTTTATAGAATCTCATCAACGTAACAGAATGTAATGTACTGTCTTCAAAGGTTATCTTTAAAACACTGCATTTTTATTCAAGCTTGTGCCTTTACGAAATTGTCATTACAAATGCAAGACTTTGAAATAAAATCGTAAATTTTCAGTAACAAATCGTCGTTTCGCGCACCGCGCAGCATATATCTCAGAGTTATTTCCCTCGGATGAAATATGTGGCAATTTCTTTGAATAATACATGGGCCATATTTCAGCTGCTACGATGCTCGTAGCAAGTGTAGGCCGTAGCTGCTCGCAGTGCTACATAAGGCATGCTACACACCCAATGGTATTAGTTTAAACTGAAAGGAGGTACATACGAATTTAATGAAATGATTTTATATTTTAATGATTATGTATTGATTGGCTATTATGATTGTACTTTTTCAATAGATTTTTCTAGGATCCTGAATATGAATATATTTAAGTTTAAATTATGACATTTCACTAATTCATCATTTGCATTTTTATAAATATTTTATTTTATTTACACGTTATAAAAATGAATCAAAGTCATGAGTCTGTAACAAGCCTAACTCTATAATATATGGAGCTAGGAAGTGTCAGTGATGTTTTGGCTTTGTTTTATTTCCTTGTTGTGCGTTGATTGGTTCTACGGGGGCTGGGGGAAAATTATTTATTTCACCTTCTATTGGGAGGAGAGAAGCGATTTGAAGATATTATTTTAGAAAATATATAAATTCCTTTTATGGAGAAAATACATCAATCACGTTAGTTTTAACTGAGTTTTATTAAATAAAAGATGAGAAAATACAATAGTGACTTTCTTTTTATTTTATTTTTTTGATTAGCCAAAAGAATACATAGTACGAAACGATACGAGCCCACATACCTCATACATTTTAGTAAATAGTCTCGCAACCCAAAAAATTTCTTGCGTGGAACCGCGATATATTGCATTTACAAGTAATGTGAGGTCTTCATATATGAACAGTACAGTAAAAATTTAGTGAAAATAAATTTACCAAATATATCACTAAAAAAGCCTATTTGCGTTTAATATAGAGGTATCGTGTTTTAAACATTTCTTACCATATACTTACTAGCTAGATTATGATGATAAGCTACTGTAGCGTAATAGCTAAAGCATCGGATTTGCGATCAAGTGGTCTTGGTCGTGGGTTCGAACCCACGCAGTGCACTACCGTCGTAAACCCAAGCCTAATACAAAAAAATTAGCTCAGCTAGCGAGAATATTAGTAAAACCCACGATAAAAAATATATATTATGTTAATTTTTAATTAAATTATTATCGGTTTCAATTTTTTTTTGTTTTTATTTGATTTATTAAGCTAAAAACTTTTCATGTTAACAACACTAACTCAATTTATAATATTTTTTTCTTTTATTAATCTGTGCTTGAAATACGAACAATACGTGGGTCACACTGAATGTTCAATTAGCATTTCACTCGTCATCGTGATACTATTTACACCTGGTTTAATGAGTTTTAACATGGTCGAAGCAAACTCGACTGTGACTTGTACTGATAACTTGATTGCTGTGTATCTAATGATAGAAGCTGATAGACGAGTTACACATCAACAGATTTGAGAAGATTTATGCATTGGTATAAGTCAAGTACAAAAAGTCTTACATGAATATTTAGGCTACAAAAGGATACCTAATAAATTGAAGAAATATAAAAAGTGCCGTCATTTGGATTGGTGTTGCTCAATGCTTAAAATGTATGATGGTGGTAACTCGATTGCTGTATATGATATCGTCACAGGCGATGGAAGCTGGATATATTGTGGAATGGATGTTCCATTCGAAAATTTTGCCGACAAAAGTAAAGAAGGGCAGAATTCAAGGTAAAAAGGTGATTGCCTCATACTTTGCACGGTCAGGTAATTTCGCAACATTAATTCTAGAAGATAAAAGAACCGTAACTGCAGATTGGTATGTCTCTCATTGTTTACCAGTTGTCTTGAAAAATGTTAGACTGCAGCTTACTCTGCCAGACAGACTATCGAATATTTCTCTATCGAAGATGTGAAGTTAGAGAGTCATCCTCCTTACAGTCCCGATCTGGCACCTTGTAACTTTTATTTATGTCCAAAAACAAAAGATAAACTTAGAGGAATTCGTTATATGAACCCAGAGGATGCCGTGGCTGCGCTTGTGATGAGATCCCTAAAGAAGAGTGGGCTCACTGTTTCAGTCAAAGGTTAAATGTATGTGACGCTGCCTAGAAAGGAATGAAGAAAAAGCAATAAATATATTAACAGGCTTCTATACGCTTCCGTTTTTACACGCTTTTTATTATCTACACCTGTATGTTTGTATGTTTGTAACCGACTCTTTGGGCTTAATTTTGAAGCACTTCAGACGTAGGATCATCAGGATTAAATGATTTTTTCAAGCATCCTTCAAGCTGTATTAAACGGTACTAAAATGGCCGAAACCGGTATTTCTACCCTATATACAGTCTTTAAATTATAGTATTACTATACTATCATTCAAAGACTGTACTTTAGTAGTACCGTTATTTTAGTACCGTTTGTGGCTACTTCAAATAGTAGTCGATTGGTAAATACTGCTAAAAACTTCTAAAATCGAAATTTGTCCATTAATACAGCTTAACATATTAATGATTCTGAAAATAATTACAGTTTATAATAGTAGTCACGGAATCAATAGTAGATTAAAAAAAATCACGCTTTTATAAATAAACCAAACTATAAAGGACTTTTTTTTAATAATTCAAATCAAAGATAGAGTGATAAAAAAAAAGAAATTATTTTAATGTAAAAAAGCGTGGGGTGCCTGATATTAACATTCCATTGATTGAGTCATGTATATTTTATTTATCACTTATCCTTAATTCGAATTATTACAAAAAAAAAAAACTTCTTTTTCGTTTGTTTTATTTATAAAAGCCTGTTTTTTTAGTTTTTTTAAATTATTATTAATTTATTTTATAACAAAAGTTTCAATGTGACCCGTATAACTGCAATGGTATAATCAAATGCACAAAAACTAATTTATTTGCTCATTGTGTGTAAATTTAACATAGACTCTTAGTAACGCTAGCGCGAAAATAATAATGTACTTTACAAAATTCAGATAGAGTAATTGCTGTAATTGCTAAGATTTTCTAAATACTGGAATAATGACGAGAAAAAATCGCACAAGCATCACACATTTCAAAGTGTTATCAATCCTGTGTAAATTAAAGTGCCACCACCTGCCGGTTTTTTCGAATGCCAGTGACAAAGGTGCCAATGGCAATTTATCACTTCACACGTCGTCTTTGTGACACATTATATATTGGAATAGCTATTAGAACATAATGAACGGTTTATCTGATTTTACGTCAATATTTAAAAAATGGAGCTATTATCAGGCCTATTTCTAATGCAATAAGATTCAATTCTTCGAAATAACTTGTATAGAAATTGCAGATATGATTTGTTTCCCTAAAATATCCACGTATTCTTATTCTCGTGCTTATTTGAACAACTATAAAGTCTCTTTTCTTTTGAATTTGTGGCTAGCAGTATTTCGGTTGGCTATGCACGTCGTTTCAATTGAGAAACGCGTGTTCTATAAATTTTTGAGGAGTTAGAAATTGCCGATTTAGCCCGTAAGGGCGATTTAGAGAAGGGAAAATTGTCATGGTTATTATGTTTGCTGATAAATGGTTGGCTTGTTTTTTGGCTTAGTGGGTGATCCTGGTAAGGATTATATCTGACAGCTGACATCTGTAAACGATACAAATCTTTGAATTACTATGCGTTCAGAGATTGTATATTTATGTCCTGATGTTTGCTTTTGAAATTTATTGCAATCTTTACAGTGGAGGGCACAGAAAATATATTATGAAAAACGGTTGTGTTCATTATATTTTTTATAGTCATTATTTTTTATAATCATTACTTTTTGGTTCAAACATTATTATTATTTATTACACTGTGAACTTACTCTACATTAAATAAATTAATGAAATATTCAAAGCAAACTTGATTTATAGGGATCAAAATACCAGTAAAGTGATTAGAAAACATGATATTATTTTTTATTATAAATATAATGTATTTTTTACACCTACATATTTGTATATATATATGTGTGTGTTGGATACACACGGCCTTCTGATTCACCATGATGCAGAGCCTCTATTATGATAACCAGCCTCCTGGTACTACTTATATCAGATTCAGATTCTACTTATAAATATATTTGTCAAAAATAATATAATATTATCGATGAATTACATTCGGAGTCAGAAGAAATTGTCGTGCTCATCACACAACTATTTGTCCTAGCTGTTAACCATATCTATAGCTTAGCAGGCAGGATCACTTACCAATGGACCAAAAGATCAGTTTAATAAATAAAGTACGATATACATATATATATATTTACTGTTAATACGAATTTTCGTCTCTAAATGGTCATTTATAATTTTAAATTACTCAACTTCAACATGATATGCGGGTTCCACAATTCACGACTGTTTCGTAAAATATTGCCGAGTAAAATCATCATGCCAATGTCATTCCCTCACACTGTCACTGCGTACTCCCGCGAGTACTACTCTTAAAACTCGTAAAAGGCGCGCCATAAGTTTGAATTATCGCCGCTCTGAGGCTCTGTAATGAATATGGCCGCCTGTATATTTCAATTTGGGCGCAACTGTGAGCAATGTGCTACGTTTTTACGACCAGCTTTTTGGTTCAGCCTTTTTAGAAGGTTACAAAGGGTATGTTTTGAATAATGAACGTGTTAATTTGTAAATTATGTTTGATGTTTAGGTTATTCTTTTACGTATTCCACCTGCCTGTATCCACTGCGTTATATGTATAAGCTATGTAATGTTACATACGCATTCATAAATATGTATATGCAATAAGGATAATGTAATCATAGTATTGCTTCTTGAGGGAAAATTATAATAGTTGAAAAAGCATTTGTACAGTAAATTTAGAGACTTGGATAGATAGAAATAGAGGTTGCATAGATAGAAAAAGATTAAAGAAAGATTTGATACATTGATATGACTACGAAAACCGTTAAATATCGTTGTTCAGAATTAATCAAATACAGTGCCCATGGTTTGACGACATACGTATACAGACTTATTTTTTTTTTGTAACAAATGTTACTTATGGATAAAGAAATCGTATTTCCATCACATTAATCAGTATACTAAAGGAGGGCCAAAAGCACCCGTAACCGACAAACGAGTATGAAAGTAATGATGAATGCCGAAGAGAGAAGATTGTGGCAAATGGCGTTCCACCGTCTCTGTATACCCTGTACCCGTGTCTATATTTTTATGCAATAGGGGGCAAACAAGCAGACGAGTCACCTGATGGTAAGTGACTAGCGCTGCCCAGGAATGCCAGCAACTCAACACAAGTGCCTTATAGGTAGTAGTCTTACCCTGTGTGTACCCGTCTACAGAGACGGGTACACACAGTCATACACGAAACACACAGGGTACACAGGAACCCTGTGTGTTTCGTGTATGACTGTAATATTTACACTTCAGTGTCAAATGTTCATATATCTAAAACAGGTATCAATAGTTCATTGGATTGGTTATTTAACGAAAGTAGGAATTTAAAAAGGCTACATAACAGACATTATAGATAAAGATAAGGATTGTCAAGAAACTATATAGACACTTTTCAACATGTTTTTTTTTATTGTAAAATGTCTCAGTAAAATGTCTATTATCCTATTCTATAGATATTATATCATACTGAGGCATACATTGCGAGAAAGGCTAATTTACCAAGACCATTTAGCCTCCGAGCGAGGTTGGAATTGTGATATACAGGGTGTTTCATTACGCTCGTACGCGCCGTAACCGAGTAATAATTCAAAATTATAGCCCGCTTTACGACTCCGGGCCGACGTCGCGGTACGACATTAGTTTTAAATCTTGTTGCAGTGCGGATGTTTAAGTGAAATTTTCTTAAGTAATGAAACAGATACGAGAACAACTTTAACATGGCTCCATTCCGTATAGCGTTAATTGACATGGACAGTCAAACGCAAGATATTCTGGTCAAACGGAAAAACCGTACTGCTATGGACGTGGGAGGTCATAAAGGACATTACACGCCGGCTGCAGGTCTGTATGAACCATTGCCTCCGTCGTATTCTCGGAATACACTGTTCCGTGAAAATCTCCACCGAAGATCTCTGGCAACGTTGCAACGAGACTCCGATCGACCAACAGATTAAGCGCCGTAAATGGAACTGGATTTGCCACACTCTCCGAAGGTCACATACCGAGGCAAGCCCTGGAATCTTATCCCCAAGTAAACGTTGCCGTCCAAAACAGACCTGTACAGACTACCGTTGTAGAGGCAGCGGCTATAAGGTAGACCTGGAGCGAGATCATTATGGACGCCCTCTGCCCCACACAAAGGCTATAGGAAAATAAATCAAAAGTAAGTCGTTTGTATTCCAACTCAACAGATGTTAAGTGGCAATAAAAACAAAGATAATTCACGCTTATAATATTGTACTTATAAGCTTATATTATTGTATAATATTATTATCGTGCGCTTATATTATTGTGTCTTCAAACAGAACCGCAGAATGAGCCCGTAGCATGGCGTGCTATTTCCGAAGTGCTGATGGAACAGTGGATCACTGTTATATACTGTCTCAGCCATCACATCGTCTAAATATTTAGCCTTGTGGTCCATGTTACGGTAGAATAGAGCCACCTCCTGCCTTCCCATTGGTGTCGAAAAAGGCAACTCAGTGATTGGACTCTTATCTATCAGACAATATGTACACAGTCATATAGTGCCCGTTACGCCAAGTGTTACGTTAGCGGGACCAAATTCAAATTAGCAAAATGTGGGTGATTGATGCGCCTCAGCCTTTACCTTGGCGTGGCAACAGCACAAATATACAATATAACAAGAAAGTATAAATATGATAAATAGCCCCATTAGTAATATAAAACCGTAAACCTAAATAAAAACATTTGCATGGTAACATTTTACATAATTTATATTTAACCAAAAAAATGAACACCATAATAAATCAGGGTGACCGTGCTAATCGTCGAACTTGGAATTCTGGATAATGCGAAATCATTTATAATATTTTTATTCCGACAATTCTATTGTTAATAACAATTTCGGGTAATAAATTTAACCTCCGGCATATCGGATCCCCCGGAATCACACAACAAAGAAAAGCACTAGATCATTCCCGCACAAAAAACCGTACACGCCACGACACAGCTTATTTATTTATGAGTTCAATTCAGACTTAAAGCCCTCTTCTACAAGCATAATATTGAGCGATCGATATCAGCTCATTTCGGGCACCACACTGTGTTCATTCAAAGGGACGCGTCAAAAAAAACGAGTCCAAGTGTCATCTTTCTTGTGACAGACGACAGCTGCGGGGAACACGACAATACGCGCGATATCGATTCATCACATCGACGACAATGACGCTCATTGGGGCGTCTACCCTACGCCGCGTACCACAGTGTAGCAGCACACTAAAGTCTAGGATTGACTAACTGAATTTAGTACTATGTGTAGAAAGATTTTTTTATTATTCTATTGAGGGTGGATATGACAGTAATCGGTAGTAGTGTGAAACGGATAGACAGCCGTGGTGAATCAACAATGGTTGTGATTTAAAAGGGAAATAAATAGGGTAAAGGCCGTGAAGATAGCAATAACAAACACACATTTCATGGTCGAGGATTCGCTTAGGTTCGTTATGTATTGTAGCAAATTTGATATGGGTGTCGAATGTATACAATAAGATTTAAACTTGTCGATTGAAGATACAATGCTTTGTGTAAAATACACAAATATAAATTAACTATTGACGTAACCTATAAAAGGATATCGAATTGCAGATTTTTATTTTTTTTATTTCAATCATTTCAAGTTGGATTTACTATAAATAAGCTGTATGTGTAGACTCTATATATATGTTTGTGTGTGTGTGTGTTATACTAACTTAGCTTAATTGACTATTTAGGTCGATTAGTTATTATACGAGTACATTTGGTTATTATTATATTAGTACAGTATTTGTTAATTAACGATATATAACAAATTCAAAATGGACCAAAAGATGACGTTGCACCATTAAATCGCGATTCCATATCATTACCAACTACCAACTATCAACATTATAAACAACTGGTAACCTATTAGCATATAATTTGAAAGTTTTATTGAAAACTCCTTGTTTTCATAAACAACTGTCTAAACTAACTAATTCTACTCAAAACTGAGCTGTGCGTTACTAAAATGTATTTAATTAAAAGTTTCTTTGGGTATTATTACATTGTACAAGAAGAGAAAAAGAGCATAGAGCTTTAATGAAATAATTTTGCTTAGAGAGCGCTTAAGTTTTACATACATACATATACTAACGCCCGCATCCGGAAAGGGGTAGGTACTTTTTTTTTCTATTTTTTTTTATTTTATTAAGGAAGCTTACGGCTTAAACAGTAATACACTGAAATACGTAGTAGCTGATGCCAGTTACAAGCTTCCACATTTAAACAAAATGCTTAATAGATATGCCCAGTTTAAAATAGTTCAACTGTTCATGAACTTTCTATTGAGTGCACTCTTAGTGGCTCTCGAACTGCCTGCAAATTATTTTATTATTATTATTCCTTTCATAAAACCGCTCAACAAATTATTTGTAATCCTTCTTTTTTAAACAATATTTAAAATTATAAATCAATACACACACCGTTATAGCACATATATATTACCACAACTATAGTTTGCTTTGTCTAGTATGATTAACAAAAATGTTATAAAAAGATTGTTAAATACCTGCCTGTGTTCATCTATAACAATCTTTTTCCAAATAGTTTAGCCTTATGAGAGGCAATCTGACAAACAAACTCGAGGCCACTCATCATTGCCAATATTGGTGCCTATATTTTACCAACCATATTTAAAGTCCCACTAATAGACACTATGTATATTATCGGATAGATAACAGCCCAATCCCTTAGTCACCTTTTGCTGTGCTGTGAACTGTGATGGCCCTATTCTACTCCTGAGAAACACCAATGTTCATAATAATAAATGTACATTGACGACAGTGATAAACCATTTGTTGTTTAAACTTGAGCTCATTAACAGCTACTGAACAAGAAAATCCGTTGACAACCAGAATAGAAATAGGTCTTCAAAACATTTATTTTCTGTGACTACCGATTAATATATTGCTAACCTTGGTTAATTTAGCTGAATATGTATGTATAATTCTCTCAGCTATATACAATGGATTACTATTCCAACTACAACATCCATAGACGATCATATCAGTAGCTTTTATCTCATTAAAAGAAGAGATTTATTACCCACGTCACTTCGGATTTAATCCTTGTTTAGATGTCGGTTAATCATTATAGATGTATTGAAGCGTGATTGAGCAATAATAAGAAACTTAAAACCCATGGGAGCTGCATGTCTAGTTGGATCATGTCTACTGGGAATACACTTTATTCGTTTCTTTTTAATGGATTAAATGAGTTGCTGTTCTTTGAAGTAATAAGTTACAGGTGCCTAGACACAAATATCTTCAAACAATGTATGTCCATTCGTATTTATAATAAATTACCTGATGTTTTTAAATTACTAACTATGCCAAGATTATTTCTTTTGGAAAAGTGTTATTATTCTGTAAAATAATTTCTAAATGAACTTCACTGAAAAGGTAGACTTGGCTTAAACTTATACCTGTCGTTATTATTTCTACGTATTTATTCCTTTATTGTTTTGCTTGTTGTATTTTAATTTAATATTAGTCAAATGTCACATTTGTACTTAATGGTTATGTAATTTTTAAGCTATTGCATAGCTTTTATCGCGAGCTTTGAGCGCGGCGACCGAATCAAGAAATTCCGTAACGAAAATAAAACCTAACACTCCGCCTACCATGTAGCTCGGCCGAGCGTTCGCTTAACGTGTATGTATATGGTACAATTGTACGTAGCTCGCACGGATCGAGACGAGCTGCTCCGAAATCGGACGAATACGTTAGCAGAATAATTATAATTGCATAAGTTGATAAAAAATGCTATGCAATAGCTTTACAAGTACACATATAAACTACCCAATATACAAATCCATTGCATCTAGTTGTCTGTAAAAGATCGCAACTAAGCGATAAGGCCGCTGTTTGTACCATCATACGTTTGAAATACTGTAAACTATCCTTAATGGTGTGCAGTAAAGAGTATTGTATTCTATGTTGTTCGATAACAATTGGAAATAATTCGGCATTTTTGAGCTGATGATGAAACTTCTTTAATTTACTAAACTCTTTAAATTCCACTAGTAAGTAACAAAAAAAATAATGGTTACCATGGCCTAATAATGAAGGTAAGAATGGATAGTGGAACACCACAATGATTACATTAAATATCTCGAGTTCGGGCTCATTTGGTTGTTGGCGAAGCGTTTTTAAAAGTTTCTATCTAGAACCTGTGTGTATTACATACCGTTTTATTTGATCTTCATTTAAGATTTACTTATTTAGACATATTTCCTAGTTTTTAAGTAGTACAATTAAAATGACATTTAAAGTAAAATATGATATTCAGTAACATTTATCAGTATGTCAAACCAAAACAGATCTACCGTTATGCCTGGTCTATTAGGCACTATTTTATATAGTGTTAGGTCTTGTATGTGTAGATACTAGAACTAGGTATATTATACACATCCCTAATAATTCACAATTGAAAAGTTTACAAACCGCGTATAAAGATACATCTAAAGTCTATCATAAAAACATTTAAAAACAATTTTTACCCTTAATTCCAGTTGGAAATCTAAAAGGTCAAATTTAAACTTGACGAACTAATACAATTAAAAATAATAATTACTGATTTTTTTATGGCGGGTCACCTGATGGTAAGTGACTACCGCCACCCATTTACTCCCCTTTTAAGTAGGAATACACTCTTTTCTTTAAGGTTTGAAGGTTGTACTGGTCCGGAAATACGCGAGACGACAATTTGTTCCACAGGTTGGTTGTTCGATTCGTATTTATTTGTATCATTCACGAGGTGAAATATTTTATTTTATTTTAAATAGTAAGAAAGAAGAAGCAAATGCAATTGGTTAATAGTTTTTTTATGGCATAGGGGGACAAACGAGCAGACAGGTTACCTGTTGATAAGTGTCTTCCGCCGCCTATGAACAACTTGCGCCTCAAGAGTCACACCAGGATGACGGAGTTATATTATTACAAAAACAAAAATAAACATACAAATGTACTGAGAACCTTTTTCGTTTTGATGACGGTTAAACTACAGATACCTAAACAATACTTCCACGAAAATTCTGTTACCTTATAAACATACATATAAAGAAGTGAAGTAGAGCAGACTCATCTATTTGCTCCCCCAATAAATTATACGAATGACATTGTTCAAAGTAAATCACGTCAACCTCACACCACGGTTATTCCTCGTCACAATAGGTACGTGTCCCCGTCACCGCGCCATTGTAGTTCACAATCGTGACGGACAAACAGAATGTACCGTCCGAGCTTCCTGCGCTTTCAAAACGGCGGAATTGTGTAAACACCACTATATTGTAAGTGCATTATTTTGTGATAGTAATGAGATAACTACCACATAAATGCCATGTAAACTTCAACTCTATGATTGCAGAATATGGTTTATTGTCAAAAAATAAAAATTTATATTATGTGGTTTATAAGAAAGCGGTGGATGTGTGCGAGTAATGGATTGGCCGATTGTCGGCCGTCCGTCGAGTGGCGGTGGGTGGTCATTTCACGTCGGCAGCTTTACATCATCGTTTGAAAAGAACACAAAGGGCGAATATTAAATGAACACTCGTAATGTACGTCGTATTTTATTGTGACGTGTGATATTCAGTTTGAATACTAAAGTGCTTTTGATGTTTAACATGAGTTTCTTAGAATTTTTGACATATATAGTTGAAATATGATATCGCAGGTGGACTTAGAAATATACTAATAAATCAGTATTCATACGAAAATATGCTTATTTGTATTTGAAAACTTGAACCCCATATGGATTCATCCGATCACTAAAACGCACCGATATTTATATCATATTTATGTTAAACGACTACTAAAAGCTATACGAAATTAAAGATCCAAGAATCAACATAAAATTTATATGTAATACAGTTGAATAAACATAAACATGTCAGTGTTACTTCGTATTCAGAGTATTTACGTATAATATGACCAATTAAGGGGCTGAGTTATAACCACGACCGTCATTACGCGCCACCAAGTGTCACGGCAGTAAAAAATAAAATATTCTTATCATTACAAGGCACGGCACCTCGACTCTGTGTTGGAACATTAACGTGTGACAAATAAAAACGTTGGCACTGTTAGCTTATTTTTATAATTTTATCCATTATATTTTTTATTAAGTCACATTATCGCGCAGTGAAAGAATCCTGTTTTTTTTCTTTTGAAAACAAGATGATTAACGTCTGATAATGAAGATGTCGGCCTTTATAAGACGGTAATTTATTACTCAGTTATTACTCGGTACTCAGCCTATTTGACAAATTGTTAGTACTCCAAATCGGCCAAACAACACGGTTTGCCTACCGAGGTCTTCGAAAGGAAACTTTAGGCTCCATAAGTATGAGTCAAGATCGTATAATTCACGAACATTCTTTTTTTTTATACTATAGGGGGACAAACAGACGGGTCACCTGATGGTAAGTGACAACCGTGGTCAATAGACACCTATAACACCAGTATTGATGTGTAATTGGAATTTTATGGTAATCTAAGATGCAGAGCTGATATAATTTTTTACCAATTTAATTTTGGAAGTATTTAATGTAAAAGTATGAGAACAGCTAAGCTGTATCAAGTCCACTCTGACCATAGTGTTCAAGCTTTGGCCACCTAGAATGTGATAGCTGTATGATCTGCGAATAATACTATTTTGTCATTAGGGATATTCAGATCACATAGATCAATAATCTAACTATCTATTAAAGTGTTGCCAATGAACTTTGATATCAAAGATTAAGCATATAAGAATTATGATCCATCGTCGCAGTAATTACTTCATTAAAAAGAATAAAAATAAAAAAAGATTCATTTTGTTTACGTGCCTGGATAAATTTAAATTTCATAAAATATAATTGACAAGTATTGGTATCCACCTGACAACGACTCGGCAAGTCGCTTCATCGTTTTATAAAAGGCGCCTGTATTACCCGAAACTAAATGGTCATTCCAGAATCAGACACTTCAGTACAATGCTATATTTTTAATAAATAGATCGGTGACGAGTCACCTATGTACATATATTAGTTATTATTAAAGTTTTAGGACAAGTAATTAATACCAAGCAATATCAGCCTTCAAATGATCACAGTAAGATTGAAGGTAACTTCAATCTGCCAAATGGAATATTTTTTTTAATTATATTTAACACATTTTATGACTAAAACATACCTATTATAATATATCTCGAATAAATATTGTCACTGTAGCCAATCGCGATAAATCCATTACTAATTAAATAAAACTGAATAGCTAAGTGAATCATTGCTTGTTTGAATACTTAAAAACTTTGTTTTTTTTTTTAAATTATTAGTATATAAAAATTATTTTTGTTACCAAACACATAAATATAACAAATAGGCTCGTAAACTTGCCAATATAAATAACGAAACAAAAAGTCAAGTTATTTACGCTCGAAGGACCATTTATCAAGACAAAAAGGTGTACATTACACTAATATCCCAATATGTTGATACACACGGCCGTGACAATTTTTATGTGTAGAGATTAACAAAAAATAATGGCGCTCGCTACCCAGCTGTCACAGTCCTATCTAAAACAGTAACTCAGTCTTTATTTTTCTTCATTGGACTTTTTAAAAATATATTTTAACAAGAAGCACCGACTTTATCTTTTATGATGTAAATTGAGGTATTAAATGTCATCTACGTGTTGAAAGAACCTGGTTTTTGTCATTTTTGGAATTATAAAACTTGGTATTACTTGAGAAAGATTCAATTTACTTTTAACTAAATAGTTTCAAACTTATCATTTATTTTTATGGAGCTGTAAGTAGCTCTCACAATTAATTTAGTAATAAATACATAACAAGTAGGAATAAATTGTTTGTTCAAATATAAAATTATTATCACATGCGAAAGTTGATTATATATTAATACATTTTTTTTAAACCATCAAATAACATACGATAACCCCGAGTGGTCTAGATACAGCAAAAAGTAGAGCCTGAAAGAAAGATCTCTAAAACACTCATTCCATGTGCACACTTAAAGGTTTTCTAAGATGTGTCTTATTATCAGACTTTCCGTGGCCTTATTTCTATTAGCTAAGCCCTAAGCCTTAGCAACATCTTTTTATCTTTGCCGTTGTTTATATCGATATTTATAATAACACTATATCAAAGTATTAATAAAATATATTACTAAGCAGTAAAAAATAAAATACGTATAATACTTGACAACGTCCCAACTAATCTGCCATTTATCTAATCCCCACAAGCGCGGCATCAATAAATTATTTCTAAGTGAAACATAAACGATAATGTCAATTGTGTAAATATTCGTCCCCTTTACATTTGTACAAACACTGACCTACTGGTTGTATTAGGGCCAACCCTACCCCGTAATGCTTATCCTATAATCAGCTTAATCTCAATGAAATTTCAACTCAGTAACGTTGATATACAGTTTGTTGTTACTTGCAACTCGTGATGAGTTACAGTATTTTGGATTGTTGTGTTCAAAGAAACCACTCCATCCATCATCGGTAAGTGATCGATGAGGGCTGCCCAAATATTTGAATTATTTGATATGGAAGTACAGGAGCGACTCAGTCACTTGCCACTGTGTGTAGAACTACATTTTATTTGTGTTAGAGAGTTTCGAAATGATTGTATGTGCATGTTTTACGTTAGAGTGCAGTAGGCATGGCAAATAAATCTCTCTCTTTGGCAAGATTATTGGATTTTGTACATTCATAAAATTAAAGTGAAATGTTTATTTAGTGTTAGTTAAGACTTTTGGAAATTCTCTTAGACAGGTCTGCATGATTCCGACATTCGTAATGTTATCGACGATTGAATCCCAGAAATGTTATATGTTGTTTGTTTTCAAAAAAACTAGTGCATAAGTAATCTGAGATTTAACAATAATTTAATTGCGTCGAGGGTTGTGGGTTCGATTCCCACACGGGACGATACTTTGTGTAATCCTCATATTGTTGTTCTGAGTCTGGGTTTTCTATGTATCCGTACGCGATACTTGTGTTTTCAAAAGAATTTAAAAAAGCAATACTTATCTAACAGAAACTAGGTCTTCAAACTTCAAAGGAAAACTGCTACTAAATATGTGGAATCCCTTGGTGAAATAACTAAGTATATATAACTAAAAAAATACAACTTTGATTACTTATTGTTATTACGGCTTAAATTTGAATGAATAACTTCTAGAACCAAATCATTCTGCATTAATATTTCAACGTATTTATCATTAAAATCATAATTCAGTGTCATTGGAGCAAACATTTGGCTAATCGCTCCCACCTGTCAATATTTGAGCAAATATTGGAGCGGCAGCAAACATGCCGGGCCTGTTTGCACAATATATTTGGTTATCAATTTATCGTGTTATTATTAATCGGAAATTTCAATAGTTTGTGTGCATAAGATGTTGATGATTGATGACGGCAATGAGTTGTAATATTTGGTCATAACAATTTTGAATTTTGGCATATAAAACAATTTAATCCCACTTATGTAATAAGGGGCAAACTTTTTGGCGTCTTTTTGACACTGCATGAATGTATATATACTGACTGACAGATAACAGTTCAATTCCTTATTCTTCTTTTATGACACCGAACACTGAACGACCCTATATTAACTTTGACGGTGGTAGAGCCATTCTTAAGCACGAATGGGCCAGCTTGACCGGTGCGATACCACAGCCTCACCGAAAACCGGTTGTGAAGTAACGCTTGCGTTGCATTTTCCCGAAATGAGTGAGGTTTCCGGAGGCCCAACTCCCCGTGTCCTCTTTCCTATCTCCGCTGGTAGGGAATTCCAATCTTTCACCGATCGGCACAGGAACTTTTTCGTTCGGGATCGCATACCTTCGACTCTCAAACGGTGACTCCTCAGGCCAGTACATGTAGTCCTGTAGAGGAAGGGAGTAGGTGGGACCAATTGGAAGAGCTCGTCAGGACATTCTCCGTGATGTAGGAGATAGAGAACTGCTTGCCATCAGATGACCCATTTGTTCGTCTGTCCACTTATAGTATGAAAAAAAATTACCAACTTGAAATTAAATTTATATATTTGGACACGGTTCTAAAATAAACTTTGAAAACGAAACCAACTTGTATGATATTATCCCGATAGATGAAATTATTGCAACTGTTGATGACTCTGATTCGAGCAGAAAGCTGAGATAAAATAAAACAATAGCTGCCCTACATAATACCTTCGCACCTACCACTTTTATTCCTGCAACTCCCGAAGGTTGACTGGCAGAGAATGCCTAAAGTATTAAGTCCGCCTTGTACAATATGTGCTTTAAGTTAAATAAATAAAAAAAAAATAAAACGTTTAGTTATGTATTGTAATTGTTATTGTTTTGCCTTCCCTAACAGCTTATAGCTATCTAATATATTATGCTAGAGAGAGAGAGAGATCAGATGGAAAACTTCAAATTAAAATATTACACTTTCTCTATTAAATCTTTGCAATTATAATAAATAAGTAATTTGTATTAAATCTCGTTAAACGCCTATCATCTCAGGATAATTCATTAGCGAAATACATTTTCTTATATCTAAAAACAATTTGTTCTATTAACACAGAAATTAAAGTGATCAATTCTGAACGATACACAATTCACTTTTAGACGTCTCTCCTCCATTAATACACAATATAGCCCAAAACAGTAAACCAACAGTTTTTTTTAATTAATTTAAAACATTTCCGTCGGTTTATTGTTCTGAGATTTAATAAGTATTGTTACTTGGCACAATGTTTTGTTTTAAACACCCCTGCCTATCCCTTGGGTGATACAGGCATGGCGTTACATATTTATTATGTATGTAAGTTGAAAATTGCAGGTTCAATGATAAAAGCAGTACAGAGTAAGAGGTACAGACACTTGAGTACACTTTGTCACTTGAACTTGCCTTCAAAATTTATTTATATAATTGGTAATAATCAACCATACAGCTGGTCCAATGGTGGTTATACATACTACATATACCCTTAAAAAACTACTCCCCATAAAGCTCTGGTTTCTCAAATCAGTAACATACTTATATATTCTTTACTTATAGATATATTAATTCATACATATATAACAAATTGCACAGACACAACTCATTATCTAGCACATCACAATATTATTTTGTCGTGAGTAAAAATTTATTCCACGGCCTCTGGCAACTAGTTAGTGATCCTGACTACTGAGTACAGTAGTAAATATAATTATCGTTTGATTAACTAATTGCCAAAATGTGGGTATTTAATACTACTCTGCCTACTTCTTAAGGGATACAGGTATGAGTGTTTGTATGTCTGATTAACTATTAAAATTTTAAAAAAAAGATTGCAACACAGAAATGAATTGCTGTTTAATCTTTACTTTGGCACACCCGTCGTGACGATGAATGATGAGCGCGCCGCAGTGATTAACGACGCACCATCCATCATACGGCCCCATAACTCGCCCGGACGCCCGTCGCCGCTCGTTGCGATACGTCGCTGATATTAATGTGATTGACGCTGTTAATATGTTGTTCATATTTGAATTTGGAACATTAGTATGGTTGATTGGTGGCCGATTATGAGAGGGCTTATTGAGTTAGTTTGACTTCACACGGTGTTAGAATTCTACTTGACAGATGGCAAATAAGATATCTCACATCAAGAAGCGAGGTGCAAATAATAACTATATGAGTTTTTGTGGAAGACCCGGATCTGTCAATGATTATAGCGATTTTTTTTTTAATTTGTTAATTTTAGTTTGCGACTGATTACTTTGCCGCATGTCCAGATCGTTGGTTTTAAAGGCCTTTGCTTTTAAGTAATGCTACAGAGCATTAGTTTCGCGTATATACATAAATACACTCACGCTTATATCCCCGAAAGGGTAGACAGACATCGAACTCCCATATTTTGCCAACCATCATATAATTTAACCCCAGTTACGTGATAGGGGGCAAGCCTACGTATAGCGTAGTGTCTGATGCACACGAATCTACGTTTTGATTTACAGCAGTCAGCTATTGAGTGAAGCTGCTCCAAACAATTATTATATTTATTGATATATATTACATATATACATTTTCTGATTAGTTTGAGATACAAATATATATTATGTATAACAATCCACTGCACTTCTCAGAGAACGCGATGGAAATCTTTTGGGAACCGCCGAGATCAGTCGATGTCACTGCGCATTTGTTTCTAGAATTGCTGGCGTCGTGTGCAAAACAATTGGTAGCAACATACGTAGGGAGACAGATGCTGGCTTTGAAAAATGCACACCAATGTGAGTATTTTAATTAACACATTTTACACTATTTAGTAAGCACGTTTATAAGATTTTAATTACTCGTATATATTTTACATATCTCTAAGTGTATGTTCTGTATTCATAGACACTCTAGGCGCTGGCATCACTTAATTGGATTTCGTAGAATACCAGTGTTGCGGTCTAATAATCACAGCGTGTACTGAGCGATGTCCAAATTTTTTTGGCACTGATGGGACATACTTTCAATTTAATTTATAAAGAAATTAAATGGTTAAAATTGTATCGCTGCTCACTGACAAAACCGGCTCTAGCCTTGAATGGAGACAGTCGGTTGCCGATTAGTCAGTGAGCAGAAGTAATGTAACTCCGAATTGTGTTGTTGTTATTATTATCTTTCTGTTTTATGTTGTAAGTTTGTTGTTATTTCTTTTATTTTATTTTCCTGTAATAATTTAAGTGTGTTTCTATATGTGCCAAATAAATATTTTTCTTTCATACCTTTCAATCTTTCTATTGCAGTCAACCAGGCACTTTTTAATATAAAACTTTCACTTTTACTGTGACATATGTAAATTGTTTTATGACTCTCTAAAAAAGAAAAAACACTGAAGCTAATCATAGTTAATCTATCACATAGCTAATATTTATTTATCAATATATTAATCAATAGATAAACGATCTATTAGCCGAAAAAATCAGTATAAGTTTTGACTGCTTTTTAATCGATAACCATCTTAATTAATTGATATAATGAATCGATAAAAGTTACATGGTAATTACATATTATCGATTAAAGCCGTACCGAACTTAGAAGTGTTCAGACAAGTATTTTTTGTAATTATTTGTATTGCAAAAGGTGACGCAATATATGTATAATATAGAATATGTAACCCTTTATATTGTCCTTGACCTCTAACGAAACTCACCTCTTAACAACAGTGTTCTTCCAGGGATATTTATAGTTTAACTGTTTTTTATTTTTTTTATGACCGGTTTCTTGATGGGACGTGACTACCACCACTTATGACGTAATGTTGGTGGAAATTCACACAACGCAAGCATTGCAATCGCAACTGGTTTTCTGTGAAGCCCTTAAATCACCCCGATCGAGCGGTAATTCGTCTGTCCTACAGCCAAAAGCGAGGGGAGAAGGAGGAATGGGAAAGAGGATAGGGGCGTTGGGCCTCCGGTAACCTCACTCATAGGGTAAAACACAACACAAGCATTGCTTCATAACTTTCCGTGAAGCCGTGCGATCGCTCTGGATAAACGTCTCTTAGTCTATCTCTCGAACCTTTACATTATTGATATTTAATTTTTTTTTTTTTATACTATAGGGGGACAGATGAACAGACGGGTCACCTGATGGTAAGTGAAACCGCCGTCCATGGACACTTGCAACTCAAGAGTCGCAAGTGCGCTGCCCACCTTTGAGGGTGATGGGGGATGCAGGGAGCGGAAAGAAGAGAGGAGGGATTAGGAGATGGGAAAGAGGAAAAAGGAGATGAGGGTAGAGAAAAGCGGGGAGGGGGAAGTGGGCCTCCGGAAACCTCACTCAATTCGGGGAAATGCAACACAAGCGTTACTTCACAACCGGTTTTCTGTGAGGCCGTGGTATCGTACCGGTCGAGCCGGCCCATTCGTGCCTAAGCATGGCTCTACCACTGTAAAAATATATTTGACGTATTTGAATTAAAAACATAAGCAACTAAGTTTATTTATGAATGCATGCTTTATTACATGAGCCCGTTAATACTGAAGTTGTTGGCAAACAACACAACGGTTGCAAATCACGCCATATCGGATTAATTCAACAATAAATCATCATTAGCTCAACGTATAAATTCACGATAATCGCTTCATAAATCTTTTTACCTTGATAACGATTTCCTAAATTGCACACACGTACTACACAAACTTGCAAGTACGTATTGTTATTGCGTTTTTCATGTACAATTAGCATATTAAATTTAGTTTTACTCAATGGTTTGTTATTAATTTGTAATTATAAATTACGAACTTGCCTAAATCGACATAATTAAGTAAATTATTCTATTGTTAACTTTAAAACATTGCCTTTAGCAACAAAGTATAAATATTATGTGATGGATTTAAATGATACTGGTCATTCGGACCTCATTCAATAGATATATAATTATAAGTAACAGTAGCTCTGATCATCTAGCTTGAACATTTGCTGGCGATGTACCATTTTCTTTTTGATACATTTTAGATATTAGTATCCGTTACATTGCGTTTCACTCTGATAAGCAGACAGTAAAGACGGAACATGTTTAGGGGAAGGGGTTCGATGTTCTGAAATTGTTAAGAGCAGTGATCCGAGATTTGCCATGGTGTGTTCTTGCTCAGTAAGTGTTTTCCTCTGAATTGATTGTTGGCAGTGTATATGGTTTGGCAAAAATCTCTAACGGACTAAGCCCTATTGACAATAGAATTAAGTGACAAAATATGATCGTTCTAATTTTTCTTCTTTGTATAAGATTCTTTTAAACTTGGACACCGCCTAATACATATATAGACTTTGTTTTACTATTAATTCCTGATTCTTTTTATTTTTAACGAATATCTTCTTAGTCTTTAATACTTCATATAGATGATGTTACAACAAGTCGATAAGGGTTTATTAGAACTTTTTTTTTATTAAATGGGAATGTATTTAAATGCAAATCGTGGACTAAAGAAGACATACTTAAGTTAGCCTACAAGTACTATTGCAGAAACCATTTCCCTGTCATATTACTTTCTTGTTCGTTTAGAATGATGAACATAATTTATTTATACCCCATTCGTACACATACTTATATGTATGTTCAAATTTAATTAATATTAAGAAATAGAGTTTTTTGTTGGTTAGTTTGTTTAAACAAGCTAATCTGTTAAACAATCCGTCGTGGAAATTATTATTTTTGTATGGTGAAACTGCGGGAAATGACTAGCGTTTAATAAAGATACTCACGTACGAAAGAAAGACACCTGAACCCTGAAGAAAGACATTACACACATGTAAGAACAATTGAAGTCAGTCACAAATGGGTGGTTGAACTTGACCCTAACCCACCTCGGCTCATTGTTCAACACAAACAACTGTCAATCAATGCTGAAAGCATTAGCATTTTGTGACATGAAGTAAATGTGTTGATGAAAAATTATTAGAAAATGTTAAAACAATATTAATATATTGAATATGACTATATAAATACGCATAGTGTCTCAGTTATTTGACAAAAAATAAATTTAATGTTTTCTGGGTACACTTTTTAGTACTTTAACTTATTTGGATGTAAGGGATTTCATTAGAATCCTTATCTTATCTTGAGTGACCTTGAGTGATCGTTATATTTTTATAAAAAAATCAATGTGTGTGTCAGTTATAATACCGTTAACCTATAAAATTCAAACGACATACATACGTTCACGTCTGTATCTCCCAAGGCAGGGCTCTTCTCAAACTTCTTTGTACTCTGACGCCCTATGCCAAATTTTCCAAATGTAGTGAAGGAAACGCACATGTGATACCAAATTTTCCAAATGTAGTGAAGGAAAAAGTTAGTTCAAAATAATAAATATATTCAAAACACAAATAAAAAATCAAAATCAAAGCACCTTACCAGCAAATTAAACACACAACAAACGAAACCTATAATTAAAACTATATGTATACAGCAATATCATCTACTTATGTAGACTGCAAAGTCTCAGACGCGTCTGGAACTGTTGACAGCGCCATTACTTCCGTCGCGTCTTCCGCTTGTCAGCGACGCCAGTGAAGAGATTTAAACATGAATTTTGTAGACAAGAGGGTTGTATTTATATTAATATGTCAATATTTTATTGATTCACTGACTAGTGTAAGCAATTATTAAAGTTGGATAGGGGAGTCTGTATTAACTGAAGAAATAATAAACTACTCTGAAAAGATTTTTGTAGAAGATGTATATTATTCACAAATAGAAAAATAAAACAAATGGCTATTTAAATATCACTGTTGATAACCTAAATAGCTAACTGCTGCACTAATTACTTAAATAATAAGTAATAGGCAACAAGATAAATTGCACTAGTTTTTATTACTATCCTTGATATTTCACATTTAGTAGGTAGTATTTATGTGACGTTAAAAGCAGCCGATATTTAATTATTTTATCGATATCATTAATATCGACATCCCTATTTCCGGCCGGTGAGACGTGTCAATTAGAAACGCGGTCCGTTGTATCTTGTAAGGGCGATCATTTAAACTCGCTCCCTATTTAGTATGACTGTATTATACAGCCTCTTAAGGCTACAGGTGGTAAAGATGATAAAGCTTGTTGAAGTTGAGGGAACTAGTTATAAGGCTTAGACGCTAACTTTCGTTAAAGATTGCAACTTAGTAAGTAATTCATAGAAACGAACATAATCAAGTATATGCAAACATTTTGTTTGAACAAAAAAGAAACTTACTTAACACTGAATGTGATGACCGGTACCGCTGCGGCTGGATGACTTACTCCTTGATAAAGGTCTCCTGTCGGGACCAAAAGTAGTCGGGCATCCTCAAATTTTAAATAAATATGAATGTAACTACTGAAAGTTTTCATTCTAAGAAAAGAAAATAACAAAAAAATATGTTTACTAACCATTTACAAATTCTCAAATATTTAGTGTAGTCAACATTATTTTTATTATAATAAATACAAAATCATTAAAAAACAATATCATCAGCTTAGCATCTTGTACAATAATCAGTTAGACGTTGCCTGCAAGAGATCGCAGCTATAAGGAAGCTCATTGGAACACAGTAAAATTATTCAACACAGAACAAAGTAAAACTATTTAAACATGTTGTAAATAAATAACTACATTAGAAAAAATCTACAATATACAATGAAAGCCTTTTCATTAAGCTATGATAAAATATTTTATATTAAATGTATATTATATATCCTTCATAATCAATTCTCTTACACCTATGTTTATCGAAAAGTAACGTTACGTTACCCAATTTGTTTAAAACAAGGATGGGTTCCTTAAATGATTGCGAAGTTCATAGTACATTGACAACATAATTCTTTCCATACTTTCAGAAGTATAGTCCACAGTTAACTTTGCTTTCAATTTCAAAACTCTTATTCCAACTACATTCTACAAAGGCATTGCTCGTATCTATAAAGAGCTCTTAAATTAATTCTGAACTTAAGTATATAAGCGTATTGATAATTTGAATAAATAATTGAATCCTAAGACTATTTTAAAATGGGGGAAAGGTTTACTCTTACAAGCAATTCGTATTATTTCATAATTGTCATTAATTGATATTCCAATCCATTTATTGTGCATAAACACTAAATTATCACCATAAAATATCAGCTATTCGATTTCACTATAACAGCGAGTATCGGTGTCATCGCGACAACAAGCAATTAATTGACATTCATTGAATGTCAATGTTGTCAGTGCTATATCTTAATAAGTGGACGTGGACGTGCAACAAAAAAAAAATATTACCCCTTTAGTTTTCACCGCCCTTTTATGTTAATGCAGTAGAGTAGGCTTTGCTGCTTTGCGAATGAAGTTAATATAGTAGATGGAATTAGACAAGTTTAATAACAAAAGAATATTCTTTTTTGAACCTGCCAGTCCACAAAAATACGTAGATCTTAATATCCAGATTTGGAGGTAAGTACCGAAACTAGTACAGATCTGCCACTTTTATAAGTTACGGCGTTATGCTTGCGCAAAACTCATATTTTTACTACCGCGAAACGTGTCAGTTCAGTATTGGTGGTCGCGTACAAACCAGAGCTGAGTCAACATAAAAGAGCGAGACATTGAGAGTCTCAGTTCTTTTTGTATTTAAAATTTTAAAGAAGCAATAGGTTTACTCATTTCGATTTTAGTCGGTGCTTGGTAGCGCTTTTCTGCACAGACGAATTTAGCCGATGTTACTTATAACAGTGCCAGACCTGTAAGCAGTCTTAGATGTTGGAGTTTGCTTTGCCTTTCTTGCCACGATTCGTTGACCTTTATTCTTCATTCATTCTAATGTTCGCATCGTGGGTATACGAGAATTAGAAGCGAGATGTAAATTGGGGTTTTTACCGATTATACTGGTTTGATTTGATTTTTTGATTGATATCGAATGTTCATTACAATATGGGAAGACTATTAAAAAAAGGAGTTTTCATTTCCTTCTCTTTTGGTGCCTCTTCAATTACTGAGGATTAGAAGACAGCTCTGCATATTTGGCCTTGACTTTAGCAAGGTGAAAAAGTTCGGCACCAACAATTTTTCAATTTTTTATCTATTGGTTATAAATGTAATAAAAAAAATGTCTTTGTCTTTAGAATGTCTTTAGAAATTTTCTTTATTTTGAGTTATACATTGTGACTTAACCGTTCGCACCCTCCTTACAGTACTGGGCAAGAAATAATGCACATCGACCTCTAGAAAGAGATATTCGGCTAATTTCGGCTTTGTCCCTTTCGCACACTACATGTGTTACGTTTTGTCAGTCGTTCGACAAATGAGAAGTACATATTGGCGACAAGAAAAATGAGGACCTCACTGCCCAGGATATACACATCCTGACAGCGGTGGGGTCATCACTGCCGCCTACCGCAACGCCTATACCAGGCAAGCGGAGGCGGGAAGAAGAACTAACCTCGGACTCCGAGGAAGGGGATAGCGATGAGATGGACGTCCAAGTCCTCTCCACCTCGCCCGAACCGTCTCCAGTAACACTGGAAGCCGAACGGGCCCCTACGCCTACACCCAGGCCAAGGACAGCAGCAGCTGTACTTGCCGCACCACCACCCCAGAAACCCATAACAACAACTCAGAGGCCCATAACAACAAAAACGAGGCCCATAACAACACCAGGCCCTTCCAAGGCGCCCACTACCCAGACGTCCACAAGGAGACAACCAATCCTTGTAGTGGACCGTCTGGAGAACTGGACGACCCACATGAAGGAGTTGACCGTCAAAATCGGTCACCCACCCAGCGTGAGGCCCTTTGGGAAGGGATTTAAATTCACTCCCAAAGTGGACGCCGAATTCAGAGTCATTCAGGCTCACCTGGACGACCTAGGACAAGACAAGGCGCCTTACTACGCCATCGCTCCACCACACCAGAAGCCCCGAAAATGGCTAACCGGGGCTTACCTGCGGACACTCCCACAGAAGAAATAGTGGAGGACTTGACTAGCAAGTTAGTGCCAGTCAAGTTTGCGAAGCACATCCGTGCTCGCACTAGCAGACCCGGATGCATCTTCTTCGCAGAAGTGGAGACGAGCCCGACCGCAACCAAGGCCTACAACATTGACGAGGTCTTGCTCATGCCAGGCGTCGTCATAGAGGCCTGGAGGGGCAAGAAAGGACCCTCTCAATGTCACGGCTGCCAAGGCTTCCGCCACAGTTCACAGAACTGTCACAGGCGCCTAGCCTGTGTGCGATGCGGTGGTGAGCACCAGGCGCACAACTGCCCTCGACCAAAAGAGGAGCCACCCACGTGCGCCAACTGCCAAGGCCCGCACCCAGCCTGCAGTGCGGCATGCCCCGTCTACAAGCGGGAAGCCCGCAGCAAGAAGGCGGGACTCATGCCGAGAACAGGCCCGCCCAAGGTCATCGACCAACCAAACGTGGTCGTCGACTCGGCACCCACCACACTGATGGCCGAAGCAAACCCGGGGTCAAGCTCCACAAAAAAGAGGAGAAGGCACCGAAGAAAGAAGGCGGCCCAGGAAAAGCCACCCACACCTACGGCGGCACCCAAAAATTGCAGCCCAGCAGCCAAGGACCCGGAGAGGGACCAACTCGCTGCCTTGCTCATGCTGTTCGCACAGCGTGTTAAGGCAGGCGAGATTAATACGACAGGACTGCTGCAAAACCTCACTACCAATGGATAAGCCGCTCAGGGTGGTTCATTGGAACGCGGAGACGCTGAAATCCAAGATGGCCTATCTTGGATTTCAGCGTCCACTACGCCTATTTCTCAAGGAACAGCGGGTCGATATCATGCTGATAAGCGAGACCCACCTGAAGGCCAACAGGCCACTCAAGATCCCAGGGTACATTGTGTACCGCCAAGATGAGTCTCGCCAAGAGGTGAAGCATATCGTGGACTCGCTGTCCTAGTGAAGAGGACAGTAGTGCATCAACCCGTCGAACCGAAGAGACTCGATACCATGTATGCGCTTGGTATCGATGTGTCAAATCGGCAGGCGGGAGATGCGCCTCTACGCGGCCTATCGAGCTCCGAATCAGAGAGCCCGCGTCGATGAACTTCGGAGCCTTCTCCAACATACGACGCCGACCATAATCGCAGGTGACCTGAACGCAAAGCACCAAGCATGGCACAACACCACCAACAACGCAATGGGAAATCTCCTTATGCAAGACTCCGATATGCATAACTATGAAATCGCTGGCCCCAGAGAACCCACTAGATTGGACCCAGCGGGCTATAGTGATAGCGTACTGGACATCATAGTGTTCAAAGGACTAAGAGCACCTCCAGTACAGGAAGTGCTCGAGGACCTACCATCGGACCACAGGCCGGTGCTACTCGTGTTCAGGGAGCCCGCGGCTACGGTCGGCCCACCGAAGCCTACAGTCCACACAGACTGGAGGGCTTATCAAGAAACCCTAGCGGGTTACAGCTGCCCTACGGTTGTAAAAACGCCAGTGGAAGTCGATGAAGCCGCCGAAGAAATCACCGGAGCTATCCAAGCCGCACTTCGAGTCTCCTCGAGCACTAGACCGAGCAGCGAGCGACAGAACCCTCTGCCCGCTCGGCTCCGTAAAATGCTCGAGGAGAAGCGAGAGGCTAAGAAGCTCTGGCAGAGAACTCGGCACCCCCGAGACAAGACTCGATACAACCGCCTTACCAACTCGTTCAAGGCTGCTCTTTGGGAGCACAGAGGTGACGCATGGGAGAACTTCCTTATAGATATCGAGGACGAATAGCCCTCGGTACACCGACTCTGCAGGCAACTGACTGCAGAACCAAACCCCACGCGCCCCCTGTTCGCTGAGATCATCGCGAACAGCCTCAAAAAACAGTTCACACCTCACGACAATCAAGACGAGGACCACACTCGGGAGATAGAGGCGGCAACCCATCTCTACCCCTCAAGGCCCCTTGCCCAGTCTAAGGGTGAACTGCTCGTAACACCGAACGAGGTTGCTGCGATGATCAGGAAAACCAACCCACGGAAAGCACCTGGTGAAGACGGAATACCGAACACTGCACTGCAGCGACTTCCACTGAAATCACTCATAGCGTTGACACAACTGTTCAACGGTATCCTGAGGACCGGCCACTACCCTAACATCTGGAAGCGGGGTCGGGTTATCGTACCTCCGAAGCCCGGCAAGGACCTCAGAAAACCGGAGAACTACCGGCCCATCACACTCCTCTCGACGTCGTCCAAGGTGTTCGAGCGCTTACTGCTAGTAAGGGCTCAACCCCACATCCGGCTGAGGCCCGAGCAATTTGGATTTCGTCAGGAGCACTCCACCACGCTCCAGCTGACTCGTGTCCTAGACGAGATGGCTACGTGGTTGAACAAGGGCGGGAGCACGGTGACCGTGATGCTTGACACGGAGAAGGCGTTCGACAGAGTGTTTCATGAAGGTCTCATCCACAAGCTGTCGACATCGTCTCTACCACGAAAAGTAGTCGCGATCATCGCATCGTTCCTGACCCAGAGAACCTTCCGTGTGGCTATAGAGGATACCACATCGGAAATCAAAACCATCAGTGCCGGAGTCCCGCAAGGGAGCTGTCTGTCACCGGCCTTGTACGCCCACTACACGGATGACATCCCTGTAGTCGGAGACGTCAAGCTGGCACTGTTTGCAGACGATGCCGCGTACTTGTCAAGTTCACGCAACGCCGCACACCCTGCACGGAAATTGCGCCCCACCCTTCCGGGCTGGCTGAAGCGATGGAGGCTCAAGTGCAACGTGTCGAAGATCCAGGCGATGATAACCGGTATGGCACACTACCCGCCAAACCTACGTCTGATGGAAGAGGACATCCCATGGTCCCCAAAGGTCAAGTACCTGGGAATCACGATCGACAGATCATTGTCGATGAATCACCACGTCGAGACCATCACAGCGAAGGCCAGAGCTGCGCGGACGAAGCTGCGTCCCCTGCTATCCTCCAGACTACCAGTAAGTGCCAAACTAGGCATTTACAAAACATATATCAGGTCGCGCCTCACCTATGGGGGACCGGCCTGGTACAACTTGATAGCAGGGACATCGCGCCAACGTTTGCAGGCTGTAGAGAACAGCTGCCTTCGCATGGTGGTCGACGCCCCCAGGTACCTCAGGAATGCAACAATCCACCGAGACCTCAAGTGGGAACCTACAAAGGAGTTTGTGAGCGGACTCGCCACGGGGATGTTTGAGCGGGCTTACCGCTCAAAACTTCCCCACCTGGTAGGTATCGCTCCGCTCCCACATCCAGACGATACAACACTCATCCGGAGGCGACTCAAACGCCCCGCTCGGGAGCTCATATCAGTTCCTTCGAGCGGGGCATTGGCTTCGCCATCGGATGCAGATAGCCAACCACCGACCTCTCGCAGGCTGCTCGCTGGACCCCTCTTCAGAGGAGCGATCAGCGAGCAAACCTCGAGGCCGGTGAGCTAACTCCAATGACCGGCTCACAGTGGTGAGCTGCGAGGAAAATCACTATAAGGAGCCCAGTGCTTCAAATAGTCTCCCCACCCCCCTCAACAGGGGTGTGATGATACCAGATAGCGCGACAAATGCGGTGGAGTACGGTCGCGTCCAGCTCACAATATATATGTAGAGAATTGTTAAAACCCCTAAGTTTAAATGATTTAGAATTGTACTACGGTATCTGTATTAAAAAGTGGGAAGCCTTTACATGGTCAAATTTCTACAAAGTGTATAAATATTTTATAACTGACTCTTAGTAGATACTAGACTGTTAGTATTTCCTGCGAAAGGGACAACGCTCTTCAAAGCCGATTGTCCTTTTCTAGAGGTTGATGTGTATTGTTTCTTGCCCAGTACTGTACATAGTTGTGTATACTTAATGAAAAACTAATGTCATATAGGAATCAAAATAGCGCAAACGCCTTAATTGATATATCAGAAGCAACACATACCGCTCCTATAATTTCGGCCGTCAGATTGACTCATTTCAGGATTTACGGACGACTCCTAACCATCGCGTTATTGTCTAACACATCACAACAACCATAAATGTCATTGCAAAATCAGTCCAAAATAGACTGTATTACGCTACTACAAGCGTCAATCAGTAATAACTCACCCGTAATGTTTTAATGAGGCAATATTTAAGACCAATTGTTTTACCGCAAAGCATTCGATTCTCAACCATAATGCAAACAAAATAAAGGTGATAGCGTGTGAAGTGAAAGCTTTGTAGCAATTAGCTAATTACCACGGCCGTCGCGAGCATGGCAGGGTGTCATTTCGTCATGTCCGAACTTAGCCGCCATGACGTGACACATGACATATAAGTGACATAACTTTTCGACGCTGTCTGTTGGCAGCTTGTGGTTAATGAAAAGCAGACAGCATTTTATTGGCTTCATTTTACTGTATGGTTTCAAGAGTAAAGTGATAAATGTTTAGTGTATAAGTGAAAGTGATTAATTAGCAGAAAATAGCATGATAAAGATTATTAATAGTTATGGCACGCTGCTTATATATATATCGGTTGCTTTGTGTGCGACTTTTTTAATGTTGTGGGTTCGAACCCGAATACATATTATATTTTAGTTTTGTACTTCAGCTATTGTGACAGTGAAGTGATTTTTTCTTTTTGTAGAAATCTCAGTATACAGGGATATTTTCCGTATCTGATGATATAAATCGTTGAAAAGTTCCAGCTTAAGAATCCACAAGATAGGAGTTTCCTTATCACTAACGTCAAAACGTTGTGTAGTATTACGACTACTTGTCGTGTAGTCGCAAGCGCACGTCCACTAGTTTATTTATAATCTCGCATTTCTCGACACGCGAAGCGACTGTTCACAATTGATTTATGACCAACATTTAGAACAGGAGCTAGATATCGTTTCTTTAATAACCAATTAATCAACAAAATAAATTGAGGTTATCCTCTCATCAATAGCTTTTATTTTTATTGAAATTTTTTAAGTACATATATTAGTATAAGTATATATGTATATATAAATTAAACTAACATTTGTTGCTAGTTATTTATTTTTTTATTTATTTTATAACTTGATGCACATAATGTACAAAGGTGGGCTTCATGCTCGTAGCATTTTCTACCAGTTAACCTTAGAGTGGTATTGAAAACTAGAGAGAATAAAACTTGGGAGGTGACACAAACATTACATTATTAATGGCATAATAAGAGCAATAAAATAGCAAACCCCATTTAGGTTTATTTCTTTCTTTTAATCCAAAGCTATTGACTACAAATCATTAGGCAATATTAAAGCACATAAGCTTAGCTCTAAAATGTCTGAAGTGCCATGTCATCGTGATGTCGGCTCCCTGCCCCAACTTTAACCGTGCGTCAACAGCACCAGACATAAAATTTTACTGGGGTTGTAATGGACATCATAATATTCATAGAACTGAGCACCTCTGACACTCGAAGATCTCCCATCGGACCGCAGACCGATGCTACTTATGATTAGAAAGCCTGCGGCTACGCTTGGCCCATCAATGTTTCTCAGTCCATACAAACCTGTCAAGAAAAACTATCAGAATACAGACTAGGTATTAAAATCACCTATTTAAATTCAAAGAATTCCGGTAGAACCAGATAGCAGGGACAATGCCCTAACGTCTGCAAGCTGTAGAAAACAGATGGATTCGCATGGTGGTCCACGCTCCCAGGTATCTCAGGAATAGGACAATCTAAAGACATCTTAACTGGAAACCTCTAAAGGAGTTCGTGAGTAGACTCGGCACAGAGATGTTTGAACTGGATGCTCTTTAAAACTGCTCAAATCTCCCACACTTGGTCGGCATTGCTCCAGTCCTGCAATCAGACGGTACAGCATTCATTCGGAGGTGACTTAAACGCCCTATCGGGAATTCATGTCAGCTTCCTCGAACGTGATAATCAGCACATTTATTATTGTCTTACTGATATTTTAACTTAACTCAAATTGTATTTCACATTTAATTTAATATTACATTTGGCTAAATATCACTTTTTAATTTAAGACAATGCCGTACATTAATTTAAAAAAATAACAACAAAAATGGTTATATGAATTATGAATTCTGTTTGACAGAATTCATTTCATGGTCCGACTCCTGTACTAATCTGTGCTCGGCGCTTACGCACGCAATGGTAACGCCGACACTTACATGACAGTTGTAGCGACGGCGACGTCTCATTTATTTGGTGGCGATGATGAGATAACGCTGTGATTATTCTGCTTGTTATTGTAGGACCACATTCTAATACATATCCTGTTATTTCCGAGATTGCTATTTAAGTGCAGTACGACACAGTGTAGTATGTAAGTTTAGTAAAAATATAGTAAAGGTAAATCAGATCATATTAGCATCCGTAAATATGAAAACAGTTACTTATAAAACTATGGTGTGTGACTACAATGTGTATACCATATATGTATGTGTATACTATACATGTATACTATTTTTTATAAATTTTTAGGGTTTCGTACGTCAAAATAAAAAGGAACCCTTATAAGATCATTCTCTTGTCCATGTGTTCTCAGGAACGGGTGGACATATCAAGTTATATCAGATTCTAAGGTTTATAGTCCCTATTTAGTGTATTAAAATCAAGATCCTAAGTCAACAAAAACGACAAAAAAATATTTGCAAATTTAGGTTTAAGTTAAAATAATTAATTTAAATTTAGGTCAAAAGTTACCTTCATTTTCAACTTTCTTTATTTTTCGAAACTTCCCCTTTACTTGTGCTGTAAGATCTTGCTTGTAACACAAAATTGACAATTCTAGGTCAACCGGAAGTACCCTATAGGTTTTGGGTCAAAAACCTATATGGTAGTTCAACCTACATATATGGTAGAGCAAAAGTAAAAGAAAAATTCAAAAAACTAAAAAAGTTGAAAATTAGAGTGTCCCCATATATTCATAGTTTACGCCAATTAAGATAGTCCTCTGAGTTGTATGGGGGCTAAATAAATACAAGTGTGCTGTTGTGTGAAACAAAATAAAAGAAAATATTTATTGCAATATTATGTTCGTGTGCGCAGAATATTTTACAGTAAAGATTAAAGCGATCGTTACAGTATGCCCTTCCCGATTTATTGAGTCCGAGCTACCAAATAAAAATGATAACAATTTTATTATAGCGATAAAATTGTTTAGGTGTGGAACCCTCAGCGCATAGTTCCACTCGCACTTTTTTTTTGTAATTAATAAAAGATATATTGTATAGTATTTAATCATTTGAAAAATACTAACAAATTCTAAACTTGAGGCTAGTAGTTAAGGTAAATGTTATGGCAACTAAAATGCTTTATTGAATCGTGACTTTTGATGGAGTCAAACCTTCTCAATAATTAATTCTAAAATTCAAGATTTTCCTATGAAATGCAAAAAACTGTCAATCATGAATTTTAATAAATATTACTGATTTAATGCTGATTACTGAAATTATAATAAAACTACTAAAAGTAGTTAGAACCATTTTTTATTGTAATGTCATAGTTGCAAGGTATAAAATCATCTTATCTGAGTTCAACATGTTCTCCTTTACTCTAAGATGCCTTTCCATTTCAAGTTGGTTGTCACGCGATGATTTCCAAGATTCACAGCATCTCTGAAATAATTAGCTTCGTTTCTTTGTAATTATACTTACAGTAATCTAGATTTCACTCCTACTTAAACATTTAGATTGGGCCTCCGTAGTCGTAATAAGAATTTGTTCATAACATGTAATGAGGCAGCATAATTACATGCTTTTAATTTTTTTTTTCCTTTAAGATCGAGTTTTTCTTAGCACAGTCTGTGATTTCCTTAAGTAGACTTATTAAATAGATTATATCAGAAAATTCTTGTTGCTCTTACTGATAATGTTTTAATGTACCTATCTTGTTCCTGTTAGCTGCCTAAGAACAGTAATAAACAATTGTTCTTATACAAGTACGATTGTTACCTTTTTGTTTTGTTTATATTATAATTGAATATCTATGAATTCTTTATGAGGCTCAAGGTGTTCTTCAATTCATATTTGTTCTTAAGAGTTACTATACCAACGAAATCGTTGATATGCCTTCAAGTAACAGACAACATTCTCGTAAACTGTAAGTATGTACTACATATTTGTTTGGTCATTAGACAAGTTCATTTAAATATTAGGAACGCTATTGTATATTGGATATCCGGCAAGACGCCACATAAATAAACTTTCATTCTTCAGCTGAGTCATGTGCCAACTAGTACTGGCTTACAACACCAACATTTGTGCCAACCATTTTAAAAATAAAGTTTAATTGTCTATAATAATAAATAAATTATTTTATTTTTAATTTATTTTAAGAATTAACAACTGACATTGAGCAGCTAAGCAGGTAAGCTGTACAAAATTGTTAATAATTTAACGAAAAAAATCCAAATAATAATAACAAAAATAAAAAAGCCATACAAACAGTTACTGTCAAACACGTTTATATATTAAGAAATTGAAATGGTGATTCTTGACAATTGCTGTCATATCATAATATCCTTACAAAAAGACATAATATTTGAATTCTTGTACATAATATAATAATTTAACATTTAAGTAGCAATTTTGGTTCTAAAACAATGCTATGTCCTATCGCCAACAACCAAACCATGCAAACATTGGCCATACGTACCATTAGAGTGACGCCGACTACGCGAATCGTCAATCATCTGCACGCATTAATCTTCTGTAGACAAGTTGATAGATCATCGCGTTGTGAGGCCCTCGGAGTGATAAAGAATTAAGGTTTATATTTTGTGGATGTGGTAGGTACTCTTTAAAGAAATATAAAAAAAAAATCAGATTAATCGGTTGACAGGAAGAGGGTGAAATTTGAATTACTAAATTTGACCCAAGAATAATAAATAAAACAAACGGGGTGAGCTAAATAAAACCGTTTAAAAATACTATAATCTTTGCTTATGACACAAACAATAGCAGATATCAAAAGGTATCGCATTGAAATTGTTATTTGACATTCATTTATTTTTTATATAATTTGAACAAGACTCAAAATCATAGTTCTTGTCACCGTACATTGCAATTGTTTTCTGTGCTTACTAAATTTTTTTTTTAATCTGTGAAAGAAAAAATCTTCGGAAGGATCTCCGCGTGGTGGGTTCCACGAATATTGACGGAGGTGCATAAAGAAAAGCGAGTAGAAATTTAATCTAGCCATTCTTCAAGCAGACACAGCCAAATTCCTGGTACGGTTCGTGACAGTAGAGGAGACATGGGTGACACCACTGTGATCCCGAGACCAAAAAAAAAGTATGGCTTGGAAACGACCCTCTTCACCGGTTGTAAATAAAAAATGTTCCTTCTGTGGGCAAAGTTATGGCCTCAGTCTTCTGTGACGCTGAAGGAATAATTTTCAATTATAAGTTATAAAAAGGAGCAATTATCGGTCCTTATTATGCAAGACTACTGCAAAAATTACGTGAGAATATTAAGATGAAACGACGAGGCAAGTTACGAGAGTGTTTCGGACTGTCGTGGCGAACGGACGTGCTTGCGCTCCGACTGCCATCGTACGGGCGCCCCTAACACTGCTTATTTTAATATTTAATATTTGTTAAATATTATTATTTGCACCCGAATTGTACTTGTACATTCGGAGGCGAATACCTTCCCCGAGAAAGCCAGAGTGTAAACCTTCGCCCCGGGGGGTGTGGTCTCCGACCCTAACCTCAACGGTGATGGCAAACATGCCAAGGCGCCACGAGGACGGATCCAGCAACATCAAGAACACCAGCAGCGAAGAGAAAGGCTCGACCGACGCAGCGCTGCAGGACCAGGGACAAAAATACCAGGGCGACCTGAGTATTTTCAACTCCCTTCGAGAGAAGGGAGAAATGTCGCAGGGTCTGCAGCGCTGGTTGGAGGCCTACTTCCGAGTGATGGAAGTTCACATCGGAGAGAAGAGGAAGGAGGACCTCACTGCGCAGGATGTTCACATCCTGACAGCGGTGGGATCATCACTGCCGCCTACCCCTTTGCCTATACCAGGTAAACGGAGGCGGGAAGAAGACCCAGAGCCACAAGCAGCGAAGCGGACGACCATAGCGGCTGCCCTAACCTCGGACTCCGAGGAAGGGGATAGCGAGGAGATGGACGTCCAAGTCCTCTCCACCTTGCCCGAACCGACACAAGTAACACTGGAAGTCGATCGGGCCCCTACGCCTACACCCAGGCCAAGGACAGCAGCAGCTGTACTTGCAGCACCACCACCCCAGAAACCCATAACAACAACAACTCAGAGGCCCATAACAACGCAAACGAGGCCCATAACAACACCAGGCCCTTCCAAGGCGCCCACTACCCAGACGTCCACAAGGAGACAACCAATCCTTGTAGTGGACCGTCTGGAGAACTGGACGTCCCAAATGAAGGAGTTGACCGCCAAAATCGGTCATCCACCCAGCGTGAGGCCCTTTGGGAAGGGATTTAAATTCACTCCAAAGAAGACGCTGAATTCCGAGTCATTCAGGCTCACCTGGATGACCTCGGACAGGACAAGGCGCCGTATTACGCCATCGCCCCACCGCACCAGAAACCCTTGAAAATGGCTATCAGGGGCTTACCTGCGGACACTCCCACAGAAGAAATTGTGGAGGACTTGACTAGCAAGGGAGTGCCAGTCAAGTTTGCGAACCATATCCGTGCTCGCACCAGCAGACCCGGATGCATCTTCTTCGCAGAAGTGGAGAAGAGCCCGACCGCAGCCAAGGCCTACAACATTGATGAGGTTTTGCTCATGCCAGGCGTCGTCATAGAGGCCTGGAGGGGCAAGAAAGGACCCTCTCAATGCCACCGCTGCCAAGGCTTCCGCCACAGTTCCCAGAACTGTCACAGGCGCCTAGCCTGTGTGCGATGCGGTAGCGAGCACCAGGCGCACAACTGCCCTCGACCAAAAGAGGAGCCACCCACGTGCGCCAACTGCCAAGGCCCGCATCCAGCCTGCAGTGCGGCGTGCCCCGTCTACAAGCGGGAAGCCCGCAACAAGAAGGCGGGACTCACGCCGAGGACTGGCCCGCCCAAGGTCATCGACCAACCAAACGTGGTCGTCGACTCGGCATCCACCACGCTGATGGCCGAAGCAAACCCGGGGTCAAGCTCCACTAAGAAAAGTAGAAGGCACAGAAAAAAGAAGTCGGCCCAGGAGAAGACACCCACACCTGCGGCGGCAACCATAGTCAGCAGCCCACCCGCCAAGGACCCGGAGAGGGACCAACTCGCCGCCTTACTCATGCTGTTCGCACAGCGTGTTAAGGCAGGCGAGATAAACACAACAGGACTGCTGCAAACACTCTCCACCAATGGATAAGCCGCTCAGGGTGGTTCATTGGAACGCGGAGACGCTGAAATCCAAGATAGGCCTACTACGCCTATTTCTCAAGGAACAGCGGGTCGATATCATGCTGATAAGCGAGACCCACCTGAAGGCCAACAGGCCACTCAAGATCCCAGGGTACATTGTGTACCGCCAAGATGAGGTCTCGCCAAGAGGCGAAGCATATCGTGGACTCGCTGTCCTAGTGAAGAGGACAGTAGTGCATCAACCCGTCGAACCGAAGAGACTCGATACCATGTATGCGCTTGGTATCGATGTCCAAATCGGCAGGCGGGAGATGCGGCTCTACGCGGCCTATCGAGCTCCGAATCAGAGAGCCCGCGTCGATGAACTTCCCAGCATGAACGAGCCTTCTCCAACATACAACGCCGACCATAATCGCAGGTGACCTGAACGCAAAGCACCAAGCATGGCACAACACCACCAATAACGCAATGGGAAATCTCCTTATGCTAGACTCCGATATGCATAATTATGAAGTCGCTGGCCCCAGAGAACCCACTAGATTGGACCCAGCGGGCTATAGTGATAGCATACTGGACATCATAGTGTTCAAAGGACTAAGAGCACCTCCAGTACAGGAAGTGCTCGAGGACCTACCATCGGACCACAGGCCGGTGCTACTCGTGTTCAGGGAGCCCGCGGTTACGGTCGGCCCACCGAAGCCCACAGACTGGAGGGCTTATCAAGAATCCCTAGCGGGTTACAGCTGCCCTACGGTTGTAAAAACGCCAGTGGAAGTCGATGAAGCCGCCGAAGAAATCACCGGAGCTATCCAAGCCGCACTTCGAGTCTCCTCGAGCACTAGACCGAGCAACGAGCGACAGAACCCTCTGCCCGCTCGGCTCCGTAAAATGCTCGAGGAGAAGCGAGAGGCTAAGAAGCTCTGGCAGAGAACTCGGCACCCCCGAGACAAGACCCGATACAACCGCCTTACCAACTCGTTCAAGGCTGCTCTTTGGGAGCACAGAGGTGACGCATGGGAGAACTTCCTTATAGATATCGAGGACGAACAGCCCTCGGTACACCGACTCTGCAGGCAACTGACTGCAGAACCAAACCCCACGCACCCCCTGTTCGCTGAGGACGAGCAAATACGCTACAAAGCACAAGACCGTGCCGAGATCATCGCGAACAGCCTCGAAAAACAGTTCACACCTCACGACAATCAAGACGAGGACCACACTAGGGAGATAGAGGCGGCAACCCATCTCTACCTCTCGAGGCCCCTCGCCCAGTCTGAGGGTGAACTGCTCGTAAGACCGAGCGAGGTTGCTGCGATGATCAGGAAAACCAACCCACGGCACGGTGACCGTGATGCTCGACATGGAGAAGGCGTTCGACAGAGTGTGGCATGAAGGTCTCATCCACAAGCTGTCGACATCGTCTCTACCACGAAAAGTAGTCGCGATCATCGCATCGTTCCTGACCCAGAGAACCTTCCGTGTGGCTATAGAGGATACCACATCGGAAATCACAACCGTCAGTGCCGGAGTCCCGCAAGGGAGCTATCTGTCACCGGCCTTGTACGCCCACTACACGGATGACATCCCTGTAGTCGGAGACGTCAAGCTGGCACTGTTTGCAGACGATGCCGCGTACTTGTCAAGTTCACGCAACGCCGCACACGCTGCACGGAAATTGCGCCCCACACTCGAAGCCCTTCCGGGCTGGCTGAAGCGATGGAGGCTCAAGTGCAACGTGTCGAAGATCCAGGCGATGATAACCGGTATGGCACACTACCCGCCAAACCTACGTCTGATGGAAGAGGACATCCCATGGTCCCCAAAGGTCAAGTACCTGGTAATCACCATCGACAGATCACTGTCGATGAATCACCACGTCGAGACCATCACAGCGAAGGCCAGAGCTGCGCGGACGAAGCTGCGTCCCCTGCTATCCTCCAGACTACCAGTAAGTGCCAAACTAGGCATTTACAAAACATATAACATTGTAACATCAGGGGCTTACATTCGAACCTCGACACTGTCCACCACCACCTTGAGACAGCAAAGCCGGCCTTGCTCTTTTTAAACGAGACGCAGATATCATCTCCAGCGGACACATCCTACCTCTGCTACCCTGGGTACGGACTGGAACACTCCTTTGTTCCTAAGGCTGGTGTATGCGTGTACGTTAGAGATGATATCACTTCTCGCCGCCTCGGCAATCTTGAAGGTAGGGACCTCTCCATCTTATGGCTACGTGTAGACTGCGACGACCATCCCCGCATCTACCTATGCCTCTACAGGTCCCATAGCGGTGATGCCGAAACGGACCGACTCATCGACCACGTCCAAATGGCTACAGACTCAGTGCTCCAGCAGGTCCCATCCGCAGAGATCGTGATTCTTGGCGACTTTAACGCCCATCACGCCGAATGGCTTGGTTCGCGCAAAACTGATCATGCGGGAAGATCTGTTCACGATTTCGCCTTGGCATATGGCTTGACGCAGCTGGTAGCAACGCCTACGCGAATCCCAGATGCAGAAAGCCACATGCCTTCACTGTTGGATCTTCTGCTGACCTCACATCCTGACGGCTACAAAGTATCCGTTGAGGCCCCTCTTGGCTCTTCGGACCATTGCCTGATTAGGAGTATGGTGTCTCTCCCCTCCGGAACTCGTGCATTCTGGTCTCTTGCCAAAGCTGTCCAGGGGAACTTTTGTAAGCCATCCCTTCCACCTCTGTGCATAGGAGATAATTCGTTGGCCCACGACGCTAAAGAAAAAGCCGATCTTCTGGGCAAACTCTTTGCGTCCAACTCGACCCTGGACGACGGGGGAAACGCACCGCCGACCATACCGCAGTGCGAGACCCGCATGCCGGAAGTCCGGTTTACACAAAGGGCAGTGCGTAAAGCGCTTCTTGCCCTCGACGCTCATAAGTCGAGTGGGCCCGATAGAATCTCTCCTATCGTGTTGAAGACGTGTGCTCCAGAGTTAGCACCGGTTTTAACGCGCCTTTATCGGCTTTCCTACTCTCTTCGCGTAGTCCCGAACTCATGGAAGACAGCTCTAGTGCACCCAATCCCTAAAAAAGGAGATCGCTCGGATCCGTCCAACTACAGACCCATAGCCATCACCTCCTTGTTCTCCAAGATAATGGAATCCATTGTTAACTGCCAGCTCCTCCGGTACTTAGAAGACCACCAGCTCCTCAATGATCGACAATACGGCTTCCGTCAGGGTCGTTCAGCTGGTGATCTTCTCGTATACTTGACTCACCGGTGGGCACAGGCGATCGAGACCAAGGGGGAAGAGTTGGCCGTTAGTTTGGACGTGGCGAAGGCCTTCGATCGGGTCTGGCACAAAGCGCTCCTTGCGAAGCTTCCTTCCTATGGGCTTCCCGAGAAACTGTGCAATTGGCTCACCAGTTTTCTTACAGACAGAAGCATCAAGGTCGTTGTTGACGGTGCATGCTCCGACTCGAAGTCTGTTAATTCTGGTGTCCCACAAGGCTGTGTGCTATCACCCACGCTGTTTCTTCTGCATATCAACGACATGCTGCAGATTAGCAGCATCCATTGCTATGCAGACGATAGCACGAGTGATGCCCTTTACACCGGCCGCGCTATCATTTCTCGGGTAAACGTCATCGAAAGCCGATCCAAACTTGTGTCTGAAATCGAAACTTCTTTATCAAAAGTTTCAGATTGGGGTCGACTTAACCTAGTCCAATTTAACCCCACGAATACGAAGGGTTGGCGCGTTCACCGCTAAAAAGATGCCATTGGTCGCATCACCTCAATTTGAGAGCACTTCCCTAACAGCATCAGCCAGTATCGGAATCCTTGGCGTCGATATATCAAGCGAAGTCCAGTTTCGCGGTCACTTAGAGAGTAAGGCCATATTAGCCTCGAAGAAGCTTGGTGTGCTAAACAGATCGAGACAGTATTTTACTCCGGCCCGCCGCCTGCAACTTTATAAGGCGCAGGTTCGGCCGCACATGGAATACTGTTCTCATCTCTATGCAGGTGCACCCCAGTACCAACTTCTGCCTCTTGACCGCATTCAACGGAGAGCGACTCGCATCATCGACTGCCAAGATATTTCTGATCGACTTGACACCTTGGCGTTGCGTAGAGATGTAGCTTCACTCTGCATCCTCTATCGCTTGTATCATGGGGAGTGTTCAGAGGAATTGTTCGGACTTATACCGGCTGCTGGTATCCGCCATCGTCCTACGCGACAAAATATCCATCCCCATCACCTGGACGATTGGCACTCCACCACTGTGCGCTTCTCGAGAAGCTTTTTGCCTCGCACAAACCAGCTTATGGAACAAATTGTCGCCTGCCGTATTTCCGAACCGATACGACCTTCAAACCTTCAAGAAGAGAGCGTACCTCTACCTAAAAGGCCGGCAACGCACTTGTGACTCTTGAGTTGCGGGTGTCCATGGGCGGCGGTAGTCACTTACCATTAGGTGTCCCGTCTGCTCGTTTGCCCCCTATCGCATAAAAAAAAAAAAAAAAAATATATCAGGTCGCGCCTCACCTACGGTGGGCCGGCCTGGTACAACTTGATAGCAGGGACATCGCGCCAACGTTTGCAGGCTGTAGAGAACAGCTGCCTTCGCATGGTGGTCGACGCCCCCAGGTACCTCAGGAATGCAACAATCCACCGAGACCTGAAGTGGGAACCAATAAAGGAGTTTGTGAGCAGACTCGCCACGGGGATGTTTGAGCGGGCTGACCGCTCGAAACTTCCCCACCTGGTAGGTATTGCTCCGCTCCCACATCCAGACGATACAACACTCATCCGGAGGCGACTCAAACGCCCCGCTCGGGAGCTCATATCAGTTCCTTCGAGCGGGGCATTGGCTTCGCCATCGGATACAGATAGCCAACCACCGACCTCTCGCAGGCGGCTCGCTGGACCCCTATTCAGAGGAGCGATCAGCGAGCAAACCTCGAGGCCAGTGAGCTAACTCCAATGACCGGCTCACAGTGGTGAGCTGAGAGGAAAATCACTATAAGGAGCCCAGTGCTTCAAATAGTCTCCCCACCCCCCTCAACAGGGGTGAGATGATACCAGATAGTAGTTACGTGCGGGTGATACTATAAGTTAAAAGAACACATCTGAGGCTGCAAATTCGAGAACCGAGGTCATAGAGGCGTCTTTTGGAACTCATGAACAAGATTTTTCAACTTGAAAAGCGATATTCCAAATGTTTCGAAGTAGGAGATTATGATGAAATATTTGCTTGTTTAGTTCATGCGGTTTTAAAACATTATCGTACACTTTTTGGAACACTCCTCATATGTAAATAGATATAGTTCTTTTGGCCTTTAGTCTCTAGAAAAATTAGTGTTATTACACTTTGGATTAATGATTTTCTATAAATACTTCAAAATATAGCCTAAGAGTTTGCAGATATCAGAATAACATTTTAAGACATTCTCTGGAATACCAGCATACTTGAGAGCTACTTGAGAGAACCAGCATACGAGATTTTTGGAATGTGGTATATCATCCATAATAAATAAATTTTCTGTACCAGGCGGCACCAGTAATCCGTATGAGGGCATGCAATTATTAAAAATGAAGTACATTTTGTATAAATTATGGCACTACGGTAATTTACTGACACATTAGTTCTTATTGTCTTTTATATTACACAAAATCTGAATTATAAATTCAGACACTCCAGATGACGAAATCGGTAGTGGACTAAATTATCGTTTTCCCTTAGTTAATGGAACACATGAATAAGTTCATGATTCTTTTGATTTCAATGAAAACATAAACGTAGACAACATTATTCAATTTTGCAACTAAATGATGTTATCACCAAATTTAATACTTTCCGATTAGAGATAACATTAATTGCCTCATGTTTAAAAATAGACAGCCTACTGACATTTTAGTGTCTTCTCGACGCTCGGATTTATCAGATGAATGAATAGTAGACAACAAAGTATTGAGTGATTTGAAGAACGTCTCTATGATTCACATCATCAAATTGTTTGTCAACATGTGCATTTATTTGTATTAAAATCATCTCAGAAAGCATACCTTTGTCAAACACTGCGTGATATGGACCGAGTTTTATAGTTATCTGTAGTTGAGCATTATTATTATTAGTAAACGTGGCTGTATTTAATATTATTTTTTAAAAATAATTAAATAATTTAATTTAATTGAGAAATATCTCTTAATAAAAAAATATTTTCACACGGTTTTCTTTTGGTAAAAGGAACAAGGTATTAAAAAAATCCGTTCTTGTTGGGCATGCACATGTTCCATTGACTTTTTAAGCTATTCGTCAATATACAGCTTTATTTTGGACAGTGTTTGTTAGGGTTTCATTATTCCTTTGCGATTAATCACTGTCACCACTTTTGCACCACCACCACCACCACTTTTGCATTCCACTTATTGCTTTAAATCAGGCAGGCAATCATTTTGGTAGTTATCTATAAAAAAATATGTCTTATATCTATGATGTATCTATTTCTCTCATCATATCACCTCCATTGTCAGGCAAAAATTCTAGATTCGAAGTGACGGACGCCCAAGCCCTCTCGTGGCTCGCAGGTAATAAATCGTGTTAAACAAGTAGGTTGGGGCGTTTTATCAAAGTCAATCGGTATCACGCCGCTAGCCGTGAGTAATTACGTGATACTCTTCGCTATTCTCTTATATTATAAACCTAATTTTTGTAAGGTTTAGGTTACCTTTTGCAAAGCAGTGATAACGATGGCGTTGTCCATCTCTGTCTTCATCTTTTTACAGCTTTTTCATGTGTGAGATATGTAATAGTGTGTTTTAGTGGATGTATTTAGTACAGCCCATAAAATTAACGGTTTTTATTTACACAAGTGTGAGATAAAAAAAAGAGCTTCCAATTTTCACGGTCTGGCTTTTAAACATAGATTTTGAACCCATACAACCAGTTATCCAATTTTACTTAGCCCTTAAGAGAAATATATAAATAAATAAAAATAAATAAATCAATCAATAAAATAAATATAAGATAATGGAATTTTTAGGAATTGAAATATTTATTAATGTGTTGTGTATTTGATAATATATGTAGTAAAAGCTTTGCTAACCATCCTGATACGACATCATAGATGAATAGAAAAAGGGTTGTAGTATTTTGGGTAACAGTTCGAATTCAGGTTGTTATAGAAATATTGTGAGCTTTACCTGAAACTCTGTACACATATACGGTCAGTATAAGATCTATTGCAATGATAGCAAGTGATCCGTGATCCAAAAATATGAGAGCCTCCTCTTTTGGGCTTACAAGGTCAATCCTACAACAAATTACGTTATTAATCGTGCACGTTCATCGCACATTAATCGTATCGCGTCTCCATGAACGCATTACCACTTTTTTGCCAAAGTGTTGCTAATTTTGAATTCATTAACTGTCAAACCGCGCTGATGCTTATGATGTTATTTGTACTTGCCAACACAAAGTTGTGAAAAGACATTTTGCTTTGAAAAGCAGGTTTGAATATTTGATTTAATGGCTCAAAAGGTTTCTGAGTAAGTAATCGCTGTATTGTTATTCCATCGACATCTCACTTAGAATTATATTACTGTCAACAATGCATTGACACAGTTCAGAGAAGTAATAAAATATTCAGGGTTCTTGCCATGGGCATAAATGTTTTTACAGTATTTTCTGATAAACTTATGTAAGATTGTTTATTAGTAAAAGTCTTAAAGATATAAACTCAACAACTGACCTATCATTTTATGACTAGCCTAGCTAACTAGCATAAAGCAGTTATATTGACACGTCATGTCAATTTTCAAAAAGTTAAATTGGTTTTCCTGTATCGTTTCATCAGTTATATCGTTTAAGGGTTAACAACTAAATTCTAACATTGAGAAATATAAGTTGTAGCTACATTATATTACGCAATGCTTTCATTTTCAAAACTAAGTCTACACTAACAACGTTTTCATTGTCCGTAATATAGGCCTTCTTGGTAGCAAACATTTCATTAACATTATGAACTTAAGATTCCCTCAAATTGCTTTAGCAATTAAAATACTTTTAAATACTTAAGTCATCCGTCAAACTATTAATCAACAAAACACAACTTCAAAAAATCCTACACAAAAGCTCACAAATAAACATTCTTCAAACACATTACGCAATATACCGACCATCATTCTAACCGACTCGTTTGATTGATGACCGTTGCAATCATGAATACCAACTGACCGGCTCATAAGACCTCTATAACCAAACATTTGATGGAAAACACATAACGTTTCGAAGAAACTAAAAGGTTCAAGTTAAAGTGGGCTAGCAAAACGGTGATAAATGAATGGAGGGATAAACATGGCTACTTTATTACAGAGAACGGTTATGATTTATTCATGCTCTTGTCAGATTTGAGAGGCAGTTGCACTTAGTACCCAATAAACTATACGTTTGTTCGTTTCTTTGACGATATTTAGCACGGTTGATTATAATATCGATAAACCTTCGCGGTAATTTAGTACATCACTATCATAACTTTCATACATTCAAGTTCTAAAGCAATAAGGATCCAAGATCTCTTGCCTAAAATAGATAAGATTACAAAATATCAATAAGGGGTGTTATCGTTCCTAAATTCATATTTATTTTAAGGCAAAATGTATTAATAGTTTACTTTTTACAAGACTAACCAAACGGGAATGTAAAATTCTTGGGTTCACTTTGTATGTGAATTTCTTAATTCCATCATAACCTCTACATTCCAGAAGAAATTGGGATTTGTCGGGTATCATTAGAATAATTACATCATTGTGAGTGACACTGGCCTAGCCATAAATACTCTTACAATTAAAAAAAAACATAGAACTACATTTGAATTACGAATTTCTCATTCTCTCTCTTCATCTCATCATAAATATTTATTGTGTTTTGTCATTTTCGCGTCAATCAGTGTTAAATATTTTGTGCTGTTTAAAAATGGAGTGAGGTGATAAAACTAACCGAATTGCTGTGATAGCATTACACAAAGTAGGTATGGAGTTAAATGCAATTTTTGAAACTCTCCATCCACTTGGTTTTAGTCGATTGTTTGTGCACTGGCTATTGACAGGTACAATGAAACGTTGATCAGAGACATACACAGAGACAGAACAAGATCTGACCATCTAGATAGGAATCAATTTAAAGAAATCCTGTCCGAAAGCAAAAGATTTTATCTTCATAATTAAATATACCAAAATATGATTATTTAACTGATAATTTGAAAATAAATATTATAGGTTAGTATAATCAAAACCACTTTTTAAGCGGTACTTTTTTGACTATACAACATTTTAACAAGCAGAATGACTAAGCTTATGCTCTAATCTCTATATAAACTTCCCAATTAGTCAGCAGAGTATAACGTGGGCATTATCCGACTTCAGTGATGGTTTAGTAGGGTGTTAGGTATCAAGGAGTGACTGAGCCATATTTTTTTGAAAGAGGTGTCAAATCATCGTGAGAAGTATATCAAGATACGATTCTTGAGAAGGTGGCAAAGCTACTACTACCCCACCATGTTCCATAACCAAGAGTGGTCTTTCAGCAAGACTCAGCACCGGGTCATAAGCTCGATCCACCCATGTGTGGTAGGAAACGAATGTAACTTACGACTGATCCTCATATAGTCCTGATCTTAGTTCGCTGGATTATGATTTATGGTCAGTTTAAGAGAGTAGGGAATGTTCTGAACAACTTGATAATTTGGAGTCCCTAAAACAATCCATAAGATCGGCAGTGAAGAATTTTTTCATGGAAAGCTTTCGTGATTCTATTGATGACTAGCCTCAACATTTAAAGGACTGGAGTTAACCAAGAGATCATTTGGAACGAGCTTCATATATTTTTAATGCTATTACATTAGTGTATTAGCTAAGACATATTTACAGTAATAAATATTTCATGTAATAGAAAAACTAAAATTTTTCCTTGAAGAATATTTATGGGAAGACTAGGTATATACTTTGTTTAACCTTCAATATGACTGCTCTATACAATACAATATTCTGTTTGTCTTTATTATATAATTTTAACTTGTTTGTACACGTAACAAAGAGTACATTCCCAATTGTCAGGCGCGGTGTGATGACAATCAATATGATATTTATGGGCTATATATATTAAAATAGCAGACGTTATGTATATACATATATATATAAGCATTATCAATATAGAATTACTCCAAATTTATTAGAGGTGTTATTCAAATTACATTTCGTAAGAATTGTAAAGAATAACATAATTAATGTCATGAGTCATGATTACTGTCTTCTTTGCTGCAAAATTGATATTTCTTGGAATATGGGAATTACCGATGATTGGGAATAATTTCTAAAGTATTCCCAATGGTACTACCTACTTGGTACATGTAACACTATAAAACTTTAACAAAAATTGTAAAAACGTATGACTACTAAATTTTTATTAAACAATACAATAAAAGAATACACTGAGTTACAGTTTTAAACAATACCATCTACTATTAATATATTAATGATAATTTAAAACAAAAAAACTTAATAATGACAGTTACTATTTCATTTCACTAAAATCCCTTCAACAAACTCTTATCAGCATTAAAAAAAAATCTATTGCTCAATTTTCATAGCATTAGCTAACTAACAATAATATTAGATTGGCAACTAATAAACCCGCCACTTTTTTCGATCAGTTTCTAAAACGTTATAGAACTACCTCAAGCAAGAGTTGTATGTCAGATCAGTTGGAAACTGGATCTCAAATAGTATAACTACAGTAAATTATGGAAATTTCTCGTAGAGAACTTTGGGTGCTTTTACTTCACGAATTTCGCTTAAGTCGAAAAGCGACTGAAGCAGTGCATAAACAATTGTTCAGAAGATTTAAGGATAGAAATTATGACTTATCTGATGAACCTCATCCAGGACGACCTCCTACATTAGATGTAGATGAGTTAAAAAGACTCATAGAAATGGATCCCAGGTTCACTTCACGTTGTCTGGCAGAACAGCTTCAATGTTCTCATACTGTAGTAGAAAAACAACTCCACGCTTTTGAAAAGACCTGGAAATATTTAGTTTGGTTGCCACACGAGTTGACGCCATTTCAACTTCAGAAGAGAGCTAACGTGTGCATGGAACTACTTAGTTATCATCTTACCAATGAGTTTCTGAGGGATGTAATACGCCAAAATCTGACACGAGTAAAAAAGTTCTTTTAAGTATGTAGTGGGGAATAAACTGTTGCCATCTAACACTACAATCACGGCCAATATTTATTGTGACCAACTGGATAAAGTAGTAGCAAGATTACCGAAAAATCAAAATAAAGTATACTTTTTGCACGATAATTCTCGACCACATGTAGCAAACCCAACTCGTGAAAAATTACTTTCGCTTGGCTGGGCCGTCCTTCCTCACACACCGTACTCTCCAGACATTATGCCCTCAGATTATAGTCTATTTCGTTCTCTAGGCCACTATATAGCAGATAAAAAATTTAAACATGAAGACCAGCTTAAAAGTCACCTTACCACCTTTTTTGATCAAAAGCCTAAAAAACTTGTATGAGGAAGGTATTACGTCTCTGCCAGCGTGTTGGCGACAGGTGATAGAAAATGACGGTGCTTATATAGTTGAGAAATAATTTGAGTTTGTGTACAAAGATGTCGGGTTTATTAGTTTCCAACTTAATAAAATACATATAATTATTTTTTAAACCCAAATCAATAGCTTTTAGGTTGTAATAGTTAGAAAGTACTGTTTCATTTATATATTTAGTTTTATTTTTAATTTTATGTCATTTTGGCTTGCCAGTGTACACATTATTTTAGAATACGTATTTGTATAAAGTTTTACTTATTATACTAATTTGATAATAATATTTGAAATGATACCTACATGATAGTTCTGATACTATAATTATTATGCGATTGTGTGTTAATCTCTATTATCAGTATTGATTATATTAATTGCATTACAAAACAAACAATATTCACAACTAAAACAAGGTCAGTCTTTATCTTTTGTTTGGTATTATAAAATCATTTTATTGTTTATAGACTAATTCAAGTTCTGGAAATAAAATAATTAAAATTAACAATAAAATGTATTGTCATTCATTATACTATAATAAATGTCAGCGTTGACTATCAGGCATTTATTGCATTTCTATAGATAAGTAAAATTGAAAATTGCCTTCTCTAAACAAGTTTCAGCCCAGTTTGGAAATCAGTATACGATGCATACGATATATCAGCACACTGCCATACTTTCTGCGATTTTTTTTTTATTTTTGTCCTATACAACTTTAAATGTTGTGTTAAATAAATATTATTATGTTTATTAAATATGTACTGCTATTATCAAAATTGCCTTTATATAATACCAGAGATAAAGATAATAACGCTTTTGTGCATTATTTAATCAGTGTATGGATAGTGGTATGTTTCCTGATCTTATGAAATGTAGTAAAATCATTCCATTGTATAAATCTGGTACTGCCTCAAACCTAAGAATCTTTAGATCAATTTTAGTACTACCAGTATGCAGTAAATTTTTTGAAAAAATAGTGTATGATCAAATACACTTTCTTTTATTATAATATTTTTTTACACAAAAAAAAAACATGTTTTCGATACCTGGTAGAATGCTCCCAATACCTAAGGTATTTTTTTGCGATTTATCTAAACCGATGACATGGATGATGTAAAAAGTATGACAACTATCAAAGAAGTTTTTTTATACTATAGAATATACAGACGAACTATTTACAGACCTTATGCTATGTACAGACGAACAGATGGGTCACCCAATGGTAAGTGACAACCGCCATTAATAAACATCTGCAACTCGAGAGTCATAAGTCCGCTGCCCGCCTTTGGGGTGATGAGAGATAGGGGTATGGATATGGGAAAGAAAGAGGAGGGGATGACGGGAGAGGAAACAGGAGATGGGAAGTTGGGCCTTCGGTAACCTCACTCATTTCGAGAAAATGCAACGCAAGCGTTACTATATAACCGGTTTACTGTGAAGCAGTGGTATCGCACAGGCCCATTTGAGCCTAAGCATGGCACTACCACTATTGAAATGGAACTATATGAATTGGAGCTAGTGGATATCACAATATTTTTAGGCATTATCCTTGATTCAAAGCTATAATGGAGCCCAAATATTGATAAATTGTCTAATTGGCTAAGCTCTGCGTATGTTACGCACATAGTAAAAGTCGTGAACTGACTGATACTGAAACAGCCAGATTAGTCTACTTTTCTAATTTCCATTGCATAATGTCGTATGGTATTTTACTGTGGGAAAATGCCTCTAATATTCAGTCTGTCTTTGTACTGCAGAAGAGGGCCGATATCTGAACAATTTATTTAATAATCGTTATTCGCTGAGGCACAAATTTAAAAAAAGTAAACTAATGACAATGGCATGTTAGTATATCTATGAAAACTTAATTGACTTTCATAAAAATAAAGGTCAGTCAAAAAATATATATACACTCTTATCACACACGTTATAAACAGAAATTTGTTGTACCTGCCTCCTGGCTCCAAAAACCAACAAGTCGTTTCTAGGTCAATGCGTGCGATTTTTTTTATAAAATCGTTGATAATATACAAGCTTTAAGTTTAAATAACTTTAAGTCCAATGCAAAACTAAAGTTGTGCTTTAAAGTTTATTACTCAATGGTGGATTACATGGAAGATATAATATGTACAACATTTGGAAACGAGCAGGTATAGATCAAGTCAGGCAGGTATTTAATTGTTTTATCTTCTTAATAATAATTTATCATTTAACAAGACAAACTATAGTTGCGGTGACACTGTGTGTATTGTATCTATAACTTAACTACATTCACAAACAACATTTTAAAATAAGACGCTTTCCAGTGATTGTGGAGCACATGATATAAAGATATTTTTTTTTGATATTTGATTTCATTAATTTGCCTCTACATATAGTTACTCCTTTTTTTTGCGACAGTATTTTTAAACATAAACAACGTGATAAATTCACAAAATAAATATTTTTGCAAATAGTTTTTTTTATTAATCTGTCATAGTGTACTTAAAAATTGGTTCTAAAACTACCAAAATATTGTCTCTTCAAAATATTGAGGATTGCGACTGTTTGAGTTTACTGTAGTTATAGATATTAAAACTATTTAACTTATATTTTCAATTTACAATAGTTAAAACTATAAATTAGACATTACTAATAACGTAAGTACAAAACTTTTATAGTAACATTTCAACTTCTAAAATTTATTGAATTATTTAAGTATTCGACATTCAAATGCAATAAATAATATGAAGAGAAAAATATATGTGAGTACAGATTAAATAGTACTAAGCGGAATAAACTCTAAGGAAGCTTCTTTCAATCATTATCTAGTCACGGCATGACCGATGCGTGCTTCTATTGATGAACGGTCTTTGGCAAGTTGTAATCACTCGATGCATGTCTCACAGAGATGAGTGAGGCAACAGATGTATCCAACTTTTTTTGTAATCTCTGATTCCTTTAATAATTGTAATGTTTTGTATTCAAATTATTATTAATATTAATTTATTGCCAGAATTATATTTAATAAAGCCTGCAATAGGCTGGTCCCCTTTATTTTATATAAGCCTACCATAATGACTCCACTCTGCCTGATGGAAAGCAACAAGTGAAGTCTAAGACTGGTGGTCACCATGCTTAATGCGAGTGTAGTCAATGCAGCATGGTGACCCACACTATGGCGGCCTGGTGAGATGCTTTTTCACGCCCCGCTTAAAAGACCCGGGATCAAAGTGGAGGGAAACACGTGCGCTGGTAGAGACTTCCAGGCTTTAATCGATAGGCACAGGAAACTGAATCGTTTAGTTCGTATATTATCGACTCTTAAACGGTGACACCTCATACCAGAACGTGTTGTCATGTAGACCAAGGAAGAAGGTATTTAGTGAGACTAAACTAAAGAAAAAGTATAATGATCTTACAGACGCTTCTGAATAATCGATAAATCAATTAGCTTACTGTAGTCCACTACTGGATATAGGAATCTCTGTTTCTCCGCTTTTTGCATCCAGTCGGTTCCAGACACTTTCTCAGGTCGTCGCTCTATCTGGCTAGGGGACATCCTATGTTATGTTTACCGGTTATCACTCTTCACTGCATGCTTTACTTTACCGTTTACTCCAATGGCTGTCGGTCCTTTGGCAGATGTATATTAAATGTTGTCAGGAAAAGCTTCATTAATATTTTTTTTTTTCATTTAGAACCAAGTCATATATATATGTAGACTTGTAGACTTTTATGCGTTTGTAATAGATGTGTTTGGCCTTTGTCCAACAGTTCACTGTTGCTGCAATTGACTGATTGATTAATCGGTTGACTGATATACGTTTGTCATTGTTAAAAAAACAGTTGAATCTTTGACGCTTGATTACTATAAAACCCGTTCATAAATCTAAATTAATCATTGCAACCATTGCCGACAAGAGATAAATAGCCGTGTGGTTATCGGAGGTGTAAAATAAGGCCACCACATCTATTCCTGTGGGTGTCATAAAGGCGACGAAGGAATAGGACTATTGGAGTCAGACAGTGTATATTTACAGTTGTACAGTGCCCGGGTGACAGCAATAGGCTTCTATTATGTTAGTGGGACATAATTATAGTTGGCAAAAAGTTATATATATATAGACTTGAGTGTATGTGTTACATATACACACACGCACGTCTCTCAGAAATAAATTACATATGTTGATAAACATAACTAATTTATATTTTATGCATATATTAAATACCTACATGATAAGAAAAATAAATTTAGTAGTATTTCTACCACTTAAATATCCTGAGTATACAGTTCGCGTATATTAAGTGTGTCAATAAATCAATAAAATTTCTTAATCATTATTTTTTATTTTAGTGTATGATAAAGATTTTTTATTATAATGACCACGAGTTAAATAAATCGACATTATCTTAATACCCTGACATTAAGTGATATTAATTATAAATCGCTGTAAAGGTCAAAGTCAGATCAATCAATTTTTACAAGTTTTAATTAGTATTGCTAATCACAACTTTACATTAAAAAATGTTTTCATCTGCAAATAAAATACTGAACGAGGTATTTTAGGTATCCTTTTTTTGACACGTTATTTTGAAAGAACAATTAAGAAATGGGTTCTTTGATCAACAGTTAAGTGGAAGACATCAGGCGGGCGACAAACAAGTCAAAGTTATAAAGAAAGTTTTTCGAATAATACATCAGATTTGTGAGTGACACGCTGTCAGTTGTCATTCCCGAGTGTTGAAAAGATATTTCTTTGTAAATAATTGTGTTATATATATATATATATATATATATATATATATCTGTTAATTTAATAGAAGCTCATTGCCACAGTCGAACCGATACTCGACGTATATTTTTGTAAAAAAAATATATAAACAATAATATATGAAATAAATAAATACACATTAAATTATCACGTATTCATAAAACAACAGTGAGGTCTTTAGTTCGGCATTCTATTTACATATTATGAGACTGCAAGAAAATTGTCCGAATAGAATTTTAAACAGCTTAATTTTACCCAACGCCACACTTTATGTAGTTACAACAACGACATTAACAAGTGGCCCGCGTCGCCCTCTAGCGGCAATTTGTCAACGTCAAAACTCATTTTTATTATATCCAAGTTGTCATCTTGCCCCCTTATATCTTTATAATGACACGTTTCGAAGTTACTTTAATGTCAGAACTGACTACCGTTCGTGACATTTACTTAATGTCGGTGGTTTTGGTGCGAAAGTAATTATAGAACGAGTAAATTGCTTCATTACTACTTTTATGTGTGGAAAGTATTGTAATCATTATAAATTGATGTTGAATTATAATAATAAAAATTAACATTTTGAATATATGTACTTTTTTTTACCAATACATAATTATGATCTTGCATCATCATTAACAAGAAACTTTTCTGATCCAATTTGACCTATAGCCTTGCATTCTTTTATTTAATAACGAGAAGCATTAATATTTTATTTTAGTTTATATAATAGCCTATGGAACAAATTGTCGCCTGCCGTATTTTACGACCTTCAAACAATTGAGAAAAGTGTGTCTCTTGAGTTGCGGGTGTCCATGGACGGCGGTAGTCACTTACCATCAGGTGACCCGTCTGCTCATTTGCCCCCTATTGCATAAAAAAATGCATTAAAATAACTTTAAGCTTCATTTAAGGCACAAGACAGCTGTGACCTAAAGTATATTTTTTTATATTTTATTCTTAAAACACGTTATAAACTATAAAATCCACTTACACCATTACGGCAAAATAATGGGAGGGTTTTGCCTCGTAATCCAAAAATAACATTCAAAGATTATTAAAAGCCGATATGAAATGGTATCATGTTGATAATATAAAATCATACCATTTTCATGAAATATGACTACGATATAGATGACTCAACGGTTACGTGTATAATTATAGATAATCTGTAAATTTTTATCATATCAAATTATCACATCATATAATGTCTACATTATTAAATTATGTACATCTATAAAATAATAAACATAAAACCTGGATCCTATTTTAAATGACTCTAGAGCTATGCCGCCCTGTTTAAGTTATATTTTACTTAAATAGTGAAGTTCATTACAAAATACTATTGAAATTAAATAGCATAAAATAATGCAAACATAATAATATTATATCAATAATATGTAATCTAGTCATCAGCATATAAGCAATCAATATCTGTCATTGAAATCATTTTAATATAATTATCTGGCATTAATATGTGATTTATATTAACTGTTGGGTAGATATATAATTATTTATTGCTCAGTTTACCTCGATGCTGTCCAATAATAATTCGTAAAGCTTAAAATTGTGATCGATCGATTATATCTGCGAAGAAAACCCAAAGTTTTACCGCGATTTGATCTTTGAGCATATTAAGAATATAATATACCTAGTGGTTTATTTAGCGTAAACATTAGCTTGATGTACCACGAAGATTCAGATAAGGTTGGGTTACTTTTAGTATGCGGACGTGATAATAGCAGCCCTTATCGGAGCTATTTTAGGCACAAAAAAACACAGTGTGTTTTTTTTCTTTTCTTGTTACAGGAAGACAGACAAACACCTGATGGTAAGTATCAACAGAAACCCATGGACACCTGCAACTCCAGAGCCGTAAGTGCGCTGCCCGCCTTTGAGGGTGATGAGTGAAGGGTGACGCTGGGTGGCGAAAGAAGAGAGATGGGAAAGAGGAAGGAGAGGCGGGACGAGGGAAGAGGAAAGAGGAAATGCAGAGTTGGACCTCCATAAACCTCTCTAATTTCGGCAAAATACAACGCAAGCGTTACTTCACAACCGGTTTTCTGTGAGACCGTGGTATTGCACCGGTCGAGTCGGTCCATTTGTGCCTAAGCATGGCTCTACAACTGTCAAATTAAATCATTAAAGAATCTGTAATTTTTCAAAGACTAAGAGCAATTAAAGCGACCATGAAATGAAGATACTAATGGTTTCCAAGTCACACGGGAACAAGGACCCTGACAGAATGATGGATATGCCACTCCTCCTAATGAATCCTTGTGTTAACATAGAAACAGTAAGTCATCTACAAGATTAAATATTGAATGATTACATTCGCCTGTATCAGTTTTAATAAATCTTTCTGACATGTTTCGATGATTTCTAAGTCCGACTTTGGGATTAGAGTTTTGTTTAATCGATAAACACGACTATAAAAAGATTATATGCTCTTGTATTATTATTTTCACTATAAATGTTTTAAATTCAATTTATATACGTAAACGACGAAAATAAAAACGCATAAAAATATCGCATCACGATACGATATTTTTATGGGTTTTCTGCGTTTCATATAATTCAAAAAAATATTATTTAATAATTTATAATAAAGATAACATTTACTATTTTTTAACAAAGATTATAATTGGATTTAAACACAAAGATTTTAGGCTCAGATACACTTTATAGTTCACTTAAGTTATAAAGTGTATTTAAATCTTAAATGTTAAATAGTGCCACGTTGACGGCAATAGCCTTGTCCAAAAGTGGGACTAAATTATTTTGGTTGAAAAAATAAGGACGTTCGATGCGCATTTTTTTCAGAGATATAAATAAGCGTAAAAAAAAAATACACATAATTTTGTAAATATTTTTTACCAAATCATTTTTATTTTGAGGCCTATAACTTATAAACTTTAAACCTTTTCTAAGGAAACCATAACTATTTCAAATTTTCGAAATGAATTAAAAATTAAAATGAGAGTAGGTTAGGTTTTAAATAAGTAGTTAAAAAGAATGAGTATCTAAATCTCATTACAGTGATATGTCGGTCTGGCATTTACACCGATGCATTGGGAGCGACAGGTGCCAAGTATTTGGCGCCGATTGACTATCTATTAAGTATCTTGCCACCCTGCCAACTAGGTGTTGACAGGATTACTGGTTTCTGAATACAGTGTCTACAAATAAGAAGAGTATTTACAAATCTAGTTTTTTTTTCTTATTTGTAAGATGGAATTAAAAATAATGAAAACATACAAACAGCGGTCACAGAAAACACTGTGTGGTTTTAGTCGTTTCGACATACCTTCATACCGGCCCGGTGAGGTGACGACACGTGGGGGTTTCCACACAAAACAAATAGTCCAAAATTAATTTATAATACATAATTTAAAATGTTTGCATAAAACTTGCATTGTTTGGTCTTTCTGAATAGATAGCTAACGCTTTCATCAGTGATACGGTTATTAAGTACCTACAGTAATAAGTTTGCTTTAATTAAATAACGAGTTAATTGGGTTAATATGAATAGCACTTAGATTCGAAATTAACAGATTGGAATTGTCAGCTGTCAGCTTCAGACTTATAAATGTTTTTCTAAACAGAAAACTAAATTGGCGTGTATATCGAATAGATGCTTGTCAGATGAGTTTTTATGTAATTAGCCTGTGTGATGTCAACATTTTCATAATTTCTATTATGTTCTGACCAGAACATTGGTGAGTACATAATTTACCTTTTTTGAACCATGTAAGCCACTAAACTTCATCCTCAGCTGTAATCATCTAGTTTTCCACGCCAACGTTTTTAAAAATCCACATCGTATTTACTTAGCTATATAAAATGTTATTTTCTTTAATCTGTCTGTTCCTCATGTAAACTCGTTTCGATAAAAGCGACTCTTGACAATTTCGAACGACATGTAAACTCCATTGTAACACGTATATTTAAATTAATGAAGAATTAAATGTCATGTAAGATAAAATAAAATAGTATGTTCAAATTAAAAAAAAACCAATACCTACTGTGGATTAAGGTCGCTTACAGTCGGTCGTAATTCAATTTATTATTTACAAATTAAAATTTGTAACGACTAAAAAAAGTTTGAAATCATTACTTAGACATTCACTTTACAAGCATAAAATCAAATATATTTTTTAGTAAACTATTCTTGGCATTAAACATATTTTGAAAGCAGAATAATCTTTCAACTAGGATTAGTACCTATGTATATAATGATAACACGAGCTTGCGGCTGCCCATAGTAATTTATTAGCTGCATTAAAGTTACCAATATGCTTTACGCGCCGAGAGCACAGCGGGTCGTCTTATTATGCCCACTACTGAAACTAAGCTTATTGACATTTAAATTGATTGATTGTTTGCGTCATTAAACAAACAATTTTTTTTAATTACAAGTAATTTAAGTTTAGAAAAGAATTGGCTTGTTCGTCTAATGGTTAGTGATTCTTGCTGCTAAGCCAGAGATGGAATTTAATTTATTTTTTATATAGGGTTTAAACATTTGTGTAATCTACAAATAGTTGTACCGAGTCTGTGTGTTTTTTATATCCATTTCATTGATTATTTTTTTTATTTCTTACAATTTTGTAATGTAATGAAATTTTTTATTGTAATGTTTATTTATTTTGTCTATCCAGTGGTTGCCTATAAGAAACATCTATTAGATAAGTTCATTACATATTTAGGCAATGTAAATGCATATTCATGCTAACCAATTTTTATTGGTGTACAATACGAATTCGGGGAAAGAATCTGAATTTTTCATCATGTAGTTAAATGTTCCTAATGTATAATTATCTAATTCCCTCAAACTCTTAGTAAGGATATAAATCGCTCAGATAACGACCGCTGATTGCAGACAAGCGTGTCACTGGGCTGACAGTAATGACACAAAATTATACGGCTAACTAATGTCAGACAAGGACAACTGACAAATCGTTAACATAAAGATAGTGGGCCAGAAGGGTAAGTAGACAGTACTTTAAAAAAATTGTAAGTTAACTGAAAATGTCTGAATCATTAATGTACACACAGAAATCTCTTTTAGGAAAAGAATTAAAATAGTTGACTACATGAGTGAAATATGGTTTAGTCTTAATTAGTCTAGTCTAGATTAATAAGTTTTGTCCCTAGCGTATTATTTTTAAAGAACGTCGTTCGACTCGACTGCGTGATCGACACCAGCAGTGTCGGCTACTAACGTAACAATAGGACCGTACGCAACTATATTGCAGGTATCCATAATGAGAACGACCACACATAAAAAAAAATGTTGCATATTAAGAACTGCAAAGCAAAGTTTCAAAAAGTCTTAGATTGCAAATATCTCTGATAGATTTATACATAGTTATCACCAGCAAAGAGCCCATAAAACAAATACTACGATGTGTACGGCATAATCTTGAGGGCTTTTACCTAGGCTTCCGAGTAGCAATAGATCCTTTTGTCACAAAATACCGTGTGATTTTAGTTGACCGACGTGAATTCATGGATTACAGAAGAACAAGAAAACTAAATCATTGTTATTATCATCAGCAAATGTCTACTACTAGAAGAAGGCCGCGCTCGAATAGCGAAGTGAACAATATAAACTATGTTATATTGAAGTAGATATTATGATCCCAATGTATTGGATGTGATTAGATTACAAAATGTAATTTGAAATAAATTATGTAACCGATTCAAGTTTATTTTTCAATTATATATCGACGTTAAAACCATTATTCAAATCAGTAATCTACTCTTAACATTTATTTTATTCGACTCAAACAAAATAATTACCCGTTGAAACTCGATAAGCTGCACTATAAACAAATACATTTAGTTATAAATCGTGTTCATAATAGCTACCCTATGAACGTATCCAGCCTATCGCTTTCGCTTCGCATAATTTATGTGTGTTGTCGAAGCGAGCGCTGTCGATTATTCATATTTATGCCGCAGTGTGGGCACTGTGAAATATTGAGCGCAGGAAATTACTTCGCACGCCTTAGGTGCTTGCACGAGGTAGCGCTGCACCAGCAGCGACTGATGCGATGATCAATAAACAATTTTTTAAAATAAAATATCAAATCGGCATTTGATATTTTATTTTAAAAAATTGTTTATTGATCGGTTTGTACCATTTGTAAATAGTCAACAAAAACATCAAATACATAACTAATATATTAGTTGTTAACAGTAATTAAGGAGGGAAAACCCAGTACTCACTTTTGGTGTGTAAACAGCATAAAATATACTGATTATGATTGATATGATTTTTAATACACAAATCCATCTTGGAAACCGACAATTGCTTTTAAAGCCAATCTTTTGTATGAAAGAGGGCCGACATGATTGATACTAAAGGTATTTAGTACCAAGGATGTTGATGGCATTTACATATTTTTTTTCGAAAATTGATGCATAAAAATCACAGTACGATGAAAAGTCTTTATAAAATCTTTATTTTTCTCTTATACACATTTCTCTTATACTTTGAAATGTATTTCACTCTTTATAATCTTTATAAAAATCTCAGCCTGTAGTGATGGATTTTGTCAGCATTGTTGTAACTGTACTTGAAAGAATATTCTCTTGTCCTTAATCCACTTGTACTTCATTTGTTAAAAGAAACGGAAAAAATAGTGAATCATGGCTATATGTACACTAGAAGAAACTGAACAACACATCAAAATAAGTCCTTATTCAATATGTCATTTGCATACGATAAAGGTTGAACTCAAACGATATTACAAATAATTTATACTGAATACATTAACCATATAAAGGAAATTACCGTACTCAACGACTTGTATAGTTTTTGCTGATAGAATACCTTACAACATTGATAATGACGGTTGATAGTCATTTTGAATGAAGACTTTTAAGGAATAATGGTTCAAAAAACATATATAATATTCAATGCTCAAAAGTGGACAGCATTCAATTGAGAAAGATGAATAATTTATTAAAATTATGATGATTTTTATATTGATTGAATAAATAAAGTTTAAAAACAGTTGTATGTAATAATATCCCTAAGATCATAGTTTTGCAGAAGCTTAATTAGTACTAACGCCTGTATTTCTTTTTATATATAAGCCTACCATAGTGACTCCACTTTACCTAATGGAAATCAATAAGTGGAGTAAAAGAATTGTGGTCAACATACTTAATGCGAGTGTAGTCAATGCAGCATGGCAACTATGACTAGACTAGACTGTGGCGGCCTGGTAAGATGCTTTTTCACGCCCCGCTTAAAAGACCAGGAATCAAAGTGGGAGGGAAACATGTGCGCTGGTAGTGAATCCCAGGCGTTAACCGATTGGTACAGGAAGGAAGAGCCGAACCGTTTAGCTCGGTAAATTGAATCAATGACTTAAGATTACAATATATATATGTACATAATATAGTTAGTATAGTAATAGTTTATTTATAAATCATCACCATAATCATCACCATTCATCACAGTATAGGTTTTCAAAATTTGTCACTCAACAGGTGTCAAAGTTGAGACTATTGTTTCCCTGAACCTTAAAATTGCTCCGCTACACGCTCGCACTCTCGCCACACCGCACCCGTCGAACCGATGAATTGTTTCATAATGTTAGTGCTTTAACTGAAAACTTTATGTGTAATCGCCATCATAGTTAACGTTACGTGCCTGTTCTTACTAAGTGCTGTTTTACGAGGTATGACTGATACATGGCCATTAGAAATGGCGGGTTGGATCAACAAGATGGCCGCTAGAATTAGTGGAAGTCTTTTTGTAGGTAACTCATTGAAATGGAATAAAAAGCAAGTTGGTTAGGGATTCGATTTTATCATTGTTAATCAATGTACTGACGCAGGGCAGAGTTTTTTAACAAAGCACTCTTTTTTCTATTTTCAATACTCCACTCAATACCTGGACTACAAAACTAACTGCCAGCTAATTTTGTAGACCAGGTATTTCATGTTATGTGGCGCTAAGTCATTTAATTTTAATTGCATTTAAAAATAAAAGTTGAAGCTGAAAGTACTATGTATATATTTCATGTCATAGATCATAACGTTAGACTATCCTTATCATCAGTTCCTCATCATCAACTGCTAGACATAGGCGACTCTTCTAAATTGACACATAATATGTTGATAAGTATATAATGATTACTATCTCTGCCTATCTAGTGTAAGGGAGGAGAAAATGGATGGATAGAGCTGGCAATCGATGATGCGAGTAGCTCTCTGTTGAATACGAGGAGCAGAGGGAGAAGTTGGTGCTATCCTTCGCTACATGCAAACAAACTGCCAAAGCTTCCCCCTTGGTTTCTATCACCAGTACCCACCGGTGAGTCAAGTAAACGAGAAGATCACCAGCTGAGCGACCCTGACGGAAGCCGTATTGGCGATCATTGAGAAGCTGGTGGTCTTCTACGTACCGGAGAAGCTTGCAGTTGATAATGGATTCCATTATCTTGGATAACAAGGAGGTTATGGCTATGGGTCTGTAGTTTGATGGATCCGAGCGGTCTCATTTTTAGAGATCGGATGTACTTAAGCTGTCTTCCATGAGTTCGGGACTAAGGACTCGGAAACGTCGATAAAGGCGCGTTAAAACCGGTGCCACCTCTGTAGCACACGTCTTCAGCATGATAGGAGAGATTCTATCGGGCCCACTCGACTTAAAAACGTCACTGGAAAGAAGTGCTTTAAGCACTTACCTTTGTATAAACCGGACTTCCGGCATACGGCTCTCACACTGCGGTATAGTTGGCGGTGCATTTCCCCCGTCGTCCAGGGTTGAGTTAGACGCAAAGAGTTTGCCCATAAGATCGGCTTTTTTTAGCGTCATGGGCTAACGAATTTTCTCCTATGTGCAGGGGTGTAAGGGATGATTTACAAAAGTTACCCTAGACAGCTTTGGCAAGAGACCGGAATGCACGAGTTCAGGAAGGGAGACTCACGAGTCTATAGCCAATGTGCTCCGACTTCGCCCCAGCAATTATTTTTTTTTGTACTACCACTATAGTGATGTTGTTATGTTTTGTTGCTTTCCTATTAGTAAACTTTTAATGGCTTTTTTACTAAAGACTTTCATCATGTAAGGTTTGCGCAAGTGTAAATAAAAATCCAATAAAATGAAAAAAATATTTTTTGGGCGAACATACAAGTTAAAATTATTAATAAAAAAAAAAAATACCACCTGTATCTTAACATCGTTGCCGTTTGCCTAGCTACTACTAAGATTAAGATATCTACTAAATTAGTAATAGAACCAGTAGCCCCGATGTGAAAAGACAGATATTCCGTGTTTTAGTCTACAAACTGGAAGTAAATTAAACTGCTAAGTTAGCTATTGGTAATAATCTTTACACATATTGAAGATATATTAAAGGAAATTTGACTGGCCTGTTGGTTAAGTGGAAACTGATCCTGACTGCTGAACCGCAGGACTTGAGTCCCATACGGTAAAAAAATTAAATTCATCCACAAATAAAGTCAAAGTCAGTCAAACAAAGTATGAACGTTTGTGAAGCCCATACAGAAATCATTTATATTTAATAAAAAAAATTGCTACATCGCTATTCAACATTTCAAATCTATTTTATAGTATTTTCTGATTGTTGATAGTTTCTTCAAAATTGAGAACTAAATCATAGAAAATCTTTCTTTTTAACTTCATTTGAACTATGGTATGATGAAGTATGTGCGAGTGAAGTCCCATTATTTTAACCATTCTAATATTTTCATCCATCAAAGTACCAATTACATTGAAATCTGTAATTCAAGCGACGTCTAAACGAATGCATTGAAATGAACGGAACAAGTGAATGATTACTTTCATATCGCTCTTATTAGAACTCAGTGAATGAATACAAATTTCTTTATTTGAAATGTGCATTACTATGTTTGAATTTAAATGTGCAATATCGGAATGAAAAGAGTACATTGCACATTCAACTTTATAATCATTAACCACTTGTCATGTCTTCACGCCTACATTTCTAAAGATGAGCGTCAGGGGCGTCTCAAAAGCCAGCATTTTGCCAGCTATAGGTAATTAAGTCCCACAAACGTAATAGGAAAAAGCTTATTGCCGTATTATTGGACTGTAGATATACTGTCTGATAAATAACAGTTCGATCTCATAGTCGTTGGTGTCGCAAAAGGCTACTAAATGATGACATAGGCGGGTAGCACACTAACGACTCTTGAGTTGCAGGTGTCCATGAACGACAGTTGTCACTTACCATCAGATGACTCGTCTGTTTGTCTGTCCTTAAGCGATTTCGTTTGCATATCTTATTCGTTTTCTTTTTTTTAAATTGAATTGTCGAATTGTCTGAATAAATCACTCTTTTAATACTATATAATGTCAAGCGATAGCCACGTATATTAACACAACATATCCGATTTGAATCTGACACTATTCCAAATTATAAACGTACTACACCATCCATCAAAGGTAGGATAATTGATGGTCCTCACGAAGATTAATGCTCCCATTTTAAATATACGATCTATGTGTGCGGTCGAGAACAATAGGACTCCACCCACATTTAGCAAGGTTATCGTGATTGATACGTGTGTGGTGAAATGTGGTGTGATTGATGAGTACTTGTGAATTTGGTGAAGCAATGAAGGTTAAATAAGGTTTGTGTAATATCAGCTGAAGACTACCAAATGATGATGTTGAAATGATAATATGATATGTACAGCTTAAGCCCATTATATAGCCAAATGAAGCACAACTGGAAGTATTATAATAGAACACTAATAAATACACTTTAAAACTTTATTTTGATTTATACCTAGACCAAAAAAAATGTATACATGCATGAGCTGAACTCGAACCGATCCTATCACATGATTAAAAGAACCGACCAGAGACAAAGCTTCTAAGGAGCATTTGGTTGTCATAGGTGTATAAGAAAATAAATAAAGTGTCTTCTTTTTAATATTCAAAATGTAACAACGTCTATTATATTCAAAAAGTTATGTGACAGGAGATGTTCTACCCCTAACAACCGATTTTTATAGAGGGGTCGTGGGTCTGTTATTTAAGTATTTATATAATATATTGTTAGTTTTTTTTTAAACCAATATACATATGTATGTTGTGTTATAACAGTCTGTTTCTCTTGAGAGTAGAATAATGCTACCTGATTTCTTCCCGTGGGTCTTATTATACTTTTTATATTTAAAACCCAGCTTAAGCCAACCCTACTATAACAAATCAAGTTTATTTCTTAAGTAATGTTACATAAGTTGAGTATATATCATCTGCTTTATTACCTTGATACATATCTTAGTCTTGACCATTCATTCCCACAAAAATACCATTTGATAATACGTACCTAATATTCATATTAGCCATCATCAACCGTCGCATATTGCATCACTGCTAGCATATTTAATTTTCATCCTGCCGAGCATAATAATAAGCAATTAAGTTTTATGACACTAACACAAGACATAATGAAGTCTTATTAGCATTTTAATATGGTCATAATATGGTAAGCATGCGCTTTGAATTGTAATGGGTTAGAAAGATGATCTGAAGCAAATTGCGAAGTCATTCATTGTGGGTATGGTGGGGGTAATAATTGAAGTAGGACGGATATAATAGAGTAAGGAACGCATTGATAAACAAGATAATCATTTAAAGTATTTGTTTTCAAACTATTATTTTGTACTGAGACGACAAAGGACTGGACTGTTAGACATAAGTATATCATACAGTATAAACACAGTGAACGGTTAAAGATAATAGTAGGTGTTTACGCCTGTACTAGTAGTAGTAGTACGTGAGTATTGTTGACGTATTTGTGTATTTATTCTTATATTTATATAAATATATGTAGATATATGTTTTACTGTCTATAAGAAAATGAACGTAAAGGTTCTTAATATAAGTTTAAAATGAATTTTTACCTGTTTAAGTATGTTTATCCGTGTTATACAATACATATTATAAGCTGTTCATAGTTTGGGTCTTAACAGGATTTTATAGAAATTCATAATGATTTATAAATAAATGTTTATAAGAAGTTAAGTCTAAGAAAATTTGTGATCTTTGTCAATTTTTTGTTAAAAATTGACAAAGATCACAAATTTTCTTAGGCCTTCTCCCTTCTCTTTCCCCCGTGAGTCTTCGCCTTCTCCCGCGAGTCAATGAAATAAATAAGGTCGAGCCTTAGTCTACTTCAGATAAAATTTTGAAGGGTAAGAGTTTAGAGAGATTATAAAAATAAAAGAATTTAAACAATACTCATGCTTGCTTATCGATTTTTAAAATTCACGACTTTTAAAATATCCTTCACATTTACATAAACAAGAAAACCTCGTTGCAAGCAAAGGAACAACATAAATAAAGATATTAATATAAACTATGTATCAAAACCCATCGACAAAAGAATAATGTTTTCCATTGTGAATAAAGCGACTCAATAAAGTTCCTGCCACATCTCTAATGAACGTGAATAAAACAGGTGTATTGCGGCAATAATATCATCAGTCAGAAGTGTTACATTGTACAATTATGTTACGGATATAAATACCGCAAATATTATACTACACTGTCTCCTGTGACACGCCAACTATTGTAGTAAATCTGCCTGTCAACAATGCTATATGGCTTTCGTAAGGCCCTGTACAGACTGTCTTAGACGCGCGAGTTTGAGATATACTCGTCATTCAAACCGGATCAAATATTTCGGGCTTGACTTATTAAGTTTATATTTCCAACATCAGTTGATAACAGTCATAAAAAACATCACTAGTATTAAAATAAGTTTTATTTCGGGAACGATATATATGCCACTTCAATTTATTTACTTTTCGACTGATAAAGTTTAATGATGATTAGTGAAATAGCTTAGCGTAGAACCACTATAAACAAATACACATTTAACATAATTGCGTTGAATACTAGCAGCGTACCTTTGACGACAAAGTCTTCACAAACCGCACCTATCCGAGACTTTCTACGAAGGTGATAAATATATATCATACATGTAACAGAAAAACCATAATGTCAAGTGTTAACCGATAAACTTAGCACAACTTGCAACAAAGTTGTGTGCTGGCGTGTATGCCGTTTAGATGATAGATAAGTATAAATTATTATGTAGTTAGCCAGATCGACACCTATAGGCATTATAATAATTTACTGTGTAATATCTCTGGCTTTAATAGTCTAGAAGTTGTTGAAAGTAAACTAGAGAAATCATTATGACTTGAGCATTTATGAGATGAAAGTGTAACTCTAAAGCACCACAATTGCAAGCAGGTGAAGCAAAATGTTATTAACGTGGCAGGAATCTCCAAGACTTTCAACATACTGCTCTATTGGGGTATGAATTGATATGTACAAAAACAACGATGTTATACTTTTTGCACAATTCAGAGCAGTTTAACTCATAACTGCACTTATTGGTGTTAAAAATTCGTGCCCCCTATCAGGTTCAATCCTTCCTACACATCTCGTTAATTTTTTAGTCACGCTAGCAATATATATAAAAATAAAGTAAAACAAAAACCCAAATGACAGGTATAACTAATCAATTGAAGTGTAATAATTTTGTATGTTTTAGGCAGGTTTGTAATTTATTGTTATTTTAAGATCAAAGCGAAGTAAAGTACCGTATTAGTGATGTAGAGCCTCTACAGACAGGCTATGTTTAATAATATTAGTAAGCTCATTTTGGAACTCCTCTAATGTTATTAACATTAATTATTTCTAGGACATTTTAACTTTTCTATGTAGCTATTCGGCCAAATTTTTTCGCTTACCATTACAATATTTTCCTCTGTTATGATTATAATGTTTCCTTTCGTTTCACTGCATAGAAAGCTGAGTTTTATGCCTGTGTGTTTGATTATGAATGAAATATAGAAATATAAAAGAAAAACTATTATGAACTTAATATCCTATATTAAATAAACTTTAATAGATTGAAATGTCTGTTACAGTGCTTAGAACATGCCACAGTCCGCAATCGGTTACTTTACAAAACATCATGTTTTTATTTGCAAATAAGGCAAAATTTTATTCCTATTAAATACACAATATATATTTTTTTAAATATAATATTAATTTTAAATCTTTAACATAATCGCGTCAAATTTGCGTCCCCCGGCCAAACGTACCCATCACAACGGCGCTGTTTTCCCGTTGAATGCAGATTGAGATGTTTTGGGTCAAATATTGTGAATAACATCGAATACTTTCCTAGAGCATCTTTTATTTCGGTTTAATAAACATCAACTCGGCCACAGGGTATTATGGACAAAGGTACCCTCTATATTTTTCTGATCTATAGCTTTACAAACACGTTGTATGCAAAGTTTTATAACGTTCAGTAAAGAAATTAAGACTTCAAATGGGAACAAACGGAGAAAGTCCCTTTCTAATTAATATATTTAGAATATTTTGTTTATAAATATATATATCGAAGTTTATATCTGTTTTAAATTTACAGAAAAATTGTGTTATTTGGATTCATTTTTGTACTGTAGGTTTTGAAGATAACCACAATCATTCGATCCCAAGTACTAAGAACTAACCATCTACAAACGACAAATAAGAAGCTAAATTAAATATTTTTAGTGCGTTCACTCACGATTTTACCGAATCTCTCGTCAGCACGCACCTTTACAAGCTCCCACACGGGCAGACGTGGCATCGCGACATAAATCTGGACTGTAATCGTGCGCAATCTGACAGCCAGCCTGTTGAAATGAATATTCGTTATAAATCAATGTTAGCCACCGTGCGACATGAGAGTGGATGTTGGTATTTATTTTATGGATATACATTTTTTATTAGTAATGCCTTGGTGGTAACATTATCCTGCTGTGATCATTAGCATTAAGTTTGTCTTAACTTCATAGATCAGAGTGAAAAGTAACTCCTTCGGATTAAATGTACTATGATTGTAGAACGGTAAAGTAGGAAACAAGTAGAATATGAATTCATGGTTTGTCGACCCTTTTTAAGTAAGCCATTCCAAAGTATCTTTAAAATACATGTGTTTGTACATATGTACATATGATCACGTATATATATCGAAGGTAGGATTTAGTAAATTTTACGTAACAGAGCTAATCAAAAGAAGTCAAATAGTAATCATAGTCTGATGGATAATAATCCAATCTTAGTCACCTTTCACGACACTCACGGTAGAGATGGTATTGATACAGCAAAGTCGACCAAACTTTTTATTCATATTTGACCCTATGCCAATTTTTGTTCTACGAGATCCTCATTGCAGTCGCAGTGGTGGCAGGCGGGACTCAATTCCCTCCCAGCGACCGAGTACAGGTACTTCCAATGCAACCTTGCCCGGAAAGAACTTTCGTCAGTCAGAAAGAAAGGGTCCCATGCTGCCTATATGCCCAGTCGTACTACATATTACACAGGAGTGGTCCAAGGATCTGTCCTTGGACCACTACTGCGGAACACCCCATGACACATAGACTCATAACTAAATTTTACCTCTCGATCTTCGTACATAACGGTACAACCTTCTAAATAGTCTGCCACTAGCTACCTCAGATACAGGGGCGCCCCGTGATAATGAAGCGCTTCCCTGATGCAGTTAAATGGCAGACTATAAAATACGCTCAGGCGCATTACAGCACCAATCGTCGAACGACCCACTCGTTAATCAAATTGGTAGTCAGACAAATCGGGGCCGACCTCGCTCAGGTGCCAGACGATGCGGGCAGAGAGATCCCTGTCAAACAATTTACCCGCTTCGTCCAGTGACCGAGTCCTTAGGACGTCCTGGCTTCCTTAAAATAATCAGCTTCTCGCTCTTCCAGCAGTGAGGGCAGCGTCCAAAGTCTTTTGTTCTATCACAATAACCTCTGTTTATTATTATGTCACATTCATTATCATTTTGTCATGCTAATATGTTCAAGCACTGTTGCATTGGCACCTCTTATGTTTACAATTTAACATAGTTGTAAAATACCTTATGTCAGTAATTATTCCTGTTTATTATCGCCATGTATCATCGCGGATTCGATGCTTACACGGGACAATAACTGGTATGATTCACAATTACTTGTCCCAAGTCTGGCTTTTATTTGGGTATGAATGTTTGTAAAGTCACGGCACAGGAATAAAATCTCGCCTCTATCTTTAGGGTAATTCATAGCTATAATGTGCATGTTATTATTGATGTCATTTCTGCCAGAGCAATGTTGAATTGCGTTTAGAGATATATTTTTCGCGAAAACTCCAAACAGTAAAAATTACGATAAAAAGCATTTCACTTATTCAGAGATTTGCTGAAATAAACAGAGAGTCACACCTATAGCGAAAAATTATTAAAATTTACTCTTTTAAGTAAGTCAAAGTTTTGGCATTACAGAGGGGTTGAATTTCATTTTAATTATTTGTATATTTTGTATATATAATCGGTTTATTAATTAAATTATTATTAAATAAAAATTATATGATTTTTGAAAAACTCTAAATGTTCATCAAGTGGTTTGATTGGCCGATAAGGTTTTTGGGATTACCCTGCAATACAGGCTATCCGAACAGACTAACCAGGTGATTTTTTCGACTTGCCAGCTTTGCGGCGACTTACATAGTTTTATAATAAACTTACTTGAGAACTTTTATATCAAATTGCAGGAATAATAAGTTAGTATATGTGATGTTTGACTGACTTTGACTGACTTGACTGGCCAATAGGTCTGGTGGTTAGAGATCCTGAATGCTGAGCCTGAAGTCGTGAATCCGATGGGTACATGAATCACACATAAAACATTGTGTGATACGACATACAGTTGTCCTGAGTTTTGTCCGTGTCTCAAGAGCTTCACGAGATTCCTTAAATAAACCTTTATGAGAATTCATACAGCTGCGTTTAATAAACCTAGCATTAAAAGCTCAGAGACACTTTTTAATTTTATTTCACATTTCCTCAGTATTGCCATTTCCTTGCTTCTACTGATAGCAAGTAAGTAAGTCTCGCTTAATAGTTATGGTTCAATAGTTTACTTAAGTTATATCCATACATGCGGAAGCGGTCAGGACTTGTCTAAGAACTAATAAACCGTACAATATACATATGAATGACAAAAGTACGGGTATAATAAATCACAGGCTTACTGCCTACATCCGTGTTCTGAATTAATTATTTTATTCATAAATTGTAATCTTTATTACTGTCACTATAGTATTAATGCGTTGACTTAAATTAATAACTGTATCTGTTATGGTTTAAATCGTGAGTAATACAATGTATTTATAAAATACCTTATAAATACCGTATTTATAGAGTACTTTAGTGCTTTACGCGTTTTATTTCCTCCTCCAATTTGAAGTTTAAATCTCATGGTCACTTGACAAACACATAACTTTTCTTTTTCTTTATTTTTTTTTATCACGGTAAACTTTTGTATTATTCGACATTCGACTAAAAAAACGAGTATACAAAATAAAAAAAACAAAATCAAAATCAGTCGATTTGTTTTAGCAAGTGGATTATTATCACTTAGTTATAAAATGTGTTCTTTTTTTATTTTTATTTATGCAGTATGGACAACCTAAAGATTAGTAAAAAAGATTAAGTAAAAAAAAGTAGTACTGGTCGCCAAGAGCAAAGAGCTGCATGGACGTTTTTATCGGGCCTTAAACGGGCCCGATGTAGATCTCTTATCATCTGTGTCTTGGCTACGTTTCAGTGATCTCTTTGGAGAAACTGAAGGTTTTATCTGTGCAATTACAGATGAAGTTGTTATGACGAACAACTATCGGAAACATATCCTGAAGGATGGCACAACTGACATTTGTCGGGCATGTCTTCGTCCCGGAGAATCAATCAGATATATAAGTTCCGGTTGTTCTCGTCTTGCCAACGGCGAGTACTTGCATAGACATAACCTAGTTGCCAGGATAGTCCATCAGTAAATTGCTCTTAGATATAACCTTGTGGCTGTCGAGTTACCGTACTATAGGTATATGCCTGATCCAGTTCTTGAATATAGTCGTGCAACATTATACTGGGATCGATCTATCATCACTGACAGGACTATTGTTGCCAATAAACCTGACATAGTAGTGATAGATCATTTAAAGCGCCGAGCAATGATTGTAGACATTACCATTCCACATGACGACAATCTCATAAAGGCTGAAAAAGATAAACAAATAAAATACTTGGATCTAGCCCATGAGGTGGTCGACATGTGGGATGTTAGTTGTGCAATCATTGTGCCGATAGTCAAATCAGTTCATGGGTTGATTGCCAAGAACCTCAACCAACATCTGCAGAGGCTCACGTTACACAACTGGGTTAAGGGCCAAATGCAAAAGGCAGTCCTTCTTGATACAGCACGTATTGTGAGGAGGTTCCTGTCTCTGGAGTCCTAACCACCTTTAGCTTGGTCCCTGTACCCGATACCGGTGAGACACTATGTTTTATATTTTTAAATGTATTTTGTATTTATATGGTATATATTTATAAAATAAATTTATATGTTTGCATTAATTTAAATAAAGAGAATAATAATAGTAAAGAGATTGAAATTTCAGACAGACCCAACACTTCTTTCCGCTAATGAAACGTACAAGTATCTTGGTATGGCACAGGCGTTGGGTATAAATGAATGGACTATGAAGCTATCGCTATAAGAACGGTTCTTTGTCTGCCTAAAAAAGTATTAAAAATCTTTTGTGGGGCGGTAATAAGCTAGTATTTATTTATTTATTTATTTATATAATTTATTTTATAAGGTGCGGGCCTATAACGATTGGGTCATACCAGTCCTAAACTACTCCTTTGGCGTACTTAGATGGACTCAGACAGAATCAGATGCCCTGGATAGAGGACTCCTTATACTGGTAACCGCATATCGAATGCACTATCAACGTTCATCAATGATGAGATTGTTTATCTCGCGGAAATGTGGGGGTCAGGGTTTCTTAAATACCAGGACCCTCCATAATCGCAAGGTATGCAATCTTAGAGAGGAATTTTTCTTTGTTAACGTGGAGGTACACCGGCATGTAGTAGCAGTTGATAATGGACTTACTCCGCTTGCCTAGTTAAAGAAAACTGGAGCAAACCTGCAGTACTTAATGTTACAGATCATGTGATATATAGAAGAGCAAAGAGCTGCATGAACGTTTTTATCGGGCCTTAAACGGGCCCGATGTCTTGGCTACGTTTCGGTGATCTCTTTGGAAAAACTGAAGGTTTTATCTATGCAATTACAGATGAAATTGTTATGAGGAACACCTATCGGAGATATATCCTGAAGGACGGCACAATTGACATTTGTCGGGCATGTCATCGTCTCGGAGAAACTCCCAGGCACCTCACTTGCGGTTGTTCTCGTCTGGCCAATGCCGAGTACTTGCATAGACATAACCTAGTGGCCAGGATAGTCCATCAGCAAATTGCTCTTAGATATAACCTTGTGGCTGTCGAGTTACCGTACTATAGGTATGTGCCCGATACAGTTCTTGAAAATGGTCGTGCAAAATTAAACTGGGAACTATCTATCATCACTGACAGCAATCATTGTACTGATAGTCATATCTTGATACGGCACGTTTTGTGAGGAGGTCCCTGTCTTTGGAGCCCTAACCACTGGTAGCTTGGTCCCTGTACCCGACACCGGTGGGATACGATTTTTTTTAATTTTTAAATAATTTTGTTGTTTTATTTCATATTTAAAAATGTAATTAACATATTTTTTTTTATGATTGATAAAGATAATACTGTTAATGTAATTCGCAACACTAACTTTTACAGTCATACTGTTTTTTCAGATAATTTATATTTTTTTATTATTAAAAATTAATTTTTATTTATTCAATTCTCAATAAATTGAGAAAAGGAAAAAAACATTCACGAAATATATGTAACACTCTAATACTATTGTATATTATAACATTATAAAATATAATCAGGAACAACTTGAAAAATTCAAAAAGGGTGTGGTAAGGGTGTCATATAAACTATATAAAATTGAAATACAAATTACTTAGACGCACACCTTCTATCTCCGGATTCGTCGCACAGCTCCATCTCACAGTCTCCATCGCACACATGAGTGAGATCGGCAAGTAATGAAACGTCAAGCTCAACTCGAGTATTTCTCTCCTCTGTCGCCAAAAAACACCTGTACGTTACCAGGGGAGAGGCCGACCACCGTTATACTTAAGACCTCCATGACCACTACCGCCGAACCAACGCTGCCGGTGGTTATGTGCACCGCATGAACTGGACTACTCCTATGAGTGAAAAGTCATATTATCGGGCTACGTAGTTGGAAAGTAACCTAATTGCGTACCGTGTTTCTTTGGTATCTCTGTTTCAGGAGCTTGAGACAGCTGTCAACGTGTCAGCACAAGAACTGTCAGATCAAGTACGGACTATACAGCGCTGTCACCTTCTTGATGATACCGTACTTGAGAGGATACACTCTAACGTAAGCAATGGTTTTGCTATCCCTTCTTCATCACAAATGGTGCATTTGGTGATGAACAAAACACCACAGTTAGTGTCAGTATCACCTATTGATGAAGTTGTGAAAATGGTCGAGCCACATTGTATTGATATCGATTTATCATTACTGACTGGACTATTGTTGCCAATAAACCTGATATAGTGGTAACTTCACACTTCTCATACACAGCCATCTGATCCCAAAACTATGCAGAGCTTGTATAATAATAACGGTGTTGACGCACAATCTTACTTTAAGTCGATATTTAATATAAAAATAATCATTTACGGCGATGGGTCATGTCCCCTGTTTATGTTTGTGTTTATGTTTAAGTAAATCAACACATCAATCAAAACTTTGAGAAGCAAGTATCCTTAGGCACAAACATTATATACATATGTACTTGTTTACGCAGTATTTCTCATATTCTACTAATTGCAATACTGAAGATAAGGGTCTAATTACTCGCTATTACAACCCACAAGATAATTGTTATTGCCACATTCCGTCATTACTATCATAAATCTTTGACAAGTATCAATTTTCTATAAGCTATTTAAGCCTTCAATGTACATACTGTACAATGTTAAAAACTGGCACTCTTACTAAGGTAACACCACCTGCTACTGTCAGCTTGCATTTTTAAAACTGAAATTGACATAAGTTTTCTATATAAAGGACTTGAAATACAAAGAAAGAACGGACACAAAAAACACCCAGACTCGGAACAAGTATGTGGATAACACAAATTTTTATCCTGTTTAGGAATCAACCTGTGACCTGACCTCTGGCTCAGCAGTCAGAATCACTAACCATAAGAACAACTGGCAAGACAAAATAAGAGATATAAAATAACTTATTTATGTTTTTAACACTAAGTATAGAAGTTATTAATGTGGCGGCAACAAACGAGATGTAGCAAAGAATAAATTTTTGCAATGTGTACACTTCATTAGTTGATTAACACATTTAAAACTGTCGTGGAAAATGTCAACCTAAGAGCATATCAAGCTATATTGACTGCACATCCTAGAAACTGAATAGTTATACCAAACTCTATTATTGATTGGATTTGGTATATAGCATTAGCAATGAATAAAAAGGTATAAATGAATCCAACATTTATATTATGTAATTATTAATATTATTATTATCTTGGTAGACGATAAATAATTTTAAATTGCATTTTTGCAGTACTATAAAACGCACGCTTTGTAAACAAGCGTGTTACAAAGTAGAGGATAATTTGACTGACAAAAACGCTTGGCAACTTGCTGGTCTTGCTCCACACCGTGTGGGTGTGGTACATAAGAATTTTTACTAGTGTATTTGTTTTTTTTTTTATTTTTTTTTTATTACTGACATACATACTATTTGTCGATATGGGCATTAGTAATTTACATCGTAGGTATTATAAATATATTGAGTTGAGTTTTACATATGAGAACTGTGCAGTCAATTATTTAGGTTTATGTTTTGTGTCTCCTAAACAGTCGCCTAAAGTCCTCCCAATAGTGGCGTATGTGTCGGGTCGTTCGGCTCCCTTCTGACAAGTGCCGTTGATCAGGGCTGATCTTCTCCGAACTGCTACTTTTAAACATAGAATGGTAATTACCATAAACGTTATTACAGAATGATATATTGCATTGTCTTCACAGATTTTATTTAATTTTATAAAAGAAAAAATACATTATAGTCTATTCATATTATTTCAATAGTGTGATGGCGGTCCTCTGTTCTAAATTTCTATACAAATTTTAAAATTTTGTTGACTTATTTCTGTTGAGTGGTTTCAAAGTATTAGAGATAAATGGTGTAGTTACCCTACTTTTGAGTTATATTTGTATTATTATCTAATGTTCACGACTGAATAGAAACAGTTATTAGAACCACTTACGGTAAATGTGTGTAATTTATTTATGTATGTAAAGTGGTTATATGTGACGCGTAATGTTGGGGTATCGTTGTAACTTTGCAATCAACTGTGTATGAATATTTAGTACCTAATTCTTGTGTGTGGCTATTTTGCAAGCGGACGTTTTACTTCCACATATGTTTTTAAATGACTGAGCAAGGAGTGTTATGATTTTGTCACGCTATGGAGCCTAAACGGCTTGATTTTAACATGTAAGGTTTAATTGAATCAATAGTAGGAGTAGCATGCCCTATTAGATTTTATGTAATACAGTCGAGTTTCGTATAACTCTAATATAATTTAATTTGTTTTATATGTTCAGGGGGATCAAAAAGCATACACCTGCTATTATAGATAAATTGTGATTTACGTGATCTTTTTAATATATTTATAATTTATTTGCCGTATTTAACGCACCGTAGCAATATTCTAAGGCCCAAGATTCACTGCTGATTTTTAATATAAAAAATGGCTCTAAGCTCTTTTAAATTTGGTAGAGCCATGCTAAGGCAGGAATGGGCCGGCTCAACCAGTGTGTTACCACGGCCTCAAAGAAAACAGTTTTGAACCAATGCTTGTGTTGTATTACCGATAAAATAGGGAGGATTCCGGAGGCCCAACTCCCCACCTCCTCTTTCCTCTCCGCTCATGTTATGTTTACGTGTATGTAACGGGCATCACTATGTGTTTAACACCTGGGTGTTTTTTTTTATGCGATAGGGGGCAAACGAGCAGACGGGTCACCTGATGGTAAGTGACTACCGCCGCCCATGGACACCCGCAACTCAAGAGTCACAAGTGCGTTGCCGGCCTTAAAGTATAGTAATGTATAGTATGCAAATATTTATCGTATATTTGTATTTACAAATACATACATAAATATGTGTGTTTATCACTAGTCTGTCAACCACAGGTCAAGGTCTAGTTCGTGAGATGACTGAAGTTATGATTAGTATACTCAGAAGTATATTTTGCTATTTTTTGCTGCTAAAAAATAACCAATACAAACAAAAGTCAAATCATGTCAAATCATCAAGTCAATGATGAATTTATAAAAGTACTTCTTGCCTATTTTGCCGGCCGTCCAACCATCAATAAGTCAAATGAAGCGGCAATCTCGCGGTTAACTGCTCATTGTGTTAACGTTTGATTTATTTTATGACCGCACTTTCACTGTATGTTGCAGGTCTTATTTAGTGATGGCTTTTGTATACTTTGGAACATTTGAAGGTCAAGAAATGATTGTTAGTCCAATGGTGTTCTAAATAGTGCTAGACAACAAGAAGGCGTATATTTTTTTAACCTTTCTTAGGGAACACTCAACTCTAAAGGTCTTTGACGTTCGTATTATAGAGATATTTAAAAAAAAAGGATTTTAAATAAATAAAATTATTATGTTTCCAATATTAAACTATGATAATTTAGACTATAATCGTTGTCACTCTCTGAAAGTTTTTTTTTTTTTATACTATAGGGGGACAGACGAACAGACGGGTCACCTGATGGTAAGTGACAACCGCCGTCCATGGACCCTTGCAACTCAAGTGCGCTGCCCGCCTTTGAGGGTGATGAGGGATGGGGAATGCAGGGAGTGGAAAGAAGAGAGGAGGGATGAGGAGATGGTAAAAAGGAGAAAGGAGAAGAGGGGAGAGAAAAGGGGGGAGGGGGAATTGGGCCTCCGGAAACCTCACTCAATTCGGGGAAATGCAACGCAAGCGTTACTTCACAACCGGTTTTCTGTGAGGCCGTGGTATTGCACCGGTCGAGCCGGCCCATTCGTGCCTAAGCATGGCTCTACCACTGTTAAAAATTTGTTTGCTCTTTAAATATTGCAAATCAAAGTCCACAATTGCAAAAACAATTAAAACATAATGCATTGGAAGTACTTTAACTTAAGACAGTTTAAAAAAAATACCGCTGCTATAAAATGACAAAGTATATTATACTTGTAAACTATATGTACTTATTGCACAGAGTCGGACTTAATGCCTAAGTCATTTTCGCCACCCAACTAAAATATAAATATTTTTCTTGTAGGTTTTTTAATACAAAATACTAAATTAGTTTTTATCGATGAAAACCCTGTCTCGTCCCTACAATTTGCGATTAAACTACGTATACACCCAGTAACCATGCAAATACTGCAGAACGTGCTGGCCCAAACAACCAATTACAAAACGTCATTTGTGTTAGAGAGACTAACACAAATTACGTTTTGAAAAGTAAACATATATAGACACATGATATTTGTAACATGTATCACCTACGGAGTTTTTATTCATTTTATTATTCTGCATACCAACCCTGCTGGGCTCACTGGATATAGTATACGTTGTTTACGATTTGGAAATTGCTAGCTTCAGGAATTTGCTGTCGGTTACTATATATGGTATTGCAGTTATGTGATTGCAGTTATAGCACCTACAGCAGTTTCTCACGTAATATTTTGTAAGTTAATGCGTGGTTCTGTAGCAATGATTTGTGTGAATATCAGGGGTTACTTTTGTGCAATAGCGACTGTGACGTAGCGGGCGCTGCATGATTTAAGTATTAGGCGAGGCTAAGTATCCATATATGCAAGAAGTTGGTTTTTTAAGTAGTGACAATGTATCTTGGATGTATCTATATGTATGTCTATTTGTACTAAGTTTTAACTCGGCCATTAAATATGCATTGTTGTCAGCACTCACATATTTATACACTCATTGTATATACCCCCGACAAGGTTGGCAGAAGTGCATCAAAGGCCCACATTTTCCCAACCATTATTAAGTCCCACTTACGTAAAAAGGGCGAGCCCATTGCCGCCTATAGGGCAATGGTTGTACATACTGTCACCATTAAATATCATAACAGTGGTAAAGCAATGCTTAGGCACGAATGGGCCGGCTCGACCGGTGCGATACCACGGCCTCACAGAGAACCGGTTGTGAAGTAACGCTTGCGTTGCATTTCCACGAAATGAGTGAGGTTTCCGGAGGCCCAACTCCCCCTCTTCAATTTCCACTTCCCTCATCCCCCCTCTACTCTCTCCCATCTCCTCAACCTTCATCTCTTCTTTCCCATCCCCGCGTCCCCCCATCAAAGGCGGGCAGACTTGAGTTGCAGGAATCCATGGACGGCGGATGTCACTTACCATCAGGTGACCCGTCTGTTCGTCTGTCCCCTACAGTATAAATAAAAACACAATAGGACCGACCGTTCAACAATCTAAGAGACCATCATAATTTAATAACTCATTATCTTCAGCGACACAGCCAGCAATTATTGGCCATAGATCCTACGGATAGATGGCCTAGCCGCGGTGCTATGTTGCTGGATAACTATTATTAACACGCTGACCGTTTGGTTGGTGAAATAAATTTATTATCAGTATTTTATGAATGGTACAAGTTTTATTAGATAGCAACACTAGAGTCGAATGGCAATTAAAAACAAAATTTTCATTATCAGCATTAATAATAACCATTTTATAAAAGTTCTGAAATAATCCAAGCCTGGAGTGCATAAGTATTGTTTAAATGAAGTATCAATTTTAAGTATCTATTTTTAATACGTTTCGAACCTTTCAAAATGATTAGAAGCTGGTTAGTCAATAGTTAGTGATGCAGACTGCTGCTGAGAAAGAGTTTGTGTAAACCACAAATAATTGTCCCGAGAGTGAGTGTTTGTATCCACCGTTTGTATGTTTTTCAAGTCTCCTGCAACACGAGAGTCATTCCTGATGAGGAAATTTCCTTTTAAAAAGAAAACAAAGTACCAATAATATCTGAAAATTATTATAATACAATGTGTCAATTTTTTTTCTAAATAACCCCTTGTCATTACTATAAAGGAATATATATTTAAACTTTCTATGAATTCATAAAAGCTGAATGAATGTGAGAGTCGGCATAAAAAAATTGGTGGTTTTACGATCCAATATCATAATACACAATTTATAACCACGGGAATATAACTGAAAATCAATAAAAACAGCAGAAATGAAACTCTAAAGAATATCCCGACACCACTTCGAACCGATAAAAAGTAATTTTGGCTCAAATCGAGAAACAATAGTGAATCGACAAACTGCATATAAGATATCACAATTAAAACACCACTCTAAGCCTATAACACAGAGTTCAGAATTGTTTGTTTCTTTAAATTCAATAAAGTTTTCTGTGGGCAGTCATGGCCCACGCAGAGATTGGATTTATAGTCGGTTTATAAGAGCTATATCGATGACTAAACTCACATAATGCCATATGCATTTGATATCCATTTCAATTGCAGTTCCAGATCTGTTAATATGTGAAGTCTTAGTGTATTATGGTTGCTAAGTCTTTTACTATAGAATATTGCTATCATTTTGTGTGCAGGATCGAATAAACAATTTCGTTATTTTATTTTTATATCAAATATAAATCTTTTAATATTTTTTATTGCAACCTTGGTTTTTAAACATTATATCGGATATGTTTCATCTTGGCTGACTTTCAGAATATTATCTATAATTTATCCTAATTTAAACCTCAACCACATCTCTCCGTGATTTCGTAAAAGGCTACTAAAGGATCGGACTGTTACCTATCAGACAGTATATGTTGCAGTGGCTGTTAGTGAGCCTACATTACGATAAACAAAAAGTGGACGTTTGAAATGCCTGCGCCTATGCTTCAGACGTGAGCTTATATACTCGTCAGCGAATGTATGTATAAAATCGAATACGGTAACTAATCATATTACATATACAAATATTTTCATTATTTTTCTTAATAAAACTATCCATTGAAGTGGCAAAACAGATTTCTACTCAAACACGACTCCAGGTGCAGATGTACCTCTCTATAGAACACGTGTATTTAACAAAGCTATAACTAAGTATAATTTTGTGTCAATTAATTGAAGCTGTCGTTGAAACTCTTTAACTGATATTTGCTATCTACAATATCCAATATCTACAATAATGACTATTAAACATATTATACAACATAAATCTAATGAGACTTACATAGGTATTCCGACTTTTACTAAAAAATTAAACCAATGCATCCAATAAGGTTACACTAACAGAAAAAAAAACATTAAATATGAATATTATATGGAATCGTTTTCCAACACAAACACCCTATTATGGAAATGGAATGCATGAATATGGAAAGGGAATGCCTTCGATATACGCGTACCGATTAAATTATTGGCAATTAATAGCTGTTCAGGTGCACGATTGATTGATTTATTAATATTTATTACTGCTTTATCTGATAGATCAACGGAAACAAGTCATGATTATTAAGATATATATATTCTGAACACGTTTCTTTGAGTTAGGTGGAAGGGAAATAACATTGTATTCTACTGGGGTACGAAGCATGTGTTGCGGAACAATGCAATAGCGATTTTTGCACCTAAGCATAGGCCGGTAGAACAGGCTCTGATGATATGAAAATAGAAGAAAACAGTGGTGGTTTTTAGTCGGTCAGAGTTTGAGAGACCATGATAACCCACCTGTCTACAGGTGGGTTATCATGGTCTCTCAGATCATCTCATCTATCAGGTAAAGCATGATAACTCACCTGTCTACAAGTGGGTTATCATGGTCTCTCAAACTCTAACCAAAGGTTCACCTTTCACCCTCTTGTAATTTTTTTTCCTTATTTTGTTTATGATCTCCCTCCTGGTGGTTAAAGGTGTGATGATAAATACGTTCCACCCATGAGAAAACCTCAACTTAAATAGTCCTGTCGAAGTCAGTTTTTTGACAAATGATATTCAAAATAGATGCAAAAGCATAATTAAGAAATAAGTAATGCTTTCTTTGCTGAACGTGTGACGTCGCTGATGATTTTTTTATGATATAGGGAGGCAAACGATCGGACACCTGCATCTCAAGAGTCGTAAGTACGCTGCCAACCTTTGAGGTTGGCAGCGTACTTACGTTGATGAGTTGGGAGTATGAGGGGAGGGGAAAGAGGTGAAAAAGGTAAACAGTCAAAGATATTTTTTTTATTTAATAGGTCATTATTAGCAACAAATATATTTTATACAATATCTCACTTTAGTACGAGTTTTTAAGATATAAGATATTTATATATTTTTTATTACAAACAAATCCTTAACTTTTAATTATTACTAGTTCCTTAACTAGTAATCCTTAAGTAATAAGTGCTTTTATTAAATTTCATACAGTTTTTTTTGGAGATTTTTTACACATGATATGAGTATAACGAAATTTAGTTCAAAAACTTTAATTGCTGCCTGCCTGAGCTGGGATAAACCTGTTCTTTTTCAGGTGATCACTTTACTTAGAATTTTTAAAAAGATCATTATTTATTCGTGTAAAATAAAAATAGCATATTAATATCGAAGATCAAAATACAACAGTATAAACGTGCAGAAGCATATCTACAAAAATAATGATTGACAATAATTATATCAGTCATTTAACAATTTCTGTGTCTACACACACAAACAAATTTGATGTCTGCATAATTTTCAAAGTCAAAGTCAAAATCAAAGCATTTATTTCAAACAGCCCCAAAAGGCGCTTTCGAACGTCTACATTTACATTTAAATAGAATTGATTCAAGCCTAGTTTATTTAACTAAATGAATATTTTGGATAAAAATATACGATATTTTTTATTAATTAAATTTGAGATATGTTATTATAATATATAAAATATATAATGTATATAATATATATTTTCATAATTTTATTTAATCAAATGAATATTTCGGATAAAATTATATGATATTTTTTATTATACATCGGAAATGATTCGTTGGCTAACGACGCTAAAGAAAAAGCCGATCTTCTGGGCAAACTCTTTGCGTCCAACTCGAGCCTGGTCGATGGGGGAAATGCACCGCCGACCATGCCGCAGTGCGAGAGCCGCATGCCGGAAGTCCGGTTTACACAAAGGGCAGTGCGTAAAGCGCTCCTTTCATTCGACGTTCTTAAGTCGAGTGGGCCTCTCTCCTATCGTGCTGAAGACGTGTGCTCCAGAGTTGGCACCGGTTTTAACGCGCCTTTATCGGTTTTCCTACTCTCTTGGCGTAGTCCCGAACTCATGGAAGACAACTCTAGTGCACCCAATCCCTAAAAAAGGAGATCGCTCGTATCCGTTCAACTACAGACCCATAGCCATCACCTCCTTGTTCTCCAAGATAATGGAATCCATTGTTAACCGCCAGCTCCTCCGGTACTTAGAAGACCACTAGCTCCTCAATGATCAACAATACGGCTTCCATCGGGGTCGTTCAGCTGGTGATCTTCTTGTTTACTTGACTCACCGGTGGGCACAGGCGATTGAGACCAAGGGGGAAGCGTTGGCCGTTAGTTTGAACGTGGCGAAGGCCTTCGATCTGGTCTGGCACAAAGCGCTCCTTGCGAAGCTTCCTTCCTATAGGCTTCCCGAGAAACTGTGCAATTGGCTCACCAGTTTTCTTACAGATAGAAGCATCAAGGTCGTTGTTGACGGTGCATGCTCCGAATCCAAGTCTGTTAATTCTGGTGTCTCACAAGGCTGTGAGCTATCACCCACGCTGTTTCTTCTGCATTTTAATGATATGCTGCAGATTAGCAGCATCCATTGCTATGCGGACGATAGCACGAGTGATGCCCTTTACACCGGCCGCGCTAACATTTCTCGGGTAAACGTCATCGAAAGCCGATCCAAACTTGTGTCTGAAATCTAAAAAGTTTCAGATTGGGGTCGACTCAAAAAAAAAAAAAAAAACCTAGTAAAGTTTAACCCCACGAAGACACAGGTTTGCGAGTTCACCGCTAAAAAGATGCCATTGGTCGTATTACCTCAATTTGAGAGCACTTCCCTAACTGCATCAGCCAGTATCGGAATCCTTGGCGTTGATATATCAAGCGAAGTCCAGTTTCGCGGTCACTTAGAGGGTAAGGCCATTTTAGCCTCGAAGAAGCTTGGTGTGCTAAACAGATCGAGACAGTATTTCACTCCGGCCCATCGTCTGCAACTTTATAAAACGCAGGTTCGGCCACACATGGAATACTGTTCTCATCTCAGTAGGTGCAGATGCACCCCAGTACCAGCTTCTCCCTCTTCTCCGCATTCTAGGGAGAGCGACTCGCATATTTCTGATCGGCTTGACACCTTGGCGTTGCGTAGAGATGTAGCTTCACTCTGCATCCTCTATTCTTTGTATCATGGGGAGTGTTCACAGGAATTGTTCGGACTTATACCGGCTGCTGGTTTCCGCCATGTCCTACGCGACAAAATATCCATCCCCATCACCTGGATGATTGGCACTCCACCACTGTGCGCTTCTCCAGAAGCTTTTTGCCTCGCACAACCAGCCTATAGAACAAATTGTCGCCTGCCGTATTTCCGGACCGATACGACCTTCAAACCTTCAAGAAAAGAGCGTACTCCTACCTAAAAGGCCGGCAACGCACTTGTGACTCTTGAATTGCGGGTGTCCATGGGCGGCGGTAGTCACTACCATCAGGTGACCCGTCTGCTCGTTTGCACCCTACGCATAGAAAAAAAATAGTTAAATTAAATTATATTATTATATTATTAAGCTATCATATGTTTTTATTATTAGGCTGTATATAGTTAGTGTCTTATTCATTTTATTGTACAAGGAAGGTCCTAAAAATAAAAGGTCTGATTCATACTATGTCCTTCCTTCTCTTATCTGTTGGTATAGGGTTATAAGGAAGTTCGGACTGTTCTGCTGCTTTAAAATGATGTGAAATATAAATAATAGTCGGACTATAAATACATAACATGCCATATAAAGCTGGTGTGTTGGAAATATGAATGGGCGGAATGTCACTACCTTAAGAATGCCTAACGAAACAGAAAGTAATATTGATTTTGCTTGCCACCCTGTGAAGTTGAATTTGTCAGAAAGTGCAGAAAATTAAAGATCCTGCGCAGTTCACAGTGTTTATTCGAAAAATAATGCTTGCAACATATTAATAATCTTTATGATTCATCAGATAAAGTAACAAGTACTTAAAAGTACAGAACGTGACAAGAAACCTACCCGTTTGGTTTAATCGATACATCATTGTCAATGACTTAAACAGATATTATTCGATGTAAATCATTGACTCCGTTTATCGAACCATCGAGATCAATATCAGGTTTATAAGAAGTGTTAACGTCCCTGCATAAATTGTACGTGAGGGATTTAAAGAGTCTTTATGATTGCTAGAAGGAAAATGAGTCATTTTATATTTGAGGTCATAACAGAGGTAGATTTTTTAAATTAGAATTAATATCAATATTCATACATCATGTATGAAATACGAATTGTATAGTGAGATAATCATTGAAAGGTTTGGAGGGGGGAAAGTAGGTGTTACATAATATGTCAGAGAAGTTTGAAAGTGGCCTTAATGACTTAGTTATGGGCAATGTAGTCATAAAGAAGAATAAATTCTAATGAAATATAAAAAGTGTATCGAGTAGGTATACGTTCTAAACTTAAAAACTCAGCCGTTATAACTGTATTTGGAGAAATATTTATGTAGTTGTAGTAAGCAATAATAGTTTTACTTCAGTTTTTTTGATTACATACATACATATACTTACGCCTTTTCTCTTCGAGGTACGCAGAGATAACATCCCGCCACTTGCTTCTATCCTGACTTAACTCACAAGCTTCCTCTTTTATTATTAATTCAAGCCTGCCGGTTTCGGGTGCTTCTGACCTGCCTTTTTGATTAATTCATGCATATTGCCTTGAAGAAATTTTTGTATGTTTTATCTTTCAGTTCCATATCTAAGCCCTAGGTGGTCTGAAAAGACACATTTAAAGAGTTACCAAAAATATTGCCTACACAGATGTCCTTCAATGAAACAAAGAGCTACATTAATATTTACTTAAATTGTCAAACACTCCTTTATTAAATGAATGTATAGACACGAGTATGACCGAGCTTGCGGCACTATGAATAAAATATGAATTTTAAAGTAATATCGATCATGTAATTGCTACCTACACTTAAACCGGTTATAACACTATAAATTATAACTAGACCTGCTATTAACAACTTTTTGCGTGCCAGATTTATGTACTAAACATGTTTAAAACCATGATAATATAGCTATAAATAAATAATTCAATGACTAAATATACGGTGGAATAAAACACGATTCATAAGATTTTCTCCTCAGCTAATTTCAGGTCAACGAATCTATACACTCTAATAATGTGTGTTTTAACAGTTTATGTACCGTTGATAAATAATGGTCTTCAATAATTGCAACAGGTGCCAACAGGTGTACCTGTCCTAGTGAGCTCTCCAGTCACATCAAGTTAAAGACATTCAGGTACGCGACCCTGGCTTCTGCGAGCTGCTGTAGTCTCAGTCTCGTTTATTGTCTTTTTTTTTATGCGATAGGAGGCAAACGAGCACACCACACGGGTCACCTGATGGTAAATGACTACCGCCGCCCATGGACACCCGCAACTCAAGAGTCACAAGTGCGTTGCCGGCCTTTTAGGTAGGAGTACGCTCTTTTCTTGAAGGTTTGAAGGTCGTATCGGTTCGGAAATACGGCAGGCGACAATTTGTTCCATAAGCTGGTTGTGCGAGGCAAAAAGCTTCTGGAGAAGCGCACAGTGGTGGAGTGCAAATCGTCCAGGTGATGGGGATGGATATTTTGTCGCGTAGGACGATGGCGGAAACCAGCAGCCGGTATAAGTCCGAACAATTCCTCTGAACACTCCCCATGATACAAGCGATAGAGGATTCCCAGATTTGTCCCAGACTTCTGGTATCCCTTACCCAAAGTTCCTGTCTCTACGCATTTACTTTCTACAAATTGCCCTTTCTTTTTCGTCTTTTAACGAATATATTCCCTAGGTGAGTTGATGACCTGCAGGCAGTTAGCCATAACAGAAACTAGCCAAAACCTTCTCACAATATAAATAGCTCCAGTAGTGTTTCTTTTGAGAATATATATTTATATGACTGTGATTATTTGAAACAGTGGCTATACTCACGATGGAAGTTCTACATGGTCGTCGTCATTATTTATAACTGATAATTATTTTATTAATATTAAGTTTTTTATATAATTTTAATATTTTATTGTCCACTTGTCTTCTCATCTCGATCGTCTCTCGATTGTCATCTAGTATAATGATTTATATTTTTATTACCAGAACATAGTTCAGTTACTTCTAAGTTGTAAATATTTTGATATTAATATAAAAGAATGTTTTAACTATTACATAATTATATTTTATAATATACGTATAAACAAAATTAAAACAAAATATTGGTAGTTAGGTAATATGCCTTGGCCTACTGTATACACACACTATATATACACACTCCACTCCGTTAGAGATGGGAAAATTGGGAGTATATGAAAACGAAAAAAATGTAGAACAATGGAAGGGACTATTGCTTATACGGATGGATTGGGAAGTAAAACTAAATTACACTTCGCAGTCTAACCGTAGACTCTCGATGACGTCGGGATTACATACTTGAAAGTTGTATACCCAGAGGTTCAAGCCCTGTTACCTGTTAAATACGTAAAATTATGTCACTAAAAAGTTGCACAAATGTCATTAGAAATTTGAGGTACAATTAAAACCATAGATGGAACCGTTTTTTAGTGTCCTGTATGTATAGTGTTGTTAGTACAAGAACATTTCGTTATTTAAACGGTTTTTGTGTAATCATATACATTAATAAAAAATAATTATAGCCATAGCAGACCGACTGATACAATAATTAAGATTATGATATTATAATACATCGTTATAGGTCGATGCTCGAAATTGTTCGAGAATAAGTCTACCATATAGTATACCCATATAGTCACCAGAAGGATCCAGTTCGGTGGGTCAGCATTTGGTAAACTACGTCGAGTTTTCCCTAAACCTTGCAGCAATGCCTTGAGGCAAAGGTCTTCGATCAGTGCATCCTGCCTGTTATGAGTTACGGTGCCGAAACGTGGATACGAACGGTGGGGCTTATCGGGCTATGGAACTAGCTATGCTTGAAGTTTCTGTAAAGGATTACATCCGTAAAGTGGTGTAACAGTTACCGACATAGCTCTTAGAATAAGCACGATAAAGTGGCAATGGGCTGGCCACATAAACATAAGGAACGATGACCATTGGAGCAAATAGGTCCTAGAGTTGAAACCGCGAACTGATAAATATAAGGTAGATAGATAGATAGATAGATAGTAAATGAATGATCGCTAAAATCGACTGGACGCGGAAGGCGGAGGACCGGGTGGCCTGGTGGCATTGGGGGAGGCCTATATCCAGCAATGCACTACAGGTAGCTAATTGATTGCTTAGTGATAATTTAAGCTAATAACAATAAAAAGATGCTTATGGAGTTACGAAGTGAAAACAGTGACAGAATGAAAAATGGTGCTGGATCAAAGTTAAACTTCATTTTTAATTGAAGAAATGCATATCATTTGTATTGTAATACGGTTCCTGTTTTATTCGTCTCTTTATCTAATAAAAATGAATAATCATCATTTAAATCCCTGATTCGGAACAAATTACTTCTTTGTGTTGATAAGTAACTTAAAGCTATTAATATAACTGAGTTCAGAAAAAGGGCTTAATAGCTTTAAATTACTTCGAATCTTGTTCAGGACTAGAACTTGAGCACAGAGCAAGCTATGTCAATTTTGGGTCTGAATAGTGCTTTTTAAAAGGATTCAAGTTATCATATCATTATTATAATGATTGATCAAAGCGATCGTGAGAAAGTTCTTTATGCCGCTGATGTGTATTTTTCAATCGAGTGTTGCAACACTAGCAGCCCCGCTATCAGTCCATCCATATTGAGATCTAAAGGCGTAACTGAATGTAAATTTACATCCCAGCGGCGTGGCATAAATAATGTGTGTGGCCATTAAATATGATAATCTTGTTGCCGCATCGGCGGATGAATGGTCTTTGTTCAAGTCAGGGAGAGCAGATCCCGATACCATTGTGCCTGGATTTACTCGTAAATATTGCATTCGATAGTCTGGTTGTGTAGTTAGGTCTTTCTTGAGTGGATTAGTGTTAAGTGTTCTTAAATGGCATAATTTATTATAGTATTCAATCTCTTACGTACGTATATAATTTAGGTCTGGCTACAATTCGTGTGGGAGATTTCTTGATTTATTACTACATTACTGATCTGATGATATTAGTGTTTAATCTAAAACGTTCATTTGAATATAATGCCTGATATTTATAGTTTTGTGCGTCATAAGTTTACTTACTTATTTACTTTAGTCACTTTTAAAGCAAGTTTTAAAGTAAAAACTAAAATTATTTAAACCATTTATTTTCCAGTATGTCAATTTATGATTATATTTTATTATATATTCAAGTTATCTTACTAAACTATAATCTGTTTTATCATTATCGAATTTTATCCAGATCCGTCGTGTAAAACACTTAAATCAAAATTCTCCCAACTATGACAGTAGTAAAACTAAAATAGAACACCTAAACCCTATAAGAAGGAACACATTAAATTACAGTTAGTTAAAATATTACTTGAAGTTCCTCAAAATAGACGTACTTTATTCTACAATAATATTCCCCTCCTCTTTCAAATAAACATGAATTTTGCCAAAGGTCACGAGCAAACTCAGACCTGGACTAATCTTCTAAACTACGTAGAATAATTTTAATAATTCAACTTTTCAAAGGAATCTGTAAGTTGGGCATGCCACACTCAAAGCTAACAAACCACCAATTCGAAACAAGATCACACCCCATAGTACCGGCTATGAAGCTATAATTTATAGCCGGAGAATTGCCGGAGGAAGACGTAAATCATAGGTCCGGAGCTGAACCTCGTAAATCCAATAATATTATCCTGTTCAGGGGCCAACGATAATGTCGGCGCCCGTGATAAATATTTTGTAATAGCGATGGTTGATGTTGTCTGATAATGTGAAGCCATGGAAATTGTAATAAACGATTAAGGTTTATAAGTACAGACTTTGTGTACAACCAAGTTTAAAAACAACAATAACAACAAATCACTGATAATGTCAGTCTATTTAAATGTCGTATATCTATCACAGTGGCTTTTATATCACAGAAATCAAACAAAACGTTTACCATTACAATTTTTCTGCTGACTTGATATTCCGGTAAATGGAATTTGAAATGAACTATCACGACATTTTTTAAGAAAATTATTGCATGTATGTGCCTTAATAATGAACACTATAATTTCCCATTGATGAAACCACGTTCAACCACAATAAATACAAAACACTTTTTTTTTAAATTACACATTCATGTAGGCAGTCTACTAGACCATCAACTATCAGCGATAGGAAACACACCCATCTCGCACAGCCCATTGTTACCTTTAACCAAAGTATTACGTAGGAGTTACTCCAAAACTCGAAACAAGACACACAGTGTCGCACAGTGTTCAGAAAACTTGTATCTAACTAACAAGTCCAACGAGTAGTAAGCTTAAATGGAAAATGGGCTAAGGAGACAAGCTGACGTTATCAAACGGAGCCATTGAGCCCTCGATAGGTATGGAAATAGGCCATCAATGGTGCACATGCAGTATCTGTTATACGCTATTCCCTATCTGTAATAGCCCACTTAAGTAGAGTCGTGAAGATATCGTATCTGTATGTCTCTATTGCTGAAATGGCCTCCGTGGAATGCTTTGTATGTAGTATATTGATGTCTAGTTTTTTAATGGAGTTGAACTTAGTTTTATTGGGAATATAATGGACTCTTTGCTGTTGATATTTAAATATTCAATTATGATTATATATATATATATATATATATATTATTATTATTAATATTGAAGGTTGGTAAAAATGTAAAAACAAATAGATATTAGGGATTTATATCAGACCAAACATATTTTTTTTTATTGCGCCAAAACATTTGATATTTTAAAAAAAGAACTATGCACTTACTATGTTAAGCGTTAAAATATATAACATTTTTAACACCCCCTGATAAATATATGTAAGTAGTACAAAATAAATTACGACAAACATCATAGTAGTGACATAAAACAACAAAAGATGTCGAGAAAACGCTAAACAATAAAAAGATACGCCATACAAAAAGCAGCGCAACTTGGGACATAAAGGGGAAAATTATGGCGCTTTCAACGGCACATTTAAAGGCGACATATTTCAAAAGTTTCGGCGTATTAAGCAACATTTATTTTGGCAGTGACTCGGCCATTATGCCGTTGTACGACCCGTGCTATGTTATGAAAAACAACACTTCGTACTGTGAGTTTTAGAATATAACTATCTAAGCAGCTTTCTAAGGAACGACTTTCGTGAACTGTGCTTCTGCGAATATTTAAGTTCTTTGCTCACATATGTAGAAAGGAGGGCTGGCTTTAATGCCGGTCAAATTTCACAAGGCTAGATTGAAGGTATATATCTCGGACAGGGACCCGGTCGGTGACAGGCTCACGGAACTCTGCCGGCGTACGTCGTACCAGGCAAGGCAATCCAAACTAAAATCCCATCATGATTATACCCCTACGAACCACGATCAATCTGACGCACGACTGAGAAGAAAGAAGAATCTAACTTTAACTGTAATATCTATGTATTTAATTCATCATCATCATCATCAGCCTATCGCAGTCCACTGCTGGACGTAGGCCTCTCCCATTGCACTTCGATCTTTTTTCGGCCTCTCGCATCTAGCTCCTGCCAGCCATCTTGCGCAAATCGTCACTCCACCTGGCCTGTCGGCGTCCTACGCTACGTTTGCCGAGATTTGATTACTTAAGACAATTACCGCATAATTAACCAATCGCTTGTTGACTTCCAGGTTCCCGATACGCGATTGTTAACAAATGTTTTGTGTAGAACTGTACTAGTACTAACAAGTATTACCACCGTGTTAATATCTTAGGTTGAAATATTAAGTACCTTTCTATAATATTAAATTGTCTGAACATAATCTTATGTCACACACCTCTCACTATTAGCTTCTTAAGTATTCGATATGACCAACTGATTACCTTGAAAGCATGGAAATAAAATAATGCATAGATTTGTTAATACTATGAAATTAAATTATTTATCGTAGAAAAACTTTTCTTTCCTTTTTTTTTGAAAGTCAACTCCCGCATTAGGTATAATTCCTGTGTCGCGAGGGGCTTTAAAACATTCAATCAACGGACACAAACAACACCTAGACTCGGGACAACAATTGTGGATCACACAAAATTTTGTATTTTTGTCCTTCGATTCGATTCCATCAAGGGGAAATATTTTTTCTAGTAGAAATAGTTTTAAATTTCTCATACAACTGATGAAACACTTGGTAAGAGATAAACCTTTTTAAACTATCTTCATATTCTTCTTTTGTTATACGACAGCCCAATTAAACTTTTTCTTTTAGTTTGAATATATGACACATTTACTACGTTGACATTGTAATTATGACATGACTTTTTAAGTATTTATTTAAGATATTTTTAGTTGTAAATGTGAGAACTGTGTCGTCACTTGTAAATTGTTTTTTGTTTTTTATATTGCCTGGAAGTTATTCATATACATTGTTTGTATATTTCTTTAATATTGAAATGTTTTATGCTTATTTTATATTTAATAATAAATAATAGATGGACCTCATATTTTCTTTGCTCTTAGGAACAATGTAACCTAAAATTTGTAAAACAATAAATGAAAAAGAGTGTCCTTGAAGTTTCTTGCCTTCAAATAGATTCACGACTTCAGCGTGATTGACTCCTACTATTATTACATGTAATTTGTTTAATTATAATAAAGAATTTTAATGTAAGAGGATGAAGATTCTCGAATATTGCTGAGGTTTATTTACTAGTGCAAAACAACCACGTGTGTAGGTGTCTTGCTATATGTAAACAGATGAATTAACTAAAGTAGAATAAAAAAAATTAAAGAATCATATTTCTGCATCTCTTGTCTTTTACTTCTCAGCAGCAATAACACTTGTTCAACAGATTACCTCAGTGTGTAACCACTTACCTATTAGGACAACTTAATTAAAAGACTCTTATAAATGACGGGCGGATAAATATCCAACGACCGTTAACAAAACCAACAAACACACAAAGAAAATTTCAAAGAAGTTTATTGACTGCTATTCAGAGTTTACCTCCAACTGACTCAAACAATCCTTGCCAAAGCAAAAATAATATTAATTATAAACAAACAATCATTCATGAAAAAGGTGCAAGCTATAATGTTTTTATCGAACAAATATATGATGAAGGAAAAGGTGGTACTGTTGAACGGGCAGGGTATAATTTGTGCTGCGTTCAGAGGGCGGAACGACACGCCTCCATGGCACTCCAGGCGGCCTGTTAAGGGGTATGTTTGTTCTGATTGCAGCGGTTCTGATAACGCATTTGGAGTCACGACAACAGAGCAAATGGCTTAAGGCGAAATCATAGCAAAGAAATCTTTTTGTACAAGTGAAAGTGTGTCCTTAAAACTCACTTACATGATGAAGGGGTAACCGAATTAAATTCTGTAAAGCTTTTGCTAACCTCACTTTAAGACAAACCTTAAAGTTAATTTGACAATTTTTATGACATTTTTCGGATGTTATTTTGCTGTTTGGTAAGGCGGCTCACTGGCCTCCCGATAGATGCCTTTATACTAGACCACATTTCAGTTGCAAGAAAGTAAAATGCGCTTCAAAAACTACCATCTCCATTTTTTATATTTTTATAGAACTACGTAAAAACTTGATCTCTAAAAGATTTTTTTATACCTGAGCCAAGCCATTCCACATGTGGTTCTGCCTATATCAGGATATTTAGTGTTAGTATACATATATAAACTTAAAAGCGACTTGAACCTTAAAGCAGCTCGCTATAAGTAAAGCCCGCCTGGCGCCGGCGGTGCCCGCCCATCATTAACAAGGTCCTCGACAACACTCCAAGAATTTAACGTTTTAATGGCAGTCGACAAAAGCGTAACTGTTATCAAAATTTTATTGTAATCTTATTTGAAGCGTAGTACTACTAAAAATGAGATATTTATTTTTATGAAGTTTTAACAGTCTTCTTTATATAAAACAAATATTATTATTTGGATTATGGATTCGTTGTTGTGCTCAACCTCATTTGTGATGACCACTCCAAAATTTAACACCAAGTTTTACGGTCATGGTCAACTTCAATTAAAACCAAAAGCTCATGATCATATGAGTAGCGTACTGTATTAATTTACTTTGACTTTTGGATGTTAAAGTAATTAACGTGTTCGTACTGTCTATGGTGTCTTCAGAAGCGTAACCGGCCACTAAATATGTAGAATATATATATGTATAATATAGGTATTATTGCATGTGACTATTATCTATTGTTGTCTGATTGCCTGCAGTATAGAGCGAGAGTGCATAGGATAACTTGATTTGCATATGTGTGTATATAGAACAAAAATTTATTTTATTAAAAGAGAGTTTACTTCTATATTCGTAAATATGTACATTAAATATTTTTTTTTTTACATCGCTAATGCATACGCTCACGCCTATATCCCCATAGGGGTTAGGTGTATATAGATAATCTCATAACTTTCTACTAGAAAGGCACACCTTTCTAACAATTCATGTTAACTTATGATCACTGAGTTTATTGTACCAAAACTTCCCATTATTACAATTTTACTGCCATTGTCACTTCTATAAAATTTATCGACTCTATCTTTTACAATATACAAATCATCTCCTTGTGGGCGGAGACTCGAAGGATCCTCAATGCTCGACAGTTGAACTCCTATTTGTCAAATTAACGCTGCAAGGGCGCTACATTTTAATCACGTCCTTGCGAATGTTTTAATAAATGGTAGGGTACATAAATTGTGTAGCTATCTACTCGATTCTGTTAATTAATGTTAGGAGATTCTTTGTATAAGTGTCTGTTTTGATGGAGAGTTCAAATTTGGAAAGAGGATTGTATTATAATTGCATTTTATTTCAGCTTTTATTTTTTATTAACTTTCTTCAATATTAAGTTACGTTTCTATCTCAAGGAAGCAACAGTTTAATCCTGAATAAATTCTTCACTTTGTGATCATTATGATCATTAACGGAAACAACAAACCACTTAAATTTAAAAAAGGTTCTCAGATAAAAAAGAAAATAGGATTTCTTCTCAAGCCTGTAACCACGCAACCAGTATCGTATTGTGTACATACATACGTTAGCAACGCTAATAGCAGTATGGCAGCGGCGGCGCATACGCTGATAATAATCTACGGCACAGTAAATCACGGCGTGACCTGTGCTATCACACATCGCCGTACTTAGGGTTGGCGTTTCTGCCAGTTATGTTTATCAAAATCTGGTTATAAATCTCTTTTACACAAGTTATTTATTTTTACAACAAAATGACTTGTCAGATCAAGATAGTTCACAGAAATTATTATTGTAGTAATTATCTTGTAATATTTTTAATCTATTAGTAAGCTTTAAGTAAATTTTAGAAGTTACATTTCTGATAGGGTTGAGCAAGCCTGCTGTATTTCAACATGGATTATGTGTTAAATAAAGTCATTTCAAAACCTTAAAAGTTGTTATGAAGTAGTAGCATTATATCAAAAATCATTAGACGTATGAAATGCTGCCTTATCTGTTCGAGATAGAGTATTTTTTGTTTGTTAATCTAATCTCAGGAACTACTAAGCCGAATTGCAAAAATATTTTGCATTAGATGTCTCGTTATTGAGATGACCTACACTCTATAGGTACATTTAAACCAAAAAAAAGGAAAAATACCACCCACTCAACCTACCTGCTACCTTCACCAGGTTTTGGACTAAAACTCTTGGCCAAAGGATGTGGTGTTCCGTCGCTTTCGGGGCAAGTGCTATCCGATGGCACAATCACATAGTGCAATTGACTTGAAGTGCTACTAACATAGATTTAAGTTATATTTACTAACACATTGGGTTATATTAAAATATGCACAATTAAGTTATTTTTTTGACATTTATCTGTTTATCATGTATATATATATACAAGTGTAAATTTTTTTTTAGATACGAATGATTTTTTTTTTATGTTGTGTCTGTTGGTTATTATACTTTTTGGTCGATAGAGCAGTTACCTACGCTATGAATAAAAAAAACCCGTCGCCGAAACTTGCAGATTTGTCGTTTTGGTACATAAACATGTCAAGTTCGGAGTTTTTCACCATTTTAAGCAAAATACTCGTAGCTAAAAAAAAATTAAATTTATTTTATTCATATTTTATTTAAAGGTGTCATACAGTCACCTCCCCCACTTGCCGTTTGACGTTGAATTTCGGGACACCCTGTATATATATACTCTTTTACCTAAAAATATTTATTAAATCATGAAAATGTATTTGATCTGCAATTATAATATTTGCCAACCCTACCCAGTTGTAGGTCGTGAGCGTTATTGAATTTAGCATATTTCGTTCATATCGAAACATCGCGCGCATTGTCCCAACACTACCGTGTTCCCTATAAATTTATACAGTGATTTAGTGAGGTAACAAACAATTGCATCGTCCTAATAGTTTGATTAGGGATTTAATAGAACTATTTGTTGTTGAAGCTTACTTAGGAAAGGGTCGAAGTATCGTTAATTGATAATAATTCATTATATCCAGCAAAAATTGCTAACTAATGTTGTTAATATAAGTTTATTTTGTCCGAAGATTTGCGAGGATTTTAGTATCTACTCCTATAGAAAAAGAATAGTATTAAACTGTATATAAATAAGTAAATACAAAACAGAGCAGAATCTTCATTTTCCGAAGCTTTTAACCGACTTTCTTTATTGTTATATAGCTATTGGTAAGCTTTAGTATTACTAGTTTTTTTATGATAATGTATATATGTATATATATATATATTATCAATTAACGATACTATATATATATTATAATGTAAAGAAATTAAAGTAACATATTTTAGTTATATTAACGTCGTAATTTTAAAATGATCTTTGTTGTTAACGACTAATAAGACTAAAATATATTTTGTTTTTAATACCTCATATGTTTATATGTATACTTATGTACTTGGCATCGCTTACCTACATTCCTCTGACTTAAATTATTGCGAAACCACAAGCTATACGACAGTATTGGCAATAAGTACATCATGGATGATTTAGGCCAGTCCATTGTATAAACCGATTTGCAGTTATAAGTCATGTATAATGATGACAGCTCAAGTAATTCAGACGAATGTAGGTCATAAACGGAAAATGATGACTTAATTAAAGTTGGGTTTAGTAGTAGTTAATGTCATGCAGAATATAAAGCTCTCAAGAATGAAGCAAGACAACCAACCTATTAACCATCTATCAATATTGTTCAAATTTTTTAATGCGCTATACAGAAGGTCATGTGTCAGTCCTGTCACAATTTATATTTTCTTTTAAACTCCGGCAGTAGTAAGGATTCCTATTGTTTGAGACTTGACAAACGTTCAAACAACGAACACAAAGAACATTCAAACTCGAGACAACTATCAGGTCAGTGTGTCAATCCAAACCTATGACCTCTGGATCACTAAGCACTAGATACATATATACACTAACGCCATTATCTCCGAAGGGGATTATAATTTAGTCTCATATACGTAATAGGGGCAAGCCTTTTGCCGTCATTCCGCACTTTTGGAAATTAGATGTTAAAAATTATGAGGATATTGATAGAAAAGGGAGAATAGAATGGGAAGGAAAAGGATATTGCTGATTTAGATGGACTTGACTTGAGATTGGACTTGAGCTTACGCAAGTCAAGGTCAGATACCTAGAACTCGTACTGGCTGATACCTCTAGCTAAATTGTATCTTCTGATGAATAAAACGTCTGATTGGCAAATTAATAACTGACTTAGTTTTTTATATTAATTACTAACAAAACATATATAAAACTTTTGAGTTGTGGTGATCTCACTTGTCAGGAAAATTACAGTACGTGGTGGACAGGTAATATGTGTCTGCCTAACCCTTCAGGAATGCAGGCTGAAGTGTATGTATGATAAGTAGCCTCAATATTGTAAATAGTAGAGTTTCTTTGTACAAAACAAATACCTATAAAATTTAAATGTATAAACAATATCAAAATGAATTATTTCTCTGTAACCTTGGGTGCAGTAAGGCCGAGCTCTCACGACCGCCATATTTACGGCCCCGATACCAAACAATATTTATGTCTCTGTTTCCTATTTTTGTGGCCATATTTATTGTGTACATATATCAAATATGGAATCTTATACGGTAGCCTTTTTGTGGCAGAATCCTCGTTATAGTGTGCTCTTTTGTGATTCATGGATTTTTAACTTATGGTTTTTGCGTTACGCAGAATGAGTATAACCTAGTAATACTCAGTATGTCAATAGATGTACATATATCAAAATTGTAAATATATGTTAAGTTAATTACAAATTTTGTAAGTAAGTTAAAATAGTTTTGATAGACATAAACAATATATTTATACAATATTCCCTATGGAACAGATGACTGCTTTGAATAATAAGAAAAAGAATTGCAGCGTGACTATGGAATTAAGGTAACACAGAAAAAGAGAAAAAAGTTTTTATGGTTATCAGAGGGTACAAGGATACCACCGTTAACTGAGGATGGAAAACAAACCGAAGAAGGCAAGGCATTTTTATCATGTCTGTTTTGTGGCCACATTTATAATACACGTCTTAATACATGTTATAAAGAGATAACCTGCATGGATAAAAAGGAGTGTCTATTACTATGTTAACAAGACGTGGGGGCACGTCGACCGTCATCTGAATATCCACATGAATATAATATATTGTATTTGTTTAGCATTGTAAGTTCGATACACAATGAGAGCTTCTTGGCTAATAATTTGACGGATATTTGTTCCTCAATTAGAGAACAACTGAATGGATTTGGATGAAATTTGGCACAGATATAGATTATATATGATATATGATATGATAGATAAATAACTTTTATCAAAAAAAAATGTAAGGTTCAAAGTTACGAAGGAAGACAATAGCTATAATACATGTTCAAATTATTAATTTTAAGGACTAATGTTATGAATATCTAAATCTAAATTCACCAATATCACATCACTGTTATCATGACTGCACGAATGGCGTAGCGGTTTAAGTGGTCACCTCGCCAACATGTTGTGGGTTCGATCCCCGTACGGGACAACACTTCGTGTAATCCTCAAATTGTTGTTCTGAGTCTGGGCATTCTTTGTGTCCGTTGTTTGAATGTTAGTAAAGTCCCCCGCGACACAGGAATTAATCCTAGTGCGTTTGTTTTCTTTTGAAGAGAAAAAAGAAATTTGTTTTCGGGTAAAGTATTTACAAACAGATTGAAAGACCCACATTATTTTATTGATTTCAGTATTTATTTAGTACTAAAATCTACTGCGTTTCCTCCTGTTGCGAAAACTATGAATCAACAAGGCCACAACATCTTCAATCAGCAGCGTCATAAAATGCATTCGGATTATTGTTATTAAACGTCTTGAAAAATAGAGGAGTTACTATGTTTGACAGTATGTATTTTTATATGTATGTATATAAATCAATTCCTTTCTAAACCTTTTTCTTTTCTCTTTATTTGTTTGCTCAGAATAGCATACACTATATTGTTTGTTTTTTATACTTTCTTAACATCATAAGATATAAGATATTTGTCTGATTTGATATAAGTGTCTGCGGATTCGAAACCCACCACTTACACAAGCATTTAACTCAGCTATCAAGAATGGGGATTTATCAAAAAAGCTAACACATTAACGTGGGAGAGCCACGCTTCAGCACAAATAGGCCGGCTCGACCGGAGTATTACCACGGCCTTACAGAAAACCCCCTATTAAACAATGCTTGCATTGTGAAACCCACTGAGTATGGTTACCAGTGGCCCAACCCCTTTTCCATTCGCCTTTTCCGCTCCTGCCGTTTTGTATACAATACAATTAACTCATGTTTTATTTAGTACCTAATTCGTCGTTTCTTTTACTTCTTAAGCATTGTCATTGCTTTAACTTTGTAATTATTCCTATTAGTAGAGGAATAATTTCCTTAATAACTATTAACACGTAATTAAAATCCTAGACATCACTCGCTGTACCACGAGCTCGTTCGCTGCCGTCGGGCCGCAACGCCTCTTTCATGTACAGAATCAGATACGCTCCGATTTATAGCAACCCGCCTTAATTGTAGCCAGATCGGACCATCAATTCAATTGGTTATTATAGACACTTAATGTGAACATAACATTTTGTCCATAAAATTGGTTGAATGTATTAGGGTAAACCGTTTAACATAATTTTAATAATAAAACGTATGTATGTGTGATGTAACTATTGATACGTCTCAACTACTGATAGTAGTTGTGACGCGGCCAATTAAATTATAATTTCAAGACGAGACAACAATAATTTTTTCTAATTTTTCAGATAGGGTAAAATATATAAGATAGGGTTCCCATTTTTCTAAAATCAAGAGTTTAAAAAGACGCGTTCAGCTATTACTTCAAAAGAGGAATAAAATACTAATATTCCAGATAAAGTCTTATATAACCATGCATTTTGTAGTATCAACTATATAATATACCATTTGACAGTAGCACTTTTTCATCACAATTAATACATAATAATTAAGTTCATCTTTGTAAATCTGCTTACTTTTTCTATGTACAGTAAGCGCTAAATATAGCAGAAAAAAGGCTTTATTCAAGGTATTTTCGCTGAGACTGGTGATCCACGATGGTAGTAAAGTGATGAGATCGATAACTAAGATTTTAAGCAATAGTAATTCCACGAGTTTTAGTATTTCTCTCCATTTTTTTTAAATAACATTTGAAAAACTAAAGTCTGTGTTTCCATAGTTGACGTATGGGCCGGCTCAACCAGTGCTATACCACAGCCCGATAGAAAACCGATGATTGTCATTTACCATCAGGTGACCCGTCTGTTTGTCTGACCCCCTATATTGTAAAAACGTTTATAAGAGTACTCTTTTCTTCGCAGTAGGTTTCTATGACTCTGTAATTGAATTTTGTTATCACAATTCACAAATTCAAATTGTAATAGTTTTATTTTTCAACTGAACAGAAACTTTAAAATACTCTTAGTTTATTGATCAATAAAGATCAAATTCATCATATTGTTATGAGGGCAAGATCACAACAGCTAGAAAAGCTTAACCATAAACCACCCTAAAATCCATATACAGCACATTCTACATGTCATATGATATAATAAAACCGCATAACCGCAGTCGGTTCAGACTCACATTCCTCTTCTTTATGAGGTCGATTCGCTATTTTTACTATCCCCGGGTCATCCCTTAAATTCTTTTTATTGCCGCCCTTGTAAATCATTGCGTAATGCTCCAGTGCATTATCCGACGCAGAAACTTCATTATGGTCGTTTTAATGGTTCGAAGGAGCGATAAAATCTAGCTGCGGCGGCCGGGCAGGGCGGCCCGCGTAATGGCGGTTGGGGCTACACTCTCCTGTTTTCATAGGATATTCTCCTTTTTCTCTTTTTTTGTATGTTTTTTAAGACATGAAAACAGAGATTTTTTTAAATAGTATCCAAGTATGATATAACAGATCATTCTGTTCAATGAGAAATGGGAATATTGTCTGTGTTATTTTAATATTTACTGTAATTTTATGTATATGATTATTTGAGGATATAGAGTTCTAGTTTAGTTTTAAAAGGGTTTTAAAAGGAGTGTACGTGATAAAAAGTAATCTATGCTTATTTTAAATATACATACGTATGTCGGTCTGTTTGAATGATTTTATTAAACATATGATTTAAAGAATCAATTAGCATTAGATACAACATTAATTTTCAAGCTGCTAGAAGAGAAGCTTTTAAAACAAAGTTTTGTAGCTACATAAGTTATCGTAAGACCAAAAAGTACAGAAGTAACGCAAAATATACTTTATAATTTATAAAATAAAAAAAATCCCCTCTTGATTTAAAAAAATATAGTGCCAAATGCGCTAGATTATCAAAGTGTTGATAATGTTTCTGCTCTATTTCATTCTATTCCATATTGAATTTACACATAACAGATTATATTGGACTACCTTACAAAAAATATGCTTCTTCAAGACTGTCCTGCTAGCCTTAGGATCATGGTTACAAGAATAATAGCTAGCGATACATCACGGGCAATTTGTTGCGATAGCCCTGCGATAGGTGGTCTGCGAACGGTGGATTGTACTTTATAGCTCCGTAAACATACCTATGCACAGCTTTTTAGCTGAAAATTGTCTTAAAAATAAAAAGTGCGTACTTTTAAATGTAACTGAATGAATGTCATTCATTTTTTCGGACTGTGTTTTTAAATAAATATTTTTTTTTTCCGATATCGCTCCTTCTATTACACGGATTACTCCAGTTATAGCTACGGCACGGTTGTATAGTCATACAGCCGTGCCGTAACTATAACATAGTCATGCATTGCATGCTCGGACTATAAATTGAAAAACTTATGTGGATTTCAGATTCTTACTGCCTGAACTTTAACAGTAACTTCGGCCAAAAAATTGCAAATACATAAAACAATCCTATATAAAACCACTTTGATATCCGTCTGTCTATCTGTTAAGAAATTTCGTGTAAAAATATGTTTAGTTGTGAAGTGGAAATTAACGTCAAATAGTTACGTTTACGGTTCCTTGAAGTATTAAAACTTTAGAACTTTGGTAGAAACTGTTCGAGAGAGACAGTACGTTTGGTCTTCTTTAGTTAATTTATAGAAACTGGCATCTCGTTTTGTGTGTTCATCCATATGTTTATACAAATAGAGATATCTGTCTATCTGTCGAGAATCTTGAAATTTGCCAATGAGCAAGGTCTCATAGCACAAGTGAAGGGAAAAAATCCAGAAGTTCGTAATTTGTTATTTGGTAGGTATATTTCACATTTAAAAATATTTAGTTCAGTTAGTTAATATTAAGTTATATTTTACAGCAGAAGAATTGACTTTCACGTATATCGATCGATACATTGGAAAATATTTTTAGAACAGCAAAGTTACCTTTGTTTTCGTTAAAACGAATAGAAATCTGCAGGAATTGATTCCCTATATAGACATACAAATATGTTTGCTTATGGTACCCTCGACTAACACTCGTACTTGCCCGTTTCCTTTTAAAGTTGTTTTCTTTTTTTTTTATTAATTATATAAATAAACACAAGAGCAAGTGTTAGATTGCAATATTGTCTAACTCAAAGAGTTCTAAAAATAATAATCCTCCATAAACTGTAATAAATATAAAATTATATTAAAAACTTTATCAACTGTATTTTTTCCCTCAAAGACCCCTGAGGTTTGGATTTATTTTTTTACTCCCTAAACTCATAATCATCAGAAAATCATTACGATTCAATAGAACTGCAGCTTCCAACGTTGAATACAATTTCATCTTAACAACAAAGGCTTAAAAATTAATACGGGCATGAACGAAACCAAATTTTGTATCAATTTCAACTCACGCCATGCTTTTGACCTCCTGGTGAGTAAACCCTTTCAAGTCTGTAACATGAAACATAGATCATATATTATTAATTTTATTTATGCAGACCTGTCACTCAAAAATATTTACAGAGTTTGCTGAGAAATATCAGCATAATTTGGACTAATTGTGTTGGGCTGCGTCTCCTGTGTTATTTCTGTTGTATAAATGAAATTTGTTTAGCAACGTTGGTGTTTTGCTTTTTTAAATACGAATTCTACATTAGTAATTATTATAGTCCATGACCTGGCATCATGTCGTCTCAGTCGATTGCCAGGCTTAAAGACAAAACTTGAAACAACAAAAAATCACGAAAAAGAATTGTTAGAAATTAGAACTACTAGTAACTAACTACTAAAGATATCTATACTAATTAGGCGTAGGTACCAACTACAAGTTACATATATATACATCTGTATATTTTACTTAATCTATGAAACCAATACCCGGCCCCCCGGACGCACCCTGCGGGACCCCGCTACCCACCTTATTATAACCCGATGTTACACTCTATATTAAGCGTAATGATGAAGCTAAAAATCCTGATTACTTACCAAACCCTGGGGAGACTTTTTTCCATATTATTATCATTTTTGAAGTAAATGGCGCATTAGATATGTATACTAATGGAGGTACATGATGTGTATTGTAAATATAATCTGCCAATGTCGACAAGTACCGACAAAAACTTTTACTAACAAACAGTATTAACTGTATATTTTGTGTTAATTTATTTATTTAAGCGAATCTTTAATTTTGTTATATTTTAAAATCAGATACTAAGAATGGTAGTCCAGAATACACAACTCAAACGAAATACTTCTATACCTAACTAACTTTTGACTCCACTACTCTCACAAACAAGCGTCGAAAGCATTACACTTGTGATAATTTAATGACCGGTGGAACACAGCATTACACTGATTTTTTGGATTCCTAGGAGATAAGTTATATAACAAAACAACAACTTGGCTAAACCCTATGGTACGATGAGAGAGAGAGAGAGAGAGACACACAGAGAGACTCTTGCTCTCATTTATAAGCGTTATACAAGCGCACCATCACGAATCCAGTACCTGGCTGGTAATCTGTCATACAGGTCTCGTAGTACAGATAAAAATTTCGCACATAGTGAAAAATCACGTCTAGTATAAATTTCTTTTGTGCAATTTAATTTTGTAGCTATGTGAGAGAGAACCTATGTAGTATTATTATTATTACCTCTTTATTCAATTAACAAACATACAAATTACATTTTTAAATATAAAAGAAAAAAACAGTATATATTAAAAAAAATATTATTGTTAAAAAAATTTTATTATCTATACAAATAAATAAAATTGGAGAGTCTGTTTGTAATATTAAAATAACCGCTTTTTACTAAGTGCATATGGACGTATACACGGTACATATACCAAAACGATTTTTTTTTATATTTTGTCTGTCTGTCTGTCTATCTGTTTCTTCGGTTAATCTCTGAAATGGCTGGACCGATTTTGACGGGACTTTCACTGGCAGATAGCTGATGTATCAAGGAGTAACTTAGGCTACTTTTATTTTAGAAAAAAAATAGGACCTCACAAAAAAAATTAAAACCAACTAACCAACTGAAAACTGAACCGAACAATAACTTTTTTGTTAAATACCACGCGGACGAAGTCGGTGGCAACAGCTAGTATTATATATATTTATACATTACCTATTATATTTATTATACCTAGGTAACTGCTGCAGCCAATTAATTCTTGAGATTCAGAATTTTCAAATATCAGATATTATATTTTTAAACGTCTAACATTGTTGTAGCAGAATGAAAAAAAAACAAATGTTTAAAAATTCAATTTAAATGTTGCATGTTGTTATTAATAAGTTCTAGAAGTTATCAGAACTTAGCACCCAATTAGATCTTAATTATTTATATATTCCGTGAAGTCGAAATATATATACATATTCATATATATACATATACATATACATATTCATATATATACGTATACATATTCATATATATACATATTCTTAACATCGAACTTGGCCTATTTTCACATTTGCGTTTTTGATGGAATATCATTATTTTTTGAAACGAAATTCGTAACAAATATAAATCAATATTATCCAAAAGTGAAATACAATCTTTCTCTGTCTTTACCCTTCTTTACACGTAGCTCTAAGCATAAGTATAAATACATATTATCAATCAGAAAAAGACTTAAGACCATGTACTTAAAATGTTACAGGAATCTAAACTCAATGGCTTTGCCAGTAACCGTTGAGGAGTTCCACTATATACCTTCGGGTTCCATCATCAGATCAGCTCCAAGATGTCACGTTATTGTATTTTTATCGCTTAAAAATTCGCTACAACAATTAAAAGTAGGTTTAAATTGACTACAAAGATTTGTTTACAAAGTAACTTACTTACGTACAACTTTAAAAGCTTGTTAAATATACGAAACTTTACTTCATTATTTACTTATTGTGTATTATTGCTTACATTTTATAAATAATCTCGTATACCAAACTGTGAAGGGAGTTTCTAACGCGGTGCCAACTCTTCGGCGAAAAAAATATTCTTGGTGTTAAAAATTCGACCGGCGCCATTTGTTAATAAAAGTCGATTGCTTGGAAAATATTTAAAAGCTTGTTATTCCTCTATTTTTACTTCTATCCTTACCAACATTACAAGCTTAGCGTTACTGTCTTTACCTTTGCCTTTCATACAAGTCCGCTGGTTTCTTAATGGTAACTGTAATGATATCACTTTCATGGAACTTCTTTTTAAGCGATTAGATAAGAAGAAAACTGCCTTCCACTTAAAGGACATATGTGTTTTGTGCAATACTAAGACTCGCTTGCATAGATGTATAGATCACGCATAAACAATATGTACGTAAATACATACCCGCCTATTATTAAAAAGAAATACATCTATTCATATAAATTGTTACACTAATCGAGAATCTAAGACTACCTGCGACTCAAATGGTTTGTAGAAACTTAAGTGCAAGTATGTAATGTGAACAAGGTGTTCAAATCGCACAATAGAAATGATTCTATGTTCTTGTGTTACATTCACAATGATTTGTTTGAACAATAACGTAAAAATATCTCATTACCTCCAGTATTACCCTCTCACCAGTCCCCATACATCAGCGTAGCGTGCCCCACGAACATTAGTCGTACAGAATCAATGAGCCATTGTGGGTTAGTACATTAAATCCGCCGCCATAACTCATGGTGCGCCATAATTTCGTTCACAAAGGACCGCCCGCGCACCAACTGATTAATGTATATGCCTTCATTGAAATGACGATGTTTTGGTGAGAGGATGATTTACGGAAATTAATAATAGTGTAGTTGGTTGGGTTATAAAGATCACTAAGAACTGGAAATGTTTAATTAACAGTAATGTAAATGCGATTTTATATTAGCGAATCCTTTAAATTTATTGTGCCTTAATGATGGCTTTTTTGAGTAACATTTTAATTTTATTATAACCTAACTTCAGATATCTAACACACACCTGTCTGATTTCAAAGTAATCGGACCTTGAAATATGGTTACCAGATGCTGGAAAAGATATATATATATATATATTTAAATATATATATGTATATTAGGCATATTACACACGGACACATAACAAATCTTCGTGCTCATCTCACAATTATTTATTTCTTCAAATTCTATCAAAAATTGTTAACATTTAAACATAAACCAAGTTGCATGCGAAAATGCAAAACTTAATATTACAATTACTTAAAGGTAAACCACCGCATTTAAAAATCCATCAAACAATATATCATGGATGAGAATCGGTCTCACGACCTCTGACTTAGCAGACAGACAGACACATAAACACAAACAATACTAACAGTTGTAAGATACACAAAGCATAGAGAAGTAATTAAATATACACGTTAAAACTTAGAATGTCTAAACAAAAATCAATTAGATGCCCAACAAGAACCCAGGACAAGACAAACTAAAGACAAAGAACAAACGACAGCCAAATGATAATTAGAGTTTTAATCAAACCGGTGTGTAGGGACAATAAGGAGACATAAAAAAAAAACAATTTAAATTCCTATTATTGATATCACCGATTTAGCTAGTGTCCAACAATGGACAGCAGGTGTTCCTCTCAAAAAATGTTTAGAGTCAGCACTCGTGAATGTACCAGGGGGCGCTCTTTGTTGTAGCAGCGCAACTGTAACATCCCGCCGGGCTCTTCCGAGGTACACGTGCCAGCGGGGTATTATCCCTTGGTGCACGTGTCAGTAATTTTGAATAAAGAATCATTTTGTGATTATTGAAAATACATTAACTATTTATTTTTAAAAGAGAAGTTGCAACATTTTTCGTCAAGCCATATCGTCGTTTGTATGAAACCTTCAAAACACAGGTATATAAGTTTTACCCACTATTATATATACATATATACATACATTATATATACATACCTGAGCCATGTTCGCACCGTTCCAGGTTAGGCACGAACCGGCAGGCTCGAACGGTCCGATACCACGGCCTCAAAGTTGTATTTCCTTGAAATTAGTGAGGTGACAACTCCCCCTCTCTTCTTTCCAATCCACACATTCCCCCATCCCTCTTGACTATCAAAGACGTGCAGCGCACTTACGACTCTAGAGTTGCACGTGTCCATGGACGGCGGTTGTCACTAACCATCAGATGACCCGTCTCTAAAAGATTTAAATTGAGATATATTTTAGGATGACTATATTGGCTAAAATTACTAGAACTTTTTTTTAATTATAGCTTAAAACACTCACAAGCATACCATCTCAGTCAGGCAATGATAACTAAACTGATCGATCCATCTGTTTAGTAGCTACGAGAAGAGACACAGATGAACACATTCAAATTTTAACCCCAATATTTTTGGCATTGGGCGTTAAAAAACGACTCGACCTATGGGTGAGTTTTAGTAGGGTTTCATCCCTTCACGCTTAAACAACAATGAGCTCAACCACTAATTACATTAGCGCGGTGGTTACTGAGCTGGAAAGCTCAGCGGCTGCGAAATCTGTTCATTGAATACAAAAAGTAATAATCGCTTGCATTTGTAGTGCGTTAATTGGTGAGTTAATATTTCTACGTAATTAGTGCACCTTTGGCATTGTTTAAGTGCGAGTATTAAGATGGAATCATGAACTTTAAATCTTTGAACAATTAAATGATGAACATAAACAAGAAAATCATGAAAAAGATTATTTGGAGTTTCTTGGCCCCTACTTTTACGTAACCATACAGGTGACTAGCTCCACGACTGCCTTGGACTGACTGACTCCTACTACTGCCGATTTAAAAATACTTAAACGTACTTTAATTGGTATAACTGTAGCTGCTTAAATGATTTTGTTTATTGAATTCTTTTCAATAAAAAGGTGTCAAGGTAATTATTTTTACAACGCTAATTTTTTATGTTTCATTTCTCTGTGGAACCATATATATATATTAATAAGTTTAATATATATTATATTTATCATACTGAATACTGTTTTTTATTATTATCGCAGCTTTACTTGTTCAATTGATATTTTAGAACCTCTTAAATGGCACTTTATAAATAAATTATTGAATCTGGCTTTGGTGCACATAATTCGGTACTTTACCACTTCCAATGTCAGAGCCATCTACCAAAAGAATGCCTAACTTATATTACTTACATTCCTTCCGTCATGTGCTTCGAAAATAGTTTAATATAATAGAATAGATGGTGCTGTATCAAATAATTCTAATACACGTGCAGTTGAAATATTACTTTAATAGTTACTATAACTTATTCATACAATGATATTTATCCTTAATATATATTGTCAACTTTGCTACTCAATAGTAATATGACATTATAGAACATTAAATCAACAAAAACCCCACTACCCCCACATTCAACAATAACCAAACAAAACGAAAAATACCTTATTCATTATAACTAAGTCAAAAAGAATAAAAGTCTGCTTTGGATTTCACTTATCAAGATGTGTTTAATTACAAAGTTTAATAAATCAGGTCAAAAAATACAATGAAGTAAAAAAAATTCTATTGAACGACGATAACAGCGCCATCTAGTAATTTAACAGTAAAGTAATCCTAAAGGTGTGTAAGGTATAAATTTGTAAGGCCTCGTGAGATCGTCTACTCCAAATCACTGATAGATGTCGTTACTTGTTTTCTAAATATTGGAAAATTTTTAAATTATGGCTCTGTTTAGGTCCCAGCTAGCCTAATAACTAATAAGAAATGTATTTGAAAAAAGTAACTTTAAAGAAATATTTTATTAAGTAACATAAATATCTATCTCTTGCACGGCGTAAGTTTACTTTCGCAATACGATTCTAAATTTTCGTTTTAACCTCATTGACCGAAAAGTAAATGCTCCTACAAAATAGTATCAGGTCAGTCAATAGTATCAGGAAAGAAGAACAACTCCGGGAACTTGATAGGCAGGCGACCATACAGTGGCGTAAGGGGGCAATCACCACAAAATATAACGTTTAAAATTAGTAATGTATTCAATGCGTATATCATAAAAATTTAAGACTAATATGGTTTTCTCAAGGATGCGATTGTCAAAACTGGACCAAACTCTCATCTAACTACCCTTGAAAAATCCTTAAAATAAAAAATAAAACATCGAAAGCGGTTGACGTGATATTGAGTCATTCGTCCATTAGTCGCGCACATATTTAATGCAAATTTAAGACTTATATGGTTTATGGATGCCATTGTCAGAACTGGACCAAAAATGAGACCACACGGGAACCAGCAACCAGCTTTCAAATAAAAAAAAAATCGTAGAAATTGGTTCACACGGTCGAAAGTTCTGAGGTAACAAACATAAAAACAAAATATAGTCGAATTGAGAACATTCTCCTTTTTTAAGTCTGTTGAAAAGGTACGTTATTTCTTTTACCAAGAGTTTCTATCAAATTACACCGATCTTGGTCAATGGTGAACAGAATTAAAACGCAATAGAACAACACGATGGTATCTCAGCCTGGTCAAATGTAATGTTGTATGCATGCTGCCTCGTCTAATGCTTTCATAAGCATAGACTTAAAATCAGTTTAGATCTGATTGCTGGATGGACTGGTAGATATTTTTTTTTTAAAGGCAACTCCCGTACTAGGATTAATTCCTGTGCGAGGGACTTTACAGACATTCAAATAACGGACACAAGGAACACCCAGACTCAGAACAACAATTTGAGGATTACACAAAGTATTGTCCCGTGCGGGGATTGAACCCACAACACTCCTCCTCTATTCCCTCACCTCTATTACCGAAATGGGACTTAATTTTAATCCAAAAAATTAGAGGTCGTTGATTACGCTTCTGCCTTCCCCTTTGGGGATACAGGCGTGAGCGTATGAATGTAGGTATGTTTGTATGTTTTTAAAAGAATAGTCTCAAGATACGGTTACCGCACGGCAGTGCGTCGTTCACATCAAATTCTATGTATTTACATACGTTGTGTTTGTCAATTTCTTGTCTATTACTAAATTTAAAAAATAAAGAATAATGACTCTAAGTAACCTTTTTACAATATAAACAATATTCTAATGCTAACCTGAAGGATGAACACAAATATAATAATCAATTATTACACAAGCTTACTTATATGTTACATGAAGTTCTATCATAAATTTGGGACACTACTATATAGGGACAGACGAACAGACGGGTCACCTGATGGTATGATGAGAGATGGGAGACGAAAGAACAGAGGGAGATGAGGAGATGGGAAAGGGTATACGAAGAGTTGGGCCTCCGGAAACCTCACTCATTTCGGCGAAATGCAACGTAAGCGTTACTTCACAACCGGTTTTTGGTGAGGCCGTGGTATCGCACCCCTCGAGCCAGGCCAGCTCGTGCCCAAGCAGGGCTCTATCATTGTCAAAGTTTTCGTATGAAAGGGTTGGTATCCCGTCTCTGCGTCCCGTTAGTGTATACATACATAGTTAAAATAGTTTTAAGCGCAAGAATTAGAATTGTCCATTCGTCTGTTATGTATTGTAATATACGCAGTTAAAACAGATAAAAAAGTATTGGGAGTCTTTAGTCCATTAGTAAAATTGCAAATCCCACACAGTACTGCAATGTTCTAATACCAGTCTTTTCATACAAAAAACATCGTATCATAATGATAGAACTTCACCCACAGGTACGTTCGTTTAATCATTAATTATAATCTACTTATCTACCTCTCTCGCTCACAATCTCTAAGGCAGGTGCACTTGACTAATAATCGCTTTAAAAATAATCTTTCTAGATAAGCATTATTCAATATAATCTGAAGTTATATATATATATATATGTATATAAATATCACCGAAGACCTTATGCGGTTGTTATCCACTGCTTTATTTATAAATGTTGAAACCAAATTCTGGTGATCTGGACGATAAACGTCAAGTGTAGAACACTGATGTGATTGTTAAATAAGTGCATCTGGTTGAAATGTATGTTCAATCTCTGTTAAAATGACTACTGATCTAGAATTGATGCTTACGGTTGCTCGGGGCCCTGGCCCACCAATTACGAAAATGACCATTAATCACATCATCACCAATAAATTCAAATTATTACGTTCTATAACTTAGCCACTGTGACCGTTTTGTCAGTGGTAGATATTAAAACAGCGGCAGCAGTTGTCACGGCACGGAGTGCACGATGTCAGAAGGGCCACAGTTTGCCAATCACTGTTAGCACTGCAGTTAATTTGGTAAGAAATACACCAACATCCACTCAATTTAGTTTCTTACTAATTTTCTTGCGATTTTCTTGCGATTGCCAAGCCCTTAATGTATTGGTGACATTACTAGACTTGTTTTAAATTAAATGAAAATAGCATTGTTCGTGAGAAAGTAGCGGTTTTACGAGGAGACATCGTGCACTTGTGCTGGCATGAGTTCCTTTAAAAGCATTGGTGGACATTCTAGGTTGATTGATCTCACTTTTATGTGATTCCATTTCAATTTTCATATTTATTACACTCTATAATGTATATACTTTCAATAACTCAAATCATTTCATGTTAAAACTTTGCTTTATGTTTATTCAGATTGTAAACATTTATTACCATAACATTCGGTAGCGGTTTAGATTAGTAAAGAGCCAAATACTTTTAAAACTGATAACAGGCTAGTCACGCTATGCCAGGTAGTACATAGCACATTCGAAAGCAGCAGTTTCTTTTCTTTCTTCGGGTATTTTTTTATTTTTAGGTAAAATATATGATATTGCACGGGTACTGAGGCTACTGTCAGTTTCTGCATTTTTAATTCTAGAAAGGAGTTAATATTTAATCTCTTTACTATTTTTACATAGGACGATTACGATACAATGCGACCTAGAATTCTTTACTCTTCGCTTGTTTTGCTTTTTAGCATATATTCATCATAGCTTTTATTCATCAGTCAGATATCGTTATATTTACAGTCAGACATCGGTCAGCTTAGACTGGTCAGCTTAGCTCTGCTAAACTCGGAAGTACCCCGTTAACTGCAATTCCCAATTTCACTATTATGTGTTGGCGGGTGTCAATCATAACATTTTATCTCCCAATGTAAACATTCCTATTCATTCATTATTCTTGAATTTTTAGTAAATCGAACATTCAGCTCGTCCTTTTAAACACTGTAACTTTTCAATTATTTGAATATATATATTTTTAATACAAGCCTAATAAAATTAAATAGTAAAATACATACTTATAAGTTTCAAAACCATTAAGTCACGTGACACAAATACTATTTATAAAAACGTAGACTTATAAGATAATATTTGTATTAGAATTATTAATTCAATGCTTTATAACAATTAAACATAAACAAACTGAGAATATAATTATTTTATATACACATTCAACCCGGTAACCTCGAAGCAGTAGCCAAATAATTTCGTCACACTTAACCGGGGTGGCCCTATTCTATTCGCTGAGAACCACTTGGCTAAATAAAACGATTAGTGGTTTTTTATTTAGTCTGAAACGTGATACGATTACCGGATTTCAATGGCACCGATTAGATACAGGTATGTAAGTTTTATCAACTTTCCAAAAAACATTGTATAATATATGATTTGTTGTTATAAGTATTTGTATTGTGATAATATACGAAAATTTTATGATTATTGATTGACTCTGAATTGTTAGAGGTCATTGAACTTTAAATTTAAAGATAAACATGAATAAACATGTAGTCGTGTAGTAAAGTAAACAGCTGAATACAATTGCTTATAAATTTGCCATCGGTTAATGTACTATTGCAAGGGACAGAAAGATAGACACGTCTAACCGATTACAAAAGTAATATGTAGTTTTATTACTAATATAAACTATATATATAATATAAAATAATATAATATAATATAAACTAATATAACAGTGGTAGAGCCATGCTTAAGAAGTAACGCTTCCGTTGCATTTCCCCGAATTGAGTGAGGTTTCTGGAGGCCCAATTCCCCCTCCCCCCTTTTCTCTCCCCTCATCTCCTTTCTCCTTTTTACCATCTCCTCATCCCTCCTCTCTTCTTTCCACTCCCTGCATTCCCCATCCCTCATCACCCTCAAAGGCGGGCAGCGCACTTGAGTTGCAAGTGTCCATGGACGGCGGTGTCACTTACCATCAGGTGACCCGTCTGTTCGTCTGTCCCCCTATAGTATAAAAAAAATATATATATATATAGTTATAAGAGTAATTAAGTTTAGCACTTTATCATAACTAGTTAGTGTAATTATTTTTTGAAAAAGTAGAGAACCGCCATCAATGCGCCCATGATGATAAATCGACGACTTATTCGAGAGACTTATTCGCAACGGAAAGTAAAAAAATAAAATCCTCTAACTACTAACCGTTAACGTGGGGCTCCTTCCACCATCAGGTCAGCAACATGAGATGCCAATATCTTAATAGCTTTAGAAATTACATACATAAAACAATATTTAGGGTTACCCTGAATTTCCTCCCTGCAATCGCACTACCAAATCTCGTCTTGGTGACAACGGGACCACCACAAGAGGGTGCTCTTATTAACAACATAAAAATATTAAAAATCTTACAAAAATATACATATAGTCGAACATAGAACCTCCTCCTTTGATGATGATTGATGTCGGTTAAAAACGACACGTGTTGATTCAATCCATCAAATAAAGGATTTGCGAAACGAAAAATCCTTCATTTGCCTGACTGAAAGCTTCAGTCAGTCATTTGCACGTGTAAAAATAATAATAGTAATAATAACCCTTACACGTACATGTGCATTCTAAATTCAAGATTTTTTAAAGAATATCATGTTCAAACTTTATATAGTATTTACATACATAAAGTATAAAAACATAGCACGACTCATTGAATAATCAACATGCAAAAAAAACTAGTTGTTGATAAATGTTTGCGATTGCGATCTGTAAGTATTTAATATTTAATCTATTCGAAAATATCATCCATGGAATAGAAGCCACAATCAATCATGATGGCATCGTTACAGTATAACCTTTATATTAGTTACGTTTGTATCTGAACATTGTCTTAAATAAAGAAATTAAATTGAATTGATTAAAACTGAAGTTTGACTTCCAAAAGTGTGCATGTCCCAACACGTGCAACCTAATTTCTGCCTAATCATTACGCGTGATTCTCATTGATTTTATAACATAATATTCCGCTGTCATTGAGGCTTATAGTTCACGAGCAGCACACCACAAGTTTTGTGAGTAAGCCAAGGGTTAGAAACACTTTTGGTAAAAGTATCTATAACTGAGATGATGATGTGAGCCATCCTTAGAAGAGGGTCTTATACGCAGTACAATTCTCCTACTTGTATTACACCTAATAGCAATCATGAACCAAGTAATGTATTACGAAATAAATGTCATAAGCTTAAAATCTAATAATTAAAGGCAAGGAATTCGAAAGGATATTATCAGCTACAAAGAATTAATCCGATAAATAAAAATAATCTGTGTTTTAGCATACGCACGTAGCACCTTTGTGAGCGGTTTGTACGTAAATATTCGCAAATTAGCTATCATTTGGTGATGGTAATTAGTGCAAAAAAGACGTGCTTCATGTGCTATTAAAATAACATATAAGGTAGATAAGTATAGCATTTGATATCTCTGTCCTTTTATGAGTTATTAAACATTTTCGTTTTAACAATAACAATTAATTTATACATATATATAAAATAATAATAGTCGAGTCACGTTGTTCCTATAATGTGTTGTAGTTGTAAAATGCTTATTTAACTTATTTTTATTCACGGAGTAATTGATTCGTGTAATTTATAGTATATTTGGTTTTAGAAATGTAATCTAATTATTTGTCAAAGAAAGCAACATAGTTGTATTAAAAAAATATTTTTTTGTTCTAAATTTGTACCTAAAAATGTTATCTATTTTCAGAATGACGGGTTCGGATCTCAAGCAACGGCCGGTTGGCAAACAAAAGGAAAATCATGCTAAACCGATTAAAGAGAAGAAATCAAGGTACTGGGATCCTTTAACGGACGGAGTCAAATGGATTGAGAAATATAGCGAATCACTTGAGAAATTCTTTGAAAAAATACCAGAGTTCATAAGTAGCTTTATTGCCACTTTAGCTATATTCACATTTGGAGCGACATTAAGAGGTACATATATACTTTTGTTGTGTGTTGTGTTTTTATTTGTTTTAAGAAAGTCCATCTGATACAGAATTATGTTCGTCACAAGTTTCTATGCTAGTATTATAAAGAGTGATTAAAGCTTATCCCCTCCATGATCACTGGCCTGGGGTAGCTGGTTACTTACCGTTGCCCTAACAGAAGCAGGGTTGAGAAGATGGCGCAACATGTTCCGCGGGCACTTCTCTGATCTGGAGGTTAAGGCACCTATACTCCACGGTGTGATCATCTGCTAAACAGGTGGCCAAGATATGTAGTGGTTCCTGCGGCTTCCTTCTTTAGATATCCTGGGTACCCTGCAATAGGCCCTCATGTGACGGAACGCCGCACCGACTGGTTTTAAACAGTTCAAGTCTGATATACGACTTCATACTCTTCTCAAGTGAAGTGATGATGGTGGTGAGGGTTATAAAAAGTCAAAAAGTAATGAAGCTTCAAATTCAGCCAGATGGGTCATATTTCTGATATTTAGTTATTTATTCATTCTGAACAGACACGGCCCTGGGGCAGTTACACAACTGAGAAACTTTATTACAATATGAACTACAGTATACAACTTTATTAATATATAACTTAAACTTTATACTAAGTACATAACGAGAATATCGTACATTAATTAGCGTTTTGAAAACATATGTATATATATAAATTCAAATATATATATGAAATAATAATAATATATGAAATAAATATATCATTATTGCAATGTCCTCACATTTTACTATATTTTATTTTATGTGCACTTGTGAACTGCAACAAGAAAATTATGTAAAATATTGTCAAAAAAAAAGTGTCCTTGGAGTTTCTTGCTTGTTCTTTTCCATATTATCTACGTATTGGAACAGGCAACTAGCTTCATGACTGACTTGGTCTGACCGACTTCCTCTCTTGACAATTCAAAAATACCTATGATTGGTTGATACATTAAAGGAAATTCTAACTTACTTTGTCTGAAAAGTAGATGAACGCTTATCAAAAAACAGTGGAGTAATTATAATAAATCTTTATTTTATATTTGACAGTTTAATAACTTTTCGTAACCATTAATGTAATGGAAAAATGATCCCTAAAGCCGTTAAGTTTTCGTGACAAAATTATATATTTACTTAATTATAAAATAATATCTATAACGTGGTCAGACAGCGCACCAAATCCAACAAAACGATATGATGTCATCTATATTTTTAAAATAATATAAATATTAGTAGTAGTGTTCCTCCTCGGATTCCTAAGTACAGATGTTTAAGTAATTACCTCATTCAACACTGCATTAGAAACTAGATTAAGGTGCACCTAGTTTTTTACTTAGAGGGTTCGAGGTGGCTGGTCCAGTTCGGGTTACACTTATGTCACCCTGACTTGCTTGAGCTATTGTTCTATCCTCCGTTTCCTATCAAAATGGTATTCACGATTTATAATAATATTATAATAAGTTATAATATTATTAATAAGTAATCTATTGTATGTGTAAGTGTGTTGCTTCATAGTAAGTAATCTATTGCCTAAATAAGAATTTAATCAACTTTTAGATTTATAACGCTAATCATCGAACGTATTAATAATTTTAAAGACAGATCCTCTTGACGACTGTAAATATATCTAAGTATTAACAATGTAAGACTCAGCTGTGTGGATTGATTAAATTGATAAAACAATATCTTATCTTGAAGAGTAGTAAATTAACGAATTAATAAAACAATACAATGAAAAACATTGTCACGTTGTGATCAACATATTTTCTATTTTGAAATTTTTTAGCGTAAGTCACACAACGTGTTAAGACAATTCAATAGTAACTTAAATGAAAAAAAACGACATACATACATACGCACATACATGAAAATAGTAGATATACTTGAAAAACCCAACCCATAAATGAAACAAACAAGAATTCAGTACATAGACGATAGATATCGAACGAAATAAGAATACTTATACAGTCAGTATATACTTGTAATTGCTTGAAATTTCAAGTTTCTCTTCTATGTTTTACTACTTATTTATTAGTATACGAGATTTTTCAAATGTATGAAGCAATCAATATAGAAAATTCTGATTTTCAATTGCTAGATAACATATTTTTTCGATATCGAGCCTAGTTACAGCTGCTTAAATAAAATATTACAATCTCTGACTATAAAAGTGTGCCTTAAGTGAGTGAAAATCAGATAACTGACAGTCTAACCAATTTATTCAAAGTTTTTCTTTAGTTAAATCACTGAAAATATGTTTAAAATATAATATATTATTAATTGAGTATTTAACCACGTGGAAATTCTCGTCATTACCTAATCGGGGCATCAGCAAAGTGGTATCTTTGAAAAGATCGGATTAAAACCATACTTTTTCTGTCAAAAAATATCAATGTAAGGGCTTGAGTATTACATGAAAAGAAAGTCCAAAAAGTAACCTTTTTACTACGAACCGAATAGCCAGCAGTAAGTCTTAGGCATATCTCTGCTAGGATATCAAATAGCTGTACCTACCTACAATCCTAAGACCTAATATTGGATCCAATAACCAGAATGAACTGTAGATCAACCTGCAGTAACGTCAGCGGGTACGTCCATGCTTAGAACAATTGTTCTCAATACATTAAACTTAGAATCAGATAATAAGTCTAAAGTATCTAACCTCGTTCGTTTAATTTCCAGGAGAATGGGTAGTAATTTTAGTAGCAGCTTTAAAGCAGTTGACCGGCCAGACACAGACAAATGTCAACTCAACAACTGAACTTCTAGAATTATTCACATCAAGAAATATGAAGATGGAAAACTTCTTGCCTATATTTATCGGAGCTCATGCTGTCTCCTTTAGCATGTATTTCTTCATTGGAGGATTCTTACATGTAAGTAATTTTAGTGCAATACAATGCCTAACTAAAAAGAAATTTGTTTTCTGACTACACAATCTTGACAATGTTCCGCAGGATTTTTTTGAAGTAAAATCTTCTTTAGGCGCGTTGAGCACTTGCTGGGTGAACACAAATTATAGAACTCGTGTCATCGTCACCGCACGCTTCCCATGAGCTATATGTATACTGTGTATAATCTAATAGCTCGACAATACAATTCACAAGTAACTTAGTTTTCACATCTATCGGCAGTCCCCAAAGACTGCCCGTATTTTTTATATAGATAGACGATATAAATTATGCTCTATCATAATTTGCAATTGAATTTTTTTCTTTTTTTTTAATTATTTACTTCCTACTGCAAAGCTGTTCTGTTATAAGTTTTGAACCAAAACATGAATAATTAAAGAGCCGGGTAGTTAACAAAAAAATGGTTTTTGGTTTTTTTCGTTTCTTAATATTTTATTTATATGAGCTTATGAGTTTGGTGATACATTTCCGTAACCGAGACTATTGAGCTGAATACAAGTTACCGATTTAATATATTAAAACACAACTGACTTACCATAAAAACCAATATATAGGCGGTATAAACGAAAAATATCTTACGTCCAAATCTGTTGGCATTTAGAAGTTATACTTGAATAAAGGAAATCACATACATAACAAAGATTTCTTTTGATAAAGTAGATATATATATATATATATATATATACATATATAAAGACATGAATACATAAATAAATAAATAAACCTTTAAAACATTACACTTCTTTTTGACAGTCCTATGAAAACAAAGATACGTCCTGTGGAATAGAGGTTCTTTCCCAGTCCTTCAGCTCCCTAACTCTTCATAAACTACTTTATTACCGTGAACTTGATATTTACCTCGAAATTATCGTAACTCTTCATATCATAACAATTGGAATTATCTGATTTACTGATGTCTGATAAAAGTATTTCATGCAACATAGTTGTCTGATGATAAGCAGATAGGACTGCCTGCGAGCACAGTAACTAGTTACCGTATGTGAGATGTCCGAATGATGGTCAATACGTAAATAAAATACAGATGTTTGTAACGGCAACTTCTTTCAAATTATAATTTCCCTTTAACGTAGCAGCGTGCAAGCCTCTAGACGTCACATGGGCACTGTTTCACTGTATATAAAACTATTAAAATAAATTATCTGATCGATAACAGTCCAATCCCTTAGTCGCATTTTACGACACCACTCGAAGAGTAATTAATAGTAATGCAATATGTGTTAGTATTAATATTATGCACGAATATATATTTTTTGATGTGTTGTTTTGTTGTCTGTAAGAGATCGCAGATTGCGATAAGACCACCCATTGTAGGTGGTGGCCCATTTAGACGTGCGATAAAGAGTACCTATATATACATATGTATTCTATATGTAATTAGTAACTACTGGCTCGAAAATAAATAAGTGATAGAATAAGTTCTGACAATATTGCCACGAACCGGTATCCGCTTACCGCTGTTTCAAGTGAACCAATTGTTTATTAGATAACTTTAAGGTTCATGTTTAAAATATATGGAAAAGTTGTATATTATTTTTATATTATGATGTTAATGTAATCAGATATTTGTTGTTTTGATAACGAATAATAATTTCAAATAATTGATACGTCACAAAGATAATGTAATTCATTATCTTGCCCCTTTGTTAATTAATCTTACAGACGTGTCTTCTATCACATAGGCTAAATGGCCATAAGATAAAGGAAACGATTTTCTTTTCAAGACAAAGAAAAGTAAATAGAAAGCTAAATTTATTCAGTTAACGTGTCAAAATAAACAATAAAAGGGTTGTTTTTGTAGGTACAGATTCTAAAAAAGACAAATTCAAAAAAGGACCAAAGTTTATTAGTGGTATTAGTTCTCTCAATTTAGTAATAACATAAGTGTCAACTAATATAAGTGTCAACACCAATTCGTTTTTCGTATACAAACGAAAATAATATGTAGCTTTTTCAAAACTTGAAATATTTCATAACCGGCGGTGGCGTGATGGCTGAGGCGTCGCACTTGCCATCAGGTGGTTGCGGGTTCAAACCCCGCCTAGTACAATACCGTCTTAAACCCACCCCTAACACAAGCTCTTAGCCTTTCTGGGGAGGTTAACAAGAATACTAGTAATGTGTGACCCACGTTGCTCGTATTTTTTATAAAAAAAAACCTTGAAGATACGACCTGCAAAACTTCAAGAAAAGAGCGTACTCCTACCTAAAAGGCCGACTCTTGAGTTGTGGGTGTCCATGGGCGGCGGTAGTCACTTACCATAAGGTGACCAGTCTGCTCGTTTGCCCCCTATCGCATAGAAAAAAAAAAGTTTATTAATTCAAGTTAAGAAACGCTATGAAATCGGTGTTCCTTTAAATGTCTTCCTCAATATTTGACATTTTATTATTTCTTATGTGTGGTATATCTTTGTGTTTGCTGTTTTGAGAATATGCCTTTTTTAGAATCAGTACCCAGAAAACTCCGTCGTTCTAGAAACCAAATTATAAAGTGGATGTTTCTTTGAAATTATATTTTGGAGAGTCTACTAAATGAAAGATTTTTCTTAGGATAGGAGCAACGCGAATGTTAAACACAAGTGATGGAAGACGTGCTGTCTTCTAAAGACAGCACTACTGGCGGTGCAGAGTAAAGTTACTGCAGCTAACAAAGGATTCTCGTCTTGCGTGTGTTTGTAGGCATCGGTATCGCTTCAAATCAGATTGGGACCTTGTCTGTTTGACAAATTTGTTGAATGACAAATGATGAGAGCAAACATAAGCAATTCGTACTTAACCAGAATGTTGTAGCGTGAAATGTTAAATGGGTTAGGTTATTAGGTTAGGTTATTACTAGGAATATTAACACGTGTTTACACTCTCATATTCAATCAATCAATCAACAAGCCACTTTAGTCCACTGCTGATATTGATATAGGTATATTTGTTGTTATATTTTATTAGCTTGTGCACAAATATCATATTATATTAGTAGCATTATTATGTCGTAAATACAGTTTATAAATAATCGATGGCAACAACAGTATTCAGATAAATACAACTTAACTGCACTTTAAATGTACGAACTAGTATAATAATAAGCACGTGAGTTTGCTGGTTTGTTACGTTTTCGAGCGCTAAGTTCATAGGAGATCATAATGAAATTTTGCATACGCTATGTCGAGGGTTTACTTTTGTTATTATCGATGATATCAGAGAAAGGAAAAGAACTACAGCACGTGGTAGAATCACTAAACAAAGCTAACAAGCTCGCAAGGCTAGAAATGAACCTCTCTGAAACTATCATAATGACTAACAGCACCAAGGCGCAAATATACGTCGAAAACGAACCTCTCCAACGTACCAAAAAATTCATTTACCTACGCAAAAAGTAAGCTTCGACAGACTAAACAACTACCAGGAAGTTGAGTGCAGGACCCAGTTAACGTGGAATAAGTACTGGAGCTGTAGGAAATATTCAAGAGCAACATGCCAACAAAACTGAAGACTAAGGTTATAAATTCTAGCCTTATACCTTTGCTTGTCAGACATGGAAGTTTAACAAAAATATGCCACGTGCCAAAGAGGAATGGAATGAAGTGTGCTAAACAATAAAATAATTAATAGAATGAGACATAAAAAAATACGCAAAAGCAACAGACGGCGCAATCCAGAGAACACTGGCTCAATTTGGTTGAGGTCTTTACACGCAGAGGGGTTATTGTAGAATAATTTCACTATAATGTTAACGTATTTAAAATTATTTTTATAAAACTAATGTTTTGATACTAACAAAGCTAATTAACTTTGTCAGCCAGCATTTTCTGGAAGAAATGAAAGGCTTTTTAATTTTTTTATTATTTATATGTAGAGGGTACAGGATATCCCTACTAGAATATTATAAATGTGAGTGTAAGTTTGTTTGTTACGCTTTCACACCGCAACTACTCAACCGATGTCATCATGAAACATTTTTTGTATACATTCTCAAAGGTGGTAGGAAGGACATAGCATACTTTTTATTGAAAACAAAAATACTGAGGGAAAAATAAAAAAAATATATTTAAGGGATTCAATGCGAGGGAAGCCGCGGGTAAAAGCTTGTAATTTTTTTTTTTTTTTTTTTTTTTATGCGATAGGGGGCAAACGAGCAGACGGGTCACCTGATGGTAAGTGACTACCGCCGCCCATGGACACCCGCAACTCAAGAGTCACAAGTGCGTTGCCGGCCTTTTAGGTAGAGGTACGCTCTCTTCTTGAAGGTTTGAAGGTCGTATCGGTTCGGAAATACGGCAGGCGACAATTTGTTCCATAAGCTGGTTGTGCGAGGCAAAAAGCTTCTGGAGAAGCGCACAGTGGTGGAGTGCCAATCGTCCAGGTGATGGGGATGGATATTTTGTCGCGTAGGACGATGGCGGAAACCAGCAGCCGGTATAAGTCCGAACAATTCCTCTGAACACTCCCCATGATACAAGCGATAGAGGATGCAGAGTGAAGCTACATCTCTACGCAACGCCAAGGTGTCAAGTCGATCAGAAATATCTTGGCAGTCGATGATGCGAGTCGCTCTCCGTTGAATGCGGTCAAGAGGCAGAAGTTGGTACTGGGGTGCACCTGTATAGAGATGAGAACAGTATTCCATGTGCGGCCGAACCTGCGCCTTATAAAGTTGCAGGCGGTGGGCCGGAGTAAAATACTGTCTCGATCTGTTTAGCACACCAAGCTTCTTCGAGGCTAATATGGCCTTACTCTCTAAGTGACCGCGAAACTGGACTTCGCTTGATATATCGACGCCAAGGATTCCGATACTGGCTGATGCAGTTAGGGAAGTGCTCTCAAATTGAGGTGATACGACCAATGGCATCTTTTTAGCGGTGAACGCGCAAACCTGTGTCTTCGTGGGGTTAAATTGGACTAGGTTAAGTCGACCCCAATCTGAAACTTTTGATAAAGAAGTTTCGATTTCAGACACAAATTTGGATCGGCTTTCGATGACGTTTACCCGAGAAATGTTAGCGCGGCCGGTGTAAAGGGCATCACTCGTGCTATCGTCTGCATAGCAATGGATGCTGCTAATCTGCAGCATGTCGTTGATATGCAGAAGAAACAGCGTGGGTGATAGCTCACAGCCTTGTGGGACACCAGAATTAACAGACTTCGAGTCGGAGCATGCACCGTCAACAACAACCTTGATGCTTCTGTCTGTAAGAAAACTGGTGAGCCAATTGCACAGTTTCTCGGGAAGCCCATAGGAAGGAAGCTTCGCAAGGAGCGCTTTGTGCCAGACCCGATCGAAGGCCTTCGCCACGTCCAAACTAACGGCCAACGCTTCCCCCTTGGTCTCGATCGCCTGTGCCCACCGGTGAGTCAAATATACGAGAAGATCACCAGCTGAACGACCCTGACGGAAGCCGTATTGTCGATCATTGAGGAGCTGGTGGTCTTCTAAGTACCGGAGGAGCTGGCAGTTAACAATGGATTCCATTATCTTGGAGAACAAGGAGGTGATGGCTATGGGTCTGTAGTTGGACGGATCCGAGCGATCTCCTTTTTTAGGGATTGGGTGCACTAGAGCTGTCTTCCATGAGTTCGGGACTACGCCAAGAGAGTAGGAAAGCCGATAAAGGCGCGTTAAAACCGGTGCTAACTCTGGAGCACACGTCTTCAGCACGATAGGAGAGATTCTATCGGGCCCACTCGACTTATGAACGTCGAGGGAAAGAAGCGCTTTACGCACTGCCCTTTGTGTAAACCGGACTTCCGGCATGCGGGTCTCGCACTGCGGTATGGTCGGCGGTGCGTTTCCCCCGTCGTCCAGGGTCGAGTTGGACGCAAAGAGTTTGCCCAGAAGATCGGCTTTTTCTTTAGCGTCGTGGGCCAACGAATTATCTCCTATGCGCAGAGGTGGAAGGGATGGCTTACAAAAGTTCCCCTGGACAGCTTTGGCAAGAGACCAGAATGCACGAGTTCCGGAGGGGAGACTAACTAGTCTCTCGCCAATTCTGCCGATGTGAGCCGACTTCGCCCCAGCAATTACTCTTTTGAGGGACCTGGAGGCAAAGTTAAATTGCTTCTTTAATGTGCTGGTCTTTACATCCCGTGCTGTCGCTGCATTAGCCCATGCTTGGTAACATTCCTGCTTTCGGCGGGACGCCGCTTTGCAGGTTCGACCAAACCAAGGCTGGGACTTGCCACCTGTGGGAATCAGGGAGAATGGAATGAAAAGTTCCATACCCTGAAGCACAACATCCGCGACAGAGTCAGCAACGACATTGGGATCATCCGGCGAGAAGCAAACCTGCCTCCATGGGTAGGATGCAAAGAATGTTCTCATTCCATCCCAGTCTGCTGACCTATAGTGCCATACGCGGCGACTGCCTGTAACACGCGGCCGCAGCGAGTGAACGAGTGGCACCGTACTCCTAATCAGGCAATGGTTCGAAGAGCCAAGAGGGGCCTCAACGGATACTTTGTAGCCGTCAGGATGTGAGGTCAGCAGAAGATCCAACAGTGAAGGCACGTGGCTTTCTGCATCTGGGATTCGCGTAGGCGTTGCTACCAGCTGCGTCAAGCCATATGCCAAGGCGAAATCGTGAACAGATCTTCCCGCATGATCGGTTTTGCGCGAACCAAGCCATTCGGCGTGATGGGCGTTAAAGTCGCCAAGAATCACGATCTCTGCGGATGGGACCTGCTGGAGCACTGAGTCTGTAGCCATTTGGACGTGGTCGATGAGTCGGTCCGTTTCGGCATCACCGCTATGGGACCTGTAGAGGCATAGGTAGATGCGGGGATGGTCGTCGCAGTCTACACGTAGCCATAAGATGGAGAGGTCCCTACCTTCAAGATTGCCGAGGCGGCGAGAAGTGATATCATCTCTAACGTACACGCATACACCAGCCTTAGGAACAAAGGAGTGTTCCAGTCCGTACCCAGGGTAGCAGAGGTAGGATGTGTCCGCTGGAGATGATATCTGCGTCTCGGTTAAAAAGAGCAAGGCCGGCTTTGCTGTCTCAAGGTGGTGGTGGACAGTGTCGAGGTTCGAATGTAAGCCCCTGATGTTGCAAAAATCCACGGTAAACGTGACAGGGGGTGCCATGGTATGCCTTCTCTTGCCCCGAGCAGATTTTGAGAGCGCAGTTGAGCCCCCCCCAGAGTACGAGGGGCAGCCTGGGCGTCCACGCTCAGGCATAATCCGTACTGAGGGTGGACGTCCAGGGGGGGATTCTCCAACGCTAGCGCTGGTACCCCCCTGGGGTATCCTTTTCGTTAACAGCGCTATCATTAGGGGGGTGGGGGATTTTGGGCCTCCGGAGACCTCACTCATTTCGGGGAAATGCAACGCAAGCGTTACTTCTTTCGTTTTCTGTGAGGCCGTGGTATCGCACCGGTCGAGCCGGCCCATTCGTGCTTAAGCAAGCATGGCTCTACCACTACAGCAAGCATGGCTCTACCACTACACCACTACTTTTTTTTTTTTTTTTATTTTTTTTTTTATTTTTTTTTTTTATGCGATAGGGGGCAAACGAGCAGACGGGTCACCTGATGGTAAGTGACTACCGCCGCCCATGGACACCCGCAACTCAAGAGTCACAAGTGCGTTGCCGGCCTTTTAGGTAGAGGTACGCTCTCTTCTTGAAGGTTTGAAGGTCGTATCGGTTCGGAAATACGGCAGGCGACAATTTGTTCCATAAGCTGGTTGTGCGAGGCAAAAAGCTTCTGGAGAAGCGCACAGTGGTGGAGTGCCAATCGTCCAGGTGATGGGGATGGATATTTTGTCGCGTAGGACGATGGCGGAAACCAGCAGCCGGTATAAGTCCGAACAATTCCTCTGAACACTCCCCATGATACAAGCGATAGAGGATGCAGAGTGAAGCTACATCTCTACGCAACGCCAAGGTGTCAAGTCGATCAGAAATATCTTGGCAGTCGATGATGCGAGTCGCTCTCCGTTGAATGCGGTCAAGAGGCAGAAGTTGGTACTGGGGTGCACCTGCATAGAGATGAGAACAGTATTCCATGTGCGGCCGAACCTGCGCCTTATAAAGTTGCAGGCGGTGGGCCGGAGTAAAATACTGTCTCGATCTGTTTAGCACCCCAAGCTTCTTCGAGGCTAATATGGCCTTACTCTCTAGGTGACCGCGAAACTGGACTTCGCTTGATATATCGACGCCAAGGATTCCGATACTGGCTGATGCAGTTAGGGAAGTGCTCTCAAATTGAGGTGATACGACCAATGGCATCTTTTTAGCGGTGAACGCGCAAACCTGTGTCTTTGTGGGGTTAAATTGGACTAGGTTAAGTCGACCCCAATCTGAAACTTTTGATAAAGAAGTTTCGATTTCAGACACAAGTTTGGATCGGCTTTCGATGACGTTTACCCGAGAAATGTTAGCGCGGCCGGTGTAAAGGGCATCACTCGTGCTATCGTCTGCATAGCAATGGATGCTGCTAATCCGCAGCATGTCGTTGATATGCAGAAGAAACAGCGTGGGTGATAGCACACAGCCTTGTGGGACACCAGAATTAACAGACTTCGAGTCGGAGCATGCACCGTCAACAACGACCTTGATGCTTCTGTCTGTAAGAAAACTGGTGAGCCAATTGCACAGTTTCTCGGGAAGCCCATAGGAAGGAAGCTTCGCAAGGAGCGCTTTGTGCCAGACCCGATCGAAGGCCTTCGCCACGTCCAAACTGACGGCCAACGCTTCCCCCTTGGTCTCGATCGCCTGTGCCCACCGGTGAGTCAAGTATACGAGAAGATCACCAGCTGAAAGACCCTGACGGAAGCCGTATTGTCGATCATTGAGGAGCTGGTGGTCTTCTAAGTACCGGAGGAGCTGGCAGTTAACAATGGATTCCATTATCTTGGAGAACAAGGAGGTGATGGCTATGGGTCTGTAGTTGGACGGATCCGAGCGATCTCCTTTTTTAGGGATTGGGTGCACTAGAGCTGTCTTCCATGAGTTCGGGACTACGCCAAGAGAGTAGGAAAGCCGATAAAGGCGCGTTAAAACCGGTGCTAACTCTGGAGCACACGTCTTCAGCACGATAGGAGAGATTCTATCGGGCCCACTCGACTTATGAACGTCGAGGGAAAGAAGCGCTTTACGCACTGCCCTTTGTGTAAACCGGACTTCCGGCATGCGGGTCTCGCACTGCGGTATGGTCGGCGGTGCGTTTCCCCCGTCGTCCAGGGTCGAGTTGGACGCAAAGAGTTTGCCCAGAAGATCGGCTTTTTCTTTAGCGTCGTGGGCCAACGAATTATCTCCTATGCGCAGAGGTGGAAGGGATGGCTTACAAAAGTTCCCCTGGACAGCTTTGGCAAGAGACCAGAATGCACGAGTTCCGGAGGGGAGACTAACTAGTCTCTCGCCAATTCTGCCGATGTGAGCCGACTTCGCCCCAGCAATTACTCTTTTGAGGGACCTGGAGGCAAAGTTAAATTGCTTCTTTAATGTGCTGGTCTTTACATCCCGTGCTGTCGCTGCATTAGCCCATGCTTGGTAACATTCCTGCTTTCGGCGGGACGCCGCTTTGCAGGTTCGACCAAACCAAGGCTGGGACTTGCCACCTGTGGGAATCAGGGAGAATGGAATGAAAAGTTCCATACCCTGAAGCACAACATCCGCGACAGAGTCAGCAACGACATTGGGATCATCCGGCGAGAAGCAAACCTGCCTCCATGGGTAGGATGCAAAGAATGTTCTCATTCCATCCCAGTCTGCTGACCTATAGTGCCATACGCGGCGACTGCCTGTAACACGCGGCCGCAGCGAGTGAACGAGTGGCACCGTACTCCTAATCAGGCAATGGTCCGAAGAGCCAAGAGGGGCCTCAACGGATACTTTGTAGCCGTCAGGATGTGAGGTCAGCAGAAGATCCAACAGTGAAGGCACGTGGCTTTCTGCATCTGGGATTCGCGTAGGCGTTGCTACCAGCTGCGTCAAGCCATATGCCAAGGCGAAATCGTGAACAGATCTTCCCGCATGATCGGTTTTGCGCGAACCAAGCCATTCGGCGTGATGGGCGTTAAAGTCGCCAAGAATCACGATCTCTGCGGATGGGACCTGCTGGAGCACTGAGTCTGTAGCCATTTGGACGTGGTCGATGAGTCGGTCCGTTTCGGCATCACCGCTATGGGACCTGTAGAGGCATAGGTAGATGCGGGGATGGTCGTCGCAGTCTACACGTAGCCATAAGATGGAGAGGTCCCTACCTTCAAGATTGCCGAGGCGGCGAGAAGTGATATCATCTCTAACGTACACGCATACACCAGCCTTAGGAACAAAGGAGTGTTCCAGTCCGTACCCAGGGTAGCAGAGGTAGGATGTGTCCGCTGGAGATGATATCTGCGTCTCGGTTAAAAAGAGCAAGGCCGGCTTTGCTGTCTCAAGGTGGTGGTGGACAGTGTCGAGGTTCGAATGTAAGCCCCTAATGTTGCAAAAATCCACGGTAAACGTGACAGGGGGTGCCATGGTATGCCTTCTCTTGCCCCGAGCAGATTTTGAGAGCGCAGTTGAGCCCCCCCCAGAGTACGAGGGGCAGCCTGGGCGTCCACGCTCAGGCATAATCCGTACTGAGGGTGGACGTCCAGGGGGGGATTCTCCAACGCTAGCGCTGGTACCCCCCTGGGGTATCCTTTTCGTTAACAGCGCTATCATTAGGGGGGTGGGGGATTTTGGGCCTCCGGAGACCTCACTCATTTCGGGGAAATGCAACGCAAGCGTTACTTCTTTCGTTTTCTGTGAGGCCGTGGTATCGCACCGGTCGAGCCGGCCCATTCGTGCTTAAGCAAGCATGGCTCTACCACTACAAAGAAAATATATATGTACATATAAAAGTAAAAAAATATTCAGGGAGAGTTTCATTGACCAAATTTGCATGGGTTTTATATAAGCTTCATTATTACAGTGGTACTTCTACGTGAAGAGGAGGCATGTAGCAAAGGAATGGAAAATTCAACCCGAAAAGTGGTTATCACCAGAGCTTGAGCGACATGAAATTATGGTGGGAACCTTGTCCTTGGTCATCACGGGCAGTTTCTCCGCATTCCTCGCCTGCTACATATTCAACGGCAACCCTTCAACGGTGTACTATCAGTTTGATGAATACGGCTGGCTGTGGTTTTTCCTCCAATTTCCTGTTGTTTTCCTGTATAATGTAAGTAGTAAAGTAGAGATGTTTAGAATTCGTTAATCCTTGCAATATCTATAGTAGGTGACAAATCCATAATTTAGCAACGGTCAAGTTAAACTTAACAAATTGCCACAGACAGGAAAGTAAAACTGGACTCACTAAGATCTCACACTTAATAAGATCTGGTTATTAGTGAGAAGCAATCCTTGTCTACGACATTTTAACATTACAATAGAAAATTCAGTTTTTGCCTAAATTCAGTATCTGACAAGCGAAGAAAAAATATATTGACAATGTTATATGCAAGAAATAATAAATGTTGGTTAAAATTATGAATGTGCTGTCTCTTGCGAATATTTTAATATAAGAAATATGTTTAAATTTCCAGGACTACACCACTTATATTCTCCACCGTATGTACCACACTCCGTGGTTGTACAAGCACTTCCACAAGTTGCACCACAAATACAAGCAGCCCACCGCTTTCTCTGTTACCGCCATCCACCCCGTCGAAATCATTCATGTTCAACTCACTATGTGCTTACCGCTGTTTACCTGCCCTGTTCACTGGCGTAAGTTTCTTGATACTACGTTACCTAGTTTATGACTTGAGTCAGTTTTCGATATTTGTAATTAAGATTCTGTGTCTCATAAAAAGGCTACTGGAGAATTTATGTTGCTAAATTCAAGTCGTACATGGAGGTTAGTTAAAGACGTCATGTATGTAATCTAAACTTACTTCCACTTTATAAAAACTAATGTTGTTATTAAATTAAATGTCAAATCATAAAATAAAAAATAAATACCTATTTCTTTACGTTCAAAAGCTTGAGTTTTGAATCTTTGATCATGTTTGTAGGTACGATGTGATTCTAAAGAATACCTTCATATTTTTTTTACTTACAATATACCTATATGTGAAACACTAATTTTCAACATTATTAACTAAGTTGAGGTGTTTAAATTAGTTCTTTTAAGATTACAAAGTTTTATTCTTACATTTTTCGGTTCCTATTCACTTATGTAGATTGTTTTTTTACAGTTCCATTCTACAGCATCGCCATCTACGTTTACTATCACGGCATCATAGACCATTCTGGCATCAACTTCAAAGCCCAGTGGTGGCAACCGTGGCAGCCTGATGCGGATTTCCACGACAAGCATCATGAATTTTTCCACTGCAACTTTGGTTTTAATATGTCCTTATGGGATAGAGTAAGTTATAATTCAATCAAATTTACAAGTAGTTGCTAATGTATATCATAAAAAGAATGTTCTGTCTTCGGATTTCGAATTCAAAATTATCTGCAAAAAACAAACATAGAAACCACCTGGTATATTGCAATGGCAACATTATCATATGTTTACAATAAGTTTTATAAGATTGCATTTTAAACAAGAAAAATAACTTATAGCATTTTTAATATACCAGTTCACGTAGCAGTAGTTGCCAATTGAAAATTATCCCATTTTTGGCGTTTTGCCATAACACCAAGTTTTAAGTTTTAAGTAAAATCGTATTGCAGTAATTTATGGAAACGAACATTCCTTGAAAATCATAAAATGCTTTAAAATAATCTCTTTAAATAAGGTGTGCTATAAATGTACTTGCTTTGGTGTGAAATCTGTGACACAGTCGTTACTTATTAACAAAACTTTAAATAAAACATATGGTTAGTTATATCGTAATGTTATTTTGAGCTACGGAATGGACTTTAATGTGACGTAATTGTAATCATTTTTAATTTAGAGGTTTTTTTTTAAGTTTATGTAATTATTTTTTTTTTACATAAATGCATAAAAACAACGTATCTCTGAAAGAGTAGACAGAGGGGTAATTACAGAAAAAAAGGGATATTGCTTATAAGGATAAATTTAGGAGTATAAGCAACAGCTCAAGCAAGTCAGGGTCGCATACCTATAACTCAAACTGGCGGGTGCCGAGAAATCCGAGCCCTAACTAAATATAATATAGAACAATATGAAATTTTAACAATACAATATTGTTTTCTTTCAGCTTCACGGAACGATGAGAAAGAAGAACCTAGTCTACACAGAAGAAACATTCCACGGGGAAGCACCATCGGCCAACACGGATAAAGGAAAAGCCATCCTCGAACAGAACCCTGAATTGTTGGAAAGTTTACAACAAGAAAAGAAGACTTAAGTCTCTAGAAGATAGTGTAATATGTTAATTTATTTTTATTTTGTAAAAGCACCTGTATATAACCATTGTAATATGTAAAATCGCCAAAATACTCTGTATTGAAAGGGGGTAAGAGCACCAATATTTTTTTCTTACAAGTATTTGAAGAAATACAAACATCTGTAAGATAAATGCTTTTCATTAAAAAGCAAAATTTTTTATGTTATAAATTTTATAATAAAAAAATATTGAAGTGGTATTCCTATCCTTTTGTGGTATATCCAATCCTTTCATATTTCTAAAATTGTATGTTTGTGTAATATGACCAATCTCTTTGTTTTTATTTACTTTGATATTATTATTATTATTTACATATCTATATTGTAAGTAATGTATTGCTTTGCTAATAGTAATGTATAGTTTTAAATTCTTAAATACATATATCAACGATTTTATGCTTGAAAAATTGCTCAAAATAATTATTATACATTTCTGTGTACTGTGTACTTATGCAAAATTTTATGATGATCAGCAGTACGGCATGAAAGCCTAACAAACACATAAAACTCACTAACTTATAGTCTCATTTATAATCAGTATGTATAATAAAGAAAGACGCCAATATACGAGATCAAATATACATAATGTATGCATGAGTAGGTATAAGAATTTTGGTGGTATTTAGGTGGTAGAATCATCACCTGGATGATTGGCATTCAACCACTGTGCACTTCTCCAGAAGCTTTTTGCCTCGCACAACCAGCTTGTGGAGCAAATTGTCGCCTGCCGTATTTCCGGACCGATACGAAATTCAAACCTTCAAGAAAAGAGCGCTCTCCGCCTGCAACGCACTTGTGACTCTTGAGTTGCGGGTGTCCATAGGCGGCGGTAGTTACTTACCATCAGGGGACCCGTCTGCTCGTCTACTTGTTGTATAAAATATCATACTATTAGCTTTCTGTTACTTTCTGTTACTTCGAATCAGCTAAATTCTTCTCACAAAATATAACTTAGCAACTTAAGCTATGTCTCTGAATAAGCTTATTTATTATTATCTGCATAATACATTTTTCAATGATTGTATTATTCACGATTCTGCTCGCGTCTTTTCACAATGCCTCAGCATACACGCCTTAAAATGAAAACAATCCCAATCGCATTACAAAATATTGAACGATCAGCTTTACGTTTTCGTATCAATATGCTTGACTGCGTATAATTTGTCGTAATAAAAACGTAATGGGATATTTCATCGCCTCCAATTCAGCCCTCGGGTGGAAACAATGCGGGTATGTAATAAGATCGGCTCTCGTACAAGGGCCCCTCAGTATCTTTCTGAGAAGCGCAAATGTTCCTACCTTGTATTCTGTGAACGTACGATAAGTTTGACAAGCATTTTTTATTATGGAAATAGGCTTAAAAGGATACCGCTTACAGTGAATATTGAGACAGACCCGCAATTTCATTACTGTTATTTCTACATACGCAGTCATTAAAGCACTCTCTCTTGAGTAACTTTTATAATCAGTATGGAAAAAATATGTTTATATGTATAATTTATTAGTATAGAATATCTTAGCATAATTAATTTATGGGTAACTGGTTGCAGACATATTTGCACTTACTTTAGATATACATATATGTAGAGTTTATATATCAACTAACCGCCAAAAATACACAACATGTATGTTAGAAAGTGTTTGTATTCGGTCAAATATGTTCAGAAATTGACTTTCTAACATGTAACATTTATGTTAAATAACTAGTACCCTTGCAATATTTTATTTCAAAATACATATTTACATCTCATATGCACTGAACTTAACCTGTCTTTTTATACAGTTGTTTGGTGGCACTTGGTGGCACTTGATACACACTTTTATTTTTTTTCTATTGAGGAAAAGACTGGATTAATTTCCGTGTCGCGGGGGACTTTACGATCATTCAAACTACTGACACAAAGAACACGGACAGAAATTCAAACATCAACGGACACAAAGAACACAGACTCAGAATAATAATTTGAGGATTACACAAAGTGCTGTGCTGGGATCAAACTTACAACACTCGACTTGGCAACGTGGTGGCGAGGTGCCCACTAAAACCGCTACGCACTCTGTGCCGTCCATCCAGTCTATCTTGAGTAAAATCACTTGTACTTTTCCGCATTATTATTTAATAAGCCTGATGAACCGGTTTTACAAAAGGCGAAACCGGTCCAAGCTTCGCTTATTAAATTAATATTGTGGAACAGCACAAGGCACTTCCCTCAAGATTTTAACCTGCCTATATCTAAGAAAACTAACTGTTTCTCAGTAAATTAAAATGGAGACACCCCATCCCCACCCCGTGGGTGTCATAGAAGGCAACTGAAGGATTGGTATGTTATTTCTCGATCTATTGTTTTAAAATGCGCTTAAATCTGAAACTACTTGACAAATTAAAAAAAAAACCTTTTAACATTTTGTTGACCACAATAATTACCATGATACATACATGACATATTAAAGTATCTACCTTCATAGTAATTCCCAACGCTTACACACTATCCCCAATTCTATTATTTCTAACTATGGAAAAATATTTCATGCTGCATGTAGAAAATTACAACCCTTCCGAACTTGTTAGCGTATTTCTATCAAGTTTATACAAAACACTTTTTTGCCCAAATCTACTTACAAATCGAACAGTGTTACGTAAGACTATCGATACAACTCGCTGCGACTAACAGTTTTTATTTAACTTTAGTCAGTTTTTGTTTGAACTCACATGTATTGATGTCAGGACAATAAAATATGAACAATGTTAAGACTAATGAAAAGCATAAACTATATGGTCATAATTTATATTGCCATTATGAACATTAAGATGTGGCGACCTCCACATATAGAAGAAACATGACAGCACCATCTAGCGAACACAAGTCGAACTACGTAGCAACGACACTGATGACGTTGTATGATCCTGAGTCACGATAATAAAGTTCTTGCGCTGATTAGTATATACATATACGACTTTCCAACATGAACGGTTGGGCCGCCGTCCGCTGGGCATGATAACCTAGCCTGGTTAAAGGATCTTCTAAAGGACCTTTGTGTTGGGGGTACTCAACACTCGTTCCTCCACAAAGATATAACTGTTTTGCTATATTGCTTATTGCCATTAATACTATTGGTGTAATTATATAAAAAATCGCATTTTGATATTTAATTTTAAGTATAAATAACTCATCTTAATAATTATTGCATGCCCAATGATGTTAAAGGCTTATAATTTATATGGATGGATTAGGGAGTGCAAACTAGAGCTCAAGTAGGCCAGGCCGTCGAGGTCTCTAACTTACAAATCTTCATTTAAAAATAGCGAAATTGTTGTTTCAGACTCAAAAAATCTTATTTCTCAATTCAAAAATCTTTATTATAAAATGCTTTTTTTTTATTTTTTATTAGATACGACTATGTAGTGTTTATATAGAAGAACATAATAAAACTCTAACTCTGTCCAACTTAAGTGCTCTAAGAATATAAGGCCAAGTTCTTTTCCTGTTACAAAAGCAACTATTTAATTTTGTGTTTAAAATACATGGCTGCCATTCGAAATCCAGATTCGATAAATGAGAAGACATAACTAGAATTAACTAACTACACTTCTTTCTTCTGGAGAAACCTTAAGCACTAACCGCATAAATATAAAAAATCACCGTACATGTGAGTTAAGGTCCCACCCGTACAGAAGTTTTCGCCCGCACGACGCCGACGCCGGTGAACGACCGTCGATGCTTTATTGTCTTTTTTACGACAACTAGAAAACTCTATCAAACTTATTTGTGTCATATTCTTTCTAGAAACTCAATAAAATATATATTTTTTGTACTTTATAGTTGATACGTGCTGACACGACTTTTGTACCGCTTACAGATAAATGTGTAACTTCGTTTGAGGTCCTAACAAAAAATAAGAACGGTATTGGTATTCAAATTTTATGTGTATTACTACACCTGTATCCCCGAAGGGGTAAGCGGAATTGTATTATACGCCTTCATTTTGTTGACTTTATTTCAGTTCCACTTACGTAATAGAAGCCAGACTTATTGTCATCAGCATAGCATTTGCTGGGGATTAGTAGAATATTGAAAGGGATTAAACGGAACGAAGATGAGAATCCTGGAGATTGAGGAGTGTAAGCAATACCTCAAGCAGTTCAGGGTCGCTTACCATATACAACACGAACTGGCTGATGCCGGAAAATCCGAGCTAATAATCTTTTTATATTGTTTTATGTTCAAACAATACATACATATATGATTCTAGGCTAATAATGTGTGTAGGCGAAAAATAACGTTCCTAAGTATGAAAAATTGAGGTTTTATGATATAAAACTGTGTTTTTTTTTTATAGTATAGGGGGACAGACGAACAGACGGGTCACCTGATGGTAAGTGACACCACCGTACATGGACACTTGCAACTCAAGAGTCGCAAGTGCGCTGCCCACCTTTGAGGGTGATGAGGGATGGGGGATGCAGGGAGCGGAAAGAAGAGAGGAGGGATGAGGAGAAAGGAGATGATGGGAGAGAAAAGGGAGGAGGGGGAAGTGGGACTCCGGAAACCTCACGCAATTCGGGGAAATGCAACGCAAGCATTACTTCACAACCGGTTTTCTGTGAGGCCGTGGTATCGCACCGGTCGAGCCGGCCCATTCGTGCCTAAGCATGGCTCTACCACTGAAATATCTATAGTAGTTAATGAGAATACCTTATCATGGAAAGATCAGGAGCTCCGCATAATGAAAATAGTGTTGGGTCCTCGCAAATAACAGTATCACAGGTTATATCACATCAGTTCAATGATATTTATAACAATTAGTGTATGTAAAACGCACAAATTAACATATCACACACAGTCACTTTCGCGAGGTATTCAGTCAGAAACAAAGCTCCCGCGGCGAACAACACTGTGGACTTATTATGAAAAAATCAGTGAAAGATGGATTAATGCTTGTAGTCAATACCAATAATAGGAACAAATATACATATATGACAATTTTTTTTTTATCTACAGTTACACAACTGTTTGGTTAAATTGTATGTGGAAATATGATATTACATTATATAAATGTCTATCTTTATAAGCAAAATAAAGAAATATGAATGAATTATATGATATATGTATATATATGTATATACATATATTACAAGTAGTAGCACAACATACTCGTATATACATATATATTTATCTATAACATACAAAAATAAATAGAGTTTAATGAAAGTAAAAATTTTGGTATTCTGGTAAATTTGAGTTTAGATAATTTATTATTAAATAACCTTCTAATATATTGTTTACCTCTAAAATATTTCATTTATTAATTCACCCTAATTTATTAACTGTATTTAAATATTGAAAAAAAATAAATAACATATATATTTTTTTAAATATCGTGTTCCACTTGAATCGTTACTAAAACATAAGGTATTTAAATCGAACTCATTTAACTCTTAGCTTCTAATACATACGTACAGACACAATAACACCTCTCCCCTTGCCTCTGTAGTACGTTAGTAACACAGCTTTTAATCTTAAAGTTTGGGCACGTGGCTTACTGACCGCAATAAGTTCTATTAATACCAGGTGAGAGGATTACCGCATATCTTCAATATGAAGCTCAAGTTATAACTTCATCATTATATTAATTCAAAACATTAAATGTTAAGTCTTGGTTCTAAAGACAACCCAGACTTGTAGGAGGTAAATTCTATACTAAAATCTACATAGAATGTAGCTAATTATGTATTGTGATATTTAAGGGCTGTTATTAAAAAACATCTCATTTGTAATCAGTCTGTTTCTACCCCTTATTCAATACTCGTCAATACTTTCAATTACGCTCACATTAGTGTATCCCTAGCTAGCTTTTCTCGTCTCTGTTTTCTATTGATTTGTAATTTTACTTATAGGTCTCAGTAAGGAAGAAACATCAAAAGTAAATTGATTAAAACATTTACTTTTCTAGTACTACTCGCTATTGTTCCTTTCAAATACATAAAGCTAAGATGTACAATACCGAGTAATCTATTAGCCAACAAATGTGTTCCAAAACGCTCTCACAAATCTCATAAAGCATTTCCTGAGCCAATTTCACGCGTAGAAAGAATCAAAGTGGAAAAACAAAGTACAAAAGTTGGTATAAAGCTGGGAATGTGGATGTTGGAATTTTGGAATAAACTCGCCGTATAATCCGTGACTCAAAAGGTCGGGTGCAGTCACAATGCATTATGCAGGAGGCTTTTCGACGCGTTTGACTCCGCGGCTGTACCTCTTTTTATGTGTATGGTACAATATAAAGGAATTCCTAGAATTACTTTTGATCCAGTCTCTATCTTTTATCAATACATGTATATTTTAAGAATTTGAAAATAATGGATGCTATTCTTTGTAATATGATAATCGACGCGACTTGACGCTGGAACTGATTTAGTAATTTGAAAATATGTACAAGAGAAACTATCTATTGAAAAACTTTTTTATTTTTTATTTTTTAATAGGCGTTTGTGTTCCAACTCAAATGATGGGAAGAGACCACGAAGACGAGGATGGTATACGCCTTTTTAAGAGAAACCTATTCACTGTACACTTGAAGGCGTCAGAATAACGGTTCTCTAAAAAAAGGAAGTATTAAAAAAATATATAAAGGTTTTAATGAACTAAGATAAACAATAAAATATAGCACTATGTACGCAAGTAGAATAGACTCTGGCATTATATTTTATAAAAATAAGTTAGAAAAATATTAAAATTAAATCATATATTATAAACGTAGTAGACTAGGAGGATAACAAAATAGCTTTACTTATTATCACTTACATATCAATTATTAGTATTCATAAAAACTTACTAAAGCCCGCTAACTCTTGTAAAATAAACCGTCTTTCGTAGCCAAACGTCCATAACTCCCATATAGCTTGTTATTGTCGTAAGTGAGTTCAGCTTAAACTTCATTTTACTTTAGCTTTATAACGATAGCATCGTTGTTTTAATATCTAATATCGAAGATAAAGCAAAAGCTTCTATATTATAAGATATTAAAATGTAATATTTTACCATAAACAATGTATTTATGAAATTAATTACAGTGGTATCTCGATGGATGGTGGTCTCGATAGTGCACGCGGACTTTCCGGTAAAAGCCAGTTTAACTTAGGGGTATGCGTGACCCTGACCTGTTCAAGCTATTTAACATAAGCCCTATCTACCAATCTTCCTATTTTATATACTTTTCCCTTTTTAATATAGTCTCAATATTCCCATCTTGCATTCCTAATGTGCACAGTATCATAATAATATATACGTGAAAAAGCATCTCACCAGGCCGACATAGTGTAAGTCACCATGCTATATTGACTAGACATGCAATAAGGATATTGACCACCACTCTTGGAATCCACTTATTGCTTTCCATCAGGCAAAGAGGAGCCGCTATGGTACATAAAAAAACGTGTATTTTAAATACATATTTATATACAAAATTACACCATACAACGTAATATTCAGTAATCCTTTAGGTACCGAAATTACCATATAAAAAAATATATACGAGAGTACAAAATATGTATATATGTATAGTACATGACTAACTAAGTATACATGAAAACCGGAAATTACATGTTTCATGTCTCATAAATAACAAACGCACCAACGCAAAAAAATATTGTTGAGGGTAGAACTCATTCTTATTCAAACTAAATTGAGTCTCAAACAGAAATAGAACCTTTGACAAATACCTTTTAAGATTGTTATTTTCTATGCTCTGAATAAAAAATACATACGAAATGTGCTTCAATGTGTTTTCAATTGAATTGAAATGGTTATGTAGAGTTCTTGTGTTTTGTTTAAATATTATGACTCATATTATGTTCTCACACATAAAAACCTCGTGTTTATGTTATTAAAAATATAGAAAAAAAATATAATAAACGATAAAAATCCCTTTATAATAAATAAGACGAGTCAACATTACATATGCATTACTTGGACAAGTTACTCTAGAAGTCACGCTATCGTTTCTCCTGAAAAATGGCGGGCAATGGGGTGAAATAAGACTTGTCGTGCATTTTTAAGTGTGTAACGGTGACTACAGTCTCGAGTTGAGTATCAAGTTACAAACTTTATCTCGGTAACTGATATTAAGGGAATTTGAAAGTTTATAGCAATACTAATGTGCTGCTGGCAAATAATCTTATATCTTATATATATATATTTATTATCTGAATCTCGGAAACGGCTCCAACGATATTCATGAAATTTTGTATGCAGGGGTTTTCGGGGCTGATAAATCAATCTAGCTAGGTTTCATTTTTAGAAAACGTCGTTTTATACGTGTTTTCAGGCAATGAAAAACTGCTACAATATCATTAGAATACGAAGGTTAATTTCACCCCTGCTAAAGGTAAAGGTTGTAATAGGTCAGGTGAGAAATAAGGCGGTCCCGTATACAGATTATACCAATTCGAGTCAGAGTAGTGGAGATTATTTTATATTACTTTTTTTGTTTATTTTTTTCGTTCTTTTACACGATTTACCAAAAAAAAAACTATCCAGTAGTCTAGTAAAACAGTAAAAAATACTATCCAATAGTCATCCAGGTACTAGTAGAAAAATTACCCAAAATACGTGGTTGACGACCATGTGTTTGATAAATTAATGTTAGTCTTCAAAAAAGGCATGTTTAGTTTGAAAACACATTTAATTTAATGGGAACTTACTCGCTTTAATATTAGTGAGGTAATATCTTTTTTCTTTAACCCACATTTCGATAGCGTTTAGCTTCATATTAAAAGATGTGAAAAGATATTAAAAGATGTGTTATATGTGTTTTTAATATATTTTCCTTGTAGCTTTTAATTCAGTTGTAAAAAGAGTTAGACTTCTTTAAACATAAAAGCATATTTCTTAGCAAATGAAGATAGAAAGACTGACTGCATTGAAAGAGTATAAACAAGTAAAATAATAATAATAAGCTATCAACGTCCTATATATTATTTCTGAAGTTATTTCAAAATATTACTCTATATGTCACTACCATAATTTAACCTAACACGTCGAAATGTATAAAGCTAGACAGCTTTATAGTTTCCTTGTACCTTACAACCGTTACAAGGAAACGTCAAACCCGTCAAAAAAATATAACACACTACAAAAATAAAATGTCCCTGAATAAATAAATAGTCCCTCTTGGTGAAATAACTCCTACCATTCTTAAGTAGACTTTTTAGTGAGTGCACACTATTTTTAAGCTGTCTTGTCAGTCTACATCAAAAGAGCTGTTAAGGCAGGTTTAAAACGTAACCCCGAGGAGGCTCATACTCACAATAGAAACTTTAAGTTAAAAGAACGACCCTGGAATGTCGAGATAATACCTGAGACACCGGGAATCTAAGCAAACTTGTCGAGATGTTAAGAAGATAGTTAAATAGTTGCCTGGTCTACTACCCCAGTTGCCGCAGACGTACCATAAACAAGATTATCCACCATCTGTAAGAGAACTATTAGCTGATAAGCTAAAAGCTCGGTAACAACAAAGTGGCAAATAACAGGTTAACCTACTAATAAAAAACATCTAAACTATCTCAAACAAAACTAAAAATTTTGCTAAAAGACAATGAAATCCAAGGCATACAAACATCTCTTGAAAACCTTGATGCTACAACAGTCAGCCACTAAAAAAAATAAACGCACGGAAAGTAATCAACCTCCTATAAAAGTAACTCAGAATAGGCTTCTAGCGATGCGTCAAAGCTGCCACATTTGCTGAACATCTCAAACAGGTACTATAATATACTATAATACCAAATATAGATACAGGCTCCTCTAATATCCAAGAAGTCACAGAATTATGGGGCCAAACCTAACAACTCGATCGTCCCATTAATCATTCACTTACAAAGAAATAAAAACAGTAATTCATGCTTTAGATCCTAATAAAGCTTCTGGTTACGACCTTATTACAAGAAAAATCCTAAGGGAGCTGCCAAAGGAATGGATTAAATTTCTCACTTTCCTGTATGACGCTATCCTACGAAGAGGAATGGTCGCTCCTCAATGGAAAAACCCCAAGTTCTAATGGTTTCTAAGCTTGGATAAAATCCGGTTAAAGCACAATCATACTCATAACTCTGGGGAACAGCAGCAAAATCAAACATTGAAATAATACAGAGATTCGTCAAAGATACTAAGAATAATAATGAACGCATCTTGGTATGTCTCAAACATTAGACTCCATCACTACGTCAAAAGTGTTATAGAAGAAATCGCGGAAAAGACAAAAGCGTACAAGAAGCGAATCACTAAATATCCAAATATTCTTGCAGTCAATCTAATAAACACCCAAACAGTTGCTCGTAGACTAAACAAAAACCCTCAAGACCTTCTCTGAGAGGCACAAGAATGAACGGAGCAGTTACTGGATGGCTTTCGTGCAAGTCATTTATATAAATAAAATCTTACACATATTACTGAATCAATCTTACAGATATTGATAGATTGCAAATAAAGACATTACAAAAAAAAAGTTAAACATCTTCAACTACTAGCTGTTGGTACTATTTAAATCAATGAGGCTATACACAACAATCTCAGCTTGCTTAAGGGAGAAGTTAAGCGCCTAGCTCAGCACCTACAAAATAGTTCTGAAAATTATGTCACCTGCTGGAAAATATTAAATCACATGAACACTATAATGAACCTTCTCGTGGCACAACAAGGAAATCACTTTAAACGCCTTCACGCGTTACCACCGAATGCTTAAATGTAATTAAAAACCTGGGTCAACGTAGAAACCTGGGATCCTCTGTTGATCTACCTCTTGGTACAGAAAATAGACCCTGAGACTCATAGTGACTACCTACAGTCATTAAAGAAGCCACGAGTGTTACCAAATATGAAGGAACTTCTTAAGTTCTTAGAAAACAGGTTTCTATAATAGAATTGGCACATAGAAAACAAGAAATTTATCAACAAAGATCAATGTTCTCCACATCAGAGCCAAAACATAATAAACCGTATCACTAGAAGATTGTTTCCAGTAACCAGGCCGCTTTAAAAATAAATATAAAAAATAATTTGTCGTTCCCAATTTGTAAATATTATTTTTTTTAATAGAAAATATAGTTCAAATAACGAGATATAAGCTGCCTACAGTTGTTTATACATGAGTACCAAGAACTACGACTCATGAAAATTATCAGCTGCGCTTATAACATGTGCGAGCGTAACTGTTACTTACCACACCATTGTGTGCTACAAAATGACTCAAGTACTACGAATCTACGAGTAGTACTTGCTACGAATAGTATTTAATGCGTCAGACGAAACATAAAGTGGCCTAAGTCTCAACGATTATATGTATACGGGCCCCAACTTACAAAAGGATATATTTACACTTATTTTAGGGTGGAGGCAATACAAGGTAGCATTCACAGCCGATTGCGAAAAGATGGTTCCCCCCATTCGGTTGCATGAATATGACCAGCCCTTACATAGAATAATATGGTGTTACAGTCCTGAAGATGTTTTGCAATATTATCAACTTACTACTGTGACGCACAGTACCAAGGCCGCTCATATTCTGAAAAAAAACTATTATATGAATCATTTAATTCTAGCCCTTTCATCGGTAAAATCTGCATTGAAAATAAAGTTTAATTTAAGAAAGTGGAAGTCAAACTATCAAGAATTATTAGAAAACCCAAGCCAACAAGGGCAACCCAATTATAATTTCAAGCTAACTAAATTTACAAACACTCTCGTTTTACATTGGAATCCTGAAAAAGATGTCTTCATTTTTTAGTGTAAAATCAACAAAGACACACAGACCACGAAAATATCTCCGTTATCCGCTATTTCTAAACTGTTTAACCGCTTGAATGGCTGACTGCGCTATCTACCAAATTGAAAATATTATTTTAAGAAGTGTACAACAAGCATAGCGTGGAATGAATCACTTTCCAAGAATGTTAATCAAGAGTCTCAAACAATTAAAAGCTTTCATTGAAATAAATAATATCGAAATGCCACAATAAATTATTGAATTGTCCTTGGGGACGTGAATATCGTAAGACACATATTGTTCATTGTGTTTTCTAAAATTGTTTAATTTAAAATCAATTAAAAAATTAAAAAAAATTGTGTTCGAGCAAAAGGTTTATTACCAACATTATTTCACATTACCGAAAACTTATTATTAATTAATTTGTCTGTGATATATAAGAGTACTTGGTGTTTTAAGATTTTTTAAAAATAAAAAATCATGATGTTATTAATTGTATTCTTTTGAGGAAATAAAGTTCTCTCAAAGAAGAAATGAATTTTACATTAGTGTTTTTTTTAACATTCCCAATAGTCAATAACCTTCCTAAGTACCTTGAACAATAACGCTATCAAAATATATAAGCATTAGTTAGTTTTGCTGTTTCAGTGCAATTTCATATATATGAGGAAACAAGCAAATTTGTACTTTATAGTTATAATGTATCGTATACACATAAACTCGCCCCAGTTTGCGTTTGTAAGTAAAATATTTCTTATAAGTAAAATACCATCACATATTTGACGTCAACATGTTTAAAGAAAAACTATAAAGGAGTCTTATTCTTTTTAAGACTACATAGAGCTAAGTGAAATAAAATTCAATTTAGCAGCATAAGAATTCCTTTTTTCGTTTAATGAGGTCGTATATTTAAAGTCAGCTTCCTACAATAAAATTGGAATCAAATAAAAAAGATTTATTTCAAAGGTTCTTTAGTGTTTTCTTCAACTCATAATGAATCTCTTGGAAGGGTAGAGAGTCCAATTAAAGGAATAATGTATAATAGGAGTTCTACTTGCCGTCATGAATGTTAAAGGTCAAAACATTGTTGTGATTGCGCAGTCTTTCGTATGAATGACTTTTACTTATAATAAAGAAAATATGTCAGAAACTAATATTACTTATATTAGTTACATGTTCTTTTATTATTTATTTTTTTTTACTCATAAAAAAACCAACAAATAAAACTGCAAAAAAATCTGTTTATCCTACAATAAATGAAAGAAAATAAATTGTTGTCTATTGTCGGTTCGTAACCAGTTACCAAAGAGGAAAAAATTATCCTTGTACTTAACTGAAGAATTTTTTATGCCTTTTACGAATTTACATCCCGGAATTATTTATCATTTAAGAAAGCAAATTTAATATTAGTTAGGTGTACTACTCACTTGGCTGAACGTCAAGTCAAGGATTGGCTGGAGAGACGATATGGCGCTCTCTCCTACCGAATGACGCAGGTACTCACTGGACACGGCTGCTTCGGAAAGTACCTGTGTCGTATAGGCCGGGAGCCAACGTCTATGTGCCAGCACTGCGGGGGCTGCCGCGAGGATACAGCACTCCATACGTTGGTGGAGTGCTCTATGTAGGTGCAGGAGCGTTCCAACCTCGTGGCGGCTATAGGCGTGGGTAGCCTCTCGCTGGAGACCATGGTTATGCACATGGTCCAGCGCGAGAGAGCATGGGATTCCGCTGCTTCATTCTGTGAGGTAGTGATGCAGGTCAAGGAAGCGGCGGAAAGGGAACGGGAGAGAACTCTTCCGTCCCGCAGTAGACGCACCAGGCGCCGGAGATCGCAAAATTATCTCCGGCCTCCATGATGGACAGGGCTATCCGTCGTCCTAGCAGAAGGAGGCCCGAGATGGTGGCGTAACGTGTTCCTCGCGCGCCTCTTTAATTCAGAGGATTAAGCTATAGCGGGGTCGCCTCTACCAGGCGGCCAATTCTGTCGGGGTTCACAGGGATTCCTTTCTAGGGTACACCTGAGGCCCCGGCCAGAAGACTCCATGTCGGAACACTGTGTGGTTTTAGTCGGTTCGGATATACCATCTTACCGTAAGGCCCCGGTGAGGTGATGACCCGTGGGGGTTTTCACACACACAAAAAAAAAATCGTTATATTATGAAGACAAAAATGTCAACCCTAACCAATCGAAACCATAGAATAAAAACTTTCATGAGTTACATTAATACTTATTTAAATACACGGTTTTGTATTTCATTGTGTATTTCGAGGATGCCCGTCTACTTTCACGTCAATGTATGACGTCCTGTACCGTTGCGGCTGGGCGACTTATTCCTGGAGAAAGGTTTCCTGTCGGGACCGAAACCAATCTGTCATCCTCGAAATACACACGTGAGTTTAACCATATATTTAAATAAACAATCGAATCCTATTAGTGACTTAGTGCGTATCCTTCTTTTAGAAGACTGCGCAAAATGGGGTTTATATGTATAATATATGTATATCATGTATATATATACGTATGGTGTTTCCTTGTCATGTCTCAGAGCTTAGACGGCTTAACGGATTTAGATATGTGAGGCATCATTTAAAATTATCCCTGTTATGGCAGTGATATGTGGTATAAGATTATGAGATTTATGAGATAATTTCACCAAAAAAGGGAGAAAGTTAAAAATACAGTCAGGGTTTTTATTTTTTAAGGTTTCAAGGTTAAGTTTCCAAAAGGAAAAATAAATAGAAACAAATATTATCCAATTTAAAAAAAAAAGTTAAACAACTTCAACTACTAGCTGTTGGGGCTATTTAAAAATCTCTTTAATGAGGCTATACACAACAATCTCAGCTTGCTTAAGGGAGAAGCTAAGCGCCTAGCTCAGCACCTACAAAATAGTTCTGAAAATTATGTCACCTGCTGGGAAATATTAAACCATAGTCAATAACAAGAAGTTAATATTTACAACCACATGATCACTATAATGAACCCTCTCGTGGCACAACAAGGAAATCACTTACACTTACAAGGTTACCACCGAATGCTTAAATGTAATTAAAAACCTGGGTCAACGTAGAAACCTGGGATCCTCTGTTGATCTACCTCTTGGTACAGAAAATAGACCCTGAGACTCATAGTGACTACCTACAGTCATTAAAGAAGCCACGAGTGTTACCAAATATGAAGGAACTTCTTAAGTTCTTAGAAAACAGGTTTCTATAATAGAATTGGCACATAGAAAACAAGAAATTTATCAACAAAGATCAATGTTCTCCACATCAGAGCCAAAACATAATAAACCGTATCACTAGAAGATTGTTTCCAGTAACCAGGCCGCTTTAAAAATAAATATAAAAAATAATTTGTCGTTCCCAATTTGTAACATTGGTGAACATGGCATTTGTTTTTGCAAAGAATTCTTAGAAATATCGCCATTACAAAAAAATAATCAATTAAAACATGAATATTAATTTTTTTAATAGAAAATATTGTTCAAATAACGAGATATAAGCTGCCTACAGTTGTTTATACATGAGTACCAAGAACTACGACTCATGAAACTTATCAGCTGCGCTTATAACATGTGCGAGCGTAACTGTTACTTACCACACCATTGTGTGCTACAAAATGACTCAAGTACTACGAAGCTACGAGTAGTACTTGCTACGAATAGTATTTAATGCGTCAGACGAAACATAAAGTGGCCTAAGTCTCAACGATTATATGTATACGGGCCCCAACTTACAAAAGGATATCTTTACACTTATTTTAGGGTGGAGGCAATACAAGGTAGCATTCACAGCCGATTGCGAAAAGATGGTTCCCGCCATTCGGTTGCATGAATATGACCAGCCCTTACATAGAATAATATGGTGTTACAGTCCTGAAGATGTTTTGCAATATTATCAACTTACTACTGTGACGCACAGTAACAAGGCCGCTCATATTCTAAAAAAAACTATTATATGAATCATTTAATTCTAGCCCTGTCATCGGTAAAATCTGCATTGAAAATAAAGTTTAATTTAAGAAAGTGGAAGTCAAACTATCAAGAATTATTAGAAAACCCAAGCCAACAAGGGCAACCCAATTATAATTTCAAGCTAACTGAATTTACAAACACTCTCGTTTTACATTGGAATCCTGAAAAAGATGTCTTCATTTTTCAGTGTAAAATCAACAAAGACACACAGACCACGAAAATATCTCCGTTATCCGCTATTTCTAAACTGTTTGACCCGCTTGAATGGCTGACTGCGCTATCTACCAAATTGAAAATATTATTTTAAGAAGTGTACAACAAGCATAGCGTGGAATGAATCACTTTCCAAGAATGTTAATCAAGAATCTCAAACAATTAAAAGCTTTCATTGAAATAAATAATATCGAAATGCCACAATAAATTATTGAATTATCCTTGGGGACGTGAATATCGTAAGACACATATTGTTCATTGTGTTTTCTAAAATTGTTTAATTTAAAATCAATTAAAAAATTAAAAAAAATTGTGTTCGAGCAAAAGATTTATTACCAACATTATTTCACATTACCGAAAACTTATTATTAATTAATTTGTCTGTGATATATAAGAGTACTTGGTGTTTTAAGATTTTTTAAAAATAAAAAATCATGATGTTATTAATTGTATTCTTTTGAGGAAATAAAGTTCTCTCAAAGAAGAAATGAATTTTACATTAGTGTTTTTTTTAACATTCCCAATAGTCAATAACCTTCCTAAGTACCTTGAACAATAACGCTATCAAAATATATAAGCATTAGTTAGTTTTCCTGTTTCAGTGCAATTTCATATATATGAGGAAACAAGCAAATATGTACTTTATAGTTATAATGTATCGTATACACATAAACTCGCCCCAGTTTGCGTTTGTAAGTAAAATATTTCTTATAAGTAAAATACCATCACATATTTGACGTCAACATGTTTAAAGAAAAACTATAAAGGAGTCTTATTCTTTTTAAGACTACATAGAGCTAAGTGAAATAAAATTCAATTTAGCAGCATAAGAATTCCTTTTTTCGTTTAATGAGGTCGTATATTTAAAGTCAGCTTCCTACAATAAAATTGGAATCAAATAAAAAATATTTATTTCAAAGGTTCTTTAGTGTTTTCTTCAACTCATAATGAATCTCTTGGAAGGGTAGAGAGTCCAATTAAAGGAATAATGTATAATAGGAGTTCTACTTGCCGTCATGAATGTTAAAGGTCAAAACATTGTTGTGATTGCGCAGTCTTTCGTATGAATGACTTTTACTTATAATAAAGAAAATATGTCAGAAACTAATATTACTTATATTAGTTACATGTTCTTTTATTATTTATTTTTTTTACTCATAAAAAAACCAACAAATAAAACTGCAAAAAAATCTGTTTATCTTACAATAAATGAAAAAAAATAAATAAAAAAAATGTAACTGTTAAATTACTACCGCAAATGCAATCAGATTAATTGCAGATAGAAAACCTACCGCTCCCATAAGCTTGCAAGCCCTTGCCAAGAGAATGACTTGTTGTTGGAAATGTCTCACATAGACTCTTCGGTCGTCTACGCTATTGTCGGTTCGTAACCAGTTACCAAAGAGGAAAAAATTATCCTTGTACTTAACTGAAGAATTTTTTATGCCTTTTACGAATTTACATCCCGGAATTATTTTTCCTTTAAGAAAGCAAATTTAATATTAGTCAGGTGTACTACTCACTTGGCTGAACATCAAATCGTATATATGTTATCGTTATATTATCCCGTAATGGAGGATTGGCTGGAGAGACGATATGGCGCTCTCTCCTACCGAATGACGCAGGTACTCACTGGACACGGCTGCTTCGGAAAGTACCTGTGTCGTATAGGCCGGGAGCCAACGTCTATGTGCCAGCACTGCGGGGGCTGCCGCGAGGATACAGCACTCCATACGTTGGTGGAGTGCTCTATGTAGGTGAAGGAGCGTTCCAACCTCGTGGCGGCTATAGGCGTGGGTAGCCTCTCGCTGGAGACCATGGTTATGCACATGGTCCAGCGCGAGAGAGCATGGGATTCCGCTGCTTCATTCTGTGAGGTAGTGATGCAGGTCAAGGAAGCGGCGGAAAGGGAACAGGAGAGAAGTAGCACTCTTCCGTCCCGCAGTTGACGCACCAGGCGCCGGAGATCGCAAAATTATCTCCGGCCTCCATGATGGACAGGGCTATCCGTCGTCCTAGCTAGCCTAGAAGGAGGCCCGAGATGGTGGCGTAACGTGTTCCGCGCGCGCCTCTTTAATTCAGAGGATTAAGCTATAGCGGGGTCGCCTCTACCAGGCGGCCAATTCTGTCGGGGTTCACAGGGATTCCTTTCTAGGGTACACCTGAGGCCCCGGCCAGAAGACTCCATGTCGGAACACTGTGTGGTTTTAGTCGGTTCGGACATACCATCTTACCGTAAGGCCCCGGTGAGGTGATGACCCGTGGGGGTTTTCACACACACAAAAAAAAAAAATCGTTATATTATGAAGACAAAAATGTCAACCCTAACCAATCGAAACCATAGAATAAAAACTTTCATGAGTTACATTAATACTTATTTAAATACACGGTTTTGTATTTCATTGTGTATTTCGAGGATGCCCGTCTACTTTCACGTCAATGTATGACGTCCTGTACCGTTGCGGCTGGGCGACTTATTCCTGGAGAAAGGTTTCCTGTCGGGACCGAAACCAATCTGTCATCCTCGAAATACACACGTGAGTTTAACCATATATTTAAATAAACAATCGAATCCTATTAGTGACTTAGTGCGTATCCTTCTTTTAGAAGACTGCGCAAAATGGGGTTTATATGTATAATATATGTATATCATGTATATATATACGTATGGTGTTTCCTTGTCATGTCTCAGAGCTTAGACGGCTTAACGGATTTAGATATGTGAGGCATCATTTAAAATTATCCCTGTTATGGCAGTGATATGTGGTATAAGATTATGAGATTTATGAGATAATTTCACCAAAAAAGGGAGAAAGTTAAAAATACAGTCAGGGTTTTTATTTTTTAAGGTTTCAAGGTTAAGTTTCCAAAAGGAAAAATAAATAGAAACAAATATTATCCAATTTAAAAAAAAAAGTTAAACAACTTCAACTACTAGCTGTTGGGGCTATTTAAAAATCTCTTTAATGAGGCTATACACAACAATCTCAGCTTGCTTAAGGGAGAAGCTAAGCGCCTAGCTCAGCACCTACAAAATAGTTCTGAAAATTATGTCACCTGCTGGGAAATATTAAACCATAGTCAATAACAAGAAGTTAATATTTACAACCACATGATCACTATAATGAACCCTCTCGTGGCACAACAAGGAAATCACTTACACTTACAAGGTTACCACCGAATGCTTAAATGTAATTAAAAACCTGGGTCAACGTAGAAACCTGGGATCCTCTGTTGATCTACCTCTTGGTACAGAAAATAGACCCTGAGACTCATAGTGACTACCTACAGTCATTAAAGAAGCCACGAGTGTTACCAAATATGAAGGAACTTCTTAAGTTCTTAGAAAACAGGTTTCTATAATAGAATTGGCACATAGAAAACAAGAAATTTATCAACAAAGATCAATGTTCTCCACATCAGAGCCAAAACATAATAAACCGTATCACTAGAAGATTGTTTCCAGTAACCAGGCCGCTTTAAAAATAAATATAAAAAATAATTTGTCGTTCCCAATTTGTAACATTGGTGAACATGGCATTTGTTTTTGCAAAGAATTCTTAGAAATATCGCCATTACAAAAAAATAATCAATTAAAACATGAATATTAATTTTTTTAATAGAAAATATTGTTCAAATAACGAGATATAAGCTGCCTACAGTTGTTTATACATGAGTACCAAGAACTACGACTCATGAAACTTATCAGCTGCGCTTATAACATGTGCGAGCGTAACTGTTACTTACCACACCATTGTGTGCTACAAAATGACTCAAGTACTACGAAGCTACGAGTAGTACTTGCTACGAATAGTATTTAATGCGTCAGACGAAACATAAAGTGGCCTAAGTCTCAACGATTATATGTATACGGGCCCCAACTTACAAAAGGATATCTTTACACTTATTTTAGGGTGGAGGCAATACAAGGTAGCATTCACAGCCGATTGCGAAAAGATGGTTCCCGCCATTCGGTTGCATGAATATGACCAGCCCTTACATAGAATAATATGGTGTTACAGTCCTGAAGATGTTTTGCAATATTATCAACTTACTACTGTGACGCACAGTAACAAGGCCGCTCATATTCTAAAAAAAACTATTATATGAATCATTTAATTCTAGCCCTGTCATCGGTAAAATCTGCATTGAAAATAAAGTTTAATTTAAGAAAGTGGAAGTCAAACTATCAAGAATTATTAGAAAACCCAAGCCAACAAGGGCAACCCAATTATAATTTCAAGCTAACTGAATTTACAAACACTCTCGTTTTACATTGGAATCCTGAAAAAGATGTCTTCATTTTTCAGTGTAAAATCAACAAAGACACACAGACCACGAAAATATCTCCGTTATCCGCTATTTCTAAACTGTTTGACCCGCTTGAATGGCTGACTGCGCTATCTACCAAATTGAAAATATTATTTTAAGAAGTGTACAACAAGCATAGCGTGGAATGAATCACTTTCCAAGAATGTTAATCAAGAATCTCAAACAATTAAAAGCTTTCATTGAAATAAATAATATCGAAATGCCACAATAAATTATTGAATTATCCTTGGGGACGTGAATATCGTAAGACACATATTGTTCATTGTGTTTTCTAAAATTGTTTAATTTAAAATCAATTAAAAAATTAAAAAAAATTGTGTTCGAGCAAAAGATTTATTACCAACATTATTTCACATTACCGAAAACTTATTATTAATTAATTTGTCTGTGATATATAAGAGTACTTGGTGTTTTAAGATTTTTTAAAAATAAAAAATCATGATGTTATTAATTGTATTCTTTTGAGGAAATAAAGTTCTCTCAAAGAAGAAATGAATTTTACATTAGTGTTTTTTTTAACATTCCCAATAGTCAATAACCTTCCTAAGTACCTTGAACAATAACGCTATCAAAATATATAAGCATTAGTTAGTTTTCCTGTTTCAGTGCAATTTCATATATATGAGGAAACAAGCAAATATGTACTTTATAGTTATAATGTATCGTATACACATAAACTCGCCCCAGTTTGCGTTTGTAAGTAAAATATTTCTTATAAGTAAAATACCATCACATATTTGACGTCAACATGTTTAAAGAAAAACTATAAAGGAGTCTTATTCTTTTTAAGACTACATAGAGCTAAGTGAAATAAAATTCAATTTAGCAGCATAAGAATTCCTTTTTTCGTTTAATGAGGTCGTATATTTAAAGTCAGCTTCCTACAATAAAATTGGAATCAAATAAAAAATATTTATTTCAAAGGTTCTTTAGTGTTTTCTTCAACTCATAATGAATCTCTTGGAAGGGTAGAGAGTCCAATTAAAGGAATAATGTATAATAGGAGTTCTACTTGCCGTCATGAATGTTAAAGGTCAAAACATTGTTGTGATTGCGCAGTCTTTCGTATGAATGACTTTTACTTATAATAAAGAAAATATGTCAGAAACTAATATTACTTATATTAGTTACATGTTCTTTTATTATTTATTTTTTTTACTCATAAAAAAACCAACAAATAAAACTGCAAAAAAATCTGTTTATCTTACAATAAATGAAAAAAAATAAATAAAAAAAATGTAACTGTTAAATTACTACCGCAAATGCAATCAGATTAATTGCAGATAGAAAACCTACCGCTCCCATAAGCTTGCAAGCCCTTGCCAAGAGAATGACTTGTTGTTGGAAATGTCTCACATAGACTCTTCGGTCGTCTACGCTATTGTCGGTTCGTAACCAGTTACCAAAGAGGAAAAAATTATCCTTGTACTTAACTGAAGAATTTTTTATGCCTTTTACGAATTTACATCCCGGAATTATTTTTCCTTTAAGAAAGCAAATTTAATATTAGTCAGGTGTACTACTCACTTGGCTGAACATCAAATCGTATATATGTTATCGTTATATTATCCCGTAATGGAGGATTGGCTGGAGAGACGATATGGCGCTCTCTCCTACCGAATGACGCAGGTACTCACTGGACACGGCTGCTTCGGAAAGTACCTGTGTCGTATAGGCCGGGAGCCAACGTCTATGTGCCAGCACTGCGGGGGCTGCCGCGAGGATACAGCACTCCATACGTTGGTGGAGTGCTCTATGTAGGTGAAGGAGCGTTCCAACCTCGTGGCGGCTATAGGCGTGGGTAGCCTCTCGCTGGAGACCATGGTTATGCACATGGTCCAGCGCGAGAGAGCATGGGATTCCGCTGCTTCATTCTGTGAGGTAGTGATGCAGGTCAAGGAAGCGGCGGAAAGGGAACAGGAGAGAAGTAGCACTCTTCCGTCCCGCAGTTGACGCACCAGGCGCCGGAGATCGCAAAATTATCTCCGGCCTCCATGATGGACAGGGCTATCCGTCGTCCTAGCTAGCCTAGAAGGAGGCCCGAGATGGTGGCGTAACGTGTTCCGCGCGCGCCTCTTTAATTCAGAGGATTAAGCTATAGCGGGGTCGCCTCTACCAGGCGGCCAATTCTGTCGGGGTTCACAGGGATTCCTTTCTAGGGTACACCTGAGGCCCCGGCCAGAAGACTCCATGTCGGAACACTGTGTGGTTTTAGTCGGTTCGGACATACCATCTTACCGTAAGGCCCCGGTGAGGTGATGACCCGTGGGGGTTTTCACACACACAAAAAAAAAAAATCGTTATATTATGAAGACAAAAATGTCAACCCTAACCAATCGAAACCATAGAATAAAAACTTTCATGAGTTACATTAATACTTATTTAAATACACGGTTTTGTATTTCATTGTGTATTTCGAGGATGCCCGTCTACTTTCACGTCAATGTATGACGTCCTGTACCGTTGCGGCTGGGCGACTTATTCCTGGAGAAAGGTTTCCTGTCGGGACCGAAACCAATCTGTCATCCTCGAAATACACACGTGAGTTTAACCATATATTTAAATAAACAATCGAATCCTATTAGTGACTTAGTGCGTATCCTTCTTTTAGAAGACTGCGCAAAATGGGGTTTATATGTATAATATATGTATATCATGTATATATATACGTATGGTGTTTCCTTGTCATGTCTCAGAGCTTAGACGGCTTAACGGATTTAGATATGTGAGGCATCATTTAAAATTATCCCTGTTATGGCAGTGATATGTGGTATAAGATTATGAGATTTATGAGATAATTTCACCAAAAAAGGGAGAAAGTTAAAAATACAGTCAGGGTTTTTATTTTTTAAGGTTTCAAGGTTAAGTTTCCAAAAGGAAAAATAAATTGAAACAAATATTATCCAACTTCACAATTTTAATAATTATACGCGGTGGTTTTAAAACTATTAATTAAAGATCCAATCTAAGATAATACTAATTTAAAAACCGGCCAAGGGAGAGTCGGACTCGCGCACGAAGGGATCCGTGTCATTCTATATATAAAAACGGCAATGAAAACATGTCTGTTGTATGGAAGTTCCCTTAAATATGTATTACATTCGGTTGTGTATTTTTTATGTAAATATATAAATAAATATTCTGTGATATTTCAAGCCTCTACCTGTTTTCGTTATCAATATCGAGCAAAAACCAGCAAAGAATCACGTTTGTTGTATGGTAGTCCGATTAAATATTTATTTTATTCTGTTTTGTAGTATTTATTGTTAGAGCGGTAATAGAAATACATCATCTGTCAAAATTTCAATTGTGCAACTATAATGGTTCATGAGATACAGCTTGGTGACAGACGGACAGACAGAAGGACAGACGGGCAGCGGAGTATTAGTACTAGAGTCCCGTTTTAACCTTTGGGTACGGAACCCTAAAAACAGAGAGAAAATCATTAGGAGACATTGACATAATGGAATATAACAGGTTAATATTTTATTAATAAAAAAATAAAAACTACTATTTATCCTCTTTCGTGAGGTTTCGATTAAATTCTTAGATTGAATCCAGTTACGTACAAGTATCGTTTTTCCCTAGTTGGTAACTGGTTACAAACCAATGGTTTGGTAGATGGCCTAAAGGCAATTAAAGGCTGAACTTGTCTCAAAATATCACATCGTGCACGTGGAAAACAACGTAATAAACGTTTGTTACCTCTAGAAAACAGATTTCTGTCAGAGGAGTTTTGTTTGCTTTTCCTGTTAGAGATATTAATTGATTCCATTTATTGGGTTTACAATTTGTTTTTTTTTTGAAAAGGCAACTAGCGCACTTGGATTCATTCCTGTGTCGCGGGGAACTTTACAAACACACTAGAACACCCAGACTCAGAACAACACTTTAAGGATTACACAAAGTGTTGTCCCGTGCAGAGATCGAACCCACAACTTAAACCGCTACGCCATACGTGCAGTCAAAACAAACAAAGAGTTTTCGCATGTGTTTTCTCTCTTTTAGTGTTTAAATGTGAATTTTTCGCAATGCCGTATAGTGAAACCTATAAAGTTCATCCATGAAAATTACTTCCAGAATAATCGGTTAAGAAATAAATACATGAATAAAGATAATTTCTTTCAATGGCTTCATTGTCCCTGAGTGCTGGTCTGCTACACGGAACCTTAATTAATGAGATATTTTGGACGATATAAATCAAATGAACTTGGCCCTATTCTTGCATTATTTTCACTTGGCCTCTTAAGGCTACGGCGGGTTTTTTCCGTCTTTCTCGCAAGAGTGATAAATGGTCGGCATGAAAAGGCAGAATTCTGTTTTGAACGGTGAGTTATTATGATGTTCGCTCGATAAGACTGCATGAGTTTTTTTGTTAAGGAAATTCATTTTTTAACGTAAAACTTTTCGAATAATTCATTTACACACTTAGTGTAGTTAATGTTGATAACTTAATTTGAGGTTTACACTTAGTTTAATGTAAATGTATTAATCGTTAGTAGTAGTTCTATTTGTAATCGTAATCATTAAATATTCGCAGCTTTTTTCGGATATTATATATTTATGTTTTGTAATAGAAAAGATTATATTTAAAATTCATGCAATTCTTAACATGCTTTAAGACCACACCTAAAATGTTTTTAATGTTATATTGGGGCAAACGATCAGCCGAATTCCCTGATGTTAAGGCTGTCCAGGATTCCTGTAACTCAAAAGTCGCAAGTAAGCTGCCATTTGAGGGGAGGGCAAGAGGGAAGTGGAAAAACGGAATATGAAAGAGGAGAAGGAAAATTGAGCCTCTGGTAACCTCAATCACTCAGTGCAAGTAAACCGGTAATATTAGGTACTCACGTTGAGTAAACGTAAACGCCACTAATTGTTTTTGGAATAAATGTAGACAATTTAATTAGGTGTAATCTAAAAAAAAAGTATTATTGTGTTACCTTATAGAAATAAAGTTGACATTATTTCTATACGTACATGATATTTATTTCAAATACCAAAAAACCTTAATTGCAGTAAAAAAAAAAAATATTATATTTTGGCGAGTTCATCATAACAACTTTGCTCAAGTGAACGCAAGCACACACGTGTATAGAAGTTTTATTAAAATGTATTGCTGTTTTTGTCCTCAAAGCATATAAATTAAACAACTGCGACTTAAGTACAAGCGACTTAATTTATAGACCGGAGACTAAATTTGCAGCGGCGGGGCCTGGCCATAACTCAGCTTAGGCCCACAGCTAATTTTAGGTGTACCGTTATTGTGTGCGTAGATAGCGAGTCCCATTTTGGTTTTAAAGTTACAAAGAAGATTTTAAAATATGTATTTTGTAAAAACTAAAGTAACCTGCAGGTAAATTTCTTTCTAGAATTAAACTCGGTGTTAGTGACAAAAATCAGGTTTATAATATCTTGCTTTGCTTATACTCAAAACTATTTTTAACAATAACACTATGTAGAATCAATGTATCAATGTTCAGAGTACAACGCTCATGATTCATTATTCCATTGGCAGTTTTAGGTCTAAGTTTGTGTAGTGTCGAAGTTAGATGTCTGATCTAAAATTTTTATTATTTGAATTGTCATAATTTATATTTTAGTGTTTAAATGTTTAGAGACTAGAAAGAGTCACATTGAAAATATATATAATGAATATAAGTATAATAAATTGTTCTTTACATTTCTTGTTTTAATTTACTGTACGTTTATTACACAGGTATAAATAACTAACAATAATTAATTACTAACTAATAACCATAACGATAATAAACTTTTTACTAATACAAGTAATATGTATATATATATATAAATATATATATATATATATATGTATATATATATATATATATATATATATATAATGTATATTTGTTCAATGTTACTGTTATTCAATGTTACTTAATAAATAAAAATAACTTACTAACAAAGTTTACTGACAATAAGTATCAATGAGTGAAGTATTAAAAACTATGTTCACAGAATACCTTTAAGTTTTATTTTTGGCTTTCTTAATTATATGATAATATTATTTTTCTGAATATACTATATTATTCTTTTACTGTCACTGCCCCGATGCTAAAGGTCTAAGGGTGATGTTTTATGGCTTATATTATTACTAAATAAACACTTCAGTGTTTTATTGTATTGAACTAGAGAGTTGATATATCCAATTCAAAAATAAGCATTCAACTCGGAATGATAGTTCTAAGATTAGCACGTGTGAGCATGTAAAAAAATCTTCCGAGTTATTAATATAGATGTGAAGTGGCTACAATACATTAGTTATAGATCTAAAACGTTTATCAGAATCAAGAATATTGGGATGAAATTTAAAAATGTTTTAAGAATATGTCAACCTCGGTTCTGTTTATTCCAACACAAATACAATATCATTATCAAGAACCATTCACCCTCCGCCAAGAAACACAATCTGAAATTAACAAGTACAAACAATATTTATGTGTAAGTTAAACGTTTCTTAATGAACTCCAAACAGAGTGTATACTTACAGAGTTTGTTTCATGCCTCCCGCGTCTTTAAGCAGAACGGCTGACATAGCAATTATAATAATGGCAATATCATAAGCAACAAGCAGCTATATAAAATGCAATTTTCTAAAAAAAAAAAATGTTTAATAAGACTGGACACTCAAGCTCGTTTAAATACAATTCTCAAAGCTTTTCTAGTTATCAATAGGGTTTTGAAACGTATCTGTGAGTGGAGTATTAACTATGATCTTCAGGTGAACCCCGTTATTGTTATTACGTTTGGCAGACCCGGGATGATTTGTTGGGCATTCAATAAAGGACACAACTGCCACAAATTATTTTTAATGCCGCTATGGTTGAGAAGCGTCAAAAAATTTGTCGATATTAATTGATAAAACTTTGCCACGGGGCCAAAAACTAAAGGAAATAACTTTCTTACGACTGCTATAAGGATTTCACTTTCTGTGGTCTAGTATTGGGAGTAGGAGCAGGATTACTTTATACTCTACTTTACTTTGTAATATATTATTCAATACCCTTACTGCTCCTTATTTCAAGGAACGTTTTAATTTCCTATGTGACACATTCGAGGTTGTTGTGATCATAGGAAAACTTTGAACTGCAAATACCAGTGGATTCCACAAAGTTAACTGATAAATGTTATACAGTATGGGCAACACGGCTCTGGAATGCCCTAAAAGTATCTACCAGACTAGCTTAATAGTTAGGATCTTTAAAAAAGTGTTACAAGAATACTATTTGTAGGTTATGTCTAAGATAACTATAATTATATATTTACTTGTATATGTATTTTTTTTGTGTTATTGAATATACACACACTTTTGTGTTATTGAACTAGCACATTTTAAAATTCAACACCCTAGTCACTTATTGTAATTGATTACAGTCCTAGTTTAGTACCATAGTACAGACCATCATTACGAGTTTAACTGTATAATGAAATTGGAGGAAAATACCAAAAAAATATTTAAATATATATTATAAACTAAAGCATTGAAGCAGGTTTTAAATTTCTATGACGTAATTTTTATATTCGATATTATTAAAAAATCTTATAAAAGTAATGGTTTTGAACAAGATTATAAACATGGTAATCGTAAAAAGAAATTTCATTAAAGAGATTTTAATCGCTTCAGTTTCTGCAAAACGTTCTACTGTTTTGCACTCGTAAAGAACTGGTGGAAAAGTTCTGTTAACTATATTCTGTGACCTATTTTTGCTTCTGATTAATTTATTTTCGGAATTTAAAAAACGGGTTTTCTGCGCAGAGAGTAATATGCTATTGTTTTTTTTTTTTTACTATTTACTACTACTACTATTTTAGAATGTGAGGCACCGTGACATATGTGTATTTATCAAGAGTAGGGTATCAACATATGTAATGATTACAATAAGTTATTTGAATGTCTAATCAAATCACTTTCTGTTTTGCTGAAGGCCATAAAGGTGTATGTAATCTTACTACTGAGAAGCATCTGTGTTATGAATATAAATAAAATGAATGCTTGAACTAAAACTACAAAAGTTTAGAAGTATTTTAAGACTTTTGAGAAAATAAGAATTTTCTTTGACATATAATTACAGAAGATTGGTAATTTTATTGTTATACAGTTCATATTTTGATTCCCTTTTGAATTTTCGAAGCTATAAGGAAACTGTAGCGGCAGTTACAAAAAAGAAAACAAAGAGGTTTATTTAATATATATTTGTTCGTGAATTTTTTGTCTCAACTGGTTTTGCCCTTTGAGATTTGTAAGCAGTTTGGCAATGTGTATTATATTTTGAAATATTTTTAAACTGTTCGCCGGAAGGATTTTGAATACAGACGCTTTATACTATATATTGTTATTATTTACATTTACACGTATTTATACACCGATACGACCTTCAAATCTTCAGAAAAAACCTAAAAAGCTAGCAATGCACTTGCAACTCTTGGATTATAGATGTCCATGGGCGTCGGTAGTCGCTTACTTTATCAGGTTGCTCGTTTGCCCTCTACCTCAGAAAAAAGAAAAAAAAAAGTGGGTAGTTGTGCTTGCAACCGCTTTTATAAACGTTTATTAGTATTTATAAATATTACAGTTTACAGTTATGACAGTATGACATTACAGTTTATGACGTTGAGCTATAAATAATTAAAGAAAGAGAAGAAACTTGAACTTCCCATGTAAGTTATATGTATATTTACAAGTATATAGGTTATGATATTTTTATTGATAGTGTAGGGTTCTCCCCCCACATTTTAATGGTTATTTACAATACTGACACTCATCCATTTACGTACGGATTGCACCCGTTCTTAAGTACTGGATTATAAAGACAATGGTACATATGTCATTATTTTAAATTAGTTCACAATATAAAAAAAAAACTTATCTGATATCAAACACATGCGCCAATATCCTTTATTTTTTTGGGTACTTGCGTGTGAAAACCCCTACGGGTTATCACCTCACCGGAGCTAACGGTAAGGTTAGCTCCGGTGAGGTAACGGTAGGTCGGAGTTCCGTCACAAACGGGTATATTGCAAGAGACCCCGGGAATACCCTAACAAGGAAGCCTCCGGGAACATACCGCAATATCCTGCAAATGCCTGCAAAAGTAAAAATCTTGATTGTAGTTTAAGGCATATCTCAGAAATAAATACCAAATTATTTTCCAAAACTTATATTACCAAAAACTGATTCAGTTCAACAAAACTTATTCCGTTGAACAAAAATCATTCATTTCAACATAACTTCTTAATTCTTTAATCGACTTAACCAAATTTCGTATAGCTTGATCGAAGCTTCGTATGGCTTGATCGAAACTTCGTATAGCTTAATCAAAACTTCATACAGTTTAAGCAAAACTTCGTATAAATACATCCGATCAGTACGACCGTTAGCCTCCGAATGCCTCTGTCGCCGCGAGATGCTCCGAAGGCGCCGTCTTGCCGAGGCGCCATTTTGTGTTACAAAGAAATCAAATATTACTCAATTTAAACGTCAAAATTATATTCGATTCTGCACAAAAACTCCGAAACCTTACAGTAATAAACCAAATTGGCAGCAGCCCAGACGTTTTAACAAAAACCGTTACAATTCCACGGATCCCTGAAATACGCCTACAATTTCAAACTATAACGGCAGCACATTAATGAAGTCTGTGAGAAAATGGCCGCCCACTAACGACCGATAACGGTAAGCATTACACGACAAATGAACTGAGCAAAATGACAATAAATTTCAAATAACTTGTATTAATTACCTAAAATTTTCTGTCGTTTAAGGTGGGTGTTGGCCGTCTTTTTAGGCTTTGAGATTACCTAAAGAAATAAAATATAGCATTAAGTTTAGTTTATGTTCAGAAATTTGCATAATTATTCTTTAACTACTTTTGGGATTGGCGGATAATAACATTTAAAGTCGTTTAACAGTACACATAGAGAGAACATAATTACTAGCTACGTAGATATCTCTTAAGACTTTCCGCCATCAGCTAGTTCGAGTGACACAGTATGGGACCCTGACCAGCTTACACTCTTTAATCCATTCGTATAAGCAATTCATTATTTTTTCTTTTATTTTTTTTTTTGCTAATAAAGCGGTACAGTAAAAACCAAATCACTTAGGTTAGAGGAACATATGTTAGTAGACGCTAAATAATTCAAAAATAGAAAATACAGCATTTATTAATGAGATAAGGGAATAATAAGAACAAGTTAATTAAAAAAAACCCTTCCTTAAAAATTAAGGGGGTGTTTCAAACGCCTCTGCATACGCGTTCGGGAATACAACCGTAAATGTACGTAAATGAATTAAAATAAACAGCAGTCAATAAATGTCATTAAAAATCCTATTATGGTAGATAAAATCCTTATACATACAAAGGCATCAGACACTTTGATTTGAATCTAGACAGTGGCTTTTTTGCCAAAACAACATTTACAAAGCAATCTAACTGGATTTACTCGGATTTGGGTACAAAACCTTTCTAATGGTACCTTTTGATTTGAAACGTTTTACAGAGACTTTCTGATAATGCTGTAGGGAATATGAAAATTTGGTATAAATAATCAACAAAACATAAGTATGTTTTGTATAACGTGGTTATTATATAAAAATTATCTTATTTACAAGTACATTATATAAACGCAATTGTATTTTATATGCAGGGTTTTTCTTCTTTTATTTTCTTTTTTAAAAAGACAACTTCCGCACTAGCCTTATTTCTTGTGTAGCGGAGTACTTTACGAACATTCAAACAACGAACACAAAGACCACCCAGAGTCAGAACAACAAATTGAGAATTACACAAAGTGCTGACCCGCGAGGGGATCGAACCCACAACACTCGACTTGGCAGCGTCACTTACCTCGGAGTTAGTTTTAATATGATTAGTTTAATATTTGTGGTTACGTTTTGTATTAATGTCGTTTACTATTTTTGTTACGCCCGAAATATGTAAACTTATACTCAATGTTAAACATCTGTACTTATGTGTACAGTGCCTGTATAATAAGCAATAAGTTTTTGTTTCTGCAAAACGAGAACTATCCTGTTAGTTTTTCTCGTTCTATGATATACGATTACGTTAACGGGGAATAAACGCAACAGTTTAGCAATGTACAAAGTTTTAAATTGCCTGATGTTTCGATTAGCTAAAAGGGCCTTAGTTAAAACTTACTGGATGTGACGGTGTTAGCAATAAATAATGTAGTATTTTCTTGCTATTCAAAATATTACTTTTCTAATTTAATTTCCTTTATACTGTATTCATGGATAACATTTGTAATACATACTATTTTATAGGGGTTCTTCGTTAACAATGGATTAGGTTTCCGATGTGCGTTTCTTGATGAGTCTTTTCTTTGAAGAATATAATGTTTAGTGTAGTAACTGGTACAACTAGTCTTAACACCCTTTGACTTTTACGTTAGCTAGGAAAAAGAAAGGTCTGTAGGGCATAATTTGAATCAGACTAAATATCTTGAAACTACTTTGACGGTAACATAGATAAAGTTATATAAGGGACATGTTTAAATGCTTTTTCAAACGTTTCTATAGTTTTAGGTCTTCATTTATTATTTATATTTTAGAACAGTATTGTACCGTACCGTATCTTTTACTCATCTTAAATATACTCATATATATGGCCCTACGTCTTGGTACTTTTCTTTCTTTTCTTTAAAATATTTTTAACATATGTTAGTCAAACTAACGTGTAAAATTTTACCCTATAAGAATATTAGTACACAGAGGGATTTCTAATAATAGACACGTCAACAAATTTACAGTTTCTAATATATAGTTAGTGAGTTATCACCATTTTTATATAATCTAAAAAATATATTTACTCGTATGTAATTGCATTTTACTTCCATTGCTATTATGAACTCTGATAGAATTGTAATATTTTTTATTTAAATTAACTTTGTTTATAAATTAAATATTAAAAAATATTTATCCCTGTATCATGTAACATTGGTGATCCCACTTTTCATCGATATAGAAAAAATATTTGATATAAATTTAATTACCTAGGTTCTACAATGAACAAATAAATAACCTTTCGGCAACTGGCATCCACTTCGTAAAGCCGCGGATAGAAAGTAGAAAGTCCTTCTGATGTATATTGAAACAAAAGCATAAGAAGGATTTAGAAACTATGTCCCTAAACTCGACAAGACAACAATTTGTGAACACGAGCCAAAAATGTTTTATAAAATATTTGGTTACCTTTTTAGGTTTTATCCTCCCATTTGACCGGGTTACAGGTAATATTATGTGAAGGGTTCCTTTTATCCGTTACTTAACCATACGTAAGAGCGTAATAAATCCGGAAGCACTTTTATGAAAATCCCTTTATACGATACAAAGAGTGCGTTATTAAAAAAATTACACAAATTATGAAAATTTATAGATTTTTATTATGAGATTTTACTGTCTGAGATTATTTTTGTGCTTTTTGTGAAAAATGCAGAAGTTTCTGGAACGTTTACTTGCTTTAAAAGCTTTATTTTTATGAAATCTGACTAAGTTTTGATGCCAGGACTTTCCAGACCCATGATCATAGGCTTATAATTATCCGGTAAGCCTTACAGCATAAGTGTTCCTAGCCATTCGCCACCAACTTCGAAACCAATGTTCCGAAATTTATGCGCGGTGCTCATGATCTTGTTCACTTATTCTTTGTTAATAGTACTACAAGTAGATACTACTTTTCAATTTGATTGAGGTTGTCGTTTACTTCCAATAAAATTTCAGTAGGAGAAGACAGATCAAGACTGCACAGCAAGTATACGTCTAGGAGAAAGATCTTTCACTTTACGTCCCTATTGAAATCTTGCAAGTAAATATTTGTTCATTTACGAGGTGGATATCAAGGTACGAATTTCTACAAGCTACAGCATACTAAATAGTTTTCATTCTCAACGACGACACTAATAAGGTATAAATTGAGAAAAGCGCTATGTTGCGGTGTCTGATTTAGTTCCTAACATAGAAAGAATGAATAATAAGACTCGTAACAATTTTTGATCTATAAATAATCATGAGGTTAATGATGTCTCGTTCTTTTTATAATACATTTTAATTAAATTTTATATTTGAAATATAATTTCATTCTTTTTACTTTGTAATGTCTTTATATTTTCATACATGTGCAAGGTGACCTCTTCATGAGATAGAAATCCTTGACCAGACAAGTGTGGGGGAAAAGATAAATCATATACCTACTACTAAGTTTTAGGTTAAATTAAAAAATAGCCAGCATACATAGATACAGAATCTCACTCCTTTTTCAGGTGCATAAATACCTTCGCACCGGACGTAGGAGGAGGGCCGACAATGCCCAACTCCGGCCTCCGTAAATGGACCCGAGGGCGGTGAACCTGGGGTTCATTTCACCGCCCCGATCGCTTAGCGGGTCCGAGGTTGGAGGCGCGCAGTGTTCCTCGCGCCTCCCTCAAGGAATGGTGGGGGGAGAAGCATTATCCTCTCCCCCTTTCAAATCGAGATGGGGTCCGCTCCGGCGGACGGTCACCTGCTGGTTGCGGAAGAATGTCGTGTTCCCGCGGCCTTCAACAGCAGGTTCGAGGAAGGAGCACCGTGGCGGTTTTAGCCGGTCAAGTCCGGCACACCCCTCCGCCGATAACCCCGGCGGAGGATAGTCCATGAGGATTTCCCCACGTTAAAAAAAAAAAAAAAAAGGTGCATAAATACCTTACTAGGTTTTTCTGCTTCATCAAATCGGATAGTCCTAACCGGCCATTTTCTTAAAAAAATAAAGATTTCTTAGGACTTTTTTTTGCTTAATTTAGTAGACTTGGCATCTCTGATATGTTCTGTCACTAACCTGCTTTTGATGCGCATACGACTATGCTCGCGTGACTAAGCTGCAATACATATTGCACTCCTACGCTCACAAAGCGTCTAATATATACATATATATAAGTCAGCGTTTTATATTTCCAGTTAATTTAGTATATCGTACAAGCCTTTTCAGATGGAGTTATCAAGTAAGATATTTTTCGAAATTTGGGTTCAATTAAGAACACTGTCACCCACTTCGTAGAATTCTTTTATACAGTGGTGTTAGATGTCAATCTTATAGCGATGTAAATAGTCCCCATTTGGAAATTTACTTGAAGTTAGCACAGCCTTAGACTAATTAGAAAATTCAACCTTATTCTTAAAAGTGTTTATTAATTTACACTAAGTGTTCTTTAATACCTCCTATTTAAAAAAAAACATAACGAAATTGAGTTCAAGAGGAAATTGATACTTACAAAAGTTCGTCCCATTCCTAAGAAGTAAAATCCTTAATACGTAAAGCAAATAACCTCCCATCCACACGCGCGTGGTTATCACGGAACGCTGATTGCGACACGATACATTGCGTCCTTTCACCGAGCGTGCGTGACTGCGACCCGATACGAATTTGTGTCGGATGGAATGGATTAGGCATGCGGAGAAGATATAACTTGTTGTACGATTTTTTTTAATATACTTGTAAATAAGTATTAGTGTTGTGGTCTTAAAATTAAAAAGCAATTAGTTTAACGTTTCAATTATCAGTAGTTTCGTTTCCTTTTTGAAGTCCCAAGCAATGATTTTTTTTATAAGCATATTAAAAACCTCTACTATTTCTAAGGCAATATTTAATGAGTCATTCCGGATTATTTAGAGAATTTGAAGAAATGGGCGGTTTTGACTGGCAATTGTGAAAATGTTCGAAGTACTCTAATGTCTCTAAAGATTTTTTTTTGAACATGGCTTATGTTATATTTAACCCACTTCCCGCAGTCCAATTGAGCTAAAATTTTGCAGCTAATAATTATTATTAATTTATAACCGGTTTCAGTTAGTGTCGATTGTATATGCTTTAGAATACATTTTCCAGATAGCATGAATGATAGCAAAAACCTACCGACGAAAATGATTGGTTAAACAACAAAGCTCTGAAAATTGAATAATGTCCTTTGATTGTTGATTACAATAAACGAAATGGTATTCGGAACATTTTCATTAGAATGATTTGATTAATTCTGCCTTTCAACAATTGCCTTTTGAATCACAACGCACATCCCAATTCTCAACATCTCTTGTGATCGTTCAAACAAAAATAACTTATTGAATGCGAGAGAAACACTTTTTCATTGGCAATTCGATTTATAGAACAAACTTTTACGATATCTTCTTAATAAATCCATGGACTTTACTACAACGTGATATAGTTGAAATTGCGACAGTTCGTTAAGGTTTAGTTATAATAAAACAAATATTTCTGGTAAATATGTTAAGTCGTTTGATCTAGACTGTGACGGAGGTCGACCGTTGGGCACGATAAACCTTATAAAGGGACTGCCGCGTTTGAAATAATACCTTTATAGCTATTACATGTTATTTGTTTTATATAGCTGCTTATATGACTTCATTTATTGTAAGTAAGTCTTAGATCTCACGATAGATTGTTCTATATTCGAATCTTGATTTTATTACCATTGAGTATTAATTCGTCAAAGATAAGCAACATAATGAAAGAGACATGATTGATTCATAGATGACACTTGTGGAATAATCTATGCTAAATGGGTAATATCCCAACTAGTGTCGGACCGAACTTCGGCTTTGGCCATCTTCGGCTAAAAATTAAACTTTTTTCAAAACCTTCGGCTTTGGCCGAAATTGTCGAAAAAGTTTTGAGGAAGCCGAAGATTTCTAGCAAACACCGAAATTGTTCGATTTATTATGAATGCATGAAGATTGAGGGTGCTAATAGCTTTAGTGAAACCAAAAAACGTCAGTACTTGACTATTGTTTTGTTTATAGTCCTCTTGTTTACCTATTGTACTTACTGCTAAAAGTTCTGAACTTTACTTAAAGTTGAATTTGAGGCGGTGGTCACTTACCATCAGGTGCCATCTGTTCGTCGGTCCCCCTAAATTTAAATATTTATCTAGATACAGTCTGATAACTAAGGCATCTTTTACGACACCCACGGCAAGAGATGTCTACTCGTTGACCGATTATGTATGTGATTCATCGGCCTTTTCTATTCCTCCGTGAATCCCGGCTTATCATCAATTATAATAATCATTTTCAATTTTAGAAATGATTAGGTAGTCTATAAAAAAATATATACAGACCAATAAAATACGGAATACGTCACAATAACTGGGCCACCAATTGGTATTTCATTTCATTTCAACACAAAGAACTAAAATAATCAATTAAACTATGATATAAATCTACAATAAATTAATTTAACTAAAGAAAAGATACTTGGAAATATAATAACAAAAATATATTCATAAAAAATATAAACATAATATATAACATTAAGTTCATCATTAGAGTAATTTTCATGGAAAGTTATTATAATGAAATTCAATTCGGATTGATCAGTATATTATAAATATCTAAGTATGCTTAGCAACCATGACTATAAATCATTATTTTATATAGTATTTATTACTATCAATATGTATATAACTAAAACTACAGATATTCTATTCTTCTAAAAAAGATTACTTGATTACCATTAGTCTTTTGCAACGTTGTTTCTTGAATAGACAAGTGAATTAATTTATACATTAAGCGTACTATAGAACTCTTCAATTAAGAGACAGAGATAATTAATTTTTGTTTTACCAATTTGCTAAAATAAACAAGACAGGCTATTAATTTTTTATTATGTTTTGGTATCGCTTTAAAGGCCTTTCTTGAGAAACCGAGTTTATTATGAGGAACTCGTTAGTTTAAAGGTGTTCGTTTGAATTTAATAATGATTATAATGTAGGGGGGAAATTAAGTATTTTGATGTTGGAATTTTGTGGTTACTTAATGGAACAGCGTTGTGTTTTGTTCGGTTTTATTTTTATTTTTACAGACGTTAAAATGATAGCGTTAGCTCAGCCTTTTGCCTTTTACAGCTGCGTGTGCCGGCGCTGCTGCTACATCAACAGGAAATATCTTAAGATACTTATAGATACAGTAATTTAATTTGTAGAGGCGCTAGGGTTATGAGGTGCGAGAGCTCGTTCCATTTATAAGAAATCAGCTAAAAGACTGATCAACACTTCTAGTTATATAAAAGCTTTTTCTGTTCCTTGCACATCGAATAATATTAATAATATTCAACGTGGTAATGCTGCCAGCCTCCTGGGAATGCTACCAGTAAGTGACGATGCGGTAGAATTTTACAACTTAAAAAATGGGTGTAATAGTCCCTTTTTGTATTTTATATATTTTTGTCTTCATTGTAGTTACTATACTCTCTATACTCGCCTGTTTTTAATAAACCTCTTTTAAAATTATTAAAAATAATATCCCAATGGTAGCTTACACGTACTAACAGAATTAATTACAGAAAAATGTCTCAATTACTTTTAGGCTAGATAATAGAAACAGTACCTTAGTTAATTGAATACAAGTGAATATAAGGAGCTTTTCGAATAACTTTTGCAAGATTTTGTATATAGACATACGATACGTACCAGTCATTGTACCACGAGAACAAACCAAAAATTACTTTCATATCAGTTCAACCGTTGTAATTTAATTGGAAGCTAAAACGTAGCCTCGTTTATATTTGTTGTTTTCGAGTGTTTTGTTAAACTTCCTGATTGCTACTCAAACGTCTGTCTGAGTATATACCACTTCAAAAAAGGCCATGGTCGTCAGGTCAAGAGCCGACAACCGCGCAACTACACATTTATTTTGCAATTTTAAAACCGTGTTTAACAACTAATCATTTTATAGAATAGAAAAATGTGGCTCGCACGTGGTAGATAAACCGACAGATAGAATATTATTTACTGTACACATTAAAAAAAATACATTGTCTCACAAATTGGACTACAATGGGTATTCTCATAACTAAAAGCGATATCTACCAGATCACCTTACATAACACAACATACTACGGCAGAATACCTATTTCACATATAATTAAGAGTGTTATATACATGTGTACCATTCCATTGCACTTGTCTGGAAGAAATCGCAGCTAGCGATAAGACCGCCATTGGTATCAGTTGCCTGTATATATATGTATATATATACGTATATTCATAATATAGTATTATATATAGCAGTTTAGGTTCTAGTTATGAGATACAGTATTACAGTGGCAGAATTTTTATTTACCACTCTATTGTAACTAAGTTAAATGGTTTTTTTTTTAGTGAGTTTATGTCGATAGTGTACCGAATAGAATTCAAAGTGGCTACCATTTGATTGATGGGATTTAACACATTCACGATCGACACAACCGTCACCATCTCGTCCGCGCTATATTGTACTTATAAGTTAAATTATATAGCCCACTAGCGGTTAGTAACTATATTTATATACTGACTCATGTGATTCACCGGTACAATGTGTATACCTCGTCTATGGCCCGGGGGCTTAAGCAAGAATTAGGAAAAAGCGTCATCTGATATAAAAAAAGCAATTTTTAGATAAGAGAAAAATATGTTTCATATTTTCTTTTGCTTGTTTTGATTATCACGGCTGCTTTTTAAAGCCAAGAAACCATTCTACTTTCTATTATACATCACTGTATCTAAAGTGGTTTTCAACAAGAACTTTAGTTTTTTTAAACAAAATAAAACAAAGAATTTAGATGAAGATGATTCAAATTTTTATTGTATCACAAAGAGTACATCTTGGTTTGGAAATTATGAATGAAAAATGATATCTGGGAAATGTCCACCACGACCGCGCTGGCAGATGTCAATTCTTTCATCAAAATTTTTAATCATTTTTTGGCACATAGTTATAGTCATCAACAAAAGATAAAACAACAACAAGAATAATCAACATAAAAAAAATCAAAACATATACGATAAAGTTCCTAGCAAAATGTATTATTATTAACATATTTAATTAACTCTAGTTTTTTATATAATAAACTTATGGCAAAGTAAACATTGTAATCATTCTAATTTTCCTCAGAGCACAAATGTCACAATTGATTAGGGTATTTAAATATTTATACATTGTGTCACGACACCATTTTCAGACGCAGGTAATTTGCCCCTGAGAATTTAAAGCTCTCAGAAGCCTAATAAATTATTAGAACCCTTTACTAAATTCGTACAAGAACAATTCATGAATGTCGTTGTTTCAATTTATACCTTACCGATAAAAGCTTTACCTGAAACAACATAGGCTAACTAACACTATTAGTTGATAAATAAACGTGACCACGATTATTTTCTTATAAAACTGTAACAGTAATTGCCGCTATTGTTTCGATATAACCCACTTAGCAACCATACAACAGTTAGGAGCAAGCGTAAACAACATTAACATTAAATTAAAATGCGTTTAATACGATTATTTTCGGGTAATCAGAGCGAGTGGTCCGAGATGGGGCGAAAAGGTCGAGATTAACCTTATAACTGGGATATTGGGACGAGTTGGCGAGGGAGTGTGCCTTGCTGATAGGGACAACGTGACACGGGCTATGCGAATACCAAATTAGATAGAAAATATTATTTTATTTATTTAATACGGTTTACAAATTGATACTTTAAAGGTAGTAGTGCTTTTGAAATACTGTCGATAATTAATCAAATAAAGAAACAATGTGTAAATTAAAATATTTTTATTTAATATATATTTTTATGTAAGATTGACGTAAGTTTTTTTTTTTATTTTATAATATAGATATAGGTACACAAACAAACAGACGGGTCATCTGATGATAAGTGCAAAACTCCGTCCATGGACATCTGCAACTCAAGAGTCGTAAGAGCGCTGCCCGCCTTTGAGGGTTAAGAGTGATAGGGATGCAGGGAGAGGAAAGAAGAAAAGGTAGATGAGGAGATTTGAAAGAGGAGAGGTGGAGTTGGGCCTCCGGAATATTTAGGGCTGCCACGTTCACTTTACGGGTTAGGTTGTTAAGATTTTGAAGATTTAGTGCACCTTTATGAAAATCTGTTCAAGAATAGTTTGGCTGAAGTTTTATCCAATAAAGCAACGAAGTGTAATCAAGCGTAAATAACAATCTCTGAGCTAGATTAATATCGCTTCAGTAGACAAACAGAACTTTGCATGCTAACATTTTGATTAGGACTCTGAATATCATTTATAATTTAATTATCTGTTTATGCTACTGATATAAATTTTATTGAATTGAATAAAAGTCTATGATTTCGATGCAGTTGTGTGGACATTTTACGTAAGGCAATATCGCAGGTCACCAGTATGACTCCCGCTCGGAAATTAATTCAAACAAACAAAATATCTAACTATGTTTATTTGTAATCTATAAAGAATAGTACACGTTTACCTTAATTTTGGTCATGATATCGCTATGTTTTAATTTTTCCTCTCTTAATACTTTTATTCAAAACTATTAATTATGGTGTAGAATTATTTTAGTATACTTTCAATTTGAAGATAATAATTTGCGGGATTAGAATAATTTCAAAAATGATAATATTATAGTAGATAACTGCTTAATGGGTTAATTAAAATGGAAATAATGAGATAATAAAAAAACCACCAAAAGCTGATCAAATCTATAGCATGAAACACACCAAAATTGTACCTTAAAAGATGAATCTGCGCGATTTATCTGAACCGCTTTTAGTCGAGAGTCGTCAAACTGAAAAGCGGGTTTAAATCACGGCTTATTCGGCAAGAATACAGAATGCTACAGTTTCGCCGAATTATTAATTTAGATTTTGACATTGATGACTTCTTGTTACGAACAATAAATTAAGTTAGTTGAGTGGAAACCGACGGAGTGATAATTTTGGCATGTTGAACGTTCAAGTGTAATTTCTCAGGTGGTTTTAAGCTTGATATGAGTAATGTAATTTTAATAAAGCTAAGCTGGCTTATTATCGGGTTTGTGAGTAAGTTTCTTAGTCAATATTCTTGTCTTCCCTTCTTTTCTATTATCTGTTATTATTTCTATCCTGCTGTAGATTGTTTAATTCAAACAGTATGTTAATCAGTAGTCGAGTAATACTTAATTACTCTTCAATAATTATTTCAAAAAATAAAGAAACGAGTATAGACTGTATAATTGTACGGAAGAAATTACGACTAAAATGAATCCTTGCTAAGACCGAGGTCGTTTAAACGCCGTAAATACCACTCTAAATTGTTGCATCGCGTTCAAAATGGACAAAATTGCCAGAAACTGTTGTACTGGATACTGAAGCGGTGTAATTATGCCAGTCTAGTGCTGGTAACTGGCGTTGTTTATTATCAACAGACTAAAAAATAAAAAACTTTAGCTCGAGTTCCTATCTCGCTGTTTTGTTAACTGTTCTGTTTATTGATTTGTTATTGTGCTAAATATATATAATTAGATATGGAATTATACATCTCATTTTTATTATATAACATAAAACATTAAATTGTGTGATCTCTCTGAAGTAGAATAGATCCACCATATTTCATCCCGTGTGTGTCGTAAAAGTCGACTAACAGATCGGACTGTTTTCTAGCAGACAGTATGTAAATACAGTGCCTGATTGATGGCAATAGGCTTGGCTCTTATTATGTTAGTATTTATAGTTAGTATATTATTGGCAAATTGTGGGTATTTTATACACCTCTGCACACACACACAAGCGTGAGCGTATATGTGTGTATATTAAATAAATACTGTAATATATGTTTTAAAATATTAAAGTTATTGACGTTCGAGAGCTATGAGCTCTATACAAAGGCCTCATAACAAAACTATTTAGTTTCATTGGGTGAGTGATGTTACCGGAGGCCCTAGGGGCCCTTAAAGTCCGTCATCACACTTTCGGATCTTGAGTTGCTGGTCACTTACCATCACGTAACCCATTTATTCGTTTTGCCCCCTGTACAACAAAAACTTGAAACGAGAAATTTGAATTATACATACATATCGAACATTTTGACGTTATGGATAAAGTGAATGGAATTATTATTTAGTCTATAGGCAAAAAGTCTCGGTTAATGTAAATGAACTAAAGAAAACATCTCTCTATAATTTCTATAAAACACATAACATTACACACCTAAATTAACAATAACAACGCAATAGGTGCGAATGATACAAATTGTCAACGACAGCAGAGGATTGTTTTAAACGACGTCGTATTAGCGCTAATGTTCATGTTTAGTGCACATGCGTGATAATGCCGTATTAGCAGGCACGCGTTTACACGTATCCTACGTTTGCTTGAATCCAACTTGAAAATGAGTAGGTCTTTGAAATTGGGTTAATTTGAGTATTTGGTTTATAGTTTCGGTAATTATGGTACTTCCATTCCATGGGTAATGTTATTCACGACGTCAGGGTCATTGTGCAGATGCTCACTAGATTATGATTTTTAATGTTTTTGAAATATACATTTTAAAAGATTCTAGATATTATTTCATTAGTTCAATTTTATTCCTTAGTTTTATTTTTTAACCCTTAATCTACCTTTTCTTAACTTTTGGTATTTATTGTATGCCATAAAAGTACTGAAAAATACAGACGTGATTGTTTTACTTTCGGCTTTGGAATAACAATTGGCGGTCTTACAACTCACGGTAATTTCTTACAGAAAACTTTTATACTTATATGAGATTTATTTATTTACTTAAATTGCCTACCTTCTCTTACAAATAATCGGACTGAATGAATTAAATGTATTTAAATAATAATACTAATATCTTAGACATCATAGATTTATTAGGATTTAGTATTACGTGTGATGTGGATATGAAGAATAATTTAGTTTTAGAGATTGATTAAAAAGTTAAAATACTTTTTTTCTCATTGACTACCAGCAGGTACCGTGGGAAAGAGGTGATAGGGTCATGTCGTGACTTTCTTAGAGGAGCAAAGGTGTTTTAATATGGTGTTACAGAAGAGAGTGGTCTAATTTAAGAATTGTTATGCATAGCCGATAAATAGTCGTTTAAGCTTAAAAAAGACAATTGGCAAATGCTTGTTCTGATGTTAATATAATTATGTATATTTCTATGCTTTACTGTTATATTTTAACCTTCAATTTTGTATAAAAAAATTGCGAATATAACTAAAATTGGTAGCGTTTTACGTTGTTCACGTGCGATCCTAATTAAGATCATACTTTTCTCTAACACTGTTATCTATTGAGATATGTTTACAACTATAGCTACAACATAAACTGCAGTAAGTTTAATAAGTTCACGTCACGGTAAATTAGTGTTATAATGTCATGCTTGTATGCTATCCCACTAAATTTCGATGTGTATAAACTACATACAATATTTCGCAGAATACGTCAGTAAATCAATATCAAGCGTTTTATTTCATGAAGTCTGGATCGGTAAAAACATGTCTGATATTATGATAAACTTAATGTTCTAGCAAAATATTAGTACCTCGACGCCACCTACGTCATAATGACCTTTTTGACTTCTACGTCATAATACTAAAAATATTTTGTAAAAACATTAAGTGTATCAAAACAATGACATTTGTCTTGTATTATTTCAATATCAGACATGTTTTACGATTGTAACGTTACATCAAATCAATCACAAGCAAAGAATAACTATGTTTAATGGGAAACAAATTATTCCCTTCTCATCATTTTTATTTACAAGTTTCCATCTCCTCAAAATTCAGTTTATTGAAGAGCTCTAATCCATCAAGTCTGTTTTATCTATTTTATACTACAAAACATGAATGAATAGAAGCAATTACAAAGATTCCTCCAAGAAATATTAACATAACGTAAAACAAAACCCCCTCAATTCTACAAGTGACAAACGATGTGAGCGTGAATTGGGTCAGTTCATCTTGAGCTAAAGTCCTATCTTCAAAATCACGTACGATTAACTTGAACTTTGCAAATTCCGGATTAGTGAGATGACTTTGCAGATACTTTAAATTGGTTAATTACGGAACTTTAAGACCCAAATGAGTTTTATAATGAATGTCTGGATCAGGCTTTTTTTGGTAAAAATTCATCTTTTCCTTCCATCGTAATGTTAAAAGTAGACTTTTATGTTCCCTATCGACATTCATTAGCTTTAAGAAATGTGTGGAATTCGTTATTTTTCTGTTGACCTTTTTGTGTCTATAATTATTGTTTTCAAAAGCATACATATGTATGTACATACGCATACATTCAAATTACATTTTTATTTCATACTCCATAATATCCATCTTACATGATAGAGGGATGGCCCAATGCCATCGAAACGGGGCTTTGGAAATTAAATTTGAAAATTGGCATCATATTGTAAAATAGGGAAGCGAGGAAGGGAATGGCAATGGTTGGAAAGGGATATTGTCTATATGGTGGACTGGGAAGTGTAGATTCTCGAACTTGATAATGCCGGAAAGTCTGAGCCCTATAAAATAGTTTTTATTTGTTTTTTTTATTTTCGTTTATGGTGTAGGGGGAGCAGACGGTAAGTGACTTCCGCCGCCTACGAACACTTGCAACTTAAAAGTCACAAGAGTGATATCCAACTTTTAGGGTAGGGAAAAGGGAGGAGTGGAAGGGAAAAGGGAGGAAAGGAAGGGAAAAGAAGGAGGGCAAAGAGGGGAACTGAAAGGGGTTGAATCTGCGGTGACTTCATTCACTCGTTCACACAAAGTAAGCATCGCTTAACAGGTAATAGATACTCTGGTCGAACCGTTACATAACGCGCCGAAGCATGGCCCTCCCAAATGTTACGAATACAATTAACATTAATGAAGTCTTCAAAATAAATAAAAAGATATATTATAACAATAAAATAATTGCTTATATATTCCCCAAAAATATGTTCAAAATTCTAGCAGTACAAAGTTATAAGTATATTTCAAAAGTACGTAAGTACTTGGCATTTTTATTATAGAAACCCGGAGTTTTCCCAAAGGGTTCCACATGTTGGTAGCATATTATGTTGAAGGCAAGTTAGCACAATGCTCGGCCAATAACACGATACGGAACATATTTGCCCCGTGGGTCCATTTGAGAAAAGGTAGAAATCGAAAGTAGTTGGCCAAACGAACTGTGAATTATTTGCGAAATCCTTTCGTGAATGTATGAATATTATTATTGGTTGAAGTGTTTCTATGTTTCAAGTAGAAGTAAGAACACATTTGAGAATCTGTTCTGAGAATACCCTTGTTACATGTTTAATGTAAGGAATAGCATTGTGACTATAAATTAACTTGGATGGTGAATTTTCTATGTAAGGACGTAGTTAGTAATATATGCGTGTGAGATGTTTGAAGTTATTTTTATTATTCTCTTTATTTAACTTAGATACATTTAAATTACATTTTTAAATATATTAAAAAACATTTATATACATTTTAAACTTCAAAAAAATAGTGTCCCACCAGTATCGGGCATCGACCAAGCTACCAGCGGTTAGGGCTCAAGAGACAGAAACCTCTTCACAATACATACCAACGTGCCGTGTCAAGAAGGACTACCTTCTGTATCAGGCCCTTCACCCTACCTACCTAGCCTCTGAAGGTATTGGTCGAGGCTTTTATCAATCAACCCATAGGCTTATATATGACTATAGACAAAATGATCCCTGGATCCACATTCCACATATCGATATTCTTATTGGCAAAATCCAGGTATTTTAGTTGTTTATTATTATTGCTATATGTAGTAAGAGATAAAACCGTTTTCCAATAAGTAAAAATACGCGTGTCCATAGGAAACTCTTGATGAACAACTAAATCATTTTATCCATTGTAGATGAAACTATTTTTAAATATAATAATATAGACCTCTTTCTAACGTATAACATAGGTGCTCACTACTACACATTCTTCATTATATACATTATAATTAAGATACATTCTGCATAAGATAGGCTTTCTCTGTAGCGGGGGCAACGGACACAAAGACAACCTAAAATTGCGTTAATTAATAACCCGTAAATGAAATCCCGTATTTAATAATAATTACTTCACAGATCTAACACACAGTCCATTTATTGAATAAACAGATGTTGCAAAATTCTTAAGCATTGTCCACGAGCTTTATGTCTACACTTGCACCTAACATTAAAGCTAACGATCCATAAAACAAACAACTAATGTATCAAGAAATTTATGCTATACTCATCGTGACTAATGTTTTAAACGGTAATGATAACATGTGATTACTTAGCAGTTTCATATCAGCACATTTTTCATGAAAACTCTTTGTTTGTTCTAGAAAGCTTGGAATTTGGTTTAAAAAAAGAAACAAAATGCATTGTCTCGGTACAGTTTCACGTGAAAAATGTTTTTTTAGTTTTCAAGTGGAGTTTTGTTTGATTCGTTGGTTCATAGTAGTAGGATATGAATAATGTTATGATTGAGAATCCTATGAAAAAATATATATGTATATTTTTTTATACTATAGGGGGACAGAGGAACAGACGGGTCACCTGCTGGTAAGTCACAACCGCCGTCCATGGACACCTGCAACTCAAGAGTCGTAGGTGCGATGTCCGCCTTAGAGGGATAGGGAGATGCGGGTATGGGAAAGTATAGACGATGATTCAGAGATCTGAAAGAGGAGAGGGGGTGAGGGGAGAGGAAAGAGGAGAGGGGTGATGGGGGAGAGGAAAGAGTAGAGGGGAGTAGGGCCTCCGGAAACCTCACTTATTTCGGGGAAATGCAACGCAAGTGTTACTTCGCAACCGGTTTTCTATGAGGCCGTGGTATCGCACCGGTCGAGCCGGCCCATTCTTGCATGGCTCTACCACTGATGAAAATAAAAATGTAGTGAAATAAAAAGTTGCGACATAAGTTGCCCCTGATCCTAAGGATGAGAAACGAGTAAAATAAATATAACTAACTTCTCAACAAATAACAAACGGTAGTCAAGAAATCAGTCATCCTACACATAAACGTAACGAGCAAAGTTTGAATTCAATAATCACATCTTCTCACGATAGCGACTTCCTAGAAGCTTTATTACGTATATATTTAATTTTACATAATCAATTAAATACGTTCTTAAGTACCCCGCAAAACAGTTAAAAAATTTAATGCGTGAAACGTCTTGAAAAAAAATGATTCAAATGTTTTAAAACATATTATTGAGTAACATTGTTCGCAATATTTCTCTTGTCACTGTCATATAATTTTGGCTCTTTCTTGAACAATATGTTTCAATTTGTTGGCAAGAAGTAAGTTTAGGGAATCAAGAAATTCTTAACAGGGTTCCAGTCAAAGAGTCTTGCCGATATTAAATTTTTGTGACGTGTTCTTCCTTGTGTTCTTCCTTGTGTTCCTTTAATAAATAAATTGTATCTTTGTGTCACTATGTTATAAGTTCAACAAGGGGTTTTATGTATTAGTATTATGGTTCAAAGCAGGCAAGTATATAGATATTTTTTATAAAGGTGATCAAAACTTTTAACGTGAACTAATGGCCTTATGTTATAATTACTTGTTTCATAATGCAGATTCTATAACCAATTTCGTAATATCAGAGGTTTATACTTTGTTTTAACCCTTAATTACTCGCATAATTTCAAAGCATTTCCGGATTAAAAAATGAAGCACTTGGCGCGGCCCGATTCCCCCCGCGCCCTCGCTAGCTTCATAACGCGTGCCTAAGTTTGTATTTTAGTAGCGACCAAGTCACGGGAGTGGAAATATGCGTCGCTGCGCTCTTGAGCGCTGACCCCGTGCGAGTAATTCGTAACTTTTTTGGAAGAGGTAAGTTTTTTATTTGTGTATTATGAATCATATTTATATTATTGTATGTTCAGTGAATAAATGTCTGTTATAAATATGTTTTTTACAGCTTTATACAATGAAATTATCAAAAAAATCCTTTTTACTAAGAGTTTTGTCTTTTTTTCAGAGTTAGTCATGGATAGGAGATAACAGCAAATTGTGCAGTGGTTGGTAGAGGATGAAGGACGTTCTTATGAAGAAGAAGTTGGAGGGTCAAGTTCTGAGCCAGAGTTAGACGAAATAACACAAAGTGATCACGATAGTGCTAGTGAAATCGAGTAACCGTCCGCACAATCCAGTGAATCGTCAGCCAACGAAGAAGACATTTCTGCCGGGCAGTATAACAATTACTATTTTACCAGACATAATGGAAGAAATGGTCCTAAGCAAAAATGGCTTAAGTCCCCACCATCAAGTGCCGTAAGAACACGAGGCCATAATATAATTTTACACTTACCAGGTGTCAAGTCAGCAGCTAAATCAGCAAAAACTGCTTTGAAATGTTGTAGTTTATTCTTTTCTGATGAAATTTTCAATTTGCTTGTAACATGTACTAATAAATACATCGAGGAGGTCAGAAACAAGTTTTATACAGATGTTGAGTAAAAACAAGCATTGCTGGGTTTGCTGATTATGTCTGGAGTAATGAGAGCCTCACATCTTCGTAGATCTCTGGACAACTGATGGAACTGGTGAAGAGATGTTTTCGTCTCACAATGAATTATCAACGTTTTATACTTCCTGAAATGCCTTAGATTTGACGATAGAAAGACCCAAGCTGAACGTTTGCAAAATTGGTAGCTGTACGTGAGATCTGCGATAAGTTACAAACAAAATTCGAGAAGCCTATACGCCGGGTGAAAATGTGACGATAGACGAGCAGTTGATTGGGTTCCGTGGCTGTTTCAAAGGCAAAGTTTACATGCCAAGCAAACCAAATAAATACGGCATAAAAAAAAAGGATTGGTAGACTCTAAAATATTCTATATGCTGTCTTTTGAGGTGTATTCTGGCAAACAGCCTGCGGATCCTTACCAAGTCTCAAACAGCCCAGATGATATTGTAATTTTTTTTTTTTTAAAAGACGACTCGCACTAGGATTAATTCCTGTGTCGTGGGGGACTTTACAAACATTCAAACAACGGACACAAAGAACACCCGGACTCAGAAAAACAATTTGAGGCATACACAAAGTGTTGTCCCGTGCGGCGCGGTAGTGTAGTGGCGAGGTGACCACTTAAACCGTTACGCCATCCGTGCAGTCTTGTAGAGCTGATAAAAGGAACTAACCGTAATGTTACCACGGACAACTGGTATACAAGCATAAAACTCGCAAAATAGTTATTAGACCCACCCTACAAAGTAACCATAGTTAGAACACTAAAAAAAAAACTTGATATACCTAAAGATTTTTTTCCAAACAAATCTAGAACTCAATTTAGCTCCCTTTTCGGTTCTCAAAAGACAATTACCATGGTTTCTTATGTTTCAAAACCAAATAGCTGTTGTGTTGTTATCTTCCATGCATCATGCAGCTCATATCGACTCAGCCTCAACTGACAAGCATAAACCTGAAATAATAACATATTACAACAGCACTAAAGGAGGAATGGATACCAATGATCACTTGTGTGGTACATTCAACGTAGGGAGGCGAACCAAACGATGGCCGTTAGCCATTTTCTTCCATCTGATAAATGTTTCAGGCATAAATGTACTCATTGTACATCGTGCAAATATCGACAAATCACGTACTCACGTGAGGCGTAATTTCTTACGGCAATTGTCTGTTGAACTTATTCATAATCACCACGACGACTTGAAGTCAGAGCAACTCCTAAGGAAAAAATGTCAAGAAACGTCTGATGGAAGTGCATGAGTTGGAAAATCGCGTCCCACCAATCACAGCAAAACGTGGACGTTGCAATACGAGGCATGCCATTTAAGTTTTGTCGTTTGAAGAAAAAAACACAACTAGAACTTTTTATTGATTTTCAAAGTATTCACCACGTAGCTTAATACACTTTTCCATTAGGTCAAACCAGTTATTATAACATTTATTCTACTCTAAAGTAGGGGTGTTCAAAATGGCTGAACCTTTGACCACGAAGACTTTTCTTAATTTTAGAAAATGTAAAGAAATCCTTAGGTCAGGACTGTATGGAGGATGGTCAAGAATTTCTACTTTTTCCTGCTTCAAATACTCAATCGTTTGACGAGCGCTGCGTGAGCTTGCGTTGTCGTGGTGCAGGATGATGCGTCGCTTTGAGTTAGATTTTCGAAATTTGGTGATGAATAGTGGTAAACAAACTGTGGTATACCACTCTGCGTTAACCATTCTACGATCTTCAAGTGCAATAGTCGCAACATGGCCGGTTTTTCCAACGAACGTGGCCACCATCTTTTTTGAAGTGCATCGAGAACGATGTCGTAGACGTGATTTGACTCTCTTCCGTTGAATCTTTGCAGAGTTTTCTTACACTATCTGACGTGGGCCGCCTTATGATCGTCGGAAAGCAGATGCGGTATCCAACGGCAAACTAGCTTTCTCACACCAAGCGCTTCATGCAAGATCTTCTGAATGGTTGTCCCTGAGATGCCTAATAGAGCCTCTATCTCTCGATTCGTCACATGACGATCTTCGAGAATTAGTTGTCTCACAGCAATGATGTTATCTTCAGTGAAAGCGGATTTTGGGTGTCCTTCGCCACATTTGTCACTAACACTGTATGTCCACGCTGGAATTCTAAATACCAGCGTTCGACTGAATCTTCTGAACACAGATGTTAGCTCTTCAAAACACTGAAGCCGTGTCAGGCCTCTTCTAAAGTTGTAGAAAATTATTGCACGAACATTTTCCTCAGAAAGATTCATTTTCGTGCGTAACCTGACAGATTTTAATCGACGCTGTGACTAAACAATAGCACTAATACTTATACTTTCAACTGTTTTTAGATTCAAAATTTAAACACATTCGAATATAGAACAGTTCAATCCAAAATTGCTGGGAAATATGGAAACGACAAAACTTAAAAGGCATGCCTAGTAGCTGTCCGCGGAAATGCGATCGCAAAGCACCAACAAAATGCAAGAAATGTACAAGATTTGTGTGCAATAATCATTCTGACATATACTGTCAACAGTTTAACAAGAGTGATTCGGAGAGTTCCTAAAAAATACGAGTATTTATCATGATCTCAGTATACCTAAGTACAAATTGTTGATTATTGATAATAACTAACTTGTTTACTGTGGACAAAGCTCCTGTATGTAACGATAAACTCATTAACATAAATTTGCAAAACTGAAAATAGCTTACCGTCATCCCAAATAATTTTAATAACAGCCTGCAGACGTCTGATAATAAACTTAGCGACATACACTAAACCTTAATAAGTTAGAGTTAATAAAACAATATTATTATATAGGGGCACAGCTAACCCGAAACGGGATTAGTTTTGTATTCGAGACTCGCTATTGGCTTGAATTATACTGTCTTAGCTGATGAGATATTGATTCAGAACTTTCACGACTAAGTTCGCTGTTATAGTAGAAGTCAGGGCTTCAGATAGTTTTGCTTTATTATAAGTATAAGATTGAAGCAAATTGAAAATATAACTCAAGCTGAATATGAATATGATGATGAGATCCCTATTTTTCTTAAATGTGTGCTTTCTTAAATATGACAATATAAAATATAATAAAAATGTTCAGCATTTTTTTACGCCGTAATTATCAACCGCTATAATTATTATATATATTATTAATCGCTGCCTTTCGTAACTTAAATATGAATAGAATTCAGGTGTACAAGTCGGCACAACTCTCGAGACGTGATCAGACGATAATCGATCCAATGCCAAGTTGCCAATATTTTGTTATATCTTTCGCTGCTAAGATATGGTGTGTGTATATCTCAAGTAATGAGATATATAAAGGAAATTTCAGGTCATAAGAGATGATAATAGTTAATCAGATAAACAAATTAGATATCACTTCTTGTAGTTGTGATTTTAAATATGTCTGCTAATGTGTTCGGAATAGTCATTCACGGATCAAGTCAATGTAAACTACTATATGAAATATAATGAAATGATAAATTATTGTGATACAACTGTTAATTATGTACATTTTTTCGTCAGACAAATTTGCCACAGTATATCATAATTTTCCAAGTCAAAGGCTTTTGACAGATCAAGAAGAACAACCATAGAAAGGTATTTTTCTGTCTGTGTAGTACTGGACAGAATGTTTGAGACACAGAATCGCAATTTGAGTAGAAAACCGTCAATTTCATATGTCTTTTCAACTGCCACCTCGAGCAGACTATCCAGCCCTTGACCAATGACCTTAGCCAAAGAAATAGTCACCTGTGTTATTTTTCATAATGAAGACAACGACAGCGTTTACGAGTATCTCAGAAAGGTAAGCGTGATCTACACAAAAAATAAATAAAGTAGTGAGTGACCTGAACATATGTATACTCACCTGCGTATCTTAAATGCTCAACACTGAGACCATCGCACCCTGGTGATTTACTCATTTCTGTTTTCATATTATTTAGTACAAAGTTAATTTAATCAGTTGGTTTAAATATCCTGGAATTATTGTAGTATTAGAGTTACTTGTTTGTAAGCATAACTGCAAGGTATTTAAGTCTAGAAGTCTTGCAATGGTGCCGTATGTGTCAGGTCGTTCACCTGCCTTGAGTATGGTTGAGGTGGTCGCTTGCTGCCTCGTGCTCCATGCTCGTGAATCGGGGCTGGTAATATCCGGACTGCTTTTAACGTATTCAGAGTAGTTATTTCAGAATGGTGAACTGTATTGTCCTCACGTTTTATTTTGTTGTTTAATCTGTAAAATTATAAACTGTAATAAGAACAGTGTGTAAAATATTTGTAATAGAGTTTCTTTTGAGTTTCTTGCTTGTTCTTCTCCCTGCTCATCGTATTGAAACAGGCAACTAGCTTCACGACTGACTTAACCTGACTGACGTCTTCTCTTAAAAAAATAAAAATCCTTTTCATTTAAATGAAATAAATAATTTGGACTTAGATTTTTCATCTTAAAATAAAAATAAAGTTTAACGAACTTGCATACTCTGATACTTCAACGGTGTCTTATTATATTTATTTTATTAAATTACTGAAATCCTGTGACAGACGTTGTATAAATAACGTTTTATCTGATTTGCTTTCACCCGGAAATCGAATATCTGTAATATTAATATCCTAGGGGTTTAAACATTGACTTCTCGACTTCACTTTACTGACCGATGTCTCAATACAGTTGAAGCTCCAGAGGCCACACTGTGCGGAATACCAATCAATTATATCGTCCCTCCGGGTATAGTTAACTTATTCGTGCTGACAAACGTCTTCGGGCAATCTAATGATTTATGGGTTTGGGATACAATTTATGACGTTAAATAGATTATGAATTTTGATATAATATTAGATTAACACTGGAATTGACGGGTACTATACCCGTCAATTCCAGTGTTAATCTAATATACCATACCATCAGTAATGACTGTAAGGTGAGATAATGTATCATTGGGGACTCAAAGGGTACACAGAGGCATAATTAACGCCCACATGCTGCCAACTATAATCTAGTCTAATGTCGTCATGCGGGCATTTTAGGGAATTAGATGGGATAATTTGGAGTATATATACAGAAAAAGGAGGAAAGGGATATAACTTACACAAATGGGTTACGAAGCGTAAGCAATAGCTCAACTCAAACATGCTGGTGCGGCAGCTCGAACCATGAAACTAACAATTTCCTCAAATATGATATCAATATCACTCAGTACTCAGAGTCACTAGTACTTTGTTATTTCGAGCCTGAGAGAAGAATTCTAAAATGGGTTTTATGTTATACTCGTAGTAAATAACACGACTTTAGAGCTACTTAAGTCTAAAATAAGACTACTTTTCTTTATAATATGTACAGAAATAAAAAATATCATGTTATTTACATACTACGGACTGGAATAGTGTTGTAATGAAGAAACTGAATCAGTCGAAAACAACAGTTAAAAAAAACTTAAATTTCCCGACTTTACTCTTTACATACTCTATATATTCAATTATAAAACATACTTATGTTTTGTACGTGGTGTTATAATGAAATTCACAAGAACATCGTACTTAATAGTAATATGATTTTGAGTATCGGATCATCAGCTTCAGAGAGAGAAGCCAAACTACTGATTTCTACTAAACACTGTCCGGATTCTTGGTCAAATGAGTTAATCTGTCGGCTCCACATCACGTCCAGACGTGTACATACATACTATAACTAAAGCGATTGTAAAAACAAACGAGAGTTGTAACTTTTTTTTATGTTAAATTTCTTATACAAATACTAAATAGTATTTTTACACGAAAGCCACTTTATCTTCAATTAATATTCAGTGATCGTGCGAAATTTACTACAATTAAACCGAACAGAGTATTTGTACAACACAAAATTTCTCCACATTTACAATTCTAAAAAAAAAACCTTACGAGCATTTTTATTTTCCCGACTGAACACTTTTGTCGCAGAATAACCAGATGTTTCTTTTACCCAAAATCAGCATATGACTGTTTTTTAAATATTATTTCAAATCCTCATCCCTGAAAATTTTCATCATACATTATGGACGAGATAAAACACGATTTTCCACTTAATGTTAGCTAAAGATTTGGGCCATCTTATAAATTCAAAACACAGTATGCGACTGTGAAGGCTTCAATAAAGTCAATGATGAGAGCGGCTGAGACAGCACGGTCCTCCGTAAATATACTCTCATTTGAGACCCCTGGTCTCCGGTTTTTGTCACGTACCCCTGCTTTTGTGATTGGATTTTATTTACATAAGTTCACACTATTGCCCGGTTAATCGAGAGGGTTAACATTTCAACGGCACTGGAGCTGACGGTGTGGTTTCCCCTGCAGATCATGCAAAAGAGATAGCCACACCATGGAGTGCAAGGGGCGACGCCCCAATCCATTTTAGAAGCGCGCACGGAACATGTCTCGTCATCGTCTCAGATGCCGTTCTTGTCAATTAAGTACGTCATAAAATAAAAATAACATAAATAGTTAAGAAGCAAAGTATTTTATTGGTCAATGAAATCATATTTAAATATAATTATTTTAATTAATATTTTTTGGTCAACAGAATAATTGTAAGCCGCAACCCAATGAGATGGTTTAAAATTAATTACGTATATTGATAAAATGAAATACTATTTACACATATATATTTCAACCAATTTAACTAAGAAAATACTAGGCCAGTGGTTTTACGCAATACCAATATTCGAATGTTGATTGTGTGGTAATGCGGTGAACGCGATTAAACGCAGCCTCCAACAATGTACTGTTTAATTTTGTATTGTTGATTTAGGTATGATCGTATCCGTTTCTGATTTATATGTGTTTTAGCTTATATATTTCATACAAGTTATATTTTGTACCAAACAAGGCTCTAAGTACTTACATATTTACTACATAGATACTAACGCTTATTCTCGAAGGCTAAGACGTAGTAAACGCCAAATTAGTGTAAACCATAATTTGATCCCAATCACGAAATAGGCTCAAGGCTTTGGCCGACAACCGTGGATAGACTGTATATATACAGTCTATCCACGGTTACCTATTCTAAAAGGCGACTAATGTATTTTACTGTAATTAGTCCACGAAACCCACAGGTAGAGATGGGTGGCCCTATTCTACTCTACAGAGAACCACACGATAATACGTAATCGCAAAAAATATTCAACGAACTTTTGCGAACTTCGGATATAGGTAAGGTAAGGTAAGGTGCAGGTCCCTAATTGTTTCTTTTACATTACATACGTTTGTAAATAAATAAATGATTATCTGAAGATTACTATCGCATTATATTATAATTTGGTATACAGTGTAAGTAACCAGTTTCTTTTGTTTTCAAGTAAGGGACATAGTTGATGAAACTTACTATTTCCGTGCGGTTTAAAATGTAAACCTAAACAATATTTATAGGGGTACGAAGACTGTTAACTGAACTCTATAGGTTTGAAAAAAAAACTGCACCAGTTAGCAAAATAATAAAATTTGCCAATATATTACGTTTTCTTTTTAAACCCCTGTCTTCATCCAATATCTCTCAAATCATATTTACCAGACTCTGCAGATACTGTAGCCAAGTTTGACAATTATTTTTAAGGCTTTTGCATCATAAGTTGAGTTTAGTGTTAAAGTTTTGCTTTTATAAGATTTCTTTTTTAAATTAAAAAAGGAGTTTCATCCCATTATAGTTGAAGTTTTTTTTATATGTCGATAAGAGCTGTCGATATGTTGAAAGTATATGTATATTGCACATTATAAAGCTACCATAGAAGGTCTACCAGTTGTCAGAATTAAAATCACATGCACTGCTGAGTAAAACTCGTCTACAAAAACCGTCTAATATATGGTCACCATATATACATATATGTACATAGATATTATATATATAACTTGTTTTAGATTCCATTGAACAAGATTACTACGTTGTTCCAAATATTAAAAAAAATAAAAAAGATATCAAAATCTATGAGAAAGTAACAAGATACATTTGATTACAGATATCTATAAGTGGATGTATAGCATTTCGTACAAGCCACAGACAAAGCACTCTTCTAACAATATTATCTGTCATTCTAAGTGACATCTTGTCGTTTCTTTATTCCTACACGCCTTTCGTTGTTTTTTTTTTTGCGTTTACGTACTCCGGCAAAGAAGCACTTTTATCGTAAGAGTAATATTCAAATTTGCAGCTTATATCTTCATGATATCACTTTGAACTCTTTACCTCTTAGAAGAAAAAGGGAAATCGAGTCGTTCTTTATAAAGAGTACGTACATATTTATTTAAAATCTTGCGTTTTTATAAAAGTAATTTTGTTGAATATCAAGAAAATATGATTTATCATAAATACACACGAAGACTGTTTCCAGAGGGTGAACAATTATTGCGTTCTTGTGATTCTATTTGCGAGTCTATTGCCATAACTATTATTGTACACTTTATAGTCTGACTTTTAAAACACGTGATGGTGATTTGATTCTCTCGTGGGAGCGATATCTATCTTTTATCTTTTTTTTAAAAGAATACTAGCAACGTGTGTCACACATTACTAGTATTCTTGTTAACCCCCTAGCTAAGCTAAAATGCTTGTGTGGTGGGTTTACGACGGTAGTTTACTGGGTGGGGTTAGAACCCGCAACTACTTGATCGCAAGTCCAACGTCTCAGCCATCACACTACCACTGCTTAATATATACTAATATTGGAGACAGTTTCAGTGTACTGAACTCAACTTCATAAATCATGTGCTGACTTACATATAGTCTGTTCTCCGTACAGTACGCCAACGGGAATTCAGCCAACACCACCAATCAATTAAAGAACCGTATAATCCCCTTACACGGAGACAAGATGGAAACAAACGCATTTAAAACCTTTAAGGAAAAGATCTACTTTTGAGACCCTAATGTTTAAATGAGTCGGTTGCCAACTCGGGCGAGAGTGTGACTGATATATTATCAGTCATACTCTCTCAGACATATATCATAAGCATCAATATCAGATAGAAGATACAAAGCATGTATCGTCGGTTTCAATGTTTCACTTTCATGTAGTTATAAATACTGTTTTAATGCTCTGGTATTTCGTGACTTAATTTAATACATTTCAGTTTTAATTTCTAGCTCTTTATCATTTTACTCTAATTTATATTTTAATAAAACTGTTTTGCTGACTCCAGTAAAACTGCAATCAATTCTTAATATTGTCTTTCTTTCATTTTATTTATTGCTTACTATAGCCTTTCATTTTGGGAGCAATATATTACTATAAACTTCGCTACTTGCCACTCGCTCGTAGTTAGACAACAGCCTTAAGCTAATATTTGAATAACATACTTCTAAGAAATATACTCGAACTTCTAACAAAGAGTCTTTCATGTTTCGTAAATAAAATTCTGGTTTCATAGACAAAGGGTTAGTTCCATATTGTAGTAATAAAGACCGATTGAGGTCAATTGAGTTATTCTTTGGATGACAACTTATTGTATATCATCTCTTAAGGCCCGATGAATAAAGAAAAACGAACTAATAGTCTTTAGGCTATTCCTTTGTTTTTTTTTTTTGTTTCGATTTGTCTGTAAAATTATTATGAAAGAAACGTCTTATTTTTGGGTCAGTAAATTCAATATTATTGTATTTATCTTACTGATTTTCTTTGCACGACCCATTCAGAGTGGATAGGAATGAATGTCACCAGAGACATTCATTCCTATCCACTCTGAATGGTTCTGTCTCTGTACTTGTACTCTCTCTGTACTTGCTTATAAAGATACTTTAGTGAATTAATATACCTAGATACTTCAGTTATACACAATAATACAAAGTTAAACACTTGTTACACTGTCTACGTAAGAAGCAAAAATGTACTTAAGTCTACTATAACTCACTTGTTGTGAATTTTGGGCCTTCCATTTTTCGGTAACAAAACCTTTAGACATTTTTACTACTGTATTAATCTCCTGTATTTGGGGTCAGTGGTGTCTCGACAATAATATAATATAGTCCAATGTTTGTCCACGGGTATTTAAAGTTAAGTTACAGTATGTGTATGTGTGTGTATGGCTAATAAATCACACCTGAACCAGAATATTACAACACAAATATATTAAATAGAACTACTACAGAATATACACCACCATATAACAAAAAAAACAAGGAAGAAATAACTTCTATTTTAATCAGACACCCGAAACTCAGCTCTCCACAATCAAAACTGGACCGATTTTACCCACATTCATTACCAGCTCAGCTTGAGTAAAAACACGACACACAAGGTGCATTGTCTCGTATATTTTATATGAAGACCTAACGTTCCATTTCCACGATGTCAAAAGTCTTGCGCTCCTTTGTAACGCGGCGCTAAGACTCTTGTGAAGAACACTTTACGAAAAGAATTGTTTAGTTTTTGTTGTTGTTATAAGTACTATTCTGTTTTTTTATATGACCCTTGTAAGTACGGAAAAGAAAGATAAAATTAATGAAGACTACATAATTTAAACGGTAGTTTAATTTTGAAGCTTTTTATACTATAGGGGGACAGGCGAACAGACGGGTCACCTGATGGTAAGTGACAACCGACGTCCATGGACACCCACATCTCAAGAGTAGCAAGTGCGCTGCCCGCCTTTGAGGGTGATGAGGGATGGGGATGCAGGGAGCGGAAGGAAGAGACGGGGGATAAGGAGAAAGGAGATGAGGGGGGGCTTTACTTACGGGTGATGATATACTAAATTATATTGTTCTGATATTGTTTTAAAGTAAGGACGAGGAATTATTATTCTATCATGTCGTTAATTTCTCTCTGTTGGCGGGTGGAGATCCTTATTCCAGTCTTTACCTACGAGGTAGGGGCAAAAGCGACGGTCACACTCTTACCAATTAAATAACACCCCGGTGTTTCTCTGCTTGCCTACATTCACCATATCATATCAACGAATTTTCCAACAGTTCGTCGCCAGCAGGCCGCATCTAAAGAACATTGTATGCCCTTCGGTACCATTTGCGTCTTATGCGCGCTTAGAATGTTGAATCCTGTAGCTGACCGGGTTGAAAGGAGGAGAACTCTACTTTCCATCTGATACCTTCTCAAAATACCTATACTTGCCCCTTTTTTTAATATTGACTACATTTATATTATTTTAGATGGTAGCACATTGTGCTTCAATGGAAGGAAGATTAAAACACATATGTCTGAAATCATTAAAGAATTATTGGTTTGTAAACGAATAAATACCTCAATTCAAATACAAACACTTGTAAAATAATGTTCATTTTCCTGTAAAGGACATTTATTTCTTTTGTTTCTTACCACACACGTCTCAAAAGAATTGTTTACATAAAAATCTGCAGGTGCCGAAAAACTTGCTCTTAAGTTATAAAACTTATTCACATTCCAACTTTATCAAGTCACTTTACTGCTATTCCCTTTTTTCTGATGTAACTTAGGTATTATACCGAAAGCTAGCATATTTATACCATCTCAATTCCCTTGTTATGATTTGTTTGACAAAAAAAAAGAGATGAATAAATAAGATGTCATGTAGAACTTATTTGATTAACGTTCAACATGGTTATAAAGTATATTATTATTTATAACCTTATAAGTGTTGTTCTTAATAATAATATAAATATAATGTTTTACTACAAACAAAAGTTCTCCAGAAATTTTAATTAAATATTTTTGAATGCTCGAATATTTGAACGTAAATACTTGTTTCTCAAAGATTAGGTACATATATAGTCACAGGTACGTATATTAGGATGTTGCATTTATAAATGTATCGCTACTTCATTTCGTCTTCATGTTTAAGATCTTTTAAGCTCATAGTGTACCGCTCGCTTTACGAAATCGTCTTACGTGGATGTTATGCAACCTGTCGTGCCGTTCCTGCCGTGAAATACACCATTTGACCGTTTTATAAGTGCACAGCAAAAATGTAGGATATCGATTATGTATTGGTAATTTTGATATTCTCCACACTGTCTCGAATGTGCTTATGTAGCGCCCTTTTAAAAAGTTTTTTCATTTCCTCGTCATGCGGATTCTTATCACTGAAAGTAGCTTGATGTGATCCCCTGCTTATATATTTACATACGTATTTAATAGCCTGAACCGAATTTCAGTATTTCACGTTAATATGGGCGTATAATGTTCTACACAAAACAGATGAATGGCAACTGTCCTCTAATGTTTAGAGAAGCGATCTGACTCTCATTATCACGGCGCGACAGTGTACTGAATTTGCATACTCACCGGCTTGGATATTGGGGATGAGACGCCGAGAGTATTTATTTGAACAAATACCGTTTTTCATACGGTTATATATCATAATAAAATACAGCCTATGTAATAAATAATAAAGAGATGCGATTGGTCATATCACCTTGCATTGAGAGTATTTCCCTAACTGCATCAGCCACCATCGGAATCCTAGGCGTCGATATATAGGAAGCTGCTGTCTAGTTTCGCGGTCACTTAGAGGGTCAGGCCAAATTAGCCTCGAAGAAGCTTATGTACTAAACAGATTGAGACAATATTTCACTACAGCCCACTACCTGCAACTTTATAAGGCACAGGCTCGCACATGGAATACCGTTCTAATCTCTATGCAGGGGCGCCCCTGTACCAGCTTCTTCCTCTTGACTGCATTCAAAGGAGAGCGATTGCCAGGATATTACTGATCGGCTTGACACCTTGGAATTGTTTAGAGATGTAGCTTCACTCTGCACTCTCTAATGCTTGTATCATGGGTACTGTTCAGAGGAATTGTCCGGACTTATACTGGCCGTAGGTGTTCGCCATCGTCCTACTCGACATTTCCATCCCCATCATCTCGATGATTGCCTCTTCACCACTGTACGTTTCTCCAGATGCTTTATGCTTCGCACAACCAGCCTGTGGAACAAATTGTTGCCTGCCGTATTTTTGTGTCCGTGGGCAGCGGCAGAAAATTGTGATAAAACATTTCTATATAAAATAAAACAAATCCTATTAGAATATAAAAGAATACATGGTTGATAAAGAATTAAAATAATCAATAAAACATTGACTATTTTAACAAGTTTTATTGATAACAATAATATCAACACATAATATTATTATTACCTTTAGATTTTCATGATTAAATATAAACATCATGTATAATATATAAAAATAATAAGTTCATTGTTATAGTAGTTTTCATGGAGCGTTATATAATGTGTATAATTGTTATGTGTGAAATGTATAATTATAATGATAAGTAGCTTCCTCCTCTGTTCTACGTTACCGTGCCCTATCGGGTCCATAATGTACTGAAATTAATGTTAACACCTTTATAACACTTGAAGTGTAATAAATTTATTTAATTTCATTTGATTTATAGTTAGAAATTAAGTTAGATAAGTTAAAGGACTATTGGTGCTAATGAAACGAAAAAGTTTTTATAACCTGTGCAATTAAAGGCGTGTAGCCTAAAACAATAGACCGTGGACTCTTTAGACACAACAAGAATGGAATCAAACGTTTATATAAAAGGCTACCGTTATTTTGCGCTTACATATTCTGTTTAACAATAATTTATTTTGACTGATAATAATTTGTAAATCGTGGTAGGATCATAATTATACTAGAAATATAGATTTTATTTTTTTTAAACATTATGGTATTAATGTGAATTTACAGTAAAAGAAATCGTCACGAGGATACCGCACACTACACATTAGTGGAGTGCTATGCGTGGGTGCAGCAGCGTGCCGACCTCGTGGCAGCTATTGGTGTGGGTAGCCTCTTGCTGGAGACCATGGTAATTGGTATGGTAAAGAGCAAGAGTGCATGTGATTCCGCCGCTTCATACTGCGAGGCAGTGATGCTTGCAAAAGAAGCGGCGGAAAGGGAAAGGGAGAGAGATCTTCCGTAACGCAAAAGACGCACCAGGCGCCAGAGAGAGCAAAATGACTTCCGGCTTATATGAGCGCTGGCCTGAGGACGGCAGATTGGCCTACCTATCACCCTAACAGAAGCAGGCCCGAGACGGCATGTTCCACACGCGCCTGACTCAATATGAGAGGGGGGGTGGAACCCCCCATACACCATATTGGGATCGACGTGCTCTAAGGCGGCCAGGTCTGCCGGGGTATACAGGGACTTCCTTTCTAGGGTATACCTGAGGCCCCGGCTATAAGACCCGTTGACGGAATACTGTGTGGTTTAAGTCGGTTCGAGTCCGATATATCACTATCACCCCGATATATCATTATATCCCGGTAAGGTGATGACCCGTGGGGGTTTGTAACAAGCTTCATTAATTTCTTATTTTATATATATATATATCTACTTACTGCTTAGTCACATATATAGAGAAAATATATTACATCAACTATCATATCCAATTTCCAGAGCAAATCTATCTAGTTCAGAGACGAAATAAGCCCAACTTCCAAGTAAACCTTATTCTACGAATAGTCATTGCGACTAGGGAGCAAATAGAAAAGAAGGATTCTACCAAAACAAAAATACGTAAGTAGTGGTAGTGAGTCGGCGTGATCTCAAGTTTGTCATTCGTGGCTGATGAGTTAGCTACGCAATGATCCATGTGATTACTGAGCCTGCGATGGACGCGGTACAAAGTACGAGAAACTACGAATAATTGAATAGATAGTTCCAGAAAGTTCTAATGTCACTTTAAACTGAAAATTGTCGTGATAGATATTTCTGGCTCTTCTGTCTAGTGACCTTGACCGCTGGCGCGATGTATTCTGCTCTCACTTTTCTGATGCGGAGAGGTGTAAGGCCCCCCAAAACTCAACGGAGTGGTTACCTGCTAATCAGGTGGCCAAGATCTGTAGGGGTCCCTGAAGGCTTCCTTCTTACGGTATCTCGGCTCCCCTGCAACAGACCCACTGGATGGAACACCGTGTGAGTTTAGTCGGTTTAAGTCCGACATACCACCTCACCCCCAGCGCTGGTGAGGTGAGGACGCGTTGGGGTTTAAACACACACAAAAAAAAATGTTTATCAGCACCATAGTACAAACTCTGTATAATTTGGGATCAGACGGCCGTGTGTGAGATGTCCGAAGTTATTATTATTACTATTAATTAAACATATGCTTCTAAACAGTCGCTTTATGTCATAGTAGAGAGTATTTAGAATTACCTACTGGACTTATTTATTGTCTATGGTTATCATGTCTTTTCAATTTCTAGTAGTCGTTAGTAGGTTGTAAGTTGGTTAGATTTCCGGTACTTGCCAGAATGTCTAAACATGTACGAAAATAGAGAATGAAATACTGTTTACAGGTACTAACCTCGTTTTGGTTTAATAATTTAACGCTCTCCTGTATCACTTAGACCATACCGAAATAGTAAGTCTTAATACTACTGTCAATCAATATTGAAAGTCAGTAGACTTATTTGTTGATTACTAACACGAACAGTCCCCGTAATAGAAATCGAAATTTATATTCTATATCATTATTATATAAAATATACTTCAAATTTACATTAGTAATTTGATACATACTGTCTAATTTGTAAGACAAATAAATATAGACAACATTACATATTTACAAGTTATTAATTTTTGTATAACAACTTCTATAGAAGAAGCTACTATTGCTATAAATCATATGTTTTCTTTTAAATTTCGTATTGAAAAGTTATTTAATTCAGTTTAAATAAAACGTTTTTCCTTCCCAATTTGATCCCGGGTCTTTTAAGCGGGGCGTGAAAAAGCATCTCACCAGGCCGCCATAGTGTGGGTCACCATGCTGCATTGACTAGACATGCAATGAGGATGGTGACCACCACTCTTGGACTCCATTTATTGCTTACCATCAGGCAAAGTGGAGTCATTATGGTAGGCTTACAAATAAAAAAATAAAAATAAAAAAAAAAACACAAGAAGGATGGCTATGTTTTTCTAGTGTATGTATGTTTCTTTGTCACAACCTACAAGCCTAATAAATAACATATAAAGTGTAATTTATATCGACTTAATAGTGGAAGTGATTACATACATTGTATACTATTTTGAAATAATATCAGTAAAACAATAATACAGAAGAATATAATGCGGTCGCGGTTTATATTTTATATAACTTAACTGGTTTTTGCATTAAAAATAGTGTTCTAGTAGTCATCCATCTACCGAGCTTTTTCCCAATTAAATAAGTTGAGATCGGCTTTCAGTCTAACTACGAAATGGTAGAACTTCGATATTTTACGTGAACCAGTTGCATTCAGACCTCCACAACCATAGTAATAGGTGCTATCGTAGTTCTGTAGTTAGACCAGGTTGTCGCACGTTTTTTAGCACTCAAACTACCCGTAACGAATGCCACAATTGTTCGTACTGCAACCAAAATTGACGGCTTAAGGTACTCTCCGAAGCACGGAGTCTCAATGTGTTAAGAATGGTCACCCACTCTAAGACTGACATGCCTAGTATTACTTAACTTTGAAATGTGCTAAGTTACTCGGTTACCACTTAGCCACGAGCCCTTTAGTATGTTCTACTTTTTCATTCTCTTCGTGTATGTACGTTTACTTTTAGAATATTCTATACTCTATCAAATTTATCACATTTCTGTAATACACACCAAAAACAGACAACATTATATCATTTACTCGAATTCAGAAGGAGGTAAACGTGCTTGGAATAAGATTTATATGGATTATGTTAAATGAATACGGTAAAGTAAAGAAAGGATTGAAGAAAATAATAAACGGAAAATGTAACGGAATAAGTATGATATACGTCGGCTGAAGGAAAAACGAGTATTGTGTAAAGGTGCTTATTCTTGCAAGGCTTTAGTCGATGTAATTGAAGTACGTACATGAACACGCGTGACTTTAGTGTTAACAATATTGATTACTTTTACGGTTTAATCTACAGTTTTTGTATAATACACTACTATAATACACTACTGCTTTTTTAATACACGACAGTAAGTATTATTTCAAACTAAGCATAGCTTCTACTAGACAGTAACAAGACTATTGATAAACATACTTACATTTTTATTAATACATACGAGATTATACAAAAAATTGCGTAAACGCCAAATAGTTGTACCGAGGCTTGGTGCTTTTTGTATCCATTGTTTGTTTGTCTATGTATCCTTTCAAGTCCTCCGCAACACAGACGCCGTTCATAATGCGGCAGCGGAAAATTTAGGAGGAAAAGGTGCTTACAACAGCTTGAAATTAAATATCATCCTGTTAATTAAGGAATTGAAATGTTTAGAGAAATATGTATCTTCATAAAGTTTTTATTATTCCAAAATTTCTTGTATAATAAGAATGTTAGACCCTATACAAAATTCTAAGCAGTTATTTACACTTGCGATAAGTTTGTTTTCAAATCCTTGGTGGACACTAAGGGCTCCTATCTAGGTAATAGATCGTCTGCGGACATATCAGCTAGTACCTCGAGAATCTGTAACGTAATAACTTCTCTAATCTGGTCACTTAATCTGACGGACAATCCTCCTTGATCTCTGTACAATCTTTATTGATATTATTTCAACAAAATCTAACATAAGAGTCCAATTCTTTTTCTTAATTAAAGTATGGCAATATATATTACTACAGTATACCTAAATATAGGTCATCACGCTGGATATAAGCTGGTGAAGTAGTAGAACAAGTATGTATATGCCAACACGATCGAAGGAATACAGAGAACCGGTTGTCCGGTAATGCTTGCGTTGTGTTACATGGAGTCTCGACCTCCCGCTAGTATGGCAGGTAATGCGCTTGCTACGCTTGAGTGGTAGGTGTTAATGGGCCGAACCTCATCCACCCTCTCCACTTTCCCATCCCCTCATCCCCCCTCTCTTCTTCCCCATCTTCACATCATCCTCTTCTCTTTTTCATCTCCTCATCTCCCGCCTCCTTTTCCCCTCTCCGCATTCCCCCAACCCTTATCACCCTCAAAGTTGGGCTGCAAACTTACGACTCTTGAACTGCAGGCGTATAGGGCAACCACTTACCACCAGGTGACAAGTCAGTTAGTTTGTCACCCTAAATCATGAAAAAAAAAATGAAAACAATAAACCCAGAGAATTTTCATAACATCATCAGCCACTCAACAATATAGAGGGAGCTTTTTCCAACAAAGTTGAGCATTTCTCGGCGTATGAGTTCATTCCAACCGCTTCTGTTTCCAGTAAACACAGAAGCGCTCGCTGTAAGGCTAGTTATGTCGTTATTTAGTTTTAGTTGGATAGCTTTACTGAGATGTATGCTAGTGTGAATAGATCTCTTGAAACTTAACTGCACGTGTACGCATATAAATGTAGGTCAATGGCAGTTGAAACTAGAACGTTATATCAAAATATAATACAAAAATAAAGATTTGAATAAAAATATATAAATACAGAAATAAATAAACTGAAAATTGTGGAATGTTGGCATCCACACTTTTTTAAAACAAAATTATTTATATATGAATGTTGACATAAAAAGCTGTAAAGAGCTCTACTCAGTACACCTTTTTTGTTTTTTACTACTCGTATTATACTACTCCTACTGTTGTTACTGTTCGTATTTAAATGATGATACTTTAACAAATATGTAATTATTACCATAAGGATTATTATCAATTATTACGAATGACATATAAGGCGTGGATGTATGTATGTATGTATGTATATAATAAAATGTCTTATGCGGGCAATTTGGTGTTTTTAAGAGTTGTGGTGAATAGTAGCACTATTACACTAGGTACAAGATAAAAAAATCTTAAGCATATTTGAGAAATTGTCATCGTGGTCGTTCAAAATATCATGAAAGGTATAAATTTTCAAAGAAATTCAAAATGTTTCTTGTAACTAAAAAAAAACTAGTTATATTTTTTTTATTATTTTTCCTTATGTACTCATTAGCAGGTCTACCTTTAGGCGCCCGCTTATCGTTGAATTTTGGGACACCCTGTATATACGTATGTGAAGAAAATATTGGATAACACTTTTTCATTCGTTCACAAACCAATTAACAACTAGACTAATAACTTTTACTTTCTAATGACATGTGATTAAGCAAATTTCAAATCTGTTTGTTAACACAGTTCTACGTGACTGAATTGTTAAATTTATAATCCCAGTTGTCATACAGTTTAATCTAGATAACACTGTTTTAATTTTAACGTTACTTCAAATTCGGTTCATGAAATGGGCAACAACGGGAGAAATACCTACTGTCAAACTAGCGTACACAAAGTCCAGAATTATTTCTCATCAGAACCGGAACATGGACGGAAATATACAATTGTACACTACATTTTCATGATTAATTCCGAACAGAACGGAAAATAATTTTGTGTTTCAACATACGATTGGAAAATAACAATTGTTCGAGTATAAGTTTTCAGTTGTTAATACCGCAGCGCGCATTGGTATGCAAAGAGGAATGCTCAACGTTTTCTTATTTGAGTCGACACACTCTTTGCGTTTTTCACTTCTCTGGAACACTGTTGTTACTATAACCTTATAGTTTGTGCATTATAACATAGAGTCAGAGTTTGTATATACATATGTCCGATTTAAAGAGACTTCCTCAAGAGTCAAATATGGATCCTCGACATCGAAGAAGGCCGGTATTTTGTACCGGCTGAACAAATAGCGAGCGGTGCCGAGTAGGTGACCGAGAGGCAAGGAGGGGTGCGGGCGCAAAAGCTCCCAATCCTTATAGAACGACCACCGGCCATGACACGGACACTCACTTTACCGACTCGATCGGGTACACCACCTTATATAGTTGTACCTACTTGCAACAATATATACTAATTGGCCACCAACATGAAGACCTTAAGAACTTTACCAAAGGAGCAGTTTCTTAATGCCATTCCTTTTTTTATGACGCCACATTACTCCGTCATTTATTGACTGATTTTGAAAATAGTTTTTATTTCATTTAAAAGAGTAAACATCCCGTTTTGTCCCATTTGAATTTAAACAATATATACTCCCCCTCAAGGTTGGAGAATTAAAGGGATCAAGAATGCAGCTTTTTACGACTTATTGTGATGATGGAAATTAAAAAAAAAATATATTCAAAATAATTCATTAGAAAATATGTCCCTCCTTGCTCTCCCACTTTTAAGACGAATGAGGCGTTTCGGCTTCAGTGAGTTACTATGGAAGGGTCAAGTATACTAACAAGGTTAGTTGCTTGACGAATACCGACGGTTAAATTATAGTATGACTGCCGTTAAAAAAGGCGTTGACACTTGTCTCATCACATTAGTTCAAAAATAACTGTCAACGATACGTTTATCTGAAAAAGATACAACCAAATGCACTAATAATTAACTTTTGTAGAAAAATATAATTATAGAAAGTAATGCACGTCATTCCAACTTTCAAATTTAAGAAACTAACAAGATACAATGTTTCTATGACCGCATTCAACCGCACCTTATTATTGTGTGTAGAATATATGTATATCCAAAAATTCCAAACCCAGCAAATGTAGGTAGGTATCAAATTGCATGTGAAGTTTAAAGCGGCCGCGCTCAATTTAAATTTCAAAACACATTACCAGTTTTCATTCTGGCAATGCTTTGAAATAACCTTTCCGAGTTTGAAATTGGAAAACCTTTTTAAAATTTAAACTAAATACCTTAGGTAGAAGGTGTATTATGTTTTACTGTAAGGGGATGATATTACTAATTGATGTGAAAGCGTTTACTATCTTTTTCAATAAAAATGAATGGCTAAATGTGTTGCCAGCCACAACTGCTTGTCTAAAAAACTGCTGGACCTTCGCTGCTTGGACTTTCTTTTTTTTTTTCCAAAAATTTTTGAAGTCTGAGGATGACTTATGAAGAAAAAAGGTTTTTATTTGTATACTGCCACAGCGTAAAAGCTTTTGACAGAACGATGTATCTTTGACCAGTTAGCACATAAATTGTTTCTTTTGGTTACGTTTTATTACACAATATTTAAGCGAGACTCAAAAACAAGATTTACAAGATCGATAAAATATTTTGTTAACAAAGATTATTGTTTTATACTTCGCTACACTTTTTTAATGTGTGGAAACCCCCTCGGGCCGTCATCCCACCGGGGTTTTCGTTGGAACGGTGTGTCGGAATCGGACTGACTATAACCACACGGTGTGCCATCCTGCGCCTAAAATAGGAGGAATCCGGGAACAGCTTTGGTAAGACATCCGGACCCCTCCTAGCGCCTGTTGCCCACAACAGCGCGGGCACCACCTTCGGGTAACTTTCAATTAGGCAACGTCCAGGCACACCAGGACGTCGCCTCCTCGCGGCTGGCCATATGGCAGATGGAGGGGAAAACCCGTCCCGACCACCCGCGGCCACACTCAGGGCGGCATGAGGCGCTGGTAAGCGCGCCTACGCCGCCCGGTTCGCAGCGGCGAGTTGGGTCCGAGTGGAGATCGTCCTCCCGGGCCCGCTCCGCCGCCTCGTTCTGCGAGATAACCTCCTCACAGAAGGTTGCGACCGCAGTGAAATTCCTGTCGCTACCGGCCATGGAGCGTATGACGGCCGGTAGCGAGAGATCCTCTCCGATGACTGCAGATAGGACCCGACGCCCAAGCGGGGCAGTCTGCGAGCGTATGTTTAGCCGAGTCCTCACTACAGTCGCAGTGGTGGCAGGCAAGACTGCACGACATGGGCCGACGTCTCAGATTTCCCTCTCGGTACTCGTACATGACGGTACGCTCCTCTAAATAGTTTGCCACTAGCCGCCTCAGGTACTGTGGCACCCCGTGATAGCGGAGTGCTTCCCTGATGCAGCTGAATGGCAGGCTATTGAATGCGTTGGCGATGTCCAACGACACCGCCAACAGCACGCCGCCACAGCTCACCGCCTCTTCAGGTACGGCCCGCAGACGCAACACAGCCCCAACTGTTGAACGACCCGTTCGGAAACCGAATTGGGTGTCCGACAAATCGGGGAAGACCTCGTCCAGGTGCCGGCCGATGCGGGCAGAGAGTACCCTCTCAAACAGTTTACCCGCCTCGTCCAGCAGCACAATGGGTCTTTAGGCCGCTACCAAATCGGCAGGCCGTCCCGGCTTCCTTAAAAGTACCAGCTTCCCGCTTTTTCAGCAATCAGGAAAGCGTTCGGACACCAAGCTACCGTCAAAAACCTCCCTGAGGCGGTCTACCAAATGGTCAAGGGCCAGGGCCAAAACTCGGGCAGGGATCCCGTCTGGACCAGGGGCGGTGTTTTTGGAGCGTGTCCGTAGAACAGTCGCCTCTATCTCCGCCTCGGTGATGGGTGGAACATCCTCCTCCTCGAACTCTTCGTCGTCTCATCGACGGGGGTGAGTACTCCACCCGTTGCGGGAAAAGGCCCTCAACCACTTCCTGCAGGAAGCTGGGCTGGAGAGTCTCAGTAAAGGGGGGGGGGGCAACGCGCGGAGCTTTTGTTGCACCGAACAATAAGGGCGACCCCAGGGGTCACGATCTAGACCCTCCAGCATTTCCTTTCTCTTTACTTCTTTAGCACGGCTAATGGCCAGCTTCAGAGTACTCCATGCCTCTCGGTACTCTTCATGAAGCCGGTCCTCTTTCCGCTCCTGGCGGTGAGTGTGTCGCACACACATGTTGGCGGAACCTCTGCTTAGGAGACAGAGGCCCACCGATGCTGCCCACTCCTGTACAGCGTAGCCCCGTGCGTCCGTCCTGGGGGAACCCCACGCAACGGATTTGGCGTTAAAGTCCTCCAGCACTAGAACGTGCCCAGACGCTAGTCGCCGCATTGAGGTCTCTAGGTTATTGAGAATAACCTCGAAATCACTCAGACTCCGGTTGAGGGAGAAGTAGACACCATAAATGGTAATCCCCCCCACTCAGTCACAACATATCCAGTACCCTTGTCTCTTAACGACAAGGGCGGGGAATGACTGCCACGGAGCCGCCCCGATCAACCAGCTAGTTTGGACAGGAGGGAACATAATAGGGCTCCGCGGCTACGGCCACACCAATAGACCACTCTGCCATGATTTGCAGGAAGAGACCTTGCACACCGGCACAGTGGTTCAGGTTCGTCTGGATAAGGAGGCTGGAGACGTGGTCCATTATTGGATCGTTTCTACAGCCTCCTCCATGGGCGACGACGATAATGCTCGATTGGCACCGGAGGCAGCCTGAGCCGACTGGCTAGCCACCGATGTTTGCGGAGAAGTGCGGGGAGGCTTGCAGCCCTGTCTCATCTCGTGATTGGCGGGCAAATTACCCGCTGCACACGCTGGGCAGTGAAGAGGGGCGGAACATTCCGCCGCTTTATGCCCCGGTTGACCACAGCGGAAGCAGAGTCCGCTGCAGTCAAAGCAGCTGCCGAACTTGAGGTGTGTCCCGACCCTAGGCATTTAAAACATGTCATCGGTCTTGCCGCCAGGACTGTGACTCTGGCGTTCACAAAACTGATGAGGACCTTGCCGGCGTCGCCCAAGATTTTGGTCCGTCCCAGCAAATACTTCCCGCAGCTTCTTCGCTAGGACATCCGCCGTCTTTGCACTTTCGGCCCCGGGAAGCTCTAAGACTCGAGCCCCCGTCTGGGCGAGGCGCAGCTTCACGCCTGAGGCTCCGAATTGAGTGCCCAGGCTATCCTGGATCTTCTTAAAAACGGTCGCGTAGGATAGCCCTCCGCTTGTCGCCTCCGTCGATAAGGTGACCACCACAGCCGCCGTTTTGGGCGCCTGCAGTTTCCTTGCCTTCTTGTTGTGGCGGTCGCTGCCATTGACGACGTCTGAGGTGGAGAAACACCACTTTTATTGGCTTTCTTGTTCCTATTTTGGGACCTCTTCTTCTTGCCTCCCTCAACCTTTTGCCACCCATCACTGGAGGGGGCGGACGAAGAGGGGGCAGGGACAGCTTCAGCAGCAGCGCAAGGCGCATTCGTATCTCACAGCGCTAGAGAGGGGAGCGGAGGGAACTCAACGTGGCCACCCGAGACCCGAGGGGAGCTTGTCTGGCCCGAGATCGGTGTTCGCGACCTCCCTCGCTGGCTGCTGGGAACCTTAGGTGGCAACATATCTTGGGAAGTGTCACCATCCGAGTCTTTTGAGCACCCGCTCTTGCGGCTCTCGGTGTCGCGGAGCTCATACTCCAGTTCTTCACCTAAGTCCGCTGTAATACTAGCCGTTATGCTCGCGGCCCTGGAGCGCACTCGCTCCGTAATTCTTTTGCTCCCAGAATACAAATTGACTTCTGGGAGCTCCTGCGACATAGGCGTTCCAATTGAAGTTCCTGCGTTGTTTGATGTGGCGACGTCTACTTTCTTCGACTCCTCCTTCCTCTTCTCCGGCAGTTCAGTTGCCCCGGCTGGGAGTGCGCTTGCGACTGAACCTCCCATCAGCCATGCATCCCATGGTCACGCAAAAGAACACGAGATTCGGGGTATTTTTTAAAAGAGGTATTCTTCCTCGCAGTCTGGGCGGTTAAGCCAAGACCCTCGTTCCCGATCAGAGCCGTGAGACTTAACTACGACACTCCTTTCGGGAGTACGATATGCCGACGGTGGCATCTAGACAAATTTCTGCCTGCTCGGTGGCAGTGCGAATGCAAGCTGAGCCCATCCTCTTTCTCCGCTGTAGTCAGTGGAGAAACACCGACCTATGAAAGGGTCCCACTTTGGTGATTTTTTATTGAGGTTTTCTTCCTCACAGCTCCGAGAAGCAAAGAGCCAACAGAGGGATCGGCATACAAGCCCGCTCTGTTGGGCCGAGCCTCTACCTAGTGGCTGATGACAATGGCCCCCTCTTCATGCTAGAATATTAGCCGTTTGCGATGACGCCCTCCTCAAAAGTAGAGGAGGAGAAGTCTGCGTCATCGCCAACGTTGCCCAGGGTACACCACGTGGAGGTTTTCTAGTCCGCACCCAATTAATGACATAATTTAAATATTACTACGATATTAAAACGCGTTTGGGATCTAATAGATTAATTAATCATTCGTTTAATCGTCCATCTAAATACCTATAAAATTAAAAGCAATTCACTTTATTGGTAAAGTACATGCTATTAAACAGATCATGGTAATTAATCAAACAGATGCTTCAAATAGAGCTGATTGAATACTAATGAATGCACATATATAGATGTGTTATACTCAAGGATGTTCAATGCAGTTTAAGCTTGAGTGACATTTTTGCTAACGCATGACACAACATAATTTACAGCAGTATCCTAATTATTGGGTTTGTACATATATACTTAAATACTTAACCTATTGCCTGTTGTTTCGATCGAGTAGGTAGAGGCATATGCATGTCGATTTTTACTCTATCAAAATACAGGTGAGTCTATTCTCTACAGAAAATGGTAGTAGTAGCTTGAGCCCACTTTTTAAGGTGTATTTATTCCGATTACTGAATAACTAGGGCTTCTTGGCATCAATGTCACATCAAAACTTAACTTCGGGCAAATAATTGAGTACATGGCACAAACAGCTTAAAGAAATTTCGGAGTCATTTTGAAGGTCCAGCGGTACTTCAGCTCTGAAGAACTGCAAAATCTCTATACAGCTCCAGTATGCATGGCGTATTGTAGTTACTTTTGAATGACTCATCCAATTACTACCTTGAAGATCTAGACTCAGTTGACCGAAGAGCCCGTTAGGCTTACAATCGACGATATGCTCACGTCCAAGAAGTTGTTACAGTTGTTCTTGTCTTTTCTCATCCAGTCTATTGTCGTCCTTAGGTCATCGGTCCAACTGGGTAGGGGGCATCCTACCTTATACCAAATGTGATCTCATTTAGAATTCTATATTTCTAAGTCACTTGGAGTTTCTATTACATAACATAATTCGCTCCATGTACCGCTGAGCTCCTTTAAATTTAAAGATTAGCCCCACCGTTAGTGTCCACGTCTCGGTACCGTAGGTCATAACGAGTAGGTTGCAGATCTTCGTTTTTAGGCATAGCAGCAATGGTGATGAGAAAATTGCAGCATTCAACATCATTTGCGTCTCTACTCATCACACTGTATGTGTGATGAGTAGAGACGCAAATGCTGTCCAATCTAAGTAATTTCAATGTTTTTTTCAAAGTAATTTCAACCGAGCTGAATAACCTGCCCGAGGTAAAAACGTGACAAAATAATGCAATGATAAGTTTGTCTATATTGCTTACTTGTCACGTATTTCTCACAACAAAATTTTTATTTCGTATGAGTTAGCTCAAAGTGAGTTACATGTAAGTACATTACTTCGAAGTCAGGCTCCGCAGGCAAGTAACCTCTCAAACAAAAAAGTAAATGAAATACATAATATGCAAATTTTCAACTGCACAATTTAGGCGATCTCGTATTGACTTTTATGCCGTTTCTAAATATCGTGTACATCAATTTACATAATCTTGAAGGACTTTTTAATAGTAGAGCGGTAAGAAGTCGATGTGGTTGAATAATATATATAAACATAGTCGGTATCCTAAAAATAAAGATTATTTTCCCACTTCCTCTACAGTTACATAATATTATCATAATATAATACTATTATAAATGCTAAAATAGCCTGAATGGTTTAATATTTCTGGATGAAATTCGGCACAGAGATAGATTGTTGGAATAGCACACAGGAATTCTAGCAACGATGTTCACACATTACTAGTATTCATGTTAACCCCCCACCTAAACTAAATGCTTGTGTTAGGTTTGGGTTAACGGTCGTAAACCGGGGTGGGCGGAGGTTCTGACAGCCCAGAATAGCCACGATGACTCGTTGGCAGTCCCTGTTTGAGGCTCCACTTGCCAGTTTTGCCGTCGTGGAGGTGCTTCAGCCGGTCACAGTCGAATGGGCAGAGCAACAGCACAGGACTCTTTCTTTCCGACTGACGCAGGTCCTTTCCGGACACGGCTGCTTAGGAAAGTACCTGCACTCGGTCGCTAAGAAGGAATTAAGTCCCGCCTAACCCCACTGTGACTGCAATGAGGACTCGGCTTAACATACGCTCGCAGATTGCCCTGCTTGGGCGGCGCAGCGTCGGGTCCTTACTGCAGTAATCAGAGAGGATCTCTCGCTACCTGCCGTCATACGTTCCATTGCCGGTACTGACAGGAATTGCTCCGCGGTCGCAACCTTCTGTGAGGATATCATCTCACAGGAGGTGGTGGCGGAGCAGGCCCGGGAGGACGATCTCCACTCGGACCCAATTCACCACCGGCGAACCGGGTAGGCGCGCTTACCAGCGTCTCATGCCGCCCTGACTGTGGCCGCGGGTGGTCGGGACGGGTTTTCCCCTCCATCCGCCATATAGCCAGCTGCGAGTAGGTGACATCCACGGGTGTGGATACCACCTCATTGATAAGTTACCCACAGGGGGTCCCTGTGGGTTTACGACGGTAAGCGTAACGCAACCACTTGAACGCAAGTCCGACGCCTTAGCCATCACGCTACCGCCGCTTCCAATTACGGTAAAACAGCTTGCATTTCATCTATTCATATCCTCGTTTCTAAAAGTCTTTTAACAAACGGCTGCAATATAATTTTATATACTGAGACTATTAAACTGTGCTATTATATATAGTGTAGTTTAATACAGTTCTGTTTCTGTGTATACTTGCCGGAATATAAACAGCTTACCTGAAGGCAGTACCCAGAAATTATCGAAATAAACACAACATTAACGAGTAAGGTGCTCGCGACAATGCGACGACAATAGAGCGAGCAACAAAGCGGTCTTTGTTCCGTTCTATTGTCGGCGGGAACATGTTGCGAGCGTGTTTTCAACGTTACGGCTAACTTTCTAAAAAAGTACAAAATTGAAACATGGTCTTCTGGGAGCCGTTGTTAGCAGAGCAGAGTTATTAGTAAAGTACTTAGTTGATTGTATCTGAGCCGAAAAAGGCTTTGTAATAAATTTACCAAGATTAATGTAGAAAATTCTCTTTTTAATTAACTGTCGTAATCAATAAAAAAAAAAAATATTAGTCTACGTTAGACTAATTTTTTTTTTTTGGGTTTCTGGTATTTATTTGCTTCTTATAAAAAACATCTCCCGCACTAGGAATGATTCTTGTGTCACTGGGAACTTCACAAAGATACGAACAACAGACAAAAATAATACGCAGACTCGGAACAATAGTTGGCGGATTACTCAATTTTTTCACCCAACTAACCGGGAATGGAGATAACGACCTCGGGCTCAACAGATAGTGTCACTAACCATAAGCCGGTAATAGTTGAATATTGAATTACAGGAGCTGTATTTGCTCTGTGTTGACATAAATCAGCTTTTCTTTATGTCATAGCCATACCTACCATGCTGTAATTTAAGCCTAATATCTTAATAGAAGAAAACTATAAGAAGCATTTAACACTTTGATTAATCTGTGGATATATATACAGTCGTGGTCAACTAATTAGGGACACTCTCTAGTTAATCCAAATTGTGAATTTATTTTTTATTTTCCAACGAGTCTAAACAATATTCCACATTTTTTACATGTAAGTATAATTAGTCATTTATGTGCCTAATTATACAAACAATAACAACTTCTTAAACATTAAACCTCTTTACAGTATAGCTGATAGATGATCACAGTGCTATTTGTTCAAAGAATGCTGGCTGGCCATTTAATTAGGGACACTGAGATATTGCGTTCTAGCTTCAAAATCTGAATCTCAATTATTATTTTCTTTCTTCTCCTATTCTTTGTGGTAGTTTTGGCGGCAATCGAGATTTGTAATTTCAAGTTTTGAGAGTTATTTTGAAGAACAATGGGCAAAAATAAAAGTTGCGATGCAACACTACGAAAAATTATCATGAAGTTTGTCGAGCGTGGTTGGTCATACCGAAGGATAGCAGGATATTTAAATTGTTCAAAAACTATGGTATGCAATGCAGTGCAACATTTCAGGCGCAATAACACAACTTTAAATGTGCCCAGAAAAAAAAGATCGAGAAAAACAACTCCGCAAGAAGATAGAATGATAACCAGGTTAGCTAAGAAAGATCCGTTTCTAGGCTCTATTTTAATTAAGCATGAAGTGTTTGGGGCAGACGAAAGAGTCAGTGTATCAGCGAGGACAGTTCGACGACGTCTGGTAGAAGCAGGGTTGTTCGGAAGAGTGGCTCGCAAAGTACCGTTGTTAAAGAAAGAGCATAGAAATGCACGTTTGGCGTTTGCACGTAAATATGGACATTGGACCTACGACCAATGGCAACATGTATTATTCTCTGACGAGACCAAGGTTAATTTGATTTCTTCAGATGGAAGGCAAAACGTACGGCGTCCTGTAAAAGCGGAAATGAATCCAAGATTCACAAAAAAGCAGGTGAAACATGGCGGAGGAAACATTAAAATGTGGGGATCATTTTCTGGACGTGGAGTGGGACCTGTGAGGAAAGTTCAAGGTAACTTAGACCAACATCAATACAAGGCAATATTAGAAGAAACTATGCTTCCCTATGCTGAGGAACATCTTCCTATTATATGGACTTTTCAGCATGATAACGACCCAAAACATACAGCCCGTTCGGTCAAGTCGTTTCTTAACAGACAGTCGGTATCAGTGCTAGATTGGCCAGCAAATAGCCCCGACCTCAACCCAATCGAGCACCTTTGGCACGAAATTAAGAAAAAAGTTGCCATTTATCGTACCACAACTTTAGATGAACTTAATGAAGCTTTTTGTGAGGCATGGGCAAACATTCCTGTTGAAATATGTCAGAAACTGATAATGTCTATGCCACATCGGTGTCAAGCGGTAATTACTAACAAAGGTTTTGCTACTGGGTACTGATTTTACCCGTAATAAAATGAAGTTGTTAAAGAAATTAAAATACTGCAGATTATTAGTTCTGTTTAACTCTATTTTTCATTTTACTTTACTGTTCTTAATTAAATGTCCAGCTACAGAATTGTACCTTAAATTGAATACATGGTTAACCTTTGATATTAAACACTTTTTTATATTTATTTAATCTTTTATTTACAGCCATTTATAGTATAATAATCGGATCAAATTATGCAAATAATAGTTACTGAGAAATCAACAGGGTTTTATATTTATATGTACATAGCCGGTTATTGCTGTCCACTATCTTGAATGTCCTTAATTAGTTGACCACGACTGTATATGTATATACATATGTATATATTCCGTTTCGCATGAAAGTATTTAGCGATTCCCCTACGAAAGCACGCACACACAAGCTTTTGTTAAGCTGTGTAAAATTGATTAAGCATACACACTTGGTCACTTATTTATAATGATAACAATAGAAATAATAGTTCTTAAATACATATGGTAAATGATCGGCAATATGGTTTTCGGCCGAACCGATCCACGGGTGATCTTCTAGCGTACGTCACACACCTTTGGGGTGAGGCTATGGATAGGCATGGGGAGTCCTTGGCCATCAGCCTCGACATTGCCAAGGCCTTCGATAGGGTGTGGCACCGCTCGCTTCTCTCCAAACTTCCTGCATTTGGTCTGCCACCTAAACTCTGCAACTGGGTTGCTGCCTTCCTCGAAAAGCGCCGCATTAGGGTTCTCTGCGACGGCGCGGCCTCAGACTTCCACGAGGTAAGCGCTGGTGTACCTCAGGGCTCCGTCCTATCGCCTACGCTGTTTCTTCTGCATATCAATATACATTGTTATGCAGACGACAGTACAGTGCACGGGCGATATTTCGGGCATCCTACTGCCAAGCTGGCAGACGTTGAGGAAAAACGACAGGAGCTTGTCGCTGAGCTCGACCGGGTCTTGAGCCGCATTTCCCAATGGGGCTGTGAGAATCTGGTCGAGTTCGGCGCCAAGAAAACACAAGCGTGTGTGTTCTCTAACAAAAAGTCTCCATTCCTTCCCCTTCCTACTCTTCAGAGCACTCAACTGCCACTGCAGGATAGGCTTAGTATTCTGGGTATGGATATTTGCCGGGATCTCAATCCGCGCGATTACATCGAGAGTGTCACTAAGGCGGCCTCGCGTAAGCTCGGCGTTTTGAACAAGGTGAGACGGTTCTTCTCGCCCGAGCAACTGTGTCCATGTTCCATGCTAGCAGTCGGGTATATATTTTTAAATAATTTTACTAGTTCAAATCTTTCTTAGACACACAGTTAGTCAGTTACAAGATTAAATACCTTGTTAGTGTGTGAAAGTTAATGCTGAAACCTTTTAAATTCCTTTTCAATAAAATATTCACCATAGATATTTTAACTACTTTAAACTATTTCTCATCAGAGCTCCAAGGATAAGAAATAACAAATGGCGTGGCACTTTCAGTTTTTGCCAAACCCGAGCGAAGCAACGCTATTAACTAGTTCATTAATCTTTCCTTACATATTAATGAGTCTGTTTTAGTTTTAATTCCGTTAATGGAATTTGTGTTAAAAGTTTCGAGTGAAAAGGTTCTCACAATGTATCCTGTGTAAACGAAACAGTAAAGCAATTTCATTCTTATGCATTTAAAAATACAGATCGTATTAGCGTGTGTGTGCAGTGAAAAGAACTTGTACAGCTTAAATGCGAAAGAAGAAGGTTCTACAAAATCTGGTTTAGAAACCTGCGGAGAGGATGTTATTTCAGTATTTTCTAGTGAACAAGAGATTTTTGTGAATGAATTGAAGAAAAATGTAATTCTTTACCAAGCTTAAGCTTAAGCTTAAGCTTAAGCGAAATCAATGAATGAGAACGTTAACATATACATTTTGAATTTTGTTAACAAATAAATTGACATTCCAGAAACCGGAATGCTATACAATACCTATACCTATATCATGGAGATACTACATGACATCAAAGTCTTTAATGTGTTAGAAGGCTTGGACATTGGCTCAACTCCCCCTCTTCCCTCATCAACCTTTTTAATTTCCCATCTCCTCGCCAACCTCTCTTCTTTCCCCTCCCCGCATCTCCCCATGTCTAATGTGGACTGTAGTAAAATTTTTCCTTATTTGTTTAAAATAGATTTTGGTTTCTTTGTGAATTGAGGAATAATAAAAACGTCTAACGTTAAGTCATGGAGGGCCAATTAAAAATGGCAATATCGTGCAATGTATGCAAATCTAAAGTAATATTAAAATTTTATATGAAATACGATTTGTATCTTGACATAAATTATTATAATATTATCTCATTTTGTAGCAGTGCCTATGATAATGGCCGTTTATGCGTACTGTTTTACTGTTATACTTTGGATATAACCATTATATACATATTTTATATCAGAATAGTTCTGTCAATTAATTTGTTACTTTCGTAGGGTAGGGTGAGATGGTACAGACATTGTATACGACCCTGACCTGCTGGACCAATTGCTTACACCCCCCAATCCTTATTGATTCCCAAACAATTATTTTCCTTCTATTCTTTCTTTTAATTTCAACTTTAAACTTCAAATTTGGATGCACAAGTCCCCCCTCCTCTTTCCTCTTCCTTAACCCCCCTCTCCTCATCCCCCCTCTCTTCTTTCCCCTCCCCGCATCCTCCATCCTTCATCACTTGAGTTGCAGGTGTCCATGGACGGCGATTGTCAATTACTATCGGGTGACCCGTACGTTCGTCTGTCCCCCTCTAGTATAAGAAAAAAGCATCCGGCAACAGCTATTTTAAATAATAGACGCATTCAATGTGATCCTCACCAGCTCGACCTGTAGCTTGCACTACTAATTCTTCCTTATAAACAATATTCTTATCCTCTCATATCTCTACTTGTTTCTTTAAAATTTTGACCGAAATCAAAGGAGAAGGTTCTCTGTTCGATGCCATGCTTGTTTTTCCTTATGTATATTAAGCGATTACTGTGCACATTGTACACCGATTTTGAATTTTTTGTTTGATTAGAAAGAGCCATTGTAACCATATCAGTTTTTGCGATTTAAAGTATTGCATTTAATTCGGTTATTTACTGTTTCTTAGGTATTTTATTCCATCCATGACGCACATGTTTGCACATATTGTGCAAGAGGTAACTTATAATATGCTATCTTTTAGCCGACTCTGGTCGACTCAACATTTATTTTGCCTATCCATGATGACTAGCATTTTTTTTTTTCAGGATGTATGGTATCCTATGTCCATTTATACATACTAATTGGAATTTTGCTCATCCTAACATAATAGTAATTTTACGTGGTAGAGCCATGCTTAGGCACGAATGGACAGCTCGACCGTTGCGATACCACGGCCTCACAGAAAACCAGTTGTGAAAAGCAACACTTGCGGTGCATTTCCCCGAAATTGGTGAGGTTTCCGGAGGCCCAACTAGCCTCTCCTCATTCCTCTCCCCTGACCTCACGTTCCTTTTCCCATCTCCTCATCTACGCCTCTTCCCCCCCCCCCCCCCGCATACCTTCATCCTTCTTCACCCTATAAGGCGGGCAGTGTATTTACGACTCTCAGGTGTCCATGGACGGCGGTTGTCACTTTCTATCAGGTGAACCATCTGTTCGTCTGCCCCCCTATAATATAAAAAAACAAAAGTCAACCGGGCACTGTATACATTCTGTTCAATAGATAACAGTTCAACCCTTAGTCGTCTTTTACGACACCATCAGCACAGTAAGAGATAGTGTGGCTATATTCTACTAAACCGTGAACCACACGGCAAACCCCTTTATGTATCAACGCAAAGTCTGTTAAGTAGTAAAGAGGTGCAAGTTAGAGGATTGCATGCATTTAATATGACATAATTATCGAGTTTCATTTTGAAAATATTATGCACTTGCGTTTATAAACTTCCAGATTAAGGAAATTCAAACAAATATATTATAAAATGCCTCTAACATCTTTCATGACTGCATTTTTTAATTAAATTCTTAGAGATTGCAAAACAGTCATAGTGACGTTTTTTTTCTTTTTGAACCCGTACTGTTTATTTAATTTAACGCTGGATTAAGAAGAAAGAAAAGTGTTTTAAATTCTATGAAGTGGAAAAATACTTTTGTTGCTGAGTTGATTACTAAGTTAGTATGTACTTTACGTGTTAAAAAAGTATCTACCTATATACGATATTATATAGGTAGAGACATTTCAAGTAATAGTTGAGAATATTTGGACATCAAAATAAAAGAAATTACTTATTGTTTGATCTTAGTAATTAATCATGTTAAAGAAATTGTAATTGATAGTCAAAATAGTCGTTCTCGGTCGAGTAGAATAAAGACTAAGGGATGAGGCTGTTATGACTGACCTTTGAGAGAGCATATAATTTATACTTATATTTAAAATGTATTAAACGATTATGTATGTTTAAAGTTTATAAAGATTTGTGGACAGCCTCTTGCTAAGATGGTGTTGTAATAACAGACTAATGTGTTAACGTTTATATCGTGTATAAAATTCTCTCATCTAATCTTAGTAGACACTTATAATATATAATAAGTAATAAAATATAATAAATATAGTATATATAAAATATAATATATAATAAAGAAAAAAATAAGAAAATCGAACCTATGATGCAACATGAAAATATTAACAATTAAAAGAACTTTCCCACTATATAAGAAACGTATCGACAAACCAACGACTAAAATTTATTCAAACAAGTTGTAATAAATCATAAACCTTTCAAAATAACGTGATCCAAACCTCGGGAATTACGTATAAATGACCCTTTGCTATCTGATATTTTAACTAATTACTATTTACGTAAATTAACAGGGTGAGACGGTGTAATTAAGATTCTATTAATGACTTTGGTTTAGCTAAAATATTTCGCTGTAACAGATAGTGATTAAACTGCTAGGGTATAATTACTTGTAATCCTACGAGAATTGGTATTTAACTAACATCATAGCTTTATGTTTGAAGTGGCGTATAGCGTGTAAAGGTAACCACAAACGCCCACTTATTATTTACTTTTATGAAAAGCATGAAATATTTAATCAGAAGCATACGTAAGATCAGGAGTTTTGAGATGGAATATTTTTTTCTCTGTACAAAACAGAGTATCAATACTTTCAATAAATACTATGTAGTAGCTTTCTAGAAATCATGAATTCAACAATTCGAATTAATCAACGGGCATGTTGGTCTAGTCTCTAGTGGTTAGTGACCCTGACTACTGAACCAGAGTGTGGGGGTGGGATTCAAACACGGGATAATAAAATAGTGTAATCTACATGTAGTTGTCTCGAGTCTGGGTGTTCTTTGTGTCCGTAGATTAAATGTTTGTAAAGCCCCCCGCGACATAGGAATTATTACTAATGCTGGAGGTATCTTAAAAAAACAATAATTAATAAAGTGGAGGTGATGATTAAAAAGTGTGTTCCGTCATCGGGTCTTATGGCAGGGGCCTGAGGTGTACCCTAGCAAGAAAGTTCGTCGTTAGTGCCTACTTATTATAAATTTGTTTTATCCCAGTTCTGTCAATTGAATGTTTCTCTTTGGAATGAAATAACAAGTGTCAAATTTTTATATAATGTTTTATGTTGGCATGAAAATACAAAATTAAAGGTTTTAATATGATACTTTTGATATAAAATTTAGAAATGTTATCTCAAAAATCTCATATAATTACGATAGAAACGTCCTTAAATATTCAAGGTCGATGGTAGAGGTAAATATTTTGCTTCGTTTTACTATTAAGCAGTTAATATAGATTATACACATAAGTGAATGATAAATCGTCGATCATGTTATATCAATTTATTAAATAAAACAGCAATTTACAAAATCAAATGGCCCTTAGAGTATCAGTACAAAGCTTTTATAATTGTTATGCCGGTCTTAATACTTAAGTTGATTTTTTGTTTATAAGTAAACCGTTCACTAAGTTATGGCTAAATTTGTAAATTCATATACATACGTTTATCAGTTGTATGCGTTGTAAACAATTTCTTTTGGTATACAGTAAGTCTGTCTCTATTGAATTATACGTTGAATCAACGCTAGAAATAAACACAAATATGTAAATTAGACATAAGCCGTTCTAACAGACCTAATTCTCCGAAAATATAAGTGAAATGTAGTCCTATAATGAGGTATGTCGTAATTATCAATGTTTTTAATAAGGCGGTCTTATAGCATTCAGACGGGACTTTTGTTCTGGGTCAATGTAACCGGTATGTTGTTTTTTTTATACTATAGGGGGACAGACGAACAGACGGGTCTCCTGATGGCAAGTGACAACCGCCGTCCATAGACACCTGCAAGAGTAGTCGTAAGTGCGCTGCCCACCTTTAAGGGTGATGAGGAATGGGGGATGCGGGTATGGGAAAGAAGAGACGGTGGATTAGTATATGGGAAAGAGGAGAGGGGAATCAGGATATAGGAAAGAGGAGAGGAGGGGTGAGGGGAGAGGAAAGAGGAGAGGGGGATTCGGGCCTCCGGAAACCTCACTCATTTCGGGGAAATGCAACGCAAGCGTTACTTCACAACCGAATTTCTGTGAGGCCGTGGTATCGCACCGGTCGAGCCGGCCCATTTGTGCATAAGCATGACTCTACCACTGTTAAAACGATGTCGCCATAAACGGTTTTGACTGTAGTTTTGTAGTGTCTATGTATTTTTTTAGTACCTAGGCATAACAAAAACTTGTATCTAGTAACTATTTGTTGTTGTTGTGTAAATGCATGAATAATAATAAAATTGAATTTGTTATCCTTTGACGGCTAGTCCTTCGGATACATGATATTGACAAAATTGTGGGAACTCTCCCCAAAAGCCATCAATCAAATGTTAGTTACGTATATGTTACATGCTTGATTGATGGTACATTGTATTATATAATATAAAGATTATACGTAATTATTAAAATAAATAAATCTCGGTAGAGTTTTACAGAGATACAGCTATGCAATCCTGACGTTTTCTAGCTTATGCTTACATTTTCCAATCCTTCCATATAAGCCATTATCCTTTGCTATGCATATACGTCTGAAGTTATTGTCATGCTATGACAATTATTATCTTTAAGTATGAAATATATATATTTAACAAAAACATAATAAAATTATGTTTTAAATGTCAATCTAATATATCCAGTCCATTTGCACGACAGTGAATAATCGAAACTTTTATCTATAAATATACTGATTTACACTCCATTAGAAAGTAATATTAGTTCAGAATAACATTGCTAAGTTTATCTACGTTAAAGCCGCAGTAAATATGTTTGGCGAAGGGCCAGAAAAAACGTTGAATCAAATATTTATCCGCTAAGGGTACACAAACAAACCAGAATTTATTTACGGTGGGTTTACTTAGTACTGTGATAACACACTTTTGATTAAGAAGTGCGTCTAAGACTTAAAATGAACGTACAACGTTCATTTTAAGTCTTAGACGCACTATAGCTATCTTTGTTCTTTTACTTTTATGTCTCAATTATTTTAGGAACTAATCTGTCTAGGATCTTAATTTAAGACTAAAGTAAATTCACCTTATTTTGTTGGCATTAGACACTCGTACTCATACTAGATAATCGTTAATTTTCTGTTACTGAACTAACAGAAAATTAACGATTATCAGTTTAGTAAAATAAAGAAACTCCCACATGTACATTAGATCTTAAATCATTACTCTCCTCTTATGGGTAGTTGGGCAAAAATGTAATTGTATAAAATCCATCTCACCAAAAGCCTTGTATCCTTTAGAAAGAAAAAAATAATATCAATTCTAATTTGAAAGGTTAATTTCGTTTGTTACTTAACTAACAGAAAATTAACGATTATCTTTTATAAGATAATAAAATTCTTTCCAAAGTGATAGAATAGATACAGAATGTACATAATATTCACTTACGGTTAATAGATACAGTTGAATACTTTGAGCAATACAATACAAACAATAACAATAGGCAATATTACAAGGATGGCGCTTTTTTTATCTTGACTGGACTATGGTGGATAGTCAACCTGTCTGCTGAGTCAAGCCAGGAGTCGTGCATTAGATTCCCATACCGGACACAAATGTTTGTACTTTTGCGGCAATTGTTTGAAAAAACATATTTTTAACAACCCCTTTTCTACCTTTAATTAATGAGTGGTTACTGAATGAACAAAGGAAATCGAATTAACAATATTTTTTAATTTCTTCTTACCTAGAATTTTGTTTAGCGATAGGTGAATTCCCCTCTATGCCGGTCGGGTTATCTCAGAATTATTCCGGCACATTCAAACCCACTTACATCTCCGACTTAACCTGGACAGGTAGAATAAAATAAATGAACATGAAGTCTGGCCAAGACTTTACCTCGCACTAAATACTAGTTTCGCTCATTACTGTCCGGTTTCATATATTTTCTGCAATCCTTGGTAAAACCGTCTTGAACTTTCATTTTAGTTCTTTAAATAAATTGTAATGAAAAACTATATTGAGGTGTACGGGTCTTGGACTTGACTGCTTCAGCAGGTTTTTGTTCATGGATGTAATTAATTTTCTGAGAATTCTTGACCTAAGTTGAGAGTTGCGGTTTGGTTATTTTATAATTTTCAGCTTTGTATGTACAAGTTTAAATAACAGTCCTACCAGGCCGCTCTGCTCCTACTCCGATACGTTTATATTAGTCTATGGTGGACTGTAGTAAAAGTTTAGCTTATTTGTCGTATTGAAAATAAAATATCTCACTTTTAATTTGGGGAGCGATAAGTGATAAAATTCTGTAATGAAAGGCTAATTCTGTCCAATAAAAAAATCTATGTCTGGCAATTTATGCCAATCCACAAGTAATATATTTTTTTATTATTTTTTATGTGTAAGCCTACCATAATGACTCCACTTAGCCTGATGGTAAGCAATAAATGGAGTCCAAGAGTGGTGGTCACCATCCTCAATGCATGTCTAGTCAATGTAGTATGGTGACCCACACTATGGCGCGCTGGTGAGATGCTTTTTCACGCCCCGCTTAAAAGACCCAGGATCAAAGTGGGACGGAAAAACAAGCGCTGGTAGTGAATTCCAATCTTTCACCGATCGGCACAAAAAAGAAGACGCGAACTCTGACTGCGACTCTGACGTGCCTCACCTATTACCACTTACACTTACACTTCCCAATCCACCCCTCTAAGCAATATCAATTTATTTTCCTTCTGTTCTTTCTTTTAATTTCAATAATTTCAAAACTCCGAACAGACGAGTCACCTGATGGTAAGTGACAACCTTCCTCCATGGATACCTGCAACTCTAGAGTCGTAAGTGCACTGCCCACCGTTTAGGGCGAAGAGGGATGGGGATGCGAGGAGGGGAAAGAAAAGAGACGTGATGATAAGATGGCAAAGAGGAGAGGGGGCTGAGGGGAGAGGAAAGAGGAGAAGTTGAGTTGGGCCTTCGGAAACCTTTATTCTTAACAAATAATGCAAAGAATTGACAAAAAAATATTCCACTTATTTAAAAAAAAAATATTCAGCATTTTTTTATCTGAAACGTATGAGTAGTAACGTAACCTTCGTTCAAAAGAAGAATTATCAACTTTCCAAAAAGGAGCAATTACTTAAAATTACTGCTCTTTTTTTTTTTTGACAATAACAAAATAAACTCAATTGTTTAATTCACTAAAAAACGCGTATTAAACAGGTCATCAAACACAAAAAAAAATCACGTAACTACCTTAATACGCGAGTTTATACTTACGTAATATAATTATTATCTTTGTCAGAAGTCAGCAATATTGTTGTTGAAAAATGCACTTTAGTCAACTTAATAACCACCGTTAAGCTTGCGAAATCGTATACACGTGAAATTGGAAAGCTTATTCGTAATTTTCATGTTATACCATGATCATATCCTAATTTGGTTACGATGGAACAACCGCAGGTTTTTCGATAAAAAAAAACTAGTTTTGAAAGCACAAATGTTTTGCGTACGGATAAAAAAACCCTCTCCTCCTTTTTTAAAATCGGTTAAAAATTGCATCACGTTTATTATGCATTAAGCATTAAGATTTCAATTATGTAAATAATTAGGTTCAATCAATAGACATGTGAAATTGAGAATAAAAATATGTATGTTTTAGATAACCGAGTACCTGCCTGTGATGATCTATAACTGTCCGTTTCCAAATGTTTTGGTCTTATATATTATTATTTTTAAATCACCAGATAGATGTTACAATATTTTGTGAATAGTAAAATAACACTCTTTTGTATAACACTACTCAATTTTTTACCTACATATGGTGATATGCTCCCAGATATGTCGACATCGATACCCTTACTTGTTTTGGCTCGAAATCTTAGTTAATATTTTTTAACACTTCATCAGTGCCATATACGAGTACGTAGGTACTTATAAATGAAACTTAATAACCTATTTATATATCTTTAGTATTGGCACTAATGTAGCAATACTGTGTTCGTGTTATTGGTGTAAGGGAAACGAATGAGAGATCACTGGTCTAAATATAAAATTTATTATTACAGAGAAATTATAATTTTTATTTCCATGTGCCAGAAATTAATCTGAGGTTGCTAATCCTTCTCGGTTTTGCATGCGGACCGACTACTTGAGAGACTACTAGAACAGGCACACCTCTTGACTGCATCTTTTCAATACAAGCAATATTCGTTACATAATACACACATTTAGAATTGGGTTTTTATAGATTTCGACTCACTAAGCTATAATGCTTGTGTTTAAGAAACGTGATGTTCATGAGCATAGCAAAAAAGAGTAGTTTTAAAGATAAAGTAAAACATACATACCTAAACAAGCTCACGCCTGTATCTGTGAAGGGGTAGGTAGAGGTGTTTTAAGCACCCGCATTTTGTCAAGTAAAGACCCTATTGGAACAGCAGCATGAAAATTAAAATAACGCTATACAGTGTAGTAGTATAACATGTTAATATCTATAAAACAATGAAAACACGACTAACCTGCCAAAAAGAAGTATGTAAGTAGGCGCCACTGATAAAAACAAAATTCATCATTGTCGATATCCGATGTGCCATTCAGGGAAATCTGTTCAGTTTAATGAAATAAAGAAACTCCCACATGTACATTAGTTCTTAAATCATTACACTCCTCTTATGGGTAGTCGGAAAAAAGGCCTAATTGTATAAAATCCATCTCACCAAAAGCCTATGTCCTTCAGAAAGAAAAAAATAATATCAATTCTAATTTGAAAGGTTTAAAGTATTTTAGTACAATATATTTTTTTTTGTCTTTCCAAACAACATTTAAAAAATAACACGAAGCTTACCCAATATTGCGGCTGTCCCTACAGACTTTTCCCGTCCATTAGATGTATATTGGTGCTAGATACGGCGTTAAGAAGATTAACAGGCCGACCCCGCTCTATCGCAGACGATCCATTATTTTATGGATAGGACTGAACCGTGTTTTGAGGCCTGTATATAAACCAGTAGAAGTTTAAAACTTAAATTTGTTAGGGTAAAATATTTTTTCTGGCTTTGTTGTAGTAATTATTCTTTTAGTCTTGGGTTTTTATAGATAAGATCTTCATAGAGGATGAATTAATGATGAAATTTTATGTTCGTATAAAGTATCAAACTGTATGAACAAAGTAAAGAAAATTATAATTTAAATTAATGATTGTGGTGGTTGGGGCACGCAAATAATTTAACATCATTCCCACCACATACATCCTTCCAAGCATTTCAATTTTATTATTATATATACATTTTTATTTCGCAACATATTGTTAGGAATATTAAACTAAAGCTGGTACATGCTGGAAGTACATATCTACAAGTTATCTATATTTCCATCAAATTTCTTTGAATTTGAATAAACTAATACATAAATAATACTTTGTTTACTCAACAATAAAAATACAAATGTTTTTGATAGACTGTAACAGTGAATCCTATTCACAAACATTTAAACGTTTATCTGACGTGTACAAAGTCTGATTATTTAACTAATATACCGTAAAACCTTCATCATGTAATCCATGTTTTCGGTAACACGAAAACCTTTTTTCTGTAACTTTCATCTGTTATGTCCAATGCCAGAAACACACGCCAACTGGCCAGCTAAATAAAAGTTGGTTAATTAGTTGGCAAAACTCCGAGACCTACGGAAAGATTACAACTGTAATTCCATTATGAAAAATACGGGTGTTTTTGGATATAGCTTAGAGTGGCAGGTGTCAGTCACTTAATCAGGGATGTTAAATTATTACAACAGGGAACGAGAAACCTCTTCTGTTTAGCAGAATTTCATTAATATTAATAATATATATATAAGGTTTTTTTTAATGCGTTCCTTTCGTATTAAGTTATCGAGACATGTACATACAGGCTAGTTAAGGTTACGCTAGGTATATAAGGTGCGCCCTCTGGCGGCCTCAAAGGGTATTGGCGGTCAGAGCCATACGCGGATACCGCACGGTGTCCACCGAGGCGGCGTGCGCCTTGGCTGGAACACCCCCGTGGGATTTGGAGGCGGAAGTGCTCGCCGAAGTTTATCGACGGGTGGCTGAATATCGGGCGGAGTATGGCTTTCGCCCTCCGCCCGAAGAGGTACGCGAGTGGCGTGAAGCCGCCCGTCGAGCCACGATGGCTAGTTGGTCGTTCCGGCTGGAGACTCCGCGCGCTGGCTTTGCCGCCGTGGAGGCTCTCCAGCCGGTCATCCTCGAGTGGGCAGGGCGGCAGCACGGGACCCTTTCCTTCCGACTGACGCAGGTGCTTTCCGGGCATGGTTGCTTCGGGAAGTACCTGCACTCGGTCGCCAGGAGGGAACTGAGTCCCGCCTGCCACCACTGCGACTGCAGTGAAGACTCGGCCCAGCACACGCTGGCGATCTGCCCTGCTTGGGAGTCGCAGCGCCGGGCCCTCACTGCAGTCATCGGAGGAGATCTCTCGCTACCGGCCGTCATACGCTCCATGGCCGGTAGCGATAGCAGTTTTACCGCGGTCGCAACCTTCTGTGAAGATGTCATCTCGCAGAAGGAGGCGGCGGAGAAGGCCCGGGAGGACGATATCCACTCGGACCCAATCCGCCGCCGGCGAACTGGGCGGCGTAGGCGCGCCTATCAGCGCCTCATGCCGCCCTGAGTGTGGCCGCGGATGGTCGGAACGGGTTTTCCCCTCCATCCGCTTTAGTGGCCACCCGCGAGGGGGTGACGTACGCGTGTGCCGTACGTCGCCTAATCAGAGAGTTTTACAGCAGACGGTGCCCGATTCAGTGCGGGCAAGCGCTGGGAGGGGTCCGGATGTCTTAATATCAGCAGTTCCCGGATCCCTTCCGTCTCAGGCGCAGAGTGGCACACCGTGTGGTTTTAGTCGGTTCGATTCCGACACACCGCCCCGCCGCAAACCCCGGCGGGGTGACGGTCCGAGGGGATTTCCACACGTTAAAAAAAAAAAAAAAAAAAAAAAAGGTATATAAGGTGCGTAGTAGTGACTAAAAAATTTAATGAACATATGATATCAAATAATTATAAAAATAATAACAGCATTTAACAGTGGTAGAGCCATGCTATGACACGAATGGGTCGGCTCGATCGGTGCGATACCACGGCTTCACAGAAAACCGGTTGTGAAGCAACTTTTGTTGCATTTCCCCACAATTAGTGAAGTTTACGGAGGCCCAACTTCCCTCTGCTCTCCTCGTATCCCCCCCTCCTCTTCCCCACCTCCTTATCCCTCCTCTCTTCTTTCCCCTCGGTATTCTCCCAACCCTCATCACCTTCAAAGGCGGGCGTCACACTCACGACTTTTGAGTTGCAGGTGTCCATGGATTAAATATAGATATACATACATATTTAAAGTCTTTGATGTATACAGTAAGGATGATATTTGTCAAACAATTTTCTATTTTATGTAAATTTCTTCTCATATTATTATAATCCAAGATACAGCGAAATTTCACCAAAGCGCATTGAGTCACTTACCGAGTCACAGAATTTCCTCACCTTGTTAATATTAAGTCTCCGAAACTTCTTGTTAACACCATAGCCTTTAACACAGCTAAGACCATTTAATTTGGAAAGTCTAATACATATTCAGTACGGAAGCGGTGGAAACGGCTCAGGGTGGTTAATTTATTACTAGCAAATACAACGTGCCGAGGAGTTGGATTTCGTTTCAAGGCAGACGCATTCGCCGAGGTGTATTTCTGGAATTATTAGCAGAACTATCTGTTACTGGATGATATATTATTCAGGTTTCTGTCTATAATTCAGTAAAGTTTTTTTTTGAACTATATTGTAGAAGTACGAAGTAGTAAAATCTTCTTAGTCTGCATTTTTGGTTTTGTTGGAAACGGTATTCAATATTATATGTATGTAGATGCATTGTTAAATTCAAGGAATGTAAATAATTACAAGAGTACATTTGAGAGTAATCACTAAAATGTAATTGTGTTTAATTTAAATACATAACTAAGTAAGGAACATTCTACTCTTCACAATAGCTCTGATGATGATAAAAAAGAAGAAGTAGTTTAAGCTCTACATCTGTAAGGTAACTATTAAATGGGAGGTTTTGTTGGCATTTAACTACAGTCAAGACTGTGTCTGAGGTGCTACCTATCGTCTAATGCAGTGAAATAATCAGAAAATAGTCAGTCTATTTCGTGGTAAAGTTTGTTTACATTACATCATGACTTGTAGGAATTAAGTGACGCATACGTGGTCGTGTACTAATTCAAGACCACGTAAGCGGTACTTATGTAAGCCTGCGTGAACCGACTTCGCCGGTTTTGTTTTTTTGAAAACTGGTGCTTTCCGTGTGGTCCCATTTTAATTTGGTCTAGTTCTGACAATGGCATCCATGAGAAAACCATATAAGTTCTTAATTTGCACTAAAGCATATGCGCGATAAATGGACGAATAACTCAATATCACGTCAATGTATTTTTTTTTATTGGAAAGAATGTACTTCAAGGGTAGTTAGATGAGAGTTTGGTCCAGTTGTGACAATGGCATAAATGAGAAAACCATATTAGTCTTAAATTTTATGATAAACACATTGAAGTGTTGGTTGTCTACTTTTTTAAAGTCCTATTATTTAGCTTCTTCCTAGCTTGGATTAAATTCTATTTACTTAATGAGAAAATTTCAAAATAAAACAGAAAGCTACTGAAATTCAATATATTGACGCTTAATACAATAATGTTGTAACTCCATTCTCTAAGATCTACTCTCACTCTGTCTCTCTGTCCCACCCTTCTCCATCAAATCTCATCTACTGAGACTTACGTTAAACTCACATTAAATATTATCGACTTTGAAGCAACTTAATTAATGTTTCAAAAGTTTAGCTAATAATGTATCGGTGATCATAATGCGCACTCATGTGCATCCATGTCTAGATAGAAAGCAAATTTCGTAAGGGCTTGTGTTTGTGAGTATCGAGTTGTAGCTAATGTTTAATAATTAACAAAGTAAAGTATATTCGAGAAATGTTACGAAATAAAGTATAATCCTACAAAAATACAAGTATTCAAAGTGTTTTAGAGATTACATGTTGATACATAAATTTTAATCACATATTGTTTGTTATTAGATTCATTTGATCTATCTCTGTCAATTGCAAATAGGGCCCGTGTTTAGATTGTATGTCATACAACCAAAACAATTCAAATACAAGCAAACGATTAAAGGTATGCTTGAATTGTCAGGAGTAGGATGACGATCTTTTTCAACATTCTTTTTTATTTAAAATAAAAAAAGAAGTTGAAAAGATCGTCATCAGGTATAAAGGCAGTTTCATGGATATTGCGTAAATGATATATACGTTTAAAAATAGAACTACTTGTCTAAGTAGGGCATGAATACAGATAAGCGCAAACCAATAGTTTATTCTTAGTTTATTGCTTAGTAATAGCATCACGGTTTTCGTTACGGTAGCATTACTGTTCTACCCTGCAAGAAAGTTTGTGTACGTCACTAATCATTATCAGACTATACAGTAATTATATTAAAATATACAAAAAGGATGTCTACTTTTTAGGATAGATCAATACTAAGACAATAAGGATTGGTATTTCTCGAGCCCTAGGGGAAGCAATGGCATTTTAAAGTTAACAACATAGCTACTATAAATACAAATAACTATTAAAATTTTACACATTCATAACTATTCAAAATAGCGATTTTATTAAATAAAATATATTAATAGGCAAAAGGAAATTATTAAGACCAGTACTTTAATTATGTCCATGACTCAATTTCTCACAACAAATTCAAAGCGTTTTATTCCAAATGCGAAACGATGAAAGGCGTTCACAATCATGAGGAAATGAATGAAGTTAAGATAAGCTGAGTGTTTTATTTTTATTCGTTGTTATTGGGTAATTGGGTATCATCTAAAGAATACGTAATACAACTTCAAGTTATTCAAAGTGTGTATGATGATTCTGTTATATGATGATTCAAATATTATTTTCTTATTTAATAAAACTTCATGCACGTAATGTACAAAAGTGGACTAATGCCTAAGGCAATCTCTGCCAGTCAACCTTCGGGTGTTGTAGAGATAAATAGTGATAGGTGAAAAGACGTGCGAGAGATAGAAGAGAGAATAATAAAGAGAGAGAGAGAGAGCATTAAAATTAAAAGGTTATAGATTTACTTACTTACCAGAGTTACAATACTTGAGTTACTTACTTACATTATGTATGCACATTATACAGAATATACCGATTAACACATATGTATGTATATGCACATATGTACATACATATATTTATTCATATATAAACAATCATAAGATATATCGAGTTCAAAAGTCGTGTACTACCCTTGCGCCATGTAATATAGTTTCACTCGTGTTACTGTACATTTCACTTCACTATTGTTACCTGACCTTCTCACTAATAACCCTGACACTCACCATCACTTCACGGGTATTGGCACTTGTCGATGGCCAATGTGGTTCTCATAACAGAACCACGGACCATCGCGGACTCGATCACATGCTGCTCCCTCATCACCGGTGTTAACGTGAGCATGGGCGACAGACAGACAGAGACGTGGACTGTCGAGCGCTGTTTCTGTTAACTTCGACTTTCGAGATAGCGCGTCGTTTGGTCCTTAACATATAGCCAACGCACGCTAATGCTACTACAATTACTATGTATAACAATAGCGTATTGATGGATGTCGTGGGATGAGATACAGTTGTTTGTGAACTCAAATGCCCCCCCTCAAAGTCCGACACGACACTTTCGTTTAGTTTAGTTTCGTTTAGTTATTGACAGTATCGATAATATTAATTTTAAATAATACATATACGAATATATAAATTGAAATATATCTACAAATACTTCAATATATATAACATCAGGTATTGTTATCAATATAAAAAGTTAGTGCATTGTTATTATGTAATAGGTTAGTGTTAATGTAATTTATATTATTATTGTAATCTTTACTATTAATATAAACCTGCTAATCAATGTAATATAATAGTCTATAATTTCATGTTGAATCACCTATCTTATATTGTAGAATGCAATAATACTGAATACTGAATGTTTTAGATAATTGCTACCAGAATCGGGCAATGTAATAGTTACTGTCTGGTAGATAACAACACACGGTGCAATACCCTATTGTGTATTTCTGTGTAATAAACAATACCTTTTGGGTCTGTGCTTTGTGTGAATGTACACGAAAAGAATAATTATGTTATAGAAAGTAATGTAAAAATAAATAACTAAATCGACTAAATTAGGCCTTCATTTATAATAAGCTTATGATATTTAATATTACATAGTACAGTACACCTTAAATAAGTTTAGCCAGGGTCCTATCTAATTAAGATATTTCTTAAGATAGACCTCTGTTCTTTAGCGTAAATTTACAAGTACATTAAAAGTTACGAGGGTAAAAAATTAGATCTTATCCTTATAATCTTAGCCTTTTTGGCATAGATTGTTATCAGATATTCAAAATGATAGCTACTTGGCGTTTCATAGATATGTATGTATCTTCATTCTGCATTATCTGTCACTTATGTATCAAGGGGGTGCGCTCTCGCGACTTTTGAATTTCAGGTGTCTGATCCATCTGTTCGTTTGCCCTGAATTTTATAAAAGAACAAAAAATGAGGGGGAGAAGGGAGGCAATTTGATATACTCTTTATAGCATTAAATATTTTTAAAAACTCAAAGAAGGGAAATAATAATAACTAAAAAGAAATATCCGTTTTATATCTATGAACCCACCGACTACACCGAATACAACGACTTGAAACAGCAGCATATTAATGTTGCTGCATTTCTTTTTTATTTTTTTTATGCGATGCCCCCAAACAAGCAGACGGGTCACCTGATGGTTCGTGACTACCGCCACCCATAGACACCCGACACTCAAGAGTCACAAGTGCTTTACTGGTCTTTTAGGTAGGATTACGCTCTTTTCTTGAAGGTTTGAAGGTCGTATCGTGATGGGATACGACCTTCAAACCTTATTAGACATTTTGTCGCGTAATACGATGGCGGGAACCTGCTGTCGTTATAAGTGTGAACAATTGAACTTTTCCAACGATACAAACAATAGAGAATGCAGAGTAAAGCTACATACGACGCAACACCGAGGTGGCAAGCCGATCAGAAATCTCGATGACGTTTACCCGAGAAATGTTAGCGCGGCCAGTGTAAAGGGTCAGTAAGTTACTCGTACTATCGTCCAAATAGCAATGAATGCTTACTAATCTGCAATATATCATTGATATGCAGAAGAAACAGCGTAGGTGATAGCACATAGGCTTGTGGGACACCAGAATTGACAGACTTGTAATCGGAGCATGCACCGTCAACAACGACCTTAATGCTTATTATGTCTGTAAGAAAACTGGTGAGCCAGTTGCACATTTTTTCGGGAAGCCCATAAGAAGAACTCCTTTGTACCAGACCTGATTAAAGGCCAAACTAACCGCTAACCCCTTGGTCTCGATCGCCTATGCCCATCGGTGAGTCAAGTTCTCAGTGGTAGAGCCATGCTTAGGCACGAATGGGCCGGCTCGACCGGTGCGATACCACGGCCTCACAGAAAACCGGTTGTGAAGTAACGCTTGAGTTGCATTTCCCCGAATTGAGTGAGGTTTCCGGAGGCCCAATTCCCCCTCCCCCTTTTCTCTCCCCTCATCTCCTTTGTCCTTTTTTCCATCAGGGAGCAGAAAGAAGAGCAGCAGGGAGCGGAAAGAAGAGAGGAGGGATGAGGATCCCTCCTCTCTTCTTTCCGCTCCCTGCATCCCCCATCCCTCATCACCCTCAAAGGTGGGCAGCGCACTTGCGACTCTTGAGTTGCAAGTGTCCATGGACGGCGGTGTCACTTACCATCAGGTGACCCGTCTGTTCGTCTGTCCCCTATAATATAAAAAAAAAAAAGTAAACGAGAAGATCACCGGGAGTGTTAGTAGTTAGTTTTTTTTAAATATTATTTATTTGTATAGTGTAATTTCATTATTAATGACACAGTTTAAATAAATATTCCTCAATCTAATGTTGACATGGCAATGCTTGACAAACGCTACTAAGTCATAAGTACATAAAATAAATGTTTTAAAATAGCCGTATTTCGTCATGTTTTGTGCGTTAATAAAAATGTAGAATTGACTAAAAGTAAACAGGTTTTTAAAACAACTGTCAGTTACAATAGAAAAAGAAAACAGTTTTATTAAATGTATTTTTAATAAGAAATCATCTTATGTAACTAAAGTTTCAGCAGTCAGCATAACCTTTTCTATTTTCGTCACTAAGTATTCTTTCAAGTTACACTCCTTCTGAATATCTATATTCCTGTTTCTGTCTACCAGTCTTAGCCCATACATACTTCGCACTGATCTCATCTCAACAGCATTTATTCTATTTTTTTTTCTGCCAAAACGAAACTCTCACTACCATACGTTAATATTATGAACTGTTAGATGTGCCTTTTTTTTGTACCGATCGATCACTCACAAAGGTATGCATCTTGCAACCTTCAATAACAAACTCCCCAAGTATACAAGTTGTGATACTTTTTCTACACGTTAATTTGTAATCATAACTACATTCTGACATTTCTTCATTCTTCTAGAAAACTATGTTTGCAAAAAAGTTATACCTTTCGATATAGACTTGCGTATGTTTGTATGTTTGTTTGTTCTAGTATTTTAGTATCCTTGTTCATGAGTATACACACGTTATTGTGTTGAAAAATGTAATAATTCTGTGCAATATCCAGTTAAACAATACATTCGCTATAAATGTAATGTTTAATTGGACATTGCATAGAAGTATTATATTGTATATTCAATTGTTTTTTAAATCGATGTCCAATTGTCATCTCCAGGGTATACGTGAACCTGGACCAATAATTGATAAAGTATTCGTACCCATAGTAATTTTGATAGTTCGAGTAAATATTAATTATTCAAATGCTTAAAAAAGAGACGTTGTTAATAAGTAAGCTAAGTAAGGAAGGTGCCTACATTCATTTGTTAATAATTTTCTTCGAGAATTTACTTATAATGAACAGCAAACAAAAACAGTATATAAATCTATGTATTCCTAATGTGTACAGGGCACAGTAATGCTTACTTTTGAGATGTTTACCCAATACTAATACTACGGCCTCACAGAAAATCGGCAGACTAACAATGCTTGCATAGTATTGGCGACCCAGTGAAGGTACCGAATAGCTGTCCTGAGACTGGGTGTTCTTTGTGTTCGTTATTTGTGTTCTTTAAAAAACATTTTTTGGCAGTAAAATAAGAATCATTTGACATTGGCTTTTTCACGTAGCATAATGATATCATAAACATGCCTGCACTTTACATTACGTTATTATATTACTCGAATAAGAATATAATATTTCAAATTTACTAATTAATTAGAGTTTTAATCTGTATATCATTAGCCACAATCTATGTCACTTAAGATAAACTTATTTTATTCACCTGTTCAACAAAACTCTTTTTTTGTAAGTTTGTAAGTTCGGTTGTTGTTTTGAACCGGCATTATATAATAAACTGTCAATCTATAAACTTATAAGGACGTCTTTTAGTGTTGGTAGTAACAGAAGAAAAAAATATTATTGCAAGTAATTATACGTTTTAAAACAAAACAATTAAAAGTTATTGTTCATTGAAAAAGAATTACATAACATCATTTTAGAACGAGCATTTTAATTAACATCTTAAGCACTACTAACTAAGAACTTGTAATCAAAGTTAGTAAAATTAATAATGATCTTGGGTAGGAGAGCCTTCAAGTAATTTAAAATCGGTTGGCTAGTAAAATTAAAAAAAAAAAAAACTTCAATAAAATGATTGTTAAAGATACATAGACATACTATTGCAGCAACCGCGACAGGTTTAGCTATTGTTGAGGTTCATTATCTCCCTCCGAAGGTCTTTATCAAGCTAGGGCGTAACAGATAACCAAACAAATATACTCGAATTCATATTGGTATTGGAGATTTGTAAATATCTCTACGAGAGCATTTGCAAATTAATCAATTGGCCAAGCCAAGTTAGCAACGTCAAGCAACCCAACGCAATCAATTTACACGAGTAGTTACATAACAGCTGTGCGCCAAGTCTTTGTTATTTCAAAGTGGTGTTAAAATGCTTTTAAGTTGACCGCTTTAGGTTGAAGAGAATTGTTATTGTCGAATGACAAGTTTTACTGTTTTTTTTTGTGCTAATACAACTACGGCAAATGTAATAAGAAATCAACTCTTGTAACGAAAGTTTCAGGGCCTTTTTGGTTCTAGGGAGCGATAGCAAACGATTAGTTACATGTTTGGAACCTATATGTATTTAGACATATTATATTTAATATTTTTTATTTATTTTTTACGACATTGAAGGTAGTTGTAAAATGTATTATCACAAATTACACAATGATTGATTGCTTAAAAATTTTGGTTGGTTGATATTAAACACTTATTATCGTACTCCTTTGCATGTTTTATGTTAGTACAAAGTTGATCTATATATCTATAGTATGTATGTATGTATGTTCCAGTATTTTGTGAATATAAACGCATAATTTAATACAATATAATGCTTCTGTCCAGTCAAACAACATAAAAGTATTTTCTTTTTCAACACGATTTCCAATTATTATTTCCAGGATTTCCATACGTGCACCTGAGTCAACAATTGATAAAATATTCGTAACCAATCATACTTGTTAAACTTCGAATAAATACTTTATGAGTTTAATTTACTTTTACCCCGGTTTTATTACTTTAATATTTCTTCTTCTTTCTACGTAGATTGCCACATGTTTGTTTACCCGACTGCAAAAGTACAATACAATATTTATATATTTATAAATAATGGGGTACAATATTTGAAATATATACAAGTAGAAATAATTAAAAGAAAAGCTTCAAAGGTCCGTTTAATTTAAATTTAAGAGGCTGTGACGTGAGCAGGCGAAAGTCAGAGTAAAGGAAGACAATTAACACTAACCTCTGTTTTTCCGCTTATATCGCGTTGTCGACGTGTTCTACGGTCCTACCTAACCATCTTCGCGTACAATAAGCGATGCGATGGATTTTAATTAGAGCTATAAAATATTGTTCCTAAGGCGAGTTGTATCGGAATCTCTCTCAACAGACTTTGTTGTACTACGCTTTACATATGTTAGATATCAAAAGTAAAAATATGGATTATTTAGGAGGGTTGCTAGTAGTTAGTAAACGTACTGCCAACTGTAAGTTTAGTTACAGGAAATTCCCAATACGTAAGCTTATAAAAAAAAAAACAGAACGAAAATAGAAACACAAACTAAATATAAAAGAAAATACGGTTAAAATATAAACAATAATTACTTACAAATTATGATTATATTACTATGAATTGTTAAAACATATTATGTAGGGTGTCATTCTTGCAAACTCGTGCCGTTATCAAACTTGGTAGTTTTCGTCTATGTTTATACCTATCGGGCATCGACAAGCATATCTCTTGCTGCAGCCACGGACTGCACGTTAAGCCTCTAGTTTCCAGTTCCACCTAGTTTCCAGCTTGTTGTATCTAACCATTCCCAAGACAAACAAGGTATGGTACATAGGGTACACCTTTATGAAAGTGGTAAAGCCATGCTTAGGCACGAATGGGCCGGCTCGATCGGTGCGATACCACGGCCTCACAGAAAACCGGTTGTGAAGTAACGCTTGCGTTGCATTTCCTCGAAATGAGTGATAAATATTATCTCTCTCTCTCTTCGCTCTAATATTAGATTATATGTATTTATATTCGTCCATATCCCGGCAAGTGACTCCGTATCGGTTCGTGATCTCGCAGTTGCATTTCCCTGAAAGCTATTTATACAAAATATCGATAGCTCCATCCAAATGGGATCAGCGTCTTTCCAGAAAATCGCGGTTATGCAAGTATAGATAAAAGTACATCGAGGTTAAATATTCGTCATTAACTCGTATTTAACGATGGACGTGTAAGGTTTTACTTTATTTCTCGTATTTTTTTTTAATCTTCGCAAATGTAAGCATTTGAAATAATATTAGTTAAGTTCAACAAAATAGTTTGATACAAATAATTTTAATTATAACATTTTCAGAAGAACATACCGAGTTTTAACAAAGTTAGAACCTTGTTTAGCCGCTTTAGAAATTTTATAAGAAAATCGGTAAATCTTCGATGGTTAGTTAAGAGCAGTTTGCGGGCGATATGAAAAATGAAATGTACATCTGTACTCTGCGATAACTACAGAAACTAGGAAATTTTGATAATAAACTGATTAAAAGATATTCTTTGTTCGCTTGAAATGTTTTAATTGCATTATGCGTTATATTGCTGAAATTAATGGTTAGTAGTGCTTGAGGAGAGACCTCCAAATTTCTCTATAAAGGACTGAACTAAACCTGAGGGTAAAGTGATAGGGAAATTGAAATAATACACAGACACCATACTTGTAAACTGCGTATATTTAGCCGCAGGAGGGCACAGAGCAGACCTCGGACCTCCAACTTCTAGTATTTCACTCTAGAGGCCGGCCACCATCGCGCTTACTATTTCGAGGCCCACTGACCTCGAACACGGATCACGGACCTCTACTGTCAGTGGTGATGTACACAGCAAGAAATGGGAACCTTGCATAGCGTGTTCGTTTGGTGTCTCTGTTTCAAGAGCTTGAACCAGTTGTCAACGTGTGAGCACAATGACTACCGGATCAAGTACGGTCTATACAGCACTATCACCTGCTTGATGATTTCGTACTTGAGAGGATATGCTCTTATGTAAGGAATAGTTTTACTCAAACTTCTTCATAACAAACTGTGAATTCGGTGACAAATAGTATACTATTCTATTCTCTAATGTGCGGATATCGCTGTATGTCGAGTAGCTGTTGTAACATTTCCAGTAAATACCGCTTCTACCCATCCTAAACAAATTGTGCCAGCCTGGCAGTATAGAATTGACCGATGTATCGCTGAGACTAAGACACTCACTGATAAGCTAATCTGCTATCAATTGGGAAATATACGACCAAGGGTGATGCGCTTTGTGAAACAGATATTTTTGGGGACTTACATTAGTCTCCAATAATATATGTCATTTGTCACAGAGTGCATTAACTTTCTACATATACATACATTTGCTTTACATTTTTATGTCTTGTCGGTACTTGTCACTCATACAGAAGCAAACTGGATGCAAGATGTCAGACGATCATGTGAGACTATACAACAAATGGAACCTGTCACATAACCACAGCAGTCGTAAGTTGTGCTAATTGGAAATCAACTGCTCCAGATGGACTGCACAACTTTTGGGTTAAGTGGCACTAACTTTTATATTTTTAAATATATTTTCTTTGTTTTTTTTAATATTTAATATGTAATGTATATTTTGAGTGAAATAAAGATAATAATAATAAAATATTAAGATTTACCTCATAAGGTTGTCGACATGTGGAATATCGATTCGGTGATCATTGTTCCGATGGTCATATCTGCTCGCGGAATAATAGACAAGGATCTCACTCAACATTTTAAAAGGCTCTCGTTTGAAGCCTAGATCAATAGACTAAGCAGAAGGCAGTTCCCCTCAACACGGTCTGAAGTTTAAGAAAGTTTCTATCTTTGGAGCCCGTTATATGGTTTTTAAGTAATAAATTAAAATTCATGAATTCTCGGAGAATTTCAAACATATGTCTTAATCCAGCAGTGGCAGTTGCTCCTCGATTTTCACTCCAAGATACCTGACAGTAGTTACCCGTGTTATACCTCCACCATTGCAACTATATCTCTTATCATGTATGTATGCGCAATTAATTGAAATTCTTCTGATGGCCTAGCAGTATGCCCGATCTGAATGTAACAAAGTTTGTTTTATCTATGTTAAGGGTTATTGTATTCTCTTTAAGCCATTTAACCTCTAGACAGGACGACCGTGTAAAACGATAGCTGTGTCATCGGCATAAGTATATATTTTTACATATGGCACTGTTAATTCACATAAACCATTAATATAAATTTAGAATACTGTAGAGCCCAATACAATCCTCTGCGAGACTCCGTATGTGATGAATTTTTCGTCGCTGAGATAGGAATCAATCTTCTTGTGTTCCATTCCTGATGCGACTAGTGGCAGACTATTTAGAGGAGCGTACCGTCATGTACGAGGACCGAGATGGAATCCTATGTCATCGGCCCATGTCGTGCGGTGTTCCGCAGGGGTCTGTCCTTGGACCACTCCTGTGGAACATGGGGTACGACTGGGCTCTTCGTGGTGACTTCCCCCCCGGGCTGGGCGTAATCTGTTACGCCGATGACACTCTGGTCACAGCCCGGGGATCGAACTTTCAAGAGGCGGCGCGCCTGGCCACCAGGGGAGCCTCACTGGTGGTCCAGCGCATCGAGGCGCTAGGCTTGCGGGTGGCCCTGGACAAGACGGAGGCCCTTTTATTTCATGGTCCCCGTCGTGGTCCACCCGCTGGCGCTGCCATCATGGTCAACTCGGTCCTCGTACCGGTTCGGGCCCACATTAAATATCTGGGCCTGATCCTTGACGGGAGGTGGCTCTTCGACGAGCACTTCCGGCAGCTTGCTCCAAAGCTGGTCGCCGCTGCGTCCGCCCTTGGGCGACTTTTGCCCAACTTGGGTGGACCCAGCGTCGCAACAAGACGGCTGTACACGGGGGTTGTCCGGTCAATGGCACTATACGGTGCACCGGTGTGGGCGGAAGCTCTGACCGCCCAGAATAGGGCACGCCTCTGGCGCCCTCAGAGGGTCATGGCGGTTAGAGCTATACGCGGTTACCGCACCGTGTCGACGGAGGCGGCGTGCGCGTTGGCCGGAACTCCCCCGTGGGACTTGGACGCGGAAGTGCTCGCCGAAGTATATCGGCGGACGACTGATTTCCGGGCGGGTAGTGGCAATCGACCCCCGCCCGAAGAGGTACGCGAGTGGCGTGAGGCCGCTCGCCGAGTCACTATGGCTCGTTGGTCGTCCCGGCTGGAGGCTCCACGTGCTGGCTTAGCCACCGTGGAGGCGCTCCAGCCGGTCATCGTCGAGTGGGCAGGGCGGCAGCACGGGACCCTTTCTTTCCGACTAACGCAGGTTCTTTCCGGGCACGGTTGCTTCGGAAAGTACCTGCACTCGGTCGCTAGGAGAGAATTGAGTCCCGCCTGTCACCACTGCGACTGTAGTGAGGACTCGGCCCAGCATACGCTCGCGGATTGCCCCGCTTGGGCGACGCAGCGTCGGGCCCTCACTGCAGTCATTGGAGAGGATCTGTCACTGCCGGCCATCATACGCTCCATGGTCGTCAGTAACAGGAATTTTACCGCGGTCGCAGCCTTCTGTGAGGAGGTCATCTCACAGAAGGAGGCGGCGGAGCGGGCCCGGGAGGATAATCTCCACTCGGACCCAATTCGCCGCCGGCGAACCGGGCGGCGGAGACGCGCTTACCAGCGCCTCATGCCGCCCTGAGTGTGGCTGCGGGTGATCGGGACGGGTTTTCCCCTCCATCCGCCATTTAGCTAGCCGCGAGGGGGTGACGTCCGCGTGTGTCTGGACGCCGCCTTATTGATAGGTTACCCGCAGGTGGTGCCCGCATAGTGCGGGCAGGCGCTAGGAGGGGTCCGGATGTCTTAATAAAGCTGTTCCCGGATTCCTCCTATTTTAAGCGCAGTAAGGCACACCGTGTGGTTTTAGTCGGTTCGATTCCGACACACCGTTCCACCGAAAACCCGGGTGGAATGACGGCCCGAGGGGGTTTCCACACGAAAAAAAAAAAAAAAAAAAAAAAAAATCCTTGAAGAGAGTTAAGAGTACCCCTCTAACGCCCATGCTTTCCAATTTACTTAATAGGTTGGAAACACAGACTGTGTCAAATGCCTTAGATAAAACCAGAAAAATAACTACACATTTTTTTCTTTATTTTCAGTTTATTTTGCTACAAACTTAGTTAGATTGACAACTCTATCTTCTTTAGTTACTTCGCTTCGAAATCCAAACTGATTAATACCTATTAGATTATTTTTGTATGGAAAATAATTTTGCATTGAGTTAAAGACTTATTCTATATTTTTTTATAGTGTAGATAAAACTGAAATTGATTTTAATACCTATGGTTCCCACTTCACGAAGATAAGCTTTAACAGTGGTAGAGCCATGCTTAGGCACGAATGGGCCGGCTCGACCGGTGCGATACCACGGCCCCACAGAAAACCGGTTGTAAAGTAACGTTCCCCGTTGAGTTGAGTGAGGTTTCCGGAGGCCCAATTCCCCCTCCCCCCTTTTCTATCCTCTAATCTCCTTTCTCATTCTATCTCCTCATCCCTCCTCTCTTCTTTCCGCTCCCTGCATCCCCCATCCCTCATCACCCTCAAGAGTCGCAAGTGTCCATGGACGGCGGTGTCACTTACCATCAGGTGACCCGTCTGTTCGTCTGTCCCAGTATAGTAAAAAAAAAATAAAAAGCTTGCTCACGTTGTTGGAAAGGCTATTCGGAGTGGGAAATTTTAATAATCTGCCTTTTAACGTAAAATTTGAATAGAATTTGATTTGGGAAGACCTGTACACTTTGTCATTTAACGTATCCCTGGACAGTCGGTTTAGTAATTATGAGGTGTAGAGGTGTAGCTATAGGAATGAAAGAATTGAATATGATATAATTATCAAGTATAATTTTAAAATATATGTTAAATTTGCTTTGACTAACTTATAAATGGAGTAAATTCCAATGAAAGTATTATAAAATTCCTCTAACATGTTTAAACGGTACCCTTTGCTTGCATTTTCAAATAAAATTCCTTAAGATTGCAAAAGAGTCATAGTTTAAAATAAAAAAAAATATGATAAAGGTGGATGACATGACATTTCTTTATAAATTTAATTATTGGTGGTTTTGTAGTCACAATTTTCCAAAAATTTTCGATAAATTTCCTTTAAACATTAATTTATCAATTTTTTTCGCATAACGGAAATATAAAGGTACATTTCGATCAATAATTTAGAAAGTTGTGACAGAAAAATAAAAGCAAATACGTATTGTTTCGAGTTATGGAACAAACCATGTTAGAGAATTCAAAGTTCTTATTTTGTTCAGTTGAGAGCTTTTCAGCACCCCTTTTCCATGAGGCACCATCCACTTTTCAACTCATTTTTAGTTTCTTCGAGCTAAAGTACTTCAAGCAGGAGAACTAAAGACAATAAGAAACGACTTATATTTTTAGCCAGCGGTTCACGGTGGAGTCGGTGGAGTAGAATAGAGCCACCCAATCTGAGATCGTTATCTCTCAGAGCGTATATACATATATGTACAGTCAGTCATACAGCTTACACTTTATTACGTAAGTCGGACTAAGTTATGTTTGAAAAAAGTAGGTGTTTAAGATGCCAAGGCTTACCTCGTCAGGGACGGTGTGAGTGTATATATGTATGTGTATGTGTTATTTTAAATTATATTATTATAATAATTTAAATTTGGATACATACAAGATCTAAAATTTACTTCTACCTTGTGCTTCTATTTTTATAAACGTTTTTTTTTAATTTTGAAACTTACAAGGGTTGCATTAATTGGTTCTCTTGTTTACGGCTCTTTATCGGCATTTTAATCAGAGTTGGAAGACAAGCGCTTATTCACTTTATCAAACTCAGGAACTGTTGTAGTGTTTTTACATAACATACTTACACTAACGCCTTTATTCCCGAAGGAGGCTGAGATGCAATTAATGCCCATATTTGCCCATTATAATTTCAAATTTACGTAATAATGGACAAGCCTATTGCCGTCATCTGGGTACTTTGTGGAATTAGATGTGAAATTTTGGAACATATTTACAGGATGGATAGGAAACAATTTGTAGTCTCTGACAAAAAAACATTTCATTCGAAAAATTTGTGGTTCGTATGAGTTTACTATTTTTTTATGATTAGTAGAAAATCGTCAGTTCACTTGGGCTTACTATACAGTAGGATATCAAACTTTTACCTTACAAAAACTCTTATGACTTATTGCAATTATTACTTATAACTTATTTGTTAAAAATTCATGTTCGGTAGTGGACATCCTATTGCTAAGATGTTGATTTTGTAAGTGACTAAGTGCTTACACTAAACTTTAAGTAAGTCAAATCAAATTCTCTCGCCAAATCTTAGTAGACACTGTCAGCACGTTAATTAATTTACTATAACCAAAAATAAAAAAACCACAACTTTCAAAGTAATATCAAATTTTAACTATTAAAAGTACACATATTTACATAAAACAACAACTTAAATGTATTCAAACAATGTGGTATAAATAATGAAGCTTTCAAAATAAACTGAGCGTAATCTTGGAAAATACGTATAAATGACCCTTTGTTATCTGATCTTTTAATTAATTACTATTTACGTGAACTATAGGGGTGAGACGGTGTAATAAAGTTTCAATTAATTACTTTGTTGTGGCTAAAATATTTCACTGAAGTTATCGGGGTATAATTACTTATGATCTTACAATAATTAGTATTTAAATAACGTAGATTTATGTTTGTATTGGGTACGGTTTGTTTTAAACGGCCATTCAGTGATTCTATTAAGAGAACTATGAAATATTTATTCAGAAGTATGCGTAAATTAGCAGTTTGGTGATAGAGGTGAAAGATATGAAGAATAGTAACCTATTTTATATTTTCCATTACGGAGAGTTAGGAGCATATAATGTATGCCGGGAGACGCCAGGATTTCTATTTTAAGAATCAATCACAAAAGACACACGCACTAAAACTAACTTTATTTATTTGCAAACAACAACCACTGGTACAAAACTGTTTTTTTTTTACTGTGCAAACATTTTTATAAAACGTCCCATAAGGGATTTTTAAACGGTTGTAGCAAACAAATTAAATTAATTAACAATATTTCTTAAAATATAGCTTAATATTTAAATGAAATAAATAAATTAATTCTACACCCATTTTAATAATTTATTTTACACGAATTACATTTATTTAATGTAACATTATGAGCTCTTTAAATCTAGAGGTTACAATTATTATGGGGTGCTGGGCTAGAAAACCTCCTCGTGGTGCACCCTGGGCAACGTTGACGACGACGCTACTTTATTTCGGAGTGATCGTCGTCGCCGACGGCTAATATTCTGGTAAGAAGGACCCTACTTGTAGGGTCACTCTGTGTTCCTCCCACTGTTCTCTGTTTGAAGCAGAGGACATTGTGGGCAGAAACAACAAGGGGCGACGAGTCAACTTTCAGTGAATTCACTCAGTGTTAGGGTTCCTCGTTCCAACCGTAACCCAGTTCTGCAATGAACCGGAGCGGTGGCTCTTCGGGGCTGCGAGGAAGACAACCTCTTTAAAAAATTACAACACGGGGCAGACGGGTTCACTGTCTCAGACAGATGAGCATGGTCTGGCACAGACCACCGTCTGGCCAAGCCGTAACCCTGAATGGACAGGACCGGTAGCTCTTTGGAGTTGCGAGGAAGAAAACCTCTATAAAAAATTACCCCAATCCTACGCTCTGTCGCCCGGCAAGGGGATGAATAGCTGAAGGGAATTCAGTTCTGAGGGCGTCCCCGTCGCAGGACGTAAAGCTTACACAATGGCAAAGGTAAACAAAGATATATCTACCCAGGTGGGTCCCGGACGCTCCTTGTCTGGGGAATCCCACTCGGCACCAATCGGTGTCGACAGTCCCCAATCGTATTCTGGGGGGGGCAACCAATGCCTTATGAGCCCTGTAGTCAGCTCTAAATCGGCTACCAACATAAACGCGGAGGTCGCGATGATGGAAACGGAAGGAGAGACCAATGGCAAATATTGGCGAGCTGAAAAACGCCCACATCCCAGCAGGTCTGGATCTGGAGGGAGCAGAAGTCGCTCCGGCTTCGCCTCGGAGATATCGTCGAGTGACGAAGCGCTACCGGCTGCAAAAATGCCAACTACGCGTCGCGGTAGAGGTCGTCCTCCTACAACAGGCACCTACATCGGCGTTAGCAAGGCTCGTAAACAGGTAGCAGCTTTACGAGCCGCTGATAAAGCTGCGGTTGAGAAAGAAGAGGAACAGAGATTGAAAGAACTGTTCCTCAACATTGCTGCTAAAAGAGCAGCGCGAGCTGAAGCCAGAAGGAGTCCGCACAGGAAAACAAACTCCGCCCCAAACTGGGAGGGCAAAATTCAGGAGGCACTAACTCGCATAGGAGAGGTTGCCAGAACCTCTAAGGGCTTAAAAGGCACTAACCAGAAAGCCCTTAAAGAGGCAGCGTCTTCCATCAAAGAGGCCACGGAGGCGCTCTTGAAATACTCTTCCTCTGAGGAGACAATTAAACATCTTGAAGACCGTTTAGCTGATTCCGAAAAGAGGAATGAAGAGTTGCGCCAAGAAATACTTGCCCTACGCGAAGATGTGCAAAACCAGCGTAGTGTCCGACATAAAAGTGCCCCGGCCCAGGTATTAGAGCCAAATGTAAACAGACTCTTGTCGGAACTAGAACAGCGGCTCATGAAGCGAATCTCAGCGATGGAAAGTGCGAGGCTTCGACCACCTTTGACGTCATCCAGACCCTCGACGTACGCGGACGCAAGCAAAGCGGGTCTCACTGCTCATTTAAGCACAAAAGCGACATCTTCTCAGGATTCTCCAAATTCTTCTGCTTTGAAATCTGGACGGAATCCCCAAGAAAAACAGCCAGAGAGGGAAAAGAAGTCATCAGGGCCTACTCCTATAGCTTCAGCGACTCCTGCCCAGCCTCTCATTCAGGAGGGATGGCAGGTAGCTGGAGTAAAGAGAAAAAAGAAGGCAGCCAAGAAGATAGCCAAAAAAGCGGAAAAGGTGAACAAAGCTGCTACAGCCAAAACACCGAAATTGCGTGTCCCACGCTCTACAGCTGTCGTACTGACGTTGACGGAGGAAGCTGCTGGGAAGGGAATGAGGTACGCAGATGTACTTTTAAAGGTGAAGGAAAACGTGGACCTGCAGGCTCTTGATATCCCGGGAGTCCGGTGTAAATCCACCAGAACCGGAGCGCGTTTACTGGAAATCTCCGGTGCTACCAGCGGTCCTAAAGCAGACGCATTAGCGATGAAGCTTAAAGAATCGCTGGATGCCGCAGAAGTCCGCGTATCCAGGCCCATGAAGTGCGCTGATATACGCGTAATGGGCTTGGATGATGCGATAACGGTCCCTGAGATAGTAACTGCTATTTCAGAGCTTGGAGGTTGTCCCAAAGACCATATTAAAGCTGGTACAATTCGCTCTGGCACCGATGGTTTGGGTACAATAATCATAAGCTGCCCTATAGCATCGGCCCAGAAGATCGTGAATCGCCGAAGCCTTCTCCTTGGTGGCTTCCTGAAAGCACAGGTGCGACTCTTACAGCCTAGGATATCTAGATGCTTCCGCTGTTTGTCGGTGGGGCACATAGGGGTTAAGTGCACAGCTGCGGTTACCGTTGGTGATAGGTGCTTCCGCTGCGGCGAGACTGGTCACGAAGCTCGCAATTGCGATGCCCCCCCAAGATGCTTTAAGTGTGCAGCGGAAGGGAAACCGAATGAGCACCGTACAGGCACGAAGGTCTGTCTTGAGTCAGGTCTACAGAAGAGACAGAGTGAAGGAGTTGCTGATGCCAATGGACAGCAACAAAGTCCACTGCGGGATGCGGAGATGGATACAGCACAATAGGTCCAAATATCCGCATCCTCCAATCGAACCTAAACCACTGTGCCAATGCACAGGATCTTCTGCTCCAAAGCATGGCGCAGTGGTCAATCAACATCGCCGTCGTCGCTGAGCCGTATTTTGTTCCTCCCTGGGAAGCTTGGGTAGGGGACCTTGACGGCCTAGCGGCTATCGTTTGCGGTACCGCTGCCGGCACATCTCCCCTTTCCGTTATTGCAAGAGGTCGAGGATGTGTGGCGGCCGCCCTCGATGAGACAGCGGTCGTTGCTGTCTATTTCTCGCCAAACCGTACACTGGCTGAGTTTGAGGATTGGCTTACTCAGTTGGCTGTCGTCGTTGAAGGGTGCCGCCCTCGATCATTACTTGTGCTGGGGGATTTCAATGCCAAGTCAACGGCCTGGGGTTCTCCAGCCACTAATGCGAGGGGTGCGGCACTGGAGGAGTGGGCCGTGTTAACTGGCCTAATCCTCTTGAACCGGGGTTCCGTCGCCACGTGTGTGCGTCAGCAGGGCACCTCTATTGTGGACATCTCGTTCGCAAGCCCTACTCTAGCACGCAGTGTCCGAGACTGGCGAGTTGTCGAGGAGGTGGAAACGTTGTCCGATCACCGATATATACGGTTTGACGTCTCCGCCCAGACCTCTGAAGCACCAGTCAGGTTGGTTCAAACCGGTCCTCGTTGGGCGCTTAAGCGGCTGGATCGGGAGCTCCTCCTGGAAGCCTCCATCGTACAGGCCTGGGTCACTGCACCGGATAGGCCTTCAGATGTAGATGCCGAAGCAAGTTGGTTCCAGGAGGCCATGTCGCAAGTATGCGACGCGGCTATGCCCAGGGCTCAGCCCAGGACAGCAAGGCGCCAGGTGTACTGGTGGACATTAGAAATCGCGCGGTTACGGGAAGCGTGTGTAACCGCGCGCCGCCAGTACTCCAGATTCCGTAGGAGGCGTCGCCGCCCCGATAATGCAACAGTCCGCGAGGCGGAGCTTCTCTTGGGTTACAGGGATGCCAAAAAGACCCTTCAAGCAGCAATAAAGCGGGCCAAATTAGCGGCCCGAGAAGAGTTACTGGAGACGCTGAACCGAGATCCCTGGGGACGTCCCTACCTAATGGTAAGGGGCAAACTACGCCCATGGGCCCCCCCACTGACTCAGAGTCTCCAGACAGAGCTGCTTGAGGGAATCGTTACCTCCCTATTCCCATCGCGGCCGGAGGAGCATACACCCCCTCTAATGGTTCCGCCTCAGGTGCCCAACACTGAAGACGACATCGCCCCCGAGGTTACTCGGGTAGAACTAAGAGCGGCGGTACAACGGCTTCAAGCCAAGAATACCGCCCCAGGACCCGACGGTATTCCAGGCCGAGCGTGGGTTCTTGCTCTTAAGGCTCTCGGGCCCCGACTGAGTGGGCTCTTTAGCGCATGTTTGGAGAGAGGCCAGTTCCCGAAACAATGGAAAACGGGGAAACTGGTTCTCATCCGAAAGGATGGGCGCCCGGCAGAATCACCGTCTGCCTATCGGCCCATCGTGTTGCTCGACGAGGTATGTAAGCTCTTTGAACGTATCATCGTGGAACGCCTCGTCGAGCATCTTTCGAGAGTTGGGCCGGACCTGGCTGATCACCAATATGGCTTTCGCCGGGGGCGCTCCACCGTAGATGCAATCATGCGCGTAAGGGCCCTGGCGGAGAGTGCAGTATCCCGGGGTGAGGTGGTGTTGGCGGTGTCTCTCGACATCGCCAACGCTTTTAACACCTTGCCCTGGAGTTGTATCAGAGAGGCGCTAGTTTTCCACGGAGTGCCTCTCTATCTCCGCCGTATTGTCGGAGCATATCTATCTGAGAGAGCTGTGTTCTATCCGAATCGGGCAGGATATGGTTGGCGAGAAATGTCGTGCGGTGTTCCACAGGGTTCAGTGCTAGGACCACTTCTGTGGAACATCGGTTACGACTGGGTGCTGCGCGGTGTGTTTCTGGCAGGTGTGGCTGTCACCTGCTATGCAGATGATACACTCGTAACGGCGCGAGGAAGAACATACCGGGAAGCAACCATTAAAGCTACGGCCGGGGTCGCTCAAGTCGTTGAAAGAATTCGGCACCTGGGTCTCGTGGTGGCCCTTCATAAGTCGGAGGCCCTCTTCTTCCATGGGCCTCGGAAGAGGCCACCATTGGGATCCAGCCTTACCGTAGGAGGCGTTCACATCGGCATCGAGTCTTCGATGAGATACCTAGGGCTCACACTCGATAGTCGGTGGGATTTCGGTTATCACTTCCGGAATCTGGCCCCTAAGCTCATGAGAACGGCGGCTGCAATCTCTAGGTTGCTGCCCAACTTAGGGGGGCCCGACGCCTCCTGTAGGAGACTCTACGTTGGAATTGTGCGGTCTATGGCTTTATACGGGGCCCCAATATGGGCGGAGACTCTGGCGGTGCGCAATGTTGCATTACTGCGGCGACCGCAGCGGGCAATGGCCGTTAGAGTCATAAGAGGATACCGCACGATATCCTTCGAAGCAGCGAGTCTCTTAGCCGGTTCTGCCCCCTGGGACCTGGATGCCAAAGTCCTTGCGGCATTATACCTGTGGCGCAAGGAAGCGTTGGAGCGAAACCTGAGACCCGCGCCTCGGGAAATCGAAGCGCAACGGTCCCAGCTCTACCAGGTCCTAGTGAGTGAGTGGAAGGAACGGCTTGAGCGACCAAGCGCAGGGCACGCCACAATTGTGGCGATAAGACCCATTCTGGAGGATTGGCTGGAGAGGCAACATGGCAGCCTCTCCTACCGGCTGACACAGGTGCTCACCGGTCACGGCTGTTTCGGTAAGTACCTGTGTCGCATAGGCCGGGAGCCAACGTCTGCGTGCCACCACTGCGGAGGCTGTCACGAGGATACTGCACTCCACACCCTAGCGGAGTGCTCAGCGTGGGCGCAACAGCGACACGACCTCGTGATGGCTATTGGTGTGGGAAGCCTCTCGCTAGAGGCCATGGTTCTGTCCATGGTCCAAAGTGAGAGTGCATGGGATGCTGCCGCCTCGTTTTGCGAGGAGGTGATGTTGGCCAAAGAGGCGGCGGAACGGGAAAGGGAGAGGACAAGTACTCTCCCATCCCGCAGAAGACGCACCAGACGTCGGAGAGCAAATACTGATCTCCGACCTCCATAAGCGCTGGCCTGGGGGTATCGGGCTGGGCTGACCGTTACCCCAGCAGAAGCAGGCCTGAGACGGTGGCGTGACGTACGTGTTCCACGCGCGCCTATTTGATGTGGGGGGCGTAAGGCCCCCATATTCCAAAGTGTGGTCGCCTGCTACCTTGCAGGTGGCCAAGGTCTGCTGGGGTTCCCGGATGTTTCCTTCGAGGGTATCTCGGGTCCCTAGCAATAGACGCTCTCATGACGGAACACCGTGTGGTTTTAGTCGGTTCGAGTCCGACATACCACCTCACCGTCAGCTCTGGTGAGGTGATGACCCGTGGGGGTTTCCACACGAAAAAAAAAAAAAAAAAAAAAAAAAAGGTTACAATTATTATAAATTTAGAGCCGGAGATCAAACTAAATACACAAAATAAATGTATGTCATATGTGTATTAATTTTTTTTAATGTACCAAGAGAAATAAGGGACACTAGTACTCCTTTTCAAATATTTCATAATCAAACAGCAGAAATGGTTAATTAAATGTTAACCATTTCTGTTTCAGAAGCTTTTACTGTGTGCAAGATTTCGTAAAATCAAAGCAATGAAAATTACTTAAAATAACAATGTTTTGGCTCTTTTTTGTGTGTCTAAATATATTAACTGTTCGGTTCTAATAATAATATCAATAATATGCCCAACCAAAGTAGGTACAATTTGGATACCTCATTTAGGTGGATTACAGTTTGTTTATAAATTACAATCCTAATAATTAGTTACGCCTGTAGTCTATGAAAATAAATGTTTCTTATCCTCACTCCTAACAATACATAAAAATCAGTAAATGAGGATTTGCGCACATATGAAATACAGTTTTAACAGTTCGGCGAATAGCAAAGATTATATATAATCTCATTGAATAGGTACTGTATAGGAGCTTTCTAGAAACGATTTACATATGAATGAAATAGGACATACTGGGTCACCAGTGTATAGTACACGTTTGTTTTATTTTGATGCAGTCAAATTAATGTGACACCTCAGATTAAAACAAAATAAACTGAAATTCTGTATAAATCTTTGTTTTGGAATTCTACATGTTTTTTTTATATAGTATAGCGGAACAAACGAGCAGAAGTGTCACCTGACAGCCAGAGTCAGATGGTAAGTGACTTCCCCCGCCCATGAACACTTGCAACTCAAGAGTCACAAGAGTGTTGTTCGCCTTTTAGGGTAGAGGAAAGGGATGATTAGAAAGAACGGTAGGGACAGGGAGGAGGGAAAAGAATGAAAGGGAAAAGGGGTTGGGCTTCTGGTAACCTCCCTCACTCGGTTACCTAATGCAAGGATTGTTCAACAACCGGTTTTCTGTGAGGAAACGGTAATACTCCGACTGAGCCGGCCCAAACATGCTGAATCATAGCTCTCTCGGGTTATAAAATTTCTAAAGTCTCATATACTCATGATTGTGTTCTTAGACATTCAAGGTCAAAGGTAATAGTAAGTATTTCGAAATGTTTTTCCGACATCGTATTTGTATTTATACAAAAGTTGTAGAGTATTATATACATACAGTATATTATTTCTCATATACATATAACAAATCTCTCCGTGAGATAAGAGTGGTTGTTTTAGTCGATATTTGTTTTCTTTCTATGTTACACTAATCCCTATCGATGCTTGCTAAGACCGAAATACGAGCTGATCCGATTACATGAATTCGTTATCGAGAATTAGATGGTACATACAGTAACACGCGAGGTTTAAACTATGTTTGTAATAAACAAATAATTTATGGCAGATTTGTAGACCGGAACTGAAACTGTAGTATCAATTAAAACTTTGTAACTACCGTAGTTATTAACATAATTGAATAATAAATATTCAATAAAATCTAAAGAAATAGTACTTTCAATAAAGCTTGCTAGATATACTCGATCGTATAGTTTCAAATTATTAAATAAAACTGCAATTATATAATTCATAAAATACTTGAAACACAAGAAATTTCCGAGAAATGGGGAGAGTCAAGAACTATTCTGCTCTATAAAAAAAGGAGATCCCTCGGATATTAATTGTTACTATCGTCCTATCAGCCTCCTCAAAATCAAAATCGTTTATTTCAACTGAACCAATCATCATTTCTGAATTTCATTTCTGAATTATCAATAGAGGAAGCAGGTCAGACTAAGTCTGTAGTTCAGCTAGTTGTATATCCCAATACGTAGATCCTATGTAGAGCTCCAAGCTCCTTTCAAAAATGTATTAGCAACATTGTATAAACTAATCACCATGTGTTTAGAATAACTATAAAATTAAACATAAATAACTTCATCCAACCTATATACATAGCTTACATAGACTACGCGAAAGCGTAGATAAGCAACGTAAGATTCGCGGATGATATCATTCTCTTTTGCAAAAACATCGAAAAAAGCAAAACTTCCATTAGGGCTTAAGAAGAAGGTCATTCCTGACTCCTGTCTGATACTATGTCTGTTATATGGGGCACAAACTTGGAGTTTTTAAGGCAGAACACAAAGAAAATACGTCCGTACCATAGTGCTCTAGAAAGAAGTATGTACATTAAGCTTAGCGATAAAATTAAGAGCGAAGAACGAGTCTTTGAATGGAAGGGACCAAGAAATAAAAGTTTTATTGATAAATTTTATTGTTATTATTAGTAAATGATAGTAATAGCAATTCAATCACTTATGTAAAAAATAGCACAGACCAGAAAACTTCATTTTAAAATGGCCTCTCAAGTTTTACACAGCTGTCTACTCTTTTCTGGTTTGAACGTTTTAAACTAAAATGCAAGTAGTGTATGATGCTGAAAGGGAAATACAGGCGAATGCAGGTTTTCATAACAATCCTTTTGTTTTTTAATATATTATAAGGGGATAGACCAACTATCCACTAGGTTGTCCTGATTGAAAGTGACAACCGCCGTCCATGGATACCTACAACTCGAGAGTCGTAAGTGCGCTTCCTGCCTTTGAGGGTGATGAGGTATGCGGAGAGGGGAAAGAGAGGGGGATGAGAATATGGGAAAAGGAAACAGGAGAGGGAAAGTTGGGAATCCGAAAATCTAATTTTCACAACCGGTTTTCTGTGAGGCCATGGTATCGCTCCGGTCCAGCCGGCCCTTCGTGCCTAAGCATGGCATTACCACGTATGTGAATTATCTTTTTCGTGTGATAAATATGTTATTAAGTCTATACTATTAAGTCGTAAATATACGGAAACTTTTTTACACTAACGCTCAAATCCTCGAAGGGGTATTCAACGCCTACATTTTGCTGACTATAGTTTAGTCGTATTTAAGTAACAGGGGCTATTTCCCTTAACCGGACACTGGGATTCAGATGGTAAAAGTGGGATTAAATTGAACGGTGTATATATATTAACAGTGTATATACTAAAGTAAGAAGGGAAAGCAAATGTAATAAAGAGGTGTTGCTTATACGGAATAGATAAGGAATGTAAGAAATAGCTCGAATTGGTCAGGGTTGCCACACAAATCGAACTGGCTGATGCTGGCTAGTCCAAACCGTGTAACGTTACCATCAAGACGATTTTAATTACTAACTGTAGGGATATACTATTTGTTTAACAGAAGCATAATAAAATGTAGTCGAAAAATCATTCTAATACGTCAATCTAATATATTCAGTCCATTTGCACGACAGTGATTTATCGAAACTTCTATCTATAAATATACTGATTTACACTCCATTAGAAGATAATATTAGTTCAGAATAACATTGCTAAGTTTATCTACATTGTAGCCACAGTAAATCTGTTTGGCTAACGGCCAGAAAAAATGTTGAATCGAATATTTAACCGCTAAGGGTACACAAATAAATTTAGGAACGGTGGGTTTACTAAGTACTATGATAACGCACTTTTGATTAAGGAGTGTGTGTAAGATTTAATATAAATGTTTTAGCTAGAAATACCTTAGTTCTTTTATTCTTAACTCGTTTATTTAGTCTACATATATATACATAATATATATAGACTAGACTTAAATTGGTCAAAAAAAAATATAAAACAGAACTATTAATCAATTGAAAAAAATATATTATTATTCTCTGGTACTAGTGTATCCACTAAGAGGAAAGCAGAACTTTATAAAACACCGACATTTTGCCAATAAGAATTTGGTACCACTAACGTAATAGGGGTAAACCTAATGCCGTCAATCGGGCACTTTATGTAATACTGTTTTAACAAATGTAAGTCCACCTAATGTTCAAATCATTCTATAGTACCGGTACTAATACAATACAGAGTTCTGACATGTTATACAATAGTATATGCGGAATTCATTATATAATGTAACATCATATTATATTACACTATTTTCAAAGATTGTTACATCAGCAATGTCTAATTAATTAAAACCTACACCAAATAAAGTTTAATATATTTGAACTACTTTATTTACCATTTACTAGCTATTTACTATAGCAGCTCACAAGATTGCAAGAAAAAATATAAGAATATATAAAAAAATATAATACCTTGAATATCTACATAATATATAAATGTGTTTAGGCATAAGTCTTAAATACAAACAGTGTTTTTTATAAACAAAATTTACAAAATCGTGATACCTATTACAAAACCATGTCTATCTATTAGATCGATCGATCGATAGATCGTTGTTTTTTTTTAAGTTAACTTTTTATTATTTTATCTGTCATGAAGTACTATTTTTGTTTAAACTTTCCAAGGGAATCTATTAGTGAACTATTGTTTTGTTTGTTGCCACTTAATGTCATTTAGGCGACCCTGGTGGCAGTGTTTGCTTTTATGTTGACTGTTTTAAGAGTAATTTCCAGAAGTACCTATTTGCCATCAATAGGTTTCGACTGGGTCCTTCTAAAACCTTATTTTTAAGAGATATATAATAGGTTATTAATTTAAATAGTTGATTTTCGTTCATTATACGCTTACGCTTACGCTTAAGTGAAAGCAAAAGCTCGAGGGCCAACCAAATCAGTTACAGATATGTGACCGTTAAGCTGGGGCTTGGAGGTTCCACCCGCTATAGTAGCCAGCCACTAGGAGGCGACGTCCTGGTGTGCCTGGACGCCGCCTAATTGAGAGTTACAAGAAGGGGTGCCCGCGATTGCAGGCAGGCGCTAGGAGGGATCCGGATGTCTTAATAAAGCTGTTCCCGGATTCCTCCTACTTTAGGCGCAGTATGGCACACCGTGTGGTTTTAGTCGATCCGTTTCCGATACCGTCGCACCGAAAACCCCGGTGGGACGAAGGCCCGATGGGGTTTCCACACGTTAAAAAAAAACGGGCTTGGAGGTATTGAGCTTGAGATAAATATTTTCTGACTTGAATTTAGTAATACGCTTTTAAATTTATAGTTTTAAATTAATAACTTCAATTGTGTCAATATGATGAGCATTTTCAAATAAGAATCGCGTTTACAATAAATTCAATTTCCAATTTTTTCAATATCAAGTACGGGTCCATAATCCACTTATATAAGTTCCATCATATTTTATTTTCAGAAAGCGCAGAAACTTTTCGACACTATGTTCTCATAGTGGTGACACATTTTCTCCCTTGTGTACTGCCGTTTCAGTCTAGATTATGAAATTCCGGGAGTGTTATGAAATTTGTTTGGAGCGTCTCCTGAGTGCACTACGTTTGAGTGTAAGGAAGATGGCGGCTGCGTAATGCGATTTAATGGACTCAGTTCTCTGCAATCTGATGATATATAATTTAGATGCATTTCAAGATCAGTTTGTATTATATATCAAACATATAAAATACTTAAATTCGGTATAAAAACTTTTTTAAATAGTGTTCAGATGTACTGATAGGAATATGTATATAGATAAATGTATGTACTTTTAATATACCTAAGTTAGGTTTTATATATGTTACACATGTTTAACAGAACGCAGTAGCTCAAGATGGACCTTATAATGAGAGCTAAACCAAATGAGAGAATAATAACTGTTAACCGACTTATTCAATAAACTTAGCTTTAACAAACTTAACACAAACATAGGCTTGCTATTTAGGGTACAGATTTCATTATTTATTAATCATCTACTTAATCTATTCCGTCTTTTTCTTTAGCTCGATTTAGTAGGCACCTTGTTAGCCAATTAGGCTTAGAGAAATAAAATAAAATCAGCAAAGGATTGGAGTCAAATTTGATACTATTATTAATAGGCGGACTAATGGAGACATCAATTCATCGAAATTAATTCTATTCAATTTTTCCAATATTATTCCTTACACACAGTCTCAATGTCATATAAAGCTTCGCTATATACTTTACGTAAACTACACATACTCAAAATGAATATCAAAATGCAAAGTAATGTACTATAGCTCCAACCCTCCAAGTAAATGTAGCAATTTGCAAAAGCGTCAGAACAAAGTTATGGAAATTAAACTCAAACTCGCAATTTAAAAACCTAGATGTGACCGCAATATCCAGCCCGTTGCGAGCGCAGGTGTTCACAAATCTGCGAGCATTGCCACGTGTCGCATTATGCAATAAATCCCGCTAACTTACTACTGAAATTTGTGTTGTGAATGTTATGTTTCAGGAGAAAACGTGCCTTCCAGATCATGTAGACGAGTTTGTGAATTGAAAACTTGTTGCACAGGGCAAGATTTTATGACTAGGCAATTTTAATATCACACATCCACCTAATACTTGTTAGTGATTTATTATAACTTACGTTTTTCATTTAATAACAATGATAAGAGTTTTTTTTTAAATTTCTATATACATGCGCCGACTGCGGAGTAGAGGACGGGACCCACGTTCTGTTCAATATTTGACTCAAAACATCTCAATATACATTCAACGATTAATTCTAAAATTTTATTATGACTAAAGCATAGAAAAAAAAAATTACAAAGTTTATTCAGATAGTGCATTGTCAATAAGAGTAGCACAAAGTGGATTAATTACATCTTGATGATCAATTATGAATTTTGATGTCAAAGATGCAGCTTGCTCTGATCGCCGTCATACGGATAAAGTCGATTGCATTTTTGAAGGGGTGAAACAAGATTTGGAAATTAGTAGTTTCGACATGGCCTAGGGGACTGAGGATTAATTATTAAACAATTTTGTCCCATTTGAAAAATTCTGAATAATGAATGTTTGGGTGCCACACGTTTGCAATTCTCTATTGAAACGTAACGCAACCGAACCATTTTTGATAAGATTAATCTCTGGTGATAATAAGTGCATCATCTGCGACAAGCATTATTGACCTAGCACCCTCAGATTTTACATGTTTCGGTCTCTTCAGAATTCTTTATGCAGTTTATATATAATATAGCAGTGTTAGGTTAAGATCAACAAAGAGAGAATAAAACCAACTGGTGGCTAATCTTTTAAAAGAAGGCAAGAAGTTGTCGAACATAATGGTATATTATAATTAAACATAATTAAACGTCTTGAATTTGTATATAAAAGACGAAGAAATATTTTCCCGACTTCATACATATATACGCTCACGCCTGTATAGGGGATATAAGGGATAGGCAGTGGTGTATAAAACCCCCACATTTTGCCAATGAAAACTTGTTCCTACTAACATAATATGCAGTGTTACAACAGCGTTATCCTTAAGTTCTGAATAATATAATGTATTTTTTTATTCCAATCTGTTTTTTTAATTACCCTTGCCTTACCACGTAAGCTGAAAAGTAAATACAGATATTGGAGATGTTCTCGACGATTTTCCGGAGAGTAAAACTTTTTCTTCTAATAAGATACTGTTTTACGGAGATCTGCCATCTAGCTTGTAATCTCTTAATTTTGCTTTGAGACCAACCTTCATGGCACGGATCTCTGTCCCCAGGAGCTGCAATCATCCCGTGTTAAGGTCAGGCGATGGTACACGTAAGCTGAAAAGTAACATCACATTCTCGAGCTGTTCTAGGTGGTTTTCCCGAGCGTTAAACTGTTCCTTTCAAGAAGCTACTGCTCTACGGAAATCTCTACATTCTACTTTGAGGTCCATGTACAAACATTCCATGTTAAGCTGTGGCAGTGGTACTCTGGCTTTAGGTTATTCATCCTGCACTCTGTCACGTTTTCCTGAACCAGCAGTTTATTGAAAGGAGTAAGTTTTGCCCGAAAGGGTATTTATATTGACATGTCCCATTAATGGTGCTAGCTGATTATCTTCTTTATTCATTTTGCCTCTACAGTTCCAGTACTGCTAGTCACTCACCTTTGCTGATTCCGGTAGGTGTACAAAAGACATATGATATCTATAAGTAAACTTACAGCATGCCACACCTCCCTTTGTAAAGACAGAGGGTGGTGTGGCTTCGATTATATTTTATATATTGAATATTTTAAACTACTGTTTAATACACCAGAATTAATAAGTGGAAATAAATAGTCATGAGGTTGACTCGAAGGTGAAATATTTTCATAAATAAATACTAAGATACAAACATGCGGTTAATTACCAAATAGCTTCCAGCTATGATGTTAATACAATTATAACAAAGTACTTGTATGTTAGCGTTCCGGTTCTGGTTGCTGTACAGCTAACAGGTATGTCAACTACCTCCGCGAATAAAATCGAATTCGGAGAAAAATTAAAAGAGCAAAGAACAGTGACGATTGACACTTTGATAATACGAAATACACGGAAAAATATCGTTTCAAGAGTAGAAAATGCTCAACAATGCAAACTTGTAATCATAACCTATAAATTGAAAAATTCAGTTTGACAGTTCACATCTAGATGACGTTAATAAATAGTGTTGCCAGTCTAAGAAAAATAGTTAACACTTAACTTTTGCCAATAAAAAGGATTACCAGTCTAAGTAAATTTCCATCCAACAGAAGACAAAACAGATACTTAAAAGCCTTTATGGGTTCTAAGACTACTTTCTAAAAATATAGCACCCCAAACAGAATTTTAGGCGTCTTTTACGTGAAACCGTGTGTTGGGCAACATTGGGCCTGGGAAAGTATCAGATTCTTCAAGGACATGTTTTATTTATGTATTATACATATACATACGCTCATGTCTGTATCCTATCCCTTAGTGGCCTTTTACGATGCCCAAGGGGGATAGGGTAGCCCTTTTCTACTCCATCGAGACTCACAGGGCTTCTATGAGTCAAAAAATGTATTTCCTAAGCCGTCAAATTAAAAAGCACATATTTTAAAGTCAGATATTTCCCAAATAGTCCATTTTTTGCCAAACATTTATTTTATCACGTAGAATACGAAACGAATATATAAATATTTTTTACTGTCAGCATACATTCTAATTCTGCGTCACGTGCGACATGCGTAGTCCGTTTCAATGGACAACACAGGCTAGCAGTTTCCGCTACTGTGGTAGGACAGATTTGGTGTAAGTGATGGGCGAATTCTATAAGATTGGTTGTCATATATATGTAATATACGTAGAAGTAAATACATATGTAAAATGTATTTAGTAATACGATGGTCACACTGAAAGTTTTTGAAAAATTAATTTAAGTTTCGAATCAGGAACTCTTTGAGAATCTGTAGATTTGTAAAGAATTCAAATGTCATTTGTTTTTACAAATTTGTGGCATTTTTAAAAGTGTCTGTCGTGCATCGAAATGGATTTGATTAAAAGTTTTCACTCAAAGATTTATTACGACTTTCGTTGTGGTCTTACTCAATTACAGTAAATTAACATTTAGTTACGAATCCCCCTGTGATACTGTTTGCACCTGGTTTTATAAGTTTAAACATGTTCATAACAAACGAAGGAGGACGTCCTTCTAGGGCAACCATTGAAGATAACTTGAGTGCTGTGCGGCTAATGATAGATGCTGATAGTAGAGTGATATATCAACAGATTCGAGCAACTTTAGGCATTTGTATGAGTCAAGTACAATAAGTATTAAATGAACATTTAGGTGTCAGAAAGCTTTGTACTAGATGGATATCTAATATTTTTCGTATGTCGACTAACATACCAATCTGCAGTGATTGTTTACCAGTTATCTTGGAAAATGTTAGACAACAGCGCTCAAGAGGATCCTCCTCCACCACGACAACGCTCCAGATCACTCCGACAGACGGACTATCGAATATTTGTCTATCCAAAAAGAAAATATAAAAGTTGAGGAATTCGTTATATAAACCCTGAATATTATTATGCCGTGGTTGCTTGTTGAGAAGGCTCGGAAGAGATCCCTAAAGAGCATCCCCCTAACCCTCACCAACCTCAAAGGCGGGCAGCGCACTTACGGCTCTTGAGTTGCAGGTGTCCATGGACGGCGGTTTCACTTACCATCAGATGACCCTTCTGTTTGTCTGTCCCCCCCCCCCCCATAGTATAAAAAAAAAGAAAAGCGAGCTCAATGCTTCAATCAATGGTTCCATCGCATGTAACGGTATATTAAAAGGAACAGAGACTACTGATGAAAAGCAATAAAAATATCAACATGCTTCTATATCATTCCATTTTGTATTTTCTGAAAACTTTCAGTGTGATCCCCGTACGTATATAAATTTAAATGTACAATTCATATAACATAAAATTAATGAACTGAAATACGCCCATAATTGCGTTATTATTATGTTGTAGCATGCAATTCATTTAAGACAGCCTTTGGTCTAGAAAGTATAAATCGGAGTACATTCGCTTTCTTTGTAATATTTTGACTTCGCTTCAAAGACCTTAGTGCGATATTATAAGTTAGTAAATTCTAAAACTTCTATCATACACTTATTATACTTGACATACATATGTATATTATAGTCATAGGTTACAGTAACAAATTTTACGATGACCAAACATTGGAAACAAAGAAAGAAGACAGTTAACTCTAGCAGATTCACTAAAAATATGGTAAAGATTATATATCTAATAAAATTTTATATTACGAAATTTAGATAAATTCAACAATTTTATTTTTTATGAACAGACAGGTCAGCTAATGGTGTCCAAGGGATATCCGAAGTCCATTGATACCTGCAACTCGAGAGTTGTAAGTGCGCTTCCCGTCTTTAAAGGATGGGGAGATGCGGGGACGGGAAAGAGGATAGGGGGGATGAGGAGATGGGAAAGAAGATAAAGTTGGGCCTCCGGAAATGTCACTAATTTCGAGGAAATGCAACTCTGAAGCAACGCTTGCATTGCATTTCGAAATTAGTGTAATTTTTTTGTGAGGCCGTGGTATCGCACCGGTCAAGTCATTCATGCCTAAAAATAGCTCTACCATGATAAAGAACAATTTAACAATCCTTAATTTTTTGTCACAATATTCAAGATGTAGCTTGTGATATTACCGGTATAATAAAAATATAAGATCGATAATGCCTATTAAAAATCATTCTACTTCGAAGGCACTGATTGTTCTTTTTTAAAAATAAAGCACTCTTAAATTGAAGTTATCTAGCGTCTCTCTGTCTCTCTCAAAGACTTATACTATCGCGCACCAACACCCTGTAATAACGTCATCGTTCACGTTTTACGTTAGACCACGTTAAATTACCGGCGCGGAATTTTATTTATTTGACAGGCGAACGTGAATCCGACGTCGGTCAGATTAAAGTTCCATTCTTTAGATGTCTTTCGACAACAAATTACCTTTTTGTGATTGAAAGATATGTTTAAGATAAGTTATCGATCAGTTTCTGGAGTATTGGGAATGATACAGGATATAAAAAAATATGATGTCTATAATAGACACATAATAAATCTAAGTATGGATCCTTTAAATAAAAATTTAAAGTCTTTGTAAGTGTAGCTTTTAACAAGAAAATAGAATATTAGAAAAGGTGTCACTGTTCTACCAGATAGTAAGTTTTACTAATTTAAAAAAAAAAAGATGATTGAACACGTTACTGCCTTGTTGACTATTAATGCCAATAAGCAAGATATAGTGGTGGTAGGCTGATTAGAGCGAAGCTTGTCGATATCGCTGCACCTCATTACGAAAATCTTCTGAACGTTGAAAAAGATAAACGAATTATTTGGATTTGTCTCACAAGATTGTCGAATATCAATTTGGTGATCGTTGTTCCGACAGTCATATCCGCTGACAGACTGTTAGTCAAGAGTCTTAATCAACACCTGAAAGAGCTTTCGTTAGATGGCTGAATCAACGGACTGCTACAGAACACTGCCCGCTTTATAAAGAGGTTTTTGTCTTTGGAGTCACTGGTGTCTCGGTCCCTGTATCCGATGTCGATGGTTTACTATAATATTTTTAAATACATTTAGTTTTTATTTATAAGTATTATTAAAAATGTAATTTATATGATTTTTAAGGTTTACATAGGATATAATTAATAATTTTTATATAGTCATACAGTAATGTCATCTACAGATAATTTATTAGGTAATCCCATACACAATCAGATTCTACATGAAAGTGGAATGTCAATGCGAAAGCGATCATGTGAGAATGGGAGATTCTCTTCTCTCTTCATTGCAATTTCTGATCTTCCAAGGAAATGAAAATATTATAGTATAATCTATCAATAGAACTCTAAAACTTGGAATGGTTTTAAGATCAAATTACATAATATCATACTCCGACATAAAAGTATTGAACCATGCTATTTCCAACTCAGTTAAAAAAAAAAACGTTAACGTTACATATAATATTAAGCATCAAAATACATCTTTCATTTCATGTCATTGTATTTTCGGGGATAAAATAAATTCTTAACGAGTCAGACAGTAGGGATAAAAGAGGTGACTCCAGTCACGATGATCGATTGTTGAGCTGTGACATCATTTCTTTCCTGATGTTCACGTTTGTTTTTGCTTCTTTTTTTATACACTTGTTTTAAAAGACCTCCCTGCACTAGGAATTATTTTTGTGTATTCGGGACTTGACAAACATAGAAACAAACACATCCAGACTCGAGACAAATATTGAAGGATCACACTTTTTTTAGTCCCGTGTGGGAATATAACCCATGACATTTCAGCAGTCGGGGTCACTAACTACAAATAATGGAAAATATGCTACAAAATATTGTAATATTGTCACACTGCATACATTTCCTTGAATTTATTATTAGTAATAATAATAATAAAAACTGGACACATCTCACACACGGCCGTCTGATCCCAAACTAAGCAGAGCCTGTACTATGGTAACCAAACAGTTGATGAAAATACTTACGTACTTCTAAATACATACATATTATAGACTGTAAAGTAACGCTGCATTTCCACGAAATGAGTAAGTTTTCGCAGGTTTCCCTCATTCCTCTCCCCTCGTCCCTCTCTTTTCATTACTATCTCATTCCCCCTCTTCTTTTTCCCCTTCTCGTATCCCCCCATCCCCGCTCACCCTCAAAGGAATTCAGCGCACTAGCGACTCTTGAGTTGTGTGTGTTACCAGTCTGTTCATCTGTCTCAATATATAATAAAAAAAAAACATTCTCTGCTGTGTGCTGTGCAGATCACAGCTCTTTTCTTCGTCTCATATGATGTGAAATTTGAAACTAACAGATTTATTTTCGGTAAATAGAAACGATAATTCTACAATTCTAATTTCAATTTATAGCTTTAGCTCTTTTATCGCTATAGCTATTTCGTAGAAATGTGATCCCACCTACTTGTAAATTAGCAACTACTGCATTTTATGTATTAGGTCCACTTCTTGTTGGTGTAAGCACTAGTTGCTTTAAGGAGAGTGTTAAAGTACTGTGAGTTTTTATTAATTAAACTTTCTCTAAAATTCGATTGATTGAAATTTTAAGATGAACTGTTGTGAAATCATAATGCGTTGGAACTACATTAAGTTATTTCTTATTATAATTAAATATCACCAAACATTAATTGTCTTCTCAGCAACACAGTCCTTATGAAATTAAGTTTGACATTTTTATTAGACGAGTAAACACGAGCCTTAACCCTATAAAAGTATCCGTTTTCCTGGTGTCCCTATTTTATTTGTATAGCTAATAAAGGTGTGTTTATATATTCTAAACATGAATAAAATTTTAAACATGATATTTAGTGAACCAATCAATGCACTGTAAACTTGGTTTATACATATGTACATTTTGTTAGAAAATAATAAAGTTTCAAAACCTTATGGACTAAAACATGATAAAGCTACATTAAATCTACCTTTTGACACGCACTGAAAACGTTACAAAGTCGATATTTTTGACGCAGTAGTCACTGAAAATACTTTTTTCAGCCCTCGTAAATAATTACTAAGACTTCCCTTCTCACATTAGGAGGTTCTGTCGTCAATATCTGGAAATGGTGAAAAAAAATATTTGATATGAAAAAGAACCACTTTAGTGACCTTTTGATACACCTTTGTGAGACTGTTCAAAGGGATTTTTAATTTCACTTTTTTAGTTAGTTACGTAGCGCACATTCAGCGAATAGAGATGCTTTTGTGCCTTTTTATTGAATTTTCGTAACAAAATGGAGGCTCTGCGGGAGATAAAAAGTGGTCTCGTTTTCCACTATGGTGATACGGTTATGGTTAATACAAAAATTGTATTTTTTAGAGATGGAATTTTAACGAGAATTCGTTCGTGTCAAACAGATGCGAGTTACATAAAAGGATTGAATTTAAATGTTAAAATTAATTAAAAACTCTTATTCATCCACACCAGTAGGTGAATTCTTGAAAACTGAAGAAGACGTATTTTATATCAATCCGAACCTTAAATTAAGTTTTGTTTTTTTTTTTTTGTTTATTGGAGTAGTCATTTTCTTCCAATTAATGTAATGTGTAGTAAAGATTTAGAAGAAGATAGTGCATACCTATACAAGAGAAACCTATTCACTGTACTCTTGAAAGTTCCAGGATGATAGTTTTCTGGAAAAATAGACAAAGGGAGCTCATTCCAAACCTTGCCGATGCAACCTTGTTTATAATAGATCGGAATAAAAGCGTTTTTGAAATTTGCATGTACAAAAATACCGTTTTCTAAAACATTTTTATTCCACACCAATATTATTGTATAAAAAATCTACTTGGTTGTACTGTTTGTATCTGGCTGGTTTGACACAAATAAAAATAAAAACACTATTTCGCAATTTTTCAATTGTTTTTCTGTTCCAAGAACAACAAATTGAGTCTAACGAAGTAATTTGATACATTTTTAAGTTTTAGTTCCAAAAATATGTAAGGTTTATGGACTTAATGCAGTGTCACTAAGAGCAGCACAAATTCGGTTCAAACGTTTTAAGACCACGAATTTTGATGTCAAAGATACAGTTCACACTGGTCATATCATACGAATAAAGTCAATGCCATTTTTGAAAAAGTGGAGTAAGATGGGAATATTAGTAATGGGGACTATCGTTTCTTTGCTTACCAGTTGGCGCCACTGTTGACTAAGTTCCAGAGATATAGCTGTCAAAGGCTTTTTAAGATCGGCGCCGAAACAAAGTTTTCTCATTAAGTTTATTAATTATCAATAACTATCGAGTAGTTAGTTAACATCATATCGAGTAGTTAAGCCGAAATGCTGTGCAGTTCCGTTTTGTTCGAAAAAAAGAGGACACATGTTTCCAAAAGATAAAACTGTTCTAAAGCAATGGCTAGTGGCGATTCGAAGGAATAACTATACTCCAAAAAAACATTATAGTGTTTATTTATATATACACATAAACATTTTAACCCCGAGGATTATATGTTACTCAAATAACCAAATACATATTCATCCTGATTTGAGTAACTTTTACGTTACTTTCATCTCTTGTAATCTTCTGTCCACAAGTTTTCAGCTACTCCTAAATTAAAGCCAAAAGTCAATTTTCTTGGAACCTAGAAAGTGAATAGAGAAAGGAAATTAAAAGAAAACGTGTAGAAAAGCTCATCAACGTCAAAAAAAGAAACTGGAAACTGCTATACTTTCTTTAAATACAGAGGAAACTCAACATGAAGAACATTTTGTCAGTAAATTCAAGATATTCTTAATTCTTTATATTATCACAATTGCTTCAAAAAACATAAACTGCACCATAGTCTCAATAAATTCCCTTAACGCATTTATTTGAAGAAACTCATGAAGAAGTAGAAATTGAAATAAAGATGTCTCACTACAATGTTCTTTATGCTAATGTGAAGAGAACTTCACTAACATTGCCAGTTTGTCAGTACATGAGAGCAATATGAAAAATACAACGAACATGTTTCGAATTGAAAATCTTAAGGAAAAGCCTGAAATAGTACAACTTTACACTGGTTTTGACAACTATAGCCATTTCATGTTTCTCTTTCAAATTTTTGACGATAAAGTAAACAATATAAAATACTATCCATAATGGGAGCCGTCTCGAGGAAAACATATTTTAACACCTTGCAATCAATATTCTTTAACCCTTTTAAAATTGCGAAGAAATAGAAGAAAAGCAAAACTTCTGTGAGTAAATATTTTATAACATGGATTAATTATTTCACATTCACCGCCATAACCCATATTTGCTATAATTTCACGAAGGAGATCACTTATCAACAGGTAAATCAAAAAATATAATTAAAATCACGAAGCCCGCCAAAAGCAGTAAAAAGTTAATGTTATTGAATCTCACGCAACACAAGCGTCTCTAGTGGTAAATTCACACGCGATAGCCCCCATTATGATATATAATAGAATTTTCAAAAGTCTGTCTATAAAAAATAACTCGATATTTGGGTGCCACACGAGCTCACCAATAGAAACCTAATAAATCTTGTGCTCGTATGCGATTCTCTATTGAAACGAACCATTTTTTAAAACATTGATGACTAGCGATGAAAAGTTTAGCACTTACGACGTCAAATGGTAGTCAAGCGCATAGACTGTAGCGAAACCTGGATTAATACGCAATTAGGTGATGCTATGTGTATGGTGGGATTAGAAGACCATCGATCATTATAAGCTTTTACCGCCAGTAAAATACATCGATTCAGATCTCTACTGATTAGACTCAAGCAAGAAACTTAGAAAAAAATAGCTGGAATTGGTCCACAACACCACAGACATCTTAACAAAAGATTGATCGGAAAGTATTAATGCATCCACCATATACTTGATGCCTTGCACATTTTAACATATTTTGATCTCTTCGAAATTCTTTGGGTAGTGTTATGTTAATATAAACAGTTAGTAATATAAACAATTTTTTTTTAAAAAACCCAAGATTTCTAAAACGCTTGTTTTAGAAGTCTTGGGTTTTAAACAAAAAATTGTCCTACTTACAAGATGGTAATAAACTATCTCACAAAATAACACATTTACATGTATTAAATGAAATAAACTTTAAAAGAAAATGCCTTGAACTTTTATAAAAAATAACTAATATAAACATTATATGTAAAATTTGTTTTTAAAGCGTAACAAATTATGATATTATCGATGAAATGTGCTAAAGAAATTTAGCATGCCTTGTTGTATTTAGAAATGGGGTAGACATTTTGCATGTGAACCATCAGAAAAACCCTCATGATATAACTACTCTAATGTCAAACGTTTATTATTACGCGTTACATTTGTAGGTGCTAATTTGATGGTATGTATTTGTAAACAATTGGTACCCTGCAATATAGTCAGAAACATTAAAACTATTTAGAGCAGACAAACATTCAGCTCGCGCTAATGGAACGCGCCGTAGTATTCCGCGACGCATACCGTGATTGCCAAGATCAAGGGAATTGCTTAGTAATTCCCCTGCAATATTCCGCTTTAATGTCGCACTGTGGGGAGTGTAATATGTTTTTTTTAGTACCAACTTTCAAGAATAAAGGAAATGTTAGTATTAGTTCTGAACCGACTACAAAAGTAATCTATGTATGTATTTGAACTTATGTTAGTCATAACAAGAGAAAATTACATTGGTTTAATATTACTTTTTTTTAAATGTAATAAAGTGTAAACAATAATATTATATTCTAAGTGTAAACTATCTGCTATCTACAAAGAGCTATGAAAGTGGCGTCATCGTCAAGTTTTATTAAATAGAGTACTTTAATGACGTAAATAAAAATACAGGGACTCTGATAGAACATTCTATAAAAATATCCATCCCCATCACCTGGACGATTGGCACTCCACCACTGTGTGCTTCTCCAGAAACTTTTTATCTCGCTCAACCAGCTTATGGAACAAATTGTCGCCTGCCGTATTTCCGAACCGATACGACCTTCAAACCTTCAAGAAAAGAGCGTACTCCTACCTAAAAGGCCGGCAACGCACTTGTGACTCTTGAGTTGCGGGTGTCCATAGGCGGCGGTAGTCACTTACCATCAGGTGACCTGTCTGCTCGTGTACCCCCATAACAATAAAAAAAGATTGTATCGCATAACAATAAAAAAAAAGAAATTTCTTTGGACCGCAATATATGTATTATATAGTATATTTACTATCAGAAATCTGATGCTATCGATTTCTTATTTTTATTTATTTCATGTTACGAACTGCTCTGTAAAGTAAATCTAATTGTGTTTTACACTTTGTTCTCCGTAGGTATCTAGGTATATGTGAATTTCATTAGTTTCATTTGAAATATATATATTTTTTTTATACTATAGGGGGACAGACGAACAGATGGGTCACCTGATGGTAAGTGACAACCGCCGTCCATTTACACCCGCATCTCAAAAGTCGCAAGTGCACTGCCCGCCTTTGAGGGTGATGAGGGATGGGGGATGCAGGTAGAGGAAAGAAGAGAGGGTGGATGAGGAGAAAGGAGATGAGGGGAGTGGGGGAGTTGGGCATCCGGAAACCTCACTCATTTTGGGGAAATGCAACCCAAGCGTTACTTCACAACCGGTTTTCTGTGAGGCCGTGGTATCGCACCGGTCGAGCCGGCCCATTCGTGCCTAAGCATGGCTCTACCACTGTTATATATTTTTAAATAGTTACTTATTTTTCTTTTTTTTTTTTATATTAGCCTACCATAGTGACTCCACTTTGCCTGATGGAAAGCAACAGGTGGAGTCAAAGAGTGGTGGTCACCATCCTCATTGCAAGTCTAGTCAATGCAGCATGGTGACCCACATTATGGCGGCCTGGTGAGATGCTTTTTCACGCCCCGCTTAAAAGACCCGGGATCAAAGTGGGAAGGAAACACGTGCGCTGGTAGAGAATTCCAGGCTTTTACCGATCGGCACAAGAAAGAAGAGCCAAACCGTTTAGTTCGGGTACGTATATTTTCGACGCACAAACGGTGACTCCTCAGGCCAGCACGTGTAGTCCTGTAGAGGAAAGGAGAAGGTGGGACCAATTGGAAGAACTCATCAGAACACTCCCCGTGATGTAGGCGATAGAGGACTGCCATAGAGGCGACATCTCTTCGCAACTGCAGAGGCTCAAGAGACTGGGTGATCTCAGGACAGTCGATAATGCGGACTGCGCACCGCTGCAACCGATCGAGAGCGTCAAGCAAATACTGCGCATAGCCGTCCCAGAGATGAGAGCAGTACTCCACGCAGGAGCGAGCCTGGGTCTTGTACAAAAGACACAGTTGCTCGGGTGAGAAGAACCGTCTCACCTTGTTCAAAACGCCAAGCTTACGCGAGGCCGCCTTAGTGACACTCTCGATGTAATCGCGCGGATTGAGATCCCGGCAAATATCCATACCCAGAATACTAAGCCTATCCTGCAGTAGCAGTTGAGTGCTCTGAAGAGTAGGAAGGGGAAGGAATGGAGACTCTTTGGTAGAGAACACACACGCTTGTGTTTTCTTGGCGCTGAACTCAACCAGATTCTAACAGCCCCATTGGGTTCGGCCTAAAACCATATTGCCGATCATTTAACAAGGAGTGATCCTCTAGGTGGCGGATTAGTTGGGTGTTGATGATCCGCTCGAACACCTTACAGAGTATGGAAGTGACGGCTATAGGTCGGTAATTGGCTGGATCGGAGCGGTCCCCTTTTTTGGGAATGGGTTGAACATTCGCTTCTCTCCAGGCCTCCGGAACAATTCCTGAGGAATAGGACAGGCGATACAAGCGCGTTAGTACGGGAGACAACTCAGGTGCACAGTTCTTAAGAACCACCGCCGGAATACCATCGGGTCCACTGGCTTTCCGGACATCGAGTGACCGAAGCTCCGCACGGACATCCCTTTGCCGGATGCGAATATCCCGCATTGCGGAGTCGCAGGACGCAATGGTGGGCGTGTGCGCGCAACGGTCATCGATTTGGGAGTTAGCCGCAAAGAGGTCAGCTAGTAGATTCGCTTTCTCTTGCGGCTCGTGGGCCAGTGATCCGTCAGGGTAGTTCAACGGCGGCAGCCAAGGTTGGCAATAGTTGGACTGCACGGCTTTGGCCAATCGCCAAAACTTACGGCTACCCGTAGGGTACGCGACGAGTTCTTGACCAAACCGTGCAATGCGCTGGGCATCTGCTCTGATGTAAGCCCTCTTGCATTCCCTAGTGGCTCTGTTTAGTGCTGCTTATAGGCGATCAATGTCTGGGTCACAATGTGCGCGGGCCCTGATCCATGCGCGGTAGGCCGACTGCTTTTGAGCAACGGCCCGGATGCACTCGCGATTGAACCAGGGCCGGGTCTTCGTGCTGGCGACTTCACTGTAGGGGATATAATACTCCATACCGACAGTGATTTCGTCAGTCACGGCAGACGCACTTTGCGACAGATCCCTGTCTTTAAAGCAGCGTTGAGCCCACGGGATGGATGCAAAATATTCCCGCATTCCAACCCAGTCTGCTGACGAGTAGTGCCATAACCGCCGCCTTGTTACCACAGGTCGTGGAGGCGTAACAAGAGGCACTGAGGTTGACACCAGGCAGTGGTCGGAGGATCCTAGAGGGGTGAGAACCGATACGCTGTACTGCGCTGGGTGATTCATCAGCAGTAGGCCAGCAAAGAGGGCGCTTGACCCGTTATGTCTGGTATCCTGGTGGGCTGGAGTACCAGTTGGGTAAGGTCATGCGTGAAAGCAAATGCGTGGGCAGTTCGACCAGCGTGGTCAGTTTTGGAAGATCCCAGCCAGGACTCATGGTGGGCGTTAAAATCTCCCAAAAACACCAGTTCGGCGGTCGGAAACTACTCCTGCGCTTTATCCACTGCTTGACTCAGATGGTCAAAGAGTCGAGTTGTCTCGGAGTCTCCGGAATGGGAGCGATAGAGGCACACGTAAATCCGGCTCGTAGAGCCAAAATCCACGTGGAGCCAAAGGATGGAGAAGGATGTGTCTTCTAGGCAGTGCAGACGGCGACAACAAACATTCGCCCTGATGAAAAGGCACACTCAAGCCCTTGCGAGGAAGCACTCCTCAAGCACGTAGCCGGGATAGTGGAGATATGCCGTGTCGGCAGGGTGGCGTATTTGTGTCTCCGTAAGAAAAAGCATGGCCGGCCGAACCGTCTCGAGGTGTTGGTGTACGGCGCTGAGGTTTGCATGGAGTCCACGTATGTTAGTGAACTCCACCTCAAAAAGCGGGTTGGTGGGAGAGGAGGATGGGTCTCCCTGGCCGACGGTTCGATCCACGTCACCCTCACAATGACTCTACAGCACTCCACTGCTCACACACATACCACGATAACTGTCACCCCTGCATCGATGGGCCTCCGGTCTCTCACTCACCAGCGAAAGGCGACACCACGAATGTTGTCACTTTAGGCTGGTTTTCTGTGAGAGGGTAGTACTGCCCCGGTCGAGCCGGCCCATTCCTGCTGAATAAATCAGCGTGGCTCTACTACTATATATACTTATTTCCTATCTTTATTTCAAAAATTGTATTTCTGTATTTAAAATCAAATAACTTTCTTCTTTGTTTGTCTAACATTAAAACTTTACATAGAGAACAAGTAGCACATTATCTGTTTAAGTAAACTATTTTCATGCCAAATTCAATTAAAGTTCTTTTAGACTTGAATAAGCCCTGTTTAAAACTTATATTTGTAAATTTACGTTATGTTTAAATTTCCAGAAGAAAATAAAAGCCATGTTTATTTCTTACCTTTAGGTTTTAGCCGCGGCTTCACTCACGTAAATGTCAGTTTTTTATTAATCTAGATCTGAAATCTCCCTACTTTTCATTAAGTATAACACAGTGTAACACACACAAAAAAAAATATTAATGATGATGACATTACATAAGGTGAGTGGAAAGTTCTGAAAAGTGGAATACGAGCCAAAACACGTAATGAAGTATCACTTTATGTAAGCGGAACTGAGCTGCCAGTACCGTTCTTGGTTTTGTTTCCCATGTTTATGGAACTTGTTTGTACTTTATATTTGGCTATTGAGATTTATAGGGTCCAAATGTTACCTTTGAATTCTACTGCATATTGTTATAGCAACCTTTCATGAATTTGATGATTGTAAATAGAAGCTATTTAAGTATTTGAATTTTATTATTATTATAATTCAAAGATCAAGACGACTTCCTCATAAAACATTAAATCTGTACTAACACAGAATCAACGAACACAAAGAATACCATGAATACCATGTCCCGTTTGGGAATCGAACTCTGCCTCATCAGCCAAATCACTCACTACTAGAGTATACAGGGAAAGTAATTTTGTTTTTACAATCATATAACTAATACAGTTACAAAAGCCACAGTCATGATAAACACAAGGGAACACTAAATTTCGCTTACTATTTTGTAACATGCCATAGAGAATTTCTAGTAATTATATCTTAAAGTTTCTTAACCACTATGATGACTAACAATTACATGAATATTTGACCTTAAGCATTGTCATTGAATCCTCATTATCTCTAGACGTTAAGCTGATAGCTCCACCACTGGCTTTAATTCCAAAACGAAAATAAACCTTACATATAACTAACTAGTTACATAGTAACTCCTTAGTTATATGAAAGACACTATAGTTTATCTAATACAATTTAACAGAAGTTTACAGTCCTGTCCACGACATGCTTAGGCACGCATGGGTCGGCTCGACCGGTGCGATATTATGGCCTTACAGAAAACCGGTTCACAAGTTGTTGTCGTTGCATTTCACCGAAATCAGGTAGGTTTCCCGCACCCCCTAAAGATGAGGAACTTCTGTTAAGCAGTGAGAGGGGATGAGGAAATAGAAAAACCCATATCCTCACATCCCTTCTTTATTTAATCAACCTTAAAGGCGGGCAGCGCACTTACGATTCTTGAGTTACAGGTGTCCATAGACGGCGGCTGTCACTTACCATCAGGTGACCGCTTGATCGTGTGTCCCCCTATACTTTAAAAAAAAGAAAACGTTATCTTTATACATTAAAAACATTTGCTTTTCATTACATACGCCAACACTTGTATCCCCGAAGGATTAAAGCCATGTTGCCAATTCTAATAAGGTTGTAATGGAGGGCAAAGCTTATTGTCGTCAACCGGACACATTAGGAATGAAAGATGGAAAAATGTAGAGTATGCCTAAGGGAAATGTACAATCGAAGGCGAAGAAAGAAAAGAGATATTACAGATTTGAATTGAACGAATTGAGAAGTGTAAGTAATAACCTCGGACCAGACAGATCGAATCAGGTATGCGATCGCCGGGCTGTAGTCTAACATACTCTTTAAATCTCTCTTTGAATCAACGGGCCTGTAGGTCTAATGGTTGGTGAGTCTGACTGCTGAAAAGTAGGTTCGATTCCCACACGGAGCAAAAATTTGTGTGATTCACAAGTGATTTAAAAAAAAAATAGTATCCGATGATATTTTCTTTTTATGATATTTTGTTTCATCTTACTTTTGTCTCAATAAATTCACCATCAACTTTGTATGGTGTTATAAATAACTTAAATGCAGTCAAAACATTTATTAAATACTGAATAGTTAAGTATAAAATATGAGCATTTTAAATAAGGAACGCTTTAACACTAAATTCAATTTCAATTTCGTAATACTTTTTCGCAATATCAAGTACGAGATTTAACAAATATGCAACCAGTTTTGTATGTTCCATCACATTATTTATTTTTAGAAAGCGCCAGAACTTTTTGACACTAAGTTCTCATAGTGTTCAGCCTAGATTATGGAATTCTGGGAGTGTTATGAAATTTGTTTGGAGCGTCTCCTGAATGCACTATGTTTGAGTGTAGGGAAGATGCCGGCTGCGTAATGTGACTTAATGGCTCGGTGCTCTGGAATCGGATGTTGTAAAAGCTCATAGGATTTTTAAAATCTCTGTTGTTTATATGTCACACATATGAAAGACTAATCTTATTTTTGTATAGGAAAATATATAAGCCTAATACAAATTACAATAATTTCTAAATAGTGTTAAGACACTATTAAACACACAGGTGTGTGTAACATACTTTTACTATATGCACATAAGTTAAACTTTATACATACATACATACACTTACGACTGTATCCCCGAAGGGGTACGCAGAGGCGTCTTAAACGCTTTACTGCGAAATTGCCGATCGGTGAAAGCCTTTAATTCCCTACCATCGCACGTGTTTGCTTACCATTTTGATGCCGGGTCTTTTAAACGGGGCGCGAAAAAGCATCTCACCAGGCTGCCATAGTGTGGGTCACCATGCTGCATTGACTAGACATGCAATGAGGATGGTGACCACCACTCTTGGACTCCACTTATTGCTTTCCATCAGGCAATGTGGAGTCACTATGGTAGGCTAATATAAAAAAAAGAACCATAAATTTGCCCCACTTTTGTAAAGCGGGGGACTATTGCCGTCCAATTTATGAATATTATATACTGTCTGAAAGATAACAGTCCAATCCCTTATTTTTATTTTGCTAGATTTTTGAATGCCTAGGGAATTCTCTAGTAACCTTAAATGGTACGGAAATATACAATATGGATCAAATTTGAAACTATTGTTTATAATTGGATTTTTCAAAACAGAAACTAATTCTACTACTGCTATTCTTTACATACATAGTGTACTACATGTCGTATAGAGCTTAACTATACACTTTACGTAAACTACACATACTCATACATCATGAATATCAAAATGCAAAGTAATGTACTCGAGCTCTAACCTTACAAGTAAATGTAGCAATTGCAAAAGCTACAGAAAAAAAGTTATGGGATTTAAGCTAAAAGTCGCACAATATAAAAACCTAGATGTGACCGCAATATCTAATTCGTTGAGAGCGCAGTTGTTCAAATCTGACGGCGTTGTCCCGTGTCGCATTATGAAATAAATCCCACTAACCTACTGAATAAACTTCACCTCAGTGGAGTTTCATGTTTCAGGAGAAAACCTGCCTTACAGATCACCTAGACGAAGTTTGTGAAATGAGAACTTGTTGTACAAGGCAAGATTTAATTGCTGTGGGATTTTAAGATCACGTTACTTAGTATACGTAGTTCAGCCAGTGTAGCCTGCGTTCCACTGATACTTTTTAGAGACTTATAATAACTTGGTTTGGTAAAAAAACATCGATGTGAGTCTAAAACCATATAAGGTATATTTTAATTGAACCCATCTTTGGTATCCTTGAGGAAGAATATATTTAATGGAAATTTGAATAACAAAATATATTTAAGGAAAATGGTTGACGTTATAACACTTTTTCCAGCTTTTCAAATAAATATTATAAACAGTTCAGTTTCTAAATATAAAAATGTTTTTAAATGTCTGTGTATTAATATTTTGTATGGTATTCTTCAACTTGTTTCTCTACACAGTTTCTTTAACACACTCATCGATCGAATTATGTATAATATATAATTAATATTATTTTAAACATAAAACAATTGCATATTGGAACATCAATAATTCTTTTAAAAGAAAACTTGTTGAATTAGGTAAATTCAAGAAATTTGACACAAAAAAAAAGGACAAAAATAATGAAGCATGAATTTAGCACGAACTCAAAATATTTTTATAGATAAACATTATGGAAATACCAACACGAGGTTAATTAGCAGAAAGCTTCCAGGCATGATGTTAATACAATTACAACAATGTATACGAAATAAATGCTTCCGGCTTTATTAAAAATATGCCTGTTTCTGTTTAAATGTATGAATAGGCATTTTGTATTACAGCTCTATGAGGTTTAATTTATTATAAAATACGGGTTTTGAGTACCATCTTTTACTAATAAGCGACTTATTTCATCATTAAGTACATCGCAAAGGCATATGTCGGGAAAGTGGTATTAATTTCTAGGGTTGCAAAGGTTTTTATCTATCCGAACACTGGATAGGTTTTAAAAGGAACAACCATTTAAAACAATTGTACATTTCAGAATTCGTCGCATACCCGTTCGTTTTGGCGATTGGCTAAAGCCGTGCAATCCAACTACTGCCAGTCTTCGCTGTCGCCGCTGAAGTGCCCTGATGGATCACTTGCCCACGAGCCGCTGACCTCTTTGCGGCTAGCTCCCGAATCGACGACCGTGCGACCTGCGACTCCGCAATGCGGGATATTCGAATCCGGTAGAGGGATGTCCGTGCGGAGCTTCGGTCACTCGATGTCCGGAAAGCCAGTGGACCCGACGGTATTCCGGCGGTTGTTCTGAAGAACTGTGCACCAGAGTTGGCTCCCGTACTGACGCGCTTGTATCGCCTGTCCTACTCCTCAGGAATTGTTCCGGAGGCCTGAAGAGAGCCGAATGTTCAACACATTCCCAAAAAAGGCGACCGCTCCGATCCAGCTAATTACCTTTAGCCTAGACCTATAGCCGTCACCTCCATACCCTGTAAGATGCTCGAGCAGATCATCAACACACAACTGATCTGCTACCTAGAAGATCACTCCTTGTTAAATGATCTCCAATATGGTTTTAGGCCGAACCGATCGACGGGTGATCTTCTAGCGTACGTGACGCATCTTTGGGGCGAGGCTATGGATAGGCATGGGGAGTCCTTGGCCATCAGCCTCGACATTGCCAAGGCTTTCGATAGGGTCTGGCATCGCGAGCTTCTCTCCAAACTTCCTGCATTTGGTCTGCCATCCAAGCTATGCAACTGGGTTGCTGCTTTCCTCCACAAGCGCCGCATTAGGGTTCTTTGTGACGGCGCGGCCTCTGACTTACAAGAGGTTAGCGCTGGTGTACCTCAGGGCTACTTCCTATCGCCCACGCTGTTCCTTCTGCATATCAATGACATGTTGGCTCTTGGCAACATACATTGTTATGCAGACGACAGCACAGTACATGGGCGATATTTTGGACATCCTGCTGCCAAGCTAGCAGACGTTGAGGGAAAACGACAGGAGCTTGTCGCTGAGCTCGACCTTGTCTTAAGCCGCATTTCTCAATGGGGATGTGATAATCTGCCAGTTCAGGGCCATAAACATGAACACAGGCGTGCGCGTTTTCTAACAATAAGTCTCCATTCTTCCCTTCCCACTCTTCAAAACACTCAACTGCCACTGCAGGATAAGGTTAGTATCCTGGGTATGGACATTTGCCGGGACCTCAATCCGCGTGATTACATCGAGAGCGTCACTAAGGCGGCCACGCGGAAGCTTGATATATTGAACAAGGTGAGACGGTTCGCTCTCGATCGGTTGCAGAGGCGCGCAGTTCGCATTATTGACTGTCCTGAGATCACCGAGCCCCTCGAGCCTTTGCAGTTGGGAAGAGATGTCGCCTCTATGGCAGTCCTCTATCGCCTACATCACGGAGAGTGTTTTGAAGAGCTCTTCCAATTGGTCCCACCTTTTTCCTTTCTCTACACGACAACACTTGCTGGCCTGAGGAGTCACCGTTTGAGAGTGAAAAATATACGATGTCGAACTAAGCGGTTAAGCTTTTCCTTTCTGTGCCGATCGGTTAAAGCCTGGCAAGCCTGGAACAGCGCACGTGTTTCCCTTCCACTTTGATCCCAGGTCTTTTAAGCGGTTCGTGAAAAGGTATCTCCCCAGGCCGCCATAGTGTGGGTCACCATGCTACATTGACTAAACTTGCAATGAGGATGGTGACCACCACTCTTAGACTCCACTTGTTGCTTTCCACCAGGCAAAGTGGAGTCATTATGGTAGGCTTATATAAAAAAAATATAATAAATAAATAAATGAAATGCTGATGATGATCATGATTTTTGTTTGTTTAGAGTGTATAATATTCAATTATAACAATTTATTTTACATATTCCTATTAAGTAATATAATTTAATTTGAATATAATTTAATTGAACAGTTTATAAATTTACTTTTGCATACACGCATGAATCTCCGGAGGGATAGACAGACGCTTAAGTACCGCTGGTTGGTACCGGGAAGTCCAAACCTTCTAATTCTAACTATTAGAGGTACCAGGAGAAGTGCGAGCAGCTGGCGCAATCTTGTCAAAACTCTGTCCGTTCGCTGAGCGGTTAGCGATCGCACGTGTTGTCAGTTTTGGGTGCTTTGCGAGAATTATACATGATCTTAAGAGGAGTCAAAATATCTTCGGACATAACATTAATAGTCAGTGTAAACAAATGTATACTTATGCGAGTATTTAAGAAATAAATACTGAATACAAATGGTGCTGATTATCTACACGAAAAACATTTATACAAAAATAAAAATAAAAAAAAACCGAAATTGTTTGAAGAAAAGTTACTCAATTTTACACAATTTATAAAACAAAATAACTCTGAATATTTTCAACAATGTACTTAGAGAAGATAGTGTAATACCATGGCCTAACATACAAACGGTTGTGAAGCAACGCTTGAATTGCATTTCCCCTGAAATTAATGAGGTTTCCGGAGATCAAACACCCCCCTCTCCTCTTTCCTCTCCCCTCATCTTCCCTGTCTTTTTTCCCATCACCTTATCCCCCAACTCTTTTTCTTTGTCCCCGCATCCCCATCCCCCATCATCCTCAAAAGCACGCTGCCTGCCTTTGACTTACGACTCTTGAGGTGAAGAGCTTCATGCACAGCGGCTGTCATTTAAAAACAGGTGACCTGTCTGTTCATCTCTGCCCCTATATTATAAAAAATAAAAATTGATCTTCAAACCTTCAAGAAAATAGCGTACTCCTACCTAAAAAGCAGCGCACTTGTGACTATTGTGTTGCGGGTGTTTATGGGCGACAGTAGTCATGCCACTACTGCCATGACTGCCATGTCTGGTAAGTACCTGTGTCATCCGGTAGGAGAGGTTACCATGTCGTCTCTTTAACCAATCCTCCATAACGGGTCTTACCGCCATGATTGTGGCGTGCCCTGAGCTTGGTCGCCCAAGTCGTTCTCTCCACTCGGTCATGAGCACCTGTCGGAGCCAGGACCGATGTGTCTCGATTTCATAATCGAAAGGTCTCAGCCCCAGCACTTGAGCCCCCTTGCGCCATTGAAATACTATCAGACCTAGACCCAGCTGAGTTAGTCTGGCGTGACATTAAAGGACAATTAGCACAAAAAGTTTCGACTCTAATTTGTACTAAATAAAAATATATTGGAGGAATTATGTGCTGAATATTAAGGAGATAAGTGGGACATTGTGTTAACCATGTAATTTAGATTTATATATTATTAGAATTCTAGATGATGTCGTTAATTTTATTATAAATGTGCTTGACGATTCAGATGATTATGATGATGGCTGCTTTGAAAGTGAAGAATCAAGATCCAGTGATATTGATATGAACATAAGTGTTTGATTTATATTATTTTTTATACATCTTGCATATAATAATAACTAGTATAGGTACATACATAAGTTTATTACCTAATATTATATTTCCTTACCTACACATAGGCATATCTGAGTTCACTGTTCACCGCGTATCACAGAAGAGGACTCAATTAAGTGGTCTGCTTATAAATGGGTGATAGCATGTATACGTCTCTTGAATTGTGGTGACCAGAATATAACTATTTAAAAGTGTAAGTAATAATCTATGAAGACCATAGTAGAGGTATATTTTATGAAATTGCAACCGCATTACAGTAATTACTCTTATGTTTCTGCAACTGAAAATCAAAATAGTTGACTATTGTTTTAGTATCTTAATAGAATCAAGCTTTTGTTTGTTACTGAAACTGAATTAGCTATAATTAGTGCAAAGAGGTTAAGTTTTGAGGAACCTTGATCAAACATCAGGATCAGTTAAATGAGTACTACGACCAAGAGGGTTTTTGTGAAGTTTTGACGGTAAATACATTTATCTATATAGCTTATTACTTTGCTTGTGTACGCCACTCACGTAAAGTAAAATATATGCTCGAAGTCAACCTCGAAAGTCTCATATAAACTAGCCAGTTTAAGAAATTGAAAATATAAAACACAACGTCGACAACGACATTCGTAGAAATCTACACTCCTAACGCTATATTACCAACATTTTCACATATCTTCTAAGATTATCCATCTTAAAGTTTCGTTCACTCGTGAACAGACCAGTGCAAAACTTGCAAGACTGCCGAGCGATTCAAAGCATAACTTCAAGAAGTATGCGACAATGACACCGTAGAACCTGAATAGAACCATAGCTTCGAGCCAGTGAAAGGTTGCAGAGAATTTAATTTAAGCTAGTTTTCTTGTTCTGGAGTTTAGATTTGATTTCAAAGACTCTGAACCTGTAGAAAAATGCACCATAAAAGTCGTTCTGTGACGACGATGATAAGTTAGCTGTTCTCAAAATAATGTATATTTTATATTACCTTCAAAGTCAACGTTATATTCCTGATATTTCTATAATTGTTTTCTTCTTTACGTTAATAAACTTAAACTGTTGCAGACCGAAATTTAATTAAGAAGTTAGTACTTTAAGAATTAGATAGTTAATCACAGGTTATCACAGGTATAGTCGTACATTGGGTCCGGATATCCTAATAAAGCTCTCCCCGATTCCTCCTATTTTAAGCGCAGTATGGCACACCGTGTGGTTTTAGTCGGTTCGATTCTGACATACCGTACCGGATGACGGCCCGAGGGGGTTTCCACACGAAAAAAAAAAGGTATAGTCATACATAGTTATACAAAAAAGGTCTTAATTCTAAAGTACAGATCTCTGTGACTTAAAAACACAGTGGTATGTTTCTTAACACTTAATATTATATTATAAATTATTTTAAATCTTTGTCATTAAGGTTGTCAGTAATACTGCAATAAATAATGATAAACATGGTTTTTAAATATATTTATATACTCTTCACGTCGTAATTTGTTTTAAAAGTTAGGACTCATGCAGTATATACGTTTATTTAGCGTGGTTGTCCGTGAGAGAGAGTTGACATATTGGTCTATTTACCTTGACCACTAGTTTTTGGTTACTTTTTCCAAGTAGTGTAGGTTTATAGATATAGGTTTACAGACAGGTTTATAGACACGGAAGTGTCAGTAATTTTAGAGCCCGAAAAAAGGGTTGTCAACCATCAGTAGATTTTGTATGGCATATGGTTCTGATAGATTTCTTTTGAGCTTAATAACAAATATATTTCCGTGCATTAGGTGATACATTGCTACAAAACAAATCTCACACTTATTGAATAACGTTATTAAGATTACAGAAATTTTTAATTGTTAGTAGTAAGATAGCTAATAAATCATTAAGCGATTGAATAATAGAATGTAGAATATATGTACATTTATAGCAAAAGCATGAAACATACGAGTATGTAGATTATTAGATAAATTGTTTGTAATGTAACAAATTAATGTATTTTTAAAAAGTTATTTGATGCTTTGATAAATTGAATGACTCATGACGATTATGTGCCATTCATAACTTATACTGTACGTTTTTTATACAAAATAAAAAAATATTTCAGTTACTACCTACTACCTAATTACCAAATTAAAGATACATGTGAATAAAAGTTTCATGGCATATTTGTTAGTCTGAGGGCATGTAGACATTAGTTAGTAGTAGTAGTAGTAGTACACATTGTTTTTTTTATAGTGGCGGAGCCATGCTTAGGCACGAATGGGCCGGCTCGACCGGTGCGATATCACGGCCTCACAGAAAACCGATTCTGAAGCGAGCGTTGTTGTTAGTTTATCAATCATCACCCTCAAAGACGTGCAGCCCACTCTCTACTACTTTATGATGCACTTGTAAGCCTTCAAATTATTTTACTAATTGTGACAGACAGACCCCTAACACCAGAATACACTGCTACTGCTACTGCTACATAGCTGGTACCTATTCACCCGACTGCCTAAGAAGGAGCGTTATATTTTTCAAGTGCATGTATGTATTTTTTTGTGTGTTTTTCTGTCAAGCCTAGCCTAGGGCCTAGAACCTCAACGACAACTCTTGAGTTGCAGGTGTCCATGAACGGCGGCGACGGCGTATTAAGACGATTGAAATATTACCTCACATGTTGATATCTGTTTAGCCACCGAGGCTCTAGCCCCTCTACGCTTGACAAAGAAACACCATTCATACATATAAATACATACATACATACACTCTAAAAATATAACACTCCTTCTGGCACAGTCGGGTGAGTAGGTACCAACTAGTGCATACTGGTGTTAGCCCTCTCAAAAAAATCTTTGTAACCATCAGTAAAAGAATGTGCAGGTTTACAAGTGCTTCATAAGCTGTAGAAAGTGCCAAAAGGATGCCTAATGAGACATTTCGTGTGGTGTTTTAATGATGTCGGCTTTAGAACCCCTTTTTCAGAACGTACTGGAAAATGATGTTTCTATAAAATGTCATTGCTGGAAACTTGTCAAGCAAAGTTTGTTATCTAGTTCGTTTACAGTAAGCTACGTAATGGAATACGACTTTCTTTACGTAATTTTGAGTCTTCATTGTGTTTTGGATACGATGGATGACTAACATATTAGAATTAAAAAAGTTATATATTTTCGAACTAGTAAATTTTCAATCGTTATTGAGTATATAATACGTTCTGTGTTTATTGTTAAATTAAATACAATGTTTTATTAATATAATTCATCTATTTAACTTATATCTGTATATGTAACTAATTTGTATTTAGGTTTAACTTATTTTACTACGTCATAACAGGATCTTCACTGACAGTTTATTGTTAGTTTTACCACCTAATTCCATTTGAATATCTGTATCAAATCTGCTTTTTGAAGTTTTTTTTTTTTTTTTTATATTATAAGGGGACAGACGAACAGACGGGTCACTTGATGGTAAGTGACACCGCCGTCCATGGACACTTGCAACTCAAGAGTCGCAAGAGAGGAGGGGTGAGGAGATGGGAAAGAGGAGAAAGGAGATGAGGGAAGAGAAAAGGGGGGAGGGGGAAGTGGGCCTCCGGAAACCTCACTCAATTCGGGGAAATGCAACGCAAGCGTTACTTCACAACCGGTTTTCTGTGAGGCCGTGGTATCGCACCGGTCGAGCCGGCCCATTCGTGCCTAAGCATGGCTCTACCACTGAAAGAAGTAAGTAGTAAGTAAAGTAAAGAAGTAAGTAAGTTAAAAACTCTCAATTCGGTTGAATGTTGTTATCTTCGTGATTTACGATTTGATTTAAGAATATTAATTTCAAACTTACATAAAATAAAACAGTAAATTGGTGAGGAACATACATTTTCTAGAAATTTCTAGTCTATGATAGAAAACTTTGCCATCGTTACCACTATATTTTGAATGAATGAGTACTCTTCGGCAATGATCTTATGAGTTTTTTCTCAAATTAAAATGTAGGTAAGTAGTAGCAGTTTTTAACTTACATACGTTCTAGTAAACCGATGGCTTTCAATCGAAAAACGTAAACACGTATTCAGTTGTAAAAAAAATATCTAAAAGTATAAGTAATCTATATAAAAGTATTCTTTACAACTCCACCGTTTACAGTAGCCCAATAAAAACATAAGAAGTACAACAGTTTCTTATCAAAAAGTTTTGCTGAAATGCATACATAATGTAATAAAAATAATACAAGCACACTCACAAATGTTCCCGTTAAACTTTAAAATATCTTCAGCGTACAACAAACCCAGGAGTAATTTTAAAATGACTTGAAAGTATACAAACCGATTTTAACACGAACGAATCTCAAGATTAAACTCTGCAGAACCAAAACGGTGGCGTGGCGATAGATTTCCCAAAGGATGACAACGCTTAGTAACTATATTATGTGCCGCTTTTCCTAGCACGTGGAATCTCTACTGGCGTTAAAAAGAAAATGCTTTTCACGAGATCACGTACACAACGTAAACGTCTCAGAATTTCTTTTCAATCTGAACATTTTGGTTTAAATTTCGTGATCTATGTTTCAGGGATGAAATAGATTTAGAGTATTTGCCTGTAGTAGCATGTATATATTTATGTATAATGTTTTTATTATTAGTATTTACACTATAAAATTTAAGAAAGCATGAATGAACTAATTGAATTACGTCCTATATTAGGCGCGTTATAATTTTTTCTAGTGATTGCAATTCCGTAGGTCTACATATTTATGCAAGGCAGCAGAATAGTAAAATTAAATATGATTTAAAGGTTAAATGCTTCCAAAGCATATAAAATGAGCCATGCTTAGGCCGTCTCAACCGGTGCAATACCATGGCCTTACAGAAAACGGATGTGAAGCAATTACCGTTGCATTTCCCCGAAATTAGTGAGGTTTCCGGAGGCCCAACTGCCCCCTCTAATCTTTCATCTTCCCTCATCCTCCCTCTACCCTTTCCTATTTCCTCATCCCCTGTTTCTTGTTTCCCCTCCCCGCAGCCCCCTTCTATACTCTAATTATATTTTCATACTTTTGACACCTACAAAATATGCCTTTAATTGAAATTTAAGTCGAACTAAGTTAGAAAAGATGGATGTTCATGGTTCAAGTCGTCAACTGGATACATAGGTACATACATACACAGGTAAAGGTGTCTCAAACGCTGTTGTTTTAATCAACAGCTATTCAGTCCCCCTTACTTAATAGTAGCATCTAATAATGACAGTATATATACTCTATGATAGATAACGGTTAAAATCCTCAGTAGATAGAGTAGATAGGGTAACCTAATCTACTTAACCGAGAACCTGATGACTAGCTCCCATAACTAGAACTTATAACTAAGATACTATTATACCGTATACCGGGAGTTCAAAAAGTGTGGGATCCAATATTAGGAGCGTTAGGTATATGTAGCCGTCAAAAAGCTTGTTTGGCTTGATAATATGGATTGAGAAAATTATTAAAAAAAAAAAAATGTATGTTTTTCTTGGTTAAGGTTTACATTTTAAACAATATTTATATATTTTAAATAATATACAAATATTATGATTTTTTCTGTAAATTATTTTTTTTCCTACAAAAAAAAATAATAATTTATGTATACATTATTCATACATTTTGAGAAAAATCCGGATACGACACCAATTTCTCTGGTATTAGATACCTTATTTAATTCTTATGAACCCTCTCTTTATTACGGCATATTAGGTAGGTATATCGTTCAATTTTATTGTTGAATTGTCAGTTTCAAAATGTGATTTTTGTATTATATAGTGACTGTTAAAATACGAACTAAAAATTTTACTCGATACTAGTGTACTGTTGAAGTACTACTCTTATAGCTCCTACAGATTCGTGACAAAGATCTCGTTCAGTTTACGGTCACCGCCCTTTTGTCTGCGTCGCCGTAAACTTTAGTTATATACAATAGTTATATCACATATTGTGTGCGATTTACTTTTCCGTATCCGTAGTTTCAGATAAATCACACTTGAACAATCGGTTCGACGACCCGTCTCGAGAACTAGACGTACTCTGAACATTTATTTTGATTAATTTAAGTGATTTATTTACCACTTGAAAAAGAGTAGTTCAAATGTAGTCGGAACTTTATTATTTTTATTTGCTTACTGAACGTAATCAAATAAAATGTGTTTCTAGAATGAATACATATATTTTTAGGTGGTAGCCAGATCATACAATTGATCACTTCATGATGTGGCTAACCATTCTGGGGCATGACAAAATTATACATACAAACATACAATTATACACATTGTATGTATACAAACACTTATATATACACATATACTTAAAAAACATAGCACTCCTTAGAAAACAAATCAGTCATGTTATAAACTTAAATCAAAATTTCAATGCCACTATTAAATATTAAATGTAGGAGCACTTCTAGTACTAATTAAAACAAACACTTCTCAGCTACATGTATAATTGTTAATCTAAATGAGGCTTACTTCAATACATTATGCAAACAACAGTGTTATTCTCTAGTGATATAAGTCTATTCTGCCAACTAGTCTATCTTATCACGATACAGCTAACCAAACTGTACGTGCAAAATTGAATCCGCTATTCGAATCGCTGTAGGGTCAATCCACACTGTACTTGCTTATTTATATAATTCTTTATTTGTAATAGAATCATAATTTGTATACAAAAGAAATAGAAATAACTAAGAGGCATTAGTTCAATGCTTCTCCACCTGATGTTTCATATATTATGTAGTACTTATGGTATTGTATTGTATTTTAGTTACGTTTACCTTATTTTGAAATAAAATACATTTTTCCCTTTAGATTGCCACCACCGTATACGGTTCCGATTTTTTTGAAGTAAAATCTTTTTTGAAGTAAAATCGAATTAATTTGAAATAAAAAAAAACGTGTTTTTTGTTTGAAATCGAAATTTATAAATAACAGTTCCGACATAAGAGGGATTGAACAAAAAGTACACATATGTATGTATATACACAGTATAGATATAGCTCATTTAAAGCGTTCGGTGATGATGATCAATGATTTTTGTTTACCCAGAATGTGCTCAACGCGCCTAAAGAAGTTTTCACTTCAAAAAACATTAATTATATAACTTCATACATGCCACATATGGCCGTCTGATCCCAAACTAAGAAGAGCTTGTAGTTTGGTAACCAGACAACCGATTAACATACTTATAAATTTCTAATTACAGAAAATAACATACAAAATAGTTTATTCATCTAAGTTACATGTCACGTTATCATATGAGTGCTAAAAGTGAAAGAATATTCACTATTTTTTGTTCCTATTTCCACTATTACTTATATATATTATTAAAAATTATAGGATGAAGGAGCTCATTGGCACTGAGAGCGTGCCGTGAGTAAACGCTATTGTATGCCCTTGGCCTAAAGAGTCTATAGAAACGAGCCGAGTATCCAATTTCGTGGCGGATTTCTATCTCTCCTGTGAACGTCTACGGATCTAACACGATTATGTTTGTGTGCTTCAATGCGAATGTTAGCGAACTTTCGCAGATTTGCACATACGTTTACCGAACAATGTTGCCATCAAATTCGTGTCAGACTTTTGACTGCCACTTCTTATGGCTGTTGTTTTATAATATTTCGACAGTTGCTCAAAGATATTCATTTCGACGGTCATACGAGTGTTGTCAGATATTTAGGTGTTTTTTTTTTGGGATTAATGATTAATGATAGATTTATTTATTTTTATTTATTAATTTTACATACATACATTAATTATTTAAGGTTACTCTAATTCCATTAATGTAGAATAATATCATTGTAACAATAAATATATAAACACACCCATAAAACGGAGTAAATAATCTGTGTGAATTCACTTATCGAACAAAAAAATATATCAATTCTGTTTGACAATGAGCACACACAGCCTGCGTCATATCGACAACCGTAACTCAAGCTTCACAAGAGCGCTGTACACCTACACCACAAATAGGGGAGGGTAAAGTAGAGAGGGGCTTGGCCCTACGGTAACGTCACTCAGAAGGTGAAACATAAAGCAAGCATCGCTTGACAATCGGTTTTGTGTGAGGCTGTAGTAGCACTCCGGTCGAGCTGTCCCATACGTGTCTAACGATGACTCTCCTACGTCAACGGTGTTTTGATCAATCCTGTAAGAACGAACGAACGAACGATTTTATAGTGGTAGAGCCGTGCGACACGAATAGGCTGGCTCGATTGGTGCGATACCACGGCCTTATAGACAACTGTTTGTGAATGTTCCGAAGACCCAACTCCCCTTTCCTCTTTCCCCTGCCCTCACCCCCTTCTCTTCAACGCATCTCCTCATCCCTCATCATGAGTGGACACAGGAGCTAATGACTTTTTCAGCCGGAAATCTCAATAATTTCAAGGAGATGCAAGGCTAACGTCGCTTCTCAACCGGTTTCCTGTTAGGCCTTTTTATCGCACCGTTCAAGCCGGCTCATTCGTGCCTTAGCATGGCTCTACCACGTTAAAAATACGATTGATAAGAATAGTACCATCAAATCTATTTCCGTGGGTGTGCGACTAAGGAGCGGACTGTTATCTGTCAGACAATATATATGTACATATATGTACATTCATATACTCGTAGTGCCCTGGTAACCATAGGCTCGCCCCCTATTACGTGATACTATTTTTTTTTAAATTGTGCGTTTGAAAGGGTCTGCCTACTTGCTTGGGTTATTTCTGGGCGTTATTTATAAGAGAGACAATTTGTAAATATTATAAGTATTTCAGTCTGCAGGCTTGAAACAGAGTAAATATTGTCTTCTAATGTTACTTACATCTTTTATTATTATTTTACAAATGTGGATATTCCCTACTCAATCACTACTAACGATGTATTTCAGCAATATTACACAAGCATCCGTATATTTTAGGCGAACAAAGAACACCTACGTATATATCTATCAATCAGTTTATTATCAAAATCTTTTCACTTCTGTAGAAACGCGGAGTACGGGTGTAGGTAAGGTAGGTGTTCTCATATCTATGGATCAGAGGCATTCACGTGCGTGCCTCTCCCCGGCAAACTGTTCTTAACTAACTTTGCGAGATTTCCAGATTTTCTTATCAATTTACTGAAGCAACTAACTTGGTTATAACTAGTTATTTTCTTTTTAAAATGGGTTCGTTTTTTTTTGGGTTTTAATATTTTGTTGTCACTTATTTTATTTTCAATGATAACATCTGCTTAGATATAAAATGTAATTAATTGAATACTTTAGCATCATTAAATAAAATGACGAACATATAAAAAGTACCGATATGTACTTGTATATATGTTAATATGACCGATATTTGCATGCGTATCTTTCAGGGAAGGTACGCATCTAGTATATAATTTATAAGGATCTGATAAAGATTTTCGGATGAAGACAGTAACTCTTCAATAATGAACTACAAAAGACCCGTGATTACTGCGACAGAATATGTATATGTACACATAGAGTACACATATGTGTGCCAAAAATACTGTTCAAATTTGGATGGGTCCGTCACAATGCACATATATTTTAGAAAGTTTTAATGTATATTAAATGAAAACCTAAAATTTAAAAAAAACCTTAAACCTTTTAAACCTTAAGAATCAATAATAGTAAAACCCTTGCAACCATGACAGGTTTTTAATCCCATATCTATGTTTCTCTTTGTTGAAAGTTTTATTTTGTCAACCAATTTTTAAATTACTGCTAGTTCAAGTAGCAGTAATTTAAAAATTGCACCTAAGAATATTGTTAATTTTCCTAACTTTGATTATGTTTTAAATGTTGGATAATGGGTGCTTAAGATGTTGATTAAAATATTACTTCTAAAATTACTCCAAGTATTACTGTCTCAATTAACAATGGTTTTTTTTAAGTTTTATTTTAATATTTTGTAGCAATTATTATTCTATACAATTTTATATGTATATAAAAAGTCTATTGCTGTCAATCGGACACTATATGTACATATGAAGAAGTTGTATAGTTGTATACTATTTACAACACTGTATACTGTGTCTGATGGATAAAATTCCTATCGTTTGTCACCTTTTGTGTGGCGTACACTACACACGGTATCAGTATTAGAGTAGACTTCACCGAAAACCACACGACTCGCTTTTTATCTTCATTTAATGACCATCACACCATCACCATGCTCAAAATGCAGCGCACTTACGACTCTTGAGTTCCAAGTTTCATGGGCGGCAATTGTCACTTACCATCGACTAGCGGTGGCGGTAGCGTAAAGGCTACGGCGTCAGCTTCGTGATCAAGTGGGTTCGAACCCCACCCAGTGCACTACCGTTGTAAACCCACTCTCTAATAACCCAGCACTAGTAAGTATTCCTTAAATATAAAAAAATGTGGCCCGTATATCATAAAAGCATTAGCTTTAAAGCAAGAGGATAGAAAAATATACATTTTATTTTATATTCTATTTTATTTTCTTTACACTTGTAAGTAGTTAAACTTCTAATAATTAGTTAATTAGTTAAACTTTTTGGCACAATTTCTTCTTAAAACACATCTAAAGATCACAATTCAAACATGTTAATAGAATACAATAGCCAAACTTTGTAGGTACATAGCATATGCACATAATTCATCATGATTCAAATCAACCAACCAGAAATATCTGCCAATCAATCAGTGTGCAATTTGTGCCAATTAATTTCACATTCAATGTCCTAAACATTTCATGTCAATAAACGACAGATATTGCGAGTATAAACTAGTACCATTTTACGTATGACGTATATTCTAGCTGGGGATTGTACATAATACTGTCTATACATACTCTAGAAATCTTTAGCCTGTAAAAATATTACTTTTTTGATTTAAATTACGTACCAGTTAGACTGTTATCTTGATGGTACCAAATAGATTTTCTTTATTGTCCTTTATCACCTCACATAGGCCAACAGCAAGATAGTATTTGGACTCGAACTGACTAAAACTACTCGGTATTCTCTCATGGGGTCATTTCAAGAGGACTTAGAAAATGCCAGAGACCCCTATCAAACTTACTTACCTTACCGCAAGATACCATGAGACATGAAGTTGGTTAATGTAAAAATCTATGTTACCATTAATAATTTTCATATCGTTTTGGTAAAGAAACATTTCATTCAATTCTATCCATATCATATTGTAGATATTTGAATTCGAACAAAGTATTCTAAGTCTAAGGTTAAACAGAATTTAATAAATATTTTTTTGATTTGTTTCTTGTTTTTAAGTTATTACCATTTAATAAAAAAGTATATCTAAATAATAATTCCCCTAAGATAAACAATTACCGGGTAGAGAATAAAGCTTTTTACAATCTGCCATGATATCCAATTAAGTGCCCTATATATAATTATATTCTGTTATTTTTTTTATTACTTACAAACAATAAATCAATCGACACAAAGTATACCAAGAGTCAGGACAACCATTTATGGATGACAGAAATTTTTGTACCGTGTGGCAATCGAACCCACGACCTCCAGTTCAGCATTCAGAGTCACTAACAATTAGACCAACAGGACTGTCATATATGACTTTAATTACATATATATATAATATTATATGCATGTACGTATCATGTTTATAACACCATTTTTTACTATTTTATTTCTTAGCAAATTCATCTTACTTTTTAGTGAATATAGCTCACTCATTTCTCATCATTCATCATTCTCATCCCTGGGCATTCAGGACACCTATGTACATTTCATGAAAAAAGGCGCTCAACTATGAACCTTCAATGTAAAATATAAAATACACTTCGATTAAAACAATAAAAGTCTTGTATACTATATACATAAGGTACAATTTAGATGCAAGGGACAGTAATTTCTTTTCTTTCAGTTAGTATTAGTTTCTTCCTCTCGGTTCTCATTCTAAAGGTTTAAAGGTAAAAAGTAGTAATCAACATAAATATCTGATAGCAATCTATGCCAAAAAGGCTAAACAGATTATAAGGATAAGATCTTAATTACTTGCCGTCGTAACTTTAAATGTACTTGTAAATTTACGGTGAAGACGAGAGGTCTATCTTTAGAAATATTTTAAATAGGAAAGCACACTGGCTTAACTTGTAATACGTAGGCCGCACTAAAAGTTTTGCGTAACTTAATAATTGCAAGTTATAAGTATATAATTTTTTTTTTCGAAGTATTCTCCTTTACATTTTAATATTTTTTTCATACGTTTGAACCATTTTTCAAAACAATATGACCATTGGTCTGGTGGCATGTTTTCAAAGTGCTGATTGAACGCCGTTACCGCCTGTTCAGAGTTTGTAAAAGTGAAGCCTCTCATCAAATCTTCAATTTTAGTAGAAATAAAGAAATCACAGGGTGCGAGGTCCGGACTTTATGCTGGATGGATCACGAGCTCTACTTTTTCAGAGGCCAGGAATGTTTTTGTTATATTGGCGGTGTGTGAAGAAGCATTGTCGTGGTGCAAGAAGATGCGGCTTCCCGGTCTTCCGTTCTTTTTTAAGAACAGCGGGTAAAGAAATAGTTGTGTACGACTCGGCATTAACACTTCTTTGATCTTCAAGTAGGATTGTGTCAACGGGACCCGTGCGCGAGAAAAAAAGTGAAAGTGCAATAAAAACAAATGGCAGATGATTTCCCGCCTCTTTTTTAATTTATTAAGGACTCATGTGTAAAAATAAATCATTCGAAATTCAAACTGTCAGTGTGCCCCATGTAGTAAATTAGATAAACTTAGTATAAATGTAAACGTCGTTAACTCCATAATTCAAAATCATTACACATTTCCGAGCGCATAAAATATTCCCTTCTCTGTCTCATCCCCGCTCCGTTTCCCTTGTTCGTTAAAAATCTGTCAACGCGCACGCTCGCGTTCCGTCGTCCTCCGCATAAAAAGTATCAAAAAGTGCAAGTGAAATCGTGAAACATACAATAAATAACACGCGAGTGTCCCCTATATTCCTATTTCTAACAAAATATGTCAGGTTGGTGATACAAGTGAACTAGCGACGAAAAAGGTGGTTGAAGCCACCTGTGCCCAGCCTACATCGCTGCTGCTATGACCTTCCTGCCTCTTTAAACACTTAAGTAAGTCACCTCCAATAAATAAATGTGTAATTTACTCAGTACATTAATTTATTCTAGGTTTGCCTTTGGTGTCAGTAAAAAAAACTGTATTTTTTTTTAATTTTTGTATAAGTCTGGTGGTAACGTTTATTACAAAGGAATGCACAGCGTAGGTGATTTTAAAAAAGGCACTCTATCAGACAGTATTTACCAGATTCTTTTTAAATCTTTGCAATCATCTTTAATTATACTCGTTTGATAGCAATAAGTTTGCCCCTTGTTACTTTACTGCGATAAATTCGATTGGCAATTGGCAATTATCGCAATATGTGGGAGTTTAATACATCTATAATTACGTGTGTATGTATATATGGCTTTGCAATTTCTAAGACATTGAATATATGACTCAAAATAGATACAGACTTCTGTATCTAAAAAATAAATATTTATAACCTTCTTTTATGATCCTTATAATGTAATAATCTAATATATTTTTATGAAAGCTTGCTCAAATAGACTCAGTGTGCGTATTTTATTAATAAATTATATAGCGAATGCAACTTTTTTATGTTGGTTATAACTTTTTATTAAAAGTTTACATGTAAATCTCAAACAGAATACAAGATTGACGCACTACTTTGTACAAATTAAGTTAGTACAAAGTCAGTTAATACTAGAGGCATTAGCTTTATTCTCATCCCGACTTTTGCTGTTAGCATTCTTCTGAACGCATGTTTGAATATGTATATTAGGCTACTAGCTATTGAACTGTTTATCTATGTCTGTACCCAATTTCATCCAAAACTTCCCTAACTGAATCAGCCAGCATCGGAATCCTTGGCGTCGATATATTCGAAGCGAAGTTCACTTTCGCGGTCAAATACGGAGGATAATGCCAAATTAGCCTCGAAGAAGCTTGGTGTGCTAAAAAAATCGACACAGTATTTCACTCGGGCCCACCATCTGCAATTTTATAAGGCGCAGGTTCGGCCGTCCATGGAATACTGTTCTCATCTCTATGCTGGTGCACCCCAGTACCAGCTTCTCCCTCTTCCAAGACGATCGACCATCGACTGCCAAGATATTTCTGATCGGCTTGACACCTTGGCGTCGCGAAGAGATGTAGCTTCACTCTGCATACTCTATCGTTTGAATATCATGGGAAGTGTTCAGAGGAATTGTTCGGAATTATACCGGCCGCAGGTTTCCGCCATCTTCCTACGCGACAAAATATCCATCCCTATCACCGGGATGATTGATACTCCGCCACTGTGCGCTTCTTCAGAAGCTTTTTGCCTTGCAGAAACAGCCTATAGAACAAATTGTCGCCTTCTGTACGAACCTTCACACCTTCAAGAAAAGAGAGTATTCCTACCTAAAAGGTCGGCAACGCACTGTGAATGTGTGTTGTGACTCTTGAGTTGCAGGTACCCAAGGGCGGCGGTAGTCACTTACCATCGGGTGACCCGTATGCTCGTTTTCCCCTATCGCATAAAAAAAAGATTAAGATTAATATCGGCTCTGCTCTACTGTGCCTTTTGGCAAAAAAACAGCCTTTCTTCAATTTATGAAACGATAATGATGAATGAGTTTAAGTTGTGTTACGCATAATTTGGCTAATAATCACAAATACCAATCATGACTCTAACCTTAAATAAGCTTGTTCATTTCCTCATAATGATGTACGTCTTTAAATCGTATTCGAAATAAAAGGCTTTGAATTAGTTGTGAGGAATTGAGTCATGAACATAATATAAAGTGTATCTAGTGTGTGTAAGTAAGTGTATTTTGCCTATTACTAAACTAATATTAGCTAAACTTGTAAAACATTAATTAAGTTTCTTCAAAATCGATATTATTTAATCGTGAACAATTAGTTTTAGTTGATTTGATTTGATGGAGAAGGGTCTAATCTTAGAGGATGGTATTACCACATCATTGTGTTGTTCATCAATATCCTTCTTCGTTATTTTTTGGAACGAAGTTCCTTATGGGGCGTTGCGGAGGGGTACCCTAGCCGGCAAAAAACGTCCGTAACGTTTAAAAAAAAGCGAGAGATTTTTTGGTATACTCTATGTATGATGACTATACAGTGTCTCATGTATAGTCTACGGGATGACTGTTATTATTATTTTAGTTTGCAATTATTATTCATGTAAACAGCTGTTTCTTTCTATATTATTATTATATAATTTTATAAATCCTTGTAAATAAAATAAAGGTGTTAAGATAATTTTATAAAGTATTTTTTTTTTATTTTTCTTCTAGAAACTTCGTTCCTATCTGGTGTACCACGACACCACACATCTTTTTAAAATATTTATTGATTGCGCTTTTCTAACATTAAGTGTTTTAATTTTTTAATATAGGGAGACAGACGAACAGATGGGTCACCTGGTGGGCCGTGACATCCGCCGTCTATGGATGCCTGCAACTGTACTCAAAGAAGAGAGGGGGATGAGGAGATTGGAAAGAGAAAGCGGGATGAGGGGAGACAAAAGAGGAGAGGGGGGTTGGACCTCCGGAAACCTCACTAATTTTAATGAAATGCAAGCAAGCTTTGGTACCCAACAAGTTTTCTGTGAGTCCGTGGTATCACAACGGTCCAGCCGGCCGATTAAAACCCGGTACCGCAGTATACAAATGCACAGCTTGGCCAGTAAAAGAAGTTTCAAACATTTTGTGGAAAGCCGCGGCATCGCAAGTGTGAGATCATCAGATGACCTTAGACATTTTTCAAGTGTGTCATAAAGGAACTTGAACCATTCTTGAAGATAAAAAGAAGCTGTAGGGTTGAATATGACGTTGTCAAAAAAAGAGTGTAATTGATAATTGACTATGATAATTCATAGTCTTTTGATTATTATGTGTACAGGAGATGTTCAATATATTGTGTTTATATAATATCAAGTAGTTATGTAGAGTAGAATAGGGCTACCCCATCTCTTTCTGTGGGTCTTCCTATCTCTCTATCTATTAGATAATATGTATAGAGAGTGTATAGAGTATATAGAGTTATACAGTTCCAGAATGACGGCAACAGGTTTGTCCCATAGCACGTGAGTAGGACTAAATTGATTGGCAAAAAATCTGCATTGTAGACCCTGCCTACCATTTTGGGGAAATAGGAGTGAGTATTTGTATGTATGTGTAAACACAATAACATAACAGTGATTATTCTCAGATATACCTTAGTAGTTATTTTCCTTTAAATAAATAACGCATCTACATAAAATATGTAGTGCTAGTTTCTACAAAACCAAAGAGCGACATAGAGCCATTGAACTACTTCGTACTTGTTTATTTTAATTAAAAACCCTTGACGGAATGAAAGCCAGAAAACTGAACAATATATTATCCAGTGAACAGATAGGTCTGCTACTAATTCTATAAATACATCTCTGTAAATGCGTCTGTTCCAGATTAAATGGTCTTAGTTTTGTTAATGTTTAAGGTGTTAACAAGAAGTTTCAGGGACTTAATATTAATAACTTGAGGAAATTTTGTGACTCGTTGAGTGACGAAATGCGCTTTGGTAACTTCTCGCTGTATCTTGGATTACTATAATGGGTAATATGAGTAAGAATTTTGATTAAATAATATTTGACGATTATGGTTACTGTACAATGACAATAAATATATCAATGTTTAAAAATTAAGAATTAAATAGCTATAGAGGGTAGAGATGCAGCCACCAAAGCAGTATGCAATTTATGCCTTATTTATAATTTCCTTTTTATAATTTATTTTTTATAATTTAGGGCAGAGAAAATATTATAATGTGTAATAAGTGTGTTGTGTGTGCAATTGTGTGTTGTGTGTGCAATTGTGTGTTGTGTGTGTGTTTTAAGACGATTACATTTTTCTGAGATATCATAAATAAGTAACCTTTATTAGTTAGATACAAGTTTTATTCACTGCTAGCCATTCCCTACAACTCCACACTTATTTTTAGTCACTACTTCGCGCTCTAAGATTCATAGCATAATGTTAAATAGCATATAACATTTCTCGAGAACTGATTGTTTAGGAGATTAATGCATTGGAATAAAAAATTACTTTATATAAATATTAATAATATTAGGAAATATTGCTATACAGAAGAGATTTCTATTCCCCTGTTGTAATAATTTAACATCTATGATTAAGTGACTGACACCTGCCACTCTAAGCTATATCCAAAAACACCCGTATTTTTCATAATGGAATTACAGTTGTAATCTTTCCGTAGGTCTCGGAGTTTTGCCAACTAATTTACCAACTTTTATTTAGCTGGCCAGTTGGCGTGTGTTTCTGGCATTGGACATAACAGATGAAAGTTACAGAAAAAGTTTTTCGTGTTACCGAAAACATGGGTTCCATTATAAAGGTTGTGCGGTATACTAATTTATTAATCAGACTTTGTACTCGTCAGGTAAATGTTTATAAACAGTATTCACTGTTGCAGTCTGTTAAAAACTTTTATATTTTTATTATTGAGTAAACAAATTTTTATTCGTGATGTGTTAGGTCATTCAAGTTCATAGAAATGTGTAGGAAATGTAGATAACTTGAAAGTATGTACTGAAATGCTAGGAAACACTAATGATCATATAATAATCACATGAAAATGCTTTGATAAAACATTATTTGCATTCAGCAACAACCCAATCATAGACTAAAATTATAGGTTTATGAAATTAGTACAAACAGTTTTAAATATTTCCTACAAACTTAAAATCGTAATTTATCCACTCTCTACAAAAATATAAATGGAATCCAAGATTAGAAAAGTAATTACTGGAGTATAGTGAGAAAAAAAATTTTACCCCAAAAAAGAGCTATTCTTTAATTTTTTACTGGCTTGTATAGGCCTCGAAACACGGTTCAGTCCTATCCATAAAAAAAAAAATGTCTGCGATAGAGAGACCTCTCTCTGGCCTGTTAATCTCCTTAACGCCGTACCTAGTGACAATATACCTCTAATGGACGGGGCTAATAAAAATCTGTAGGTTGGCGAGACATTGGGCAGGCTTAGAGATATTTTAAAATGTTGTTTGGAAGGATATAAAAATATATTGCACCAAAATACTGAAAAGGCTTTAAATTAGAATTAATATTAATGATTTTCTTCTATCCAAAACAGGCTTGGGTGGAAGTGGCCTGTATTGATTTAGACTTTTATTTACCCAACTGCCCAAATGTTTTAGTGAGTTTATGGTTTATGAATCTTCTCTTAATATACCTATTAAGATTATAGTGAAATAAAGAGACTCATATAAAATATTACACCTTAGTATACATTTGATATCGCTAGTGTCATTGCAATATTCCGAATGACAATGACTAAATTTAAAACAAAAGCAGTAATGCGCCTACTTACTTACTTTTTAGTCAGCTGTGAGCTGAAAAGTAAAATGTCAATAAAGCAAAGCGTTCTTTTAGCTTCATGTTTCTTTTGTCTTCATATACTTACATTGTCAGAAATATTGCATTTTTTTTTCTAAAACATAACATTTTCTAATGCTGTTAGCTTTGTGCAGCCGTGTGGTTCTCGCTTCTTTTTTAGGGGGATGAGGAGATAGGAAATAGGAGAGGGGGGTGGGATTAGAGAGGGAGTTGGCCCTCCGGAAACCTCACTCATTTCGGGGAAATGCAACACAAGTGTTACTTCGCTCTACCACTGTCCAGCTTGAGGAAAATAGGGTCACCTCATCTCTTCGCATCGGACTGTTACCTATCGGACAGTATTATATACATATATAGTCATACAGTTCCCCATTTTAAGGCTTACTGGTGTATAATACTTTAAAATGGTATACAAATTAAGTATTATCTAAGTATCTCCTAATTTAATTTTCAAGTGCCCAGATGACGGCAAGAGGCTAGTTGTTATGTTTGTTTGACCAAATTCTCCTTGGTAAAATGTGAGTGTTTAAAACACCTCTGCCTACCCCTTGCGGATACAAGCGGGAGTTCAGGTATGTATGCATGATTTACTTTATCTTTAAGACGTCTATTTTTTCTATTTTAAGTTAAGTTTCGTTATTTTCGTGTTTCTTAAGCCGAAGCACAATATTTTATTTTAGGATTTTTTAATCATAGTATTACGTTACGTATATTATTAGTAATAAGATGAAACCCGTCAATGCATGTATCTGTTCTAGCGTTCTCTCCAATCACTGGAAGCATTTTCAGCAAGTTTTTTACATCCGAAGCTTGACGTATATCTAACCCGCTCCTATGAATTTTCAAATGCAAATCTCCTTTTTGTCTTTCTTTCTTGAGCCTTTTCTTTCATAAGGTTATTTGAACCATTTGAAAATAGGTAGTTTAAGTACCATATATTTTAGATATTAGATTGATATTTATTAGATTTCATTAATGTTGACTGAAGCTTAGGAAATTTCCTTATTAAACACTATTTCCAACTTATAACGAAGACAATATTGTGTAGGTTTCTGTCAATTATTTAAAACGTGATTGTATCACGTTTTAAATAATTGACAGAAACGTGAAATGTTTACATTGTGTTTGGTGACCTGTTTATTTTGAGTAGTATTTTCAATTCATATTCATTCGATAATTGCCTTTTGTTTTTAAAATGGATCATTTTAATTTTGAACGCAGTTAACTACTCGTAAATTTCAGATCAAAAATTGTTGAGTATTTGTTTTGAAGTAAGCGATATGCGATATGCGTATCAAATCCTATTTATGTTTACGTTATAACTTTACAAAAGTGAGCTATATAAAAGTAAAAGTATATATATATATAAAAGAGAAGTAACAAAAAGTTTTTGATGAAACAAATACATAAGAGTTCTACTGACATAAAAAAATTGAATGCATTAATGATATATATTCAGTGCTCATTCTTAATATGTTTTAAAAAACATTGTTTCTAGAGATATGAAAAGTAGACAGTTAAGGTGTAAGGACAGCCGTTGGTATCTTAAAATTTACTTTATCAAGAAGTTGGCAGTCCAGTGAGCCATTAACTATTTCATGTAGATTGTAAAGGTCACTTATCCACCTATTCTTTTCCAAACAACAAATTTAAATAATCGAAGTCTGTCATCGTAATTCGATACCTTTAGTCTCAAGCCCAATTTAGAGGATAGAGCTCCGACAAACCGTGTTTGCACAGCAGTAACTTCTATCTATCCCATATATAAGGGCCCAGACACCTTAAAAGTAAGTAACTTGATTTCATTACTAGGTTTACCACACGTGTGTAAATGACATATGGATAGCTATTCTGTTCCCAGGCCGCAACAATTATAATTTAAAATATTATTTCACCATAAGATATAAGATATTATTTCACCTAAAATGCGTGAATAATATGAGTGAATACGAGTATACATATGTATGATAAAGGTATTTTGAGTATCCAAAGAGAACATATATGTATTTGAGTTCGCAATGTGTATAAAAATATATATAATATAAGTGAAAAGTTTTTTTTTTGGTTTTATAGGCTCCAAAAGAAAAATATTTAGTAAAGGGACTGGCCACCATAGACAGGTAATGATAAATCGGGACAGGGAAGTGACATCTTATTAGTATTTTAGTATGTTAAATAAAATATATAAATAAAAGTTGTTACTTATTAATGTTTATTGTTTTTTTTATTACTTATATCCTAACATGAGATCTGAATACAAAACAATCATTAAAAATAATGAATTAGAGTATAAAATAATTATAATTTGGTAATTTGCGTACGCTACAGTTAATTGACAGGCCAATTGTTGCTAGTATTCTGAATAGTAAAAAAAAAATAAAGAAAAGAAAGAAATAGTCTAACATGTCTTTGTTCCGTTGTCGTGTAGTACAGTATGTGCAGTAGTTTCATTATCCACCTTTGAGAGAGAGAAAGCAAAAAAAATGGTTACTTCCTTCAAATATAACATAAAACCACAGTGTGCAAACTAATTTGGTTACGGGGCCTACCAAAATGGAACGATTGGACCTCTTCAAAATATTTTGTATCGTAATTTACTGAGAAGTCCACGTGGATCACAGCCTCTTTTTGAGTCAAATTTTAAGCTTTTGAAGGATTGACATTGATGTGCTATATTTACTGCATGTATAAAAAGAAAGCAATACATTTTCAAGAAATAAATCTTTCAGAGGACAGTTTGAGCTTTGTTTAATATTTTTATGAACCATGCGTTTGTTTTTTTTTTGGTTTATTGTTTGTTTTTGTTTCTTTAATTTAAGCGTGATTTACCATGAAACCATGTTCGTATAAGTAACATATAAGCAAATGTCTCTTTTATTTACATTTTGAGATACAAGGAAAAAGTGGGTGTTTCTACAAACCACGAATTAAAATCAAATTAATATAAAGGCCCTTACTCGATAGCTTTATATTAATTTGATGTTGATTAAATACTTTTTAAAATGTCTTCATGTCTATATCATCCTTTGTCAACTCTATATATTTTTTAAGTTGACTTTGGAGCCCCTCACTAAATTTTTTTCTTATAACCTATACTACCTTCTTTTCATTATTATCTTTCAGCAGATCGGCAATTTTCAAATTCTAATGTTTGTTGTCTAATGTCTGTTCATTTAAAAAAATTTGTATCAATTTATAATATCTTGTTTAAGTTTAATAAAGAGAATAATAATAATAAGAACAAGAAATGAAATATAATAATAACAGAAACACTGGTACATTACATAAACATAGCACAGATAAACAAAAAATTAAAGCTGGAAAGAAAAGAGTCTTCATTTAAAATATCCTAAAAAATTACAACAAGAACTTATAGATAAGGATGCTTCAAATGTCTGGTTATGTAAGAGAAATATACATAAAGAAATGAATGGATTTATGGTGGCAAATTCAAGATCAAATCATAAAACTATCTAAAATATATAACGGATGATCCACAGTCGTATCAGATAAACATAGATTATAGTACGCCAGCCAAGAAACAAAAGACCATGTGGACCACAGAAGAGTGTACATTTTCATTTTTAATAAACAATTTACTTTAGTCCTCACGTTCACCACCCAGAAACACTTAATATTAATGAACCAACTCAGTTCTCACATGGCCATGATAGGTTCTCATCAACTAGCCCATTGTGCTAGCACAAGCTAAGAATTAAGAATATATAATAACTAAAGCTGTAAGTAATTAGCACAGTAGGCGGCCTTATTACGAACGAGCACCTTCTTGCGCTTGTACTGAAAGGCTAGATAGGATATCAGAGTTTTTATTTTATGACAAACATAGAAGATTGAACGAGATGTTAGTTTTCGGCCAGATAGTAAGATATAATCAAATTTTAAAAATTGACGAAGATTGAGCACATCTAATACTAACCGGTAAGGCATTTCACAGTCTCATAGCTTGCGCTGAAAAGGATTTGTCGTTGATATATCTAATACACTGGCCTTTTTAGCTTCAAATTGTCGAATAACCTTAAGAATCTGGAGTGTGTTGTGTGTATTCTTTTAAATAGAGTCGGAGGCATTAAACAAAATATTTAAGTGAAGAGAAAGAATGTGGGCATTCCGTCACGAATTATAATAATTTGTGTATTTCGCCCATATATCAATTTGACACTATGTACAGAAGTAATATATGTATAATATAATGATAAGAATTATTCGATATAATTCGATAAATATAGCATGAATAGATACATCCCAGTCGAATATAAAGGTAAACAAAGTGGTGGACAGGGAGACAATACAAGAACTCGGATGTGTTATGTCAGTTTGCGATATTTCAACATGTGTTTTGATGAACATATGTTCATTTTATTCCGATAACTGTCGGCAATAAATAAAGAAGCTTCAGTTTCTGTAAGCTGTCAGACAACTTCGCATACTCATTAAGACTGTCCGATGTCTCACTGTTAGATAAAGGCAATAATATTATAACAAGAGTAAAAGTAACAAATTGAAAATTAAATACAATGAGCAAAGTACTATAACACTTTATTATTATCACTATATGACTTCTGAACTTAAAGAAACCCACAAAATCACTTTAATACTGCTTTTATAGACTTCATCCCTCCTCACCACGAAACGGCCCTCCACAACTCAATATTGCCAGCTGCACCATAAATTCGATAATATAACATTTTTTCCGTCTAAAACGTTTTTACACGTCTTGACCACTCAAGTGATCCTCGTACAAATTAAAAAGAAAGGTGAGAATTTTAAAGTCGATATACTCAGATAAGAACGTGATGAGTTTTTTTTTTTATATTAAATACAATAACACATATTTTGTAAAGACAATTTTAATGAACGTCAATGAAATAAAGATAACGAAATTCACAAATGCCTACGAAATAGTTATTTTAATACATTAAAAATATATTTATAAAAATAAACTGAACAATAAATGTTAAAAACAATTTATGAACAAAGATGTGTGTTTAAATATGAAGACCTTATTGTGTTCTTTTTTATTGAACTATAATTATAACTTAAGGAAAAAAGTCAACCTCTCATACATACTCAGATATACATATATCTCGCCATCTCAATACTTTTTAATAAATTGTATTATTTCTATTATAGAGTCACTGTGCTTTTATTTACGTCATTGAAGTCCTGTATTTAACAATCCTGCAATATGATCGCAGTTATGAAGCTCGTTATAGATAGCAGACAGTTTAAACTTAGAACAAAAATACGGCCAATATTAAAAGAATACAATCTTCTCTTGTTATGACTAAGATAAGACCAAATATATAGCTTACTTTTGTAGCCGGTTCAGAACTAATACTAACATTTCCTTTATTCTTGAAAGTTGGTACAAAAGAAAAAATCTCATATTACACTCCCCACAGTGCGGCATTAAAGCGGAATATTGCAGGGGAATTACTAAGCAATTCCCTTGATCTTGGCAATCACGGTCTGCGCCGCGGAATGCTAAGGGGACGTTTCATAATCGCGACTGAAATGTTTGTCTGAATCTAGATAGTCTTAAAGTTTCTGATTACATTGCAGGGTACCAAATATCCACATATACGAGTACAATTAATTAAGTATTTTTTTTAAATATAAAAAGCTTTACAGTTAAATTCCTTTACATAGTGGTCTTCAACCATCCTGTCCACGTGCCGAAACTAACGCAGCCTTGTACATCCCCTTTCAAACTACACTTTTTATCACCGCATCTTTCATCACTGACATTACATGTTCTTCTCGCTGAACGCATTTCTATGGTATTATCTCATGAAGAATAAGACTTACTTTTACAACGGAGTGAAGGGCACCGTTCACTGAATCTTCTCTCTGTCTTTATCATGCTTCCCATCTCTTGAAAACATACTAATTTTCTTTAATATAAACATTCATTTTTATTTGGTGAGAAAGACTTTTTTACATCTAAGATTTCAAGTCGGTAATATTTATTTTATCCTTAAATGAATCCGCAGAACCACTCCTTAAGTACTCTGGTCCCTGTTATACGTTCAGATGGGGACATTCCCGTGTAACACGCACTTATATTCTTTTTGATAACCATTTGCTTGTGTTAACCGCGATCCATAGATATTTTCTATTGTAATAGCGTTCTGCTATGTTTGGATGTTTCGTATGGAGGTTAGATGAAATGTTTTTTTTTGTTTTTAAAAAGACCACTCCCGCATTAGGAACAATTCCTGTATCGCGGGGGGCTTTACAAACATTCAATCAACAGCCGCAAAGAACACCCAGACTCGGACTAAGTATTTGGATCTCATATTTTTTTGTCCCGTGTGGGAATCGAACCCACGACCTCCGGTTCAGCAGTCAGGGTAACCAACCACTGGACCAACAGGCCCGTCACATACTGAATTCAGAGTTCTAGGATATATTATGAAATGGATTTTTTGTTCGGGTTTTTCAATCACAATGCTGTTTCTTCAGGTTAACTCGTAAAAGAACCATTCACAAACTGTTGATCCAATCAGTATTTTTTTAACCCGAACAAAGTGAATTTTGATGACGTCACCGAGAGGACGTCTCTAAAAAAGAGCTAGGCTTCAAATTTTAACGTGTAGCTTAATTATGCCAATGATATATCTTTTAAGATCTTTTTCAAGAATTTAATGACCTTTCAGTTGTGTCAATATGAATTAAATAGTTTTATTTAATTTTGATATTAGAATACATTTATTTTGTAGAACTCGAGACAGGCGGACATGAGAGAATTCTCGTTAATATTCCAATACAATCGTACCACTAGCGCAATCCGAGCCAAATTTTTATCTCAAGCAGAGCCTCCATTTTGTTACGAAAATTCAATAAAAGGCACCCGAATTGTATTCGTTGGATGTGCGCTACGCAAATAACTAAAAAATCAAATTAAAAATCCTTTTGAACAGACTGACAAAGAAGTATCGTCAAAACGTCACTAAATTAGATTTTTTATATCCAATATATTTTTTTAACATTTTCAGATATTGACGAAAATAACTCTTAAAGTGGGTATGAAAATATCAGTGACTGAAGCGTCAAAAAACAGTGCGTGTCAGCTACGCCATGATCCATTATTATTATTTTTTTATATATTTTTATAACATAGGGGGGCAGACGAACAGGCGGGTCACGTGATGGCAAGAGACAACTGCCGTCCATGGACACCGGCAACTGGAAAGTCGTAAGTGCGCTGTATGGGATGAGGGTATGCGGGTAGGGGAAAGAGACGGGAATGAGGAGATGGGAAAAGGGCGGGAGATCAGGGGAGAGGAATAAGAAGTGGGGAGTCGGGCCTCTGGAAACCTCACTAATTTCGGGGAAATGCAACACAAGAGTTGTTTCACACCCGGTTTTCTGTGAGACCGTGGTATTGCACCGTTCGAACCGGTCCATTTGTGCCTAGCCATGGTTCGTTCGTTTAAAGACATTTATTTTCTCAAAAACAACAATACAGTTCACTTCAATAATGAGAAACTCTGTGATCACAATACACTATACGGTAACATAAAAATGAAGATATGAGGACCATGTCATCGGTGTTAGTATTTTTTTCTAATGTAATTTTCTGAACTCTTTTTAAATTTAAAGCTATCACTTTTGGTAATATCATCCAGTATTTCATTATAAATATTTACACCATCACATACTATATTATTCTTAATATAGTCGGTTCTAGGCTTTCTTTTTTTTTCCTTGCGTTGTATGTGTAGGTTTTTTCTTTAAAGCTTAGTTGTGAATATGTACCTTGTGTTTTAATATTATTTATCAGTATACAAGTTTTAAGTATGTATAGTTGTTCAATTGTTAGGATTTAGGTATCTTTGAAGTTTTTAAGTGTTGGTGTTAGACAGTGGTAGTTATTTAGTGTTTTATTGCTTTATTTTGCAAGACTTGAATTTCTTGGATATTCATTTTCGAAGCAGTGCCCCATATCTCTACTAGGTATACTACATGAGGTCTAGTCGAGGTTTCATTAATGTTTATGATCACGTGAAAAATTTTTAAATGTGTATAACCTAATTAATAAGTAATTCTTAGTGTGTAATCACGTTGTTATAATAATGTAAATGGTATGGTAAGATATCGTTTTTTATAATTATAACACAGATTTTAACTAAACAATTTTGGGATAGATGAACTGACGAGTCGCAATGATGGGACACTACACCTCACTAATTTCGCAAAAATGAAAGGCAAACAATGCTTCACAACCTGTTTTCTGTGAGGCTATGGTATCGCACCGTTGAGCTAGCTCATTCGTGCCTAAGTATGGCTCTAACGCAATAAAAGGCTTCTCTGGCTGCAGTTCTCTGCTTAAATACACACTCCACACCTACCCTAATGATGTGCACAACTTTATTCGCTTTTGTAAAAGTTGTTTAATAACGACGCCTGAAAAGTAAGAAGAACTAAAGTCATAGTCAAAATGTGTATTGTTTAATTAAATTGTAAGTATGTATTTTCTTTTATTTGTTTTTATTAGTTGGTGTCTATGGATGGCAGTTGTTAATTATCATCAGGTGACCAGTCTGTTCGTCTGTATCAAATACTATATATTCGCAAAAACCTTGTAGTTGTGACCCATAAACTTTAACCATAATTGAGGGCAACATAATAATATAAACATAGTAAATTAAATTATTTAATAGCAAAGCAGGCGACGTGATCACGCAACGAATGTTGGTGGAGCTATGACCAGATTATACACAGAGCTGTGACGGTCGTCACTGTATGTGTGTATTGTATTGTCGTCGTTGGCCTGTGCACCCTGCCGACTATAGTTGCATCTAGAACTGTTTGTGTATATATAAATGTATTTTCTTTCTTTTACTTTTCAAGGTGTATCCATTCCAATTACTTACAAACTAGACTTCCGGCTTCTTCATCTTCGTCACACCCAAGCTTAATTTCGGCCACGGGAAGTTACACACTCAACTATCGTCGTAAAGTCCCCTGTTTGTCGGTTTTTTATGGGATTCACTTTCGTAAAAGTGAAGTCTCTTTTTAAACTCATCGGACCCTTTAAATTATTTATAGGAGCAAGCAATGCCTGCATCTATTTTACCAGAGAACTACAATCCTGGATCCTTAAATCCTTTTTAAAATATGAAAACTCAAAAATGTTGCAGCAGGTAAATAGCAGGTACACTACATACTGACTACTATGACGACACTAACACACTATTACAAAAAAAAAAAAAACATTGTTAAGTATATTTAATCTAAAAACCTTTACTAATAAAAAGGTTCGTGAGTAGGCGATGAAGAAGGAGACAAGCGTAATAATTTTTGTGGAGATGCATATAATTCTCGTGGGAAGCCCATGCATGTGAAACATATTAGGTTGGCAACTAATAAACCCGCCATCTTTGTACACAATTTTTTTTTTTTTTAAGTATACAAAATCAATTTATTTCTCAACTATATAAGCACTGTCGTTTTCTATCATCTGTCGCCAACGCGCTGGCACAGACATCATGCCTTCATCGTAGAAATTTTAGGCTTTTGATCAAAAAAGGCTGTAAGGTCACTTGTAATTTTTTTAACTGCTAAGTAGTAGGCTAGAGAACGAAATAGATGATAATCTGAGGGCATAATGTCTAAAGAGTACGGTGGATGAGGAAGGACAGCCCAGCCAAGCGAAAGTAATTTTTCATGAGTCGCTTTTGCTACATGTGGTCGAGCATTATCGTGCAAAAAGTATACTTTATTTTGATTTTTCGGTAATCTCGCTGCCACTTATCAAGTGAGTCACAATAAATATTGTCAGTGATTATATTGTTGGATGGCAACAGCTCCCAGTATATAATTCTGTTTATTCCCCACCACACACTTAAAAGAACTTTTTTACTCTTGTCAGAATTTGGCATCGGTACTCTTGCCTCTCCAGGTCCAAGCCACTGGCGCTTACGCGAAGAATTTATGTACATAACCCACTTTTTATCCCCACAATTATATCCCTCAGCCACTCATTGGTACGATGATAACAAAGTAGTTCCATGCACACGTTAGCTCTCTTCTGAAGTTGAAACGGCGTCAACTCATGTGGCAACCAAACTGAATATTTCAAAGTCTTTTCTAAAGCGTTGAGTTGTTTTTCTACTGCAGTATGAGAACACTGAAGCTGCTCTGCCAGACAACGTGAAGTGAACCTGGGATCCATTTCTATGAGTCTTTTTAACTCATCCACATCTATTGTAGGAGGTCGTCCTGGATGGGGTTTATCAGATAAGGTCAAAATTTCCATCCTTAAATCTTCTGAACCAATATTTTGTGGTATCTTAAGAGAGCACGCTTTCACCCATCGTTGCATATATATTGCGCACTGCTTCAGTCGCTTTTGACCTAAGCAAAATTTGTGAAGTAAAAACAGCCGTAGTTCTCTGCGAGAAATATCCATAATTTACTGTAGTTTTACTATTCGAGATCCAGTTGTCAACTGATCGGACATACAACTCTTGCTTTTTTTATATACTACTCCAAGAAATTCTAGATAGTTCTATAACATTTTAGAAACTGATCAAAAAAAAAGTGGCGGTTTTATTAGTCGCTAACCTAATAGTTTGGTAAATAATTATCCTTGTTATTAGCAGTCCTTACAAAATATGTGTGTACATACTGGAACAATAATAGTCTATTTAGGAGCGCTTTTAAAAAATATTTTTAAACAGAAAATTTCAAAGCGATGCTATGTTATATATTCTATGGCTAAAAAAATCTTTAAGCACCGTTAAGACGTTCTCTAAATATCCCCCAATTTACGTGGACATCTTTTGATCTGGTAAAAAGTATGCGAATGACAGGAACCCCAATAAAGGAATGATATCACAGCTGAACAATTGATCATCGCGATTGCAATCACCTCTTGTCCCTATTATCTGAATGGTTAATAATTTATTTTTTCCCCGAAAAGCTTTTAAGCCACGCTTCAACTCTCTAAATATGTTATACTGTGAAATGGAATGAAAGATATATTTTGAAGGTTAATATTTTATTTAACCTTTTCGCTTAATCTAAGATCTGGTTTGAAATAGTCTGTCAGTCGGTAGCACGCATTTACACCTAATTTGCGTGGAGTAATCTATTCTATACTATATACTTCTTTACTTTTGTTTTTGTATCTTCGTAGGGAAACGTCCATTGCGCAGATTGTCTTTTGGTTTCGGGTTTGTAACAATATATCCAGCTTTCATCACCTGTTACGATGCTATATACAGCATTCGTGTCACTTCCATCATACTTCAAGCTTTTGATCTTTCGTCAAAATTATGAGTTAACCATCGAGAACAAAACTTTCTGACGCATAAATATTTGGTTATCACTTTTGTTCTTGACTCATACCAATACCTAAGACTATTTAAATTTGTCGATATGTTATCCACACCTCACTTACATTTTCATCAGTAGTCGCCGTAAAAGGAAGTCCTCCTCGAGAATCATCAGTGAGTTTGCTTCGACCACGTTTAATCTCATTAAACAATGTGTAAACAGTGGAACAAAATGGGGCATCGTAATGAAATGCCAATCGAAGTCTATCGTATCATTGCTGTGGAGTATGACAGTAAGTAAGTAATAAATCATTAATCAAACACTTTTAATGCTCAAATGCATTTTGATGCACGACAGATACTTTTTAAATTGCCTCCAATTTCTAAAAAAAATGACATATTAAATTTCATTCCTGAAGAGTTCTTAATTTAAAAATTAATATTAAAATTAAAGGTGTTCTACAACAAACTCCGAAACCGTGTTCACGATTATATTTAAATTGAGGGATATTATAAAGGCCGATATCGCTAAAGACCAAGTAAATAGTGAGAGTGCCAATAAGAAGTGACCCGCGCAACAAGACTGATATTTGTTCTATCCATTATTTATATCTTGAGGAAAACTTCATTGAAGTTGCGAAAAAGCACACCTTTAAACTTTTATTGGAATTTGCTACTTGTTAATCAACGTTTACTTACAAATGAATCTCAACACTTTATTATTACATTTATTACCATTAAAACGTTTGTTGCAGCTCGTTATTAACAAATGCTACCGGTTTTATTTCTATATTAATTTTTTCCAATGTACCTTACAATGTCTCTATTCGTAAGATAATATTTACTACACTTTGTTAAAATACAATTAAAATCTATTGCCAGAATCTTCAGAGGTTGTGGATCAAGATATCGCTGTTTTATAGATACATACAACTGAATAATTTTGATGTTGCATGTGTGACTGAAATATGGTCCATCAGTGAAATTATCGATAGAGAACTGTTTGACCATCGACGTTAGTTAGGAGGGCAATAGAAATTATGGGAGCACAAAGAGGTCCGGCGAGAGTTAGCTGCCGAGATACGGGATAACAGGTGCTCCTCAGAAGAAGAATCATTACAAAGAAACCACGAATCTCCTACAAAATGCACATAGGCATAGTTTACACTCCTCGGGTGATGGCAGTGAGATATGTGATGACTTCTGTGATTACTGTAAACCAAACTTTTTACCGTCTCCTGACAGGAAACCTAGTGTTTTGATCACTGACCCTGGGTTTGATTCCATCACAAATTAGGGTCCATTGTTGAAGAAAAAGTTCTTAAGGGCACTAACAAATTGTGGGTCCGGATAACATACTCCTGATTTGTATAATCAGATGTGTATCCAGCCTCACAGTACCTCTATTTCTACTATACACGCGTTCATTAAAGAGGGATTAGTAGGTTCGTTGTGGAAAACAGCTTTCATCACACCCATTAACAAAAAGGTTCCAAAAGATAATGTAGAGAATTACAGGCCTATCTCAAAGTTGTGTATATTTGCTACAACCCTTAAAAGAATTTGACATCAACAATTATACAGTTTACTTAAACAACTACAGTCAATATCAACACGGATTCTTGAGTGGCCATTCAACCACAACGAACCTCATCGTCTGCAATGGTAATCTGTCTCAGTATGTGTCTCAGAGACACACAGTTCATACTAACAGTGGTAGAACCAAGCTTAGCCATGAATGAGCCAGCTCGACCGGTGTGATACCACGGCCTTACAGAAAACCGGTTGTGAAGTAATGCTTGCGTTCCATTTCCCCGAAATTAGTCAGGTTTCCGGAAGCCCAACCCTCTAATCTTTCCTCTCCATCTATCTGTCTCCTCCGTCTACCCCCCTATGATATATATTTATATATATATATATATATATATATATATATATATATATAAATACTATATACACAGCTCGCTAGCTTTTGATCGAATCGACCATGATCTGTTTTTACGTAAAATCTTAGCCCAAGAGTTTTAAATTACCTGTGATACAGTATCAATCAATGGGTTCAAGTCACGATCATTCTTCATTCCCTCTAGGGTGCCTCAGAGTTAATTATTAGCTTAATTATATTTATAAACGTCATCTCTGTATGTTCCAAATTACAAAATACTTCTCTATGCCAACGACATGAAAATTTAAAGCTCCATCGTTATGATAGATAATGCAATTACACTCTAAGACAATTTAAAACGGTTTACTGATTACTATAAGATAAATAATTTAAATTTAGGGAATTTTACTTATTTATTGACGTTTTCTATATATATTCTGGAGCAATGTTATAGTTTCGTGGGCGTTTTAGGTGGCCATGACATAGTTTTTTACTAATGTGGTTATTTTCGGACATATAAATTTGTAATCATTTTTCATGTTCAAAATAAAGATTATTATTATTATTATTACTAATTAAATTGTTATTATCATTACTGACATCGATACTTTAAACAAAGTATTGACATACTTTTGTAACTATTTTTAGATATTTTTTCAAACATTTAAATATATCCAAGTACATTACATACATACATTTACCCGGAAATCGACACCCATTATGTTTAATTACTATCTGGTTAAAAACCGAGATTAAGTCTCGAAGAAGACTTATTGATAAACCTTTGAGCTGATACTAAAGCCAAAAAATCCTAAGAATAATGAGTAATGCTTTCTTAAATAGGTTATTTACTATAAACTCCAATATTATAATTTCCCAACTATGTGTGTAAACTTATAATTGGCCTTCTTTTCTACTGTTACTTTAAGTAAGTAAGATTTCCGAAACAATACAATAAAATAGCACGTTTAAAAGATTTTTTTTCGGCGTATAATATGATATGATTTAATCTGAAACGCGTTCAACGGTTAAAATTCTAGTGGTAGGTTATATTAATTTTTCCTTACCTTGGACGTTCAGAAATAATTGTAATAGGCAATGCAGGCTCTCACATGATCGCTTTCGTAAATAAGTCTTTTTGTGTAATAAGTTATTTGTAGATAACATATTTTTGTCAAATTGGAACAGAGATTTTAATAGGACTAAACCATTAACACAAATTAAATTACTAATTATATTAAACTTAAATTCACGTGATAGGAAATAAAAGAAAGGCTTGTATTGTATTTATTACATAAAAATATTTCTATTTTTTATTTAAAAAAATGTTTTATATTAATCTCTGAATTTTGGGTTTAGTCAACTATTTAGATTCCAAGATTTTAATTACAATATTTTCTTTCAACGTAATAATATTTATTTTCTATCTTTCAGAAACAAAAAAAGGTAATTTTTAGTCGAAAGACATCTGAAGAATGGAACTTTAATCTGGCCAACGGCGGATTCACGTTCGTCTGTCAAATAAATAAAATTCCACGCCGGTAATTTATCGTGATCTAACGTCAAACGTGAACGATTACATTTTTACTAGGTGTTAGCCCTCGATATAAAAGTCTTCAACGTTTATCCTCGGTCCCTTCGAATTAGAATGAATACTTAATAGGTATTATCAATATTGAACTTTTGCAATGCCGTAAAAATCATAAGCTATTTTCACAATATTCTGAAAAAAAAAAAACAGTTATCGCTAAATTGTTTCACTTTTTTTAAATTTTGTTAGTTGAATACCAGTAAGTAAGATCAATAGTTTAAGGGCTTGGATTTACAGGCACCAGCCAGTTTGAGCTATAGGTATGCTACCCTGACTTTCTTGAGTTCTTGCTTATACTCTTCAATCCATCTTTAAAAGTAATATACATTTCCTTCCCTTTCTGTCCACCTTTTCTATCCTACCTTTTCTATCAATATACTCCAAATTTTCCATTCTGATTCCCAATAGCATCTAAACGATGGCAATAAGCTTATCTCTACTTAAGTTAATGTGACTTAATTAAAACCGGCAAAATGTAGGCATTAATTACACTTCTGCTTACGGATGATACGGGCTCGAGTGTGTGTATGTACACATTATTATTATTCAAACCAAAAAGTTTCTAAGTACAAAAGTTTATTAATCAGTAAAATTAATAGTATTTTTTTCATCACTTAAACCCAATTTGTCAAACCGTAGTAGTGACAACTGCTAGCATTTATTGTCCATTGAAATGGACAACGCATGTCACACGTGACGAGCCGTGACACAGCCTTCGAATGCTAACTGACAATAAATAAAACAATATTTATAAACGTTTCGTGTTGTACGTGACAAAATTTATGTTCGGGATATGTAATATTTAGAATACACAGTTTAGAAAAATGGATTTAACAGTGAATACCGTATATAACCGTCCATATAACAACCGTCCATATAACAACCGTCCATATAACAACCGTCCATATAACAACCGTCCGTATAACAACCGTCCATATAACAACCGTCCGTATAACAACCGTCCATATAACCTTTACAGTTCAAATATGTGCTCTTTTATTTCACAGATAAGTTTTTTTTGTCTGGTAGGAACCTCCATATGTCAAGAAACCGAGGCATGTGAGATATGTCACCATCGTCGTTGGTAGATCGCAATGACTAAAACAAACACCAAGTGGTAAAGTTGGCTAGAATAAGTAGGTTCGTTGAAAATGCTGAACGCTAGGCATTTAGGCCGCCTTTTTACTAACCGTGTAAAACATTGTGACAATTTAAGAAATTATGTACTTGAAGAAACTGATACATTCTGTCCCATTTTTTAATTTTGGACAGTTACAGATTAAAGTCGGATACGCAGGATTCAATTATTTTTTTTTTATTCAAGCAGATACTCGTAAAACTTATCATAATGTCCGCTCTCATCCCAAAGCTGTCAGCAAGTAGTCCTCCTCTCAACGTCAAACTAGAGCTCATATAGACTTTAAGCTTGGTCTTGGACCAGTTTGTCTTCTGTTGGATGGAATTGGAGTGCCTTACTTAGAACCGCTGTCTCAGCCATAGGTCGCTTTTGTTAAAATCATCGTTAATTAGTTACTTGCTTCTAATATTATAGGTAACATAAATCTCACTTGAATTTTCAAGTACGAATATGAGTCTAGGTAACTTACATTTCTCTTTTATATTAAATTTCAAAGACTATTGCATACAATGGATGTCAAAACTTCTTTAATTTTGTGGCTACTGCACTCAGATTATACTTTTAACTGACTGTGAGGATATTGCAACTTAATATCTCAGTAAATTATATTGATATAATATTTTTATATTAAAAATGATTTGCTAAAAAAAGAGTACCAACTTTGACTTTAAGTTTTAAATTAAATAGTTTTAGATTGAAAATCAAAAAAAGTGTAAACAGTCTTGACATTTTCGTTCAAAGAAGTACTAGTAAAGCTACCAACTACACTACTGCTACGCTACCTACACTACAACGTCAATATAACAAACTTAATAATTGTTATGTAAACATCAAGTGATTATTACAATCGCATTGCATACTCTACATATATTTAACCCATCACGGATTCACCAATACATACATACATATATTTATCATGTATACTTGACTTGGTTTTACTTATTTGATTAATGAAAGCTTTAAAGTGTTTTTTATTAATAGAAATATATGCATATAACATAACAAATATATAATTTTGCAACCTAGAATGTAATAAAGTTATATTACAATGTTCTCCTTGTGGATATATTTGGCAAGTGTAAACCAGTGACGAAGCCAAAACTGCGTACATTTATCTTGGCTTTGGTCCATCATAATTACTGTTATGGACTCATTGCTAGTATAAAAGCGATTTTAAAATGTCGTGTTTAATTGAGTATGAAGTCATAGAATAATTTGAAATTGTATAATATTTATCGGAAGCATGATAGCAATAGGCTTGGCCCCTATTGCGTAAGTGGCACTAAATTATTGTTTACATACATGAATGAGAGATTGAGACGCCTCTACCTACCCTTTAAGGAATATAGGTACGTGTGTATGTATGCATATTTCTTTCTTTGGCAAAGTATTACATTTTAGTCACCGCTTTTTTTTTTTTTTTTTTTTTTTTTTATGCGATAGGGGGCAAACGAGCAGACGGGTCACCTGATGGTAAGTGACTACCGCCGCCCATGGACACCCGCAACTCAAGAGTCACAAGTGCGTTGCCGGCCTTTTAGGTAGAGGTACGCTCTCTTCTTGAAGGTTTGAAGGTCGTATCGGTTCGGAAATACGGCAGGCGACAATTTGTTCCATAAGCTGGTTGTGCGAGGCAAAAAGCTTCTCGAGAAGCGCACAGTGGTGGAGTGCCAATCGTCCAGGTGATGGGGATGGATATTTTGTCGCGTAGGACGATGGCGGAAACCAGCAGCCGGTATAAGTCCGAACAATTCCTCTGAACACTCCCCATGATACAAGCGATAGAGGATGCAGAGTGAAGATACATCTCTACGCAACGCCAAGGTGTCAAGTCGATCAGAAATATCTTGGCAGTCGATGATGCGAGTCGCTCTCCGTTGAATGCGGTCAAGAGGCAGAAGTTGCTTCAAATAATTCGTTATTTGAGGTGCCTGTAATCTAAGACATGAATTGAAATATTTTTTTAAACTCAATGTGCAAAATGTAGCAATTTTATCATGGATGTCTTGATTGGAGAAGATTTATGTATAGCAACGGAATTTAGGTTAGTCACACTTTTGGAAAGCAAAATTTAATACTACTACATAATTACTACGCTAAAGAACCCATGACGGATCCATCGAGTTTGATTATTGCCGAGATTTTATGTTGATTTGAATAAGATTATATTAATTGTTATTATTATTTATATAATGTACCTAATGCCTTGCTATATGTAATGTAATGGAAAAAAAATAAATGTGTACTTTCCTTATGCGTCAGTATAATTATGTATAAAACTCATTAATTTCAGACTAACATTTAGTTTTATAAAAATGTTAGGCTCCATCAATAATGTTTTAGTGCTTATTTCACAAGTTACTTTTATAGATTAATGTTTATTGTTACCTCGCCACTGGCTGGTCGCTGTCAGTAGGACCTCACATGTCCGCCGCGGGCGAGAACAAGTACAAAGCTGTGTAAGTCCTTTCTTCTGTTATTGTAACTTTTATGTAACAAAAAGGTTGTTAGTACAATCTAACGCATTCTAGTTAAAGTTTTTATGACACAATACGTGCTTTTTTATCTTTTCAGAATACATTTTTAAATAGCAGTCAGTAGTTTTTATGCTCTTGTTTTATAGCTTATACTGATTTGTGAGATATGAATTTTATTCGTTTTATGTTAAAACGTTTAGATTGCTGATTGAAGTGCAGCATGCTGGGAAGCTGGACACTACTGCCATTCACAAGGGCTATCCAGGACTCAACTATATAATCTTCTTCTTGTAGCTGGGCATCTCAGAACCCATGTGGCGTATGATATTCTGATTATTCTCTCGGATTAAATAATAGAGGAAGTGAAAGTATAAGAATAAGAACCCTTAGACACCATTTTTAAATGAGAAGAAATCCTAGCTAGATCCAAAAATAATATGCTCGTACAACTTAAATTACAACATTAAATTGCATGACAATAACTTTTCAGGACTTAATCAAGGTTTGACCAATAATAAACCTGCAGATATCTCTCACCTCAAAACTAACCTGTACAAAGAAGATTGCTAGAAAGGCTTCAACAGGGCTTCAGTACCTTTGTTTTAATATATTGAGGCTGATATACATAACGATTATACTTCCTTTCACTCTAAGAGATCAACAACAGCTCAGGATCTGTGAGGTCAAGAGATAAAAGCCTTAACCTGATCGGCCCAGATACACTATAAAGATATACCTTAGTCCTCTAGTATTCTCTTTTTTGTCCTATAAGGATAAACTCTTTAAATTGCACATTGCACATTGTAGGATTTAAACCTTTAAAAATAATTATATTAAACTTTAATCAAGACAGTACAGAAAAGTTAATAATATCATAGCTTAGGATTCGTGTCAGAATGAAATGTGGTTTCGTGGTACAGAGTTTATTATACAACATGTGTAAGTAAACATATAAAATAATATATTAATGAACAAATTTTATTGTTGTTTGAGGAATTGTTTGTTTGACAGTTGTAATATATCAGAAGGGAAGGATGGATGCATATTGGAAAGTGGCTAGTTAGTAAACCTACAACCAGAGTCGATATAGAAAATCCGACATATTACATACATATCTGTTGAAAATAATTGCGTGAATGTGGTAAATGAAATAATACATCAGTTCTATACAACTTACTTAGTGTTTAATTAGTGGCTGTAAAATCTATTACAATATGTGCCTTGAGGAAAAAGTGACAAAGGACAGGGATAATGTAGAGAAATTTAAAATTAAAATGTTTACGTTTCATTATTACTAACACCATTCTTTCCTTTCCACAATACAAGTACTTCCCAGCTGTTATGCCCTTAGTTTAATCATCAGCAATCATGTCTTGACCCTTTAAAAAGCAAAACCTTATTACTGAATTATTTACAAGGTCTTTTAGAAACTGTCAGTCCAGTGAAGCGTCGGATATATATGGTCAGAGCCGCCATGTTGGACGTTGACAAGCAAGACGTCCTCCGAAGAATCGCAACTATTCCACGTTATCTAGAAACTTTAACCACAAATTTTAGTGGATTTAAGTGTAATTAGAGTTTTGATACATACGTGTGTGCTTATTGTGGTGATTTATACTTTAAAACATATATTTATCGATTAAATAATGGTTGATTGTTATATGGCAATTTTTTTTTTCATTATTATTTGCCCTAATAACTACGCGAGACGCTATAGTTGTTTCTGACAAAGACGGCTCCTTTCCTATAAATTAATTCCGTCTGTAAATGTGTGCGTCGGTACAAAGTTTCCAACTAAAATTAAACTACAAATTTTGACGCTCGAGAACTTTTTTAATAATACTGGGTCTGCTAGAAACACATTTTAAATAATAAAATAACAAAAATGAACTGGCTGCATGATTTTATAATTTATGTTAGTTGCTTCTGAATGTTTATTGGGGTTTTGGACTTATATCCTTTTGTAAAAGGGATTTTTAGTTCATAAGCTATAGTGCAGTAAAGCTTTACAAAGCATAATAGTTATACTATTCTTAAATCTGTCATTTAGGAAGTATATGTTGTTGTAAAATATGGCTATTCTCTTCTTCCTCCGAATAGGGAAAATGGGAATATTTTAATTCTAACGAGCTACTAAACTTATTCGAATAATTTAGTCAGTTGGAAAGGAAAGCATTAGTAAATTACTGAAATTGTTTGAAATTGGAATGTAAATTATAATACATTTGATACCATATATAATAAGAACGTAATGTATAGAGCATGAAAAAATGTTACATCTTTTTGTTCAATACAAGTACTCAAGTCTAAAAGCATTCAGTGATTAGAGTATCTATCCAAAACTAAAAAATCATAACTTTCCTAATTCTAAGTATCCTGATCTGTTTAATTTTGTTCAACCTATTTAATACATTGTCTATAATAAACAGAAGTTTCAAAATTACTTTGAAATCCTGTCCATTTGAATGGTGCTAGGGATCGCCTCCCCGAGACCTCCAATCTCTCACCGGGAAATTAAAAAACTTTCCAACCACTTTGGCGAACTTTATTAGTGGTTTTTGAGGCCAACGTTGATCCTTGGAACGTAAAAAAGGTGAAGATATTTGGTACAGGATTTTGCTTGTGCTCTCTGCTATTGTACCATGAATACTTGTTATAATATTTTTATACCACTAAGGTGGCGAAAGCCATCGAAATCTTTAAAATTATTTTTAAACAAACCTATGACTTGTCTCAAAAAAAAAGAAATAAGTTTACCAATACATCTTAAATGTGTCTTTCTATATTCATAATTAACTCAAGTAACTGTGTTTTTTATACCTTGTACAATAATTAAACTGATAAATCGAAAATGTGAAAAAGGCCTATACAGTGACTGTTAATATGCAGGGTTTAATAGAACTTAGCTTGATGTTCAGCTTGTTGTAGCAAACTTATGGGCTTAATGGTCATAATTACCAGACGTTTAACTTTCGTAAGAGGTAATAAAATCTACAATTTAGTGAATGAAGTTGGTCCGAAAACAAGTACAAAATTTGGTTAGAATGTTGTTAGTATTGATCCAAGTATACACAAACCTAATTGTCAAGTTTTTCAACTAAATATCTAGAAATAAAACCGAGAATATAGTTTTTGATATATAGACACACATATTATAATTGTAACCATAACCATTTAAAGCCAGGCGTAGGCACGAACAGGCCGGCTCGACTTGTGCAATACCACGGCCTCACAGAAAACCGGTTGTGAAGTAACGCTTGCTTTACATTTCCCCGAAATGAGTGAGGTTTCTGGAGGCCCAGCTCCCCCTCTCTTCTTTCCTCTCCCCGCATCACCCATCCCTTATCACCCTTAAAGGCGGGCAGCGTACTTACTATAGGTAACCCGTGTGTTCGTCTGTCTCCCTATAGTATAAAAAAAAGAGTGAAACAGTTCCACCCTAGATTGGACTGTTATCGATCAGACAGTATATATACAGTCACACAGTGTTTGCTGGCTGGCAATATGCTTGCCCCCTGTTACGTTACGTGGCAAAATGTAAGTCTGTAAAATATAATTAGCTACACTATAAGGGATACTGTATGCGTATGCTTCTCATTTAAATACTATTTTTTTTTTTTCATTTAAATATTGTGTATCTTAATTATTAAAAAAACCATAGTCTATGAATATTATACGGTAAAAGAAAAATCGTATCATTAGGATGACATAAACTCTGTTGTCATTTAAACAGGTGAAACAAATCAAACTAATAAGATATAAACATTTCGTAATAGAAACAGCATAATACATTACTGAGTAATGGGCCATTGAATGTCCAAGAACTCTCTTTTACTTATTGCATTTTATGCTATTAAGCGAAACAGTGTCAAGTGCGAATGATAAGGTAATGTGTGAGGGCTTTATATGACATTTTAATGTTATATTTACCCAAATATAAAATGTGTGTGTGTATTAAGAAGTACTATATAAAAATATAAAAAAAATATCAATATTTCACCACGTCCCACGTTACAAGAATATCACGTTTACTAATTCGTCATTTCACTGTGTACCATTCTAATCATGTAATCTTTCATGAAGTCTCTCCAGCTTGGCATTGTTTATGGTCAACATAACATGAATATAAATGTATTTCACTTTTTTATTAATAGTAATTTACCACAATACACGTGAATACCACAAGCAATCTCTCATAGTAATTATCATTTTAAGATATAATATATGTAGTAAGATTTTAATGTGGGAGAGCCATATTTATTCACGTATGGACCGGCTCGGTAGATAAAAAAAATGTTACCCTCAAGTTCATCATAGTTATTGTTTATTATTAACATTATACGTTTTTTATACATATTTAGCTAGTGTTGCTGTTCTGTTGTCTATACAGTCATGTCTGTGAGTATTCTGTCCCTATTTTAACAGAAATCTCTCTTTCGTCTTTCATAATACGTCTTAAAACGATTACATTCACAAAGACGGTTTTCGTCTCTTGTAATGTACACACATAAATATGGTATAATTCTAACAAACGAAACATAAATGTAACGCTTACCTCTTACAATAGTCTAATAATAATATCTTCTTGCGTAGTTTCGTTTGAATAGTAGCCTAATGTAACATACAAGGATATTATAGCTAGAATAAATACTGTATTAACGTTAATTAAGTAAAAGGCTTTGTTGTGACATGTCTGATGATAGCTACTCGATATTATTATCAGAGTGAGTGTAATCATAAGAAAATTGGGTATCTTGTTATTATTTAACTGTGTGTAATACGAATTTCTATTAAATAGAAGAGGTTGTATGACCAGTCTGTTTATATATATATATATATATATGTATGTATATTTAACAATGTTTCTCGGAGGATATCCATATTAAGGTAAAACAGCAAACGTTAAATATTATAATGTGTTTATTATTGGTAATTTATATGTAATGGTATGTTTTATTTAATTATAAAAATATAAGTTTCAACAATAAATATTGTAAATTTCTAACTTTTTACAAAATTGAATGTTGAAACTTATATGTTGGTCTCGTGGTTGGTTAACCTGACTGCTGAACCGGAGGTCCTTTTTTTATTCTATAGTGGGACAGACGCATAGACTGGTCACCTGATGGTAAGCGACAACCGCCCTCCATGGACATATCCAACTCTTGTCGTAAGTGCGCTGCCGGCCTTTAAGGGTGATGAGGGATAGGGGATGCGGGGATGGGAAAGAAGAGAGGAGGGATGAGGGGATATAAAAGAGGAGAGGGAGGATGAGAGGAGTTCACAACCGGTTTTCCGTGAGGCCGTGGTACCGGTCGAGCCAACCCATTCGTGCCTAATTCGATAGTTCGATTCCCACACGGTACAAAATTTGTGTGATCGACAAATAGTCCTGAGCCTGGGTGTAGTTTGTGTTCATTGATTGAATGTTTGTTAAGCCCCCCGCAATAAAGGACACAAACTTTTATCAAACTTTTTTATATTTCAAAGTCCTGGTGACATTGTATATTAGCTCTAACTCTCATATGTAGTTTGCCAACAATTAGACAAGAGTAAAACAATTTTCGAAAGATAGCAACATATACGTCAATCGAGCACTTTACAACTGTATACATACTTTCTGACAGTTAACAGACCGATCCCTAAATTGCCTTTTACTACACCCACGGGAATAAATTGGTTGGCTCTATTCTACTCCAGCGAGAACCACATGGGTTAAAATGTAATAATTGAGCAAATTATAATACATTTAGGTAATAGCAGTCAGGAGATGACAATCCGCACAAACCATCCTCATCCGCATCAATTTGAAGGGAACCAAACGATGGCAGAATTTCTAAACGTCTATCGAGCTTTATCTTTAGACTTATCAAGTAAGCAGTTTCTTCTTTTGTTATCAGATACACCTGAACATATGATATGATAACAAAAACATAGACCATCCTACTGTGTTCACGAGTTACGTATTTGCATACGCGTTTTAAGGTGAACCAAAAATTTGATATTGTTCATTTAAAAATCCCAAGTGATAGTAAAATAACATTAGAGCCGGTAAAAGCTTTTAAAATTATTTATAATAATGAAGAAAGAAATGGTGTTGTCGATACTGTAAATCTTTTAATTCTTCAACAATTTTCCAGACTAAAAGAAATAAAAACCATAACAATAACTCGTACAAGTTCGTGTACGTATCGTGCAAGGACTAAAATCCTTTAAAATATTATCGACACAAAACGCAAGGGGCGGACTAAAACAGTTCAAGTACTGAAAGTGTGTTTAAAAATGAGAATATTCTCTTTGAGGAAAGATTAAGACCGCGATTGGCTTTAGCTCCCGCTTTGTTTACTGCAATCTCAGAGAGATCTTCTTCATGTTATAGAAAATCGAAGATAAGCAGCTCTAGTAACATCGTCTCAACGCTATTACGTTTTTACATAAGGGGTACATACTGAGAAAGATTGAGATGATTGGCTAGGCGCAGTACAACTGTAAATATGCACATAAAATACCGTTTTAATATTATAACTAAGTCTAGTAAATATTGTATTGTAATATCAGATCACCACAAAACTTTAACAAGTCAAACAGCTGACGAAAAAATTAGAATAGTAATTCTATATTCATGAACGACAAAATACCAAATAACTTTTTTGATGAGAAAAGTTCGGCAACAAAAGAAAAAAAGAAGTAGATATGAATTGAATATTATTAGTAGTAGAATGAAAAACATTATTTTCGTTTTATCTAGCATTTTGAAAGTCTGGATTCAGTTCAAACTATCACTACAGTACAATATGCACTACAGTTTCAATAATTGAGTTATTAATAGTGTTTGAACAATTTGAGCAGTGATTTTAATGTACAGTTCAAAGTTTATGTTTCAGCTTCTACTGCTTCTACGATTACGTAATGAAACTTGATGTATATATATATATATATCTTTATATACATATATAATTCTACTGTACGTGTGTATGTCACTGAACTTCTCCTAAACGGCTGGACCGATTTGAATGATTTTTTTTTGTATGCGTTTGGGTGGCGTCCTGGATGGCTTAGATTCACAAAGCCCGGCAGATGAAGCTGCAGTCGGTATCTAGGTTATTTATCTATACTGCAACTTCAGGACAACATCTGTCGGGTCCGCTAGTATATATGTATATATATATCATATACATACATATGTATCTACATTTTAGGAGACAAGAAGTTATTATTATAAAAAAATGTGTAATCCATAAACAGTTTTCATGAGTCTTGCGAGAGATGTCTTTTAATAAAGGAGAAGGAAAAAGAAACATTTTGTTCTTTCAGTCTCTTTCTGTCTCCTTTTCGTTTCGTAATTCCTAGAGAATTATAAGTTTTCTAAATTTGTAATTATTATTACTTTAATGTGGAGTTATATAATTATATTTTCAACTTCCTTGATACGTATTACCAACATTGTAACGATCCCATTACAAAAGATCAATTGAAAATAAAAGAAACAAATTTTATCACTAGATGACACTGTTCTAAATTAAATAGAAAGCAAAGAATATAAAAATCTAGCTTTCAAAAGACAAAAGAAAAGCGGACACAAAGCTCTAAGTAACTTTTAGATAGTAATCATGATACAATGATGATATCATTTTATATGTAATTTTTTTTATGCTATAGGGAACTATACTAAAGACGAAAAAACAGGTCATCTAATGGGAAGTGACCGCCGTCCACGGACTCCTGCAACTCAAGAGGCGTAAGTACGCTGCCCGCCTTTGAGGGTGATAAGGGTTAGTCGGATGTGGGGACGGGAAGCAAGAGAGGGTGGATGAGGAGGTGGGAAAGAGGAGAGGGGGGTTAGGGGAGAGAAAAGAGGAGAGGAGAGTTGGACCTCAGTATACCTCACTTATTTCGGGGAAATGCAACGTAATAGTTTCTTCATAACCGATTTTCTGTGAGTCCGTGGTATCGCATCGGTCAGGCCGGCCCGGTCGTACCTAAGCATGGCTCTACCACTCTTAATATAACTGTTATTATACAGTCCTACAGTACCCGGATAGTTAGCCATAATCTTGCCCCGACTACCTAAGTGTGACTAAGTTATTATTGCCAAAAAGTAGGCGTTTCAGACACCTTTTTTACCTTTTATGGGAGATGTGTATTTGCTTTTTTAGCCTAATGAAGTATTCTTTATAAGCATAGCTTATACTATTGTCTCCAGAATTCAAATTAACACACCTTTTTGTTTCATGAATATACTATAGACACAGAAAAACACAGACACCAATGTACAGTACTGGGCAAGAAATAAGGCACATCGACCTCTAGAAAGAGACAATCGGCTACTTTCGGCTTTGTAGAGCGTTGTCCCTTTCACACGAAATACTAACAGTCCGGTATCTATTGAGAGCTGTTAAAACAATTATTGTGAGTTGCTTATTTTGAATATTCTTTTTATTTATTTTTTTAATAAACCTTTTTTTTCTGAATGTTCCTAAGACTATAGTAAAATAAAAAAAAACATGTATGAAATAAACTTATTATAAATCCTCAATGCCTACCGATTCACTATCATTGTAATTATCTAGACCGAGTTTAAATCTTCGATATTCATTCTCACATTTAATTGCATGATCGCAAACCTTTTTCCACTTTTCAGTCCCAATCATGTTTACTTTTTCTACCTGTGAAATCCCAATCATGTTTTTACTGTAGTTAAATTCATACCCACATTTCTAGAGGCTTCATAACCTTTCAGTTGAGAAAGTCTTTCAACATATTTATTGTGATAGGGTGCGTTGTCGATAACTAGAACAGAATCACTGGGTATGTTTGGGATTAACTTATAAACCAGCCATTTCTCGTAGTTATCGTTATTCATTTCATTGTGATAATCATCTATAGTGTCCGTGGATTTATACATTAAAAAGGCTCCAGGAAAAAAGTCTCTTTCATTTCCCACATGAACTATTATCAAAAGTTGACCTATTGAAATTGGCTTTTTTATACCTTTTTCTTATCATCACTCCAAGATTTTCTTTTAGTAAGTGATGTATGTATGTAAGATTCATCTATATAGATATTTTTTATTACTGTTTCAAGAAATTCGCGTATTTTATCAAGGTATTCCATTCGTTTGAGACTTACATCGTGCTTTTCTATTAGAACTTTTCTATTATCTTCTATTTTAGTGAACCGAAATCCGATCTCATTAAGTATTTTTCTTAACGTCTTTTCAGGTCCATTGTAACTAATAGACTCCGAGAGTTTAGTTTTTAATGATTTTAGCGTAGGCAGTTCATTAAATCGTAAGTAAAAATCATACACCATTCTTCGCACAACATCATAATTAAAATCGTCCATATTTAAACGAAATGGCTTTTTTGGTCTACCTTTTTTCGGGGTAATGAACTTAATTGCACTAGAATCTGTTTCAGTACTGACTTCCTTTAATATATTTCAAAGTTCTTCTTGAAATTCCACTGGCATTTGCAACTCGCTCTTGTACCTTCTTAAAATAGTTACATACGGCTTTATCTTCATGATTTTTAAATTTGTCGGCTTCAGTTAAAAAATATTTATACAGTTTGTAAGCAATTTCGTGTGACTGACCATGTAAAGGCTTCCCTCTTTTTCCCAAAGATGTCATGTTACAATTCTAAATCATTTAAATTTGGGGGTGTTAACAACTCTATATATATATTCTGAACTGGACACGACCGTACTCCACCGCATTTGTCGAACGTCTGACAAAACGTTACACATGTAGTTTGCGAAAGGGACAATGCTCTACAAAGCTGAAATTAGCCGAATGTCTCTTTCTAGATGTAGATGTGCATTATTTCTGGCCCAGTACTGTAAAATATTTTAAAATATTAAAATCAAACGGGAGTTATTCAACTATGACATTCTACCCTAAAAATTTTCTAACTTGCACTCTACTTCACCTAACAAACATAGAATATCGTTATCTTTATTATAATGTAGACAAATTAAGACAAAAGAAAATAACTAGCCATACCTTTTTACCCTTGACAAGCATTAAAAACAAAATTGTTCTAGCGTTGTCAGAGACGCGTTGTCACGCTAACGGAAGAGTCGTGTATTTCAAGCTGTAACAAAAACCCGGTCCGGAAGGGCCATCATGGCGATTGTGACGACACAAATAGCCTGATCTGACCCTAAATGAAAATTGCTACGAACTTTGGGTGTAAAAAGTTCTCTGTAAAGGGGTAATGTGTTGTAGGTTTTATGTATATTGCGCTGGCTGTTATTCCCGTTAAATACATGAAGACTAGACTTTTCTGATTGCAGCCTAAAATTCTTACCAAATATTTTACAAATGTGTACTGTACGCTACTAATAAAATATGAATAACATGTTAGTTTTGAGTTTTGTATTTTAGTGTTGTTAGTGCATTAGAATAGGACTACCGAAACTCTTCCCGTGGGTGTCGTAAATGGCGAGTAAGGGATCTGACTGTTATCTATCAGACTGTATGTATCCGACTATACTATGGTTGGTAAAAAGTGGGCGTCTAAAACGCCCCTGCCTACCATTTTGGGATTGAGTATGTATAAGAAATTATATAATACTGACTTCAATGTTTCATTCTAGGTCTTTAAAAAATGTGAACATGCTATTTAAGAATAATAATCTTACTGCTCCGACAGAGTATTAAAGACCTATGTGTAAAAGTTTAGAAAAGTTTTAAATGTTACTAAGGCGAATTTATTAGTCCAATATCGGTTACACAAATGTTAACACAAACACTGAATATTCAAAGTTAAAAAACTAGGAATGAATGAGCGTCCGCGACTTTGTAACTTGTTATCCGGTCCAATTAAATCAGCGAGGTATTCCGGTCACGTTTGGAATTAATGTTCAAAAACGTATCGGTTCACGCTACCAATTTAGTTACCTGTACTCTTATCTATTGGATTACTAGTGATGTGGTAGTAGTGTTAGTAGTTTTAGTTTCTGATTTATTAAGGACCCCGGTTCGTTGTTGGAATTTGATTTTTATATAATTAATTGTCTACCGGAATTACACTTAAATATCTTAATTGTCTATGGACAATATGTACAAATGTTTTTTCTTATACTATAGGGGGACAGACGAACAGATGGGTCACCTGATTGTGTGACAACCGCCATCCATGGACACCAGCGACTCAAGAGTCGTAAGCGCGCTACCCGCCTTTGAGGGTGATGAGGGATGGGGCTAAGCGGGAAGGGGAAAGAAGAGAGGGGCGATGAGGAGATAGGAAAGTGGAGAAGGGGATGGTAGGAGAGGAAAGGGGAGAGGGGGAGTTGGGCCTCCGGAAACCTCACTCATTTCCGGGAAATGCAACACAAACGTTACTTCACAACCGGTTTTCTGTGACGCCGTGGTATCGCATCGGTCGACCCGGCCCATTCGTGCCTAAGCACGGCTCTACCATTGTTTAAGTTATCATGTATTAGTTATAATTCTAACTAATCCATAAAATAACAGTAGTACAGTACACTGTACAAAAGTGTTCGTACAATCTCTTGGAAGAAGTCACCTGACGAAGTTGACTACAGCAACCGGAGAAGTCGTTGCTTCGAAGCTGGCAGTCCTTTCGAAAGTAGAAAGCTTCTATGGCCGGTTATACGCTTCGCATGCATCTCGACCGGATCCCGTAAATGAGGACCCCAGAGCCGCATTAACGCGCCACTTCACCGAAGACCTGCCAGAAGTCAGTACCGACAAAATTGAGATGGCTCTTAGACAGCTGAAAAATGGAAAAGCCCCTGGAGAGGATGGCGTTACAACAGAGCTGCTAAAGGCTGGAGGTAAACCTGTAAAAAGGGAGCTCCAAAAGCTCTTCAACGCTGTCCTGTTTGAAGGGAGAACTCTGGAAGCGTGGAGTAGGAGTGTGGTCGTCTTGTTCTTCAAAAAGGGTGACAAGACAATGTTGAAAAACTATCGACCAATTTCCCTTCTAAGCCACGTCTACAAGCTGTTTTCAAGAATCATCACGAACCATCTTGCGCGAACACTCGACGATTTCCAACCTCCGGAGCAGGCCTGATTTCGAAGAGGATATGGCACCATAGACCACATCCACACAGAGCTGCAGATTATACAGAAGACCAAAGAATATAATCAGCCCCTGTGTCTAGCATTCGTGGACTATGAGAAGGCCTTTGACTCGAGACTTGGGCTGTTATGGAGTCCCTGCAGCGTTGCCAAGTAGATTGGCAATATATCGAAGTGATGAGATGTCTCTACGAAGCCGCCACCATGTCCGTCCAAGTACAGAGCCAGCAAACAAGGCTAATACCATTGCATCGAGGAGTGTGACAAGGGGATGTTATCTCCCCGAAATTGTTCACAAATGCAATGGAGGACATGTTCAAGACGCTGCAGTTGGAACACAGAAAGCGCTTAATGAAATGAACAGAATCCTAAAAACATTGTTTAAATACGTACGTCCCCAAAAATTTGAGAAAATATAGTCCTGGTATCAATGTTTTATTGCTAACATTACAAAAAAAAAAGTAAACCATTGTTATTTCTCTAAGGTTTATTTTCCTAGTGTAATATTTTGTATTCAAAGGATATTAATATAGTGTTCAAACTTTCCTTACCTAACTTGAACTCATTTAGCTCTTTATTATTAAACATGAATCGGAATGTTGAACATTTGTATTTGTTTTAGGTCTACCACTTTTATAAGTAGGATTGGCTGTATTCATTTGTCCAGAAAAGCGAATTTATACCCGAAGTAAATACAGAGCTTATTGCTTTATATTATAATTTTAAATACAATAACAACCGCGACTTTCAATAATAGTGAACTAAGAGTTTATCCCTCTACTCAATATCTACGCATTGTATGCATGTTCTCAAATATAACAGATGAATTTAGATTATTTTACAAACTCCTTCTACCCTTCTTAATCCTCGAAAGGGTAGACAGAGGCGTGTTGAATTTTGCTATGATTTGGTGCACTTTTTGAAATAGGCTTATCGTTTTACTAAGTATTAAACTGTTGAATTAACGGGTGGAGGAGAAGGTGGAGATTATCATTAACCAATCATGAAAAAAAAAACTGTTTCTAAGCCCAAGTCAAATGGTAATCAGTAATATTAATAAAAATATAAGGAAGAAGCTAAAATCTTGATTTAATATTATTGGGTCACTACATCGTACGTCAACGTACCGAAATGAAAATAGTGAAGAATAGATGTAACTAAGCTCACATCAGTACATCCGATCCCACGATAGGCTGCAATTCGATCTCAATAACGCATCATGAAACCGAATAAAATGTTTTACTACTTTACTTGTAACTATTATCGTGTTTAAGTTTATACATCTATTATCTCGTAACTTTTTAATAGCAATGTGTTTCTATTAAAAAGTTACGAGATATTAGATGTGTAAAGTGTTTATAAAGTCACAAAAGCATTTTATTGAATAATCGCTCAACTTGGGCAGTTTAAAACTTTTATAACCTTCAAAACAAATTCCCTGCGATATCCCATTACCAAATTATCAGGACGTAAAACGCATTAACCGCTCCCCCCCTTAATGCCGGTAAAATTTGAAATATTCACCTACAAAATTAATGGCAGCCACCATAAATTACCACCAACACAACCCACTATCACCTGCTACATATATTAAGGGCTCTTTATAATCCTCTGTGAATTTCTCCACGTAAACGCAAACGACATATTTTCGGTCCCTTTTTAGGACCCATGCGAATTGGTGACGTTAAAATTTTGATAACGCAATTATAATACCGAAGACCAAATCAGTATGAGTGGTTTGAATTTTCGATTTTTTATTGGTTAGTTCCTGTAAAATATTACATACTTTAAAATGTATATTCGATCAAAAATTATTTTTGTAATTTACTACTAAAATTATTTTTGTAATTTCATACAAAAATTATGTGTAATATTTATTTATTATTTTCACAATATTTTGCACTTGTAACTCTTAAGTTTCAGTGGGTGGCGGGAGTAACTTATACGGTAGGTGACCCAAAAACTTTCAAGAACTTTGATTAGATACCGACCTTGTAATTACCTAATATTTTATTAGTTTCTACGTATCGTACGGTTATCGTAAGTAATTCAGATATTTACTCGGATACAAACTCCTTACATGGAGGTTTGTCAACTCACACACACACTTTTATTTTTTAAAAGCAACCGTGACTTAACTTACTGACTATATTTTTCACATCGACATTAACACCTACGGAGACAAAACTAAAATGGGACTTTAAACCAAATGGTTGTACCTTTATGTGGCTGACATTGTTCAGTCACGTGATTAACTGGGATTTGTTTGCGCTCACCACTTCCACTGTAAGGGTTGAAATATGTTGTGTCAGACGCAAACTGCTTTTTGATTTGTAATGCCTAGACCTCGGTATTATCTGTATTAGGCAGAAACCATACTGACTGAAAATGTTGATTTAGGATTATATCTAAATTAAATGGTTAGTTTAATGTTTTCTGAAGTAGAAGTTAGGTCATTTTGCAGCTTCGCAATAGTAGTATGTAGTCTAGAAATATCTAGATTTATTTTTTATAACATTCACAACACTATTCAAATTAGAAGACAGAGCTAAAATAAGTAAATAATTTTGGTTTACTTAGCTGTAATTAGCATTAATTTATTGTAATATATTTTGTTTTAATTACTTACCTACAGTAATTTTCGTTAAGGCAGTCTAGGGAATAAATATAAAATGATTGGTGACATCCAACTTGAAGAGCGACTGTATAAATTATGTTTAAAAACTTTCAGGTTGCTAAAATAATTAAACTTTGAACAAATATATTATAAGGTAAAGGAATGTTAAAATATTAAAGGGAACTAAGAATAAAAAAAGAAAGAAGGAAATATGTTAATTTTGAGATACAAGCATAGAATACGTTGAAGTCAAAAATGATTGTTAACTTAGCATTTGTAACGATTTCAAAAGAGTAAAATTGTTAACTGATTTTCATTTTTTTTTATTTGAAGTAATATACTGCTGCCGTATTCCTATAGAAACCAAAACAGACTTTGATCGTAGGACATGAGGCAATTACAGATAAGTTTTAAAATTACGCGTTTTAAATCGATAGTCATTCTCAAGTTCTCATAGAAGGAGGGAAATAATATAAAACAAAATGGCAGAACTAAGATTATGTATTATATATGTCCAATCAGGGCTTACTCTGGAATGCACTGATACTCGAAATCAGGACGTTCACTAACCGCTTTATTTTTCGGAGAATGGTACGTGACCTCCTGTATAATCAGTTGGCAGAAATGTCACACCGTTAGTACATATTTACCAGACTCTTATAGTGTTTGTTATATGCTTGTATGTATGTATATGTATGTAAGTTTGTATTTATTTATATATATAGGTATTTAATAATATATGATGTATAAAAGTAATATATGTATATAATTAGTTCATATTTTATAATAATTAAACTGGTACCTCTCTCACCTATTTGCACCTACTACCATTTATTTTTGTCACAAACCCAGGGTTGACTGGGAGAGAATACCTGAGGCATTAAGTCCGCCTTTGTACAATATGTGCAGTAATTCGAAAATAAATAACTAAATATAAGAATTTTTCTTTTCTTTCATCTTTTATATTGACATATAAGAGATGAAACATTTACTTTTAAATATGGTACAAAGAATACTCGACGCTCTGTAAATAATTTAAAAAATGAACACCTTCTATCATAAATAACAACTTGAATGCCATGATATAAAAAAAAAACATCACTAACATAAGAAAGGTATTGCATACGGAACGAATACGCTTTCTGTATTTTATATTATTCTGATATTTGACGACTTTTGAAGTTATCATTTGCTAGTAAAACAAACAACAAGGTTGGTATTATTTTTTAGCCTACTGGCAAAAATGTATTGGAACATTCACGATCGTTATGTTTTTGGCTGTGTACAACCAGAAGGGTCTAATATTTTGTTGGGTCGTAAATATGTTTTATGGCTTGAAACATTAAACAAACCAATAAAAAATCCAATTGCATTACCTGTAATTAATGCGATGGTTTTGATGCGAACATACCTTTGAACAGCTCTTAAGTTTAGACCAGGTTGACTCACGGGTGGTCACAGCGGGCAAGCGGGACAGCGACTTGTTCCATCTACACTTTAGTCAAGTCCATAAGATGAAAGTTTCTTTCAAATATTTGAAAACATTTAGGTTTGTAAAATAAAAATAAAAACACATATTGCATGTATGGCCTGTCCATTTTGGCCTATATTTAACTTAGCACATACATTATTATTCATTTTAAACATGCTTTGGTAAAACATGTATAATCATATTACCAGCCAAAGTCTTTCATACTTTATCATCAAAAATAACATTTCATTCCCAAAGTGCCTGGTTGACGACAATTGGCTTGCCTTGTATAACGCATGTAGGAGTTTGATACGCCTTTTTATAATATAGAGGGGTAGACGAGCAGATGAGTCACCTGATGGTAAGTGACAACCGCCGTCCATGGACACCTGTAACCCAAGAGTGAGCTGCCAGATGGGAGGATGCAGGGAGTGAAATCAGGAGAGTAGGGATGAGGGGAGGGGAGAGAGGAGAGGGAGAGTTGGGCCTCCGGAACTACACAAAAATGCAATGCAAATGTTGCTTCATAATTTGTTTTCTGTGAGGCCGTGGTGTCACACCGATAGAGCACGCCCATTTGTGCCTAAGCAAGGCTCTACCAGGATTCCGATAGTATAAACGTGTGTGTACGTATCTATAAACATTTAATTAATTTATTCATAGTCTTGCACATTTAGAACATAGATAGATGGAATTATTTCTTGTGATGCAGAGTGATAGAAAAAGAAGTATTATCTTGATACAAACTCAGTTAAAAACTGAATACATAGGTAGTTTAATATACCCATATTACTACACATACTTATATATTTGTAATATACATATACATAAATGCATAGAGGTGCACACAATATATTTTATATGACTGCAATAAATTATAAACTACGGATAACTAAATTCGTCCAATTCAATAATATTCAATATATATTTCTTATTTTCAATATATTTCTACTGCTAAACGAATTTCTTTGACATAAATAGGTATACATTATATATATTATGGAATAGACTATATGGCCCTTTTTATTATATTATGTCCCTTTTCAAACAATATTTACATAACCGTTAGTCACTAAAGGGCATAAGTGATTTGAATTCCTTTAACAGTAATTAACTGTTCTGTACAAACTCAGCCGGGCCTATCCCTGGCTGTCGGCATCTATTCTCGAAAGTTCAAACGTTCGCCATAATTAAATCTCTGAGGACAAGGACTTTACCTGCACTGGTGGATGGTAATTGGGCGTAGTTACCTTAAAGTAATAGTGAGATCAAAGACTTTTGTGGTCCATGGAAGAAATGAATTATAATTTTTATTATCGTTACAGTGAAGAGTATATTAATTTGAGCAGCACCACAACACACACTATATTCTTTTTTGAAACAATTAGTATGTATATGGAGGCAACGGGCCGGGCTGACGGCTACTGCAGCATGTGCAGGCCTGAGACGTTGGCATGACGTACGTGACATACTCCAAAGTGTAGTCAAGTGGCCAAGGCTTGTTGGGGCTCCTGGATGCTTCCTCCCGGGTCCCTAGAAATAGACGATCTCCTGAATAAATAGTAGATCGTCAACTTTTAGCAGTCATCTGTAGGATAATTCAGTAACTTCGGTGGAAATAAAAATTCCGCCCACCCGGACATCGGCGACTTGACATCGTGCCGTATACGTATTTAAAGATTAGCGGTTGCTTTCTAACCTTTTATTATTTTATATTACTTTTATTAAATTATATTTACATTTATTATATATAATTGGTATAAATAAAAGTTTTAAAACAAGGCCTTGTTAAGCTTAAAGCGTTAAAACTTACGATGCTTAATTTAATTTAAGTGAATATTGAAAGTGTTGCATAGAGTAAACGGATTTCAATAAAAAAATATCAGTTGAGATTTAAAATGACGATTTTTTTATTTTACATGGTTCAACATTTAACTTGATACACTTACATATGTTATAAGGCATGCTTTAACTTTGAGTAATATTTCAGTTTAATGCTTTTAATATAGACTCCACTATATTTAATAATTTCCTTTGATCAAAATATTCTGAGCCCGTCTGAATTTAGATGTGCTATTGATTCAACAGGAATCTTTTTTCTATTTTCTTTTATTTCGAATTACCGTTATCATATTTCAAAGGAAAGAAACAATATAAACACAGATGTCGATATGATACGATGTCTGTGATAAAAACAGTATAAAAAATATCACAAATTACAAATTTGTAATACGGGTTATCGTTCAAAAAGCCTTTGTTGTCGTTGATCAAAAGCCGTCTCAGTTGACGGACATTTCAAATATAATTTGTGTGTAAAATTCAACCTTTGAAACGATGTACAAAATTTATTTTACATAATCATGATAAACCTCTCAGGTCACTGTTTCATTAGTCGTTCGTGCTTAATGTTTTTATATAATTACCTGAAAAGGGCATTTCGAAATTGTCACATTGTCCGTTCAGTTGAACACGGAACATACATGTCCCTTAATTAGTTCACCGTTTGATTACGGAGGCAGGTACGGGATATATTTGTGGTATTGTCCAGTGTTTTTGTGTTTGGGAATTGAAACCACTGGGTATTTAGGCGAGAGATGTTATACAAAACAAGTACCTATTGTATTTATTGCTGTATTCGTTCGAAAAAATACAGCTCTCTGTCTGCTTGTTTTTTTTTTGTTTATGGGAAATTGTACTACAATTCCATAAACGTTGAGGAGACATTTGTTTGACGTTGTCATTTAACGTACGTTATCATAATACTAATAATAACTAAAAATTTAAAATTGAAATAATACAAAAAAAAAGTCTCTCAGATAACTAAAAAATACAAAATTGCACAAAAGAAACTTATTGTAGATATGTATTTTCTAATATGTGAGAGACTGTCTATACTTTGCTTTGCTATCTGTATGACAGATTACCACTCTATCCGGGCAAATGACTCGTGCAGTACCAGTATCACGAAAGTGTCTTGGACGACTTCTATGAACATTGCTAACGTTTAGGACTGCTCTTTTTGCACTGTCTAGAATTTAATTAAGCTATTCTTCTACAATAACTTGTGACTGATTGAGAGAGGGCCAAATAAATCATTTTGGTGACATGTGCGTCTGCTGTGTTGCAATTTTTTTTAAATTTGAACAATAATTTCCGCTTTTATGAGGAAAGTAGGTCCAAGTGGTGACTGCAATTCAGGGAATCGTCTAATATCACTCTCAGGTGCACCACACACGGTCGTCTCCAAAACTATGTTTGTATTATGTTTAACATACTGCTAATAAACTTAAATATTTTTAAATACATACTTCATATTCATGATAAATTACAACCAGGCACAGAAGAAATTACCATGCTCATCACAATATTTAATGCTGCGTTTGAATCTAACGCACGTCTGGCTTAGCTGTCAGTCTTACTAGACATTAGACAGACAGGCCAAGCAGATAAGCTTAGCTACAAATACTTAATAACTTTCATCTTGCATCGTGCAATGAGAGTTCTCGCATTCCATGAGGATCTCATAAGTAACTAACCTCCTAATAATAAAATTGTGTTTGTGGCACATCTCCACACAACGTTTCTTATGTATACTAATATTTTAAGTTTGAAATTCTGTCTTATAGTTTGTTTCCTTTTTATGGCATCTGAACTGATATTGCTGAAATTTTAGTACAATGATACAACGAACCCTGGGGAAAGATAGAGGCTTCTTTATCGACATACAACGCTGGCAAAGCTACATGTGGTAGCGAGTAAAATAAAAATACGTATATTAACACAATACGCAATATGTTCTATTTACATGCGCTAGTCATAATAAATAAATATTAAATAGTATTTAATGGTAATATCCCTTTCTTATTATTTTCATTCCGTCCCGTTCGTTCTGTATTAGAAAAGTTAAAATAAAGTCAAAGCAGTGCCAAGCTTAACATTAACCCAAGAGGTACCAACAAAACCTAAAAGCAAGTTCTAATCTTATAAATAAAAGACGAGGATTTTGGGTATTTGAAATTCTATCTAAATCTTGTGCACACAAACAGATTTGGGCCCATGGAAATATTTAACAAACTTACTCACAAATTTAGTTAAAGTATTCTAAGCTGTTTCCTGAAAGAAAAACATTCAGTTGCACCTGGCTTTTGTCTCACGGTAACACGAATCTGTGAAGCTAATCTTCTATTAAAGAGCAAAGCATACTCGTACACTTTAATTTAAATGTCAATTTAAGAGAAATTTATGTAATCTACAATCATATCCTATATCTTGAAGTAGTAATATGCTTTAATATATAATATGGCATTATTAATAATTAGGATATTAAATACCTAATAGGGGTGCAAAATGCTCCTTTAAGTTTTATTCTTAAAATTCTGAAAACATCGTATAAGAAACTGGGCATTTTACACCTAATGCTAAAATTTTAGCAGTGTGGTGCTTAGATTAGTCGAATAGGGCCAACCCATCTCTTCCACCCCGTAAACATAACTGTCGTGAAGCGTTTGACTTTTACGAACCTATAGTAAGTTATATACATGATATTTTTTAAGACGAAATATTCAGAAATAAAAAATCTAGTTGCAAGAAGAAAAGAAATGTATTAATCAACAAGAAAACCTTAGCAAATGAAGAAAACAAAGAACGCTATTCCCTGTTTAAGAACATTTACAGACTCATGAAAAAAGAACACGTACAACACAGAAGAACAATTCAACAAATTTATATAAAATCATCAGGCAGTCTGAAAAAGGCTACAAAGCGCTCAGCATCACCAAAATTGGATTCCCTGTCTGAAAGAAAACTCAACAAATATTAAAACTTTTTCAAAATAAAAAATATAGAGAAACCCACCACATTTTAAAGCTATACATAAATGCGATGTTCCATCAGATACCGTAGAAATTTTCTCTAATATTTATGGAAAGAGTGTAAGTCTTGTGAAAATAGAGAAAATAAGACCATTATAAACAACCGTAGGGGCGTTAGACAGGGTGACCACCTCTCGCCGAGAATCTTCATAACTGTTTTTTAAAGCATCGGGAAGAATCTGATGATATTGTACTTTTCTCGGAAACAGCAACGCAATTTAAAAAAGTGATTAACGTACTCCATGCTGCTAGCACCGAAAGCGGCTTAGAATAAAATAGAATAAAGTAGTACAATAAAAACAAAAACGATGACTAACCATAAAGAAAAGCCAACTACAAGAACTCATTTATTTAGGTAAACTAGTCAATTCATAACATTCTCAAAACCCAGACACCAAGATAAACTCGACAGATGGATAACCACTACAAGAAATAAATTCTGGAGCCACAAAAATATACTGAAACCAAATCTCCCAGTAGAACTTAAGAAAAAAATGCTTGAATCATGTTCTGTCAAATTCGGATAGAAAATTCTTACGCATATGATATGTCTGACTGGATGCAAAATGACAGACGACTGTGTGAGACTATACAACAAATGGAAGCTATCACCATAACCACAGAAGACGCAGGTTGTGCAGTTCGTTCATTACCAATTTGCTGGTCCAGAGGGACTGCACAACTGCACGGATGGCATAGCGGTTTAGGCGGTCACCTCGCCATCACGCTACACGCACGAGACAACTTTGTGTAATCCTCAACTTGTTATTCGATGTTGTGGTGTTGTGTCCGTTGTTTGAAAGTTTTTTGTTAAGTCTCCCGCGACACAGGAATTAATCCTAGTGCGGAAGTGGACTTTTAGAAAAAAAAAAAATTGGCTTAAGCTTTCCGTGCCGTGATCACATGCTCGTTTGGCATCTCGGTTCCAAGCAACTCTATATTTAGGTGTCATTACCTGGATGGATTTTAGCTACGAAGTTCTGGCATGGTTTAGACCGATAGGATTTCCTGAAACAAATGTATTTCATTCAGGAGGTGTTACAAAATTGCACATTCACCTAATTGTAATCCTGATCAGAAAACTACGTAGAATACGAATTCTGTAACGCGTTCTATAAAAGAAAAAAAGCACTGGAACAAAACCCAGAACCTATTTCCAAAATAAAACCGAATTTATCCGAGTGGCGCGTTCCGGGTCAACTTATATTCGGGTATTCGTAAGCCGGGATAATTGAACCGTCTATCGAAGGCTTCTTTCCTGAGCAGAAATAACAATCTTAAGAATTTTTCGCAAAAAATTACTATGGAAAATATTTAACGAGGAAGTCTTTTTGTAAGCTTGTTGATTGATATCCATTATAATTAAAAACCTTGCCTGATAAATATTATATATATATGTATATATATATAATATATGTATATAAATATTCACGCCTATTGGACTTTATGACAAATTATCTATAATAACGTTTAACGAAAGTAGGCATAATAAATCTGTAAGTGATTGCAGTTTGAATTTAGAATACACCATTCGGTACTACTTGTTTGTCTGCTTGTCGGTTTGTGTATGCGTTTGTGTGCGCTAATCTCACAAACGGCTGATACGATTTGAATGTAGTTTTCAATGGTTATTGTGGTAAGCTTGACTTAACATTTATTGTTTGTTTTATGTTAATCCGTTTATAAATAAAAAAGATGTTTGTATTTGTAAATTAGGTCATAACTTTGTTTTTTGTTCGATAAACATATTATTAAGTAACTGTTTAGTTGAATTGGTTTCATTTTAAATAACTAAATATATATTATGGTGTATAACGTTACGAAGACTGAAAGATTATAAATTAACATTTTCAAGAGTTTAGAGAAATTGAGTTCAAATCTGTATGATCAATTATATTACAGGTTCAGGATTATACATACGGCTACACGACTAATACAATGTGCAGATAGGCTTTACTGTAAATTATTAGATAATAAATTAAATAGTAATATATTTCTGTCACCTTCTACGTTATATATTCTTAAAAAATAAAAGAACAAGATAAGTTTTGCTTTATATTTATTGATTGTATAATTTTTAAGATATCAATACTATTTAATATAAACGCAACCCGAAACCTTTTAGTTAACAATACTGTAGCGTACCGAAACAACAAATTCCTCGGAGTCGCGGTCACACCTAGTTTATATGTACATTTTTAATCACATATTATCATTTATCAAAGAGCAAATAATTTCAAAGCAGTTGTTACGTATAAACTATTATATATACATACGCCCACGCCCAGATTTTGGCAGTTAGAATTTAGTCACACTAACGTAATAGAGGGCAAGCCTTTTGCCGTCAACCTGGCACTGTATCACTGTATACATACTATCTGATAGATAACAGTCTGATCCCTTAATCGCCTTTTACGACACATCCGGGAACGGATGGGGTGGCTCTACTCTACCGTGAACAACACGGAAAATTATATTATAATTTATATTTATGAATAGAGTGGAGTACCTAACAATTTCTATAACTAATAATCAATATTATTACTGATGATGATACTAATTTTGTAGGTTAAAATGTATTAAAACATAATTACCTCCTGGTTTGACAAAATCGAATATACATACATATACCTACGGTGAGGGGATTATTAAACGGGCCATAATAATAACGAAAATTTAGAGGGTGCTATAATTTACCTTTAAGAAAAGTAGATAACCGGCTTCAATGCGCCAATTAGTAGTAGTAGTAAAAATGTGCATTTCAAAACTTATTTGTAATTTTAATGGTATCCCATGATCAAATCCTAATTTGATAAAAACGGGGCAACCGCAGGAGTTCTTTTAATTTTTTCATAAAGAACTTCTTATATTATCGATTGATAATCGACGGACAAGTTTATTGAAATACATAAAAATACATACAGTTGAACATAACAACCTACAGTTTTGAAGTCGGTTAAAAATACCGATGCGTGACCGTACTAGATATAAAATTTTGAGTTTAATTGTACGCAGTGTGTAATACATGAGTCACATTTTCCACACAGATTGTATCCATCCTTTTTGTATCCAATTCTTACTGAACACGCTGCATTGCCTAGTGTACCGAGTCGCGGTTAAAACGCAGCTACAACGCTAAGCACGTACGTCATTTCTAGACACTCTACTTTTCTGTTATATCCTTGGGGGTCTTTATAAGGTTTATAGGATAGAATAGAATTAACACTGCAGCGTGATTTTCGATGAGCGTGTAAATGAAAAAGGGCCACCCATCTCTTTTTTAGACAGTATATAAGTATTTATAGTCTCTATTTTTATACATGTATGTACATATGAATGTATATATGCCAAAATCTATAAAATATTAAATTCTTTTTTTTTCTTTTTTTTGTCGGCATTTATATCAACTTGTAATTAAATGAATATTTAACTAGTTATACTTACTAAATACTGTTTCAGCCGTACGAGACTTAATAAACATGTATTAAAAGAATAAAATATTTGCTATCTTTTTAATAACAACTAAATAAAGTAAAAGTGCATAACACACTCCGCACATATTGTGTTGTGGTATATTAGCATCACTATTTACGTATGTTGGAGACACAACTCCCTACATAATAGTCCTCCAAGTACTAAACCCATCACGCGATTTGTTGATGTGCAAGAATTAGTGTTTGGGATATCAGTCAGTCATAAGGGGTCGCTGTATTAGTGATAAGACTGCAGGAGCGCTCAGCATCAACATAAGAAGTAGTAGTTTTCGACTCACAAGCGTCCAACAAGGTGTTTGTTTTAGCCCGTCAGCAGAAGGAGAAACATTAGCAGAAGTAGCAGAAACAGCAAGGAATATTAACAGTGGAGGAGCAACGAGTGCCAAGCAAAAGATTTATATGTGCAGTCTAAGACAATAGCAGGCGATACCTAATTGATTATATCCAACAAGAATAACACCAGCAACGGCAAAGAGTCATTTCTGACAGAATAAGGTATCACGACGTTCTCCGGTACATCTTGCACATCCGGTTCGAAGGATCATTATGTAGAAGGTTGGAATTTCCCAATATACATTCATATTTCTATATAGTGATGGTGACACATCCCAAAAGAGTATGTGTAGGGTATGTTATGGCATGTTAAATGCTCATTAGAAATGACTAGATAATAAACTTGATTGCTGGATTTAATGCTACTAAATATAATTAAACACATGCCTAAGTTAACCATACTGAAATGCTTAAGCAAATATGAACTTACATAAAAGTCGTAAATGTTAAAATGGTGTAATTTGTATAGCGTAGCTGGTACAAAAGTACACCATTTTAACAATATACTTGTAAATTTGTGTGGAGCGTACGATACGTTTATTTAAAAATATTTACTAAATTGTATTATAGTATGGTGATATTATATATAGCTATTATATATAGCAGTGAGACATTTGCCTTAATATGACATGTAAAATAAACTATGAAATTAGTGTTTCTAAACTAGTACTGCAAATAGTTTCCAACTAAGCTTAACACTTGAGTAACGTGAGTTTTCTGGCTATACTCAATACTTGCCACCTGAATACAAAGCCAAAATCTTTGGTATTTGTTTTTTGTTTACAGTGAAATAAGCAAGTCTGATTACATCAGATAAGTTTTGCAACGGTATGATAAAAGCAATGTATTATATGCTCAACAACATTTAAAGACTCATTTGCACCAAGAGGAGAGAGACACAGAAAGCATTAAGAACTTTCAAAAGCAACACGCTCATGAAATTACCATCTTTGAATTTATCGACGCAGGTGCTATAAATAAGCGGCGGCCATTACGCAAGATAACTCTGCTTTATTGTAATTTTATGCGCGACTGTACCTACCACTACGTACAAAATGCAAACCGCCCAAGAGATTAATTAGACACGCTCGCCGCCGAAATATAGAAAGTACAGATACAAACAATCGTCTTACGTTGACAGTTACTGATTTGAAGATAAGCTTTGTTGTGGTCCAGTTTCCCTTTAAAGACAAAAAATAAAAATATTACTCAAAAAATTACTTATCTTTTATTTTGAGGTTAATTAAAATAGTAAAATTTCGTAGTAGTAGACTAAGTGTTGTAATTTTCTTTATTTTTTTTTAGAGTGAAATAAAACAGATATTCGTATTATACAAAATGTTTGTGTTTCGTGTTTAATTTGACATACTCGTATAATTATTATTAGTAGAAAAATATACACCACTTAAAATTGACTATTTCGGCTAATGATCTAAATAAATCCAATTTCATTAAAAGCGCTTTCAAAAAGAATGTATAATAATTTCATACATCGCAAAGATGGTATAGATAGATATCTAGATCAAATAAAAAACTTATTCTTATTTTAATTTCTAAATAATTTCATGTTCCTATTAAAAAATGTTGACGAAACACGACATTGATTCATTTCATTCTCGCTTTAATTTTTATCACTTCTTCAGAAGTGTTCACTTTTGCTACGTCAAACAACAAAAGATAAATAATAGTTTTATATAATTGAAATTCTTAACCCTTGTCCATCATTCATTGTTTGTTCTCTACTAAAATGCGATCTTTCAGTAACAATGTTACTAATGAAAATTGTAACAATATTTCAGCTAAGGCCTCAGGGATTTGAATGCGCCACGCCACTAAAAGTAGATTTGTGTTTAATTAGGGAGGCGTCACAAGTAAATTCACAATCAAATTTTTGTTCCTTCTTCCAGAAACTGATAAACTAAAAGTCATTAATTTTAAACCAAGCATTAAATCACACGGCCAATAATATTAATTTTAAAGCGATTTGGATTCTGTGTTTTGATTTCATGTAGTTAAATAAAAGACCAAGTAAAATATTGTATTAAGGAAATCTCGGCTAAATCCAGGAATAAATCACTACGGACTAGATGTAATTTGTACTGTTAGAGTTTCTTTATTCATAGGGCGTGTTTTCCAAGCTAAGATGGACGGTCGTGTAGACGAATATAAGGCCTTGGCTTTTTCGGTAAAGAAAGTACATCGTAGAATATATAGTCACATTTCGAGCTATAATAAAATAAGGCAAATGAAAGAATAAAGACTTTAACTTGGTATTAACCTAATTAACTGCGTTGATTACTCTTTTCTCATAAATAATTATTTATTACCATACCATATAAAATTTTCTTTAATTCAGGTATAGCTCAATGAAGGAAAGCATGCGGGCACGTACCAAAGTTCCTGTAGTCCTCTCATGATTATCTAATAGTGATAACTTGACTAATGAAACAAACTCTTAAAAAGGGTGTATATCGATAACAAATGTTATCCCTTGTTTGTAATCTGATCTCAACCCAACTTAAAAAAATAGCATTAATAAGAAACATAATAAATGTCTCGTATTAAAAAAATGCATATTACTTTCACGATAGCTACTATATTGGAACAATGGATATTGAAACGCCTTGATATATATATATAGTATTTATATTCTGTATTTTTTTAATTGGTAGAACGTCTATTAGGCATGAATTAAGCTTATAGCAGCTTAATATTGTTGAAGTTATTTCTTCCATATCTATACATGTCCAGTTTTAAATCCACAATCAAAATTATCCATCAGTAAGCATAAAAGATCGAAGAAGTTCGCAATGAAATCATTACTTTTAATAATGCTAATATAGGTAAATGGGATATTTTATTCACTACCCATATAATAAAATAAGTGGAATAACAATATTTTCCCAATTTATATAAATACCAGATCATTATTTTCTATGGGGGAAACGGATAGTCATCAAATAACTGTTTTTGTTTCATTATTTTTTTCACCGGCCTTTTCTTTTCAAATAAAAGTAGGTTATTCTTATTGCAATATTCTATGAAGAGGCAAAAAATACTCTTATTTTTCTTAAATTAATATTTGTACTCCTTGGTGAAACAATTATTGTGGGCTTTGCTAATTATTATTCGTGCTTCTTTTTCAATTATTTAATGTAAAATTAATTGTAAACACTATTCGGTTACACACAATTTTATCACAGTGTATATGCAATAGAAAGTTACGTAATCTTCTCAGGTTTATAGACGCAAAGAATTTTCGACTACGAATAAATACAATCCTATAATCAAATAATGAAGACGTGTATTTAGCACACAACACTTGCCAAAACTGAGACTTTTAACGTTGCCGTCAATGTACATTAGCGACGTCTGTATGTTCGTGTGAACTAACTGATCTTTATTCTGTTTCAGAGAAAGTCACGTCTTTCTGATACTACACTTATTCGAAGCTAAAAGCACTCTCCTCCATAAGTGTTTACGCAATTTACTTACGCAATTTCACCAAAATTATATAATATAATCATTTACTACAGCGAATCAGAGACTAAAAATTCTAATAAATATAAACGCAAAATTTTTAAATTATTAATTTATAAAGTTTAATACTCCATAACAGTTAGTTAATTTAAGGTTTTTGTATTATTTTTATTTTACTAGTTACTTAAAGTTATTTTAAATAATTGTGTTTTTATTTATAGTTACAATTTTGATTAAATTTATGGTACTAAGGATTTTAATTTTTTCAGGAAGGCGCGCCACCTATATATGTATGAAAATTGAGGCCGTAAATACGCGATATATATTATACAGACTTGTACATGTATAGAGACATCCCATTTTAAAACATTTTTACCATGATGTATACATTTATAAATCGGATCATTGTATTTATACAACCCAAAAGTACCAACGGAAATTCTTAAACAAACGCGGTAGACCATCCAATTCCCGAACAGTCGGTAAATAAAATAAATGAACAATTAATTCAACATTATTACTTTCCGCGTGTAGAGGTTCTATTTGTTCAGCAGCACTGTTTGTGTAACAGCTTTTCAGTGGTTTAGCTTTCACTGAGCCGATAGAATAAACATACGTTTTATTTGTTGGGAAAAAACATTTCAGTGATTTATAAAAAGGTTTGTGTTTGAATAAAAATAATGTTTTTTTTTGACTATATACCTATTAATGCAAAATTGTTATTTTAAACCGCTGCTATCCATTGTATTTTAAGCTATCTGATTTTGGGAACCTACACAATCGCTTGGTTGGAGTGGAAACGCTCGTCTCTGCAATCTATGAAATATAATTTAACTCAGCTTACCTTAAAAAATAGATGACGGCAGACAGAAGGTGAAATCCAGGCCTGCACGGCATTTCAATATTTATAAGTCACCACACTGGTATCAAATGTTTGTATGATGTAACATATGTAAAATCACGGTCTTTAAAAGAGGGTTCATCAATAACGATACGAAATTCAAACCTTCAAGAAAGAGTGTACTCCTACCTAAAAGGCCGGCAACGCACTTGTGACTCTTGAGTTGCGGGTATCCATGGGCGGCGGTAGTCACTTACCATCAGGTGACCCGTCTACTCGTCTTAAATTTTTATGCGATAGGGGGCATAAAAAAAATGCAATATATTCGTTGCTACTGTAGCGGCACTAGCCGCTGGGGCGTTAGCCGCTCTCACTCTGAGAGTTCGGCTGCGAATTTATCCAACCACCCTCCGTCCTTACCTCCAACTACAAAAATTAAATAGCTAAAGCTATGTCCTGGTCGAAGTTGATTTTAAATCATTTTGAGTTGGTTAGCAACGAATATAAGTCCATAAACGTATTATCTAGAAACACATAGTGTACTAGCAGAACTCTGTACAGACAAAAAGAAGGAATCACATAAATAAGTTGAATATTTTACATCGGTTTTCTATTAATATTTAGTGACTGACTCACCTCAAAACTTCATCTGTATGTTTCTACTTATGTAAGGACTTGACTAGAAAATTGAGCTGCATTTCTTTCTATATTTTTATATTTTCATTTCTTTGTATTGTAAGATTTGTATGTATACACTATACAGTTGTGAATAATACTGAGCTAAAGTTTTGTTTATACTAAATAGATATAATAGAACAGATAACTGAATAGTTTTTAATGATTATTATTACCATACTTTTTATTAAATAAAAGGTGGCTTCATTGAATGAGGGGTATCATTGTTACACTTAGATTGCTTTTGTCGACTACGGAAAAACTAATAGGTTTGAATAAAAATTAAACAATTATACAATTCCAAACTTTATATTTTACAACAGAACATGTCAGTACAATTATTACCTTATATTGTATTTATAATAGAAAGCTCCTTGTAGAATTCGGCTAAAATAAATATATCGATCTTCAATTTCAAATTCTATGATGAATAGGTATAAAACAACATTGTAATTTCCTCAAGACACGGAGTTGAATATTACTCTGAGCTTGAAAGGCTTCCGGATCATTGATCATACAACGTGCCTAATCACGCTTTCAAATATTAAAGGGTGACATCAAATTGAAGACTAAAAATTTTAATGATTATGACGTTGCTTTGTTACAAAGTTTAAGTAAAAAATACACATAATATAGACCACTTATGAGAAAGAATAATAATACGTTTGAACTACAAAGGTAAGATAAGAATCAGAAGGTACAGATCGTTTACGTATTGAAAACTCATGTAAGGAGATTATGTTAGGAACAGGTTCTACTCTTTTAATCGTAGGCTAATTCAAATCGCGAATATCAAGTGCTAACCCTGATCAATGAAACCGGTCACGTATTAATACGTCTTTACGTAACAATTTCATTATATTAATTATATGTATGTATGTAGATTTTTCAGTTCAGAACATTATTCAGTTATTTTACTTTGAATTAGGTTTCAGTTTCATTCGGGAAGACATTGCAATTAGGTAGATACAACTTCGAAGACAGGTGAACAGAAGATTTCTGCTGGGTTGGGCAACGTTTGGAAAGCTAGGTCGAGTCTTCTCATCATCAATGAGTGTGTCCTACCCGTCATGACAAACAAAACGTGGATACTTACGGTACGGCTGATCCATAAGCTTAAAGTTACTCAGCGTGTTATGGAAAGGGCTATGCTCGGTGTTTCTTTAAGGGATCGCGTCAGAAATGAGGTGATCCGGCAGAAAACCAAAGTAATCGACAAAGCCCACCGGATCAGCAGGTTTGCGCCAGGTGGCTGGCAGGAGCTGGATGCGAGAAGCCGAAAATATATTGAAGTGGCGAGCAATGTGAGAGGCCTATGTCCAGCAGTGGACTGCGATAGGCTGATGATATGATGACTATGATGGTGTTACTTTGAATGTATGTCAACTCTTTTTTAAAAAGATTAAAAGAATACCATTCACTAAACTAATACTGGATAATTGCTAGTTATTATAAGTACTTAGTTTGTTTGTAGTTGTTCAAATCTAAGAATTCAAAGAGCAGTACTTGTACTATATTAGGTTAAATGTTAAAGTTACGTTTAACATTTAACCAAATATAGTAATTTAATGAATGTTTACTTAGTAAAAACTCAGACGTCACCCCAATGTACTCGCCCTTTCCCTGAGTCCCTGATTAACATGAAACGTATTTATATAACCTATAATAATATTTTGTTAGTCAACAAAACACCGGTGTCGGCCCTCCAAACAATTGTATTTGTTAAACAAGTTACTACAATATTGATTTCAACTTCGCCTATAAAGCTGCCTATGTTCGCCATTTGCAAAATTAATTCAGAGAGAAATCATTTAAACAAGCTGAATATTAATGAACTAGGGTCGGTATAAATTAAAATATGTTTCAAGGCCAGTTGTTGGCAAGCACCTGAAGTAACTTGTACAAAAATAAATAAAAAATCTTTGGATATTTATTAAAATTCCATTTCTACATTCAGGGAAAATTTTAAACATATTATTTCGGCTCAGCTTATGCGCTATCCCAAATTTCATCATAATCTGTACAGCCGCTCTGGGGTGATGACATAACAAACGTAACAAACATTTATTTAAACTTTCGTATCGAAACTTATATCTAAACTATAATAGTATTAATATATTAAAAAGGTTATCATAAACTTAAAAATGACATTGTTAAGGAGTCAGGCTTGCGATCTAGTTTTGACTTTCAAGTACAAAATAGACGACGTAACGTTAACTGAGTCCTGACACATGGAAGGTGTAACAAGAACAATTGTAATATATTTATAAAAAATAAATATCAAAGATGTAGAGAAGTCTGTCATATGATACAAAAGCAGAATAGAATCTATGGCATTTAATACACTGCACGGGGTCGTAGGTCATCCTTAATATACTAGTTTGTTTATTGTAAATGATTGATATCGCTGTATTAGTCAGCCTCTGACTAAGAGCAACCAGATTGAAAGGTCAGATATTACAAAGGTATGCACATATAGCACCCAAATTTACTAGTCTAATACCAGTTTATGTACAGATTGAGTATTATACCATTTTATGTGGAAAAAAATTGTGAAAATAGTGTGTACCTGTATACTTAGAAAACGTCAATTGCTTTAAGGTGTACAAAACAAAAAAAAAAATCGAAGGTCATAATTGCAATTACAAATCTGTCGGAAAAGGGGCAAAATATAATTGCATTATGTTTACTACGATAGAAAACGATATGATCTGCAGCTAAATATTATTTCTGTATCGTTAATGTCGAGTAGTGTGGTTTCTGGTACAGGGGGTTAACGACGCGGTCAAACAATTTTATTTTATGTAACACATTTTTCACATTCACATTTTTTTTTGTGTTTTTCTGTTACACACCAATCACAGTACAGTACCGATCTCTTTAGTTCTATGAAATGAGATAGCCATTCCAAATATTATTAAAATATCTCTCAGATTCATTAAGAATTTAAATGAAATCATTTACATTACCGACACAGATAATACAATCGTCCTATAAATTTGTAATCTACATTCGGCCTTAATATAATTAAATTAGTATCTATCAATTATTTATATCATCACCTATGATATGACTATCCTTGTGCAAAACTATTTACAGCGAACTATTTAACCCTAAAATATATACATTTAAACAATACACATTACACTTATTTATGTGCAAATTCATTACATTAGTGATCAGTAGTCGTTGTACAGTTAAATATTACAACTAAATACTATAGACCATATTCTTATCAATTAAATAAAGGCCGTCGTATGTTGGAATTGCTTCCTTTTAAGCAATTCCAACATACGACGGCCTTTAGACCCGAATAAAGCCAACGAGTCATCAATCGGCCGCGAAAGCCTCAACCAATTTGTCAATTAAATAAAGTTCAGAAACTGCTTGCCAATTAAGAATACGGTTTACCTTAATACGGAACATGTCAAATGTATATTGATTAAAAAGCCATTTTAACAACCTTTTCATTTCACTGTGTCACAGTTCTCGATCACGCTAATAGAACTACCACGAAGGCTGTTAGAGTCCACTGGTGCAGGTGTAACGTCGACGCGATATCGTGTAGTGGTGGCCACCCGTCACTCCAGGGACCTGGCCCTCCGGCCTCTGGTCACATCGTCGTCACCATTTCTGTGAGAGAAAATGTAACATATACTGTTATATATGTAACATGCGATAATAGAGTAACTGTGAAGTTTGTTGTTTTTTTTATATACCATTGGGGGACAGATGAACAGACGGGTCATCTCATGGTAAGTGACAACCGCCGTCCCCGGACACCTGCAACTCAAGAGTCGCAAGTGCGCCTTGAGATTTTGCGATTCAATGAATATAAAAGTAGCATGTGATCATCATATAGGGGTCTCTTAATCCAAGGTGTTTCATAAATTTTTTAACACGTCTTGCATTTAAAAGGCATTCAGTGACCTACATTTTCCTGTGTTCTTATTAGCTGCGTGTTATATTGTAGCTTAGCAAAGACCTGAAGACTACGTGAAAAAAAATCTATTAGACTTTTTATAATTTCTGAAATATTAAGTTTCGCTGTTTCTATATTTGTTTGAATCAAAAATTAAATTTGGTAGATTTGTAGTAAAATTATAAACACAATGTTAGTGAGCGTTCATGTAAAGTCACTGGAAACAAAAGTTGAAACATTATATACGAGCACTTATGTAGGTATGAAAGAAATGGCGTTAACACTTGTCAAATACTCAAATATTCATGTTACGATCGAAATTTCTAATATAACAAGTAATTTATCGTGTAACGAAACTTTTTGAGTGAATATTTCCATCACTCAACTTGGCTGACAGCTTTTCATACTGAGTAATAAGTTCTACTTCATCTAAGTGAAACGAAAAACTTAGTTTTACAAAGAATACCTAAAAATATATAAACTTATTTATGTGCAAATTAATTATATTGAAAATAAGAATGTCAAGTTTAAAAATATTAAGAATTAACTGTTTCCGCGACTTCATTCCCATTTATGGGTCACAAAAAATGATTTCGATCTCGTTTTTTTATTAAACACCCAGAGTGTATCCACAAAAATATTATTATAATTCCTTACACGCGAAATAAAGATACACTTAAAATTCACTAAAATATCATGCCTTTAAAGATTGACCTAGCGTAATTACCCGGCTGTATACCAACTGGGTGATGTCAAGACACTCACTACATGGGAGGCTCAACTGCCTCTGAAAAATAAAAACCCGTCTTAGCCACCTGCTACCATTTTAAAGGTTGCCTGCGGCGGTCTTTCTCCTGGAGTCGTAAAATTAATAACGATATTATTTAGTTTTTCTTATACAGTGATTACATTTTATCTACACTTGAAACATAATAACAATATTGCATATCAAAACATTGAGGATTATAAATACCATAGAAGTATGGAAATTTTAATTTATTTTATTTTATTTGGGAAGCCTACGGCTTAAACAGTATTACATTGAAATATATAATATATATTGGGTAAATATGTAATATATGTAGTAGTAGATGCCGATTCCACATTTAAAATCAAATCTGTGTAACATTGTATTCGAGTACAAGTGTCGAACTAACATTACTTCACATTATCCACAATATTATTAATTGGTCTGAGAAACAAACTTAATGACTGCACGGATGGCGTAGCAGTTTAAATGGTCTTTGTATCTGTTTCTTGAATTGTAAAGTCCCCCGCGACACAGGAATTAATCCTAGTGTGGAGTTATCTTTTAAATCGAATCGAAATCAAATGTTTTAGTTTTTTTTATATGTGCAAATCCATAAATAGTTTTGATATATATTACACCAACTTATAGTGTACGTGTTCCAAAAATAGATTATAACGATGGAAAAAAAAAACGTTTTCTCAGTAAGTAAAGCGAGACTAAACAAAGTCATTACACAAAATTATATACGACATTTTTGCAAAAGTTTCTTCGCTTAATTTGCGCAGTGTAAATGATACGTGTACAATATAAGCGGCTCTTCAGATTTATTGTAATACACAAATATGGTTCTAAGTAATACATGATTATATCATGAAAATTGTTTTTACCTAAGTTCTGCATTTGATGTTGACTGAGCACAATATAAGGGTTGTCAAGTCCAGGGTCTTCCAGCACTCCGCGATGTAACTGCTCCAAATGTCTTTCAGTGTCATCTACAAATGATTTATGATATAAATGATAGGGCAGGACTCATTTTCCCTGGATCATGAAGACTTCAGAAAGGTATTATTACAATATCAACAGTCACATCGTCACACAAAATTTAAGAAAATATTTGTCAACTATACAAATATTTACGTCATATGGCCAATGGTCATGGAGATCATGGAGTTCAATTCATGGAGACCAATGTTCATGGAGTTGATGAACCGGTACACCAGTTGGTTACAATTTCTTTTAGTCAAACCTAGCACTTAAAATATACGTAACACGCTTACTTTATCACAGCCTTAGTACAAACCAAAATAACCGGAAAAATTTTAAAAAGCAATTAAAGCTTCCCATAAAGTATCCTTTGAAAAAGCAAGGAAAGATTCCCATAAAGTATCCGTTTATTTTTTAATTCTTTATCTTGATCATTATATATTAGGGAAAAGAAAATTCTTCTTTAAATAAATTAGGCAAGGTAAAGTTACTTGATCAAACCAAAAGAAATTCGTACGAGGCCATAATTATGTTTTTTTGTGCCTGTTAAATAATTATATTAATATCAATCACATCACAATTCTCGCAGTAAGTGTATGTAGTACTTACTCATAGGTTTGATATTAGAACGAAACATGGCGTAAAACGATGGTTTCAGAAAATAACGTTGATAAATAAATACTTCAAAGTCTTACCCAGTAGAACTTTTATCTATAACAGACTCAAATGAGATCAAGAGATTAGCAAGACTTCTTAGTCATCAGATATTCTTAGCTCACTCTTGACAATTCTATAGTGCCTTCAATTAAATAAACAGATTCAATTTTATTATTATCACTGGTCTTTAGATTCTTATCTACAGCTTTATGATAATTTATTTGAAATGGTTTTATAGAACTTTCAAATCACTGGTATTTAAAACTTTCGGACAAGTACTTTTTTTTCTTTAATCTAGGTTATCATTGTGAATGCTAATCGTATTTTTGAACAAACTCATAAATCGTTCATTTCTATTTCTATTCTATTTAAAATTCATTTTCCAATTTCGGTGTGTTGAATATTTTACTAATTAAAAATCTAACTTATAGAACTTGTCCAATACATCTTGATTGTATTTATAAGCATTCTTCTTATATGTTGACATATATATATATTTTTATAAATATTAACATCTAGTTTTGTTTGCAGCATCGCATATTAAACTATTAAACTATTATTAACAATTTGAACACTATATAATATTAAGTACAACACATTTTCTTAATATTATAAAAGTATTTAACCTGTATAAAGAAAAGAACTTGAATTAGGTGACTTGATAAATTGTATTATCAAAAATATAATTTCTAAAAATTCAAATCTATATGTAACCGTTAAAGCAAATCTTTAAAGTTGATGATTAAAGTTGATGAAGATCAGAGTTGATTTTTAAGTTAGAAGGACTTGCCGACGTAATACAGTTCAAGTTATACGGTATGCGACCCTGATCTGCCTGAGCTATTGCTTATACTTCCCAATTTATCCTAATATTATCAGCAATAGCCCTTTCATTCTCTATTTATGTTTCAATATACTCCATTTTTTTAGGCTCGTCCCTTACAAAATAAGTAAAAATAAATTATTATCGGTAAAACGTGAGCGTTTAATATGCTTCTGCCTAACCCGTCGGGTATATAGGTATTAGTGTTTGTATCTATTTATTTTTGAGACGTAGGTGATGTTTAGGAAAATGTTGGCGATACTCACATGACAACAGTGTTGTTGTCGGTGGCACTGGTGTTGTTGTTGTACTTGTTGTCGTGGTTGTCGTCGTTGTTGTTGTTGTTGTAGTTGTTGTCGTTGTTAGCACTGTATTGAAAAAATAATATAAAATACATATTTTAAATAAAATATGAATACAATTTAAGGACACCTTAGGTGACATAATAAAAAGCAGGAAACATCATGTTCAATTTGACATGCTATTTTATAGGTCCAGTGTAACTGAATAATTACACTTCAGAGTATTAATTAAGTAAATAAATGGACTTAATTATTTAAATACAGAAAATGTAGTGTTAGTGATCCCACGAAGTTTTTATGACCGGTGATCGGATATCGAATAAAACTAATTCATACAAAACCTAGGAAAGAGTATCTCTATCAAAGGTTTATTCTATTAGAATACCATAGTCTAAATTGTAATAGCAAAATTTTATTTGATTGCATTTATATTCATTTAAAACCGACACTCAAACAAGTTTTAAGGAATCAGTATTTTAGGGGTATAATCATTAAAAATAAATGGATCCAAATAACGTATTCACGCTCTTCGCCAAGTATTTTGCTATTCGGGCATAATACTTGTTTTCACACATAAAACTGCTTACAGTGCAAGAACAATTCGGCTTGACCTCTCCCTTGCGTGTTTTCAACGTGGCAACGGTATGCCCCTGCATCTGCTCTTGACATGTCTGTCACCATCAAGTTTAAGGTGTGGCGATAACCTCGAGTTGTCATGCTTAAACGGTGCTTTGAACCTGACAACAAAAGAATAATTGAACAATTTATTCTACTTACAATAATATTTCAAGGCTGTCTCTCGTTTCGACTATAATAAATAAAAAAAAAATTGCTTCTTTGTCCTTCAATTCATTGCTAATGTCAGCTAAATATGTATGTATTTTTCTAGGATGTTTTGAGAAGAAAATTCTTTCAAAACAGTTTGGCTTCAAATAAAAATTTATCTGCAAAAACAAAAGGACGAATAAAAGTGCTTCTTTTGACTGATACAAAAGCTTCGCCTATTTTTAATCGTAAAACAGACTGATTACAAAATAGCACTGGCAAAAGAGCTTGATAAACAATTATAACAGTTTAAAAATAAGGAACCTGATAGCAGTACTTATTAATTAGTTGAACTAGTAACTACCCACGTAATACTCTATGTCACTTCCCTGATTAAGACGAATCAAATGACACCTCACATCTATTCACACAAAATTCATCAATTTTATATAGGCTCTAGAATGAGAACAAATAAATATCATACACACGAAAACTTTTTCTTGCGCTGTCGAGGAAAAAAAGGTTTCATTGTATAAATAAAAGTATCTGAAGTGGTTAATATAGTATCAATAGTGGGCATGCTTAACTTAAAAGAATAATTATTATTATTTATTATTATAGCCGTGTAGCCGTTAAATAAAGACAAATTAAATCTCACGTCGTGTTTATTAATGGTTTTTCGTATTGCTGTGGATGTATGCACATCGCCTGTCCCTATTTATCAGTGTAGGATCTACAAATCATTGATTATACGGGAGAGCGCGTCAAGACGTTAGTGAAAGAATCAGCCTTAAAACTATTATCACCTTAACAATAAACAACATAATTAGTTTTAACATTAACTAATCAGCATTTAAAATAGTATCACGAGCATTGTTACCGAATTTTAAGTTTTCCTAAAAGTTGTGGTATTTGTTTGGATTATTCCACTATGCCATAGATTAAACAAATTTTTATACTTATCTGATTTGAAAATCACGAGACGATCGACCTATGTCATCGACTGTCTCGTGATTTTCGAAGACAAAAGCGGTTGAAGATGGACCGAAAACGATAATTGTGTCCCTGATCTCATCAAAATTACCGTTTTCGGTTCATCTTCAAAATTATATTTACATTCAATTCTATCATAATGACGTGTCAGCTCTTTTAAATAGATCCACTGTATTTTTTCATTGTCTGTATTGTATATCCCATTTTTTTAGGCAACAAAGGCTTTAAATTTAAAATATCTGAAATTGTCATCTCTTTTATTGTATAAGGATTATCTTTAACTTTAATCAAACGAACGAGACAGTACCAGTTTTCTTGTACATAAATGAGATTTCAGTCGCTAGCACGTTCATTAGTGGAATGAACGCTGTCGCCTTCTCCTATGTATGACCCTTCTCCATAAATCCGTGTGTAATTGTCACCCTAAATTTATTTGCAACTCGAAGGTAAAGAGAAAAAATATTCGGTTCCGGCTTTGTCCAGCGCAGTTATCGGACCAAAACCTAAATGACTGTACTTTGTAAAGCTTTTCGTTTTATTAATTGATAAAGACAACTAAGTAGATACTTCATTTGCGACACGATTTGAGATTACTTGTGCCACATGAAGCAAATGGCTTCTGTTGTAGCTAACTCATATAAGGTGAAGTTAAATGTGGATAATTTTCTTTTATAGTAAAATACACATATCTCTATGTGGTGTAATTAAAACATTTTTTTATGTTGAAAGTAGTAGCAACAATCTCTTTGTTTGATTGGGCCTCTGTTGTGCTAAGTGGTTTTAGATGATGGGTAGCTTTTTTGCAGCTTGATGTTTTAAAAACGCAGACTTTCTTCTGTCGAAATGCTCTTATTATTATAAACAAGACATAAATCTCAAAGATATCTGTGTTAGGCTTCTGAAATTTATGTTATAATTAGAACCCAATACACAATATTGCCCTTTACTCAATGTTTGAGTACATAACATATTTGTCATTATCACACCATAAAAATACAAGAAAGGTATCCCAGGTGAACTTTTTACTCTTTCCCAATATAATTTATTAGAATTCTTACGAACATAATGGGATACCAAAAAGGGAAATGATTTAACATGATCACGCACGCTCCTGATCTTGTCATCACTTTAATTTGCACGTATATCTCAAACCTTAATGAATAAATGATTTTCGTTCTTTCTTTCTTTCGTCATCTATTAATTTTGTCTAGTGCTCACATTTTCCACGTTTGTCTACAGACACATTTATTTTTCCATCATACTTTTCCATGCCGTGGAAATAATTCACTCACCTGTAGATATTGTGTAACGAAATAAGTCTTACATACTTTTGGTTTTTGTATCTGCTCATCGGAAAAAAAATAGCAAATTTTATTTTGCCGATCATATTCATGTACCTCAGTTGTGAAAAAGTTTAGTCCAAAACTTTAGTCTTTCACTAAATTTGTGTAGAACATTTCAAACGACATTTTTCGTTACATGAAGAAAAATAAAAGAAGTTTAACTTCTTTTCCTATACTTGTTTACTTCTGTAATTAGTAAAACTAGTTCCCTTATTCACTATCCAATTATCTTTATGCTGTACTTAGTCTCTTTTTACCTTTATCATTTTTCAAACTAGACTAGGTATATAAACACTTGTAATATAAGTCATAAAAGGTGTAGGTAGGTTTCCATACACGTCATTGCAAGTCAAGGTCGCTGAATTTTTGTCAACGTCATCATCATCATTACAAGATTCATTCAAGGGTGATGATGGCATAGGCGTTTTATCTAAAATGTCATGGTTACAAGCAACATTATCTGACTTATATTATCTGACTCGAAGCAACATATACCATATCCCACAAAGAGTTTTAAGATTTTTACGATTAAAGTGTAGAAAGTACTACATTAAAGAAGTTTCATTTGTATTGAAACTGATATGAAAGTCGGATATAGTACTACCAACATATTTTACATTACAAGAAATAGTTAAAAATATAGCCAGTACCACATTCGACTAATTGGATATGTATTGTAAGTAACAAAGAAGTCGAATGTGGTACTACCGACATACTTTGTTTTAAAAAAGGTTGTTAACAGTGTGAAATACGGTACATCCTACAATTTTAATTTGACAATTCCATGTTTTTCGTTAACTAATTAATAAACACTAATATAAAATAAAATTACTCTAAAATGATTAGAATTTTCACGCTAAGTTTCATAAATATCTAATATAATAACTAATAAATAATTAACTGTTTCTTCATTTTGTTCATCCAGATAAGATGAAATATTTCCATCAACACTCATGTTTCATTGTAACTTGTTTAGTCGCAGGGTTTATTACTTGGGCTGATTGGCTAATCATTTTAATTAATAGGAACACTTACTTTAGGAAGAACTTAAAATAATATGAGTTAGCACTAAACTAACACGCAAGGTGCGCACGGCCCTATAACATCTCGTCTTGCACCCTGCTAGAAATCAAAATGTTAACATCGATCGTTGTTAACGGATGGTCGTATCATAAGCGGCTTTGTTAACATGGCTGTGTCATAAAAAGTATGAGGAAAAACTAACTTTTTGTTAAAGCTACTGAAAGACAACGTTTTTCTAAAGTACTACTACTAATACTTCTACTACTTTTATTAGTAAAATAAAAAGAAAATCAACAAAATTGCATATCCAACCTTGTTAATAGGGACAAGCAATATAGCAAAACAAACGTAGAGATGACGAGATGTAGCTCTTAATCCTGTTTAGTAAAAATGGTTTTTAGGGGGTTAAACCCTTTGAACCCTATGAAACCATTACTTCACAGTTCACAAGTAAATTTATTAAATACTCTCACCCTAACTATTAAACCTAAAAGTGGTAAACAAATTTTTTTTTAATTAAAGATTATAGAAAGTTAAAAATTATCAAAAATTTATCAAAAATTGATGGCAAGGTTAACATTTTGTGTCAACTTATTATCACATTCATGTTAAAAATAGATTAAATAATATTATTGTATATTAACTGATTTCGAACATTTTATTCATTAATTATGTAAAATTGTTGCATAAATGTTTTTGCGTCTTTTTATAAATTTTAGTAGAGCCTGTATTACAAAAGTATATTTTTATGGTAAATATATTTGGGAATACATTTATTATTTATGTTTTGTGGCAATGTTTGCGACTGGTGCTTTTTAGTATTCCGCAGTCCTCTGATTGTTGTTGTTGTTCACAAAAAGTAACTAACTCAACTTTGCGGTTCTGAATATTTTTTGCCTTTAGGAAGATTGAATAACAAAAACTTATTAAATTTAATAAAAAATATTTAGTTACTCAAAGCCCGCTATTTTAGTTGCTTATAAAAAACACCCTATTTTTATATTTCTATCGAATTCATTCAGCGTAGAAGTTTAGAAGTATAGAAACGGAAACGGATTATGAATTATATAGTTCATTTTGAAAGCTGCCATTATACAATTTTCATTCGAGATTTCCGAATTTTCTATTTTCCTTAAATTAAGGCGGATCAAATTAAAAGATTTTTTGTAACATATTCACACGATTAAACTCTAGTTAACTCGAATGAAGTTCAATATTTCAATTACATGTATGAACTTGGGTCAATGTACCTTATTAAGATACATATTACATACGTTGTGAGCTACTTGCTTAGAACTACAGATTAAATAGAACTTTATGACCTATTAAATATACAAAATAAAGCAAAGTTTACATTATAAAATAATTTAATTTTGAGTCTTAACTCTTAGAACGAACCTTGGAAAGCTCCAAAGCTGTCATTAGTTGATACATCAAAGAGTAATGGACTGAATCCAAAATAATAATTCAAATTAAAAAGTTCTATTACAATTGTTGTAGCTTTGTGTGTTCCTTAGTCGTCTGTCATCAACCTAGAAGAATATTTTTCTGTTTGTTTATTCTAAATTAACTTTTTGAGAATTGTGAACTACATTACTTGGAAAATGGAATAGCTTTGTTAAGCTTTGAAGTCTCAAGTGAGAGTAATTGAATGTTGAAGGAATTCCTTGAATTACACTCTTTTATAGCGCTGCTTTTCTCAAAAGTGCTCATTATATTACGCTGAATGATCGTATTTCTCCGTGCTCATTACGATACCAGTATTTTACCATAGGTAATATAAGATTAAATTGTAAAGAAAATTTGTTTTACAGAAAAAAACTACCTTACAAGAAACTTATACTCGATCATTTAAAAAAACTAAAGGGCATCATACACTTTATTTATAATTTCATAGTTATTTGCAAATTGTCATACTATCATAATTAATTTAAGTTACCAAAATGAATTGTATAACTTGGTTGTTCACTCCTGAAAACTAAATTAACGATTTCAAAAACATTAATTAGCAGAGCAGAGTTTCGAGTTTGAAACAATATTAGTTTATAGAAAATTATCGAATGAAATGAAATGGACTTTAAGTTGTAATTGTTTTCTGTGTTTTAAATAACTAACAATAACAAAATAACAATTAGATTCTTCAATTAACTAGTAAACAAAAAGTTAGATCACAAAAATATGAAAACGCTATGTTTGTACGTATACAAACATAAAATTATTACAATCTAGCTTTATGATAGCTATAGCAATGCTTAATGATTAATTATTTGGCTCCAAACCAGGCTTAAAGTAATGATAAAAATGGCTTTTGAAGTTTAAAAGTGCGATTTAGAAAAATCAAAAAGAGAGTAAAGAATTCATAAAAGAAGCAATGAAAAATAAGAACACAAATCAATGTATTATAAATATTAAGTATTTGTAGCGCTTATACTATGTGGGGCGCTATCTTGTATAGCATCGGTGAACTCAATCAATCTAAAAAAGATTTCTTGTAACCTTTTTGAATATATATTCGAAAAGTTGACGAAATCTTTGTGTGAAATAAAAAAAGTAGCATTAGAGTAGATGAAGTATATTAGTATACTTCATCTACTCTAATGCTACATTTTTTTTGTAATATAGTGGGGCAGATGAACATACTTGTCACCTGGTGGTGAGTGACAACCGCCGTATATGGACACCTGCAACTCAAGAGTACAAAGTGTGCTGCCCGCTTTTTAGGGAAAAAAAGAGTGGCGGGATGAGAAGACGGGAAAGAGGAGAGGAGGAGACACTAATTTCAGGAACTGTTACAGCTTTTCTGTGATTCCATGGTATCATACCGGTCGAGCCGGTCCATTCATAATACAAACGAGATTTTCCTATAAACATTGTTAACATTGTCATTTTTGAAACCAAAAACATAATTCATTTGTAGATATATACTTACTTAAAAGTCGGCTAAAAGAAACAGCAACTTGACAAAAAGCTATAAATGTTAGTCTATAAATAAATGAATAATATCTAAAAAGTTATAGACATACCATTGACTATCCTCTGTTCACCATTTAGCGTCCAATAGTACTGAGGTACTGGATATGCTTCAGCTGTACATTGTAGAGTGATTGAACCACCCGATGGGGCCCGAATTGCAACTCTGCCAGCCCACACAGACGGGGAAACTATTTGGAAATAAAAAAAAATATAATGTTATATTAATCTCGTTTATCATTCAAGCTTTTTAGTTCGTGCAATGCGTTGACACACTTAGGACAGCTCTAAATATACATACTCACCATTTATGCTCAAGGCGCTGCTCCTAAGGGTCAAAGCGGGATTTAAGACTGCCTTAATTATACCAAATACAAAAAGAATAATTTAAATCCGATACACGTCCCTAATATCTGATATTTCCAGATATTAGTGACATGGTATGATTCTGTTATATAATTTCTATCCAAAAATAAGCTGTGTGTTAAGTTCCTTCTTTTAAATGTTTTCTTAATTTCTGAGTGTATATTAAGGTTTACATTTGTCGTTTACGAAGTTCAAGCAGAAACATTTTTTTATTCTATAAAATATAATGCCGTTGATTCCCGATGGAGTAGATGCCCCCCATCTCTTTCCGTGGGTGTCATAATAGGCGACTAAGGGGTCGGCGCTAGAAATGTAAGCGCTTGTAATGACATTGCCTACACCTTTGATGATATAGGTGTTTGTAGGTATGTGTGTAAAAAAAAACACTAAAATAAACACAAACAGCATCAGGAAATTGTTAGGTAATAACAGCTGAGAAGGTACCGGACGATACACTGAGTAATTGACGATGGCATCTGTTTTTATGTCTATGAACTGTTATAACCAGGTGCTGTAGTACATAAGCAACTGACCGTGTCGGTTTTTTGAATTGGAGCTGTTTCTTTTGGAGCAAGTTAGTACCGGTCACCAGGTGGGAGGCCCGGTCGAGCTACGGAAAACTCACACGTCTAGAAATGGTAGCACTCCGTTTACCTCCTTTTCGACCGTGCACTGTATCTTTTTGTGGACTGTGTTTAGGTGTTTGCTTAGTAATTCTAGGGAATTACTCTCAACGATCTCAAAAATGTCATCTATATGCTGCCACTAGTACCTGGGTTTCACTGTCGCTGTATTTAGCGCTCGTTCTTCATGTTCTAGTTCTAGTCGGACATCCCCGAAATACACACATGAGTAAAACCGTATATTTGAATAAACTATGTATTCCATTCAGAAGATCTATTTTAATATAATTAATTGATAAACGCTTTGTTAGTTAATTATGTTAAAATTAACAATTACAAGCCTTAAAAAATACAAAATAATAATATATACATCGACGTTAGCTTAGTACATAAACAGGACTCAGTAAAATAGAAAAATGCTTTTATATTTCACCCTGGCGTAACTTTGGATACCGAATTCATAAGATTTAATAACTTTTGTTCACAAAAGAGATGAGAACAATATCCGTTGGGTTGAACTTAAATTTCAGAAATTGATAATACTATCGTTATTAAAAATGTTATTAATACTTGAGTAAACACACACTGTAAATAAAGAATTCCGTTTAAAAATAATGTGTATGTATGTAATGTATACTATCTCGTTTAAATTGATATTCAAATGGTTTTTAAAAACAGTTTATTTAAAGAATGTTCAAGATGCAGTGACATACAAGGCATTTTAAACTTCTCATTACTGTATAGAGTATTGATTATTATTATTATAAATACTTAAAATCACACAAGAAGAATAATAAATGAAACTTTTAATATAAGTACAATTATTATAACACACATGGCTGCCGTGTCATTTAGTTAGTTTAAAGTTTTAAGAATAAAATAGTTGTTTTCTTACCCATGGCTAAGTTTGATTTTTCTTAAAGTCGTAAATAAATACATGAAGAATTAAAATGACTATTGTTTTATGAACTTCTATTTTCTTATCATATTTCGCCTAATACAATACGAATGATGAACCATATACTCAATCGTTTATTGGTTTTACTTAGGATGCCGTTTATCTCCTATTCTCCAATTATAATTACAATTATGAGAAACCCTTATATCGATAATAATTGATTTTATATGTTACTCTGTATAACAATTACACCTCTACACATGTTACACATACAAATGTATTTGTAACTGAATCAATCATTTAATTAATACTAGCGATATTTTATCTTATTACACAATTACACAATTATACATATATACACATAATAATGTCATTTACATAATCTGTAATTTAGTATGCATTGATAAAGTTGGTTATGAATACTCTTTGTAGGTACTCTTTCTCTCTCACTCACTCTTACATATATATATACATTAGTATATATATGTATATATATATATATATATATATATACATATATATACTAATAAGATGGCTCTCTGTCCGTGACATTCACTAGGTGTAAGCATAATACCAGCGCTGCTTCTTACGAGGTAGCCCAAAGCTGAGCTAACGGCCATTTTTGTCTTATAATGGTACTTGTTGGCACTAACGTCTGATGAAATTGTTATCCTTGCCTTGTATGAGTACAAAATAAATATATTTTCTTTCTTTCTTTCTTTCTTTCTTTCTTATTCACCAATTGAATGTGTCTGCCCTTAAATTTAAAAACATTTAATTAATACATATAACCTACGTTCGTTTAAAAGTCACAGAATAACTCAATCGACTAGTCAATAACTTGAAAGAGAATTCATACCTTTCTAAACACACGAACCGCCTCAGGCAGAAACTCGCTCAAAATTATGTTAATCCATCACCCGGCAGTGGCATTATGTTCCGGCAGCGCAAATCATAATTATAGTCATTAAAAGGGAGGTAATTTGTTTAAGAGTCTACTCACATATCACATTAATCTGGATCCTTTTGCTGACTGATGGCGGCACTCCGTTGGTTGCGATACACAGGTAGGCCCCTGACAGGACTCGCTCCACGCTTGTGAGATTCAACCAAGCACCACTCCATTTAGATACTGGTAAAATAATAATAACCTGAGACACAGCATACAGGAGTATCTAGATACAAACTATGTATAGATCCTACTGTATAGGATATACAGATCCATTTCCCTCTTTGCCCACCCCATTTGCCCATTCTCGTTTGTTCGTTTGTCCTGCTATACTAATAAAAAAATAATATATATTATATATATATAGTTTTTAGTAAAGACACGGTTAATTTCTTCTTAGGAAAATTTATTTAGACCTTACAAAATATCCAGACCACTGCAAGTAAACAAATTCATGTTAAGCAATATTTGCGATATCGGGATTCAATCGAAGGCAACCTGTGACGTTAGAAGCGATTAGTCTATCGTCTTGTAGGTTACAGCGATATTAATACATACGCCACGCCACGCAACGTAGCACCACGACAGGCCACATCACGCCTATCTCAGTTCCACATTCACAAGTACTACTGAAGATTAATATATTTTAACCCAGGTTTATGTAAGGGTCGTGTACATTGATTGTATATATTCATGTAAGTATGTATGTTTATATATATATCTACATAAATATGACATTTCCTTGTCACAGCCTAAAGCCTAAATGGCTTCATGGATTTCGATTTCGACACATTATATGAATGGACTTAATAACGAGAATGACAGGCCATAATATTTCGAAATTGTGTCAGTAAAAAAAGTAATGCAGTCGGAATTTGTATATTTCTTTTATAATTTTACTTGTACCAATATTTTTCTTTTTATTTCAGTTACAAAATTAAATCTTAAATTCTGGTGAATTTTGTAGAATTATCAAGTCCATACATTAAGTTCGGAGGAATTGAAGGTGTGATAATCATTTGTAATCAAAAAGTTATAAATATCCATCTTTACAAACTTTCGGCTTTGTTATAAACAACAGATAAGTAAGAATTCATTTAAAAGCGAGAAAAGTATTTGTTTCCTAAAGCATAGTGATACTTGGTACAAATTTTATATCAAGTTTGTAACAGTGCACAATGCAAATAAGAGAGCTTATATTCAATTTACTACGGCGGGCTCCAAGTTTTCCTTTGTACAGCTGTATTTGCTCGTTCTGCAACTGACTCAGTGCATATTGCGCCAGTTTTTGCAAACCGCGATTACTTATATTTTTTCAGACTTGTGTTTTGTAATTTGACTAAAATTACTTTATTTAAATTGCGTCACTAGTCTTTATCCGTATTAGTGTATTGTAATATAATTCATTTATAGACGTACACAGAATAATATTTGAGATGTGTTTATGAGATATGTTATAATCTTTAGCATGGACTTTTTCTGCTTAAAAGATAACTCCAACATTGGGAATGACTGCTGTGTCGCGGGGGACTTTATGAACATTCAAACAAGAGACACAAAGTACACCAAAACTCGCATGTGGGAATAGAACCCACGACCTCTGGCCCAGCTGTTAAGGATCACTAACTACTAGAAAATCAGGGCTTGTTAAAATCTTTATTCAAGTGCAGCAAAATGTGTATAAAAAATTACAAGTGGTGACTTAGACTCTATCTATTAACTTATATTAAAATTAAATGTTCTTACCCAAGGTCTGGTTGTCGATCTTAAAGTGTCTGGAGTCTTCTCTTCTCCAAGCTATGTTGGGCGGGGGTGTGCCTGATGCCACACAACGTAGAGCGGCATTGTCCCCTTCGTTCACTAGCACCTCACTACTGCTGACGTCATCTTCAATGTCTGGTGGAACTGGTAAAGAAACACGATACTGGGCAACTTAGTCTCAATAATCAATTTTTTTTTCATTGGCAAACCACGTAAAACAAATGAATGTTAGTGTAAAATTTATTTTATGCATTTTATTTATTGACAGATTTCCATATTGACTGAGATGTTTGTATATAAATGCATGACGCATATATAAATGCATCCGCACCTTACACGACGAAGACTGCTTGCTTAATCTCAAGCAGAAATGCCGCCCTCACATAGGTCTCTAGAGTTAACAAAAGATATGCAACAACCCCACGTTTCCAACAAGCGTCTTTTTGTTACCAATAACATAAAGTAGCTGATTAAAAAAAATATCGATATATTATCGTTAAATCCTTTTCATTAATGTCTGTATATAATATAGATTAAATAACATATTTTTAAACATTGTTTTTTTTTTCTAATAGTGATTGATAAAAATAATTATAAATGTCCATAATACACCTTTAGTTTTTACAAATGAACTGATAGTTATTAGTGCAGTATTTTGTTGTGGAATCATCAAAAGTTATTGTCTAAGAGAGATTTTAAACTTTAGTGAGGAAATACATCTTGCTTTATGATAATCCTTGACCATGACGTTTTTTGACAATTAATTTTTTGTAAAATTTAAGAAATCTTCATTAAAAGTACACAATTAATAGCGTTGTAAAACTGTTAAATGGTTTGTTAAAAAATAATAATATGATTTCAAACCTTTTTAATAAGTCATACAGTATAGTAGTAGTATAAGCAAGAGGAATAAAAAGTGAGCGTATTATTACAACTAATAAGTCCTGTCATAAGTAATTTATTTAACATTTTTTTATGTAAGATTAATGACAATAAATCCAGGTTTAGCTTCATATCTACTTTTTAACTAAGCTTAGATTTAGGTACTTAATACAGGCGTGAATGTATGTAACTAACATTAAGTCTTTAAGGCTGAGTTCAACGAATAAATGCTTTCTTACCAACAACGTGTAACAGATGAGTCTGACTCATCATAGGCTCGGTGTTTATTTGACACATATATCTTCCTCCATCTAAAGGACCTATCTCTTTGAGAGTCAAGGTCCAGGCTCCATCGCCGTGGCCAACACTGACCCTGTGATTTTTCGTAATCACGTGGCCGGCGATGGTGAGGATAGTTTGGGTGTCGACGCGAAGCCACGCCACCTGTAACCAGGATAATATTAAGTATGATCTAATTCTGTACAGTCGCACTACTTGGGATAGACATAATAGGTCGAAGAAGAAGTCTTTTCACATAGTGTATGTATATAGTTAAAAATAAATATATTTTGTTGTACTGTTTGAATCTGACAAGGTTTAATATCAATAAATATAGAACATTAAGAATAAAAAGTAAAAACACTGCAGTTTTCTATTATTTCCTGTAACCCAAAATAAATAAATCTAACAAGAGTGTTTCGGACTGTCGTGGCGAACGGACGTGCTTGCGCTCCGACTGCCATCGTACGGGCGCCCCTAACACTGCTTATTTTAATATTTAATATTTGTTAAATATTATTATTTGCACCCGAATTGTACTTGTACATTCGGAGGCGAATACCTTCCCCGAGAAAGCCAGCGTGTGAACCTTCGCCGCGGGGTGGGGTCTCCGACCCTAACCTCAACGGTGATGGCAAACATGCCAAGGCGCCACGAGGACGGATCCAGCATCACGAAGAACACCAGCAACGATGAAAAAAGCGCGACCGACGCAGTGCTGCAGGACCAGCGACAAAAATACCAGGGCGACCTGAGTATTTTCAACTCCCTTCGAGAGAAGGGAGAAATGTCGCAGGGTCTGCAGCGCTGGTTGGAGGCCTACTTCCGAGTGATGGAAGTTCACATCGGAGAGAAGAGGAAGGAGGACCTCACTGCGCAGGATGTTCACATCCTGACAGCGGTGGGATCATCACTGCCGCCTACCCCTTTGCCTATACCAGGTAAACGGAGGCGGGAAGAAGACCCGGAGCCACAAGCGGCAAAGCGGACGACCATAGAGGCTGCCCTAACCTCGGACTCCGAGGAAGGGGATAGCGAGGAGATGGACGTCCAAGTCCTCTCCACCTCGCCCGAACCGACTCCAGTAATACTGGAAGTCGAACGGGCCCCTACGCCTACACCCAGGCCAAGGACAGCAGCAGCTGTACTTGCCGCACCACCACCCCAGAAACCCACAACAACAACTCAGAGGCCCATAACAACAAAAACGAGGCCCATAACAACACCAGGCCCTTCCAAGGCGCCCACTACCCAGACGTCCACAAGGAGACAACCAATCCTTGTAGTGGACCGTCTGGAGAACTGGACGACCCACATGAAGGAGTTGACCGCCAAAATCGGTCACCCACCCAGCGTGAGGCCCTTTGGGAAGGGATTTAAATTCACTCCCAAAGAAGACGCTGAATTCCGAGTCATTCAGGCTCACCTGGATGACCTCGGACAGGACAAGGCGCCGTATTACGCCATCGCCCCACCGCACCAGAAGCCCTTGAAAATGGCTATCCGGGGCTTACCTGCGGATACTCCCACGGAAGAAATTGTGGAGGACTTGACTAGCAAGGGAGTGCCAGTCAAGTTTGCGAAGCATATCCGTGCTCGCACCAGCAGACCCGGATGCATCTTCTTCGCAGAAGTGGAGAAGAGCCCGACCGCAGCCAAGGCCTACAACATTGATGAGGTCTTGCTCATGCCAGGCGTCGTCATAGAGGCCTGGAGGGGCAAGAAAGGACCCTCTCAATGCCACCGCTGCCAAGGCTTCCGCCACAGTTCCCAGAACTGTCACAGGCGCCTAGCCTGTGTGCGATGCGGTGGCGAGCACCAGGCGCACAACTGCCCTCGACCAAAGGAGGAGCCACCCACGTGCGCCAACTGCCAAGGCCCGCATCCAGCCTACAGTGCGGCGTGCCCCATCTACAAGCGGGAAGCCCGCAACAAGAAGGCGGGACTCACGCCGAGGACTGGCCCGCCCAAGGTCATCGACCAACCAAACGTGGTCGTCGACTCGGCACCCACCACGCTGATGGCCGAAGCAAACCCGGGGGCAAGCTCCACAAAAAAGAGGAGAAGGCACCGAAGAAAGAAGGCGGCACAGGAAAAGCCAACCACACCTGCGGCGGCAACCAAAGTCAGCAGCCCACCCGCCAAGGACCCGGAGAGGGACCAACTCGCCGCCTTACTCATGCTGTTCGCACAGCGTGTTAAGGCAGGCGAGATAAATACAACAGGACTGCTGCAAACACTCTCCACCAATGGATAAGCCGCTCAGGGTGGTTCATTGGAACGCGGAGACGCTGAAATCCAAGATAGGCCTACTACGCCTATTTCTCAAGGAACAGCGGGTCGATATCATGCTGATAAGCGAGACTCACCTGAAGGCCAACAGGCCACTCAAGATCCCAGGGTACATTGTGTACCGCCAAGATGAGGTCTCGCCAAGAGGCGAAGCATATCGTGGACTCGCTGTCCTAGTGAAGAGGACAGTAGTGCATCAACCCGTCGAACCGAAGAGACTCGATACCATGTATGCGCTTGGTATCGACGTCCAAATCGGCAGGCGGGAGATGCGGCTCTACGCGGCCTATCGAGCTCCGAATCAGAGAGCCCGCGTCGATGAACTCCGGAGCCTTCTCCAACATACGACGCCGACCATAATCGCGGGAGACCTGAACGCAAAGCACCAAGCATGGCACAACACCACCAACAACGCAATGGGAAATCTCCTTATGCAAGACTCCGATATGCATAACTATGAAATCGCTGGCCCCAGAGAACCCACTAGATTGGACCCAGCGGGCTATAGTGATAGCGTACTGGACATCATAGTGTTCAAAGGACTAAGAGCACCTCCAGTACAGGAAGTGCTCGAGGACCTACCATCGGACCACAGGCCGGTGCTACTCGTGTTCAGGGAGCCCGCGGCTACGGTCGGCCCACCGAAGCCCACAGTCCACACAGACTGGAGGGCTTACCAAGAAACCCTAGCGGGTTACAGCCGCCCTACGGTTGTAAAAACGCCAGTGGAAGTCGATGAAGCCGCCGAAGAAATCACCGGAGCTATCCAAGCCGCACTTCGGGTCTCCTCGAGCACTAGACCGAGCAGCGAGCGACAGAACCCTCTGCCCGCTCGGCTCCGTAAAATGCTCGAGGAGAAGCGAGAGGCTAAGAAGCTCTGGCAGAGAACTCGGCACCCCCGAGACAAGACCCGATACAACCGCCTTACCAACTCGTTCAAGGCTGCTCTTTGGGAGCACAGAGGTGACGCATGGGAGAACTTCCTTATAGATATCGAGGACGAACAGCCCTCGGTACACCGACTCTGCAGGCAACTGACTGCAGAACCAAACCCCACGCGCCCCCTGTTCGCTGAGGACGGGCAAATACGCTACAAAGCGCAAGACCGTGCCGAGATCATCGCGAACAGCCTCGAAAAACAGTTCACACCTCACGACAATCAAGATGAGGACCACACTCGGGAGATAGAGGCGGCAACCCATCTCTACCTCTCGAGGCCCCTCGCCCAGTCTGAGGGTGAACTGCTCGTAACACCGAGCGAGGTTGCTACGATGATCAGGAAAACCAACCCACGGAAAGCACCTGGTGAAGACGGAATACCGAACACTGCACTGCAGCGACTTCCACTGAAATCACTCATAGCGTTGACACAACTGTTCAACGGTATCCTGAGGACCGGCCACTTCCCTAACATCTGGAAGCGGGGTCGGGTTATCGTACTTCCGAAGCCCGGCAAGGACCTCAGAAAACCGGAGAACTACCGGCCCATCACACTCCTCTCGACGACGTCCAAGGTGTTCGAGCGCTTACTGCTAGCAAGGGCTCAACCCCACATCCGGCTGAGGCCCGAGCAATTTGGATTTCGTCAGGAGCACTCCACCACGCTCCAGCTGACTCGTGTCCTAGACGAGATGGCTACGTGGTTGAACAAGGGCGGGAGCACGGTGACCGTGATGCTCGACATGGAGAAGGCGTTCGACAGAGTGTGGCATGAAGGTCTCATCCACAAGCTGTCGACATCGTCTCTACCACGAAAAGTAGTCGCGATCATCGCATCGTTCCTGACCCAGAGAACCTTCCGTGTGGCTATAGAGGATACCACATCGGAAATCAAAACCATCAGTGCCGGAGTCCCGCAAGGGAGCTGTCTGTCACCGGCCTTGTACGCCCACTACACGGATGACATCCCTGTAGTCGGAGACGTCAAGCTGGCACTGTTTGCAGACGATGCCGCGTACTTGTCAAGTTCACGCAACGCCGCACACGCTGCACGGAAATTGCGCCCCACACTCGAAGCCCTTCCGGGCTGGCTGAAGCGATGGAGGCTCAAGTGCAACGTGTCGAAGACCCAGGCGATGATAACCGGTATGGCACACTACCCGCCAAACCTACGTCTGATGGAAGAGGACATCCCATGGTCCCCAAAGGTCAAGTACCTGGGAATCACCATCGACAGATCACTGTCGATGAACCACCACGTCGAGACCATCACAGCGAAGGCCAGAGCTGCGCGGACGAAGCTGCGTCCCCTGCTATCCTCCAGACTACCAGTAAGTGCCAAACTAGGCATTTACAAAACATATATCAGGTCGCGCCTCACCTACGGTGGGCCGGCCTGGTACAACTTGATAGCAGGGACATCGCGCCAACGTTTGCAGGCTGTAGAGAACAGCTGCCTTCGCATGGTGGTCGACGCCCCCAGGTACCTCAGGAATGCAACAATCCACCGAGACCTGAAGTGGGAACCAATAAAGGAGTTTGTGAGCAGACTCGCCACGGGGATGTTTGAGCGGGCTGACCGCTCGAAACTTCCCCACCTGGTAGGTATTGCTCCGCTCCCACATCCAGACGACACAACACTCATCCGGAGGCGACTCAAACGCCCCGCTCGGGAGCTCATATCAGTTCCTTCGAGCGGGGCATTGGCTTTGCCATCGGATGCAGATAGCCAACCACCGACCTCTCGCAGGCGGCTCGCTGGACCCCTCTTCAGAGGAGCGATCGGCGAGCAAACCTCGAGGCCGGTGAGCTAACTCCAATGACCGGCTCACAGTGGTGAGCTGCGAGGAAAATCACTATAAGGAGCCCAGTGCTTCAAATAGTCTCCCCACCCCCCTCAACAGGGGTGAGATGATACCAGATAGTATAAATCTAACGAAGAAATTCGATACATTTCGAAGTTCTATTAATTGGGACCTTAATGGAGTGTCAGTAAGAGTAGCACAAGTTGGTTCAAGCATTTTCAGTGAGGGAGTTTTAATGTGTTGTGGGGGCGAAGAACAGACGAACGGGGGGTCACCGCCTTTAGGGTGAAGAGGGATGAGGGTATGCGGGGAGGGTAAAAAGAGACGGGGATGAGTAGATGGAAAAAGGGGTAGGAGGTCAGGGGAGAGGAATAAAGAGATTGGAGTTGGGCCTCCGGAAACCTCACTAATTTCGGGGAAATACAACGCAAGTGTTACTTCACAACCGGTTTTCTGTGAGACCGTGGTATCGCACCGGTCGAGCCGGCCTATTTGTGCCTGAGCATGGCTCTGGTCTCTCTTGTACAAATAAAGTCAATGCCATTTCTGAAAAAAGTATAAGTTATGCCATATTAGTAGGGATGACATAGCCGACAAACTAAGGATTTACAACAAACAGTTTTCACCCCTTTGAAAACGTCTGGCTATACAAAATTACTCGATATTTGGGTGCCATACGAGACTGAAAGAAATCTAATACGTATACTCATTTGCGTTCTCGATTGAAACGTAATGAATCCGAACCAATTTTCAAAAGACTTATCACTGGTCACGAAGAGTAGGTTACCTACGCCAAGAACATACGAAACGGTCAAAGATTAGTCAAGCTTCATAGACTGAAGCGAAACCCGGATTAAAATGCAATAAGGTTATGATGTGTGTACTGTGGGACTGGAAGGGCATCGTTTATTATCTAATGCTAACATCTATTTAGGCTCAATCAAGCAATTGAGAAAAAACAAAAGAAAAAGAGTGGTCTTCCATTAGTCCAGTGCGCTGCCGATATGAGTGAAAACTAAGTAACTTGTGAATTGTGTCGTCGAGCGATTATACACAGTATACATATAGCTCATGGGAAGCGTGCGGTGACGATGACGCGAGTTTCACGCTTTTTGTTCACCGAAATAGTACACATATATACACAGTATACATATAGCTCATGGAAACGAGTCGGTGACGAGGCGAGTTCCATGATTTTTGTTCAACCAAAAGTTAGCCACGCCTAAAAAAGTTTTCCCTTCAAAATATTTGAGAGAGTTTGGAAGTATTAATGCATTCACCGTATTATCCTGACCTTGAACCCTCAGATTATTACTTGTTTCGGTCTGCTTCTTTGGGTAGGTTATCATCAAAAAAGGACTGTAAAAATTTCTTTTCGCAGTTTGTGACCAAAATTACAAGATTTCTACAGCGACAAGATTATGACGCTACATACAAAACGGCAACGAGGTATGGAAAAAAGTATTAAATGTAATTAAACTTTAACAAAAAAATGTTTTAAATTTATTTATAAAATACGAAGAAACTCTTTCGCCGACCTTATAAAAGGACATTATAAAATTGCATGGTTGTAATCAAAAAGTAGCCTTTATGAATTTGTAATTACATACGTGCCCATGATTTCTCTCTTATGGTTTGAAATATTGATTGTGAGTTTGTTTACTCGAGTTCTTCTCACAAGGCTCATCGTCATCGTTATCGTGTAATCGTTTAGAAATAGAAGGTATTCGATATACGGCGATCTTTTATCAACTTAAGTAATAGTTGTTTTTTTTTAAAAGCAATAGTTTTAAGTCGTTGCGGTGTTGATTTATAATTCTTAATTATTAATTTTTTTATAGAAACAGTATGAGTAGACGAGAGAGGAGAAAGTAATAGCTGAACAATTTTATGAAAGAAGGATGTTGAATTTAAATTGGAATTAATATAAAATATGTGTACATTAAAGTATTAATTGTTATCGCTACTCTAACAATGTACATACTTTAAAATACTACGAAACCAAATTGAGTTTTTTTTTTAATTGATCTTCATAACAAAAATGGGAAAAACAATAGGTTAAATAGTTTTATACGAAATAAGGTTTGGCTCTGAACCTTATCCATACACGCCTGCCAACTTTGGAACAATATAAACGATCTCCACTACATTGATAAATTTCTCTTTCACCATTTTCCTCTAACCAAATTGTTTGCTAAAAGCTTCCTCAATTCAAAACATCGCCGAGAAACTGGAACATTCCTTTTACGCAATAACACATGAGAGCTCCACGATTGCGTCCCATCACTACATTTAATGGAGCCTGTGAATCGTAGCCTGTGAGGAATGAGGAAGCAGAGCATGTAGATTAAACTTTACTTCACAACTTCACTAGACACTAGGTACAAAGCTATCACCATAATACGTTTCGTAAGCCTCTGTTGCTCTAACCTCGTTGATATATGCTGTGCTCGAACAAAGACATAGTCTATACAGCTGCAGAATGATTTACTGGAAAACATAAGTCATAAACTGTAATCTATCAGACAATATAAATACAGTGCCAAGTTTTCGGCTATGGAATGGCCCCTTATTACGCAAGTGTGACTTAATTGTGGTTATAAAAATATGGGCATTTTTTAAGCCTATGCTCATCTCTTCGGTGATATATGCGTAAGTATGTATAATATATAAATAAGAGTTAGAAGCAGTTAGTTTTAGTTTTGAAAGAAAATGTAGTAGATACAAACGTCGTCAGATATTTCAGATAATTTGTAATAGATGGGTGTAGCGGACACGCTCTTGTCTCATCAGAATATTTTTTTATATTTAAAAATTACTCTGCGAAATGTAAAGGAGGTAGGAAGAAATCAGAATATTTTTAAAGGAATGGTGCTTTTTTTTTTTGATTATCTATTTTGCACTTAATGCTCGCGTAAAAATAAGGTCATTGGTATTCAACAGGTAACAGGTTCAAATTATACGTATTCTGTAGTCTTGTGTACTGCACCTAGTGTGTTGTGTAGATGCACCTAGTGTATATTTAAATTTGTCGTGATGCCTAGATAGTTGTGAAAACAAATGTTTCAAATTTGTTATGAACTTGTTTTAAATTAATTTTAAACATTACTGCTACACCAGAAATCAGTTTTTATTAGTTTTCATTATTTCAAAATATTATTTTTTTCATCCTTTTTGCAAATCTGAAGTTGTTGCAGACTAAAACTTGTAATAACTAAAACAGTAATGTTATACTTACTTTGAATATCTGCAAATTATCAACCTTACAAGTGAGTGCGGCATCTCTACCAACTGCCACCGTGACATTTGAACCGGAGCCTACGAATCTTGGCAAATCTGCAACAAGAGAGAGCATGCACTTTAATGTATGTATTAATTTATTTTACAACATTTCTAACCCATGGTGTTTGTCTATACTAATATTATAAAGAGACAGAGTTTGTTTCTTTGAACGTGCGAATTACAGGAACTACTAATCAGAGTTTCAAAATTATTTTTGCATTAGATAAGCTATAAAAGACCACGCGATAACCCTTAAAAACGTATTCATCTTGAATTGCTCCTTCTTCTATTCTGTACAAATACTTTCTAAAACGCGATTGTTTTTATAGAAATCTAATAACTTAATGGTAATTTAAATGCAAATATCCCAAATAAGTTAAGGGACAAGAGTAGGAATTAGTAGTATTAGTAGGTAGTAAATTTTTAGGTACAGGCAGAATAGATAATTTTAAAAATAAAATATCATAATATCTACCGCCGCAATATGTTATGTTTCAACAATTCGATATGCTGAAAATCGTTTACATAAAAAGTCTACTATTGCTTTGTTTTCAGAGTATAAGAAGTTAATAGAGTCGCATTCAAAAACAAATATGGATTTTAATATTTTTTGCTATATTATATTCAAGTCACGTAAGAATATCTTTATCAATGACAAAAATATAGAAATTTTACAATCTACTGCTCTTTAAATTTGATTAATAATAAATAACTAGAACCAGGTAAAAGTTTTTTTATGAAATAGCGGGCAAAAACAAGTAAACGTCACCTGAAGGTAAATTACTACTGCTGCCTATAGACACCTGCAACTCATTGGTTATATGTATATTAATGTTTATTATATAAAGACATGCTATTAGACATGCGAATTACTTAGTTTAAAACAATGAACCGGTGTTTTTGCCATTTTTTTGTCAGACGTATCGCACCGGTCAAGCCAGCCCATTTGTACGTAAGCAGGTAGGTAAAAAATGATCTCCGGCCTCCATGAGCGCTAGCCTGGGGGCAATGGACAGGGCTATCCGTCGTCCTAGCAGAAGCAGGCCCAAGATGGTGGCGCGACGTGTTCCACGCTCGCCTATTTAAATCAGAGGATTAAGCTATAGCGGGGTCGCCTCTACCAGGCGGCCAAGTCTGTCGGGGTTCACAGGGATTTCCTTTCTAGGGTACACCTGAGGCCCCGGCCAGAAGACTCCATGTCAGAACACTGTGTGGTTTTAGTCGGTTCGAGTCCGACATACCATCTTACCGTAAGGCCCCGGTGAGGTGATGACCTGGGGGTTTCCACACACAAAAAAAAAAGGTAGGTAAATTTGATTATAATCATTTCCAGATGACCCAAATATTCTACAAATACTATCTGCCGTCTAAAAAAATCATATTTGCCTACACTTACTGTCCCTTACATAGAGATAATTACTCACTAATTAGTAATATTAATTTAAACACCCATAAATTAGGTTTACAAATAAATAATTAGCATTTCAAACCAAACATCTCTTTGAAGTTCCGTAAATAAACGAATTAAACCATCGTGACGAATACTAAACGAGTCATTTAATCATTAAAGCGACCTTCCATTATTCACCTGGACGCTTTGAACATTACTCACTGACTAATCCTTGGCTTTGTAACGCCACGCTTAAAGTAAACAGCTGGTTTGCTAATATGAAATAGATTTAATTATACCGCCCAATTTTGCTATTTCAAACAGGTTTCTCATTTCAAAAATAATAAAACCGAAAACCCTGGCCAAAAAGCGAAGCTATACTCTTTTCGAACTAATCGATTTTTCACCATTCTTTAATCTGAGTGCTAGATACAGACAGAGGATCCATCCTTTTGTCGTGGAAACATCATAAAGTTGAAGTAAGTGCTTTTAAAGCTCCATTTTGTTAAGAGTGGTCAAATCGTCTATTTTGCTAAATAACTTTGAACCTAGGGACCTTTAAGAAAAGAGTGTATCCTCTTCGTCTTTAGCGTCATCACTTCGTATCAGGTGAGTTTGAAGAAAAGCGCCTATTCCAATAAAAAGTAAAAAAAACAACATCACAAATCAACGAAAAAATAAGACTAGTCACTCTTGATGATCAAACTTCGAAAAGTTAGTGGAAAATAACTTATATATGTACTCCTCTATATATACCACTCCTTTGTTGGACAGTCGTGTATAAATAAAACATCTTAGTCTTATGCCGAAGTAGATTAAACCTTATAATTTACTCTGACATTTTACGTTCGAGATTAACCCCGTTCCCTGCCTTGGACTAGCTAGAAGGGTAATAGAGTCCACCTGTGTATTCATTAACCCTCAGCGCCAAAGCTGGAGTTGTAATTAGTTTAAGGGCTTTGTCTGCGATTAAAAGTCTTTTATATGTTATACGGACAAAATTGCCGGGCTTGTACTCTTTTGTTTTATATTACAAAACTCATTTCTTTTTGACTGACAGTACGGGTGGCATTGGTTAAAGAAGTCACTCTGTTAAACTTCACTGGGGGTTTGGAATTCGACCCCCACTCAAAAAATAATCAAGTATAAATTTTCAAAGAAATTCTAAATTTTTCTTGTAACTAAAAAAAAACTAGTTATATTTTTTTATTATTTTCCTTATGTACTCATGAGCAGGTCTACCTTTAGGCGCCCGCTTATCGTTGAATTTTGGGACACCCTGTACATACATATATAATCTTTGTATCGATGTTGGTAACGATTTGGTAATTTTGTTCAATTACTTTACCCTCCTAGTAATATACTTTTAAAAGTTTTAGTTATGATTTTTTTTTCATATTAATATTATACAGATTATTACATAAAAAGTGTCAACACAGCTTATTTTGTAAAAAAAACAATACAGTTAATCACTTATTTTTATTCAAAAAGTGTTCTTTTAAGCGCATCTTTCAAACAAACGGCATGAAATAACTCAGGCTGCGGCACATATCAATGCAAGAAGATATGTAAGAAAAATAAAACGGTCCTTTTTAAGGCGATGTCGTGCCTGTATTAATGCCGGTGGAAAACAGTTTGAACATTTACTGTAATGTTAATTATTTAATAAATTAATTACACAAATAGTTTCCATTGTTTTATTCATTTTTGGAACATTATAATATTTATTACTAACAACAAGAACAATTAATGTTGGGTCTTGTTTACAAATGGTAGACATATTTTTTTTTTGTGGTTAGCTATTTTGGAGTACCATACCATTTTAGAATCTTGATTAGTTGCGCCAATTTTAAAAACAACTTGCCGTAGTGGTGTCCATACTTTTTTTTACAAGACCATGAGTCAAAGTACACTAAGAGTAAAAATATTTCATAATTTTAGGGAAAAAAAATGATTTTGAACGTTTTTTGTATAAAAACTGCGGGCAATTTGGTGTTTTTAAGAGTTGTGGTGAATAGTAGCACTATTTAGGTACAAGATAAAAAAAAATCTTAAGCATATTTGAGAAATTGTCATCGTGGTCGTTCAAAATATCATGAAGGGTGTAAATTTTCAAAGAAATTCTAAATTTTTCTTGTAACTAAAAAAAAACTAGGTATATTTTTTTTATTTTTTTTTTTCCTTATGTACTCATGAGCAGGTCTACCTTTTGGCGCCCGCTTATCGTTGAATTTTGGGACACATATGCATTTAAGAAAACAACTAGTTACTACTAAAAATGCAATTAGTAGTTAAGCATTATTTACATAGTATGTTATTTGTGTATATTTTGTTTGCATATAAAATAATTATATATTTAATATATTATATAGAATTTAAGTAGATAAAAATAAGTTTTTAAAATTATATAACAGTTGTTGATACAATGAACATCTTGCATGTGGTGTTTGCCTATAATTGGTTGTGCAGTTAGACTTAAGATATAATTACTTGTATGTTCTTATCTGTATTATATCTGTAACAACTTTTGGGGAACCTTACAAATAAATAAAAAATATATGAACGTTCATACGAAGTTTCGTTTAGATTCCATCATATTAACAAAAGATGAACTGATTATTAAAAATATTATCTCCTTTTACGTGTGCCGTATATACTGTGGACTGATTTAAAAATTGATCAGATTGAAATTGAAAAATACATATTTTATTAATTAGCCCTTTAATGTTTTAAAACGGATCATAACGAAGCGAGAAATTTGATGTACAATTTTAAAAAGAAGTTTGTAAAATTTAAATCTATCTTTAAAAAATAAAAAAATAAATCTTTATTATTTTGCATTATAATACATAATTTTAACTATTGCACTATTGACAAGTTTACTGAAACCTAAAGTACCTATGTACTATAGTAAAAAAAACGAAGATATTTTGTTTACTAGTACATATTATTCAAAACAAGCCCCAAATTGTATGTCTTATTTGATCCTTTGTTTGAAGTAAATCAGATAAAGAGTTACTAGCAGTGACATTTTAGGTAAAATCCAATTTCATTTATCTTCCAGTCCAGTTTCCTGGTTTCGCTAAGTTCTAATAAAGTAATTCAAAGGTTTAACCAAATAAGTAAGATTTAGCATTCGGAAGGTGACTGAAAGACCTATTTAATATATACATACTCGCATATAAGGTGTGATTTACACGACAATAATTAAAACACAATCAAGTTCTAAAAAAATCTATTATCAAAATATAAGCACATTTACTAAATACAATATACAAATCATAGGTTTCATTAAGTAAGTTAATAATACCAAATTTCTTTGAATTTAAGTTTTAGTTATATACATATATTCAAAATTTCTGTTCAAACTAATGTTCCTTAAAAGTGATTTGAACTTATTAGCAATAAAACCATTTTATCCGCCCGAAGTAATCAAACGCTTATAACGGGAGTTATTTACACTATTTGCACATTTAGAAGCAGAAAAAAATGTTATGAAATTTGTGCATCAAGAAGATCGCGTATTTTAAAATATAGAATACAATAAATCATTCTATTGAAACTGCATCACACCCTTTTTTGCAACATGTTGCTTTTTTTTTCTCTTGGCTAATATATATTTGTGTATTAAAAAACACTATGATGCCTTGCTCTCAGATAAAAAGAGCTATGTCTATTACAAGTAAGGGTAACGGGTTAGGGCTGGACAAAAACAAAATTCTAGAACCGGTTAACTTGCCCAGCAAAAGGTACAACATGTAGTCTACTGTAGCATTGCAACACGTTTTACATTTAAAAATATATTAAACTAAAATTACAAATATACAAAAGTATGTGAAAAAGTGTTATCTCTTTTATAGAGACAGATTTTTAAAATATAATAATCCTGCTACCTTGTTACAAACAGACCTAATTTTTTTTACAAAAATTACAAAAGGACGCCACAGAAACACCTGCGGCTGAGGTACGATCTCTGTATTATACACCAAAGTTAATTCAAGTGATCTCTCATATTACAGTTCCCATTCCATTGTTTATATTTAATAATTTATTTATTTAATAAATTTTACTAGCTGTTACACGCGACTTCGTCCGCGTGGTATTTAACAAAAAACTTATTGTTCAGTTCGCAGAGTTTTCCATAACTTATTAAGTCTGTATTCCGCGTAAAGAAATACCTATGCTAATTTTAATGAAATTCTTCTACTTTATGAATTGATGTTTTGTTTTTGTACATATTTTTCCATTTAGTTTTTGCATTTTTTGTTTAATTAGTAATTATTTTTAGTTTATCATATAAGTTGTATAAAAAAATTTTAATATAAAATATTTGGTGTACGATTTTCTTGAGCTAAAACTATAACACTACTGGCATTCCTCGCATGTGAATATGCGACGTATAGTTGCCCATCGGTAAAGAAACCCTGAGTTAAATCTATGCTAGCTTTGCTGAACGTTTCCCCTTAGGATTTGTTAATTGTCATAGCAAAACTGACATTGATAGGGAAAGGCAACCTTTTGAATTCAAATGGTAAATTGGACGGTATTATAGGAATCCCTGGTATAAATACTGTCTCACCTTTTCGGCATCTGGATGTTATACGACCTTCTATAACGTTTCTTTGCAACGACACTACTCACTACCTAGTACCATGACAAGGTTTCGGTGGGTTTAAATTACGGAGTAGTATAATGGGCACGCTCATCTTAAGTTCTAGTTTGCGAGGGGGTAGACCAGCTAGAATTATACTGTTTAAAAATTATATTGGGTAATAAACCACTTCATCCGGGTTGCAAACTGTATTGATGGAAAGATATGCTTGTCATTCACCAGATAGCTTATCTAAAATGCGCTGATTAAGTGCTGTAACCTGGTCGTTCATATGTACTAAAATTGATCTTTTACACAACCACGAATCTTCTTTGATATTGACATTGGTTAATATCATTATAAATACTATGTATTAAAATTTCAGTATCCGCTACAAGCTGACAAAGACCGGTTGGTAGTTCTATGTCATGAGTACTATTCTTTTCTGGACACTTTTCCTCTCCGACATCAAGAAGAATTTTGCTAAATTCTGAATCTGCTGAATGTGCTCTCATGTTTTCTTTTAAATTAAGTTTTACACAATGTCTTCAAAGTACTGAACGTTTTAAACAGGCGTTAATTTTATCGGCTCGCGTACCTTTAGTCACTACTGGTAATATTTGTCTCAAATCTCCTGCGAATAAAAATATGACTCCTCGAAATAATAGATTATTATTTTCTACATCCTGCATCGTCCTATTCACGGCTTCTATAGAAATTTTATTCTTCCCATACTACAAATACACAATCTTGTATTATTTTGTCTTTGTGACTATTTTTGGACATACTGCAGACTGGATTTTCCGTACGGTCTAAATCTAGTTTGATTTTAAACATCGACGACGCGGCCATGTCATGCGTGCATTACTGGACAGTACTTGGACATGTATATGGTTTAAAGTTTAAAAGAAGAAATATAGTTTAAATATATAGTTTAAATAAATAAAAGGAATATAGAAAAAAATATATAATGTATGTATAAAACTTTTCTATTTGAATCGAATATTATTAAATTTTTCATTGGTTAATTTTTTTTTTTGTGAGGTCCTATTTTTTTTTCTTAAATAAAAGTCGTCTAAGTTATTCCTTGTTACATCATCTATCTGCCAGTGAAAGTCCCTTCAAAATCGATGAAGCCATTTCAGAGAATAGCCGGAACAAACAGACAGACAGACAGACAAATATTGAAAAAAGAAAATGTTTTGGTATATGTACCGTGTAGACATCCATATGCACTTAGTAAAAAGCGGTTATTTTGATATTACAAACAGACACTCCAATTTTATTTATTTGTATAGATTCAAGTCTTTTCAACGTAATTTATTGTTATTTACATCGAAAACTATGCGTATGTATAACACCAACTTCTGCTTAGATAATATAATATTAAAATATAATATTAACTTCAGACGTCTCTCACGGCCGTGTGATCTCAAACTAAACAGAGCTTGTATTATGGTAACCAGACTGAGATAAGCATACTTATATATTTCGAAATAATACATGCTATGCATAAATAAATACACCGAAACACAGAACAAATAGTCGTGTTCGTCACACAATGATCTGTCCTGGGTGGAAATCGAACTTAAGTATTTGGTCCTCTCAGAATTGATCACCTCTTACGCTCGGATTATAAGCTTAATAGAACTCCGGTTTTTGTAAAATAACAAGATTGCCAACTTGAGCTTTGTTCTATTCATTTAAAATTTCATTAACTGGGACTTATGATTTAACTAACAATAATGAACGTATACTCTTAAGCTGCTTTTAATCTTCTTCATTTAAAAAGCAGCTACATAAACTTTTTAAAATCAGCTTAATTAACTTATAATTACAGATATCGGACTTCCCGGCACCAGTCAGTTTGAGTTATAGGTATGTGACCCTAATTTGCTTGAGCTTTTGCTTCAGCTCCGCAATTCATCTGTAGTATCGGTGAAAATCTGGAATTCATTACACGCGCACGTGTTTTCTTCCCACTTTGAACCCGGGTATTTTAAGCGGGGAAAAAAAAAAGCATCTCACCAGGCCGCCATAGTGTGGGTCACCGTGTTGCATCGACTTGACATACAATGAGGATGGTGACCGTCACTATTGGACTCCACTTATTGCTTTCCATCAGACAAAGTGGAGTCACTATGGTAGGCTAATAAATAAAAAAAGTAATGGATTACTTTTTTTTTCAATTAAAATATTTAATGTCACAATTGGTTCTTCGAATGTATTCATATGAATAAATAAATATAAGGTAAACTTGGAAAATAAAATAAATATCGCATTAATGCGCTACGTACTACGTTTGAAATAAAACCAGATAATATTGTTAATTCCACTAAGCAGCATATAAAATGTAAAACAAATTGTAAGTATAATATTTGTGTGTTTTTTTTTAATCCCTTATATTGTGGCAGTGGGAAACCGGCATGCTCAGGCACAAATGGGCCATCTCGTTTGGAGCAATACCAACGACTCACAGAAAACTCATCTGTCCCCCTATATAATAAAAAAAGCTTTGTTAGATAATCTTAGTGTGGGTATTTCTATACTCATTTCTCATAGGCCTTAAGTTTTTACCGATGAACTTGAACTGCTCAGCTGATTCACTTAATAATAATAATATAATAATAAACCCATTTATTTTCCACAACCTTAAATAATAATTTTACTTAGAATATAGACAGTTTTATATAAATTAAATGCAGATTATTTAAATATTAATTTTCTTGAGACCTACCGAAGATGAATGGTTCTGTGCGATGGTCTCTGAGTTTGGGGAGAAAGAGGATTCTCTCTTTCTAGCGGAACCGCAGCTGATTTACTTAAGCAAGTATTATTAATTGAGTAATTGTATATTTTTTTGGGAAATAAAAAAAATCGATAGTTGATTATGTAGATGCATGCGATTGAATAGTAAAATTATTGAAATAGCTTACACTGGCGGTCATTGCTTCCTTTGCTTGAATTTTTGTGAACCCCCCTCCCCTCCGTGAGACAGGAATCATTGCTAATGCAAAAGTTATCTTAAAAAAGGCTCCAATAATTATATTTAATTACTAACTATTACTAACAGTATCTTTACTAATTTCCTTGTTCATAAACTTATCCAGAGGTTACTCGTTATACGTAATAAACTATTACCAAAGTTGGTAAGTAGTTACTAAGATATTGTACTTACAGCTACAAAGAACTTTGTTCAATATTTTTATAAAAGCTTATACAGCGTTTACTGGTACTGGTAGTAAGCCATTTTTTTAATAGTTAATACCAAAATATCACTTAGAGGGAAAAAACACATTTAAATTATTTTGATCATCCTACATACATATTTGGGTTGAATTATGTCCACAACAAATTATAATAATTGACTATCCTATTGAAATTCAATAACAAATTGATCCAATTTATCACGGAAATCATTTTGCACTCTCCGAATTAATAATAGATGTGCCCCTTGGGACAATAGAGTTCTTATATAGTTTAATCAAGTAGTCTGCTCATGGCAAATTCAGGATAACTATATTGTATTTTAAAATGTATTGTTTTACTCACGTGTATCTTTCTAGGGTGCCCGACTAGTTACGGTCCCGACGGGAGACCTTTCTCAAGCAGTAAGTCGTCCAGCAACGACTAGTCACTAGACTAGACTATTTCTATGTCTTTCGGACCTAGGGGACGAAGAGGTTTTCTCTGCTGTTACATTATCTGTTGCGGTGCTGTTATAACCAGGCGCTGTAGTACATTAAAAACTGATTGTGTCGGTTTTTTTAACAGGAGCTGTTTCGTTTGTTGCAAGTTTTATTACAGATCGACTTATTACAGATTGACTCTGTTAAATTAGGACGACGGCTTATTTGAATTGCTTCTCGTAGTTTCCGTACGAAATAAATACTTTTCGTACCACGTAGCGACAGTGAAACTCAGGAACTGGTGGTGATATGACATCTTAGCGATCGTCGACAGAAACTCTCTAGAAGCGCTAAAGAAACACCTTTACATAGTACACAAAAAGATACAGTGTACGGTGAAAGAAGAGATAAACGGAGTGCTACCACTTCTAGACGTGTTAGTTATCCGTTGCTCGAACGGGTGTCTAACACATACAGTAAACAGAAAACCAACACATACAGGCTGGTATCTTAGAGCTGACTCCCTTCATCACCTATCTCATCTATCTTCGGTGACAAGAACACTAATCATTCGAGCTCTCAACAACTGTGAAACAAATGAACATCTTGCGGCATACAGTGGAGAAATGTGTACATACGGGAGTAAAACCGAAAATTGAAATAAATATGTGTTCACGCCGTATCTTAAAGGTGTTGGGGCTGCCGGGGAGAAACCGGTTACACGCTTGTTATACGACCGCCCCACCCTTACCACAGCGAACACATTCTACGATCTTTTTCTAATGCGCACACACGTGCACACACATATTACCTTATTACCACATATTATTTTATATTGTATTTTAATTAAAAATACAAATTGAATGCTTGGAACGTCTGACTTTCAATTGGCCAACCCCAAGACACCAGTATTCAACAATGTGTAACGCACGAAAGTATTAATTCTAATAATTATTTTCTTTCATGTGACTAGTGAAAAGTTTATAACGAATTTTAAATAACACCCAAAAATTTCTAATGAGCTAATAGAAAATGTATACGATTTTTTTAAGGTTTTTCAAGTGTCGAAAGATCGTAGTAAAGTTGTTTATAGACTAGGGCCGTATTGACATGTGTCATATTCGGCGTCTAATTTACTATTTATATATACATATATCGTAAGTATATCATCTAACATGACTACCTAATAAACTATTCATCATCATAATAAACTATTACTTGATAAACGATCCGACGCACTATGGAAAATTTAGGTATATTTCGGATCAAAAAATCGATAACTTCTTTAATTTTTAATGAAGAAGGCTTTGAAATAAATATTTTTGTATAAGTTACTTTAATAGTTATTAAAAAAACAATTATTAAAAATCAGTCTAATTAAAATGATAAATCTTACTATTATTTAGTTTATATATAGAAACAACACCTCATTCTAAAATACATCATTATAAAAGGAAAAATATTTAAAACACACTAGACATTACAATAATGCTGCTTCTAAAATAATAACAAAATTTTTAAATATTCAATTTTACGACTTTTTGTTGTAAATGTTATGAATATAATTTCAAAATAGTGAAAAACTACTAAAAATAAAGAATTGAGTAAGAGTAAGAGTATTTATCAATATACTAGTTGACCTAGCAAACTTCGTAAAGCCTCAGAATCAATAAATAAAAAAAATCAATGATGATTGCAGAAAATGAATTCGTAAAAAAAGAAATGCTTGATATGAATTAGGTTTTACTATTATTTTTAATTACGCATGCTGTTGCTTGAAAAATTGTTTTATTACAACAGTTAGGAGCATACAAATTAATTTATTATCTTTATGCACATTAAATACAACACTGATTAAATATAGTTCATCAAGTTTTATTATTATTAAAAAAAATAAAACTTGATGATTTTTAATTTCTGCAGTCATTTATGGTGTAGGATTTAAATTTTGACAGCGCACATAATGCAAAACATGCTCATACATGTCATCCCTATATTTCACCCACAAGTCTTTTGGGTTCGAGGGGAAACATGTCGATATGATAATCGCAATCAATGTACGAATTTGATACGGTGATGAAGATATGACGAAATCCTTGAGCGTATTATCCCAATATGAATTGTTCTCGAGTAACTGTAATACTTGACACGCCTCACGGTAAGTCGCACACAGAACTAAGAAGAAACTTGTTAATGTGCTCGACAGTGGACATGCCGCTCTTTCAGCCGCGTTCCATTGATTGAAATACACTCGTTGTCCATTTTCTAGATGAACTGCCAAATGGACTACTGTAGGGTGTCTTTCGTCAATCGCAAATAAAAAGATGTGCCAGATTGCATCATTGCTACTTACATAGCGACCCACCTGATACTGAGATACTTCGTCATTTGCATTTGTTACAGCGAAGATGACCATATCGCTACCTTTGTTAACATATTTACACAAGTACTTTATAGACTTGAAAGAGTTACAATATTCCACATTGATGTGAGTCTCAAAAGCTTTGGATAATGTTGGCGAGTATGGCACAGTCCAACGATTGCCTACATCAAAATTTTGTTCTTTTACCTTTACAACTACAGATCGCCGACGATACAATTGGTATCCGTCATTTCCCGTGATGGTTTCAGCAATCAGTTCTCTTGGGTATCGCTTAAAACACTTGCAGTTGACCATTCCGGTTGAATTGTTGTTGAAAACTCCGCAAGGTCCATGTATGTTAAGTTACTACTGCATGCAATTTTGTGTCAACTGTTTCACGGGAATTTCAGCTGAAATGATGGAATCAATTTCATCTGGCCTTATTTTGGCGACTAACCAGAATAAAATGTGAGCATGTGGCAGACTACGCTTTTGCCATTCTACAGAGTACATCCAACAACGGACTTGGCCATACACGCGATGCTTTATTATGAAATTGATAAGAGATTTAAATTTTTGTTTAAAATCTCTGGCAGTGATGTCATGTCTATCAAGTGGTGTTTGGCTATGTAGCAATTCCTTCTTGCTTTCGATCCATGATGAGAGTTAAAGGTGAATGTAATTAATAAGTCTGGGCAGCCATAATGACTAACATATGACATCGTATTTTACGCGTACTCGTGCATGTGGCGCGAGCTTTCAATGTAACTGGCAGGCAAACTGTCATTCTTCTCACGTTATTTACGTTGCATTAATGACATCGCGGAGATGAATGTATCCTTCTGATCGAAGCTGCTGTTGGTTCAAACGAATGTATTTCAGTAATTCAGTCTCAATTTTGCAATACATGTCAACTGAAAACTAATGAAAAAGCCGTCGATAGTCAAAATGTTATTTACATAACTTTCACGGATCATGACTCTGCATGAATAAAATTCATAGCACTAACTTATTGGTTTCAGCACATGCAATTATAAATGATAAATTAATAATTTGTTACTTTTATATATTTAGAATTAATTTCTTTTTATGTCTGATCTGCACGAACTTGTTGCATTCCAAGCCTGTCCACTTCATTTTGAATCACTCTAGAACGCAATTCTGACATACCAATACGACTATTTTTATTATCTGTTTCTCACTGGTCATCAGTGCGGTTTTCACGTGAAATATCTCTTCGCACCTTTGATTGACTTCGACGACCTAAGTCAGGTCGTCTTCTCCTCGGTGTAGTAAATTGTAAATAATCAAAGCAAGGACAGTTCTCGTGCACTTAGCTGTAAAAAGTCTCACTATCACAAAGGATTAACAAAGTAAAGTTGTCTTACTTAACTACAATTTTGGAGCAATCTGAACTTTTGACAGTGGGTATTCCGCTTGAATTATTCAATTACTGCACACGAACACACTTATTTCACACATATTCAAGCCAAAGACTGTAGAATATTATTTGAATTTTGTATTATTAGAAATTGTTGATTGTCAAGGAAAAATGTCAAAAACAAAATAAGAAAAGTATTCTTTTAAATTTAATTTGATTTCTGATCGCCGGGACGAACATTCAAACCAAAAGAAAGAAGAAAAAAATATCATTTTAAATTTTATTTGATTCCTGAACGACTTTTAAATTTAATTGATTTATAAACGACGGGACGAACGTCAAATGTTTAACAGGTAGGAATAGTTGCTAAGAGAAAGCAAAATTGTTGTTTTTACTATATTCCAAGCATTTTCTTTCATAATTACTCATCCTTTAAACCTTCCATGGACTTTCACAAATAATTCAAAAATTAAAATTATCTTTCTCGAGTACCAGCGAGACTAATGACAAGCAATTGATTTATATACGTATATATATAGATTTACGCTTACTGTATGCTTTACTAAACTTGGTGAGCTTCGGGATCTGAAAGTAATTCGTTCACTTTCAATATATCTGTGGTATCTTCATCCAGATCCTTCACATTTTTTGTAATATGGTTTTGTAATGTTAGTTATACAGGGATCTGTAGTATAAAGAAGAGTTTGAAATAAATCTTTATTAGCAGCTGTTCGACAACATTTTCTAGAATGATGAAGGCGAATTTTTTATAGTCCTCGTTACGAGATCTTGTGCACTGCAAAATGCTTGACGATAATTCCAACAACACAAGATTAACATTTTGTGGACTGAAGAAGGCATTTAGTACCTTTCATAATAACTCACAAAAATAATTCCAGTAGCCATTGATTGAGATTCGCAAAAGCGTTCATTTAGGAAGACAAAAACAAACAGATGAACGATTTTACCCGTTAAAATCGCCTGTTCGCTCGTTAATTAATTTGATAGTTACTAAAGAAGTTTAAACAAGTTTGAATCAGATCTAAGTTTAAATTCTTCTGTAAGCTTCTGTTAATACTGGTTCTGAGTAAGAAGTAAATGTTTGAATGCAGTTGAATATACAGAATCTATTGTTAAAATTTTTGCTTCAGTGAGATGTAATAAATCTTGAAGATTGACTACTCTTGCACTTGTGTTTAGACGGTGGATAGTAGGTTTGATTAACCTTTAGTACTTTGTAAGATGGCGAACTAAAACAGTTTTGTTCTTCTGTTAAATTTCTCAAACACAAATATTGTACTTTCATTAAATATAAATCATTGAACACCTTCAATGTTTCTTGATCGTTTAACGTATTTTTTGTCTTGCGTCTTATATGAGACTCAAGAATGAGATATTATTTTTACTGTTAGGAAGTCTTAATTTTCATGAAGAAGTAGGAGTAGCGTCGAGAAAACTAACATTTTTCGAGTTTGATAAAGTCACTGAAAAATCTGATTGCAACCAATTATTTATTTTGTAAAAATGTCTTTATATACCTTAATCAGACATTTTAAAGAGATTTAAAACCAAATAATTACCTGTTTAATCAATCAAGGTTTATTTAATGAATACATTGAATTAACTACTAAGAAATTATCTCTTTAGTATTTGAAAAAGGGTAGTTTTCATCATTTTAATAAAATTGATCCTACTCTAATAAGTATTAAACTGATAACCTCCTCAATGATAATTAATTTTTAATAGTAAATATCAAAATATACCGCAAACTATCGATTTATAAAAATTAATACTCGAAACCTCAATAGATAGAGGTTTTCCGTTTTCTGACATTTGTGAATTCTATCCATTGTATTCTAAAATTGAAACAGCCAGACACGTGGGTAACTATCAAAGGTATCAATGAACTTTTTTTAAAAAAAAGTGCTGTGTTAAAATTTAAAGGCAATATATGTAGGTTTTCTAAAAATGTACAATATTTTACAATATTGTTTGTGACCTTGTAAAAATACATTTTTTATTATTTATGAAAATATAATGTATTATAATTTAATTTGATTGTTATACTATAAAATAAAACTATAAAACATACATCAGTAGCGACATTGCTGTAAACCATATTTGATCTGCCGTAGTTCTGTGATAAACCTTAGTAGGGACGGACCCGAAAATATTTGAACTTCCCTAAAATACCCACGACCATATTTTTTACAATAAACTATTAGAAACAAATAAAACTAAGCGATTAAACCTAATAAGATTCAGAGTAGAACTGAATGTGACTAGCCGTTTGACTTGCTAATAAAATAGGATTGTAGTGAAGCGATTCTGGTCACGTAACGAACGAACGATGTTATCCAGAAAGGGTGAATTGTGAAAAATGCGATGTAAGCACGCTGACAGCCGACATCATTATTTTTTTTGCTTTATTTTTAAGATTTTGGCTTAGTAAAGGCGTGTTAAATTTAAGATGACATTATACTTCTTCGGAAACCGTGACATGCAAAGTTTTTTTTTTTTATAATTATATTAAATAAAACATGTATCTGAATTAGATACTCGTAGTGTTATTTTATATACAGATATACATATTATTCTATATTGTTGACTTTTAATTATTTACAATTGAAAAAAACATTATCTCACATGTCATGTTGGGTCTTATCTAGAAGCGAATTATATTAATTTATAAATCTTATGATAGATATTTTAGCAAAATCATTAATGAAAACATTAATTAATGGCATACTTATTATCTATATGGTTTTGTTAAAAATATGTATATTGAGATCAATTAACTAGAAGACTTATCATAACTATACACCCCTTTTCGTAATCTCTAGTTGCAACAATTATGGACATAACACGCCTTTATCCTATACACTCGGAAAATGCTATGAAATTATGTATTTCATAAATGTGACCTTGATGTTTCTGGTTTCAGTTTGTACTCTTTTAAAAGATCCATTTTAATCTTATTTAATTTTGTTTTCTCAGTTTTGATCCTTATATCAAATACACTTGTGTTTTATGTTTAAATTAATATTTTAAACTGACCTGTAATTTAGATGCATGCAATTTCGATAAATTAAAACGGCTTATGTTAGTGCTTCGGGTATATTTAGTTGGTAAGCCTATAAATAAATAAATAATACAATACTTATACATATAGATAGATATATTTTGATTTTCCTAAACTCACATAACTTTATTGTAGAAAAGACAGGCTAACAGACGGGTCACCTGATGGTAAGTGACAACTGCTGTCCATGGACACCTGCAACTCGACAACCACATCACACGAGGGTGATGTGGGATTAGGGTAGGGGAAAGGATATGGGAATAGAGAAGGGACGACAAAGGTGAGGAAAAAGGAGAGGGGGCGTTGGCCTCCGGAAACCTCACTAATTTCGGGGAAATGCAACGCAGGCATTCACAACCATTTTTCTGTGAGGCCGTGGTATTATATTACTCTTTTAGGTTAAGTAACGAAACGTAAGTAGGGCATGTATATATGTTTAGTTTAGACATATTCTGCTAAATTAAAAAAAGTATAAGTACTAAATTTTGATGATTATAATACACATTAAATGTATACTATAGTGATAAATTGATACTTGAAAGTAGGCTTGACTAGTAGAAGACCAGTCTACTCCAAGTAAGTGCTTTCAAAGACTACTGTAACTTCTGGAAAATCCCTTTATCTCAAATGTACACAGTGCTGAATAGACCCAAATGTCACTTTTATGCGGACTAAAAGCTTCTTTTCTATAAGGCGCTAGTTCGTTCGCTCGGCTAAGCACTTTGATTGAAAAATTTCAAAGCCGTTCAAACTTTACTTAATAGCTTATACAATGACGGAATCATCTTGGTCATAAAAAAGTCTTCATGACTTTTATTATTAATTATATTAATTATAATACATTACAATACATTTGATTTCATTTATTCATTTCGCAAGCATGTGTTAAAATTTTTATACCTATAACATTATATTTTCATAAATTATAGTAAGTATTGCAATGATAACGTCGAAATTATTATATTATTGACAAATACAATTTATTATTTTCAATTATAATACCCACAGCTCGACTTTGTAACCAGTCGGTGTTCAAGATCGAACAAATAATTTACAATCCTTTTTGTTGGGCTCGTGGTAGAGTTACCTGCAGTTGGAAAGAGGATCACTAATTTTACTAATGAATATAAGATTAATTTGTAACATTTGCATTTTATAGCTAATTACTAATGACTGTGAGAGCTTGTTTTAGTAGCGTTTGGAACACCAGGTATAGCTAGAACTATATATACATAATAGAGAGAGAAGAAACAGCTATTTTTAAAAAACTTAAAGATCTTTTGAATCATCAACAGATTTTTTATAATCTCTTGAGTTTTAACTTTACATAATTTTCTTTTCATCTTTCTCTTCAAACCTACTTTTTCCTAATATCATAATGAGTATATTAAAAAAGTATAATCTTTACCTTAGCTTAAAATGCTCCTCATCTTCTTGTCGATTTCTTTTAGTAAGCTCCATTAAAGCAAAGGATCGTTCATTACCCATTTCGTGGTATACATCTACTCTCATTAGATAATCTTGCGGCCCAGGCGTAGAGGCGACGTCGTCAAAATTTGTATAAACCGTTGCTTATTAGTTAGCTTAACAACCCCAGTTACAGAGTTAATGAATCAGCCTTGGAAATTATTTAATCAAAGCGGCTTCATTAAAAAGTTTAGATGATAAAGAGCTACGGTTTCTAAGTAGGATACTGCTTGTATTTAATCACTTTAGAACTACTGAATTCCAGTTTTATGCACACCTCGACCCCGTGAGATCATTTTATTAATTATAGTGAGTATCAATTTAAAGATGACAATTGAAAGGCCTAAAAAACTTACTTATAATATAAGATGTGTAACTTGGGACTTAATTGCGATAATATTTAAAAGCTAAGCGACATCTCTGTGAAGTATCGCTAACTATTCTACTATCGTAACTATACACACATTCTTCTTCATTTTTTTAGAACTGTCGATGGCAGAATGTGAATGTACTTAATTTTTCTATTTTACAATAATTGGTTATGGGATGGGAAGAGACTTCACTTAACAGGTTTCTCTACTTATAATTGTAAAGAAAAAAAAAACTAAATTAGGATCTCAGGTAGCGAGAACATTTGTATTTTTTTCCGTTTTTAGATAAAACCAACCTTTGAGTATACATTGCATTACATAATATTTTTATACTGAGAATTCTGTAAACATCAAGAAGTAATGACAACGTGCAAGTATTGGATCAATCTGTTGATAAATTGTGACGCGACGGCAGGGATGCTTCTGATTACGTTGCTCTTGATTATATTTCGACGAAGGAAATTCGAGCACGAAATGTGTGGTTGGGAATTTTCCATAAATATACATACGAATATGTACGTCTTCGGCGTTAGGAGATAATTTTCTGAGGTTAGATGCAAAATATAAAAAAAATAGAATTGTATGCGAATAGAGCAATAACATTCGTTTAGATTTTTTTTGTTTGAATGTTTGTAAATTTTTATTTCCTGAATAATATCTCCTCCGCTATGACTGATTCCTATGTCATAAGTAAGAAATAATGGACACTACTACCCTGATGCTAACGTTTGGTTTTGCTAAAAATTATGTAGGAACAATCTTATAGTAATCATGAAATGTTTAAAATTAGAGGAATAAATAAATTAGGCAATAACAATTTACGTCTATCTAACATAAATTGGCTAATACAGTTCGAATTACCTTATTGGTCACAATATAATATATTAGATTTTAGGATAACTCTCAAATACAGTGACTAACGAAAAAGTTATATAGACAAAGATAGCTTAAGGTGTCTTATATTAGATAGTTTGAAAATAAAGAAATTCGTCTTAGTGAAATGTTTTTTCGACTCCTTGCTTAGGGCTAGGCATTTTGAAACGTGTTCTAGTTCATATAAAGTTTTTAAATCCTGTGTTTTGGACAGTTACAAATTGGTGGTAAAATAGTTCCTATTTTGCAGTCAGTTGGACAAACGTTGGGTATTTGACAGTAGTTTTTATTCTCATAATTATTAACTATTACAACATCTGGTATAATATTTGGTAATCTGCACTTATTTCTGTCGCCAGACAGTTATAACGCAGTATTTTACTTCACACGTTTATATTTTATTATTACACTTACGATATTATACATGTAACGGTGGTAGAGCCATGCTTAGACAGAAATGGGCCGTTTGAAATGCTGTGATGCCACGACATAACAGAAAACCAGTTCTTAAGCAACCGTTCGATGCATTTCCCAGAAATTAGTGGAGTTTCCGGAGTTCCAACTCCCCCGCTCGTCTTTCATATCTCCGCATCCCCCATCCCTCATCATCCTCAAATGTTTTTAATATACTTATGACTCTTGACTTGCATGTGTCCATGGACGTCTGTTGTAACTTACCACCAGGTTACCCGTCTGTTTGTCTGTCCCTCTACAATATAATAAAAAATAATTCTCTACTAAAAATTTTAAGAAAATAATAAAATGATAACAAATGAAGCAAAAAATACCGTTAGGAAAACTGAAAAAGAAAAAAACATAGATTTAGAAATGCTTAATGTGATCTAATATTTATACCACAGTTACTTTCTTTAAATGGTTTGAAGCAATTAATGTGTTAAATAAAACCACCTTGAAAAAGAACCAAGACTTCTACCTTTTAAATAGAAGAAACACACTCGAAAAGTAATTTGATATATTTAAATACTTATGAGTGCCTTTTTTATACTATAGGGGGAGAGACGAACAGACGGGCCACCTGATGGCAAGCAACAACCGCCGTCCATGGACACCTGCATGCGCTGCCCGCCTTTGAGGGTGATGACGGATAGAGGGATGGATGGAAGGGGGATGACGAGAGGGGGAATGAGGGGAGAGGAAAGAGGAGAGGGGAGTTGGGCCTTCGAAAACCTCCCTCATTTCGGGGAAATGCAAAGTAAGCGTTACTTCACAACCTGTTTTCTGTGAAGCCGTGGTATCGCATCGGTCGAGCCGGCCCATTTGTGCCTAATCATGGCTCTACCACTCTTATCAGGCACGGTATAATTGAAAATTTAATTATGCTTTAAAGTTTTCACAAGCTGATAAAAAGGTAACAATTTTATATAATTTCTATTCCATACCATACATACATCGATATGTAAAAACCATGAGCTACTACGACCTTATAGGTAAGTGTCTGAACGTAAACGATTTTATCAATACATCACTACAATAAGCATTCACCCATTGTACAGAGATCTATGCAAAGTTTCATGCTACATATCGAAATTATCTTGAAATCAAATGACTTTGAGCAGTATAATCCCTCTCCTTTTAATCAAAGGACGCTATTGTGAAGTCAATTGTGTGAGATATTAAATGGCAGACCTCTTCCATACTTGGAGTACAGAAAGTACTCCATACAGAAAGTTTCCGAACAACGGAAACTTTCTGTCTTGATATATGATACGGATAACAGAAAATATAGTTTTAATACTTTGGTTTATAGTAATTTAAATTTTGATGAAAAGTACATAAAGACTAACAGCACTAGTTTATAATTTATGATATTGGACATTTGTAAAACACACACACATACATACTCTCGAATTTATCCCTGTAGGGGTAGGCAGCGGTGCTATTACCGCCATCCGTGCAAATTTAGGATAGCATAGGAAAATTTAGAGTATATTGAAAGGAATGGGTTGATGGAAAGGAAAGGAGAGAGACGATTGATTGGAGAGTATAAAAAGAAAGTCAGGGTCACATACCTATACCCAGGTCCCTTGCAAAAGACCCACTTGTGACGGAACACGGTGTGGTTTTAGTCGGTTCGAGTCCGACATACCACTTCACCGTCAGCTCCGGGGGGTTAATGATCCGTGGGATAAAAAAAAAGGGTCTCATACCTATATCTAAAACTGGCTCGTGCCGCGAAGTCTGACTCCTCTGTTTTGTTCTTGCATTATTTCTAATAGTAAATAGAAATCAATTCGGCAAGAGTTTTTTGGTGACTTGTCAAGTGAGTTAGGTGCCGTGTGGTTCACAGTGGAGTAGAATAAGGCTATCCCCATCTCTTCTGGGTGATCTCGTAAAAAGCGACTAAGAGATCGGACAGTTATCTATCAGACAGTATGTATACAGTCAACCAGTGCCCAGTTGAAGGCAATAGGCTTGCTCCCTATTACGTTAGTCTGACCAAATTCTAATCTGCAAAATGTGGGTGTTTAATACACCTGTGCCTACCCCTTAGGGGATGGAAGCGTATTTTTGTATGTTTCTTATCATGTTTTCAAAACTGTTATTTTTTGCCAGTGATATACCAATAACCGAATTTTGCCTCTATAAGGAGGCGAATCAAAATATTGGAAAACGATGAATCCCGCAGCTCGAAGCCAGATTGACTATTAAACTTTAAAAGAGGGTGCGAAGTGTAAAATTGCATTGTTCAGAGCCATTTATTGAAAAATACAATAGGGAACGAAGTTGTTAATATTTTTGGACAGATTAGCTGTAGAAATTAGTAAGAAGGAAATCCTTTTGATTAGTATAAATTAATACGCACACTTTTTTTAAAAACTAGGAGAATGTCTTTCAAAATTCTGTCATTATTAAAACGTTATCTAAATAGCATTATAATAATTATACTTTAAGAGTCATTTACAAGTTTCAAAATAATTGTGTGAATTGAATTTTTGTTAGCGTAATATCTTACTGTTAGGTAGGTACTTAGAAGTAAGTTCTTTCATTTGTGCTGATTCATTTGCTTAGTTACACCTAAAACTAATAAATGACTAAATAAAAAAAGTAGAAATTTACTTGAGCTAAATCGCAGACACTTTAAAAAATCTATAATGGATAATTATTATTGTGCTTGAGAGAGATGACGTTTAAACTATACGTAAAATACGAAACAAACATTTTATAATGATACTTAAGTATTAAAAACATCCCAACATACAGATATGTATATGAAAATAGCCATTTATTTGCAGTAAATTAGTAACACATGTTTGATTGCGGTTTCTAGGTCTCTCATATCAATTATCTGATTATGATGCAATGACTAACTAAAAAATATGCTGAATCAGAAATAATGCTAAAACATTCATGGTAATGATGCTGGAGCTCGGAGTCATTACGTTTCTTTAGATTTTGGCATAAACTACGCAACGGTACAGGATCCCACTATAATGTCTATTATTCCATTAGTTCGAACACGGTAAAGGCTATTCGGTATACAGAGTAATGCTTATTTAACAAGCCGGTATTTTGCTCAATTAATAGACAACCCATAATAAATATATCAACGTACTCTTGGCAATAGAGCACTTTACACCGTTTGATCTGGAACGTACTCCAATAATACTGTTAAAGCCATCCGTACATACCAAAACTCTATTAAGAGGTAAGAAGCTCCTTATAATATGGTTAAGGTCAAAGTTCAATTTTCCATGTTTATTTTAATAAGCGAGCAAGTCTATTGCTGGCCACTGGGAACTAATAATATGTCTGTATACTGTCTGATAACAGTCTAATCCCTAAGTCACCTTATACGAAACCCATAGAAAGAAGACTTCACTGAGAAGGACATATAAAAGAATCATGAATTATGTCCATATTTAATTCTATAATAGAACTATAATCTTTACAGTAGAACCTCAATGTATTATTACTATGAATATTTCTTTAAAAACATATTATGCTCTGTCTCTTCCAATATTTTATATATAAATCCCTCGAAGGCAATGTGTTTCAACATTCAATCATCTTACACTACGTCTCAAAGAAATGAACAACCATCAAGCTGTGATAACATAAACCATATCATGTCTCTAAGAACTTTGTTAGAAGCTAAAATCCAAACTAGCGCACAAGGCGTAGATATCTCTCCTACGAACTGAAATAGGTGGTAATGCGGTTACAGAGAAAGGGTGGGCCCGGCCCATTTGACACAAAAGGGCTTTTTATGAAAGCCCCGAAGAGAGAGATGTCTAGTATTCATGTGTTGATTTACTAGGATCAGGTTTCAGGATTTTGGGATAAACCATTTGTGTGTAATGGGATGTTACGAAGCCATTGTTCGACCCCTACATGCGAGTTCCAATATATAATTTGTGATTTACTCAAAAAAAAAAAACTATTTTATAAGAAACTGATGTAGTTAGTTAAATATTGCACTAAAGAAAGAACAATAAAATATACTTTTTAACCTACTTCAAAAAGGAGGAGGTTCTAAATTTGAATTTTTGTTACCTCAGAACTTTCGACTGCGTGAACCGATTTTTCGAGGATTTTTTTTTTAGTTGAAAGCTGGTGCTTTCCGTGTGGTCCCATTTTAATTTGGCCCAGTTCTGACAATGGCATCCATGAGAAAACCATAAAAGTCTTAAATTTGCATTAAGCATGTGCGCGACAAGTGGACGAATGAATCAATATCACACCAACCATATCAATTATTTTTTATTGGTAAGGTTGTACTTCAAGGGTAGTAAGATGACAGTTTGGTCCAGTTGTGACAATGGCATTAATGAGAAAACCATATTAGTCTTAAATTTTATGATAGACGCATTAAAGTCTAATCATTTTATAACTTTTCAAAGTATATTGCATTACTAATCAGATTTGAAACAACTTCCAAAATAACAAACTATAAAATATAAGTGTATATTTAGCATATTTATAGAGATAGGAATTTTCTATATTATGATACCTACTCTATGCAGGTATTGCGTTAAACTTTATCTATTTCTAATCAAGCTTTATCATGACATTAATTACCAGCATTTATTGAATACCATTCATCACTGAATGGACAAAAGCTACATCTAACTATTCCTCTCCAACCAAACAATTGAAACAGTACTCGACAATTTATGCTGAGTCACTCGTATTTTTGTCTTTTTGTTTATGCGAAGTTGAATTGGAATCCATACAGAAGGTTTTTATATATTTTTCAAGCCTACACCATTACAGTGACTATAATCTTACTGAATAGTTTTATAACTCATTGAAGTTTATTTTTTAGCATTTTAGTAGTAGCTAGTGTTAAGTTGTTAATAAAACACTAACTGCTCTATACGTGTCTAGATGTTTTATTCTTGTGTGTGTGTGAATGACATTATTTGTTCGTAGGGTAAATGATTAATTATCTCTTAATAGTACCTATCTGTATTAAAAAATGTTCCACACGTACGTTTCTAAGTTGCATGTCAATTGTGGAGCAATATGGTGGTGTGACAGTTATCTTCTCATTTTAAATGCGTACTCTTAGTTTTAAAACAACAAAATTTGGGCTTCGGTCCACCTAGCATTATCGACTAAGGCGGAATTTCCGCTCATTAGCCTCTCTTCTTTATAGCCACGTGGCCTTATTTTATAATCTTAATAATTATGTAAGTAATATATGTACACAGAAATGAATAAATAAATAAAATAAATATTTAAAAGCTGTTAGGTTTTCCGGGACAAAAAGCATATTCCAGACAATAATCTATTTCTGTACCAAATTTCATGTAGAGTCGTTCCAGCTATCTGGTCTGATTGAGTAACAAACACTCATTCAAACTGTTCTTTTCAAAAGTAGTTTGAAATATTTTAAATAAAACTGCAATGCTATAATTTCTTTCATTAGATTACCAGTAATACTTGTTGTAATAGTTAACTTCCTACCTGCAATGCCAGCAATCTAAAATTAAGATGAGAATATGAAATATTAGAATAATATTTAAATAAATATATATAAAAAACTTTCGTAAATTAGATTCATATTTATTTAAATATACGGGTTTACTCACGTGTGTATTTTGCATTCGGGGCATCCCCGAAATAGACACGTGTGTATATTTAAATAATAATGAGAATATGAAAACCCAAAAATTCTAAGCACGAAAGAAGCTGGTCATTGAGTGAATATGAGTCGTGTGTTTTTTGGTGGGTGATTTCAAACGTTGCACCGACATATTAGTAATGACATATTTAAGGGGAAAAAATAACTTTCATCATACATATTTTATGAGTACTGACATAGGAAACGCTGACGTTAACCCGCTCAGTTTAGTTCCCTTTTATGTGGACCGTAACGCACTATTATTCAGGTATGAGCTACATATGTTATCCTTTTATACTCGCAGACCAACTGAAAAGAATTAAATAATGGCACCGACGATACAGCCACGATTATTAAATAAGACTTTTTGGAGCGGATTCTAGCAAGTTCATACGCTTTGGGGTAACAAGCTTTAAGCCGAGATGAAGCAAGGGGTTACTGATATATACAGGAACATAACGTGACAGAAAATGATTCTTCTTCCATATCATATGCATATCACTTGCACCCTTGTATAGTAAGTTTAAACTTGTAACTAACTGCTGTAGACACTAAGTTTGTTTTGTTTTAATAGTTAAAGTGCAGTTAACCATCACGTATTTAGAATATCACTTTATATTTTATTATTGATATTGATATCATTTTTATATAGGCATTATTAAAAAAGAAAAATATCATAACACAACTTATTCAATCCGTGTGTGTGCTAGTGAATTAAAATTGAATATTGGAAGCTAAACCATACAACTTCCTATCATTTGAGTTAAAATTCTTCTTAACTTCTTAAATCAAAAAGGATGACAGTTTATCAATCATTGCGAGCTTGCGAGTGAAAGTCAGATAAAATCTGGACCTCTTTTATGCGATATAGGGCAAACTAGCAGACGGGTCATCTGATGGTATGTGACTATCGCTGCCCATGGACACCAGCAACTAAAAAAGAGTCGCTCGAGAGAAGTACGCTCTGAATAATAAAGACTTACAAAACTGTCGTTAGCACCTATTCCAGCGTCTTATAAGAGGAAACGGACAAGAGTCATTTTTGTGATACACATTTAACTTAAATTACAAATTGCGTGATTTATATGTACTTCGTATCTACTTAACAATAAATCGAACATAAAAAATATACCCAAATAGAAAACTTCATATATTACTACCTACATTTAAACTTAATATGTTTTTACCAATTACTAATCTGTAAAATATTAAATGCTGAACATAAATTATCAAGGAAACTCGACGATTTAAAAATTGGAAAGTCAGTTATATGTGTACGAGTATTTTAATGGTTGTAACTGAAAACGACACGCTACTGGCCGTCTACCCAAAATGACCAGACATTTTTCTGGTGGTATCTGTGTTACTGCCAACTTGGTGAAAATTTATCAGTTACTATATTTTCTTTAGTTTTTGAAAAACCTCTATCCACCTATATTATAAAAAAAGGCTTGCTATTTACTATCTTTATTAAAGTACACATACGAGATAAATAAAAGCAGCAACCAATTAACAAAGATAATACACAGCATTTATCTAATTTACTTTTGTAAACCAACGTATATCACATAGCAACTAATACAGGTAAGTCTTGAAGCATTGTTCATTATATCAATAAACTTTTGAGTAATTAGTTTATCTACAAAAATATATGACATTGTTTTTTAAGGTTTATAAGAAATTTTTCGCACAAAAAACATTATAGTGTCTTATGAAAAGTTTCCATTCTCGTTTACAAAGTTTTTTTTTACTAAAGTTAGATAATACTTTCCTCCAAATATCTTTAATTTACAAGGCAGGCTATCTGGCGGCTCATAAATCAACTTGACGGGTCTATGAGAAGAAAAAACTTGCTAACTGTAGACTTTTTGCACATCTGTTGAAAAAAGATATCTTTGTCTGGTCAATGCGATATTAACTTCAAGTTGAGGGTTTTTTCCACAGTAATCTAATTCGAATTGAGAATATTCGATATACACTTCTCAAAATTGATTACATTCTTGAACTCTTTACTAATGTGTCATCTATCTATACAGTTTATAAGGTGAGCGGCGTGACTGTCACTAAATTATATTAAAAAAAATGTGGGCGTTTGATGGCCTCTGCTTACCTCTTTCGGGGATTAAACAGTAAGTATACGTATAAAATTGTAACTCGTAAAGCAATGTAGAGTTAACGACTGAAAATAAATTATGATCGTTACCAACCTTGAGTTAGATACAAAACTATAGTGTAAATGGATTAGTTCAATCTATACACGTTAATCACAATTCATTTTATCTGTATATCTTTCTGTTTTATTTAAGCTATTAATATTACTAGCTAGCTACTAACTATTACATGACTATTTGTGTTATTAATGTCGTCAGTCAGCATATATTAAATTCATACTCAATCAATAACGTTCAAAGCTGTTATCTACTGATAACATGATTCAATGAACATGTCGATATAACCTGCTCTCATTAATTATCTTAAAGATATTATCGATCAGTGAACAGACTGAGCAGAGAAAAGGGGATACCTTGTTGAGTAGGTGATATATATATGTATGTATATTATTTGTGCTTAGTATGGCCATAAATGCTGTTGCAATTGAAAAATAAAACATTATTACATTGTGAGTTTCTGTCATTCTCATATGAATAATCATTATTTGTTATCACTTTTGCGCCTATAAATGCTAAATATCAAATTTAAGTATCACTTAACTTCACTTTACTAAAGAGACCCGAATGGCTATGATAAAATTACAGAAAGTTAACATTAGTCGAATATTTGTGTACCGGGCTTTTGATAGGTACAATGAAACCTCCTCTGCTTATGACAGATAAGGATGTGGTCAATGTAACTGACGCGATTGAACAGTGAAGGAAGGATTTTGAAGAAATAAAGCCCGAAAACAAAGATTTTATATCGTTAACTATATAAAGCATCTTGAACGATGTCCCGTATTTTAAAATATGACTAGACCATAATAGACGTAGTGTTCATTATTAAGGGTAGTAAAATCAAAACAACTTCTTAAACGGTAAGTGAGAGAATTGTCACAAAAAAAAAGAAATTACTGATGAGAAATCTTTTACTATTGAGCAATATTTTTTTAACAAGTTCAATGGCACGTGTAACAGTGTCTCTGATTTGAATCATCGCCCCCTGCAACATTAGCACATTCGAAGTATATAAGCCTTTAGTCACAGACGTCAAAATGGCAAACATCATCATTCAACAAACAACAGGCCAGTGTTGCCACGTCCATCGACCTTAACCAAGTGGTCGTACTTTGCGTCTCTGTTACAATTAATTAAATATAAACTAAAAGACAAATATACATATTTACAGGTATTTCAAAAAGCTATGTATATTATTTTTCCAGGTCTTATTCATCAATTTCCGAAACCAGAGAACCAGAGTACCCTAATAAATAGCCATAAAATATTTTAAGACCGAAAAAAAATAAAAAAACTATATAAATGTTAAATTAACCTTCCATTCCTTTTATTCGTTTGAGTTTTATTAATTTTTGTCGCACGATTCAAAGAAAATATCTTTGTCACGGTGTCACGTTTAATTTGGAAATTTAGGAAAATTTGAGATTTTTTGTATCTATGGAAATCTTATTTTGAAACTGATAATTCGTACATACGTATGTACGTACGCTCATTCTTGTATTCCGAAGGTAACTGACAATTCAACCTTATTTACCGTATCTATAGAGCTAATCAATCTAAATCAACTCTTTCACGGCAATGCAAAACGCACCTCAAATTAGGTCAAACCTTTTTGGAACATGCGGTGACTTCACTTTTGGCAATAAAACTAATCTGATTGAAAGAAAATAATAATGAATTTGAATTCATCTAATTTCTGTTCATGAGTCTAATAATAAATAAATATAATGTAGAGTAAATACATTTCAAGTCTCCATTTCATTTCCGTAAGCTGCAATTTTCTGAAAATTATCGTACTGTGAAGAAACGCGGTGTTCGTCCCTCCGATAAAGAGATCCTCTTACGAGATAAAGTGGTCATGCCTGTCGAGACAGTTAGCAAATTTCAATTATTGCAACCATGTTAAGTATATAAGTACCATGAGAATTTTCACTCGCTTGTAGCTGTTTTTTAATGATGTTTTAGGATACTTACTCAATCTTATATGACCAAAGGGGTAGGTAGAGGCCTTTTAAACCACATAATTTAGTTCCACTTACGTACTAGGGGGCAAGCCTACTGCTGTCATCCGTATAACTGTATCCACGTGACTGTATAACTATATACTGTGTGATAGATCCCTCACTCACCTTTTACGATACCCACGGGAGGAAATGGGATGGCCCTATTCTATTTCATCGAAAACTTCACGACTAGTGCAGCCTTGTGGCTGTGTTAGTGTATTTGAATGGATCTTGATATCATGACTTCACAAGTTCTCTAACACCCAGTACACTTGATTGTTGACATTAGTTTCATACTTCTATTCTCACTGTATATATGTACTTATTAGATTCCTGTTCTAGATCTTCATGTAATTACTTAATTTAGTTTCGGAACAATATAACATATTATTTTTATCGGTTCGTCGACAAACTATAGAGATATTAAATTATAACATATTTGTCACCAGTTTCGACACCGTGATAGTGCCTTTAGGTTCAATGTTCCCTTTCTTAAGATACTATTTGTTCAAGTCTTGTGACACAGTATATGTATTGTAGAATGTGGAAAACTCACATGGAAACGTCAGAGTTGAGACATGCAGTAGTAACAAAAGTACAAGTAGCTTATTACATGATTTCATTTCATAAATCATTTTGATTTTTTTCCGAAGACAATAGACATAATGAGAATTAACATAAAACGTTGTTGACAAAATTCATGAAAATATGTTTTTGTATTAAACTATATATTTTAAAATAAAGTTTTCACACGTAATTGTACCTTGCAGTCATTTGTACAACACACAAACCTTTTGAACACTGCTTAATTTTATTTACGTAAAATCGAGATATTATGAAGGCTTTTCAAAGCGTTCTAATTTGATATTTTTACAGAAATTCGTTTTCAATGCAGCAATATAACGCCTACAGAGGCATTATAATGCTTCATAAATGAAATACCCACTGCTTAGGGTCCTAGTGTGAATGATGTCTAAAATTATTGTCTTAAGTTCTACTTAGGTTCTTGATTGAAGCGATTGTAGAGAAATGGACTCCAGACCCTTGAATATTGACCCCGTACACACGACAGTTTTGTTTTAATTTAAAATAATCTAATTAAACAGCAGTAAGCTATTGATTCGTGTTCTGAAAACAATTATTATTAGGATCAACGGATCCTAGGACTAGGAAATGATTAAACATTTTCAATACTATACTTTTAACATAACGAAGTTAAAAGTATAGTATTGAAAATTTTCGTAGTCTCTTTTATAATGATATAAAGGGTAGATTAGCAGTCAGATCACCTGATAGCAAGAGACAACGGCTTAACAATGTCACCTGTACCTCAAGAGTCGCAAGCGTAATAGTTTGTCTATTTTGGGAATCGATTCTCGTCGATTATTGACAGGTATTTTCGAAAGACAAAGTTACCTTTGCATTTTTCTCCCATTCCATCTACATTGAAGTCATTTGTGATCCCATAATAAAAGTTACTAACATGACATCCATTTGCACTTTCTTCTTGTTGACATTAACGAACTAATTACAACGCAATTCATACCTAATTAATAATATAAATATTTGGTTCTCATTTTAATTATTTTTAGTTAGTGTAGTAAATTCGACGGCTTGCACTATTGGATAAATTTAAATATCACCTTCGTATCAGTTTCATTGGAAATTTGGCAGACACTTTAGCAACACCCAATGAATATTTATCACGTACTTAATTAAATTTAATACAAACACGTGGGCGAATAAACGGATAGAGCCAATATCAATAAGCATTTTGTTTTTTTTTGGCTATAGTGAAAGAACGTAGAGGATTACATTGTGATAATGAATTGAAAGTAACTTTATATGTTATAGGAGTCAACGAGCAGACTGTTCACCATGGTCAGTGATTACCGCTGCTTATAGATACTTATAACTCATGAGATGCAGTTGCGTTTATTGCGTATGAACCTACCCCCGGGAGGGAGATGTTTAAGTGTCAATATAATATGTGCAACTCGAACTAATACAACACCCTTGAAATTTAAAAGCGTGCTAGGTAGAGGCTTATCTTTAACTGGGCAACTCCCAGTCAGTGCAAGTTACATAACAATGACATGCGTGATGATATTTAGTGTAACAGTTAAACTCTCCATCACTTTTGGGTACAGCACTGCAGAGATACGAGATCGTAAAAAAATCATAAATCAGTCATTTCAGGAACTCCTTATTTAAAATCTTTGCACTGCTGAATTATTAAGTATACTAAAATTTTAAGAGTTAGCCGAGATTTGAAAGTTGCGTTTCGAGATTTTACGCGTATTTTATGAGTTATTTACAATCGAAAAGTTTTAAATTAGTGATAATCTCCTAAATCTGATTTAATTTCTTGTTTTTAAGTAATATTGAACTTACCATGTGATTTTAGTCGGTTTGATATCGTCATACGGCCTCACCGATAGCCCCGGTGAGGAAACAACCGATACGGTTTCCACACGTGAAGAAAAGGATGTACTCTCTGTTAGCAATGTTAACACCCTCAAATGTTATGTTGTGTTCTTAATCATTCGCTTATGCGTAGATACTAAAAATGCGAAAATATGCGTCTTATGAAGTTTTATATATATGTATCTACTTCTAATGTCAGTGTTGTTGTTTATGATCCAATAAACCAAAATTAAAAATCGCTATAAACTTTATATCGATAAGAGAAAGATTTATAACGTGGGAGAGCCATTTCAGCACGTATGGGCCGGCTCGACCAGAGTATTATAGTGACCGAGTGAGGGAGGTTACCGGAAGCTCAACCCCCTTTCCCCTCCCCGCTTTCCCTTCCCTTCCTCTCTCGTGTCACTTGAGCTTAAAAAAGAAAGAAAAGGTGCATCTATTAAGGTAGGTTTATCTATTTTTTAAAGTTATCGACTTCTGTATATTGTATATTATTATATTCATGTTTTTTGTTTTTATTCAAATACTGACAAAATGTGTCGATGAATATGAATTCAAATAGAAATTCTATTTCCAACTAAAAGGAAAACTAACTGCAATTGACTGAAAAAATAATTGATTCTGTTTCTTATTATAGCTTAACTCTAAATTTACTTTAAAATGGCTTAGCACCACACTAAACGTAAGGACGGAATCGTGGCATTGCAGTGCAATAGTATTTAATATACGAATTAACCCAGATGGCCCGTCTACTGCAGTTAGTAAATTTTGTATTTGTTGTCTAGGGACGACGACGTATCGTGTTCGGGGATCGTTGTAATCTAAAGAGGTTGGTATTATTTTAGCGGTGCCCGTAGTGGCTTACGGCAACTGCAGTCTCGTATTGCTGTAATCGACTAGATTAATTTATCGTTACTTGTTTTATAATACAAAATGGGTCTAAAATTGTTGAATTTCTGACTTCAAGTACAGTAGAAATAGTATAATAGTTAGTAGTAATAAAAGTCTTTTTTCAATAATTGATAATAACAAGTATTTTTTTTTATAAAATATGAAATTATGAAATGTATTGTCTTGAAATGTTATAGGTAAGTACTTTTTATCACTCCTTCTATTATAAATTATATCTTTTGCCCGCGAGCCGTTTAGGCTCTGAAGTCATAAAGATCATACATACATACACACTTCTTCTTTCGCAGTCTGGTTGAAAGGTCTTTGAGATAACAAATTGTGGCAAAAGGCGTTGTACCGTATTAACTTACCCTGGATAGAAATAAGTCAGAAGCATAAAGTATGTATATGTATTTTTTTATAATATTGGGGAACAGACGAACAGACGGGTCACCTGATGGTAAGTGAAAACCACCGTCCATGGACACCTGCAACTCAAGAGACGTAAGTGGGCTGCCCGTCGTTTAAGTTGATGAGGGATGGGGGGATGCGGGGAGGGGAAATAAGAGAGGGGGGACGAGGAGACAGGAAAGAGGAGAGGTGGGTTAAGGGAGAGGAAAGAGGAGAGGGGGAGTTGGGCCGGAAACATTTCGGGGAAATGCAAACCAAGCATTGCTTCACCACCGGTTTTCTGTGAGACCGTGGTATCTCACCGCTCGAGCCGGCCCATTCTTGCCTAAGTAGGGCTCTACCAATGTCACAATTTACTCGTAGGTATCAAAATTACTTAACTTATAGGAACTTCCTCTATTCACGTTGTTAGCGGGTTAGATTAGTTATAACCAAAAGAGCGACGAATACCTCTAAAAACTCAGAAATGTAGGTACAATTTTATAATAAAAATTAAATGTGAATTCAATTTTTTTTTATATATATATATTTATGTTTTATTTGCACTTTTTATTCATAACTAGTCGTTCCTCGAAGTTTTACATGAATTTATGGTCAATGCTCCGCTCCTAAGGGTTGTAGCGTGACGTTTTGTAACCAGTATTATTCCGCACTAAATACTATATGCAACAAAAAAGAAATTACAGATATTATCTCGTTAAATCAAACAAACCTTTGTTTGATTATCTTCAGTTTTCAGCTTTATAGCTATACATTGCTGGAAGTCTTACATTACTAAATTTGTAATAACATAAGCTTTCTAGAACGCTGTGTTTAGCTTTGTTCTTTACTAACAACATTTTATAACAAATAATATATAACTTTTATAAAACTGCCGTTATATCCGTATATAATTATATCCTGTATAATTTATTTACAAAATGAAAAGCTTGTTCATGTTGGTGACGCTGTGCTTTTTTATAATTTTACAACAGCAACACATAAAACATTTTCATGTGAATAATAATATTTTAACCAATAAAAAAATATTTGATAGTTACTTACCAACGGAATCCGTACACCTTACAAACACTGTAACTCCGAGTACAAACAACTGGGACCACTTCATCACAAATAGTTTTAACCAACTCATGATTACCACAAACAATTACAACCAACGACAAACTACTCAAAAAACGTTCCAGATCCTAGAACGAGAACGTCTCATTGTAAAAAGTTTCGACAATCATTCGCGCGATATACAAAGCAACTGTTCGGAGTACTTCAAGGTACTATCCGGGGATGTACGTAGCGAGCAACTGAGTCGACCCGTTCAAGTAAGCAGAGGCTGTGTGAAGAGGCCGGCGCATGCGTGTTACGATAGTTCTATCTAAACCTCTCGTTTGAATTATACTGTGTTTCTCTTTGGCAGTTCACGTTGGATGTGCATTTGACTTGGTATAGTATTCTTTGAAAGCCGGGTAGCGGTTCTTTAGAGTGACATAAAAGGCAGAAAATATTTTGTAGTGGGTGCACAGTGCTAATGGTATCAAAATAAAAACGTTCGTTTCTTTTATTTTGATGAATTTGTTGATTTGTTTGGTTTGTTAACGCTTAGTCAATACTAGTTTAATTGTGTTAGAAGTGAAAATTCATAAGGATTAACAGAGATAATCACAAGGAAAATATATATAGGTAGCATCGATTTTAAACATTCACTGTCACTACACAAACGTTTGTACAAATTCTACTTAAATTGAAATTTACAACAAATTTAGATAGGCATTTTGCACATTGCGCAAATTTAGTTTAGTCTCAAACATCATCTATCAAAGCTAATATAACATAGCGTAGGATCATTTGCTAAAAGGTGTTTTTTTTTTTTTGTTATGCCATTGGGGGCAAACAAGTAGACTGGCCACCTGATGGTAAGAGACAACCGCCGCCCATGGACACCCGCAACTCAAGAGTCACAAGTGCGGTGTTTTTTTTTGGAACGAAGTTCCTTATCGCACGTTGTGAAAGGGGGCTAGACGGAAAAAATTCTTACGAAAAGTTGTCACGACACTTTTTGCTATGTTTCTATCGCATGTTTCTCTGTCTGTCTCTCTCTCTCTCTTATAGACAGCAAGCCAGATATTTTCGTTTCGTCTTTCTATTTCGCATTGAACAGTGTGGTATCGCGACGATTATATGTATAAGGACTATACAGTGTCTTATGTATAGTCTACGGGTGATTGTTATTATTATTGCAGTTTGCTATTATTATTCATGTAAGTAGCTGTTTCTTTGTATATTATTATTATATAATTTTATAAATCATTGTAAATAAAATAATGGTGTTATGATAATTTTGTTAAGTAGTTTATTTGATTTTTCTTCTAGAAACTTCGTTCCTATCTGGTGTCCCGCGACACCACACATCTTTTTTTAATTTAATGTTACTAATGTTTTAAGAGTTAGGTGTTTTTTCTATTTTTACTTTACCAAGATTAAGCTGTTGAATTAATTTCTTGTTTATTCATAATAATTTAATATTATTTTATTTAACTTTTTAAAATAATTAAGCACATTCTATCCCTTATAAAGCCCTATTCTTAATTCCTGGCTATTCCAATAGACGGTAAAAAATATTTATATCTAAATTACATTACATAATATGTAATTTAGATATAAATATTTATATCTAAATTACATTACATAATATGTAATTTAAGTATTGTTTTATATATGTGTCTACACGTGCTATGCGAAAATATGCGATCCCGTACTAAACGGTTTGGCTCTTCTTTTCTGTGCCGATCGGTAAAAGCCTGGAATTCACTACCAGCGCACGTGTTTCCTTCCCACTTTGATCCCGGGTCTTTTAAGCGGGGCGTGAAAAGCAAATCACCAGGCCGCCATAGTGTGGGTCACAATGCTGCATTGACTAAACATGCAATGAGGATGGTGACCATCACCCTTGCACTCCACTTATTGCTTTCCATCAGGCAAAGTGGAGTCATTATGGTAGGCTTACAAAAAATATACATAAATACATATTTATTCCCATCCAGGGTGAGCAAAAATGGTAGAAGGTCATTTTCCCTATTCCTGATATTCAGCTCGAGCCTATTCGACATCATTCATCAGACCTATCATACACGTTTGGCGGTTCCAGTGCTATTATTTCGCCATTCTGAAGTACACTGTCGATCTGGTCCGTATACATCTTTCGAGCATTACCCAAATACCATTATAATATAATTTTACAACATTTTCAAATGTCCATAATTGATTGTTTACGTTTATAACAGTTTATAAGCAAACAAAGTGCGCTTTTTCTCTCTTATGAAAGTAAGTAATTACTATGCTACTGAATTTTCATACAAGGTAACTCACTGTATGATTTTTTTTTACTTCTTAACTTACTGCGTATTATGGAGTAGAGATTTTTTTTTCTTATTTGAATTTGAATATAAAAAGCAATAAAGAGTAATATTGTGTAAAAAAATAAATATTTTACTTATTGTAGCTCTTAAGAAAAATAATGTTTGTGTGGTACCACTAGAATTTCTTTTCATTTTATGTTCACTAAGACAACTTTATTTGATATTTCCCAAATTCACAATAAACAATAATTAAGTGACTCTCAACGTTATCTCACAGTAACTTTACTAGGATATAATGTATATACCGAATTATATTGGACTGCGTGAACAGTTACAAGTTTCTAAACCCTTGACGCCATTTTGGTGAATTTTGAACTAAAGTTCGTTATTTCGGCTTAACGGAGACGTTTTTTGATCTAAATGCCCACATGACATGGTTCTCCTTTCCTCTACATTCCATATTGCTTATAAAAAGTCTGTGAAATTTGTAACAGATGGCGTTACTAGTAGCATTACTGCTTAAAACTTTCTTTTTTAAGAAATGATATTTTCAATAGAAATATTATGATTTATTCTTAATTATGATTTCTTTTCGTGAACCAACATTTATCCGCTGCCGGATAGTATTAGTATTACAATTAAATTGTATACCTTTCCGTAATCAGAGCTACGTATCACTGAAGTTAGTAGGCAAGTATTTATGTGCTGTCTAATATTAGTGTGACATTTCTAATTTTAGACATTTAGATCGTAGAACAAATTAGTAAATATTGACTAATTTCAGTAACTAACCTATTTTGCTTTGGTCACACTACAATTAGTTTAGTCATATGTTTTCTAAATACAGAACGTTGTTTGGCAGGACTAAGCTAAATTTAGTGATTAATAGTCTAGTTTATTGAGTTTTGTAACAACAGAATATGCTAGCTGACACTTTATAAAATAGAGTCTTATATGGTGCATATTTTTTTTTGAAAAAGCAAAAAAGGAATATTTATATTTTATTTGAGACATAGAAAATCGCAAAAATCAAGTCAATCAATCTTTGATTCAAAATCAATTTGTGAAATATTGTTGGTATATAGATTGCCTGACTGTGATGGATTGACTTTCATTCATTGTCATTTACTCTCAAGGAACATGTAAACAAGCATATGTACTCATACTTACGATTAATTTCACGATTAAGTTTATGTTCATATTAACTGTAATAACCATAACTTTTGCTAGTTTGCACGTAATATATAGTAATTATCATTATTGCAACTTTTGAGAATGCGAAAAGATATCGGAGAAGAGACTCCTGGAAAGTGGTGGATTACAGTTGGCAGAAAGATATATAAGTAATTATTTTGCGCAGTGAATCTTAGGCTTAAACTGTTTAAAATGGAGCCTGGATTTGCCTCACGATAAGTTTTATCATAAAGCATTTATTTAAAATGTTCTATGATATATTTAGATATAAAAACCATTAACGTTATTTTCTTTCTAAATTGTGCAACATCATATCATCGCGACCAGCAATTTCAGAGTTTAAAGGTAAAATAAATATTGAAATTTTAAATCGAATTAATAAAGTAAGATTGAACCTTTATTCAATTCAATTAATAGATTTCTGTTTTTTAGGCCAAAAATCGTAGGATGTAGCCATTTGTAGCATAAGATTTGATATTAAGTAACCTTTTGCTACCAATGTAGATTTTCATTCCAGATGCGCTCTCACCATGAACCCACATCCCACAAGCAAATGTATTTATTATTACCCAACCAAGTTAGGCAGTCTTTGCCCGGTTTTCTTGATAGTTTAAGTATTCTAAATTCGTATGTCACTTAACTCAAGTGCGAGGAAATGAATTTCTGGGATACATTGCAGTTCTCGTGTGAAGTAGGAATATTAATATGAATATAACATGTGAAAATCTGATGCTCTGTACGTTATCGACAGCAGCTATTCAATTCATTTGTTTCATGGAATAAAACTCGATATTAAAGGCTGGTTGATTTATTTGTTACATGTGTACAATTTCCATTGATTTTTATTATAAATTAATAAAGTAACCTAACTATTATTAGTAATAAATAATAAAGAAGAAACGAAAAAGAACAAGAGGAAGCTCACACGGAGAGATTAGGAAGCATTTCTACAGAACCTCGGGGTTGCGCACCTGTGACTAAATTGTCTGTAGCCGGGAGGTCCCTCTACCCAGTTGATATAGATAGATAGAAAACACTTTATTAACGCAACTATTAAAGAAGAATTACATAATTTATAAATGTTAGCCTTATAGCTGTGATCCATATTTTTAATTTTCAAATTTAGATGTAACAATCTCCATCATTTTGGTCGTCACCTTTAACATTTTACAATTGAAGCCATTAACGAACGATAACAGAGTTAAAAACTTGCCTTTTACAATTTTACGTAAATCATAAGTTTTTGGTGGCTCTAACTAAAATTCTGTAAGATGTTTTTATTTTGGTTAATATATTTCAATTACGCTATTCTGTTGTTACATATATTGTAATTTGGTTTTTATAAAGACCCCACTAAATTTAAATCTTACAGTAGTAAAATAAGCAAAACATGTCAAAATTAAGATTTTCAAATTCAAATAAATTATAAATGATTCTATACTTAAATGATAGTTTATAAGTAAACAAAGTACAAAATTTATCTCTTATATAGTAAGTAATTACTGTGCTCGTACGTTTTCATAGCAGGTAACCCATGGTATAGTTTTCTGTCTTCATAGTTCACTGCGTTTAATGGAGAGTAGAGCTCAATACGCTACGTATCAAGAGTGTAAATTTAAAAAAGTTGCTAGTTGAAAAAAAAGGTACATATGTTTTTCTTTAAAGCATTTTTTTATAGACCTTCATTTATAAACCATAATGAATTAACTCTCTACCTAATTTACCAAATTATATTGGATTTCGGAAATTGATGTTTCTAAACCTCTGTTTTGTTAATGACCCGAATCTTTAAAAATGTTAAATATTCTAACTCAGTATTCACTTCCCCTTTAATTGATAAGTGCATATGTTGAGTGTAGCAATTTGCGTGAATTTTAACTATAACTACTTTCTAACTACATATAAGGTGGTTCTTCTTACCTCTACGAACATTATATGATAAAAAATCTGTGGAAATCAGTAAATGTAGCAGCACCGTGCCCTTTTATTCAAGTAATTTGCGACAGATGGCGTTAGTAGTAAAATTATCGGTGATAAATATTTCTTAGTGCTGTTTTAAAGTTTATATTTTCTTTTTTACAAATTGATATTTTAATTAGCTTATTAGAAGTATTGATTTATTCTAGATGTATATTTTGTTTTAGTAAAGTGTAATGCGTAGTATTCATCACCTTTTAGTTAAACGTACTACTTAAAACAATAGTCATCCTAAAAAAATACATAAAGAAATAAATAAAACTCAAATTAATCGGCAAGCATTAAATATTTGAGTGCCTTTTCTAATAAGTCAGTCGTTTCTAAGCATTGACATTTAGACCGTATAACATAATAGCTAATGAGTTAATATGGTCTAAATTCAGTAAGTTATCCAATTTTGGTTCTGTCAACCTAAAATAAATTTAATCTTGCGATTTTAGACTACGAAACTAAATTTTAGTGATTCACAGTCTAATTTAGTGACTTTATAATAAAATTATTGTTACCAATGTAGCTTTTCATTAATGAGGATTTCTCGCCATCAACCCCACATAACACACACATTTATTTTTTACCAGCCGCCCAAATTATGCACAGTCTCTGCTGGGTTTTCTTGAAAGTTTGAGTATTCTACATTCATATTTTATTTAACTCAAGTGGGAGGAAATGAATTACAAGGACATATTTCAGTTCTCGTGTGAAGTAGATATATGAATGTCGTAGGTGTAATGTATGTATGTACATATGTGCCGTGTGGTTCATTCATGGTGGAGTAGAATAGCGCTACCCGGTGGACTAACGAAGCGGACTGTTTTCTACAGTTATACAGTACCCGGCTGAGAGCTGTGTTCTTGCCCCTGTGAAGTTAGTTTTTTTAAGCGATAGGGGGCAAACGAGCAGACTCGTAACTTTATGTGTAGTAAGTAGGTGTAAACCTACGACTACTTCGACATAAAGAACAGAAACTCGATATTTAAGGGGCGATTAATTTATTAATTATATATATGTGTTCAATTTCTAGTGATTTTAATAATGTAACATATATATGTATAATATGGCAAACCTATTGTAGGTAGTTTAGGAAGAAATAATAAAGAATGTTAAATTTTAAGGAAAAGGTAGTAAATAGGAAGATAACATGGATATATACTGAAAAAAATGCAGTAAATGTATTCTATTTCGAATTACGCTGGTCATCAAAATATAATATATTATCTATTGTTCTGATATATTAATATTTAAACAAAATAATGTCTTCAATTTCATCGTTGATATTTATTGCTGTCAATATTGTCTCTATTCTCAGACAATAAATATATCTGCCTCGAGCAAACAGGAGATTTAATATCAAGCATAAACAGTAGATTTGATGTAATGTAACTATACTATACCTAGCAATCAATAACCTATAAAAAATATAACAATCTTCAACATCAATCAATCACGATAATGTTTAGAATGATAGGCAGGATTCTATGGGATTATTTGATTTGTGCTAATTGTAATAATTTCCATTTTTCCTTTTATACTAATAACGATTAATTTCTAAAAAAGGAAGAGAGATTTCTTCTAAATGAATGCACTGAAGAACTGGTAGAAATTAATCTGAACAAATGGATGATGATGTACCAACTCCCCCTTTGTCTCAGTTTTTATGGGAGACTTTAATTTTCAGGTTCATCAGTATTACTTGGAGACCAATTTTGTGTCATGTCGTCATGGATGGTGTACCGATTTGGAAGTTTGTATCTGTATCAAGTGTGGTTAAATATGCAGCTTTGACACCACAGTGTCAAAAGTCAAGGCACAGTCTTTCTATGAGGCTTCAAAGACCATCGGTGTTGAATATCTGAATTGTAAAAACAAAAAGACATGTGTTAAAAAAAACCTTGTAGAAAATTGGTGTCCATGGAGTTTTTTTTAGTGTGTTTCCTCATAGGATCTGCATATTGGAACAAGTAACTTCCTTTACGATTAACTTAGTATGACTTACATCTTCTGCTAACCATTCAAAAGACCCTGTAAGCTTTAATTTAATCAATGGGTTTAAATGTGAATTTATATACATAGTATCGAGTGCCTAAAACCGTGTCGATTTAAGTTCAGAATGGCACAATAATCACTTAGCCTGAATGAAGGAGCATTTCCTTGTGTTGTTATAACTGTTTATGTACATATTTAATTTATAAAGTGAACTACTTTCCACATACGATATATTTCAATACTAAGGGTCTGGGATAATTTTGAGGTAATATGTGTTACCTTAAAATGATCTTTAACATTTCATAGTAGACGCCAGTGAAAACAAAAATATATTATACTAAACATTTTGTTTACGATAACAAAACGATAAAAGAAGTATAATTTGAAAACACAAATAAGACGTCCCGCTGTTTCAAGACTTGCTCTTTAGAGTTTCACGTAAATCATAAGTTTTTGTGGGCAATTACCGTAAATCCGCGGTCCCTGAATAGTAAATTAGAGCGTCTGGCTGCCCGCAAACACTGGAGCAGAGTTTCTTAGACTTTATACTATGCCATTTGTTTGTAAAAACTAGTCGTACGTATAGATAATTAAATATAACTCTGTGAATTAACACAAATATGTTAGTCAAAACTTAACTAATTAAAATAACTGAAAAGTTATTAAATTTTATTTAGAAGAAGAAGAAATTGAAGCATATCAATCACCTTTATATACGTTTTCAATGCCATTAAACGTAAATAAAGTGATTAAAAAGATAAACTCACGAAGACGGTACGGACACGAATACCTCGAATTGAAGCTTTGTAGTTTTATTTATTTATTAAAGCTCTCTTATTAGTTCAGTCGGAGTATTAATTAATGTTAATAGAAATCTAAATACTCGCTAGTATAACTCTTCAAATACCTTCTGCAAAGTATTTGCTTTGCTTATAATAATGTGTAGATAGTGCGATACGTGTTACTACTGGATACTAGATACTGGATACTGGATAGCTACCTACACAGTATTTTTTAATGATTATATTAATTGAAAAATTGTTATAACTCATCAAGGACTACTAATAAATCAGACATATGTTCTAAATATAAATGATTTACTCTAAAACACAAATTCTTCGTTTTCTCTTCTTGGCAAATAGTGATGTTATTATAATCATGAGTAAAAATGTCATTATATATATACGTCCATCGCAACACTCATTACATACATATTTTAACTAAAAAACATCATACAGAGAGCTTGGAGGTAAGTAAGTATAACTAAAATAATAAACTATACTTATAATTATACTAACATTAAATTTAAATAATTCATAGTTTTTGTAAGAATAGAAAAAATATTTTGCCAACATTACAATTCTACAATCTGTGTTGTGTCTGTGTGTAACGTAAAGTAAGGAAAACGCTTATGTAGTATAAGCGTTTGGAATAAATAGTAATGTGGTTATTTAATTTTTATTTCATCCAATATACCAATTAAAACTGTCACAATCTTTGTTTCATTAAATTATCCAATATGCGCCTTCAAGTCCACCTGTCCCGTGAGCTAGGTCTTATTAAACTAATAACGTTTAATATCATGACACTAAGAACATTTTCCGGTAAAGAATATGATCATAAATTTTCTTTCGTTTTAAATCAAAAATGATTTATGAAATACTTTTGAGCTCATAAAGGATAGGTTTGAGTTTTTACATTTGAATTATTACCCAATGGATTCTCTCCTAGGTTATGATTTGTACAGAACCTTTTCATACAAAATTTCAATAATAAAACTTTAAAACCGACTTTTCTGAAAGAAGGATAAAGATTATTTTTTATATAACATATATTATAACATGATGCTTACGTTACTTATAGAAAGTGGTCAAAACAGAGAGTTATAATATTACATAGTTATGATTGAATATTTTGGGCCCAAATAACAAAAATGGCACTACATTACATTATACACTGACTGGCCGGATTGTTTAGTAGTTAGCTACTCTCGTCGCTAAGTCGGCGGTCGTGGGTCACACACACACACATACTTGTTTAATCCGTAAGTAGCTGTCACAAATGTGGATGTTCTTTGTCGGGTACAAGTGCATGTTTGTTTAACAAAACAGTCCCCTTCGACACAAAAATAATAACCATGCGCTGGTAGTTATCTTATTCAGCAAGAAAAAGAATAAGAAAGTGTTTTAAGCCCAAATGAATGTCTATGGGATAGATCTAAATTAAGTTTATTGATTCGGTGTAAATATCCTGTTATATTTGTATTGGTCGACTCGACTGGAGTAATACCACGGCTTCACAGAAAACCAGTAGACAAACAATGCGTGCATTGTATTACCCAGAGAGTGAGGATAGCGGAGTCCCAACTTCCCCTCCCATCATACCCCCTCTCCTCATTCTTTGGTGATGATGATGCTCTTCTCATTTGGCATTTTCTTGTTACTCTAGTTTTATGAGCAGATACTAAATTTGCTGTTAGTGGTATAAAAAAAATGTGAGACAACCATTATCCGAGATAAATAAAAAGTACTGTAGCTGATTACTAGTGAGTGAAATGGATTGAATTGTGGCCTGTGGCGCATAGCAAGCGTATCGTATCAGAGCTTAGTTTGAATTATTAAATTTTAGTGTTTGACTGTGGCCTACTATAAAATAGTTTTAATTTTTAAAATAAATACGATCTTTATCTTTTCGTAAATCGTAGTACAGATTACTATGACTTACGAGAAGATTGTAAAAATTTTATAATAAAAGGTTAACTGTAACTGTAAAGCTACTTATAATAATTATTATTATGAAACCACCAGGTTACTAATATATCGCTGAAAACTAAAAGTGGATTGTATGATTGGCAGCCTCGCACATAGGCAATCTCTTACAGGCAACTATGGGATGCAGTTTAAATGTAATTAAGAGAAGTTATCCGGCAGTTTCTGGTGTATTGATAATGACGTGGAAGATCATAAGATATTGATAGATATAATATATACATAATAAATCGACGTATTGATCATGTAATGAAGTTATACCACAATAATAAAATACTACATTTATGTAGAATATTAGAAAAGGTGATAATGCTCCAGCAGATACTAAAAGTAAAAAAATTACTCAATGTTTTGAAACTGTTAGTGATTGAGTAAAATTGACATTAACCGGCAAGGCATTCTACAGCCGAACAGCTTGAACAGCAAAGATAATAACTTTGCTGTAGTTGAGTTACATAGTTACCTATATCCTGATTAGTTTCTAAATTCAATTATTGATCAGATAATTCGGATATCGATCTTTGCTAGTGACGCGCGAATAGTGTTCTATTGTAGGGGTTAACGTAATTCCTGCTGAATGCCGATCGAAGTATAGAACAAACCTGTTTCAATGCAATTATCTATGACAGCGGACGGCGTAATATATGTACGCCTAGCGCCGGACTGATACGCTTCAATTTGATTTCGAAATCATTTTGTGTTTGCAATGGCTTTTCATTGATTTACGTGACATACAGTTGAGGTTTAATACTTTATTGTTATGAGAAATGTGCAACGAAATTTCTATTTCCAAATTATCTTTTTTTTTGATCATTTTACTTCTGCGTCTATTGACTCCAATTGACAATGAGTTTCTTTTTTGTTTTATATTATAGTGGCTAACGAGTTTTTGTAGTGGTAGAGCCACGCTTAGGCACGAATGGGACGGCTTGTCCGGTGCGATACCACGGGCTCACAGCAAACCGGTTGCAACGCTTATGTTACCTTTTTCAGAAATTAGTGAAGTTTCAGGGAGGCCCAACTCGACCCAGAAGGAGGACGAGGAGAAAGTAAGAGAGATGATCTGCTCTTCTTTTCAATTTTCCGCATTCCCCCTCATCACCCTCAAAGGCGGGCAGCGCACTCACGACTCTTAAGTTGTCATTTACCATGAGGTGACCCGTCTGTTGATGTGTCTACCTATATTATAAAAAAAATAAGAAAATATTAACTTCACACATAACACAGACCGTCTGATCTAAAACTGAGAAGAGTTTTACTTCAGCCAAAGCCAGTCAATTTAAGAGATAATGCCGTAAGTGTGTAATGTGCTATTATACAACGTGTAAGTACAGCACCTTTCCTATTTTTCCTCTAAGCTGGTTTAAATGAAATAGAACGAAGAAAACAGCAATGTCTGACGTATTTATTAATAAGTAATATGGATCTTTATTTTGACTTGATATTGAAAAATCTGCTGTCAAATAATCCTTGTCACTCTTAATTAAATTGAGAGTGCTGGAGTCCTCATTTCGTATTATAACAAATACGTAACACAAGAAACACTCAGCTTGCCTCCGTGTCATAAATGATAAGTCTTTGGCTTACACTAGCCATTATCAGTACACATTTTTATGAAAGTTCTAGTTTTTGAGAAAAACATCAATAGACTTTTATTACTATTTAGACGACACAGTGGTAGCTAATTAGCTGGTGCTGTAGCTGCGTGATCTATTGTAGAAGTTATTATCCTCATTAAGTTTTTTTTAACTCTCCACGCTTTAACTAATTTTATATATTTTTACCTTTTTTTCATCTCATCGATTATAATTTGAACGGAAACAACCCAATTACGTATATAACTGCAGTGCTTGGCACAGACAATTCCAAATAAAATACTGTTTACTTATTAGTTTCATCTCAATAAGGACAGGCGTAATCAAATCGCAAAAATACAAACAGCATTGCACATGCATGATTTGCATCCACTTGCAATAGGTACTTATATACATATAAATTAAATAAATTCATCATTCATCATATAAACAAAGTGTCAGCCCTGACTTGTATGTAAAATTAAAATCATTGTTCTTCACCGCGCACCAATGTGGTTCGCGGTGAAGTAGAACAACACCAACGCATCTCTTCCCGTGGATGTCGTAGAAGGTAACTCAAGGATCAGACTGTTATCTATTAGACAGTATACTCGTACAGTGCTCGAATGACTGCAATAGGTAGCCCTGGTACGCACACTTTTTCCGTGGAGACGAGAGTGTATATCTGTATATACATACACGAACATGCAAGGATCCATTAATAGTCAATGTTCTCACCTAAAATAACCCAAATTAATCAATACCTAGACGTTTCTAAATTATGGTAAACGTTACTTATAAATATAATAGTAAATGAATATGATACTAATTGAATATTAATTCAAATGTGCATTACAGGAAATGTTCATTAAACCGTATAAAATTAGGTAAAATGAAATTACATCAATAACTACATCAATAAATAACTTAAAAAAGGTGCATTGAGTATAGAATGTAGTAGCGACTAGTAGTAAGTAGGAACTACAAAGCATTCGTCATCCGGCTTTTATTGTCCAAGTTGTGTTGAGTAGTAGTATATCGACATACGCAATCATTCCATATCGTACTGTCTCGACGATTAGGCAAACGAATAAAGTGGTGCATTGTGTATTAAAGTGACAAAACGGATGCGAAGTAAACTTACAAATGATTATTGATTTTGGTGATTTTGTCTGTTATTTGTTGGAGAGGACACAGATAAAAGGTAAGAGGTGCTGACGTTGTAAGATCAAAGATGATCTATCACAACTTAGACTTTGTTGCGGCTCCCGACGTGTTATAATCCAGAAAAATCATTTCTCTCTACTAGAGACTAGGCAAATGCAACACCGCATCTTTATTAAAAACAGTTTCATTCAAAAAATCTTTATTATTGTTATAAAGTAAATATATACTTATACTTTTAAAATATTAATCTTACCACTATTATAAATGTGAAAGTTTGTTTACTCCATCACGCCAGAACGACTAAACGTATCGTAATGTATCTTAAAGAAATTTGGCACAGATGTAGAGTATGGTCTGAAATAGTTGATTGTTATAGGCATGATGTCAAAGGAACGGCTAAGAATAAAATCATGTTCTAATGTCAGCAAAATATCATTAGTTACGTCACTATTTATATATGCTGTTATTAAACGCAATGCTGTTATCACGTAGCTGTGAGATATAATTGAAACACGTATTTAACATCTATTGCATTTTGATTTGTAGCGTTCTTGTTCCTTATCCAAATATAAAGTACTCGATTCCCATATTCTCATTTTTGTAAACGTAATTTGACGGAGTATTCATGTCAAACTTTACCAAGTAACTTTTTGTGTGGTTAGTAAATGAACTTTTTATTAATCTTTTAGATTTTTATGCAACTGTGTTTAGATTGTTTATCAATTCAGTGTCAATATATTCCGCTTCAATTCTCCTCCTGCATACAGTTTCCTTCTCGAGAGAAACGGACTACCTATTTTTGTTCACTTTATTAAGAACAACATGTTTAGTGATATTTCACTAGGTATACAATGTAAGGTTAAAGTTTTAACCGACTTGAAAAAAGCAAGTTTCTATTTTCAACTGTGTATCTTACTTTATGTACATATGTTAAATGATTTCTCTACCAATGATTGTCTGATTTACATTTATTTTTTATTTGAAAACGTATACCTACTTCTGCGATGGTCCATTGCAACGGGATCTGTGTTTCATCATGATCTCATTGAAATCGAGGTTTCCCTTAAACTTTATATATATTTTTTAAAGCTATTAATATGTTTGCGTCTAATGTCGCTGAGTTGATGGTAGAAGGTACAACTTCTTAATGGTTAGGAGTAAGAGGCTAATTATATAAATTACGTTACTATACTCATGACTTAAAGGAATTGCGGAAAAGAATTGTAAATGTGCATTAAAGCCGGTTACTTACTTTATTTTTAGTCACTTATAATAATAAAAACTATATAATTTATTGAAATAGGTGTTAGGTGGCAATTACATAGGGTGGTAGGTATTACATAGGGTGGTTAAGGTATTTAGATAAAAGTATATCATCGCATCTAATTGTTTGTGTTCAACAAAGAGTACATCTATATCTCTCCTTATCTCTAGAACCGGCCACTCACTATCGGTATGTACACCCAAAGATGACAATAGCTGAGGAACAACATCAACAAATTACAATAGATAGGGAATGCAAACAGAACACCCTCTACATTTAGATATATTATTAACTGTATAACACGTGTGTCGCCGTATTTAGCAACAAATGAGCAACTATTGGGCACGCTGTCTGCTTTGATAGCGTTTTTTTTTTAATATAGATTACTATATACACTAAAATAAAAACGCTTGTATAATAGATATAGATAAAACATATACTTTCGGTGTTTTTGGATCTCCTTTTTTTTAAATATACTAGGACATATGAAAAGCCGAGTCACCGTCCATGGACGTTTGCAACTCCCCTCCCCTCTTCCCCTTCTCCTCGTTCCCATCTATTCACCCCTTCTCTCATCTGTCCCCAACCCACATTCCCCCATCCCTCATCAACCTCAAACATGGGTAGTTGCAGGTGTCTAGTGACGGCAGTAGTCACGATGACCTCTCTGTTTTTGTGTCTTCTATATTGTAAAAGAAGTAATAATAATAACAGTAACATAAGAGATAAGCACGCCTTTCACATACCTACATAACTTCATCGCATAAAATATACGTAGCTAAGAATGAAAATAAAAATTTACGAGAATGAGTATAGAGTCTTCATGTTCAAATAGAAAATAATATTTTTTTTATACAAAGGCATTTCTGTCGAAGGAAACTGCACTGATGGCGTAGCGGTTTAAGTGGTCACCTCGCCACCAAGCTGCCGCGCCTAGTGTTGTGGGTTCGATCCTCGCACAGGACAACACTTTGTGTAATCCTCAAATTGATGTTCTGAATCTGGGTGTTCTTTGTGTCCGTTGTTTGAATATTTGTAAAGTCCCCCGCGACACAGGAATTAATCCTAATGCGGGAGTTGTCTTTAGGAGAAAAAAAAAAAAATAAAATAATTGAATTAAAGTGAAGGTATTTTTTATTCGTTTTGTAGGATGCAGTTATATTTTGTGTATAGCTATAAAAATAATATTTTATGACTCGGGAGTATCTGGTAAAAAGTAGTAGATAAAAAATTTTAATGTAGACGAAAATATTTGCGTTCTTTTTTCTTTAATTATACTCATTCAAATGTGAATGGAAAACATGGAGAGAGTTCGAGACAACGATAACAGTAATATATATTTACTTGTAGAATTTTACTAAAATTAAAAATTGGGCCACTTTCATTAACGACCTTGATCATACATATACTCGTGCCTTAAGTAAAAGGAGAAAATTGGAAATGACATAAGAGGGTATATTATATACTGTCCGACAGATAACAGTCTATCCCTTAATCATCATTTAAGACTCCCACAGGAAGAGTGAGGTAGCCCTATTCTAGTCCACTGTAAACCATACGGCTATTGGACCTCGATTAGAAAGTAAAGATACGCCAAATGAATAGAAAGAACTATGGCGACCAATATGACCGCTGTTTAGAGAAAGTATTACCAACATCCTACTTTTAATTTATTTCCAAACTTGTAAGTTAATGTTAAGATAGTATATAGTAATCATCTAGTAGATAGGATATAGTTTACCCTCATAAATTGAGCTTCCATTTCATAGTCTTTTCACAAAGTCAGACTCATTCCAAGATATTCTAAAAGATTTCCTCAAAATTAATTGACTCAGGCTCAACTGAGATTTTCTTAATCCCCGAAATCCGTACTGTAAGATAAATTTTAAACTCATCTTGAGAAACCTTGTAGGAGGTTGAGTGGAACCTTTATATTACTTTTTATATTTTTTATACTATAGGGAGACAGACGAACAGATGGGTCACCCGATGGTAAGTAACAACCCCATCCATAGACACCTGCAACTCAAGAGTCGTAAGTGCGCTGCCCGCCTTTGAGGGTTATGAGGAATAGGGGGATGCGGGTAGGGGAAAGAAGAAACGGGGGATTAGGATATGGGAAAGAAGAAAGGAGGATTAGGATATAGGAAAGAGGAGAGAAGGGATGAGGGGAGAGGAAAGAGGAGAGGGGGATTTGGGCCTCCGGATTATGACTACTGTCAGTAGTAAGGAACTGCTTTGTTCCAAAACTTAAGGCTACACGAGTGCACATCCTACATCGCTACTATTTCTTAGATGGTGATTTATAAGTTAGATAAGAGGTTATTGAGGAGAACTTCAGTATTCAATCTTACCTATATCCTGTCTTATTTGAAATGCCTTGATCCGGCCCTAAGTTCAAAGACATTGTCCTTCAAGAAAAGAGCACCTTGCAATAAATACCTCTAAACATTGTGATTTATGATGGAATTTAAAAGATAAAAAAAAAATGGATTATGATATTCAGATATGTGAAAGGTATGTACGTGGAAGTGATATAAGTTATATATGATTATTATGTTAAGTCTCATTATTAGCAAAAAGAATACAGCATTCAATTTTTATTAAATCTGTTAATATTAGGTTCAATATCGAGTGAGTTGTTCGAAGGCATATGTACGAGTCGACGTGCTTGGCCGCGTGGTAAGTATATTAGGTGTAGCTGTAATCTAGTGTTATGTAATATGAGTTTTATTGATGTATTTTTCCATGGCGATAGGTAAGCTTTTGTTTAACGAGCTTTCTAAGTAAAACTTCTTCCTAAGTGAAAGCACCCACCCTCTCCTAAAGGAACAACGTAACAAAATAAATAACTAGGTACTGTAATATCAAAGAAACATACATTTTAAACAAAGTGAAATAGGTTTAGAAGATTACATCAACTTTATTTCTGTGCAATCACAGCATGCGCTTAAAAGCAATTATTTATGTGAAAGTGGCAAACGAGCAGACAGGTCACCTGATGATAAGTGACTAGTGCGTTGCCGGCCTTTTAGGTAGGAGTACGCTCTTTCTTGCAAGGTTTGAAGGTCGTATCGGTCCGGAAATACGACAGGCGACAATTTGTTCAAGAGGCTGGTTGTCCGAGGCAAAAAGCTTCTGGAGAAGCGCACAGTGGTGGAGTGCCAATCATCCAGGTGATGTAGATGGATATTTTGACGATGGGAGAAACGGCCGGTATACGTCCGAACAATTCCTCTGAACACTCCCCATGGTACAATCGACTGAGGATGCAAAATGAAGTTACATCTTTACGCAACGCCAAAGTGTCAAGACGATCAGAAATATCTTAGCAGTCGATGATACAAGTCGCTGTCTGTTGAATGCGGTTAAAAGGGAGAAGCTCCATCCATAGTGTAAATACTAGGAACAAAAACAAATTTGTTGTTCCTAAAACCAGGCTCAAGAAAATAGGTGGTTCGTTTAGATGCCAAAGTATACATTTCTATAATAAGCTTCCTAGCCAAATACAAGAACTAAGCAATAATAAATTTAAATCATTTATCAAAAAAAAACTAAGTCAAAAAGCTTTTTACACAATTAAAGATTACATTGAAGACAAAAAGGCTTGGGAATGAGCTGCTTCATTAATGTACATGAGCCTTTGTTTTTCGTTTATAGTTTTTTTTTTTTATACACATTGACATTTTATATTTTACTTTTTGACATGAATACTTACTTTGTTAAGTATTATATTGTTTTTTTTTTATTGTTTAAATCTTTGTACTTTTTGACATGAATACTTTGTTAAGTATAATATATTATATATTTGTTTCTTTTTTTTTAATTTATAAATTTAATTATTGTAAATGTGAGGACTATGTAGGTTATTTATTTATTTATTTTTTATTTTTTTCTCTTTTCTCCTGTAGTTTGTTTTATAACGATGTCTGACTGTTTGAGTACTTTTGCGGCCTACCCAAATGTCCTTGCTTTGGTACTGTTCGTCGGTCCGTTGAGCTCCTTAAAGTTCTAAGTTGAGCTACACGATAACTGACAAATGCTTGCATTGTTTGGACGGGTCCACTCAAATGAGCGTGGTGCTTTCTTCAAAAGCTCATCTCAGACGTTAGCGTGCATGGTTCTCATATGTTTATGTTTTTGACCAGTACATCTGTATGGACTTTAAAACAGACTTTGACCTCTGAGTTTGTTTCGGTGTTTCTTCTCAGGGTAGTCAGCTAGGAAACACCGGCCTCATCTAGCATAAACTAACAGAAAAAAATAATATATTGACGTGTAAAAGTGTTGTTATAACCTATTTACAAAATAAAGATCATTTATCATTTATCATTTATCATTTAGCTGGCACTGTGGTGCACTTGCATAGAGATGAGAACAGTATTCCATGTGCAGACGAAACTTCGCCTTATAAAGTTGCAGACGGTGGGCCGGAGTAAAATACTGTCTCAATCTGTTTAGCACACCAAGCTTCTTCGAGGCTAATTTGGCCTTACCCTCTAAGTGACCGCGAAACTGGACTTCGCTTGATATATCGACGCCAACAATTCCGATGCTGGCTGATGCAGTTAGGGAAGTGCTCTCAAAGCGAGGTGATACGAACAATGACATTTTTTTAGCGGTGAACGCGCAAACCTGTGATAATGACAATGACGATGCCGTGATATGAGTAAAATACGCTTTTAAACTAGACTGTGCTCTTGTTACAATTTGCATTTTAAGTGCGTACAAACAAATGATACCAATAATATGACTTGATATGTAACTAAAATAGATAAGGGCGGTTCTGTTTCATGACAGAAGTGTATTATCATATAGTTTAAAATTTTACTTAAAAATCAAAATCATTTACTTTAAAAACTTGAAGTAATAGTACATAGACGCCTATCATGATTAATAGTTATATTTGGTGGAAAATTCTCTACAAGTTAAAACTGGCCCAACCTCGAGAATAATTACTTAACACTGAGTACCTGAAACTTACTGAATTACGTCACAAACAATAAACTTTAACACCTGTATTCATAAATTGAATTAACTCAAATTTTCGTTTTACGACTTATGAACAAAACGAAATAACTACTTCAGGAGCGTATGTTGTACGTACACCTCAACAGCCAACTCTATAATTATGAAAATAACAGAGTAACATCACCATCGCTCTCTTTTTCATGTCATCATATCTTTAGTCTTCTGTCGATACCGGTAAAGTGAGTGAATTTACAGTGACTGACTGAATTGGGAGATTTTGACCAAACCAGAATAATTCGATATTATAGTAATGATTTTATATGATTAAAATTACTCTTATATAAATACCGCATTAAAAATAATTAATATATAAAACTGCAACATTACAATTAATTTTGCCATAATTTAGCTTAAATCAACTACTTCGTTTGCATTTAAGCTAAATTATGGCAAAATTATTTTATGACATAATTTAATTAAAAAGGAAATATGTAGGAACTTTTTTTATGAATACTTTTTTTTTATTTTGTAGTCTCGATCATAATACAATCATTTTATACCTAATTCTAATAGTTTATTATAAAAAGCAACACATATCTTATTTTACAAAATTTAGCAAAACTCTCAATTTTTTTTATTTATTATGTGTTTTCATGTCATTGATCTGAATATGTCAAACTTTAAATGCGATTATAAACAAAATTTAAGTATTGAATTAATTTATTTTATGAATAAAAGTGCGACATAATGTAAACCTTGCCAGCCAAAAAATTGGGGCACACATTTTTAACTAATGATAGATATAAAAAGCTGACGGAACTTGATCCACAGCTACGAGTACATATATAGTCAAGCAGGGACCTTTTCCTTATATATGAGTGCAGCAGTTATGTATTATTTATTAAAAAGCAGTCGCTAATTATCCATTACTACTACTACTATATATATAATATGATATTGAGTTACACATAATTTCTTCAAATATTTTTATTTTTAAATCGCATAACCAATAAAATTATGTATTCGGAAATGTACGCTATTACATTGTTTGTATTTTACATACCTTTAAATACCTGGTTTTAAAAACCTAGTTTATAATACACATTTCGAAATGATTTTTCACTCATTGGTAAGAATACCTATATTCTGTAACACTGGCTTCACGTCATCCATCGTATTGCAACTCTTGCTCACTTCTCTTGCTCACCACGCTTGGTATGCACCACACCTGGCTAATTTATGTTTATGGACATTCTATAATTACAATCACCTTATAGACATAATTAAACTATGTTATACATTGTTGTTTAGAAAAATCAATGTCTTTCGTCTTCTTGTATTGTCGGGAACTGCAAATACGAAGGTAGATGGTTAAATTAGTATTTTTGGGCTTTTCCATAATTAAGACACTTTTTCATATATTATTTATGATAAGAAACTTATTTTTATAGATATTATTTATTAAACTTCATAAAATCCAGACAACTATTGCTTTGGTTCCCGGAGGCTTCCTTGTTAGGGTATTCCCGTGTCCCTTGTAATAGACGTATTTGTGACGGAACACCGTATGGTTTTAGTCGGTTCGAGTCCGACATACCACGTCTCCGTTAGCTCCGGTGACGGTACCGGACTATGCACGTACGGTACCGTCGCGGCTAGACGAACGAAAGTATTATTCTAGAATCAATATAGATTACCCTAAAGTGTACGTAGAAATAAACAATTGGAAGCATCAAGACTTCATCATTCGACCACATCGAGTAGTATTAGGTAATATTTGTGGGACTGACTTTTTATAATAAACATAAGCCACCCATAAATTATCACAAAAAACTTCAATTCATAAATTATATTATATTTAGATTACACGTATTTATAAGTGATACTCTCTCTGCGTTTCCGCCAGAAGGCGAAGGATTACGATCCACGTCTCTCATGTTGTCGTCTCGAGGTTCTTCCATAACTTTTACTGAAAGTTAAATTCCGTGGCTGTTTTTCAATGTTAATAAACAATAGAAAACGCTACAATACTATTGTGATTTCAAAGATTAAACAGTAATTGATTATGACTTATCGAACCTTGGTGTTTTGGGCAGGCTAATAAATTCGGTCAACTAGAAGTAATAGGTGCAGGATGCAACATTTTTGTAATGTGTAATAACGTTAATAAAAATTGTGAGAAATATGCCTGCTTTATCAGATAGCGAAAAATATCGTTATTCAACATATTATTAATTGAGAGAACATTTTCAGTACTTAGTATAAACAAGCAATTCTGTAAAGTAAAACAAGTAACACTTCTGAATCATTAATTCGATTACTGATCAACGTGGCTAACTAGTACTCAGTAATTCTACATTTTCTCTGTTCTATCGAAAATAAATGTAATTGTCTTTCGACTTAATTGGATGTCACGACCAAAATTGATGGTGCGACAAGCGCTGAAGTAGAATCGAATTATATGGAAACTTTTTCTCTCGAAAATTCAACAATACCTGTGATTAATTTGATTGCAATAAATAATTTTTATTTTTATTAAATATCTGTGACTTGCAGTAATAATAAGAATTAAGGATTATACGAAGATTATACTTCTGGATTTTAAAATAAGTTGCTCACAATAGGCAACTATCAGGGCATCTAGTAATTTTATATTTTAATTAACGTTACATTGTTTGAAAACGTTGTTTAATTTATTCGACGTAAATACCACCGAAGAAAACAGAAGTTTAAATCCAACTCACAGGTTATAAAAAATATACTAGCCTACCCCTTTTCCTCCCTACCGAATCTATAAACAGGCAATATCTGTTATCTAAGAATTCGTTTTAATAAAATGATTGTGATATTCAATTGGATAACGACCTGATCAAATTATTATGTTGGTAGGTTCACAAAACTTGGTCAGGGGAATTTGTTAAGCAAGTTTTAAGGGAATCAGTAATAAGTTATAAGGATTATAAGATACAACTTTAAGCAATGATTTAAAAAAAATCTACAATGGCGTGGCATGCTTGAGCACGAATCGGCTGACTCAATCACAGTAATAAGGTCCAACTCTCTCTTACACCTTTCCACTCTCCTATCTACTATTCCCTTTCCTCATTTCCCTCTCTGGGGAGGGGACTCATGACAAAAAATAAATTATAGAATACTAGAAACTTAGATGTTTAAAAACGTAAGTATCAAGCAAAATAAGCGTAAGATACATTTAAAACTATTTGTGTAATTATGTTCCTAAGATTAGCACTACAGGCGTCCTGTTTCAAGCGTCCTCCTGGTCTTAAGGAGCACGAATGTTTCCACGAGCTACAGTCTCCATCTCATCCCAGACTTCCGGAATTTTTCATAACAGTTCCTCTCCTGAGCCATTTTTATTTTACTTATCCCCTTTTTTACTTCTTTTTCTTTACGTCTTAAAACAACTATATATGAGGATTGGCGCTAAGGAAATTTCACTTAGGACAAAGTAACTTTCCTTGCAAACTCGCTGCACGCAAATTACTCATACTAAACCTAGACATCCTTCAGAAAGCCGTTTTAATGACAAGAACACGATCAGTTTTTTCATGCTTAGACACAAATGGGCCGGCTCGACCAGTGTGATACCGCGGCCTCATAAAAAACCGGTTACGAAGCAACGCAGCGTTGCAATTCCCCGAAATGAGTGAGGTTTTCGGAGGCCCAACTCATCCCCTCCTCTTTCCTCATCCCCCTCTTCTCTCTCCTCTCTTCCTCCCCACCCCGCATTCACCATCTCTCATCACCCTAGAAGGCGGGCAGCGCACTTGAGACTCTTGAGTTGCAGGTGTCCATGGACGGAGGTGGTCACTTACCATCAGGTGACCCATCTGTTCGTCTGTCCCCTACAGTAAAAAAGTATCCCAGTATTCAAAATAACTTCTAGTTAATAAATCGAACAATAAGTAACTCAAAAAACAAATGTTAATAATGTTAATTAGAAGCTACATTTTTTCGTTGTGTTATTTCCAGTGCATCTCAATATTGTTGAATTTGGTCATATTTAATGTTCATGTGTCTTGTTTATTTTGTTTACACGAACACTTATACCTAACAACTTAGCAGTTATTTAAGTCAGGATCACTATGTATCTTAACTAGGTAGCTTGATATAGCAACAGTAAACAAATATTGAAAATATCACGCAAACAAATATTTGCACAGAAAGATATTTTATACAAGTGCAATTTTATGTTGAAACCGAGCTTATAATTAGAATGATATAGGCACCCTTCTAAACACCTCAAAATCAAAATCGGTATATGTCACCATTGGCAGGACTTCTAGGCGAGCATGACATACTCAGAACTGCCAGGAGACACAAAACGTAAACCTAAATAATTGACTACATAGTTCTCACATGTACAACTTTATAATTTATATTATTCATAACCTACAATGCTTGTCTAGAAAGCGTGCGTTTTATGCAATTTTTAATTTCTACTCAATAAGTTGAAGAATATGAGAAGGTATTTTATTATATATTTTAACACAGTACCCCATAAAGGATGTTTGTACTTTTGTTAATTTAAATTTTGGTTAAACTAATTTATTTCGTTCTCTCGTATAAGTATTTATTTATATAAGCTATTAAATAACAATAAAATTATACAACCATGTTATCCTCTTAGTGCTATCATTCGCCTCTGTATGTAATGGATAAGTGAAACAGATAATAAACTATATTCTGTAGAGTTTATCAATACAGAATATGGATACGTGTTCGTAATATATTCAAGTTGATCGCACGCTGTATCTTGAGCTACTAGGTGGTTTCGTCGTTCATCGTCTCCTGCTCGTAAAGACGTTTTATTGAGTTGTGTCGTGAACACACGATGAATACTAAAGTAGGTAGTACGAACGTCGTTTCAATAAACAAAATACAATTTGAATAAATCAAATTGTTAATCTGTATTAATAATTTCCAGCGTTGTATGGGCGGTTCTTCTTGACAAACTATGTACATATGTATATATATTGCAGTTTGGCAGGTGTACGAATTCATTAAATGTTTTGATCGAATCATTTTAATTATACTGATTAAAAAAGTATAAGTATAAAAGTTCATAACAAAAAATTAAAAAAGTATAAGTATAAAAATCACCTCACTGGAGACAACAGTGAAGTGGTATGTCGGACTGGAACTGACTAAAATCACACGGTGTTCCGTCACGAGGTCTATTGCAGAGAACCCGGGTATACCCTAAGAAGGAAGCTTGCGAGAAACCCTGCAGACCTTGGTCGACTGATGCTCAGGCGACCACACCGTGGAAAGCGGGGGACCTAGCCTCCCTCCAACTTAGAGAGGCCTGGCCTGCTTCTGCTATCCGCTAATCCCAGGCCAGTGCTCATGGAGGTCGGAGGTCATTCTGCGCCCTCCGGCGCCTGGTGCGTCCTCTGCGGGACGAGAGAGTGTTAGTCCTCTCCCGTTCCCGTTCCGCCGCCTCTTTGATCAGCATCACCTGTTCGCAGAAAGAGACGGCGGATTCCCACGCACTCTCACTTTGTACCATGGACCGAACCATGGTCTCTAGCGAGAGGCTTCCCACGCCAATGGCTATCACGAGGTCATGCCGCTGTTGCGTATATGCTGAGAACTCCGCTATAGTATGGATTGCTACAGGAACATACCGAAGCAGCCATGTTCGGTGAGCACCTGTGGCAGCTGGTAGAAGAGGCTGCCATGTCGCCTCTCCAGCCAAAACAATAAAATACCTAGATACGTATGTTACGTGCCAATTTATTGGCATATAATTACAGTGAAAAATATGTTTAATTTTTGTCGGACACCGCCGTCTATAGACACCTGCAACTCAAGAGTCATAAGTGCGCTGCCCTCCTTGCGTTGTGAGGCGCTAACCAGTCGGGCCAGCCCATTCGTGCAAAGGCATGGCTCTACCACTGTTGAAGTTAGTTTTAGTGTTTATATTGATAATTGATTAAGCATCAAATTTTATAGGCGTGCACTTTACGCCCAAAGGTTAAGATATATAAGAGAACGATATAAGTCTTAAATTTGCATTAAGTTTATGCGCAACAAATTTACGAATAACTCAATATCACGCCAACCGATTCCGATTATTCTTTTTTTATTGGAATGATGGATGTACTTCAACGGTAATTAAATGAAATTTTGGTTAGGTTCTGACAACGGCAACAATTAGAAAAACATATAAGTCTTAAATTTTATGATAGACACATTGAAGTCAGTTGTCTACTTTTTTAAAGTGAATTATATTTAAAATGCCTTATTCTTCTAATATGAACAACCTTTCATTTTCTTACTTCTGTTCTGGGTCTGCAAAAAGTGTGGCCTTGTATATTTGTTGCTAATCAGTATGTGAGCTTCTTCTTGCCGCCCCCTTTGCCAGATAGTCGATGCCCTCATCTCAAGCGATGCCGGCGTGAGCCTTATTCCAGAACAAAGTTACATCTGTGGTCTGGGTTAAGGCCCGTTGAGGTTTCGGCGTGCCTTCATAGCGAGGAGGTGCAGGGTCTCGGTGTTCTTAACCGTTTGCAGTTAGTTTAGAACCTGATTGTTATTTGAATATTTGTGCCGGTTGATTTCACCTGTCGAATGTGGAAATCGAATGAACAAGTAGTGAAGTCTATGAGACTGCTTAAATTTTTTCCACGTCTTAGTATGTGGAACGTGGGTGTAGTGCCGCTGTTGAGCACCTGCCAATCCATTTCCTCTAGTGTGCCACACAATTCTTCTCCTCTTGGTTTACTACGTTACTCCCTTACCATGAACTCTTGGCGTTTACGTTTCCATTACGTAAATGGGCTTGTCTGGCTCGAAATAGACAAAAACCATTGTTAGGTTCTAGCCATGGATTCGAATCCTCACCACTACGATATTGTGTGTTGTGAGTTCGAGATACTGTGTGATATCTAGGTCTTGCCCGAAGACCGCTATTGCAGCCTTCACAGTTCCACTGTTGTCCGGAAATATACGAGCTCCACGATAGTCTCGCGTACTTTGGATGCTGCCTACATACGGCTCCTAGATTAAGGCGTCACAGAAAACTAGGTCATGTAATTTGACTGAGTGAGTGTAATTATCGGAGGCCTTCCCCTATTAACCCTTCTTCCTTTCCGTTCTCTCTTTCCCCTAAAGCGCAGCATTTTGCTTCCTCAGAGCTTTTATAATGTATTCGTCCTTGTTGTACTCTAGATCATCTCTGAGAATAACAAGGGGCTCCTTGTGTTTGACAGAGATTTGTATATGTACAACAAGTACACTGACGCCTGTATAAGGTAACGGGTAGGCAGAGGTATATTAAAGATTTTTTTACTTGACTTAAAGATTTTAATCTTTACCTGTAACTTCAACTAGCTGTTGCCCGGTAGTCCAAGCGTACTTACATAAGAAAAAAGAGTTTTGCTATAGAAACGTATAGGAATGAGAAAGGTAATAAGTAAAAATTATCATTTCTATTCTACTCTACAGATACAGACCCCGCACTTTGATGGAAAGTTTCTCTGGAAACTAAAAGGATTTTGGATAAAGATAACACTTAAATTATGAAATAAATTCTCCCAAACATGAGGGTCGGGTCGAGGTTGTGTAGTAGTGTGTACTAAGAAAAGTTGAGATTAAATGTTGTGCACAAGTCAGGTACACCTTTGAAATTATTTAATACGCTTGACGGAAGATCGCCCCTTAATTTAACTTTTTATGTACCCTTTCTTTTTAATTAAATCTTTTATACGAAAAGTGCTTGGAGTTATTTGAATGTCATGAAGAGGTGCAGCTGACATCTCCAAAGTAGTCGCTCCGACAACCTTACAATTATTTTAATATAAGATACAGATATCAGATGTACATAAAGTGTAATAAATTAAATCGCTGGAAGTACCAGTAGAATAAAAAAAAAAAATGCTTGTGATGAATGGAGTATTTATTACATTAGTGACCATAAACGTAGGAGAAAGGCTAGATTTTATTAATTAATAAACTTAACTAATTAAATATTAATCAAAAACAGAGGAGGTCCTATGTTCAATTGTATGTTTTTTTATGGGTCGACCGATTTTCAAATTTTTGGTTTTATTCGAAAGAGGTGACAGCTCTTGTGGTGGTCACGTTGTACAATCAAATCAGGATTGATAATGGGATACAAGGGAAATTACGAAAAGGTTTTACGATTAAAAGTATTTCTGAGAAAAATTCGAACGGTGCATTGATGGCGGTTAACAACTCAACTGCATCATCAACGGATGACGGGACAGCACTTTGTGTAGTCCATAAAATTGTTGCCTCATTCTGGGTATTCTTTTTGTGCATTATTAGAATGTTTGTAGTCCTCCGAGAAACAAGAACTAAACCTACTGCGGGAGTTGTCTTGATTTAATTTAACAAAAAATATATAAAAAAAAAACTTTTAACAGGTATGCATTTGTAAAAATATCTTATACCTATATAATAATATTATAGAACCCTCTCAAAATGGTATCAGAGATAATCCAGCGCCAACAACAAAGACTTGCGATCAAGTAGTTGCGGGTTAGAACCCCACCCATTGCACTACCGTCGGGAACCCACCCCGCAAGCATTTTAGCTCATCTGGACTATATGGCTAACAAGAATACTAGTAACGTGTGGCTGGCGTTGCTTGTATAATATTACAAAAAAATAACAATATAGATATGTTCATATTCCCTTATTTTCTTTTTGTCTCTCAGACGTCATATTGAGTGTTATGTGTACCTTGGTATGATGCAACCCTTTCGTGTTATCCTGATACATACTTACGGAACTTCCCTCTATTGTGTCTTTCTCTTAGTAAAGCTGTTTGATATCTTTTATTTATATACATATGTAATGTAAATATATTTCTTACGTGTGTTCAAAGATTTCTCGGCTAATTAGCTGCTGATTTACATATTTTTTCTTTGAAAAAGTATACTCCTGCGGTCGACCTATTATCACCAAGTCAGGATTTGATGATGAGGTCCCACGAAAATCGAGTTAAACCTAAAAATGTTACCGAAACTAACAATGCCTTTTAGTAGATATAAAAAATTAGTCCCATTTTTCTGAGCTGAAAGTAGAATTTATAACTCGGTAATAGTTAAGAGGATTTAAAATTTATTGGATAATGCTTTGACCTACCTAACATTACCCTTTTAAATTACATTATTGTACGATTAACATGACAACTATAAATTATAATATGTATGTTTTCAATAATAGAAAATGTTATATTACAAGCGTATAGCTTGTAATATGAGTTATACAAACATGTGGTCTAGATGACTCTATGTAATTGATAATAAATTCACGCGCAGAATATTTGCATATGAAACAATTCAACTGAATAAATTGGCCTTTCAACGGTTACCTGTTAATGAAACTCCGGTTTAAAGGTAAATGCTGACACGTACTCATCGGTTAGTATCAACTGCTCTCTGTTATTATCAGTTTAACTCCAATAACAATTACACATGCAACAAACCAACTGGAAAACCAATTTTTTTAACACGAAATTGTATTGCAGAAGTACAAAGAGGTTGCTTAGACAACACCACGCATATTGTGTCTGCATTGTCTGAAGTGGCTAAAGAGACACTGATGTAATAAATAAAAATATAATACACCCAATTCGTCCACATTGCACACGTATGACTTAATAAAATATAATAAAGAATATAAAGAGCCGAGATTTTCTAATAGAGTGTAGAGTCACCCCCTCTCCACCCAGTGGTGTCGTAAAGGGCGACTGAGGGATCGGACTGTTCTCTATCAGATAGTATGTATACAGTCATAGAGTGCAAAAGGCTTACCCCGTATTACGTTAGTGGACCTAATTGTAATCGGCAAAATCAGGGTGCTTAATATACCTCTGCATATCTCTTAGGGAACAATGGGCGTGAACGTATGTATGTATATAATATAATAAAAGTGCCCAATGCTAGTCTCTCAAACTGTAAGTCGTTAATTTTGGATTATATAGCATATATATATTAATATTAGCTCGTGCGGCTTTAGAGCCCGGGAACGCGGTCCTCCCAAAAATTACCTAACACTCTTAGGACCGATGGGATAACCACAAACACGTGTAAAATCTGAACGGAACAGAGCTAAAATAGTTGGCTGAAAAATTTAAAGTAAAATAAGTCTTGAAGATAAGCTGTGTGTTGAAATACGATCTTAAACAAAATAACAAAAGTTAATTGAATCTAGCCGTATTACAGCAAGCTATTTAGCAAATATCGTTGGAACTCGGGCAGCTGTGTGTACAGGATTAGATAGTGCTAATATACAACTGGCGTAATACTCATGAGTAACAATATTATTTTAGTCAATACGTTGTTGCAACTAAAACTGTTAAAATAGTATTATGCTGTCGTTGCCGAAGCAGTCTGTGACAGTTCAAGTTTCTGCCTAATACCTATCAAGACTTATAGCCGGCCAGTGTTCGTACTATACAAAATAAAAATAAGATCAATCGATATCACTATTTATATAACTTAGTGGAGTGAACCAAACAAGAAGATGAGTCACCTGATGGTAAGTGACAACCACCGCCAACCACCAACCACCTCAAGGTAAATCTGTCAATCGGTAAATACTATGAAAAAATATGTTGTGTTCCTACTAAATCACCAACCGCTTCGTTTTGAGTGCCGTTGTATCGAACTTACACATCGTTTTTAGCCTAAAATTCTTTAATACTAAATAAATTTGTTTTGAATTAAACATGTCATATTTTCTACTTCTACAGTCGCTACAGTTCTAAGAAAATAACTTAAATTACGTCACATGTCACGTATTCGAGCTCACTATTGTTTATTTTATTAATTCACAAAGAATATTATAACTTCTAAGACTAAACTGGCTTTCATGTTGAAAGCTCATTACGGAAAGGTCAATTACATGTTATATCCTCTTTCAAAGAACGAAAGTGAAATGGAACTCATTAATGAGTTACGCGTCTAATTTGGTTTCTAGAAACGAACGAAGTTAAGTATTTTGTCGTGAGCAACAAATAAGTATTTCTAAGGATTTACTAAATTGAATACTTCGGTTGTAAACTCGAACATTCTGGTTTATTTATTAGTATTAATATACAATTATACTTATTATCTCGTTAAGTATATGTTAAACCTATTTTTTTATGTGGAATCCCCCACAGGTCCATTACCTCTGCTGAGCCGAAGATGAAGAGATATGGCGGACTCGAACTGACTAAAATCTCACGGTATTCCATCATAAGAGGGCCGATTACTCCGAGAGGGCAGATATTGGTGAACTAAGAATGTAACCTTCTGAATATGTGTCTATAATCCATAGTTCTCTGTACGAAGCTTACGCAATATGTTAGGTTTTAAACACGTTATGGTGTATTTTTGTTGATTTATAGAACCTATAAAGTATTGTTCACATAAATTTAAAATTATTTGAGAAGTCACAAAATTGCACTGATACACATTCATCAATGTATGCGGCATAATAAATAATAATAATAATAGTACAGCATGTACGAATCACATATTTGAAGTGCGTTTGATTCGGCACGTACTTGTAAATAAATGTAGTGAACGAACTTTACGCGCATTATATTTTTTTTTTTATAATATACGGGGACAGACGAACAGATGGGTCATCTGGTGGTAAGTGACAACCGGACCATGGACACCTGCAACTCAGCTGCTGCCCGCCTTTGAGGGTGATGAGGGATGGCGAGATGCGGTTATAAGAAAGAAGACAGGGGGAATGAGAAGATGGGAAAGAGGAGATTGGGAGGAGTTGGGCCTCCGAAAACTTCATTAATTTCGGAGAAATTCAACGGAAGCGTTGCTTCACAACCGGTTTTCTGTGTAGCCGTGGTATTGCTCCGGTTCGAGCCGGCCTATTCGTGTTTAAGCATAGCCATCAAACGGTAAAGTCCTCACGACATCTTAGGCACATTACACACTAATTGTTTTTTTAGTTATTCACTACCCATCATTTAAATTTAGTTATTGTTTCCACTGCCCCACGTCTCACAGAAAACCCGTAGACAAACAATGCTTGCATTTCATGGCCGAGTGTGTGAAGGACCTCCGGTACCGGAGGCCCAATTCCTTTTCTCTTCTTTCCCTTCTTACCTTCTACCTTTCCTCTTTACACTCCATTCATCCACCTCTCCTCCCTCTTCAGCTGTTTCCCTTCCCACCCACCCCCTCAAAGGTAGGCCCCCCTGACAATAAATTATAGAACTTTTCGGGTTACAGGTATGCGGCATACTTGTAACTGTAACCCAAATTATTAAATTATATTATTATGTATAATAAAGCTGAAAAGTTTGTTTCTTTGTTTAACGCCCTAATCTCAGGAACTACTGATTCGATTTAAGAAATTCTTCTTTTAGATAGCCCGTTTATTAAGGAAGGCATTACGCTGCGACTTTTAGGAGCGGAGCAGTGACCATAAACGTAAGGTAAATTGTGGGGAATGGCTAGTAAAAGATAAAATTGTATCGCGCTATCTTTTGTTCTACATAATATGTCGATAATAGCAAGTTTTCCTTCCTTTTACTGACATTATAAATAGAAAGATTTCTGTAATGGTTTAAGTTTCCTTTTGTTTAATCTCTAGTTTGTTTGCAATTCATGTAAATTAGAAAAAAACAGAACACGTTGTAAAAAAAAAAAAACAGAATTCGAACCGCAAAGATAATTTTGGGACTGGTGTTGAATACTCAGTTTCCAGCACAAACGCACGTGAACATCACGCAAACGAGAAAACCGTTCGTGAAAACGGCTTTCAACGCCAACTATAATATTTACCTTTTGTAGCTTTGGCGTGGGTTTATCAATCAAGGTTTTGCGATACCATAACAAGACGACAGGAATCATTTTCATGTAGGCTTACCATCGTAATACTGAAAATAATACAATACACCGCTTCTTAGAAAGAAATGACAGACATCGTTAGTTAAGTATCGTAACTGCCGCACGCATTAAAATAATAGTTCTGTTAACAAAGACTGGTGCAGTAACTATCCATCTTCCCCCTACCAGCACGCATTGAGATCGTCGTCCGGCGCCATGACAGTCGAATAAAATAATACGAAATTAAGTTTTTTCTTACATTAAATTAAGGAAAATATTATATACTTACGCATGAAATGAAACATGTTATTTTTTAAAAGTGACTGTATTATTTGTACAGTGTCTAAAAACACAGGAAGGCATTCTTTCCCGAAAAGTAGTATTAAGATTGAATGACAAGTAGCCGCGAAACTGGTTCTCTAGTTGAAGCGCGACTAAGTGAATGTCGCTCGGGTAATTGCCTTACTTTTACCACTATAGAGCGTGGGCAATATTTATGCTATAAAAACATCTTGGACTTTTTTGTACCATAGTGACTCCACTTTGCTTGATGGTAAGCAATAAATGGTGTTCAAGAGTGGTGGTCACCATACTCATTGCATGTCTAGTCAATGTAGCGTGGTGACCCATACTATGGCGGCCTGGTGAGATACTTCTTCACGCCCCGCCTAGAAGACCCGGGGTCAAAGTGGGAAGGAAACACGTGCGCTGGTAGTAAATTCCAGGCTTTCACCGATCGGCACAGGAAAGAAGAGCCCAACCGTTTCTTTCGGGATCCCATATCTTCGACTCTCAAACGGTGACTCCTCAGGCCAGCACGTGTAGTCCTGTTGAGGAAGGGAGAAGGTGGGATTAATTGGAAGAGCTCGTCAGAAAACTCTCCGTGACGTAGGTGATAGAGAACTGCCATAGAGGTGACATCTCTTCGCAACTGGAGTAGCTCAAGAGACTGGGTGACCTCAGGCAGTCTATAATACGGACTGCGCGTCGCTGCAACCGATCGAGAGCGTGAAGCAAATGCTGCGCATAGCCCTCCCAAAGATGAGAGCAGTACTCCACGCACGAGCGAACCTGGGTCTTGTATGAAAGACACAGATGCTCGGTCGAGAAGAACCTTCTCACCTTGTTCAATATACCGAGCTTCAGCGAGGCTACCTTAGTGACGCTCTCGATGTAATCACGCGGATTGAGATCCCGACAAATGTAAGTGACGGCTATAGGTCGGTAATTAGCTGGATAGGAGCGGTCACCGTTTTTGGGAATGGGTTGAACGTTCGCCTCTCTCCAGGCCTCCGGAATAATTCCCGAGGAAACTGATTATAATTCCCCTGAAACTGAGACTTTTTGTTGATAGTTTTAGTTATTAACCAACTTCAAAATGTAACTTTTTTCATGTATATTAATCGATTTCTTAGCTAATTGTAACCTGAGTCCCATTCGATCATAATATAAAATTGATGAGGAGAATTGTGTGACTAGTGTTTAGTTTTTTAGTACATTATCTGCATCATAATTATCTTTATTTAAAAATTTTTTCACTCATTTAATTTTCATGTTTTTAGTTTTTACTTAGTTACTAAAAATTGCTCATTCTAATTAGACTGTCTAAACTAACATACATGATCCACCATGAACTGTGTTCTACTTGTAAAGCCAATCAATTCAATATGGATAGTGTCATTATCCATATTGAAACACCGCTTGCGGGCAAGTGCTAGGAGGGGTTGGTGGGGGGGGGGAGTTGATATAATAAAAGCATTCGCAAGTTACATTCATATTTATTTAAATATACGGTTTTACTCACGTGTGTATTTCAGGGATACCCGACTAGTTTCGGTTCCGACAGGAGACCTTTCTCAAGGTGTAAGTCTTGCAGCCGCGACGGTACCGGACGACACACCAGTGTGACGTGTGACTAGTCGGGCATCTACGAAATACACACGTAAGTATAACCGTATATATAAATAAATGCGAAGGTGTTCCCGGATTCCTGTATTTCCTGGATTTCCTAATCTTGGGCGTACATTGGCACACCGTGTAGCTTTAGTCGGTTCAATTCTGACACACCGCCACACTAAAAGCCCCGGTGGGCCAAAAAAAAACCTTTTTACGATATAATGTAATGTGTAAAGGAATTGGAAAGGCGGTTATCCACCTTTTTCATACAAGTTAAACAGACTTTTTTTATTTGTAACGCTTTCTCTTTTTAACTACTAAACCGACCATCATATAAAATCAACCACTAAATTATGTATATTTTTCAAACAAAAAAAAGTTATCGTAGTGACTTATCAGAAGCGTAAATATTTTAGAAGACTTTATACTCGTACAGTCCAATGTGTGTACAACAATTTAAAAATACGTATTTTGTGCTCTGCTTTATTTAGTGCACTTCATAACACAAATATAACTATCGAAAGTTAGTTACTATACAATCTGTACATTATGCATGTCCGACGCACAAATCACAAGTGTACATTTATTTATCTTTATGGTGTTCGCATTACCGATCACTTATATAAACGCTTTACTTGTAGGATATGTGTAGCCGAGCTGTAACTTTATAACTTGAGCAACTCATGTACAATACCACTTACAAGATAGCATTTTTGAGATCTTTGAAACTTTAGCCTTTAATAATATCCATATATCTAATTAAACACAGTTAATTGGTTGTTTATTTTATTTTGTTATTTCATTTTTTATTTTCGCTCGGTTACTATTGATGCATGTTGTGAAACCTTAAAATACTGTGCTGTTTAAGCTAGTCTTAGTCAATTAATCTCCTATCCATAACATTTAACATAACAGCCATCGGTTGTCCTTAGTAAATAAATAAATTAACCCTGAAATATTTTCTTATGTATGCTAACAGAATAACTTCGCCCTAAATATTTATTAACACATATAAATATGTATGTATGTACATGTTAAACCTGTCAGTAAGCACTCCAATATCTAATTGACCTCATCTACAGGCATTCGTATAAGTAGTGAATATCTTATGGCCGGATGCCAAGTGGCGCTCGGGTGTATCCGCGTAGTTATGCATTATATAACCACACTTAAAACTTGTGAATGCTCATAGGACAAAATGATCAACCTACCAAACAATGTTCTTATTTTTATAATTTTTTTAATGACCGTTTTCGATCTATTGAAATAAAAAAAAACTTGCGGAAATTTCTTATTTCCCAGACAACTGCTGCAGATTATTACTCAGAGATAAATCTATATTAAATAATAATAAAAGTAATTTCCTATACGCGGTGTGGTTTACTTGAGAAATAGCAAGGTTTTTCTATTCTTCTTCTTATAAAATATATGAAATAATATATAATAAAATATGTAATTTCTGTGTCGCGAGGTGCACAAATAATACTGAGGGGCGCCCGGCGGACTCACCATCCGCCTACCGGCCCATAGTGTTGCTTGACGAGGTGTGCAAGCTCTTTGAAAGAGTGATTGCATGGCGCCTCGACAAGCATCTCTACAGGGTAGGGCCGGATCTGGCGGACAACCAGTAGGGTTTCCGTCAGGGGCGCTCCACCATAGATGCGATCATGCGCGTGAGAGCCCTGGCAGAGGAAGCAGTTTCCCAGGGTAAAGTAGTGTTGGCGGTGTCTTTAGACATCGCCAACGCGTTCAACACTTTGCCCTGGAGTTGCATCAGGGAGGCACTAGTGTATCATCGAGTGCCTCCTTACCTCTGCCGCATAGTCGGGGCATATCTGTCGGAGAGAGCTGTCATCTACCCAAGTAGGGCCGGTCTCGGTCGGCGTGAAATGTCGTGCGGTGTCCCGCAGGGGTCGGTCCTAGGGCCACTCCTGTGGAACGTTGGCTACCTGAGGCAACCCTGAGGGCCACGGCCGGGGTTGCCCAAGTCGTTGAGAGAATCCGGCGGCTGGGTCTTGAGGTGGCTCTGCACAAATCCGAGGCGTTGTTCTTTCACGGGCCTCGGAATAAGCAACCTGAAGGATTCAGCCTCATAGTAGGAGGCACTCGCATCGGCATCGAGCCCTCTATGAGGTATTTGGGGCTCGTACTCGACGGCCGATGGGACTTCGGATATCACTTCCGAAGTCTGGTCCCCAAGTTGGTTGGCGCAGCGCGTGCATTAGCACGGTTGTTGCCAAACATGAGGGGGCCCGATGAGTCCTGCAGGAGACCCCTCATATAGTCTCCTGCAGGAGACTATATGAGGGGGTTGTGCGGTCCATGGCCATTTATGGGTCCCCAGTATGGGCAGAGATCCTGAAGGCCAGCAATATCGCGCTATTGCGAAGACCGCAACGAGTGCTAGCTATCAGGATCATAAGGGGGTACCGCACGATCTCCTTTGAGGCGGCGAGTCTCCTGGCCGGAACTCCACCATGGGACCTGGAGGCGAAAGCACTTGCGACTCTCTACCAGTGGCGCAGGGAGGCGCGGGAGTTGGGTAGAAGTCCTGAGCCGCGTGAAATCGACGTTCAGAAATCCCAACTCCGCCAGGTCTTCGTGGAGGAATGGAGGAAACGACTTGGGCAACCGAGCGCTGGGCACGCCGTTATTACGGCGGTAAGACCCGTTATGGAGGATTGGCTCGAGAGGCGTCATGGGACCCTCTCATACCGGCTGACGCAGGTGATCTCTGGAAAGGGATGTTTCGGAGATCACCTGAGTCTGATCCGCAAGGAGCCAACGCCTGAGTGCCATCATTGCGATGGCCAGACCGTGGACACGGCGCTCCACACGTTGGCAGAATGTCCGGCGTGGAAGGAGCCGAGGCGTGATCTCGTGGCGGCCATCGGGGTGGTGGTTCTCTCGCTCGGTAACATGATTGCGGCCATGTTGCGGAGCGAGAACGCGTGGAACTCCGCCGTCTCTTTCTGCGAGCAAGTTATGCTTGCCAAGGAGACGGCGGAGCGGGATCGGGAGAGGTTTAGAACTCTTCCGGCCCGCCAGGCCCGGAAACGGGCCAGGTACAATAGGCGACTCAGGCGCCGGAGATCGGAGAATGATCTCCGTCCTCCATAAGCGCAGGCCGGGGTGATGAGGCCATCTGTCACCGTAGCAGAAGCAGGCTTGGGTGGCGGCGCGGACGCTGCGGAGCGTGCGCGCCCTTGGGGGATAGTTACGGGAACATTGGGGTTCCCACACAGGAGGGGGCCATCTACAAACCGTAGGTGGCCCGAGGTACGTCGGGGTTCCAGGGTTTTCCTTTCTAGGGTGTACCTAGTTCCCCGGCATCTAGTACCCAAGATGGCGTGCGGTTTTAGTCGGTTCGAGTCCGACATGCCACCAGAAGGTGGTATCCGAGGGGATTTCCGCACGGAGAAAAAAAAAAAAAAAAAAAAGGGGCACAAATAATACTCAAACTCGGGACAACTATTTGTGGATCACATAAATTTTTATCGTGTGTGGGAATTGAACCCACGACCTACAGTTCAGTAGTCATGGTCACTAACGACTACACTTTTATTTATACGGGAATACAAAGTTATTGTATACAAAATAATATTTATTGGGAAACTGAAAAGTTATTGGTTTTACGCTGCTATCTACTGTCTTCTTACTGTGCTGCCACCTTCCTAACTACAAATATACCCAACAAACATAGCTCGTTAATCCGCAAAAATGATTTAAACCTGTAGATGTTGGATCCTAAAATATTACAGTACGTTATGTTCTAGTATTTACGGAGCTGGTGCTAATGTATTCTTAAAAAGTCGTAGAATATAATTCTTTTGAAGTTTGGTAGTATTTCCATAACAAGAAACATTGGAATATAATTAATTAACATTAACTTTTAAACTTTAACATACATATGTACATATAAAATAACAATTCCAAGAATTGATGTGACATATTTTTTACTTTGTTTAACAAAAAAAGGACATCGTTAGTGATGTTGCAGAGCGAAACAAAAATCAAAAGTGTGCAGGTGGTAAAAGAACCTTAATATTTCACGGATTGTCGATGAAGGGCGTGTCCTGCTGGGCCTGTCCGGTTGTGACCAAGACCCGTGCCATCTGGTGGAAACAGGCAAAGATGGATGGAGAGAGAAGAGACAGGCAGTACTGTATGATTAAACCAAACATAAAATTAAGTGGACGTAATAAATACTATCTCATTTTATTTCAAGTCATCTTTTAGTAGCGTAAACATATAACTGACATATATGAATAAATTTGAACTTTTATGAATAATGTAGTATGCTTACTATCTTCGAATGTGTCTCTCGTGTATAGTATGTATATTCAGCAAGCAATTTGATGTTATTCGCACCAACCCTCTTCGTTTTTTGTAATGGTGCGAGGTAGTTGACTTCTTAGAATTTTGCTGTTTAATATTTAAATATTACATGCTACAGACTTACAAAAATTTTGTATGCAAAAGCTATAGCTTTCGGCATAACATGACCTATATTTTAAAAGACCCAGTTTGTGTATAAACATCACATAAAGTGTTGTTCAAAGTACACACTGATCAGAGTTCAGCTAAAATAGTAAAGCTACTGCAGATCTTAGTAATTGTGTGTAAAGCCCCAGAGCCAGAAGGGGGGATATGTACAGGATATATGAAAACGTAAAAAACCCATTATTGAAAAGGCTACCACTGTGTTTGTATGCCAACTTGTGAACTATTTATTTTTGTTATAGAGGTTCTGCACTTTCACAATTACACTCTTTAGATTTACTGAGAGATATCAGATAAGTCACAGGCCCCGGAGATTAAAATGATACCTAACATTACCACAGTTTTAGTTTTATGCCATATTTGGAGTCTGCGCAACCAAATATGTACATCCATATTTTTATTTCAGTCCTTATTCACGAAGTTATAAAATATTACAAAATGTATTATTTGTCCAATTTTTTGAGATGCACATTAACTGTAATAAAATTATTAAACACAATGGATATTATACTTTCATTAAACAATAAAGCTTTTAAACTTATGTATATCCGTATGAACTGGGTTTCGATCGGGCTGGTGGCGCTTACTCGCAATAAAACACTTTAATACTAACGGGTAAATGTATTTGATACAACACTACAGTATAGTGCAACGTTTTAATAGTATATATTGGTGTCGTCACAATCAAAATACGGCTACCAGCTTATATATAGCTCGTAGTAAATGAACCATAGCGCGATTCAGGTTTTTATTAAACGCCATCTATCAGGCCATGAAATAAAATTTACTTAAATCTCAGACACCGTAAAAAAAATCAACGAAAGCATTTTGAGGGCAAATATCATTTTATTCTCGCTCAGAAACTACTAAGTACAGTGATGATCAGTCAAATCAGCGATACTATTTTGAGGGCAAAAACCGACCGAAAAACCGATAAAAGTGTAGCAATCTATTGTAGCAACTGTTTATTTAATTCTGTTTTTTAGTAATAAACTCTTTATTTACATAAAAGTGTATACTCTCAAATCTAAACTTATGTTGTTTCTTCAGATGGCGTCGTTTTGTATGTTATAATAGTAAAGTTAGAATAAAAACTTTGGTGAGTAAAACCATATATTTAAATAAATATGAATATAATATTTGTTCTAATATACTGTTTACATTTAGCAGCAACACTACCGTCTTCGTCCGGTAGGTCCGAAAGCCATAAAATCAGATGCCAGCGTCGCTTACTCAGTGTGACATCCAGTACCGTCGCGGCTGGACGTCTTACTCCTTGAGAAAGGTCTCCTACACGTGAGTAAAACCGTATATTGAAATAAATTGTGAAGTTATGGGATTAATAAATAAAAAAACTAGATATTTTAAATTTGTGACTTAAAATATATTTGAGATTTACTCACAAAGAGAACTAACAAAGTTCAAATGTCTAGATACAACATGTTATTAAGTTTCGATCCTAGAGTAGTAGTTGAGTAGATATTTAAGCTGTAGATGTTGCCAAGTTTGAAAGTTGGAGCTCAGATGATTACATTTGTATGATTGATTCCGTGAAGTATGCATCTTATATGAAGTACAATATTTATATAGTAATCTTTTGGAAGTTCTCTTCACCGAGTAATATTGTACAATAATCTTTTAAAGTAAATTCCCGAAGCTAACCTTGTACATATATTTTTTAATATCAGTTGCAAATTGGCATGGGGTGTGATGTAATGGCAAACATTTGAGAATATACATGGTCATTCGACTGTTTCTAGCCTACATTGATACTGATTGTATTTTCTATTGAAGGTGTGTCCTTATTTTCTGTATTTTTGTATAGAAAGTCTGTCTGAGTGTATTCATTATTATAAGCTCTTTCATTGTGTTGGTTTTCTCTGCTTCTTATTTGTCTGTGTAATTTTAGCCTGACGAGTCTTAATTTTTAAGGACGTCAATTTTTTTGGTGAAATCTTCATTTATATTCAAGAGTTTATTTATTTATTTATTTAACTTTATGCACATATTTTACAAGGCGGACTTAATGCCTTAGGCATTCTCTTCCAGTCAACCTTGGGGTGTTGCAAAAGTAAAAGTGGTAGGTGCGAAGAATAAGGGAGAAAAAAAAAGGAACTAGTGTAAAAGTAGTATAAATTCAAGAAAAAAAATGTTATACATATACATATACATTATTACTTACGTAAAAAACAAAAGAGAAGAACGAGAAAAAAACAAATGATGCGACACTTAAGCCAACTCAGTGAGCAGGAGATCACGTACCCTTTGTTTAAACGTGAAGTGATTTGTAGACATCCTGATTTCGAGTGGGAGCGCATTCCAAAGAAGAACAGATTGGACATAGAAAGAAGAGTTCACGAAGTTGGAGTTATGAGGGGGACATAATAGAAGATTGTTGTGTGAGGAACGAAGGTTTCTGTCATGATTTGAGCACAGTAAACGAAGATAGGGTGCTAAATAAGATGGAGGAGATGGAGAGTTAAGAAAAGAGAAGAGAGAAGTCAGTGCGCGAAGATTACGTCGCTGGCGAATCGGAAGCCATTTTAATTCAGAACGTAAAGCAGACACGTGGTCATACTTGCGAAGATTAAAAATGAATCGAATGCAGTTATTAAGAAGTCGGTCAAGTTTATTGAGCAGATCTGCATTCAGGTCGAAATAACATACATCACCATAGTCGATTATGGGAATGATAAGGGACTGCATTAGGATTGTCTTGGTTTTAGTTGGAAGAAAATTTTTAAGGCGATATAGACTTCGGAGAGTTCCAGTCACTTTCCGACTCACGTGAGCCACCTGGGCACGCCAATCAAGAGTTGAGTCAATATGTAGGCCCAGATCTTTAACCACTGAGCTTAGGGGTATGATTGAGCTATTAAAGACTACAGGTGAGACGGAAGTCATATCAATCCTACGTCGTTTGCTGCCTACGATAGTTGCCTGACATTTAGTGGGATTCACGAATAATCCAAACCTCTCCGACCAGCTTTTTATTAAATCTAAGTCCTGGTTAATTTTGTCAATCTTCGTTAATGTCGAAAACAAAAGTGGAGATAGAATTCCGCCTTGAAGGACTCCAGTGTGGAGTTCACACCAATTTGATGACAGGTCATCAACGCGAACGCACTGTTGTCGTCCCTGAAGATAAGTGGAGAACCATTCCAATGCTTCTGATGAGATCATAAGATAGGACAGGATGGATAATAGGACATCGTGACTGACGGTATTGAAGGCATTAGAAAAGTCAATCAGGGCTAGAACGGTAACCTTGGTGCCTTCCATGCCCTCCCTAATATCGCCAGTCACTTTCAGCAGTGCAGTAACAGTACTGTGACCGGGCCTAAAGCCGGATTGGAGAGGACTTAAGAGATTATTTTGGAAGATAAACTGAGAGAGCTGCTTGTGAACACACGCTTCAAGAACTTTTGATAGAAAGGGAAGAATAGAAATGGGACGGAAATGTTCAGGAAGGGAAGTTTATTGTTCTCCAAAGAAAAGTTTTCGATGTCTGAGTGAGCGCTTTTTAATTCTATAGTCAATTTTCTAAATTGCCCTTAATTTATTTACTTCATCAGCCTCATCATCAAAAAATTCTGGTATACTAGTAACATGATGACATGATACCATTTATTTTTATAGTCTCGGCTTGGCTATCATCCAATATAAAATTCAACTTTATTCTGCTAAGTCTGTTTCGGAATGAGACGTTACCTAAAAAATTCATCCTTAAAGTCTTATTTAATCATCATTAACAAATCTATTTATTTCAGATATAACACTCTAATAAATCAGAGATTCATAGAAAGCATGGTGGAAAACTGGGATTTCTGATCTCTCTGATTTTTAATCTATAAAAAAAATGCAGTACTTCTATGCTGACAAAGATCAAAAGTCTGCCCAAAATACTGATTCTATGCAAACTAAGGTGTAAACTAGTATACCCTAAATTGGATTAAAAAGAACTCCACAATAAGAAATCTAGTGTAATAAACGCCTACCGGCTGACACAGGTGCTGCTTCGGGAAGTACCTGTGTCGCATAGGCCGGGACCCAACGCCTGCGTGCCCCCACTGCGGAGGCTGTCCAGATGATACTGCCCTACACACACTGGCGGCCTGTTCACCGTGGAGCCAAGAACGCCACGTCCTCTAGACAGCTATAGGTAAGGGAAGCCTCTCTCTAGAGACCATGGTGCTAGCCATGGTACAAAGTGAGAGCGCGTGGGATTCCGCCGCCTTTCCGCCTTTCTTTGCGAGGAGGACGCTCCGTCCGACGTTGAGATGATCTACGGCCTCCATGATCGCTGGCCTGAAGAAGACACGCGATCCACGCGATCTGTTCACACCCTTCGAGATTGGGAAGCAAATTCCCAAACAGTTTCGAGACCACCTGTTTTATAAACAGGAGGTCACGTCTGTCGGGGGTCGAGGGAGATCCTTCCTAGGCTATACCTTAACCCCCGGCCACAGACATCCGTGTCGGAACACCGTGTGGTTTTAGTCGGTTCACTTCTGACAAAGCCTCTTCATCGAGTTTTACTCAATGAGGTGGTAGCCGGGGAAATTGTAATAAACTCCACACATATGAAGGAATTCTTCTTAAAGTAATAAAGAAAAGGACATAGGCAAGTCAACGACAACAATACTACTGCTTACTTTATGTATTAAATACATCTGTGTGTCGTCGGTAAATGCTTTTGTAACACTAAACTTAAACTACTCCTACAGTTGATCGTATTCTACGCTGTTAGTACGGCCACAGTTATAGTGCTCTTAAAACTAACGATTATTGACAATCCTGTTAGGGATAAGCATTCCGTGTTGATTGCAATTTAATTAATATAATCAAGGGATTATCTAATTTCTCACTAAACGATTATCCTGTTATTAGCAACATCAAGACATATTTGTACGATTAACATTACATTACATGACTAGACTGTAATAATCCAGTGTAGGACCCCCAATTATGGACATTATCTAATTATAAACAGCTATCAACGGACAGTAATAATCCAGTCTAGCACCCCTAATTATGAACCGCTAGTTATGGAAATATGAATAACAAGTAAAGGCAAAAAGTATTCGTTATTAACGAAATGCTTCTCTTTAAGCTAACCGGTCAGCTCAAATGTTATTTGAATAGAAACATTCTAACATTATTATCAATACCAGTTTTATATATCAAGACAATACTCGACAGCCAACTTTAAGCAAACAAAATGTCTTTGCACAATTATTATTCAAAAACAATTAGGTCATAAGAAGACACGAACTTAAACGTCTATTATCTGTAGTAAATATTAGTAAATATCTTAGCTCTGCTTACAATACCAATGACATTATAATTGTTCCGTGATAAACACTAGACTATGTTACACAAAGGTTGACATTTTTTAATAATTTCAGCCTTCTACTAGTTCCGAAAAGATACCTAACAGACGAAGTTACGCATTTGTTTGGACTGGCCCCATTTCCCACATTAATTTTATTTTAAGAACAGTGTTTTAGGGGTTAATTTCTTATTCACGTATCCGTAGAGATGGCAGTTTTGTAAGGGTTATATTAAACACAGATTTATAAAAATCTCATGAAGCCATCGTCACCATTGTGCCATGTTTGTAAAAAAACATTTTTACACACAACCAACATTAACAACTCTGCAGAAATATCCTTTGTCTACAGACGTGTTAAATTTCAATTCAGCTGGATGAGTCCAGTACACCCACCAATAAACATTGTTATTAAGGTTCATTAATGATGACAAGCCCGTTGCCGTCAATCGGGCACTTTAGGAATTAAATATGTGAAATTGGGAGTATATTAAAAGGGAAAGAACAAGGAAAGGCATGGGAAGGAATGAATTAGAAAGTATAAACAATCTCTAGGGGCTTTAACCATCTAATAATTTTCTGATGGTGGTACCAACAATACCTACAATTATTCCAGTATTTATATACAACAAGTAATATAATAATTCCACTTTTTTATTACCAGGAAAACGACATTTTTCACAAAAGGAAACGTAAAAAGTTACAAATCACCAGCGGCTAAATCAGAATTTGTTTATTCTTCTTCAACGACAAGATTTCCTAAAGAAGCACAAAAGTCAACTAATGACTACAATATACATAAAATAACGAAACAAATTTAAGTTACTTTGTAGTTGGTGTTGCTTGTCTTTTTGTTATCCGGTTAATTCAAACTAGGAACTATATTTTGATGCATGTTTGAAACTCATTGAATAAATGCAATCAAGTTTTAAGTCCTAACGATTTAATATAAATCAGCAGTTAAGATACAATATATTAGTTTAACAAGTGGATTTAGAAAATATTTAAACCAACTAGTTTATAACACTTCATTGTTTTTGCTGATTTATTCAAATGTTGGACACACACGTCACGAAAAAAGTCACACATATTCCCTATACAAGGCCGGCAGCGTACTTGCAAATCTCAACTTGCAATTTTCCTTGGCAGCGGTAGTCACTAACCATCTGGTGATCCGTTGCTTCCCTATACCATAAAAAATAGTCTAGTTAAACTTCAATAAGTCAGTCCATCGGTGAGCCACTGCACAGTAAGAGCATATAAAACAATTGCTTTTCAAGGACTCAATTAATAATAAAAAAAACGAGTTTCGCTATGACATGTGGTTCACAGAAGAGTAATTTAAAAATAAATTAAAATGTAATTGAAAAAATGTAGGTATTTAATACACCTATACGGTAAGTATTGGTGTATTAAATACCTAAGGAATATGGGCATGAACGTATGTATGTACAATGCATTATAAACAAAGGGTTCTATTTCGCTATTGATGAAAACCTTGTAATTATGAAAACACACAACTATAGAAATATAAATAATACTGCTTGAATAAAAGTTCAAAGCAATCGTGATAAGAAATTTACATAACAAACGGTTTTTATTCTGTAGTATTATTTCTGTTCTATTAGTTTTGTTGTGTGGTATTATTTCTTTCTTATAAAGAATAATTTAAATTTAATATTACAAAAAGAAAATGTACATTTATAGGTACAGGACGCATTCTAGAAACAAATCATATATAGTTGCAACCGAAAAGTAAGTATTTTATTTTATAAGTAAGTCTCGTCAGTTTGTGATTTAAGAGAGCGCTGACATGTGAGAAATGTCGGGTATAACCGGAAAAATAATAAGGATAAGGAAAGCCGAGGCTAGCCTCGCTTAGTTTATTTAGTACCTTTATGTATCAGAAGCGCCTCACTCTTTATCTATGAAGTACATGTGTTGTATAAGCATGATCCACTCCTCTTGCGAGTATGAAAAAAGAGTAATAGAATGTCGTCTATAAATATTTTCTATAATTATTTTTTAAGGGTCTGAACAAAATATTACATTTAATTAATTACTGACCGGTGGTTAGACTGTAGCATTTTGACCTAGAAAACTACTAAACTAATAATTCAATATAATCATCTACACTACATACGCAATCATTTCGTATATTGGAGATTTCAGAACGTTTCAAATAATTTTAAGGCTATGTGACTTATGTATATTTAAAATTGCACTATATAAATCCTACAGTAGCCTCATTCATTATAAGATGTTTATTGTACGACTTCTTGGGAGAGAGAATGACTGTTAGTGTTTGACCGTTTTTTTTTTTCATAATTATTAAGTGGTGTAATGTCTTTCAACTAATTACTTATCTAAAATATTAATCGAGGAAGCATGTTGTTGGGCTATCTGGTTATTTGCACGTATTTGTGAACATGTAGAAATTGCGTGACTAATTTCTCGCCAGATAGCCATAATATTTATCAAAATCTTATTACCGCTGAAGTGTCATACATACACAAACAGTAATGATAAGTTATGAACATTTCATTTAATGTACTTGTACATCACACACCAATAATATATATTAAACAAACCAGCTCTCCAAAGTCATCTTTATCAATGGTCATATATGAATCAGTATGCATATGAGTTACATCAAAGATTCTGTATAACATAAATTCCTGTAAGCGAGCAAACTGAGTAAAAAAGGTCTTTACTCTAAAACGAGTTTCGAGAGGTGGCACCCTTCAGAGAAGTGACAATCGTTAAACAACACCTCCAGAAGAAACTATCCTCTTTCTACTAGAAACTTCCTGCCCAGGATGCGAGTTACAACAGGTAGCTAAATGGAATAATTATATGAGAACATACAGTTCAGGTAAATCTACAGAATCAGCCTTCCATCTTGTTGTAGGATAGATAAAGGCGACTATTGAACAAAAAGGAATCTGCCTTAGAACCTTTATTGATATTTACCAGCATTCGAGCAGCGTTGAAGCGGCACAAGGTGAGTCAGGTGCATAAAGACTGGATAACCAACATGCTCAATAAAGAGTAATTCTTTACAGCAAGCTGATGTGGAGCAGCAACGTAGACTGCAAATAGAACAGGCGAGTATCATTTTCTGGCAGCAAGAAGATGAATGGCAGGCGTTTGGGCATATCCCCAAAAATCGCATTATTGTTGTACGTCACGGTGATCTTTCTGGTTATTTGATTGGGTTCCTTTATCCTTGAGTTAAGCTAACCGGTGTTGAGAACCAACTTCAAAAATTTCAGAGGTTTGCATTAACCCCACTTGCGATTTCAAAATCACAATAACCCCTCTTGCGATTTTGAAAATAATCGTTTTTTTTTATTGCACTTTTTTGAAGTATAAGTCTGCGAATATGTCCTGAAAATTTCAAGTCGATCCGAACAAAATTGACTGAGATAGAGATAGCGTTGAAAGAGAAGAATCAAATCGACCCTCTCTCCGGTTTTAATCCATTGTTCGTTGAAAAGGGTCGAATATGTGAAGGAAGAATGCTACGAAGACCACACCAAATTTTTGTTTTGCAAGCGGCATCGTCGGCTGAAGAACTTCTGTATGGACCCGGACTCTATGTAAGTTTACAAAAAAAAAAAAACTTCGTGTAAACTGAAACTGAAACTTTAAATGGCATTTCTGAAGTCAGTGACCAAGATTATTCGAACACTAATGAACCGATCTTCTTGAAATTTTGCAGGCTCATTTAATATATAAAACTGTAGTTTTGAATCTTTCGATTTTTTTATTTCCAAAAAAGGGCCGTTTTTTTTTCGTTAAAATCGAACCATTAACTTTGACTGTCCGCCATTTTGTTTAAAATGAATATTTTTTTAAATCCTTGGATGAAAGACTAGTTTATATTTATATTTGACTAAATCCATCCACAAACAATGAAATATTTTTCAATAAAAAAATTACTGAAAGCTCTTCAAAATGTGTTCTTTAAGATGACATATTGATCGATTAAAAAGTTTTGTAGTTTTCTTTAAAGAGATATGAGAACCACACCGACTGCGGCCCTAGAAGTTATGATGGATCTGGCTCCTCTGCATCTTTATACGCACCAAAAAGCTGGCTAGCTAAGCTAGCTGACAGAATTGCAGAATACCGGGCTAAGTACCTTTGTTCACCAAAGTCATACGCCGAGATTGACGGTAACATAAAAAGATTCTTCAAGGAATCAGGATGAGTCGAATAGCTTTTATTCCCACCAACGCAAAAGATGCACTACAACGTGGAGTTACGGAAATCTGCCCGCGTAAACCTAAACTAACTAACCTACATCAAAGATTCATAGGAAGCATTCAAGTTTTCTCGCAAGTGTTGTGTCAGTACAGTACGTGTGTTTTGTCATGTATACGAGCACCAACCATCGTTTAACATAATTACTGAGGCAGGTCTGCGGTTAGCCTGGGAGCCATTTGGATGGTTGTAATCCATAAGGATACGCTACTGTCCGTCACCTAAAGTGACAGGCGATCGGTCTAGCTGTTTCCGTGTTGCGAGCAGCTAGCGGAAATTGTGAGACTCAGTTACTGTACAACATTTTCGTATTGGATTCGATAATTAATGTAGGAACTCCAAGAACTAACTGAGTCAGCTTTTTAGTATACTTTTATCAAAATTGATATCTTCATTGGTATGATTAATTACACTTTTTTTTTATTTCAAAAATAATTGTAAGTTTTTTGTGTTGGTACGTACTACATATTATCTAAAATAGATAATTGCTAGCTTCAAGAAGTCACATAATAATCTAAGAATAATCTTCTCTTTATCTTGTTACACGACTGATCAACAAACAATTATAATGTTTGAGTTGGAATCCATGTATGAATACATATGTATGTATCTGAGTTTATTTACTTTAGCATAAAATTGTTTAATATGTGATCAAATTTATATATAATTCTTACATCGTCCCCAGTAACACAAGTATGTTATGTAAACTTAAATGTTTGTAAATTATCTTACATTAGCAAATACTGCAACAAAATGTGTGTATTTTTTCTCTCACAAAAAGCAATTTCTATATTTTGGCAACAGTACAATTTGGATAATTTAACGTTGCATTCACTGCTAAAGTATTAAATCCTGACAATATATTTAGGTTAGTTGTATACGACTGTCTGATATTAACACAAGGCTTTTTTACACGCTATGAGTTCATGCCTCTTGCATTATAAAACTTTTCTACCATGACGAATTGTTTACCAACGGATTGTAGTCTCAGGGATCACTCTCATTAATTTTGGAGTTGAGTTTTTAAGAGTTCAGAACAATATTTTAGTTTGAGAAAAATATGTGTTATATTTGCAACTTTGAATAACAATACTTTAAACGTTAGTTACAATACCACATTACATTATATACACATATTGAATAGTTGGAATAATTTTACTATTATAATAAATTTGAAAATTGGTATGGCTCGGAAACAATACGAACGGCTGAACGAATTTAGGTGAAATACAGAGATAAATTATGGTATTCAAAACATATAGGTTACTTTACGGTCCTTTGTACGGTTAAAATTTAAAAATATTGGCGAATTCGCTGGCCACAGCTATTAAATAATAGTTTGTATTTTTTCCAATTTTAATTTAATTAAGTATATATCATGCAGTTTGATTCATTTAAATCAGTTCAAATACACATAAACGTGTAAAGGTATTTAAGTACTGGCACTAATTCAGGCTCAATCTGTTTCTTTCCTTCTTCTGAGAAATGTTTTAGTTGCACGTTGACATATTTCACACGTTTTTAACATATTAAATAACAAGCGCTATTTCGCTCGCTCGCTTCGCTCGATTGACACATATTATAATTTGTCACATGACCATATTAGGGTGACATGTGACATGTGTGACACCTTATTCTCTTTCAGTCTCGTTTTTTTTTCAATCTAAATATGTTAGGCACTAACATTCTATTGAAAGTTTAATTTTTTTTTTCAATATGTAGGTGGTAAAAAATATTCAATGCCAAGCAGGTCATTAAAATTATTAGAAAAGTTAAAAATAACCTATGAACGGGGCACTTTAAACACCCACCATTATGTCGCGGCTCCTTTAACGACACAGTCTACTAGATAACAGTCACAAAACCATCTAGAAAACATCTTATCTCGGTGACGTTTATTTCTATTGCTGTAGACTTTAGCGTCACATTCGCTAGTTTTCTAAAAAATAATTTGCTACTCTTTAAATAATCTGAATAAAACATCATTTCAAAAAGCTTATGTATTTTTTTTAATATAACCATTTAAACAAGTATTTAATAAATAGTTATACCTCTCAAAGATTTGCTTTTACGCTTAGAAACAAAAATGATATAAACTGTAGCACTTGCTTAAGCAATAGTTTTATTGTATTCTGCCTATGAACTCAAAATAACAGAAGCTTAACTGTGGAATGCCACATAATGGCCTTTTATCTTTTTAACACAAATATTTTGTACATAAAATAAAATGAACCATTTGTATTGGGGCTAATCCCCTCTCACTTCCTTGCTTCTCCCGTCTCCGTTGTTAGTCTACTTGTATTAGCTCTGAAAATTCAAACAAATAAAAATATAAAGACTTTGTTACACTGTATGTATTTAACATATTACACCTTCTCGCAAACGGTATAGGGCTCTGTATGTACATTGAGACTCATGAATCAGACAGGTTGACTAGTTGATCTAGCATAGTTTGTCCAGAAGCGCAGAAGCTTCCAAGAGCATTTACAGGCTTATCGGATAATATGGACGCATTGAGGGCGGTCTCTTATATTGATGATGAATAGGTAAATAGATGTTCTTAAAAAAATATGATTAAGATTTCATCACTACATCAGTCAGTTAAACATCAGGAGCATATAACAAATAACGTAACATTTATAAAACAATATGATAAAAAACCTTTTGTATGTAGTTTATTTGAACGATACAGACGACATTACTTTTGTCAGTCAGCACATATAAAATTCATGCTCAATAAATACGTTCAACATTGTTATCAAAATGATATATCATTTTCATTCAACTTATGTCTCGTATGAAAGTTTGATTAATATAATAATAATCTAATTATTATATTAATCAAAATAAATGAGATCAATTAGTGCAGTTATTTTTCGAAATGGAAATAATAGATATAAATACTATATACTAAACTGTTGCGGAAAAAAGTTTGGGGCAAATCCATTGTCGACTGTTTTGACAATAAAAAGTAAAGGATTGTTTGTCTGCTCTGGTTATGTGTTGTTTATATAACTATAATAAATAATACTTACAAGTTACAGGATCATAAAATAAAAGCTTGTGTCAATTTTTATACTGATATATTGTTTAGATTCTTATAAAAAGACTCATTGTGTACATTTATTTTTTTATTATCATTCACCTACTACCGACACTAAATATTTAAATATCATAACCAAACCAGAGTGGATTTACTGGCGGCAGCTTGATACCAAAACATCAAAAAGATCTGGTATGCCCAAGCGCCGGGGAGGCTGGTGATGGTCTTTTAAAGTAGCTGACGGCTTAGGTAAATCTTATGATTTCCGGCAATGTTGGTGATGGCATCATTGAAATCTTATAGGGGGCATGTTTATGTGCCTTTCGTAAGAGCGATGGTGGCATTCGTCTCATTGCCATAGAGTGTACTCTGCGGTGTGTGAAGGCTATCATTTTTTGCATTTGCAATTTTTGCATTTGTAATTTACAACTTGGATTTGACTCAACCACCTTTTGAGCATGCGAGGCTTTTGCGAGGATGCCATACGCTCTCTTGCCTGAGCAGTAAGGAAGGTTGAAGGTTGTTCTTGAAAGTTCATCTTGAAGGTTGACCTTAAAAATGCCATCAATTGTGTTAATAGTGACATTTTCTTGCTCTGTGGTTGATTATAACTGTAATAGCAAAACCGTTAAGTTGAACATTAATATGATTACTTTAAATTGTAAACTCAAAGAATAAAAATATTTGCTATTAATGGAAACCTGCAAACTAATTTAAAATAAATCAAATAGCGAGCTATATAATACTTATCAAAACTATAACTCCAAGTCGATGTACACAGCAATTTATCTTCACCACTGAGAGCCTTGAAAATATGAATAACAAATAGGAATAACAACGTTTAAAGAAGGTAAGTAGTGAGTGAACTACTGTTGTTTTTTTTTATTAGAAGTTATGTGAGACGGTTAAATACTCGTAGGTTGTGAACTTGGTAAGAGCTTGTATTCAAACGTGAGATATATATACATATGTACATATTTTCCTAGTCTCAATTAGACAGTATTTAGTACTCAACTGTAATTCATTTCATTCATTTGATTGGTGTTATCCTTAATTAAAAATATTTTAAGTATACAATTATATGAATGTAAGTTTGATTGTTTGTTACGCTTTCAATTCCGAACTATTGAACCGATCACTGTAAAAATTAAAAAAAAAATATCAGAGTGTAGCCGCAGCTAGCCTCTAGTTTATACATAAAGTAAGTAAGTAATAACAGTATATGGAGTGTTGATAGAAGTATCTTTAAAGCTTTGAAGTATGAGTTAAGTCATATTGGGTATGAGCGCCTCACAGTCTGCATTTGCTTAGTTCATCAACTTTGAGTATGCTTCAGTAACTCAGTTTCGTGAACTCCACTTTAGCTTTAATCTAGAAGCTTAAAATGAGAACGCGCCGAAGGCAAAGCGCATACTTTGTTAACTGAATTTTACTATTTAAATGTAATGTTTGCAGTATTCTAAAACTTTCGAGTGTTTAACCCTTTACTTTTTAAATACAATTTATTAAATACAATAAAAAATATAATTAGTAGTAAAAAATACATTCAACAATTCACAAAATTACTGAGAAACAAGTTTTGAAATCAAAATAGTACGATTTAAATAGATATTGCTTAGATTTTAATATTCAAAATATTCACTACTTATATCTTAATATTATAAACTAATACTACAACGTTTTCAGTCAAATCGTTACCAGTACAAGCTGTACAACCTTTGTATTGCATCGTCAGAAAATATAGCTATATAAGTTAACTAGCACAGTCAAAGATCGGTCTACACTAGCGATTACTAGTGTAATAATATAGCACAGCTGTTGGATTGGTTTAGTAAAATTATAAGAATTCACGTATGAGTGGCTACTCTTTTACATCACTAGAATCAGCCAAGATTTCAGTTCAATGTACAGATAATGATCTTGTTCAACACATTGTCTAGCATCTAATATACATATATATAATAGAGTTAATCTGCCAAGTTATGAACACTTACAGAATCTTAAGTGTGGCATAACATATCCATTGCTCATGTATCTTCGTAAACTAACTTATCTTTATTTTAGAGTTGTTATTCATCAACATTAGTACTTTGTCTGCAAAAAATGTTGATTAGAAAATATTTAAACAAATAATAACCTTTGCACTCAGGTGCTTAATGCAATAAAACAATTGGTGTATGAATAACTAATTCATGTTCGTTAAAATTTTGAGTCTATATAAAAACAATAGATCGATAGGCTTGATTGCAATATTTCAACATTGTATTCAAGGAGTGATTTAATAGTCAATAGAGTAGTGAATTGTAAAATTGTAAATCAATTAGCGTGATCCGCTGCAGTGTTGTCCATATATACACTTGTTTGAAAACGAAAGTGTTCGATATAAACAATAAAAAAATATTAAAAGAGAACTTTCGTTTATTACAAAAACATGAAACATGAAGTAAATGACACGTTCATTTATACATTCACGCTAGTATCTCCAAATAAGAAGGCAGAGGTGTATTAAAGGTCGGCATTATGCGAACTATAACTTGAACTTGAACACATGATTCCATCCTACGCTATTTTTGTTCTATGAAACCAAAATTTTATATCGACTGAAAAGTCCAAGATTTCTTTACAAATAAAATTTAAAATGTCCGTTATTTCTTTTTAACTTGAAACGTTGAAAACGCTGTCGGTCATGATCTGACGTTGTACCATTGCTAAACAAATAAGCGTCATTCGTTTATATTTCTAAAACTTTAATTTTAAGTCACTGCCTGTCAAAAATCACTGCTTTCGGTAAATATATCAAAATTATCTGGAAGAAGCCTCAGGATCCCTTTTAACCAATTTAATGCTTAGATTTAGTGCGCGAAATAATTACTTACACTGTTCTCTGCCCGTTGTAACCAACAACTTTCCAGGAATCTTTTCAAATATATTTTATCAGATAAACTACTATAATTTCCGTGCAAACTAGTTTGCTTGACAGCAAATGACAGATAATTTACATACCAACATGGCGGACAGCGTTTGACTATGTTTATCAAAACAGGAGTTTTGTAATAAAGTTTTGTATTGTTTATAGTTTTTTGTTTTCACAGAACAATTGTATACCTTATAACACTATCATCAAAAAAGTGTCAACTAGCCTATTATTGCGAGTACTACTTGTAATTTCGCCACCGTACTCGAAGATCGTAACAGATGGCGCTAGCAGTATTCCAGTAAAGAAAAAAAGGTTGCATCTGATTCGATTTTCAGTTTTTCAGATTTCAGTCTTATCGACAGTTGCAACAGTTTGGTAGATACATATATCCGAAGGAGAATGCGGATGTTAAAAAAAGGTTCCCTTTTCGTCTATACTCACTTTAATACAACTTTTTGTTTCAGTCAGATATTTGTAATATTTGTCTTGTGATTCGCACCAGTAGTAAATTTTAAAAGGTTAAATTAAAAGGTTTTAGTAAGCAAAAGGTACGGAGCATTCAGTTCCATAACCTATAAAGACATGATAACATTGTTATAATAATAAATTAGAGTTTTTGTTTTGAATCTGAAGTCGTCTATTGATTTAAATTATACTAATTCTTTAGATACTTTTGACGTAGTTTCTTTTTTATTTAGTAACTTTATTTTTTACATGATGACTGTGAATTAAATTTAACTTTCTTGGATCATACACTGGAATGTGGCTTGAGTTTCCATAGACTTTAAAGTTTTTGCACTACATTGTTTAAAACATGCATCAAATTTGCTAAAATTATTTTCAGTTGCATATCTGAAAAACCCATACCCAGCCACCATAGGCATAGGCGCCTTAGGCCATGTTCGTAGTCCATTTCTGCTTTAGAAGTTATATAACAATGGGCTTATTTGAATCATTGCGTGCAGAATGATAATATTTAGTTGGTCGTATTTCTTTACAGATCTGAGTACTGGCATCAAAAGGAAGGTCTTCAATACCTGCATTCTCCCATGTATTACATATGGGTGTGAAACTTGGGCTCTCACAAAACATCACAGAAACATGCTGGAACACTGCCAAAGAGCTATGGAACGAAGTATGATAGGTATTAAGAAACAAGATAAGATACGAAACACTGTCATAAGAAGTAAGACAAAAGTCACAGACATACTCACTAGAATAGATAGTTTGAAGTGGAGATGGACTGGGCACATGATACGTGATAAACAAGAAAAGTGGAGCAACATCATAACTGACTGGTACCCTAAAGATGGAAAAAGGAACAGAGGAAGACAAAGCAAGAGATGGGAAGACGAACTAAAATTAACAGCAGGCTCAAAATGGAGAAGGGTTGCAAGAGACAGAGTACAATGGAAATTGTTAGAGGAGGCCTTTGCCAAGAGGCACACTGAACTCAGAGATATTTTATAACTTAAAGATAAGAGTTGACCACAAAGTTAAAGAAACAGTTCAGGATAAGAGGCTTATTATTATTATATTATTTCTTTACAAATGAACGACTCTACATCAACATACACGACTTTTTAATAACTTCGTTCTTCATCAAATTATAACGTGGCAGTGTCGTTATAACTGTTCTCAGAAGAAGAGGTGCTACTTTCATCATAAGTGACAGTGTGTTGTATCAAAAAAGTATTCGAAGTTTATCTTTAAAGATAAGTAAAGGGCTTTGGCTATTAATCGACTGGAGAGGCTTTTACTCATATCTTTAAGAATCTTACTTCTCGAAAATGGTTTATGCCACTTAAATTGTAGTATGCTACAATTTGCTACTAGTAGTTTATAGCAATTCTTCATTGCGTTTCTTATAAATTAGATCTCTTGTTCTTCTACAGACATATAAAACGTATTCCCGTTTTTTTCGGTTTCACGTTTTTTTTTTAAATTTTAAATCAATCAACTATTATTAAAATAACACATATATATATATATATATATACATATATATATATAAATATGTCACTTGTGAGGATAGAAAACAAATATGTTGTATCTAACAACGCATTTGACTATTAAACCATTTAACACTAACTATAAATAAAATTATGTACCCCTAGATACATACTCGTATCCTTAACTATTACTTTGTTTATAATATATCATTAATAATATATCATAGAGGAAAATACACAATCTTTTTACAAACAAAATGGTATTTTAATTACAAAATATTGTCCGTAGAGTATCGCTCCTCGAGATATGCGTTAGCAACTTTGCAGACGTGTTATTTTAGTCCTACAAGTTCTTAGTGAAAATTCTTATTTGAAATAATTTTCTGTTTATATTATATTTTAGTTGGTATATTTCATTGAAAAAAGAAATAGAGAACGCCAAAGGAACATTTATTTTATTTACATATATTTCAGAACATTCTAAACATCTTATCAGAAAATATATACGTGGCTGGGCTGCAATGTATGCGGTACTTTACGGCCACAAGTAAGTGCTTCTTGAACAAGATATACTTGTAGGACATTTAATCTATTCATTGTTGCAAGAAGATTAAAAGAACATTTATCTTATATATACATATATCTGTAAAGTACGAAATCGACTGTAGCCGGGCTATGCCGCAATACGCTCTTATTTCTATTAACATTTTATTGCTGGTAGCAAGTTTTCGTACTCTCTGACTACTGCTCTCTTTTGTGGATATTTTAAATCTATATTTGTTGATTGATGTTTTGTTTTTAGTAGACAGTATGGAAAAGGGGCTAACTTTACGGTGCTTCTTACTATTAGCCTTACTAATAAACGTAGCGTCAGGGTGACCGTTGATGTTATCCACAACTTTCATATTTAAAGCAGGACTACTACTACCATAAATCAAATACGTATTAATCAATCAATTAACTCTTGGTTTCATAATATATATATATATAATATAAAAAATCCTTGAGTGTACACCTCGAGTGCGCAAGTGTGTTATACTATTTTACTTAAATTCTAAACACAACGATTTTGTTGCAAATCATAACAAAGATTTTTACTCATTCAGTCAATACCTATGGTTGCAATAGATAGATACTCATTACAAGTATCTGGGCTGACAGTAGATTTGACTTGTTTAAACCTGTTATTAAGCGAAAGACATGAAAACACATGTATACGTAAACGCCTTTAAAAACAAATCAGTAAGTACATTAAATCTTTTCGACCGGTGCGATACCACGGTCTCACAGAAAACCGGTTGTGAAGTAACGCTTGCATTGCATTTCCCCGAAATGAGTGAGGTTTCCGGAGGCCCAACTCCCATCTCCTCTTTCGTCTCTCCTCAAAATAGAGGGGAGTCCCTCTATTTTTTCCGCTACCTGCATCCCTCATCGCCCTCAAAGGCGGCAGCATACTTACGACTCTTGAGTTGCAGGTATCCGTGGACGGCGGTTGTTGCTTACCATCAGGTGACCCGTCTGTTCGTCTGCCCCCCTATAGAATAAAAAAAATAAAAAAATCTGATTAATACTTGATACCGCCTCATGCTGGATGTCAATAACTTGTATCTGCAAATTAAGTCTATCCATAGGTGTCTCTCATTCTGTCTCATCGTCGCACATACACCAGCGAAGTTCAGACGGGGTCGCCAAATAGAAATAAATAATTGTGCGTGGGAGATAGAACGTATCGTTCTCAATTATTTTGTCTAATTTAATGTGACACATCTAAGCTTTTAGTTGTTATCTTCTTTTTTATGAATATGACTGTGAGATTATTAAAATTTTCTATTTCTATTTTGTATAAGTTGCTTTTGTGTATAAGAGTAAAAGTATAAAATTTGCATGTTCTATTAATTTTTCAAGCTTCAAAGTTCGTCAAGTATCAACGTTCATTATGCACAGTACAAGTACCCCGGGCTCACAATCACAATGTATAATACGCATAAGAGCACTAATTTCAAGCCCACTTTAAAACCAATCCAAAATTAATTCTGTAATGCCACTTAGAACACTCGCACGGCGGCAATATTATGTCCTTGGCAATTTCCTGTACAATGTTGAGAATAATATATATCCACTATTAATAAACAAATTCAAAACAGTTATCATACGCTGGCTGAAAACACTTAGCTACGATAAAACGGAAGAACTTGCATGCAACCAAAAATTTTAAGTAATTTGTAATGGAAATAAACACACACACAGACACACACACACACACGCACGCACGGGTACATACACACTCAAACACATACAATCAAATGTTATCATTCTCACTTGTAGCAATTCTTCTAAACTTAAATCTAACCAATTATTTTGTTGGTATTAATTAACTTTATCAGATACACGCATTTTATAATATGTTCATAACATTTTAATCGTAAACTCGCATTTAATTTGCATCTGTTTTTTAATTATTATTACGATTTTTTATTCTTATTATAATTAAATTATATTGCATCCTAATGTTATTATTAATTTATAATTCTGCTATAAATCAATTTTTTTACATAATAATTCTATAATGTTTTTTTCAGCAATTTATTATTTTTTTTATTTTTATAAATATGTTTTGCATTGTAAAACAAATACCAAAAAAAAAAAATCTGGGTGGAAGGCGCTGACGACTGTAACACAATTTATATTAGTACGGTCGTCAACGGCAACCTCTTATCTAATGTGCGTTGGTTCGGTTGTGTATGTTGTAGCAGTATAAGAGAAATTTGTAAAACTATATTTTGTAACCTACAAAAAAAGAAAATCGCACGAACGCGTAACTGTTGCTGTAAATGCGTTTTATAAGTAATAGAATAGAATATATCTTATTTGCATTGAAGGTAGGTACAATAGCGATGTCAACAATTTTTTCTGATTCTTATACAATTTACCTTGACGAGGCATACGAATGTTGTTAATTAATACTATGACAGCAGTGGGACGGTATAGGTTGTTCTAAAAAAACTATTGTAAACTGATTTGTGTCTTATTCTAAAGACATGTAACAAATACGTATGAAAACGAACTCTCGCATTGAACTGACTATTAAACATACATGTGAGGATTGCATTAATCCATATTTTTATTCTATAGAAGATACAAAACACACACAAACACACATCTGTTAATTTCCACTGAAGACAACATGTTGTAATAGGACCTGAACTAAAGAGTGAGAGATATGGCCTCAAAGCATGGTGGAAATTAAATAATTATGAATAGTTATATATTTTTGTTTAGTAACATGATCTTGTGTATGTTATGTTATAGGCACTTCAGTATGACGACTCTGATTTGAGCAAAAATATGACGATATATTACATTCTATAAGCACTATATACATACGGCACATTTGTGTTCTCACTTTAAGCTCAGTTTTACATAGCTTGGCCATACAAATCAAAAAGAAGCTACGAAACGGTTACGAGATAGCTACGGTAGCTCTACGAATTTATTACATCTGGAAAGCAGACTACATTTTTTGATACTAAGTTATTATTAGTTTTATTTCCGATTCGTAAAAGGTTGGGTTGTCAAACTCAATATGAGTCTGTTGTAATTAAAATAGACTTATTACAGTCCTGCTCGTCATTAACACATCTTAAGAACTAAATAACAATGAAGCAACACAAAGTCTTACTGGATCAAGGTTCCGTTTGGGGTTTCTCAGAGATCATTACTAGGTCCACCTTTATTTGTAATTTTTATTAACGATATTCGCTCCTGCTTTTAACATTCTAACTTCCTTTTATAAGCTGGTGATGTAATAATCTTTAAAGTTGTAATAATGAACTAGACGCCTTGATGCTGCAAATTGATTTGAAGCGATCGGGGGAGTACTGCCTGCGTAATGAACTTGATCTTAATATTTCAAAAGGCTTTTCCATGCATTTTACCCGTAAGCTTACTATTTTCGATTATACTTACCACATTAAAAATCAACCCCTAAAATGTATTACATTTAGCGGAGACCTGGCAGTTATCCATGACGTCAAGCTTTTGTTTAATCAACACCTTTTTGCTGTTGTCGATAAAGCTTATAAAGTTCTGGGATCTGTGATTAGAGCATGTAAGACCTTTTCTTCTTTTTTTATGCTATATGGGGCAAACGAACACATGGGTCACCTGATGGTAAGTGACTACCGCCGCCTATGGACACCCGCAACTCAAGAGTCACAACTGCGTTGTCGGCCTTTTAGGTAGGAGTACGCTGTTTTCTTGAAGGTTTGAAGGTCGTATCAGTTCTGAAATAAGGCAGGCACCAATTTGTTCCATAAGCTGGTTGTGCAAGGCAAAAAGCTTCTGGAGAAGCGCACAGTCGTGGAGTGCCAATCGTCCAGGTGATGGGGATGGATATTTTGTCGCGTAGGACGATGGCGGAAACCTGCAGCCGTTATAAGTCCAAACAATTCCTCTGAATACTCCCCATGATACAAGCGATAGAGGATGCAGTGTGAAGCTACATCTCTACGCAACGCCAAGGTGTCAAGTCGATCAGAAATATCTTGGCAGTCGATGATGCGAGTCGCTCTCCGTTGAATGCGATCAAGAGGGAAAAGTTGGTACTGGGGTGCACCTGCATAGAGATGAGAACAGTATTCCATGTGCGGCCGAACCTGCGCCTTATAAAGTTGCAGGCGGTGGGCCGGAGTAAAATACTGTCTCGATCTGTTTAGCACACCAAGCTTCTTCGAGGCTAATATGGCCTTACTCTCTAAGTGACCGCGAAACTGGACTTCGCTTGATATATCAAGACACCAAGGATTCCGATACTGGTTGATGCAGTTAGGAAAGTGCTCTCAAATTGAGGTGATACGACCAATGGCATCTTTTTAATGGTGAACGCGCAAACCTGTGTCTTTGTGGGGTTAAACTGGCCTAGGTTAAGTCGACCCCAATCTGACTTCTGACTTTTAATAAAGAAGTTTCGATTTCAGACACAAGTTTGGATCGGCTTTCGATGACGTTTACCCGAAAAATGTTAGCACGGCCGGTGTAAAGGGTATCACTCGTGACATCGTCTGCATAGCAATGGATGCTGCTTATCTGCAGCATGTCATTGATATGCAGAAAAAACAGCGTGGGTGATAGCACACAGCCTTGTGGGACACCAGAATTAACAGACTTGGAGTTGGAGCATGCACCGTCAACAACGACTTTGATGCTTCTGTCTGTAAGAAAACTGGTTAGCCAATTGCACAGTTGCTCGGAAAGCCCATAGGAAGGAAAGGTGATGGCTATAGGTCTGTAGTTGGACGGATCCGAGTAATGTCCTGTTTTAGGGATTGGGTGCAATAGAGCTGTTTTCCATGAATTCGGGACTACGCCAACAGAGTAGGAAAGCGATAAAGGCGAAGAAGTTTTTAGCGTCGTGGGCTAACGAATTATCTACTATGTGCAGAGGTGGAAGGGATGGCTTACAAAAGTTCCCCTGGACAGCTTTGGCAAGAGACCAGAATGCACGAGTTCCGGAAGGGAGACTCACTAGTCTCTCGCCAATTCTGCCAATGTTAGCCGACTTCGCAACAGCAATTACTCTTTTGAGGGACCTGAAGGCAAAGTTAAATTGCTTCTTTAATGTACTGGTCTTGACATCCCGTGCTGTCACTACATTAGCCCATGCTTGGTAACATTCCTGCTTTCGGCGGGACGCCGCTTTGCAGGTTCGACCAAACCAGGGCTGGGACTTGCCACCTGTGGGAATCAGGGAGAATGGAATGAAAAGTTCCATACCCTGAAGCACAACATCCGCGACAGAGTCGGCAATAGAATTAAAACAATAATATTATTGTAATGTGCCTCTCAGGTATGGAACCAATGTTATAGTATCTACACGGTTGTATTGAAAAAAAAAAACAAAGGAAATTTACCCGCTTCTTAACGTTTAAATTTAAATTAGCATATCTAGACTACACACACTATCTAGATATACATATGTTGAATTGTTTTATAACGTTCTACTTACGATTGTTAAATAGTTGGTTGTAGTTTAAAATTGTTCAACTATTAAAACAATTTCGGTGTTTATTGTTCCATATAATAGTGAGAAGGTTGCTTTGAAGCGTCACTATCACTTCTGCTTCAGCTTCTGTAGTGCGAATTAATCTAAGTTTTGGATTATTATTTGTATTACATATGAACATATTTTCAAAATAGATAAAAATCCTAGTTGGTTAAATTTTACTTTCAGATTTGACCACATAATTAGTTCTTACTTCGTCACAGATGAAGCTACTAGAACCGTGTTAAATAACTGTCACAGAAGTAGCATATCTAGATGTATAACAACTCTTTCTGTCTCCATGCTACTGCAGTGCTCTTTTGTCGGACCCGGTTTGGGAATCGAAGCTACTATACTAAATTAAACTAAACTAACTTTAAAATACTAAGTTAAATAACTCAAAGCATCTCTGTGCTCCAAGCATTTAAATTATTCACTTTGTGGTACTCGCTTCTCTTTGGGACGTTTTAACTTATGTATGAGATTTACTAGCTTTAATATCGTTTGTTTACAACGATGACTTGTTTAATATATCAGATTCTAGATCATCATTTGTCAATACAATATGGAAATCTTCTTCTTATGTATAAAAAGGACAAATAGGTACAAAGCACTATGTTCTTCATTTTAGTTACGGTTTTGATATTATTTATAAATCAACAGTTGAGTTGCCGTTAAAAAAAATTAAGGAGCTTTACCTTCTTTAACATGAATGAATATCAACCTCTTTTGCGGATTGAAATTTATCCTTTAAAAAATATATAAAATATAAAACGGTTTGTTTAAACATTCTAAACAAAGACAAGTATTGCTTTTTATAGAGGTAGTTTTGTACTCCGCAAGTCGGCACCGTGAGAGGTTTTCGTCTTATCCTCATTTTCAAGATGTTTTAAATGTTAATGATTTGTAATTTTCAATTGTTTTCTGACTTATATTTCTTTGAGGAAACATAAAAGAACAACGTGTTTTCCATTACATACATAGTTCTAAGCATTCGATAGTCTAATGGAATGGCTATTGTGTTGGATCTCACTGCACTTCACTGAAATGAAGTTAATCCGAAGCAATATATTTGAAATTAATAAAGACCATATTATAACAACATACATAATATATTTGAAATTACTTTCATTGCCAAATTAAAACAATTTTTAATTCAGTTTAGAGATAGTATAGTTCGTAGCCAGAGAACGCAACAAGCAACGAATGTGAATTGGTGAATTGGTGTTTGCGATGCACACAACGAATCGCAAAGTCTCGTATAAAATGATGAGTTTTTCAAAATACGTTTATAGGTTCACTATACTGTAGCGCGTATACTGTATATATGTATATGACAATAATTTTTTGTATGTTGGTATTCCGTAGCAAAGCGTAATAATCTATATATAATAGCCTATTAATCTAGCTCCTGTAAGCCTACTAAGTAATTTTAAATTAACATCGCAGAGATCTTTTACACAAAATTTGTCCATCTTTAGTATAGTCTCACTTAGCAAATTATTAAATTAAAGAGAAGCCTATTGCGTCAGCCTGGCACATTATAAATTAAATAACAGTTAAACGTTAGGAGAAGGGAAGGGAGGTATGTTGATTACACAGATGGGTGGGGAGTATATGCAATGGACCCGAGGGCGGTGTACGTAGGGTACAGTCCCTCAGGGAGTGATGGGGGGGGAGAGGCACATTTCTGCCCTTCAAAACGAGATGGGGTCTGCTCCGAACGGTCACCTGCTGGCCGCGGAAGAATGTCGTGTTCCCGCGGCCCTCGGCAGCAGGTGCGAGGAAGGAACACCGTGGTGATTTTACCCGGTCAAGTCCGGCACAACCCGTCACTGATGCCCCCGGCGCAGGATAGTACATGAGGATTTCCCCACGTAAAAAAAAAGAGAAGTATATGCAATAGCGCGAACAGGACAGGTTTCATTTCTCCTAACAATCAATTTTTTTTATTACCTATCTGAAACATGAAAAATAATCATCAAACATAATTCAATTTACAATTAATTGAAAATATGTTTTAAACTGGGTAGAATAGTAAGTTATTCAAAAGTTTTTACTTTCCATGATGGAGAAGTTCACGTTAAAATGGGGTCATTGAATGTCTTAGATTTTTAACAGGTAGGTTTTTTTCAGCTCTGTTGAAATTTTATTTCCCTGATTACACGAGGATTTTGATGTTTGAATTCAATTTAGAATTTGAAGTTTATTTATTCATTCCTGATTCATGATTATGATCATTAGTTATTCATAGAGTCATCAATAGTAATGTTCCTATGTGCACTATACACATACACCCATGTCTATATCTCGAAGAGGTTTCTTTCAAACATTTTACTAGAGATTGTACTGCTGTAATGTAGTATATTTTACGTAATACGAAACAATATAGTTATACGAATAGGATCCCTTTAATCAACCACTGTCTGAAAGATAACAGTCCTATAAACATATAAAGTCAGTATTTTCTGTAGAATTATTTTACATGACATTTTGCCTTGCCTTAAAACACATTACCATTATTATAATGGATTCCGTACCCTAAAAAATGTATTAAATATAATACATATTCTTTACACTTGAGTTATCAAAATTGAGAAATAAAATAACTTTCTGAAACAGCTAAATGAAATGATAAAATGCTCTTAAAGCAAACTATTAAAATATAAGATATTTTTAGTATACATTAGCTCCCTCTGCCGATAACCGGCATACTTTTTATTACTGTAACAATTTCAGCACCTGGCGCGTACCTGCGTGCGGTGGCGTGAATAACAGATAATGGTTATTCCTGACTCAACGAATGAATTAAACAATTGTTTGTTCATTTTTTGTTCGGAACTCAAAGGATCAACAAACTTTTACTGAGCTGTTTGTAAAATACAACAGTAGTATAAATGACTTTATTTCCGTAATATAAGTTTTATATAAAATCTAAATATTAATGTTTTTAAGAAATCAAATTTGAATTAATCTTCTAATTTATACAGGTATTATATAATATAGGTATATACTAGAGGTATAATATAGAGCTATTTGCAACTGGTACTCGAGGAACTATAGATGTGAGTTTATTGAAAGCGAAACTTAAAGACAACGAAACTCAATGGAAAGGAAAGGATTGTTAAACGGAATGAGTTTGGGAGTGTAAGCACTACAGTCGCATGTATGTGTGTATGCATGTTATAATATATGTAATATATTATAAAAAAGGTTACTAATTGTTTTATAGATCATCTTGTAATGAGTTACCTTTTACAGGTTACAGTCTGTGTACGTAATATAATACTAATCCGTTCAAATAGGTACTTAGAAGTGATTATACAAACCTAATTGATCATTTTTTAATATAGACCGGGTTCCGTAAAATCCAATTATGTGAGCTTAAGTTACCAGGCTTTGAAGCAATAATAAAAATATACTTACTTCTACTAATACAGGCAGTAATGTCGAAAATAGAGTGGTCAGATATTAAACAAAACTCTCGGTTGATTTGTTATTAAAAGGTAAGAAAAATATTGAAATTTTTACATCAACGGTTGATGAGTATGTAAAGGTCCTTAGCCGTTTGAAAGGCGACAACGTAATTCAGAATCCTAATAGCTAAGTTTTAGTATTCTTCCGATTAAGGGACTAGTAACCAAAAACATTCCACGTCTTATCAACATAAGATGTTAATGAATAAGCGTTTAATTATATATTGCATTTGACTTTTGATTTCTGATTATAATAAACAAAATACAATATATCTCAATCTTACAGTAATATGTCTGGTTGACGGCAATGGGACGGACGTATAGTAAGACGGCAATAATCAATAGGCAATATGGTCTTAAGTGTGACAAAATTATAGTTGGCAGATGAGGGTGTTTAATACGAGTCTGCTTACCCCTTCGAAGATAATGTATGAATGTATTAATAATTTTGTTTTATTGAAAGAACGATATTGCTGAAATCCAAACAATAAATTATTATATCAAATTAAACTTATTTTAAAAGCTATTAATGACATATATATATATATATATATATATGAGTTGTATCCTTGAAGTGTAAATTGTTTTCTTTGATTATATATTTTTTAAATTATTAGTTAAATATAGAGCGATCATATAATATACTAAAGTATTTCCCTTAAAAAAAACGTGGATGCAACGTTATAGATTAATTCATAGAGAAAGTTTGTATCTTGCGAGTGCTTATCGCAGTTGGTGTGCACTTCGGACCGACACTCTAATGCTCCGGCTTAGTGATAAATACACACATATTAATAAAGACGGCGGGCACGTTCCTAGTATATTTTGTAAGCGGTACAGTACACCAGATTATTAATTCGAGCTACACCAACCTGATTAGAGAACTGTTAACAAGTAAAGATAAGTGGTATTCCATGATGAAATCGAACCGACAACAATCACAGTGATCTGTGAAAAGTAGGTGCCCCTTTCTAAGGTATACGTGAAAACAACTAATTATTAGTGTAGATATTAATACTACTTTTAGTTAAATTGGGTCATAAAAATATTATCTGTGGCTATGATATTCTAGAAATTTTAAAACTTCCTCACATTCAGAATACCAAATTCATAAAATACCCGATAAGTGGGCTCGGATTTCCCAGCATCAGCTAGTTCGAGTGACCAGGAATGCGACCTTGTCTCCTTGAGCTATTTCTAATATCCGTCTATCCGTATTATCAATATCCCTTTCCTACCATTGCCTTCTGTCCTTGTCTACCTTTACTCTTCAATATACCAAATTTTCCCATTTCATTGCCCGGTCAACGGCAATAGGCTTGCTCTCTGTTACGTAACAGGGCATAAGTTATGGTTGTCAAAATGATGGCGCTTAATACGTCTCTGCCTTCCCCTTCAGTTACATAGCCGTTAGTTTATGTATATATAAATAATATCAGAGACAGAACAAATGAATAAAACAATATTCCAGTAACGTATGTGTACGATATTTCCCGCCGTGTATTTCAAAGCGTAATGTTGGATCCGACCCCAGATAAACCAAGTATAGGTTAACGTGACTGTATATATCATATATCGTACAGTTCACAGGAGGTATCATGTCTTTAGCGAACTTGTTTGCCGAATTACTTATCCGTTCTATCGTACCTACACGTGAATTTACATCAAAACTTTATTTGTTAACATGGGTAATAGAAATTATAAATATGTGTTCATATAACGTATTTGTATAGTTATTCGCGGATATTAAATTTAGATAGTAACTGCGTTGAGGATTTTTGATGAATCAACGTCTCATCTTTAACACACTGCGAAGATACTAGTCAGTGGATCTGTACAGGAATCTTATATATTCTAACATAGGTCAACACAATCATATATGTATTTTTGAATACTCTGTTGCATATGTTTCTGGAGCCTTCTTAAAGTATAAATCCACGGACACTATATGTGATTATCACAATGAAATGAATGACGATAACTACGAGAAATGGCTGGTTAATCAATGAATCCCAAACATACCCAGTGATTCTGTTCTAGTTATCGACAATGCACCCTATCACAATAAATATGTCGAAAGACCCCCCAATTCAAACACCATTAAAAAGGAAATGATCAACTGGTTAAACAGGCATGAAATTCCAGTAGACCCAAAATTTACACAACCCTAGATTTACAGTATAATATGTCGGCATAAGGAGAGGTATACAGAGTTTTCCGTGAACAGAATATTTGCTGAACATGGGCACACTGTATTGCGATTGCCACCGTATCATCTGGATTTTAATCCAATTGAAAATATATGGTCTCAACTGAAAGTTTATGTAGCCTCTAGAAATGTGGGTATAAATTTAACTATAGTAAATACATTATTGGCAGAAAAAGTAAACGTGATTAGGAATGAAGAGTGGAAAAAGGTTTACGATCATGCAATTAAATGTAAGAATGAATATCGAACTCTGATAGACTGGTAATAAATACGGCTGATAGCAACAGTGATATGGACTTTATGCGAGCACTGATACTGAATCGGAAGGAATTGAGGATTTATAATTGTTTTGTCAATATAAATAAATATGTATATCGATAAGTAAACATACATGTTTTTTTTTTTATTTTACTATAATCTAAGGATAACACTTATAGTATAAAAAATGTTTTCTAAAAAATAAATAAAAAGAATAATCAAAATAAGCAACTCACAATATTTGTTTAACAGCTTTTAATATAATTCGTACTCTGGGGGGGGGCTCAACTGCGCTCTCAAAATCTGCTCGGGGCAAGAGAAGGCATACCATGGCACCCCCTGTCACGTTTACCGTGGATTTTTGCAACATTAGGGGCTTACATTCAAACCTCGACACTGTCCACCACCACCTTGAGACAGCAAAGCCGGCCTTGCTCTTTTTAACCGAGACGCAGATATCATCTCCAGCGGACACATCCTACCTCTGCTACCCTGGGTACGGACTGGAACACTCCTTTGTTCCTAAGGCTGGTGTATGCGTGTACGTTAGAGATGATATCACTTCTCGCCGCCTCGGCAATCTTGAAGGTAGGGACCTCTCCATCTTATGGCTACGTGTAGACTGCGACGACCATCCCCGCATCTACCTATGCCTCTACAGGTCCCATAGCGGTGATGCCGAAACGGACCGACTCATCGACCACGTCCAAATGACTACAGACTCAGTGCTCCAGCAGGTCCAGCAGGTCAGCAGGTCAGGATCGTGATTCTTGGCGACTTTAACGCCCATCACGCCGAATGGCTTGATTCGCGCAAAACCGATCATGCGGGAAGATCTGTTCACGATTTCGCCTTGGCATATGGCTTGACGCAGCTGGTAGCAACGCCTACGCGAATCCCAGATGCAGAAAGCCACGTGCCTTCACTGTTGGATCTTCTGCTGACCTCACATCCTGACGGCTACAAAGTATCCGTTGAGGCCCCTCTTGGCTCTTCGGACCATTGCCTGATTAGGAGTATGGTGCCACTCGTTCACTCGCTGCGGCCGCGTGTTACAGGCAGTCGCCGCGTATGGCACTATAGGTCAGCAGACTGGGATGGAATGAGAACATTCTTTGCATCCTACCCATGGAGGCAGGTTTGCTTCTCGCCGGATGATCCCAATGTCGTTGCTGACTCTGTCGCGGATGTTGTGCTTCAGGGTATGGAACTTTTCATTCCATTCTCCCTGATTCCCACAGGTGGCAAGTCCCAGCCTTGGTTTGGTTGAACCTGCAAAGCGGCGTCCCGCCGAAAGCAGGAAATTTACCAAGCATGGGCTAATGCAGTGACAGCACGGGATGTAAAGACCAGCACATTAAAGAAGCAATTTAACTTTACCTCCAGGTCCCTCAAAAGAGTAATTGCTGGGGCGAAGTCGGCTCACATCGGCAGAATTGACGAGAGACTAGTTAGTCTCCCCTCCGGAACTCGTGCATTCTGGTCTCTTGCCAAAGCTGTCCAGGGGAACTTTTGTAAGCCATCCCTTCCACCTCTGCGCATAGGAGATAATTCGTTGGCCCACGACGCTAAAGAAAAAGCCGATCTTCTGGGCAAACTCTTTGCGTCCAACTCGACCCTGGACGACGGGGGAAACGCACCGCCGACCATACCGCAGTGCGAGACCCGCATGCCGGAAGTCCGGTTTACACAAAGGGCAGTGCGTAAAGCGCTTCTTTCCCTCGACGTTCATAAGTCGAGTGGGCCCGATAGAATCTCTCCTATCGTGCTGAAGACGTGTGCTCCAGAGTTAGCACCGGTTTTAACGCGCCTTTATCGGCTTTCCTACTCTCTTGGCGTAGTCCCGAACTCATGGAAGACAGCTCTAGTGCACCCAATCCCTAAAAAAGGAGATCGCTCGGATCCGTCCAACTACAGACCCATAGCCATCACCTCCTTGTTCTCCAAGATAATGGAATCCATTGTTAACTGCCAGCTCCTCCGGTACTTAGAAGACCACCAGCTCCTCAATGATCGACAATACGGCTTCCGTCAGGGTCGTTCAGCTGGTGATCTTCTCGTATACTTGACTCACCGGTGGGCACAGGCGATCGAGACCAAGGGGGAAGCGTTGGCCGTTAGTTTGGACGTGGCGAAGGCCTTCGATCGGGTCTGGCACAAAGCGCTCCTTGCGAAGCTTCCTTCCTATGGGCTTCCCGAGAAACTGTGCAATTGGCTCACCAGTTTTCTTACAGACAGAAGCATCAAGGTCGTTGTTGACGGTGCATGCTCCGACTCGAAGTCTGTTAATTCTGGTGTCCCACAAGGCTGTGTGCTATCACCCACGCTGTTTCTTCTGCATATGAACGACATGCTGCAGATTAGCGGCATCCATTGCTATGCAGACGATAGCACGAGTGATGCCCTTTACACCGGCCGCGCTAACATTTCTCGGGTAAACGTCATCGAAAGCCGATCCAAACTTGTGTCTGAAATCGAAACTTCTTTATCAAAAGTTTCAGATTCGGGTCGACTTAACCTAGTCTTTTTTTTTTTTTTTTTAACGTGTGGAAATCCCCTCGGACCGTCACCCCGCCGGGGTTTGCGGCGGGGCGGTGTGTCGGAATCGAACCGACTAAAACCACACGGTGTGCCACTCTGCGCCTGAGACGGAAGGGATCCGGGAACTGCTGATATTAGGACATCCGGACCCCTCCCAGCGCTTGCCCGCACTGAAGCGGGCACCGTCTGCTGTTAGACTCTCTGATTAGGCAACGTACGGCACACGCGTACGTCACCCCCTCGCGGGTGGCCACTAGAGCGGATGGAGGGGAAAACCCGTCCCGACCATCAGCGGCCACACTCAGGGCGGCATGAGGCGCTGATAGGCGCGCCTACGCCGCCCAGTTCGCCGGCGGCGGATTGGGTCCGAGTGGATATCGTCCTCCCGGGCCTTCTCCGCCGCCTCCTTCTGCGAGATGACATCTTCACAAAAGGTTGCGACCGCGGTAAAACTGCTATCGCTACCGGCCATGGAGCGTATGACGGCCGGTAGCGAGAGATCTCCTCCGATGACTGCAGTGAGGGCCCGGCGCTGCGACTCCCATGCGGGGCAGATCGCCAGCGTGTGCTGGGCCGAGTCTTCACTGCAGTCGCAGTGGTGGCAGGCGGGACTCAGTTCCCTCCTGGCGACCGAGTGCAGGTACTTCCCGAAGCAGCCATGCCCGGAAAGCACCTGCGTCAGCCGGAAGGAAAGGGTCCCGTGCTGCCGCCCTGCCCACTCGAGGATGACCGGCTGGAGAGCCTCCACGGCGGCAAAGCCAGCGCGCGGAGTCTCCAGCCGGAACGACCAACTAGCCATCGAGGCTCGACGGGCGGCTTCACGCCACTCGCGTACCTCTTCGGGCGGAGGGCGAAAGCCATACTCCGCCCGATATTCAGCCACCCGTCGATAAACTTCGGCGAGCACTTCCGCCTCCAAATCCCACGGGGGTGTTCCAGCCAAGGCACACGCCGCCTCGGTGGACACCGTGCGGTATCCGCGTATGGCTCTGACCGCCAATACCCTTTGAGGCCGCCAGAGGCGCGCCTTATTCTGGGCGGTCAGAGCCGCCACCCACACCGGTGCCCCATACAGCGCCATCGACCGGACCACCCCCGTGTAGAGGTGTCGCGTTGCGACGCTGGCTCCACCCAAGTTGGGCAAAAGTCGCCCAAGGGCAGAGGCAGCGTCGACCAGCTTCGGACCAAGCTGTCGGAAGTGCTCGTCGAAGAGCCACCTACCGTCGAGTATCAGGCCCAGATACCTCATCTGGGCCCGAACCGGGACGAGGACCGAGTTGACCTCGATGGAGGCACCGGCGGGTGGACCACGACGGGGCCCATGGAACAAAAGAGCCTCCGTCTTGTCCAGGGCCACCCGTAAGCCCAGTGCCTCGATGCGCCCGACCACTAAAGAAACACCCCTGGTGGCCAGGCGCGCCGCCTCTTGGAAGTTCGCCCCCCGGGCTGTGACCAGACTTAACCTAGTCTAATTTAACCCCACGAAGACACAGGTTTGCGCGTTCACCGCTAAAAAGATGCCATTGGTCGTATCACCTCAATTTGAGAGCACTTCCCTAACTGCATCAGCCAGTATCGGAATCCTTGGCGTCGATATATCAAGCGAAGTCCAGTTTCGCGGTCACTTAGAGAGTAAGGCCATATTAGCCTCGAAGAAGCTTGGTGTGCTAAACAGATCGAGACAGTATTTTACTCCGGCCCACCGCCTGCAACTTTATAAGGCGCAGTTTCGGCCGCACATGGAATACTGTTCTCATCTCTATGCAGGTGCACCCCAGTACCAACTTCTGCCTCTTGACCGCATTCAACGGAGAGCGACTCGCATCATCGACTGCCAAGATATTTCTGATCGACTTGACACCTTGGCGTTGCGTAGAGATGTAGCTTCACTCTGCATCCTCTATCGCTTGTATCATGGGGAGTGTTCAGAGGAATTGTTCGGACTTATACCGGCTGCTGGTTTCCGCCATCGTCCTACGCGACAAAATATCCATCCCCATCACCTTTGACTGGACGATTGGCACTCCACCACTGTGCGTTTCTCCAGAAGCTTTTTGCCTCGCACAACCAGCTTATGGAACAAATTGTCGCCTGCCGTATTTCCGAACCGATACGACCTTCAAACCTTCAAGAAGAGAGCGTACCTCTACCTAAAAGGCCGGCAACGCACTTGTGACTCTTGAGTTGCGGGTGTCCATGGCGGCGGTAGTCACGTACCATCAGGTGACCCGTCTGCTCGTTTGCCCCCTATCGCATAAAAAAAAAAAAAAAAAAAAAGTATTTTGTGCGAAAGGGACAACGCTCTAGAAAGCCGAAATTAGCCGATTTTCTCTTTCTAGAGGTCGATGTGCATTATTTCGTGCCCAGTACTGTCCCAGCCCAGTACACCGAACCCGATGTGATACCGTATGATTGTTTAAGGTATTAATTTTTAACTTGACATTCCACACACTCTATAGTGAATATTGTCAACATCTCTTTTAACACTTTATTATTTTGTTGCAATAATCCTCTGTATAGTTTTCCAAATAGTTAATAAACAGTGATAAACATTTGTGTAAAATGTGACTATTATTAAATAGTGAATGAACACTTAAACCAAAGTTCTTGTGGTGCGTAAATCCGCTGGAGATATTTGAAGGTCAGTTAAGCAAAACCTTTAAGAACATTCTCACATATTTGAGATTTTCAAGCTAGCTAGCTAGGACTATTCAGAATTAACCAGTGTCTTGGTTAGAATTTTTTTGATTAGCTCTTCTGTGATTTGGTTGGTATGTCTCACTTTTTCCTATTTCATTATCTTCTTAAAAGTATCTATTTTGTAATAGTAAATCTTTTTACTTTGTCCCCGTCGATGTATGTTGTGTTTTTTAGTGTTTTGGTGCAAAACGTACAGGTCAACACTATTCAAATAATCAAAATATTGTGTTGAATGCACTTAACAAAGTCGGAAACACAACGTGACACGGTTGAGCGCACATTTTAAACTCGTAACACTATATGGCGGAATTTGTGGTTTTCACGTTGTTCTGGCTATATTCCAAGATATATGTATTATGTATTATCTATATATTTACCATTATTTGTAAGTCTGCGTGACGTAGATATGTGCCGATATGTTTGCGTCTTTAAATCTTCTGTTTAATGTCTTTGGTTTATTGTTAAAGTTGCAGGAAATAATGTTTGTAAAGGTTTACAGACGATGCATTTTGTAGTCCCCGTTATCTATTACAGGTCATATAGCTTTGTGAAACTTTGTCTTTATCTTAAAAATAATAATCACTTCACACATCTCGGCCACACGGCCCTCTGATTCAAAACTACACAGAGTTTGTACTACGGTAACCACACTGCTGGCAGTGAGGTTCCCACATATAGCTAGCTCTTCTCGCTCAACATCGGACGACACAGTCGCATATCACTTTTGCTCCGTAAATTAAATTGTTATACGCGTAGTAACTAAACTTACACTTTTTCTTATGACTAGTTCTTATTGTGTTAGTATCAGTGCATAGTTCTTGCATAAAAATAACAACAGATTATTACTGAATAATTAAATATTGGCTATAATTAGCAAAACAGTGTTCAATAATACCCTACACTAACACAAAAAACTGACCTACGACAACCCGCGATCGCTTAGCGGCAGAGGCGGTCTAAGTTGGAGCGTTACTGGATATTGTATTAATCTAGTTTGGTGCCGCCTCTGGGTCGTACTTTGTGCATTTATTGGAAGTTGCGCAGAATAAACAACTACATCAAACATGCCAAGGGTTGAGCGCTCGCCTCCAGCTACTCCGGCGCATGAAATGAAAGTTCAACCTATTTTTTCAACACCGGAAGTGAAATTTCAAATATTACTTCACGAACAAAGCGCTTACGGCCAGATTTCTCTCCGGAATGTGAATTGAAGACCTTTGAGAAAAAGGTAATGAAGATGCTTACTTCGTGGAAAAACGAGCAAAATGCTCTGCTTGAGAAATTGTCGACAGAAATAACTGCAATTAAGCTTCAAAATGTGGCTATCAAAAAAACTAATGATGATGTGGTAAAATCAATAGAATTCTTGAGCACTGACTATGATTCTCTTAAAAAATAAATGCATAAACTGGAAAAAGAAAATAGCAAACAACGCTTGGATGAGACCAGTAATGACCTGGCATCTGTTGTACATAAAACATGTGCTGTTATTCAGCCGTCGAGCTCACCCCCACAACTACGTGATGTGTACCGTCTGCCTGGCCAGAAAGGCTCCAATAGGCCTATTATTGCTGAGTTCCTGACAGTCTCCTCAAAAAATCAAGTTCTGGGCGCCTGCCGAACTTTCAACAAGGGTTTGCCCATCTCTGAAAAATTAAACACATGACACATTGATATCCCCGGTGAAGTAAAGCCGATATATGTTGCTGAACATATACCTCGCTCCTTGCGACAGCTGTTCTTTGAGGCGTGGGCCTTTGCGAAAAAAAAAACAAATACAATTTGTGCTGGACTCAAAATGGGAAAATCTTTCTATGGGAACAAGAAGGCATGGACTCTGTTATCGTCAAATCAACTGCCTGTCTCAATAAACTGCTTGCATCTAAACAACAAATGTAAGAATATTAATTCCTGTATGTTATGTAATAGAATGTATAAATAGAGAAGAATAGAATGTCACAGTTCTATTCAAAAAAAAAAAAACCTAAATTAGTAGTTTACTGCATATTTGCTTTTCATATTACCTGTAACAGAATTGTTTCTTTCTATTTTTTTTATTACTTTATTAATGCCACCTTATGATAACAAATCTATATGTGTAAGCCTCTACTCCATACACATACACTTTCTCAGGGTCTTATATTTCGAAACAAATGAAAACGATAATGCTTACAATACTCCGTTTTTTAATTCTATTTTAAGAATTCATGGAATGCATTTCTTACTCAAAATCATCAAGCTCATAAGCAATTCAAAGTCCCTCAACATAATACATCTAAATATTCGTAGTATGAACCGTAAATTGCTTTGAAGCGTTCCTCGTCAGTATTGACATTTCTTTTGATGTTTTAAGTTTATCCGAATGTTAAGTGTTTTAGTATTAGTTCCGTATGTATATTGCCGTGCTTATGTAATATTTTGTTTTTAGTAGTATGATAAGATACGGGTACGTATCTTATCATACTACTAAAATCAAAAACCAAAATGACGGAATTATTATGTATTTTCAGTGGTAGAGCCATGCTTAGGCACGAATGGGCCGGCTCGACCGGTGCGATACCACGGCCTCACAGAAAACCGGTTGTGAAGTAACGCTTGCGTTGCATTTCCCCGAATTGAGTGAGGTTTCCGGAGGCCCAATTCCTCCTTTTTTCCATCTCCTCATCCCTCCTCTCTTCTTTCCGCTCCCTGCATCCCCCATCCCTCATCACCCTCAAAGGCGGGCAGCGCACTTGCGACTCTTGAGTTGCAAGTGTCCATGGACGGCGGTGTCACTTACCATCAGGTGACCCGTCTGTTCGTCTGTCCCCCTATAGTATAAAAAAAAAAAAAAAAAAAACATAAAATCAGATTTGCCTCATTGTGTCACAGAACCTTCGATGGCTGATGCCGGCTGTTTATTATGTAATTTAAAGTTTCATAATACTTTACTCATAGCTCTATATCGTTCCCCCTCTTTCCGAAGCGTTGATAATTTTATTGATGGATTGGACTGCATTTTTACTCAAATGTCAACCCTAAAAAATATAATAATTATGGGGGACATTAATATTGACATTACTCCAAATGCCATATGCGAACATGCCAATCAGTACTAAAAAGTTCTCCCTGCACATCTTCTTCCTACTCGTGGTAAGTCTTGCATTGACCATGTGATGATTAAGTCTGATCTTAAAATTACGACTCTGATCGTTGACACTTATATCACTGACCATAGGCCTACGATTATTAACGTTCAACACGTAAACGTCACGTCTTTACCTGCATCTAAATGTAAACGTAACATTGTTGATTACTCGGCTGTAGTGGCTGATGTTTTGTCATTCGATTTTAGTTATATAATGGGTACACAGGACGCTAACATTGCTGCTGAGTCTTTAGTGTCTACTATTAGTTACTTTATAGTTAGGCATACTAAATCGGTGCACATACCTTCCAAACGAAGAATTCTTAAGCCCTGGATTACTAATGGGATTCTGAGATGTATCCGAAATAGGGATAATATGGCACGTACTCTGAAGAAGGACACTGACAACTATACTATTAAAGTTACTTATATAAGATATCTAAACTTAACCCACACTTCCACAAGGCTAAAAATAACCCTAAAGCTACATGGAAAATCATTAGGAGTGTAACTGGGACTAGTGTCAATACTATCTTTCATAATGAATTATTAAAGTCATCCTATAATCAAAAGTCTTCGATTAATACTGTCAACGAGTTTTTAGCAGGTGTGCCCACACCTTAGCTCAAATAATTTGAAGACATTAGCTCAAATAATCCTAAACAGCACGAACAACCCTGAAAATTGTTATGATGTGGTGACATGTAACTCACTAGTTCTCCTTCCCACTGATGAAGTGGAAGTCACTAATTTTATCCTTGGATTGAAACCAGATGCTGCCGTTGGCTGGGACGGAATATCACCGAGGCTGTTAAAGTCTTTTCTACCTGCTCTTGTGTCGGTCATTTTTCACATTTGCAATCACTCACTTTCAACGGACTGTTTCCCTAGAGTTTATAAAAAGGCAATTGTCTATCCCATATTTAAGAGTGGGGATAGACACAGCGTCAATAACTATAGGCCTATCTCAGTCCTGCCTGCAATTTCAAAGATATTGGAAAAAATTCTTAACAACAGATTAGTTCACTTTCTTGAGGCTTATAAAATCCTAAGTAACAATCAGTATGGTTTTAGGGGTGGCAAATCAACTGAGGATGCAGTTGCCGCCTTGGTAAATGATGTTGTAGAAAAATTAGATAGCAAACTAAAACTTTCTAAGGCATTTGACACTGTGTCTGTTTCACTTCTCTTACGCAAGATGGAAGTCACCGGCATCGGTGGAGATACTCTAAAAATCTTCAAAGACTATCTGTATGACAGAACTCAGTGCGTAAAAATTAATGATGTCATTAGTGACACTTTAACGTTAAATTATGGCGTTCCTCAAAGTTCAATCTTGGGCCAAACTCTTTTCCTAATTTATATTAATAATCTATGTAATATGTCCATACCTCATTGCTCAATATATACTTATGCAGATGATACAGCACTTGTAATTCACGGTAAAAACTGGCTTGAAACTATGAAACACGCAGATAATGCTCTCAGATCAGTGTTGAAATGGCTATCAGATAATGTCCTAACCCTAAACATTAATAAAACGGTCTACTTACCTTTCTCGTTGCGCTCCAATAATCTTGCTCCCGCTTATGCTATGACGCTCAAAGCCCATACTTGCTCTCTCGATCTCTCTTCACAATGTGACTGTCCACAAATAACTAGTTCGGCGAATGTTAAATATCTTGGTGTTTATATAGACAGTTATTTAAGCTAGAAGCCCCATATCAATAAACTGACAAGTCGGGTACGCAACTGTACGTTTATCTTTAAAAAACTAAGGTGCTCTGCAGATCCTGAGACTATAAAGACTGTTTATTTTGCATTGTGCCAATCCATCATTAGTTATTGTATTGTTGTATGGGGTGGTGCACCTACAACTTCCCTTCTTTCTTTGGAGCGAGCACAAAGAGCTGTTCTCAAAGTGATAACTTCAAAGCCCTTTCGGTACCCTACCACGGCTCTCTACAGTGAGTGTCAAGTTCTGACGGTGAGGCAGCTCTTCGTTCTCAGTACCATCCTCCGCATCCGACAGTATGCTTGCCGCATGATTCTAATAGTTTTAACAAACGCAGATACTTTAATGTGTGTGAAATGCAACAAAAATGCAGAACGACCCTCGCACAGCGTAATTATACCTACTTGTCTAATCATCTGTACAATAAAATTAAAAACTCTGTGCCATTGCGCTCATGTGTCGCATTAATTGTAAAGCTGGTGTGTCTAAATGGTTGTTGACCCTGGATTATAAAGAGACAGAGAATTTAATACGATGTGGATCCTAAGCCTTCCGACTCACTAATTAATGACCTACACATGTTTGCTATAAATATAAATATATATATACCAAACACACAACACTCATCGACTGTGTCGATAAAGACACAACACGCACAAACACACACACACACACACACACACACACACACACACACACGTAACACCTATTCGTAATAAGAGGCTACAGTACTAAAATTAAAATGTTAGCAACTAGGTAGTAGTTTTTAATTCGATTTCTTGTTTTTCGTATCACTATTATTTTTGTGGTATGCTTCTAAATTTGACACTGTGTTTTTCTTACGAGTACTGCTGACGTTATATGTTTACAGTGTACGCGAGAACGCTGGTACCCTAAACACAAGTTGAATCTTATTCTGGTTGCTAGTAGTATATATAAAAAATTGTGCGTACCCCGAGCGTCAAGTCCTGGATGTTAAAGTACTTGTTACACAGTGTTATACTTTTTGGACAGATATACCGATATTACTTAGAACATGATATTCATATACTGTAACTATAATATAGAAACATTCTTTGCTTCTTACGCAATTGTTTAAACTTTCTACATACTATGTCACTAGGACTAAATTTGAAGATGGCCAACGCGTGACGTAGTTTTGTCAGGGGCCTCGTCAGGACATGAACACATGAACAGTATATTTTTACTTAAGTGATTTGCCATTACAAACACTTAAACAATCCGCCCACGTAAACCAATTAAGACAAAAGTCTACAGATAAAGCCGCTTGTTAAGTACAAGTATCTATTAAGTTCGAAAAAGGAGGATAACCTTCACCTTCAGGTGAAGGACTTATTTGTTTAAACACTTCATGTATAAAAAATGATCTAAAAACTTTCATGTACAAAATGAATTTGTATTAAAGTTAGTGTAATACTTATAAAAATGGATTTAAAACACAGAAAAGGATTCCAATAAAATATCTATCCCTGTGTTCTTCAAGGCTATCACTCAACTGACAATAAAACAGTACTATACTGTAAATAAAACAGTACTATAGTGTACACTTATTTACCTGAAGGAAAAGCTACAAAACAACTACACGCAAGGAACTAAATAGATATACTTTATTGTCACTAGGATAAACGTCTTCAAACTAATTATCAATATTACTATAATATTACGTTGCTCCTTTTATTGCAAAAATGTTACTATATTATTAATATAATGTCAGACACACAACAAATTTAAGAAACATTGTCTTCACAAAAAACGAGTAGGTCACTCTATACCAAATGTTGTAATGTCTTGTTACAGCATCCTTGCATGTAATATTTGAACGCAAAGCGGTCAGAAGACGTCTACCCAGCACCTCGAGTAGCGTGCAGAGGAATAATACATAAAATAAGAAAATATCTTAAAAAAGAGTGTTCTTCCAGTTTCTTGTTTGTTATTCTTCATATGATCTACGTATTGGAATAGGAAACTAGCTTCACGAATGAATGATTCCTATGATTGGTTTTGATTTTCGATTTTGAAAAGCATCAAATTGCTGAAAGCGCTGAAGTGTCATCATAAATTGTAAAATTTACACAATTTTGAACCATATAAACGTTTTTTTTTTCAATCAGTCAAATCTGTTTTAAACTGTCAGTAAATGACTTCTGAATGATTATTCTGTTATGATAGTTTTTATGATTGAATTGCTTATAACATGATCAAACTTTTTTGAGACTATTTAATTGAAACATTAACTTCTTCAGTAACATAATAGCTTTTTGTTGCTATGCTCTTTATATATATATGTTTTATAATATTTATGTTTTAAGAAATATAAGATAAGATAAGATAAGATAAAGATTTATTTTCATTAATTTGGCACAAAGATTTTTTGTAAAGATGTGGTAGAAAGGGTTAAAACATATTTCTTGATTGCTTTTACGGATGAATTAGAGTACAACTCGAACTTGCTGGCGAGACAAAATTCGAGCCTTCTAAGAACATTATGTTTTTACTACAGTTAACCATCATCCATACTAAATCCAATCTCTTAAATTTTAGAAGAAACCAATCAAGCAAGCAACACGCCAACTTAGTCAGCTTTATATATTCATTTTGAGATGTTTTCACATTTTTCTATTTACTTATTATAAGGCTGAGGTTGACTAAATGTCGTCCTTGTTTCTTTTGATGAAATTATTACAAAAAAAACAACGTAATTAGCGAGAAAGTTGCCGGCTATTTATTTAAATACATATTAGACCCAAAAGAGATATTTTTTCATACAACGTAACATAATTTTGTTAATGGCCGTTAGCATTATTGTTGACGTAGCAGAAATATGAAATATCCACACATAAAGGTAAGGTTTTATCTGTATAATTATTATAATTAAGTATTATTATACTTACTTTTTACCCAAATCTAAATATAGAATATCTAAATTAGAATCTTGAGCATATTTTTTCTTGAACCTTGCGACTGAAAGGCAGACGGGGATGGAGACTTAGCCTTGATGATGATGACGATGATGTAGTATTATATAAAAATTGTTTACTCGGGTATTTTTGCAGTAAAAAGGTAATGCCTCAATCAACAGTCGTACTTTCAAAAATACCGTTCCATAGGTTCCAATGGCAATATGCGGAGCACGTCAACTAGCTAAACGGTCACGTGTGGAGGCGTGCTCGGTGCGACTCGTTCTGAAACTTCTTAAATATTCGCGACGATATAGAATTATATTTACAACGATCAATATCTGAGACACATTTTCTTAAAGGAGAAATATAAGGCTTTGTATGTGTAACTGTATAAGTATGTATAAAATAAGTTCTATATTTGATTACACACGAAGATTCATACTCTTTAAGTTGCAACAAGTAGACAAGGTCTTTTTTACGCAATTTGTTTCCAAGTTACGTTCGTTACCTAAATCTAACTCTGATAAGAGACTACTCATTTATGCACTCGCTAAAGTCAAAAATTAATTTAGGCAACAATGTCCCGAAACATTTATCAGCAATTTAAACTGGTAAATTCTAAATCATCGCCTTGTAGTTGTAATTGCAAATAAATAATATAGAAAAAAAAAGTTAAATTCGGCCCAAAAGTAATGATTAATGTAGGTAGGACTAATGTCATCATATTATATATTCTAAAGGTTGGCACTTCCTTGCTGGACTCCCAACGTGCCCCAGACTACCACCTTTCGCCTCCAATCACCTTACGGCCACCTTCACCAGGTCATTAGTCGCATCTGGCTGGGGAGCGTCCTACCTTTCTTTTACTCACTCGCGGTCTCAATTCTAGGAACCGTTTGCTCCTTCGGCATATGTCCATTGCCATTTCAGTATGCTATTCAGTATTATGCGAGCTATGTTGGTATTATTAGTTCTTTGTTCTATAATTGTTGTAGTTATATCGAACTATTAAGCATTCTAAATGTTTTTTGAGGACTAAACTCTGCTGAAAGCCAGTACAGATGTATAGCGAAATAAAAGTTCTTCACTTCCAACTTTTATCATCGGCGAGTTCTCACCGAGTTCTTAATTTATCAAAAGTTCTTATTTATTAAAAAGTTAAGATTTCAGTCTAAAGGGAAGGTTATTGGCAATCTGCAGCTGTACGAACTATCGAACCAAGGCTAAGACTTTGAAACAAAATGCATCTATTTCTTCCAAAGTCTCAGAATTAAGTTTCTGCACCTGAATTTGATCACGATTTGCACCTAGTTTTTGTTTGGGTAGTTCTAAGGGTAAATTAATTACAAAGTTACAGATTCTATGACCTGATTCGAATATTATATCTCTCTTTCTATCGCAGTCATCAATATTATTGTAGTCGAAAACCAAAATTTACAAGTTATATTTTTACTGAATCAATAAATGAGAATAGATGACGTTCTACCATTTCTACCTAGCCTGGGTGCCATTAAGGTATCAGGGTATGTATTTATGTATGTAGATGAGTACTAACTAAAGACAATCTGTATGAAAAATATTAGAACAGGTTAAATAAACGTAGCAGATTATTTGCATCAATTAACATCAAAATAAATTATGTTGGCATAACTTTACTAAAAGTTTTGTGTCCCTTCCAAATATGAATTCATCAGTGGTATAAACACATTAACATATTTAGATACTTCAACCGTTCTATCGACTTTAGTAGGGCTATTACTTACATCGATAACTGTATTCATTTAATTAATATACAAGCTAAGTACTTAGAGTTATTCAATGGTGGCTGAAGTGCTAGCTTAATGGCAAAGATCCTCTTTAAAAATCTTAATATAGAAACTGCAGCAAGGGATATCGCAATTAAATGAAAGGAAATTTAAAACCCTTATCAAAAATACACTTGTACTTTGTGAACAAGCTTATTACAAATTTGAGGATTATATCCAAGATAAGAACGATTGGAGACATGCTGGTCCTGTTCCACAGGACAATTTTGAGTCTACTTAAAATCGAACTGGTTGCTAATTGTATTGTATAAAGAATTATATTTTTGTAACATTGACTTATTACTTGTTAATAATCTTTTATATGTTTGTTAATGTGAGCACCATGTGTCTATCATAAAATTAATGTATCTGTCGTTGCTTCACTTTAATTCTTTTTACCTATTTCGGTATAGTGATGTTGTTCTGGGTGCATTGTGTTTTCACACATAATTTTATATAAATAATTATTGTATGTAAACAAAACCTTTTAAAAAATGAACGGTGGAGTTTCTTACCTATTCTTCTCCATACGAAACTACATTTTGGAATGGGCGACTAGAATCAAGCCTATTTAAATGTAAATGTTGACGTTCAAAAGTGGCTATTTGAAATAAATGCTTTGAATTTGAAATTTGAATTTGGAAAGATAAAGTACCATTGAAAATCCAATTAAGCCAGTTACAATCCTATAACTAAGTTGAATATCTTTCTTACTTAAAAATGTTTATTACAAACTGCCTGACCAGTTGGTCTAGTGGGTAGTGATCCTCACTGCTAAACACGAGCTCGTGGTTTTGATTACCAGCCAGCACGCATAAGTCATACGTCAACTCATGTGTCATAATCTTGATTACTTGTTGTGTCTGGGTCTAATTTATCTATAATATATACGTTATCTTTATTAAGAAATACATATTTATATTTAACAGCAGTCTGGTTACTACAGTACAAACTCTGCCTAGTTTGGAATCACAATGCAGTGTGTGAGACGTCTGGAGAAAGTACTATTAGTTAAGAAATACCTACCTACCTATAAATTTAAGTAATGTTTATATTTTTTTCATTATTTATTTCATTGACACCGTTCTAATATTATTGTTAACATAGCATTGACAATTACTTGATTTTAAAATAAAAGCTAAATTGCAGCTAAAGTGAGCGGCTACAAAAGAAATGTATCTTATTTTTATTTATTCCTTCATTCTATTCTTTAAACATTTCCCTTAAAGGAAATTGTTTTCTGAAAGGTTCTTCATCACAGTATAAGGAAGTTTGAACACCTCATTTACGTCGTAGCATATGGGGCCACAGTCATTTATTTTAAGTACGTTTCATGTTGTCTCAAGTATCATATAAATAAAGAATTGTTTTACTTTACTTTTATTGTATTAGTCTACCACACCCACACACCCTCTCGTCATTTATTTAGACTTTTTTCTATATTTTTTTTAAAAAGACTTGTTAAACATACAAGCAATGGACACGAAGAACGTACAGACAACTATTTGTAGATAACACAATTTATTATCACGTATGGAAATCGCGCCCTTGATCTCTGGCTCAGCAATATCTTGAACCACTAGACAGGGCAGTCAAATTAAAGAGTTGATGAAATCTTGTTTCACATTATTTAATATACAATGTGTGTAGAAGAAACAAAGTTGAAAAGAAACATAGTCTGTAGAAAAAACTAAAGTCTAAGTAAGATACAGTCTAGGCCTAGTTTAGACTTTAGCGTTAATTGTTTGACTTGTCATCACATCTTGTTATTATATTATAGTTTTAGGAGTCATATTAATAAAGTTATAACATATATTTATACTGTCTTTATGTATGTTGTGATTCCTGAGCCTGAAAATTTCATATATATCCTGAACAAGCCACGTTGACACAGATTCAGGTAAGTTTAACGTCTTTAGTTTGTGGACATTTACTAGTCTCACATTACTATGCTTTTAGTATCTTAGTTCCTAACACTTCAACTTTATAATTTTTATGCAATAGTGATATAATATGGCTTTCATAAAAGAAAAGTGGTATAGGAGAGAGTGTTTTCAAACTGTTTGTACCGATTTGAGTCAAGTTTTTTAATCAATTATTCGATTATAAATACCTACTTTATTATCGTTAGAGGGATATATAAGTTGATTTAAAATTTATATAACGACAAAAAGACAGCAAATTAATTTAACATTTCACATAATGATATTTTTTTTTAAGCTTAGTGACTATGTGCTTACACGTAGTGCAAATAACATTCACTTGTTAAATTTGTAGGTTAAATTTTAATTGAGCTTTGCCTCCTATAATATAATATAAGCTAATCAGAACTGTAATTTCTCAATTGAGCAAACCGTACCTGTTAATCTAACTGCAATCTTTTCGTACAAAAACTTGACTTATCTCACTCTATTTAAAACCCTATTACTTTTCACAAACAAAAAAACCTTACTTTTATCTGGTCTAAGATTTAATTTAATTAGGTTATTCGCAATTGCTATTTTTTGGTTGATAATGGAATATTGGTGATTTTGTAAGTTTCCAAATTTAAAAAAATTGAATAGTAGTTGAATATCATTTAGCATTTATAATATGCGTAGCTAAAATTTAATGACCATTACCAGTAGGTGTACGAACCATTATGGCGAGGGTATTAGTCAGTCTATACACTAGCTAGCTGCTTCCAGGTGCGCCATGGAGAGTCTGAACTAAGGGTTAATTAACTGTAGGTACAATTTGCAGTTTTTATGTTTTTATTGCTTGTATTATGGGGAGTGCTCGACAGAGTTGTTTGGACTTATACTAGCCGCAGGTTTCCGCCACCTTTCAACGCAGCTAAAATCTTTCATCCCAGTAATTTGAATGATAGCACTCCACCACTGTGAGTTTCTATTAAAATGCCTTGTGAAATAAATTGTATTTCCGGCCCGATACGAACTTCAAAGAAAGTGCTTACTGAAACCTCAATGACCGACTATGCACTTGTAAATTCTGAGTTGCAGGCAGACGACATAGTTCTGCTGACCCCTCGGTTTATGGTTAACGAACACTGTTATCGATATATGCAAAAAAGTCAGAACTTATGATATTTAGATACGACAAGTCTACTATACTATAGTAATACTACTGCAAGTCTATCCACTGGACATATATTTTCATCGACAATATTTTCTATAATACTGGCGAAGTACTTATAACTATTTACTCTACAAGCTTGTTATTTTACTTATAGAACATGGGTAGAATGGAAGAAATATATTATAGATCAAAGAAATCTATTAGATCACGAAGAGGTAAAATGAAAGCATCTTACTTTCTGCTCAAGTTGACTCTTTAAATATGAGGGATAAGTTCAATTAACAAATACTTGTCTTCCACAAGAAATTACAGATTAAAGAAAAGTCGATCGATGCCCCTCATAGACAAATAGTTTTTTTAAACATCAATTCGATAGGTAAATTATTTATTAATTTAATTATAACATATAATAAAATTACCTGCAAAATAAAACAAAAGAACCAAACTGCAATTATTCTTAACATATCCATTATCATCATGACTACAGAAGGTTTTATTTATACTTTTCAGTATTTTTATTGTTAGGTTTTTTTTACTTAGTTTAATTTAATGTTATTTAGTTATTTTTTGCAATGTATGATTCCAAATTACAATTTCTTTTTAATAAAAAATAGTACTTTATGCGATATATGTATATTTATTGTATATAAATTAGGAGACACAGCATGTTTTCTGACAGTCAATAGCTCGATTTTCAGTTCCTTAGACGTGATAAAAGTAGAAATAATTGTTAGGGCCATAATTGTACTAATTCTGAATTTACATTATAGGAGTGCAACGGTTGGGCTCTTCCTTTCTGTGCCAATCGGTTAAAGTCTGGAACTCACTACCAGCGCACGTGTTTCCCTCCCACTTTGATCCCGGGTCTTTTAAGCGGGGCGTGAAAAAGCCTCTCACTAGGTCGCCATATTGTGGGTCACCATGCTACATTGTCTACACTTGCAAGGAGGATGGTGACCACTACGCTTAGACTCCACTTGTTGCTTTCCATCAGGCAGAGTGGAGTCATTATGGTAGGCCAATATAAAAAAAAAACATTTTTCAACCGTTTTGTCAGAAAATAATTGACACAAAACGGTTTAATTGTCGACATATTTGGACTTGCGCCTGTTCCATCGATGAGGAGAACCGAAACTGATTGTGTACGACAAAAATCCACACGGACACGCAGATTTTGCTTTGAAATAATGGGGACGAGGCTTAGGTAGCCCGAAGTTCGTGTTATGGATTGGAGCAAGGCCAGAATCTATCTCAAAATATGTGTTTAAAAGGAAACATATAATAGCAATGCTCCAATAATTTAAATCTTCACTGGGTCAGCTGACGGTCTTTCCACCAATATACAAGCAGCTGATTGTTGTTTTCGTACTCTTAATTATTTGAAGAATCACGTTGTTAAATTTCATTCGGCGTAATATAACTTTATTTTACGTTTTTTTTTACAAGTTCATGGTGCAGCTGACGATTTTTTTTTCAGCTCAGTATGATAACTATTAATGGAAAAAGTTTCAGCCAGCGTACTATCACTTCAATTGTTTTTTTTTTGTACCTTTTTCGCAGCCCCCCACAGCCGCACCCACCGCGACTTGAGCAGCTGACGGTCGGTTCACTTATTAGTCATATAAGATCAACTATCGCTGTTAATATCAGCCGGCATACTACAACTTTTGTATTTGCAACGCTACCTCCCGGAGTTTAAGAACATTATTCCATGAGCGGCCGAACCTTCGCCTTGAATTGCCAGTTGGAGGCAGTTGGCTCTATTGAACTGCTGCCTCGATCTGCACCGTGAAACTGGACTTCGCACGATATATCGCCGCCAAACTGATTTGTATAATTGACGCAGACCGTGATTATACAAGTTTTTATGCATAATTATTAAAATATCTTTATTCGTTGTTACTATTTAAATAGATTCATTCTCTGTAAGTCGCTTTGACACTTGAAAAAAGTCCTCTGACAAGCCCCAAAATTTTTATAATTTTATACCTTCAATAGCTTCGAAAGATGTGTCAGATAAGGCAATCAGGGTTAGATATACTCGTAGGATAACTATGGTTTAGTATAAATTATTTTAAAGTAAAATATCTGGTATGGTGTGAGTTGTAACGTATTTTACTTTTTTATATGAGTTATAAGAGAGTCGTTACACTAAACTTAAAATACATGTCCATATAAAAAAAAAATACAAATGTACAAGTTAATACCACAGCGTTTATTTAAACATGTTAACCAAAATGTGTACAGTACAAATAAAGGGGCGCCCGTCAACTGCGTACGACAATGATCCCTTGACAAAGGGCTCCCGTCATGTCCTAAACTAGTCCGAGATCCTAGAAATACAACACACGTACATGAACCGGGATATGTTTAGTAAATATAACCTAAGAAGCTTCGTGATCACAAAGTTTTGGGTTGTATCTTTCAAGACTTTATTTTGTTAATCGGTTCGTCTTAATAGTTTTCTCTGTTAGCAAAACATTTTTGGGGATTAAAGGTAAAGGATAAATGAAAACATTACGACATAGACTGTTTTATTTATTGATAGATTTAGTCATCGTTTCGAAGGTTTGACACCTGTTCATATTTAAGCTCAACTAACCTAATATTTGTAATCCTGTTTTCCGTTTAGTATATTTAATACTAGGCTAGGTATTTGTCATCAGGCGAGGTGTGAATAGGAAACCCCACCTTATTACCTCTTTATACATCAAAAGCATCCAAAACAAAGATCGCGTCAAACATATCTAATTTCATATTAAATGTTTGTATAAAATTAAACATCCAAAAGACAGTCTGAACATGAGTTTAGAACGTATAATTTTACCTAGAATATAAACAAGAAATCAAATTATAGGTACTGCACAAACATTGGAATATCGATTAATTGAATAATAATGCAAACGTCGACTTAATGTGCGTTAAACGCGAGATTCAAATTTCACAAATGACCCAATAACATACTTCACCAAATGTTATTCCAAATTGAATTGAGCAAATGCCAATTCTATTACCAATTTGGTAAATTGAACTTTGAAATTATAACCCTTGTAACCACAACAATAATTTTATTTCATATTCTAAATATAATCCTTTTGTATTATATCGATATAAACGTTTAATGATATGACTATGTCCGTAACCTAAATATTGTTATGAATTAGGCGACATTAGCGACTTATTTTTTTTCCTATATCGGTCGGAATGTTTATTGAAGAATAGTATAAGTAATAAAACATCACGTTGGGACCCTTAGCAGCTGAGCAGTGAGCATAAACTTACATAACCCTCGGAGAACGGCCAGTGATAATATAAGTTACAAGATAATATAAACTTTTTAAATACGACCCGCACTAGGATTAACTCCTGTATTTTGCAACATTCAAATGGAGGACACAAAGAACACCCACACTCAGAATAGCAATTCGAGGATTAAGATATTGTCGCGGCACAACACAACACTTGACGCGGCATTTTAGTGGCAGTTTCTAATTCGTGTCCGTTGTTTCTTAATCGTGTACAAACTTTGCTGATCATAATAATATATATTATTATAATTGTAATGCACCTGCAATTTAAATTCTGTTAACGGTGAAGGTATTGAAGTTTTAAATACAGTCTTAAATAAAGTGATAGTGTAAAGTTAAACGAATTATTCTCCCGTGAGTTACTACAATTAAAATGAATAGTTAACTTAATGTCTACCTGCAGTCATTACTAACTACTTTATATAATAGTTTTAATCACACAACCGAGGGTGATATTATATTAATAATATTGAAACGAGTATCTTTACAGTAATGTTATATTTTTTATAAATATGAGTAAATTACAGATAGAAAAGTAAGCCTTAAATTTTGTTTATAACTGACTCGCTAAATAAGCAGATGATAGTGATGGTTGTTTCCAAGGCTTGAAAACACTAAACTATTAAGTCATTATTGAATGAGTACCAAAGGTCTTTTAGGTACAAATACTGAGACAGCTCTTACTACTAATTTATGGATGCCAAACATGGACATTAACAGAAGGATTATAGAATAAAATAAAAGTTTTACCAGAACAAAACAGAAATTAGTGTCAGTGGGGTTTAAAGACGAGATAAAGAAAAACTATAACATATAAAAAGAGAACGAAAATTTAAAACTGCACATGACAGAACACATGTTAAAAGAGAAGAGAGTGAAATGGACCAAAGCAATAACAGAATGGTAAGCTAGAGATGGGAAAAGAAATAAAGTATGACAGAATAAACGATGGCAAGACGGCACTATAAAATTACTAGACCTGAATTTATAAGATTTGCTAAATATAGAGAAAAGTGAAAATATTAGCCAACTAACTCTCTTATCTTTAGTCAATCTAAATCAATCAAACTTTCTTCAATCTTTAGTCAGTGGAAAAGCGGTACAAAAATAAATAAGACTGGCTGTATATGAGGATAATTAATATGTCTTAATACGAAAAAATAACTAGTTGTTAAGTGTAAATACAAAAACAGTAAGAAAAAATATATTTTATTTTTATTTTGTAGGGACTACAAAAGTGGGCACAGGTCACCTGACGTTAATTTACCATTGCAGACCATTGAAGGTAAAAAATCATATTCTATCATTTATAAAAATAATTAATAAAATCTTGTGCATCTCACGGCTCAAGTCAGTCCTAACTCTGGCCTCGTCGACATCTATGTATGTACATACATATGTCGTTTTGCTCGCCACTGCTCATGCGCGACGCGTATTTTATATATATGTATGTAGTTATTAAAGCACGACTAAATAATTTCAACCTTTACCTTTTCTCATTTATTAAACTGAAAGAGTTGGTTCATTTCAGCAATACTTTGTATAATAGTGGCATGGTACTTATACTCGTAACTGCATTATCTACAAAACTATTAAGTTTTTACGTATAGAACGTGGGTATAATAAAAAAACATATAATTGATCAAAGAAGTATATTAGATCATGAAAACGTACAAAAGAGCTCAGGTTAATCTGCTTAAGATGACGTTTTGAATATCAGGGATTAGCACCCCTACAACTACTCGTTTTCTACGAGAAATTATAGAGGAAGGAAAAGTCGATTGATGTCCCTTAGATATATAGTTTGTATTTTATTGATTTCAATATGTAAATTTATTAATTAAATGTTATACTTATAAAAAATAATAAAATATACTGCAAAAAATACAAAATAACCCTACTTGCTTATTTTGTACTTAGTGTAAAACGTGTTTTAGGTCTAATTTACAATGTATGATTCTAAACTACTAGTTATTATTAATAAAAAATAAAAGTTAATTATTAAACAAATATTTAATAAAATCCTAAACAATAATAATAACAAGAAAATAAATATTAGTAGTATTTTAAACATTAATAGATATACCACCTTAGATAATATTTTCTTCATACCGATGTGGAAGTGTATCGTTATATAGTAGCAGTCGACAACAGACTTATTCGATAACTGGCGCACACTTGTGGTACTTAGTACTAATGATTGGGTCCTAAATGGGCCGGGCCTATTGTAGACAATAGTTTGTACATGCTGGATATGGTGTAGTGATCTTTTTGGAGAAACTGAAGATTTTGTCTTTGTAATTACGGATGAAGTTGTTATGACGATCACTACCGGAAATATATCCTGAAAGACGGGCATGCCGCTGTTCCGGTAAATCTATTACGCAGATTATTTATGATTGTTCTGATCTTGCCAATGGTAAGTATTTGGACAAGCACAACAAAGTTGCCAGGACAAAACATCAAAAAGGGTATAGCCAGATAAGTATGACGATCCGGCCCCCAAATGGGAACCTATATCAAAACTTATGTTCTAATATCGCCTTGATGTACAAACACAATTTATGTACTTTTCGCGGCCAGCTTTTTTACTTTTGACCTTGAGATATGGGAAAAAATAATCGCACGCATGACTTTTATTCAAAGTAATATATCTCAAAAATTAATTACGCTAGAGAGTTGAGACCAACGCGAGTTATTAGATTACATTACAGAGTATATCACATATTATTTTCATATTTTTAGAGTATATTTATATATAAAAAAAAATGAAAAAAAATTTTTTTTTCATGTTCTCTGAGACTTACAATCACGAAAATAATATATGTTATGCTCCTTTATGTGTTCTATTGCTCATAAAAATTTGGTAAAAAAAAGGTGGTGCAACACTTTGAAAAAAAATTAAAAAGTATTTCGCATCTTGTAACTTATAGATATAAACATGTCTCAACACGTACAAAATTTTATAGCTCGTAGAAGGAACTGTAAATAAACAAGTTTAGACTTGTTTTCACGTTTTTTATTATATTTTGGTTGGTATCGCTCTTGGACATTGGTATTGCTCTAAAGGGAAGCTTTTGATTTGGATTTTTATGGTATTTTGTTCCAAGATTTTGAAATTAGTTAAACTAAAAATTTGTTAAACCAACTTATTATTTTTATAAGGTCATAATGTCTGACAAGTGCAAAAACTGAAACAAATATCTTCGTAAAATGGTTGGTTATAAAAAAGTTGTAAAAACTGAAGAAGAAGTTAAAGTATTCAGTGATTGTTTGAATAAAACAGTAACAGTTAATGATATATTCTGTAACAAGTGTCGTCTTATCCCATATATTAAGAAAAAAGCTTCTATTTCTAAATGAACAGCATCTGACGAGGTGTCTTCAAGCCTGGAAGTATGCGATGAAGTATCAACGGCTACAGGTGAACCAGGAGAAGCTTATTTCAACTCTGAAGATTCTGACACCAGTAGTGACAGTGATATTACATATGTGTACCATCTAAGTGATAATTTTATTGAAATTCCATTTCAACGTGTTGCATCTATTCACAAGTATTGTATTATATGTCAAAAAAAAACTGATCTCAAGACAATATGTTTAGAAACACGAATACAAATATTCATTAAAAAACAAATATTTATACCAAAAGGAGATCGTTGCTGTTCGACGCACTTAATTGGAAAATATTTTTATGAAGAGGATATATCACATTTACTCATAGTTTCTAATACAAGTACAATAGAAGAAACAGAATTCCGACTATTTTTCAATGAGCTAACAAGTAAATCACAGTCATCAATATTCGATAGAATGAATGAATTAGATATGTCTGAAGATCAAGTAAAAACTTTAACTGGATTATCATGGGAAAATATATTAAATCTTAGGTCATTACTTACATCTATGCGAGATACAAGCACACGTTCTGTCATTCAAGCTTTAATTATATTTTTGTTTAAACTGAAGACCGGAAACTCAAACCAAACAATCGCAAGTATTTTTGGTTTACCTTATGAACAGCAAGTCTCAGAATTTTTCACACAAATAATAACAGGTTTTGAAAAAGACATTTTACCGTACTACTTCGGATATAACGCTGTTTCTCGTCAACAACTTATCGCGAACACCTGTGATACTGCAAAAAAACTATTAAATATTGGTGAAAATCAGCTTGTATTGATTGTAGATGGCACGTATATACGACACCAAAAAAGTAAAAATAACTATTATCAAAGGAAATCATACTCAGGACAAAAAAACACACATCTTTGTAAACATTTTACAATATGTACCACAAATGGTTTTGTCGTTGATTTTGCTGGACCTTTTTATGGTACCCTAAATGATGCTGCAATCATGAAAATCATTGTAAAGGATCCTTCAGCCCTGCAAAAACTTCTATTACCAAATGATATATTCATTGTAGACCGCGGATTTAGAGATGTCGTAGAATTTTTGAATCACAAAGGTTTTAATGTTCTGATGCCAGCTTTTAAAGGTAATAAACCACAACTAAGTACAAAAGAAGCCAATTTATCGAGAAAGATAACAAAAATCAGGTGGGTGGTAGAAGATGTCCATGGTAACATTGCCCAGAAGTATAAACTTTTACACCATTCTCTCGATAATAAAATGTTGCCAAAGTTGGAACTGCTATGTAAAATTGTTGGTTTTCTGCATAACGCTTATGATAAAAGGCTTGATTCGGATGGTGGAATAAACGAAATAATAGTACAATATATGAAAAGTAGAATGGACGTAGAAAATACTTTGCATCAAGAAGTGCAAGATCAGCGTTGGAACAGAAAAAAAAACTATGCTTAAACCTTTAACAGCATCTGAACTACTTGATTTTCCACGCTTAACTGAAGATCAACTAAAGACTTTATTCACAGGCTCGTATCAATTTTCACAGGCTCTACCTTACTTGGCTGAAATAATGGACGATCAAAATAATCTTTTAGTACAATATGTGAAATCAGCATCTAATATCATTAAAGCAGAAGTAAAATCAAGGCATATAAATAGCAAAGTCTATCGTATTTACATTCACTATATTTCCGATGGTAATGATTACAATAGTATTCTCCGTTATTGCTGTGATTGCCCCAATTGCAACCGTACAGTGGGGTGCTGTTCACATACAGCAGCTATTATTTATTAATTAAAGTATTTGCTACTCAAAATGTTCCAGTAGTAATTAATTACAATAGTGACGATGATTATTTTTTTTTGTTTTTGCTATTTTGCTTAACACGAAAAGTAATAAAAGTGATGATAAATATTGGACATTGGTTGTTTTTTCTTTTCTTTTTGAACAATTATTCCAACGCTTATCAAGTTAGTGCAACACTTCGAAAAAAATGAATAAAATGTAATGTAGGCCTTATAGAACAAGGGTATAGTAGGAGGCGCTAATCACATTTTTTTTTTTTCAAAGTGTTGCACCAATTTTTTTTTACCAATTTTTTATGAGTAATAGAGCACGTAAAGGAGAATAACATATATTATTTTCGTGATTGTAAGTCTCAGAGAACATGAAAAAAAAAATGATTTACTTATTTTTTATTTTTTTATATATATAAATGTACTCTAAAAATATAAAAATAATATATGATATACTCTGTAATGTAATCTAATAACTCGCGTTGGTCCCAACTCTCTAGCGTAATTAATTTTTGAGATATATGACTTTGAATAAAAGTCATGCGTGCTATTATTTTTTCCCATATCTCAAGGTCAAAGCAAAAGCTGGCCGCGAAAAGTACATAAATTGTGTTTGTACATCAGGGGGATATTAGAACATAAGTTTCGATATAGGTTCCCATTTGGGGGCCGGATCGTCATACTTATCCGGCTATACCCTTTGTCCTTAAATACAATCTTGTGAACTTAGAGGTGCTATGTTTGGTATGAGCCCGACATAGTTCCCGAAAATGGTCGAGCTAGATTGTATTGGGATCGACCTATCATCACTGACATGATTACTGTTGTGTTGTAGAATTTTTGTTGCTAATCATATCATATGTCACATATACCAAAATGAGAGATATTTTACACAGCTTCATCCATGGGATTTTTAGTGCTTATATTTCGATCCGTAAAAGAGGTGGATCTTTTCCTCGTCACTGCATAGAAATTAACCAGCCTATTCTCGTCGAACATTTATATTAAACATGGTCTTAAAAGGCGTTGCTGTGCTACCGCTTAGTACGTTGTAGTTGAAGTTCTTCCACAAGTAGCAACTACAGAATGCCTGACAGTACGCCGCAAATAGGGTGTTTTTAACATATTTACTACACCGGACAAAACGTCGTGCCAACATGTTGCTTTTAGCAGCAATGGATCTCCTTTGCCTTCACATGTCGTCATCATCGCTTAAATGATCTCTAATCACATGACAGGGGTATTTAAAAGTTGAAATATTTTTTATTGTGACCTGATTAAGGTTTCTAGTATCTAAATATAATAACTTCTGTCCTTTTTACATTATAGGTAAACCCATGGGCTTCAGCGTATGTTTCACATATCGATAACAGTGTTCGTAGGCTATGAACCGAGGGGTTCAATAGAACTATGTCGTCAGCGTAGCTCAGGTTATTAACTGGTTGGTTGCTCATATGACAACCAACTCCTGAACCACTGAGTTAATCGATCAAAACAGTCATGTATGGATTCAAGAAAGTTTGTGATGTAAGGCTACCCTGTCTTACACTTGGAGTGCAGTCCTTAAGGAAGCTCTCATTTCCCCACATAGTCGTGTTAGGTCACAGGTAGGGCATACTGTCTGGATAAACGGTTATCCAAATCATGATTAGCCTATAAAAAACTGGTTAAAATTAAAGCTAATAACTGAGACAGCTTTTCCCTCTGAAACTCGACTAATCGATTGCCACGATGTTTCTAATGGCCGGCCGCAGGTTTCCGCTATCGTACAATGTGACAAAATTTCCGTCCCTATAACCTGTATGATTGGCACTCCAACACTGTGCTATTTTCTGTAAGGGTTTTGCCTCGCGTAACCAGCCTGTGGAACAAATTGTCATCTGCCGTATTGTCGGACCGATACCACCTTCAAACCTTTAAAAAAATAGCGTACTCCCACGCGATTACTCCGCGACTCTCAACAATAAGTATTTATTTACTTGTGCGGTATAAAATCTTAAGATTTCTTTACATGCAACCGCTATTCATCTACTTAATCAGGAAATCAAACGACTTCCGACAGTTTAATCCGTCTCCTTATAATCAAGGGTACGTTCAATAGGTACTCTATTGTCAGCTTAATTATGTGAGAAGCTAAATGGTACAATGGTTTTATATTCCGGTTCGTTCGGAAACTTTTGAATTGATGACAAAGCTTTTGCAAAAACGGATACCACATTCAATACGCTTGTGAATTGAGAATCTCATTTACTGAGACACAAATTTTACTGAGAGAATAATTTAACTCAAATTTTAAAATGCGAAAAGGAAAACGATATACATATTATAAGTATTTCCCATATTTAGTTTGGTTTTTAACAAAATATTTGTTTATGTAATGCCCAACAAAATATTTTGATAATCATCTTTACACGACTGTATGAATGTATGTTAGTTTTTTTTATTTCACCATAATTTCTACATGCTTGGACATATTTGAATGTACCGGTAATCGTTAGAAGCCTCATCCTCTCCAGTGACACTGGCTATATATCTTCTTCTTCTATCTTGTTTTTTGAAATATCTTAATACGAGGAATATACAATAAGGTATATAAAATATTTATATAACTATATATTTAAAATTCTTAGAGTGGTACCTTATTTTTTAGAAGGGTGGCGTGTGTTTACTCAAACCTTGATACTTGCTTATATGTTTTATTATTTAAATTGGTATTTGGTAAGAAAGTTCATTTAGCATAGAGAGAAAAGCAACTCGTGGTAAATATGCTATGATTAACAAGAATTTGTAATATAATAATTAAATAATTTATCTACTTATATAAAGTTGTTTCGAATCTTGTTCCATTTGAAGGAGGGGCGGGGACACTGAATGTTTTAGAAAAAAGAAACTGAAATATATAGAAGCCTGTTAATATTTTTATTGCTTTTGAAGTAGTTTCCCTTCCTATTCTAGTCACAATAACCGATTTTATGTTCATAAAAAATATTAAATCGTCTGAAGAAAAAAACTACATTAAATGTGTATCGTAAAGTTAATCCTTATCCAAATTAAGCATTATGTTGTCAAGGGTATTTATGTAGAAGTAAAATACCTTTTGTTTTATTCCAATCGGACATTTTGTCGAAAAATTATCACGAGTATATCAATGAAAAGAATTGGTGCCTAATAATGAGTTATTTGCCAAAGAGGTTTATCAACATAATAATATTAATCTTTATCGAAATAAATGTGTTGTTGATTAAGAGTATTTCATTGTGATCAAAATTGTCCTTGAAATCATCAAATTAGTTAATTTCAATTAAGATCTTACAAGGAACTACTCGGGTGAACACAGGTGATTCACAGCTAGTAATCTATATACATATATATAATCTATAATCTTCAGTGAGTTAGCTTCGACGATGTTTAAAACCATTACTAGTTGTAAACAGTGGCACGAGATCGGGCTTCTATCGTAACACTGTTGTTGAGTAAAACCTTAACCTAAGTCGTAATAAGTCATTGAGCGAAAAGTTACTCTAGTCAAATCCATTTCGCACGACAAACACATTTCACATTGCCGTCTCTTTGTAAAAACAAAAGATAAAAGAATTCACTATACATCTGCATGTTCCCAAAGAGTTCCATATTCGAAATATAAATAAATTTGTCATCGGCTGATTTTCTTACTGGCCTATTCTGTTATTTACTTATTATTTTTCATTTCGACTTAACCTATATACAGTGGATTTCACTATGTTATGTTTTTTTATATCATACTAATATGTCTCAGTCACTGTTGGATAGTAATATTTAATTAATTTCAAGCATGCCATATCAAGCATAAATATTTTAAATTATTTGATAAAGTACAGCATTTTGCGAGCCATATAACTGAAGTCGGATAAATAACATTAAAATGGTGGGAAGAATTCAAAGATTGTAAAAGATTTGTGGACCGATCCAGTTTCCTACACTTGTTACTGAGATTAACGAACCGAATTAAAATAAGTAAGTATAAACAATAAACAACCATTTAGTTTATTTAAATATACGGTTTTACTCACGTGTGTATTTCGGGGATTAGCTTTCGACTAATGACGGTCTCGACAAGAACTATTTAGTTTGTGCAGAGTTAGTGCAGTTTTGTATTAGTTTTGTTTCAATACAATTTTAATTCTTCTTTTCTCAATATAAGTTTAGTTAATCTAATCTCATCTAAGTTTAGTGATGGCATATTCTCATACCCTCTCATAGATTATATACCATCCATCCGATTATATCCAATCCAATCCAATCCGATTATTGGCTAGTGAAACGACTAAGATGAATAACTGTGTAGTTTGCATCGTCGGTCTTTGCTGTGGGAACTACATGTGGTTGTTATGTATATAAATAGGATTTTATAACTGGGTGAAGTCACTTGTCACGTCTTTATACAGAGTGATATAAATCATATCTTTAATAAAATTTTCAGAACTGCTGCATGTTTTGGTATATCTTCATTGTTCGATTTACGTTTAAAATATAAATTTAAATAGTAGTCAAAATATGGTACACTTATTTTCTCGAGTATAAATTAATAATAAATGAACCACATAACTTACGTTTACAAACAGTAATGATAAGATTGAATCTCGAGTTCAAGTTATTTGACTCAGCAAACAGAACAGGCCTTCAGCGAACGGATACAATATTACTTGTCATCTTTCTTCATCATCTACTCATTTACACTTTTTACAATTCTCAATATCTATAAATATAACAAAATTACCTTCCATAAACACACGATATTTTGATCTTACGTGTTATTTATTGTTCTGACTCGCACATATACATATATATATATATATAGGGTCCATCGTTACATATGTGGGGCATAACATTTGTGATTACTTTATTTTGTTTTTTTTTTTTATTATGCGATAGAGGGCAAACGAGCAGACGGGTCACCTGATGGTAAGTGACTACCGCCGCCCCTGGACACCCGCAGCTCAAGAGTCACAAGTGCGGCCTTTAGTATGTTTAGTATATATTAATAAACTGCTCGCAAATTATAATATATAATAAGATAAATAATGAGCGTCCATCAGTCTCTGATTTTCTATTTCATAAAAGTTACTGAATAGATATACGAGTATAGTAGTGTGGGTAACAAAATGCTTACGTCTCTCATTTCGGTTAACCTCTCCAACCTAATTGCTCATTTAAGAATGGAGTTCTATCCAACAAAAAACATGACTGATCTATGAATTGGTCGAGGGGTTAGTAACGCTGAGGTCGTGGGATCGCTTCCAAAACAGTACTGGATTGATACAAGAAAACCTCTGCTGAAGATAAAATAGAGGATCTTATACAATACTACGGACTTTAAATTACGGAACATGAAATAATTGACTTCTAAAGAAGTACATATGTATATAAACACTTTCAATGAGTCTTTCTATTTCCTTTAAGCAATACGTTCTATCGTAAGTTAAAGACTTATTGGTGATTCCCTGGTACACGATGATCAAATCATGATTTGGTTACGATGGAACCACAACAGGACAACTCTTCCGAATAAAATATAATTTTGGAAATCGTTTAGCAAATGCCGGAGAAATATTAAAATATTCAAATGTATTTCTTTTTTTTTATATACTGGCTTAGCAGTAACGCTCACTAACCACTAGACCAAAAGGCCCGTCCTTACTTCTTACACCTATTAGCGAATCTTGGAATGACGATGTAGAGGTGTCTAAAATAACAATGTGTAAAATTATTGCCACATAGATTTCTCTTATTACAATGGTATTTACCCAGACAAATTATATACAAATATATTCAAACATAAACATTCATATATTTATTTGGTTGTAATACAATTTGGTATTAAAACACACGTTTAACATAACAGGTAAACATTTTGCTACGACTTAAACGAGGTAGCAAGTTAGATCTCCTCTGTTTTAAGGTTCGCATTTTGCGTAAATCATAAGTTCTGGTCGGCAATTATCGTAAATTGCCGGCAACTGAAACTTAAATTAGAATGGCTCTCTGGCTTGCAGATGCTGAAGAATTACTTTGTGGATCAAAAACATTGTCTCTTATAGTCTGTAGATATTACAGCTACATACATCTTGCTTTTATTCGAAATATTGTTACAACAAACAAAACAGTCGCTTTAATGAATATGTTGTGTTTGTTGTTTATATTGCCCAACTGTTTAGTATTGTGGTAGTATGTATATTGATTATAAAATCAAAATTTTATTTAATAGCAAACAGCATGAAAATCATTGGACGTATGTATCGATAAAATCAGAATAAAACCTTCGTTCGTTGCTTATTTGTTTTAGTAAAAAATGATTTATTGTTTAAGTTTTAAATTGGTTTAAGCAAATAGTCGGAGCTAAAAAAAAAAAGCTGATAACGATATATTGTTCCTTCCTTGCGTCTGTTCTTCATTATTCTTGAAGTATTTAGAAGTATGAAGTGGTAGTAATATTAATGAGCTGCAATTGGCTAGTGGTAAGATCGAGTCGATGTACGAGAATTTGATGAGGCGCAGTTGCGTCTGAAGTGCATTGTCGATGACGTTAAAATTCAGTTTGCCGAGCGTTCGGAGTTTGACTCGAATTATTATGCATGTTTATCTAGGGTGCAATTTTTCATTGAATAATAAAGGCAAAAACTCCATTAGATGCGATAAAAGTAGTCGTGCCTGTAATCATAAGCCTAAACCAATACCCACTATCAAGATTCCAAAGTTCTATGGATGTTATGGTACTTGGTTGGAATTTAGAGACACCTTCACTAATCTTATTCACTGCAATGACGACACAGATTTAATACATACGTTTAATTATCTACGAACATCCCGTGAAGGATCTGCCGCTGTAGTCATTCAGTCTATCGTGTTCTCTGCTAGTAACTATGATGTAGCATGGAGGTTAATTTGTGATCGTCTTGACAACAAGATATTATTAATTCAAAATCATGTATCAGCTTTATTTAACATTGATACTATTACGGACCGTGTCGAACGCCTAAAGCGGTGATTACTTGAGGCGCTCCAAACACAACTTACATACCTATACAAGAACTATGTATTAACTCACTTTATATATGTGCCTACTAGTACATATACATATATGTATAGTAAGTATAACTATAGTGTATTGGGAAACTGAAATGGTTTTTTGTTATAGTAGTAAGTGTTACTGACTGTTAAGCCAGTCGTGGTCGAGGGTTCGATCTCCACATAGGACACTAATCTGTGTAATCCGCAAACAGGTTGGTGGGTCGGTTTCTTTTGACATAGTAATTATTCTTAATGTAAGAAGTTGTGTAAAAACATATGTCATCTCTTAGTATCCACAATAATAAGTAGTTACATACATAAAGCTAATAAATTTTCATTACCATCTTGATGTTGATATGTCGTCGACTGGAATACTGGCTTTCAAATAATTCCCATGAGTTTTAATAAACTGAAAGTGATGTCTATATTTATTCCACTTGAAAGAAATTGCTTTATCATAAGGCTGTGCGACTCAATTTAGTAAAGTAAATAAGACATAACTGAGATTTAAAACATCTTTATGGGCTTCCACGCTCGAATAAAGATTGGGGGAGTTTTATTTGTGGAAGTGATTAATTTATTTAAGAGAGTGTTATGATTTGCTCTTTATAATGATCCATTTTTATGGAAAACTTAACATTTGCTTATTCAATTCAATCAAACAATAATCAAAGTAAGACATTCGTGAAACTAATTGCCAGGCCCGATTAATTCTATGGAGCAGAACAGGCAAAAAGGCGGGCAGCGCACTTACGACTCTTGAGTTTATCTGGTGTCCATGGGCAGAGTCGGTTACTCGCCATCGGGTGACCCGTCTATTCATCTGTCCCCCTATATAAAAAAATAAACTTCAAGGACATTCATTTTCATATTTTTCACAATTGTCTTGTTAGATAGTTTAAAAGCACAAATAAAATGTGGGGGCGATGTAACACAACATTGTGAAATAGAAAGTTAGCTTGAACAGTTGCGGTCTTACTCAACAACAATGTTACGATAGACTCCAATTACGTCTAAGCAAACTCACTGATAATTCTCGAGAAAGACGTCCTTCTAATGTGACTCCTGGCTAAAAAAACTCTTCCAAGAGGACCTCAAAGAAGAGGGGGTCACTGCTTCAGTCCATATTTCCTTCGCATGCGGCGGTGCTTAGAAAGAGACGGAAACTACTACAAAAAGCAACAAGTGGGTGAGACAGGCGAATAGACGGGTCAACTAAGGGTAAGTAACAACCGCTGCAATTGGACACCTGCAACTTAAGACCCACAAGTGCGTTGCCCGCCTTTGAGGGCGCACTCAGCTGCAGCACCAGGAGCATCATATTATCTGTCGAGGTGAGCAAGTGGGGCACACCCGTCGTCCTCGTGCTTAAGAAAACGGCCAGGTACGTCTTTGTGAAGACCTTAAAACTATAGTTAACCCGTGTTTAACAGACGATAAGAATCCGATTCCTAGGATAGTTGCCGCTGTCGATTCACTGCAAAGTGGAAAAAACATTTTCAAACTCGACCTAAGTAACGCATACTTAAAATTTTTGCTAGACGAAGATAATATGTACTATTGTTACACAGCAAGGTATTTTAAGCTTTAACAGGTTACCCTTAAGATTGAACCAAATAAGTTGCAGCATATAATGAACAAATTATTTAAGATATCAAAGGTAGCCTGCTATTTAGATGATATGACAGTATATGTTATAGATTATCAAGATTTATGGGAGAGAGTATTACAATATTTCAGATATCAGGCTGTGGCTTGCGTGTAGACCATTAAAAGTTTTCTTTTTTATGCGATAGGGGGCAAACGAGTTTTTTTCAGTTTTATTTATTAGGATAACTACAGAATTTTTTAGGCATCTCAGAAAAATACCATCCGACAAGCAGATTTAAAAAATATGAATTAATCCAGGACCCAGAATATGAATGTAAGCGTTTATTACATTAGCGCTGATGTTCTCCCGCCCTGGTGCATAGTTTATTTTAAAGTTAGCATAATTTTCTCCTCTTTTTTTCATCCGGCTCAAACATAATGAAAGATTTTCTACTTCTAGGAAAGGTTGGAGGCGATGATAATTAACCATTTGTATCTCTATCCTGACTTTTAATGTTTTCTGGAAATGATTTTCCACTGTTTACAAAAAAGCTGTTAAAGTTACGGGGGTGTCACTGAAAATTTTTAGAAAATAAAAAACTGATAAATATATAGAACCCTGTCAATATTTTTATTGCATTTCGAAGTAGTATTCGTTCCTTTTTAAGTACCGTCCCATGCGATGGAACCATTGACTAAAGCTGTGAACCCACTCTTTTTAGAGATCTCTTCACTGCCTTTTTCGAATGCAGCCACAGAATCATCAGAGTTCATAAGAATTATATCTTTTATTTTTGGAACGAAATGAAAGTCACAATGACAGGTTGGGACTAACTCCACAATTTTGATAGACAAATATTCGATAGTCCGCCTGGCGGAGTGAGCTGTAACGTTGTCGTGGTAGAGGAGGCTCCTGTTTTTTAGGTGCTGCTATCTAACTTTTTTCAATACAATTTTTTAATTTTGTCGGCAAATCTCCGACTGAAAACATCCATTGCGCAGATAATTTTTTGGTTTCGGTTACGTAACAATATATCCAGCTTTCATCACCTGTGACGATATCATATGCAGCATTCGAGTCACCTACTGTCAATACAAGCGACGACATTTTTGATCTTCGGTCAAATTATAAAGTATCCGTCTAGAACAAAGCCTTCTTAGACTCCTAAATGTTCAGTTAAGACTTTTTGTACATTGCCTAAACCAAAGCTTAAATTTGTTGATATGTCACTCTTCTACCAGCTTTTATCATTAGCCGCACAGCAATCAAATTTTCTTCAATAATCATCGTAAGAGGACGTCCTCCTCAAAAATCATAAGTGAGTTTGCTTCGACTACGTTTAAACTCATTAAACCAATTGTAAATTTGGGGCACGAGATGGGGCTTTGTACTAAATGAATCGTAACCAATCGAAATCTATCGTAACATGGCAGTCTTGGTTGAGTTTTCTCCGATTATTGCATTAACGGACTAGTTGAAATGATTAAGGCACTCCGCAAGGTCTTGTTTCGCTACTTCGGGAGAGGTATTTATAATTAAAGCCTACCTTTTAACTTTTGGTCCCAATAAAGTTTTCCGGCTCCAGCAATTGCGCACACCTCACCAAGGTACTGTTCAATTTAAGTCATCCAATACTTAATACCACTCGTGGGTAGCACTTCCGCAGTATCTTCGGCGGCATGTTCTTGCGGCTGAGGGGTGCCGGGTGGACTATAAACTGTTTTTGTGCTCCAGGTAAAGGGGCTAGTTTCAATTTTAGACATTATCGCACTCAGAGACTGATTATGTAATTACGAAAGTGATATACACTTTTTTTTATTTACTACTACTCAAATTAAATTAAAGTATAATTTGATCGTAAAACTTTTGAGAAATTTTCACATCGCATTTTCCCACTGTTGTATGATTTTTATTGAATAATTTGATTTAGAAGTCAACATTGAATTAGATTAGATTCGAAGAGAGATATTTTTATTTATTTTTCAGGTGAGTCTTCGAGGGCGTAAATGTTTTATTTGCAGCTATAAAATATAAATATTTTATGACGTCGCAAAGTGATGGCAATATAAAAATGCAGTAAACTAAATAAATGCCGACGGTAATTGCAGATGTGAAGGGTCGGCAATGTAAGAGTATTGGATTTACTTTGACATGTGTGATGTACAACGTTAGGAGAAAGCTACTGAATATCGTAATACGTGGTTAGTTGAACACCTCGTAGTTTAATGTTAAAAACATTAAACTACGATGTGTTCAACTAACCACCTTGATTATTTTCTTGTATCAAGTAATAATCCGACTTCCAATGAGTTAGTTGTGAAAATTAAAATATTTTAGCATAGATTATTTATTGTATACTAAAATATTTATCAAAATATGCAAAATACTTTAGTGAAACAATCACAAAAATCTGTCGATTACTTTTTTTTGAAGTGAAAACTTCTTTAGCGGCGTTGAGCACTTTTTCTGTAATGGGTATAAAATCTTAAACTCGCGTCAGGACACGTGACCTGATCGAAAAAGCGTAAGACGGATGGAGAGTAGACAGCTATCCCCTCTCTACGGCGCGGCGAAAATGTATGCCTGGGCCTACTGTTTCGTTTAGGCAGCGCAGGGCGCTTGCGCGAATGTTCGTGTATGTTACAGCGTGCCGTGCGTGTTCGTGTATGTAAAATAATTGTAATAGTTTTAAAGTGTTAAATTTTTAATGTAATATAAATTGTCATGTTTGTGTACGATAGCGCAATAAATGAATATTGTATTCTACCACATAAATGATAGTACTTTTATACTGATAAAGCAATTGGTGCAAAATTATTCCCTAACCATTCCAAAATATCAAACATGCTCAACGTTAATAATCAAGTTTTCACTTCTGCCGGCACTCCCGGAGTGCAACCCGTCTTTTTTTTTATGGGTTATTGTTCAAACGAGCAGACATCCCCTGATAGTAAACGACTACCTCCTCCCATCGTTACGGCTTTTCCGGTGATAGTACGCTCTTTTCTTGAAAGTTTGTAGGTCGTATTGGTCCGGCAAAGTGGCAGGTGACAATTTGTCAGGCTAGTTGGGTGAAGCAAAAAGCTTCTGGATAAGCCCACAGTGGGGAAGTGCCAATCATTCAGGTAATAAGGATGGCAGTGGAGGATGGTGGAAACCAGCGGCCGGAATAAGTCTGTTTTGATATCAGTCACCAACTAGTTACTGTTTAAAAAAAATAAAAACACCTACACAGCAGCTGCCATATCCATTTTTTTAAATGTATGTCGCCATGATTTAAAAATTTTAACGCCTAATTATTATTACGATGAAGACCACATATCGAAATCTGTTCAGGCATTTAGAAGTTACTCCTAAACATTTAAAATCACATACACACATACATGAACCCTGAGTACAACACTACAAATTACACAAAATAGCACATTTCCTACATACCTCATTTGTAAAAAAATACTGTTAACCGAGTATACCTCTCTTCTTTAAAATATATAAAAAAAATATTAGATTAAAATAACATCAGTACTAAAGTGACAAATCCGCTTTATGTATTCACGAGAGTTTATTTTTATTTCATAATTCAAACTACACAAGTCCTCATTCCGACAAAAAACTTTCCTAAATCTGTACTAAAACGTGGCACCTACAAATGTCAAATTATTTTTTCAACTGCGCGCCAGTTCTAAGTGCAATCGTACTAACGACCGCGTCACTGTTACTTCAACTGCATAGTTAAAGTTACGTTTTTCTGTTAAACAAATATATAACCGTACGTTTTTCTTTACATGTGATGTTTACTTGCAAAATAAATATATTATATTTGTAGAATTGCTTGTAATTATTAAGCAAAGCATTTGTGTTCAGAAAGCAAAACAAATAACTAACGAAAGCCTTAGTCGGTCGGTTATGAAGCAACGCTTACGTTGCATCCGGAAGTCCAACTCCCCGTCTCCTACTTCACATCTCCTCATCCCCCTTTCTTTTTTCCCCTCCCCGCATCCCACATCCTTCATCACAGTCATCACCCTCAAAAGCGGGCAGCGCACTCACGTCTCTTGACGTCACTCTCACGTCCCTATATTATAAAAAAGAAAGTAAAAACCAAATAACGAACCAATTTCAGTAAAGTTAAATTAAAAAAAAAGTATTTTTACGCTACACTGCTGCATAAAAATTCGCTATGTGTATTTGCCTATTTGTCTAATTCAGTAAGTAAATTTAATAGGTTACATATGACATCTGTTAGTGGGGTAGTTTATATTGCCTTCTTTTGTAATTATTACGATAAATATGCATTCTTAACTGAAAGAAGTTAATCAATCGTTTCGAATTAATAAACCATTGAAATCCGTAACAAGGCTACAGTCTCGAATTTTACAGCAAATAGCTGTAAGAGAATAAAATAAATATACATATCCAAATTATAATAGGCTACTGGGTAGTGTTTACCTAAATCGTGTAAACGATTGTAAAATAGAATTACAAGTACTCATTAGAAATTCTAGCACATCTAACAATATTCATGAACAGGAAAGTTTATACTTGATTTATAGAAGTGGCGTGTCTCATAGCGCAAATCACATAGTTTTTTTGTGAAAGAAATCATGTTGTGAAATGTCTCCTCAATACGTTAGAGCACGTTTTCTATTTAATTGTATTTTCTATTTCTCAAGATTTCCTCTTATGTTGAGTGGTTATGCTGTTACTACCGAATCATGCATCACGTACTGTTAGTTTCGGTTTAAACACACCAACTTCATTCTTAATAACAACTAATAGGTTTATTTTTGCAACTTTTTTCCTTTAGAACAAAAAAAACTGCTTTTATCCATGTAGCCGATATGGAACTTAGTTATTTTGCATGTATCGTAATCGAGTAAGCTGCATTAGGTTATAAAACTTAATTTCTTAACATTCATGATAATGATAAACAACTGCGCTCTGGTAACTATCCAGTAGGTATTTATTGTGCCAGTGGGGTACACTCACCACAGCATATATGATATAATTAATTTCATTGGTTTTGTGTAAGAGCGTTTACAACATTTCAACCAATATATTCATTACTGATAATGAACATCAACTTCAAATTTGAAAATTGGACTCTGAATTTCTTTCATAGTTCGTATCGTATTTAATCGTTTAGAAATTATTTGATATTATCCTTTTTTTTAATGATTAGCACACACAATGTTAACGCAATAATAAGTTCTAAAACTTAAACTTTGTGTCCTTGTTCCTTTGTGTTCTCTTTTTCCACACTAATCTATAATTCGCATTCCAATTTTTACACCTTTTCCAGCCATATTAGCCTTACACATTGTCTTTACGCATTTTCTACTCATGTTCTAACTGCTGGACGGAGCTTTTCTTACACTTACGAATCCATTCGTATAATCTACATTTCATTTAAAACAGGGTATAGTTGGCTTAAAAGTTAGAAGGCTGCATCCAAAATGATATAAAATCAAATATATTCCTACTACTAGATGTTCGTGACCTGTCACTGGAGGCACCACGCTCTATTAACACTTTGGACGGACGCCAATCAACTGAAATTGAATTTTACTTGTTTTTATTAAGATTGAACCGAGTAGATGATTATAGCAGCAATAGAAAATGGCTGGAGGATAGAACAGGACATAATGTTTGACATTTTTTTATTAGCAGTTACATGTCAATAAAGTAAATAAAGTAGATAAAAGAAGAACAACGTCCCTGACAGATTTATGAAGAGAAAAGTTAACTAAACAATGACACTTCTTGAAACTAGACAGACAATAGAACAACAATAAACTAAAAATTTTCAAGATATGCTTTTAATCTTCAAAACCAACAGATTTTTCCTTTAGCGGATAACTAGATAGAAATAGCAAATCACATTTTTAACACATACATAAATGTCCACGCATGATATTAGTAGCTATTATCTAAAACACAATTATATGAGTAGAATCGTAATTACTATACTTTTAATAACTATAACATTTCTGCAAACACGTAATATTGATATAGGTATTATAGATATACTCGTTAATGATAATTTAATATAATAATAACATCTTATGAAAAAAGTTGCCTTTAATCATTACAGCACAGAATTCATTCGCAAAACAATAACCCTGTTTTTACTTTAAGTCAATCATAAATTGAGAAATTGTGGACTCCCAACTTCGTTTTATAGTATCCATATTGTACTGTATAGACACTATAAAACGAAGGAGAAAGTTCACGATAAAATTCATGATAAAATTCAGAGCATGAAGACTACTTCATGCTCTGAATTTTATCATGAACTTTCTAACTTCTGGCTTCTTTGTTTTTACTTATATGATCACGATACTTGGCCTCTGTAATATTACCTTTTTTAAAACTCACATAAATATTTTTTGGTTCATAAAAATTTAAATGTTAGAAAAGAAAGGTTCAACTCATTAAAAACACTCAAAAAGGCACTGATACTCATCGGATTCGTTATTTCTTGAAGGTTACATGCAATATTACGCTACACCATTAGCGTAATATTGCATGATTCAAAAGTGATTACGTAGTTTCGTAAGTCGTAGAATTATGAATTTTTAAAATACGTTAGTAAACTTTTTTGACTTTAATTTTGGATATTACGATTTTCACCTGAAATGGAATAACGAATTAGGCAATCTTAAGATAATTTGCTTACATAATTATATGTAATATTCACCATTTAAATTATATAATGATAAACTAAGTAAAATGCAAGCCAAAGTTCAAATATAAACCAGCAAAATGATTTTGATTTAGTCAACTAAACAAACATCGTGAGTGAGAGACAAAGACCAATGAGTTACGTCCAGAAGGTCCATTACCGGACAAACAGTCTTAGTAAATGTTTAAGAGCGATGCAATTTTACATTTACTTTGTGTTATGGGCACTAAGCGCTCTGACTAAACCTTAAAAGTGAATTTGTTTACGCTTTATTGGCTTTAATTTAGTCACACTAATGTAATAAAGTACAAGTCTATTGATTTCCCATTTAATTAAGAAAGTACCCGAATGACGGCAATTCAAAGAATATTGAAACCGAAGAAGGAAAGAAGATATATATAATGCATACTGAACTTAATAATGTTATTTTATTGTAACAGTATATTATTCTTTTATTTGAAAGTATATTCAGTATTGTCTCAGCACTCGTAGTTTCAATATCTCTCCTATATCGCCGCCTAACAAAGAATTAATTTGTTCTTATTAATTAAATTTTCTACAGAGTCGATAGAGCGAAAGTGGCATTCAATTTGTTATCAGACATTTTGCTTTTTGAATTTTTAATTGTATAAACATGTGCACGTATTTATCTAATTTAAGCCAAAACATACTCCACGGCCATACTAGAACTCTCTGCAATAAACATTACGATTGCTACCTCCGATAACACTCCCTGGATACATATTCACTATTTAACAATCTTCATTGCTTAAAACTTGATGGATAATGACATGTAAAGTGTCATTTAAATCGTCTTGACTGGGAGAGTGACATCGGGTATAACATTTAAGGGAAAACGAAAATGCAATCTGGTTCTATCTTTGTTTTATTCATTTACCTTATTTATTTTTATGAAACTAGTGATTTTTTAAATAAAAAGTAGAAGATAATATTTAATCAATTTACAGTGAAATAAAATAACTAACAAATCTTAATTGGCACCAACATTTCATAAACAGTCGTAAACACTTGAAAAATCATCCGGAACATACATGAGTTTTTAGATTTTACAAAATGGTGGATCTTAAAAAACATTATGACGTTTATGAATGGTGTACAAAATAAAATATCAATTATCTATAAATAAAATTATAAATTCAAATAAAATAACCAAAGTGACTATGGGATAAAAGTTTTCTAAGTATTAGTACCTAACACGTAAAGCTACACTTTAAACTTGTCACAGCGACCTTAGCCCAATAACATAATAAGGAATGGACCTCGTCTCGACGAACTATTGAGAGTGGCGACTCTGCAATGGCCGGTTGCCAAACGGGACTCATGTTCCTACATACTTGAAACTGATCAATGTATGAAGTGAATTTTAAGAAATGCAGTTCATCTATTTATTTTTAGAGCCAATGTTAACAGGAGATCAGCTTTATGCTGTGATTAACTACGAGAAGCGGTTGGTTTATCTGTAATTGTTAGAGAAATTATTTTAAATAGCTTTTGAATTGAACTTGTTTGATTCTTATAGATAATATGTACATATATATACATAGGCATATACATATACATGTACATATATGTATATATATATTTTATTTTATATAGTGTTAGAGCCATGCTTAGGCACGAATGGGTTGGCTGGGCCGGTGCGATACCACAGTCTCGCAGAAAACTCCTCATTCCTCCCCACATCCCCTCATTCCTCATCACTCTCCAAAGCTGGCAGCGCATATCTAGGGAAAACTAACTCCAAGGAAGATATAGTCATAGCCAAGAACGTGAGAAGCGAAATAGAAATGTGCATTTTATTTTACAAAATGTGCTAAAGAAAAGCTATTAGAGCAAGAAGAGAGTTTGGCGCGAGGACATTTAGCGTAGTCTAACGAATTGAAACAGTTCCAGTTTAGTTCAAGCAGAGTCCAGGGTACAGCCCGGCCCAAGGAGTTCAAGGTATTTCCCGGCCCAAAATGCAATGAAACTAGAATAGTAGTAGAATTGTAACAGAATAAGTAATATATAATATAAATGGAAGAAATAAGTACTCGTCTAAGCACAATAGCAATAGTATCTCAGTAGTTTGACTCGTTACCAGATAATACAAGAGCAGCAGTTAACGAACACAACTTGTGTTAAAAGAAGTGAAGTTGTGTGTGAACAGAGAGTACTCGTACTCTCTCGTCTCGTAGTTGGTGTAGTAAAAGGCGACTAAGGGTTAATCAATGTATACATACAGTCTGATAGGATCATCTATCATATACATACATATGTATGTGTACAGTCACAAAGTGCCCGGTTGAGGATAAAACGCTTGCCCCCTATTATGTTAGTGGGACCAAATTCTAATTTGCAAAATGTGGGAGTTAATACACTTCTGCCTACCTACCTACATGGTATATGTATGAAAACAACATGTATTATACAGGCATCAAATTTCCGACCCTGATCTCGAACGTAATTTATAAAACAAAAATGTTGCCAAGGGAATGTGAATGAACCCGCAGACTGTCATTTCGCAAGAAAAGGGTAAAAAGAATAAAGTCACAGTTTATTGGTCACGACTTACTATGTACCTATATACTACTACTAATACTTGACTGTGACGAATGAACCCCTTACTCGAAAATCCATTTATAATATTAATCATTATTTGTACAGCAGACACTATAAGTAGCCAGATTTACACAAAAGGAGAGCCATGCTTAGGCACGAATGGGCTGGCTCGACCGGTGCGATACCACGGCCTCACAGGAAACCGGTTGTGAAGTAACGTTTGCGTTGCATTTCCTCGAAATGAGTGAGGACTCCGGAGGCCCAAAATCCCCCACCCCTCCTAATGATAGCGCTTGTTACAAAAAGGATACCCCAGGGGGGTACCAGCGCTAGTGTTGGAGAATCCCCCCCTGGACGTCCACCCTCAGTACGGATTATACCTGAGCGTGGACGCCCAGACTGCCCCTCGTACTCTGGGGGGGGCTCAACTGCGCTCTCAAAATCTGCTCGGGGCAAGAGAAGGCATACCATGGCACCCCCTGTCACGTTTACCGTAGATTTTTGTCACATCAGGGGCTTACATTCTAACCTCCACACTGTCCACCACCACCTTGAGACAGCAAAGCCGGCCTTGCTCTTTTTAACCGAGACGCAGATATCATCTCCAGCGGACACATCCTACCTCTGCTACCCTGGGTACGGACTGGAACACTCCTTTATTCCTAAGGCTGATGTATGCGTGTACGTTAGAGATGATATTACTTCTCGCCGCCTCGGCAATCTTGAAGGTAGGGACCTCTCCATCTTATGGCTACATGTAGACTGCGACGACCATCCCCGCATCTATGCCTCTACAGGTCCCATAGCGGTGATGCCGAAACGGACCGACTCATCGACCACGTCCGAATGGCTACAGACTCAGTGCTCCAGCAGGTCCCATCCGCAGAGATCGTGATTCTTGGCGACTTTAACGCCCATCACGCCGAATGGCTTAAGTCCAGTTTACACAAAGGGCAGTGCGTAAAGCGCTTCTTTCCCTCGACATTCTTAAGTCGAGTGGGCCCGATAGAATCTCTCCTATCGTGCTGAAGACGTGTGCTCCAGAGTTGGCACCGGTTTTAACGCGCCTTTACCGGCTTTTCTATTCTCTTGGCGTAGTCCCGAACATATGGAAGACAGCTCTAGTGCACCCAATCCCTAAAAAAGGAGATCACTCGGATCCGTCTAACTACAAACCCATAGCCATCACCTCCTAGTTCTCCAAGATAATGGAATCCATTATTAACTGCCAGCTCCTCCGGTACTTAGAAGACCACCAGCTCCTCAATGATCGACAATACGGCTTCCGTCGGGGTCGTTCGTCGATCAAGACTAAGGGGGAAGCGTTGGCCGTTAGTTTGGACGTGGCGAAGGCCTTCGATCGGGTCTGGGACAAAGCGCTCCTTGCGAAGCTTCCTTCCTATGGGCTTTCCGAGAAACTGTGCAATGGGCTCACCAGTTTTCTTACAGACAGAAGTATTAAGGTCGTTGTTGACGGTGCATGCTCCAACTCCAAGTCTGTTAATTCTGGTGTCCCACAAGGCTGTGTGCTATCACCCACGCTGTTTCTTCTGCATATCAATGACATGCTGCAGATTAGCAGCATCCATTGCTATGCAGACGATAGCACGAGTGATGCCCTTTACACCGGGCCGCGCTAACATTTCTCGGGCAAACGTTATCGAAAGCCGATCCAAACTTGTGTCTGAAATCGAAACTTCTTTATCAAAAGTTTCAGATTGGGGTCGACTTAACCTAGTCCAGTTTAACCCCAAGAAGACACAGGTTTGCGCGTTCACCGCTAAAAAGATGCCATTGGTCGTTCTCACCTCAATTTGAGAGCACTTCCTTAACTGCATCAGCCAGTATCGGAATCCTTAGCGTCGATATATCAAGCGAAGTCCAGTTTCGCGGTCACTTAGAGAGTAAGACCATATTAGCCTCGAAGAAGCTTGGTGTGCTAAATAGATCGAGACAGTATTTTACTCCGGCCCACCGCCTGCAACTTTATATGGCGCAGGTTCGGCCGCATATGGAATACTGTTCTCATCTCTACGCAGGTGCACCCCAGTACCAACTTCTCCCTCTTGACCGCATTCAACGGAGAGTGAGTCGCATCATCGACTGCCAAGATATTTCTGATCGACTTGACACCTTGGCGTTGCGTAGAGATGTAGCTTCACTCTGCATCCTCTATCGCTTGTATCATGGGGAGTGTTCAGAGGAATTGTTCGGACTTTTACCGGCTGCTGGTTTCCGCCATCGTCCTACGCGACAAAATATCCATCCCCATCACCTGGACGATTGGCACTCCACCACTGTGCGCTTCTCCAGAAGCTTTTTGCCTCGCACAACCAGCTTATGGAACAAATTGTCGCCTGCCGTATTTCCGAACCGATACGACCTGCAAACCTTCAAGAAAAGAGCGTACTCCTTCCTAAAAGGCCGGCAACGCACTTGTGACTCTTGAGTTGCGGGCGTCCATGGGCGGCAGTAGTCATTTACCATCAGGTGACCCGTCTGCTCGTTTGCCCCCTATCGCATAAAAAAAAATAACTGAAATGTTACAATCAACTTTTAATAATTAAATAAAATAATTATTAAAAATAACAAAAGAAGACTGTTTTTTTTTAGTTTCATACCTTAACTAATCCCTTAATTACATAAATATGTATATCAGAACATTTTCGTAATAGTTATTGAGAAAAAACTTTTATCTGTAAACTTTAATCATTTGACTAAATCTACATGAATGCTTGCGAAATTACAGGATAAGGTTACTCGTATACAAACATTATATCGTACAACTCCCTATAGTACTATCACGAAATGAACATTTCTTACCATTCCCCGATAGTCTCGGGAGATTCAACTACTTTGTCATATATCCAGAAGCCCACACCAGCCTTTGCAAAACTAAAGTATAAAATATTGAATAAATATTGAATTAAATAGTGGCACCGAAAGAGAACTAACCCCGAAGGAACGATATCCTGAATGATGTTTGAACATGTTTACTGTTTAATGCGGTGGATAATAAATAACATTATATATAAGTTTTTATCTCAACATTTGTATTTATTCTCGTAACACTATACATATATGTATATGTATCTGTAGCACTGTGCGTGAGTTGACCTTTTCTAGTTCTAAGGAAATTTTATAAGCTGTGGAAATGTCTAGAGTGATGTTTTGTTTGTCAATCTGGCTTTGACCAAATTTGAAATTTTAATGTGTCTCTTCATTAAGTACTAGTATTTTACTGTTTCTGAGAATGGTTTGATATTATCCCACAGTTGCTTTCTACATCGTCAGTATACTACCTTCTTTTATTATATTTCTTTATTCTTCCTTTTCAACTTCTTTTTCTTTCTTTTTATTTACTTTTAACAACATAATAGCACAGGATAAAATAGTGTTTAATTGTATACATTTTTTTTAATATGTATATCTGGTGGCCGGATTTCTTCTAATAAGGCTCAACCATTTGGAAACGGGCTGTTATAGATCAACGCAGGCCGGAATTTAATTATTTTAATTTTCAATATTATTTTTACATTTGACAAGGCAACCTGTGTTTATTGATCTATAATTTAAATATTTTTTAGAGAAGACAATTTCAAATAATAGCTGAGCAATTTTAGCTGTGAGTTATAATTCTTGGTGTGTAGTATGTAACACTTTACATCCAAAACAGAAGGAGGAGTGTTTTAATAGCTCTCTATGGAAATAATTTCAGAGCTGTATTAAATAGATACTCGTATATCACAGCTAAAGTATTACAACTGATTAGTATAATATATATCCTGTTCCGATATGATTCAACACTTACACATGTGTATGTGACATTTTTTGAAACTATTTTTTTTCTTTTTCACTTTTTAAGGGCATGCCTGAAGTACACACAAAATATTATTATTTTTTTATTAGACATATAATGTAAAATGTAATGATCAAACAGACTTTTGTCAAGACTTACACATTGAAATCGATAACCAAAAACAACCAATATACTTCTAAAAGCCTAGTTTTGATCTTACTATATGCCCTGTTGATCTTGTGGTAAGTAATCCTGACTGCGTGGTCGTTCGACTACGATTCCTAGTAAAAATAACTGTGTTGTTAGCGTAATCATTATTTCTGTAGCTGAGTGTTATGTATCTACGATATATATGCATTTAGAAATATATACATATGTATGTTTATCAGCAGTCTGCTTTAAATAGTACAGGCTCTAGTTTGGGATCAAAAGGCCGATATGTGACATATCAGAAGTTTTAAGTATTCATATTAAAAACATTTTTTTTTTATTGTTGAACTGACTTCAAAGCATTTTGAAAAAGTTAAAATAGCTCTAATGTTAAACTCTATTTAATGAACATCACAGTGTACTTTATAAAAAACCCAGCCCTTAAACTAACCCATTTCGATAATATCTATACTCATAAAATTTAAGAGCCTTGGTAAAAAAAATTGCTGTCGTCAGATAAAGCGTGAGCTGTACGTAATGATGGCTTTTGTAAGACCGCTTATAGCTTTTGTATAGAGGTTTTCGATATAAAAGCTTCAGCACATTGCCTGATGGCAGATAGAGTAACGTATTAAATGGCTGAGCTTGTGTTAACCACATTATGGATTCCTTTAAGTTTTAAGAGACGATTAACTGATGTTATCAGTTTCACAAGAACCTTCAGTTTTATTCTTGAATAGATTCACCGAATTTTAGCATCACTTGAATCGAAGTTTAAATCTCTGTATCTGAAAATGTCAATTCATGAAATAAATATTTTATTTATTAATTCATTTAAATATCAATTCTTAGAGTGTAGGTATATTTCAACAACAATTACTATTAAAAACTGCAACTATTATTAAAAACTAAAATTACTAAGCTGCAAACTAATAATATTCGATCATATGCAATTATTGTTACTATATCTACATATGTCCCAGTAGGGCAAAGGTAGGATATATTTATTATTAGGTATATATTTGACTAGCCCGTTGGTCTAGTGGTTGGTGACCCTGACTGCTAAGCCAGAGGTCCTTGGTTCGATTCCCACGAAGTATTTGTCCTGTGTCTGCGTGTGATTTACCTTTAATATTTATGTATTTAGAAATATATATGTAAGTATGTTTATCAGCAATTTGGTTGCCATAATATAAGCTCTGCTTTGTTTGGGATCGTGTGTGAGATGTCTGAGGTTATTTAAAAATAAAATATGTTGACTAGTGGCAGAGCCATGCCTAGGCAGGGATGGGTGTGCTAGACCGGTGCAAATACCACGGCCTCACAGAAAACCGGTTCTTTAGCAACGCTTGCAATGCATTTCCCCGAAATTATTGAGGTTTCCGGAGGCCCAACTCCCCCTCTCTCTCTTTCCTCACCTCCTCTTTTTCGTACTAGTTTTTTTAAAGTTGGTTTTTTTTTTATGATGGGATACTTGAGCTACTACCGATGGGAGCTTGAGGCGGAGGAGTGTGTTCCTCCCCCCGCTGTGGGAATAGAGAGCCTATAATGCGTTCGAGCAGTTCTGGCTGGAGGGTCTGGGTCAAAGGAGGAGCCAAAATGTAAGGGCGCCCCCATGGATCCCGATGTAGAATTTCCAGCAGTTCCTTCCGCGCTTCAGCTTTACGCTGCTCTATAGCTGTTGTAAGGTTTTTTGGCATCTCTGTAGGCTCCCAGAAGCTCCGCCTCTCCAACTGCCGCATTATCAGGTTGGCGACGCCTTCTACGCAGCCTGGAGTACCGGCGACGAGCGGAGACACACTCGTCACCAGCCGAGCAATTTCCGACGTCCACCAGTACACCTGGCGTCTTGCAGCTTTAGGTTGAACCTTAGGCATTGCCGCATCACAAATCCGAGACATGGCCTCCCGGAACCACTGCGCTTCATTATTGATATCTATAGGCCTGTCTGGTGCATTAACCAAGGCCTCTGTAATGGCAGCTTCCAGGAGGCGTTCGCGGTCTAATCGTTTAAGCGCCCAATGAGGACCGGGTTCCTCCGCTCTGACTAGACTACTCTTTATATATAAATAATATAAAAAGTAGAGCAATAATAAAATATCAATGTGTAAAATCGATTGAAACTTCATCAGAAATAAAGTTGATTGTTATGTGAAATTGAAAAGGTGACGCATTGCGAGATCACTAATAGTTAAATAATTAATCTGTCAAAAGTAAAATAAATGGTGGGATAGTATGGTACGACAGATTAATACTAGCAATACGTACGATTATATCTATTGCTTTACAGTTATCATTGCAATACAAATATTATATCCCACTCTCTAAGCATGTTCTTATTGCTCTTAACATGCCTGCTATTATCAAAATAAAAAGCGGTTATAAATTTATAATAGAGGTATTTCTTTTCATAATGTTATTCTCAATAACATTCACTTTATCCATAAAGTCCGTTCACTCTGTCAACAATTCCTTTAGCGAAAATTTATTGTTTTTCGACTAAAACTTATACAGAGGTGAATAAAAGATGATTATCTGTTAATTGTTGTTCACTTGGTGGATCTGTACAATAAACAGTCGTCCATGTACAAAGACCGGACTACTCATTTACATAATCTGATAATCAAACTCCCTCGGACTCGAAGCGTTAGTATCTCTCTGTTATTAATCATGTCACCTCAATTATGACAAACAATTAGGAGTAAAGCACCTTTATGACGGGCATTGCGTGAAACTTTTAAATTTAGAATTCATTAAAAGCAAGAGGGAAATAAAAGTTGTGAAATGTTGAATTACATTTTCGATCAGTGAAATGTGAGCCGACTTAGATGAAATAAATGTGCTTGTACTTCTTTACAAACATATAAATACGTCGTAATACAAACTCAACAAATCGCAAACTCAGGAAATAGTTACAAACACACACATTGTCTTGTCGATGTGTTATCAAAGTAAACTAAAAAGTATATCCCGGACTTCACCCACAAAATAAACACTCTTTTAAAAAAATATAGTTTAACTAAAGTAAACAATACAATACAGTTTAAACAAAAATAATTCAGAGGAACACCTAGATACCATCTTAAATAGGCTACCTCCCAATACACTTAAATCGAGGAATACTTTATCTTAAGTGACAAATCCAAACTGAGGTATACAACACAGATATATGTATGTACTCACTCGTAAATGTCTGTCCCTAGAATGTGTGAATTAGAATAAGTAGACATTTACCTATGGAGAAAGAATGTGTCCCAGTCATTTTGATAACAGGGACTTTTATGAATGCTCCTAGAGCTTTCACTATGTTGTCTTGATTTACTTAGCTCTTGTTTTTCAGAATTGAGTTCAAGTAAAAACGTATTTTACAAGCTTATATTCAATTTGTAGTGGTTTTTGTTCGGGTTAAATCTAGCACGTGAAATTTTACAGGTTTCCCGATGTTCGCACATTGACGCTGAAATTTTTGACACCTACGTCTTTAGTTCCGAAAACAATGAATTTTTATGATAATAATGACCTGACTCTGAATTCAAAGGCTTGCGTAGCAAAGTATAAATTATTTTGTAATCTCTAATCGAAACAATTATACTTAATCCTTTTTAGGTATGTTAATAATAATGACTAAAGAAAAGGACTTTTCATCTTACTGCAAGTTTGAAAAATACAGAGCATAGTTTATTATTATTTTCGGCAATAAGATATATTCAGCTTACTGTTTCCTAGTACTGTTAAATAAATAAAAAAAAACAACTCCGTATTGTCTTCGTTTAAGTTACAGATCTATGAATAATATTTGATATGAAGTACTGGACACACATAACTTTATTCCTGATATAATAATCCGTAAAGAATAAACCAAAACGTCCTTTCTTTCTTTTATGTCTGAAATCTTAAAAAACACACTAAATACTGCGTGATGAGTACCAGCAGGTGCAAGTATTAAGTTACCGTAACCGATTATTATTTATCATCATTCTGTTTTATAAACTACAGCTGTTGTACTGATGTCTCTTCTTCTTTGTGATATGCATTTTATTTTTAATCTAAAGCAAGACGTATTTAGTTCAAAAATTTTAACCCAAGACAAATTCTCTACAATTCTTATAGATATTTATGACGTTTATGTAAAATCTGAGGACATAAGCCAGTATTCTGAAAACAAGGAAATCAGGTTAAGCTAAACACAAAGTCTGGCAATAACAAACCGCTGTTTTGAAATGTGAGCTATCTGACGGCTATACGCAGAACCATTACTATCGTCTTACGACGTATACCTGTGCCGTCATAAGGTGATTCGAGGTTAACCAAAATTAGTTGGTTTGATCATATAACTATGAGCCCATAATATCTATGTATACTTTATATTATTTCTCCTAACCTAAAGAAACATGGTCGTTGAGAATGCCAAATATCTATAATTCAGCGGTGATGGCTTTGTACACGAAATACATTGGTAGCAATCTATTTTCTGTAGGCTGCGTCACTCAATCACTGTGGCACGCAATTGTTCTCCAATGATGAACGTTAGTGCTTAAGCGGGCGGAATTATATACAACCATACCTTATATATTTATACCTCCGATATCTCTGGAGTAGGCTCAGACGAATTTAAATGCCTATATTTTGTCAAACATAATTTCTCTTACGTTATTAGATATAGGAGACAACAGGAGACAAACCTATTGCGGTCAACCGGAAACTGTTTCTATACTGTCTGATAGATGGCGCTCCAACTCTTTAGTTGTCTTTTACGTCACCCACGAGAAAAGAGGGGTTGACCATAAGTATGCAAATAAAAGTAAATGTATTTACTGTAAATTAGTTATTAATAAATTAAATTATCTAGTAATATACGATAAAGCCAAAGAAGTAGATTATTGAGTTGGCATTTATGTTCCTTTCTAAATACATCAAGTCTGTATCTTGTCTATTGCACCGCAAAGAGCCAGTGTATGGCAGCTATTAATTGTAGTCGAAATGTCGTCTTCGTTAGTAGTACGTTGGACATACCAATACCTCACACGTGGCGACGCGTTCATTATGTAAACCTATGACATTTATAAACAATGTTTGTTACTCCTATTTGTATAAGGAGATTTTGGTGACTGTGAGGGATACCAATTTTCATCGTATTTACTGGTATTTAAAATAAAAAAAAAGTAGGTAATATAAAATACACTCGTCTTTTATTGAAACTCAATAGTTATGTTTAAGAAGTTTAAAAACTACACTCGAGAGCAATGAGTCCGTGTTACAAAAATATACCATAAAACCTCGGGATTTCAAAATGCTGGACTAGTAAAATAAATGGATTATGTGTCACGCAGCAGCTCCGACCTCAATCTGATAGAGCATGTTTGCCGTTATGTGACCCGGGTGCATTGCTATTGCTTAACAGTGTAGTTGGTATAAAACGTACATATTAATATATTTCAAATATTTAATACAAAACTAAAGTTATTAGAATCGTACAAACGTAACATATGACGGCAATGTTGCCGACTTCACACCCTTTTCGTTTTTATACCCGAATAATTCACAGGTCTTATATCATTACTCGATTCTTATTCTCTACTATAAAGTGGTTTGATATTATTCCTTCCCTATTCGAGAGCAAATGGACCTTTATCTGGAATCGTAGTATTTTTAAAAATACTACGATACCAGTAGTATTTGGATTAATTGGATTTCAATTAATTTATTTTGATTTAAAAGTCAGTAAATGGTAGCCTAACAGTAACCCCTAGCACTAATGTAATAAATATATAGGATATAACTTTGTTCATGTTAACACACGGTTTCTGCTGTAAACTATTCGTAATAGGTTTGAAATTAGTGAACTTGCTCGTCCATTGTATAATAATATTAACGTTGTAATTGGGCTTGGCTGTAATCCCAATGTGTACATAACATTACGAGTTATCTACATTAATATAATAAAGATGATTTTTTTGTTTGATTGTTTCAAAGTGTTAATCCTTATCGTCAGATGTAAGTATTAAAAAAAGAAACATCAAATTGCGACCCGTAAGAGCATAGCAGTGCCCATAAGGAGCCGACTTTTTCAGAATTCAACAATCAATCTAAAATGACCAATATTGTTATATATGAATATTTTAACTACGTACAGGATAAAAAGGAAGTCATTATTCTACTAGTAGTGAAGTACTTCAATATCACCACAACAAAATATTAAAAGAACACCTGAACTGAAAGAAACATAGGTTTTCTGCGTGATTAATGGCTCGCACTAACAAGACCTTCGAGATAATTTTATAACCCTAAAGACTGTTTGGAATGCAGCTTGTGTGTGTGTGCAGGTTCCTTTTACAAGTTAAATAGAAAAGTATGAGTATGAACTTTGTTTGAAATGTGGTTTATATCCTTATTTTTTTTATAAAATGAATTATAGCCGACCGATATATATACTTTAAGAGGTCACCTCGCCATCACGCTGCCGCACCGAGTATTGTGGGTTCGATCCCTGCACGGGACAACACTTTATATAATTACTAAACTAATTCTTCTTAGTTTATCTTTTATTTTTGGGAATAAATTAAATATGATATTAAAATTATGCCCCAAGATTTGCATTATACACCTTCAAATAATAGAAAAATATTTGATAGTCCGTCTGGCGGAGCGAGTAGATTGCTGTCTTGGTGGAGGAGGATTCTTGGGCTCTGCTGTCTAATTTTTTTCAAGACCACTGCTAAACAATGACTGGTATACCAATCTGCAGTAACATTTATTTTATCGTCAAGAATGATTGTTGGGAAATGACCCGTTTGTTCTTGAATGAGAAAGTTATCTTTTCCCTTGACTTCTGCCTTTTTTTTACCCTTTTCGGCAAATCTTCGAATGGAAATATCCATTGCGCAGATTATGTTTTGGTTTTGGGTTCATAACAATATGTCCAGATTCATAACCTGTAACGTGATTTACACAGCATTTTAGTCGTAACTTCGTACTTTTCAATCGGAATGACGGCATTTTTGATATTCCGCCAATTATGAGGTATCCATCTAGTACTAAGTTTCCTGACGCCTAGACGTTTATGTAAGACTTTTAGTACTCAACTCAATGCCTCAACTGCCCAAATCTGTTCACATATCACTCTTTAGCAATCACGTTATCTTCGCCGGGATCTTGTCCTTCTCGGGAATCATCAGTGAGTTTGTCTCTAAATTAACATTAAAGGTAGTTAATTAGCAATTCGCAAGCTGACAATATGCCTCTAGCATTTTATGGTTACTGACGTATATTTACACTCATATCGCTATCAGCAGTAGCGGTACTTCTACGTAGATACTTACCATATATTTCTGAATGAAACGTGGTACTTAGTAATTTGAAAATGTATTAACGTGTGAACCGGTAGTGTAGACAGTGAAAGTGTAGAATGTAAAAATGGCTTGGGATTAGTTTCAATTTTATTAAAGATGATGATAGGTACCCACTTGAGTTTTTACTAATCGACTGGTGTGATACCACGGCCTCATGACAAACCGGGTGTAAAGCAACGTTCTCGTTACATTTTCCCGAAATAAGTGAGGTTTCCGGAAGCCCAACTTTCCCTTTAAGCAGTGCTTATTTTAAATACAGTTCTTTTTTCTTTTGTTTGGTATAAACCAAATGAAAAATACAGGCAAGAGTGGAAGCTTTTGATAATACAATCAATGGAACACAATGACAAAGATAATAGTGCATAAGTAAGTAAATAAATTATATTTAAGCTGGAACACGCAAATATAATTGTAAATGTCCATGTAGTCATTATCATCATCTCATTCTCTTAAAACATTAGACTTTAAATGAGGCAATTAATTCTTCCCTTCTCAAAGTTAACCGCCGCTAATTTTGATTAATAAAATGACAAATTATATTTTCATAAAGGTTACATTATTTAGGCCTTGTTTTTTCTTCTTATACTTTAGTAGGTAAGAAAGAAGAAGTGAATCAACAAAACACTATCAATCAGATTAAAAATCTTTGGATCGACTGCATCATATATATTTTAAACCAATTCTTCTTTGGACAGTAAACCAACTGCAATTCGAATTTTTAATCAATTTTCGCAACGCCAACATCTCACTGTACAAGGAACACGTAATACAATCAGAATACTGCCAAGAGTGGAAGCTTTTCATAGTATTTTTAATGGAATATCAAATGTAAATATCGAAGTAGTTTCATTCTGTTAAATATAAGTGCCTAAATGTCGTTCAACAGTAAACGTTTGAAGAAAGGTGAACTCTGTCGGTTTGGAGCGTACCGGGCAACTAGTACGAACTGTTTAAGTCCGTAGAGGCTGTGTGCAAGAGATGAAGCATGCGTGGTTCAATACCTGTAGTGGGAACTTTGCAAGCATTAAAACAACGGACACAAACAACACCAAGATTTGGAGCAACTCTTTGTTGATCAATCCCTTTTTCAGACAGGAGCACTAACCAGAAGACCTAGAGACATGTTAATTTATATATATAAAAACAAAATTATTTCACACTGACATTTTATACATCTTATAAATACAAAGTCAAATAAATACGGTACTCCTTACTTCAACATCATAGCCTCTGTGAAACTAATATCAGCCAACTATTACAAACTTTTCAATAGGCAAAGTAAAGTTTAAAACTCTCTACACTTCCGTTAGCTAAATCACATAACTCAAATTGAATCCTAAAGCGACGTTTGTTGAAATACTCACTGCGCTCACTCTGCGCGGTGAACGTCATCAATTAAACTTATCCCTGTCCAATCAGAATGTGAACCTTATACTAGCAAAGGTTTATATTACTGTTTTCAAGAATTACATGATGAATTAACTAGGATATACACTTTTAACCTATTAAGCGGTTACCAAAAAGGCCGATCCTTACGTATTTTGTGTATGCATTGTTTACTTTTTATACTGCTCAATATTAATAATGTAGATTCTTTTCTTGAGGCCCAATAGATGGCGCTGTGCATTTGATTGAATCGGGCTTACAAAGTACCACGGGTCGCTATATCAAAAAAAGGTAATCGAAAATCATTGTGAAACGTCTTTGTCACAAATTCAGATATGGTGATCCCAGTACCTTTTAATTTGTTTTTTTTTTTACAAACATAGAGGCTCAGAAAGGACCGCTATAGAATAGATAGCTTTAAGTAAGATGAATAAATAAAAAAATGATATAAACTTTTACTTTTTCTATTACTAGTAAGATTAAATTAAGGTTCGCATAACATGCTGGGGTTACTTCTGTAGATCTTATCAACACCACTTCCCTTTTTAGTTGAAGGTCTTGGTTTGGGTATGCTCAATCCAAAAGTCAGCCAAAATAATTTTAGACAATCCGGTACTGCAGCAGAATCCAACAATATCGTTAGGTCAAGTGCACCCGTACTCTACAGTATGTTAAAATTAGCAGCACTTTCTAAAATGTTAATTTTTTTATTTGACATGCATTCATCGGATCCAGATGAATACTGCAGATGATGATCGTAGATGAGGGATAGTTATATACGATGTTGGAGTCTCAAGCATAATTATTTCAAAATTTTAGTACAGTGAGTACGCAATAATTTTTTTTACAACGATAACTACAGATACTAATAACGATACTAATGAATTGTTAAATACATGTAATCAACATTGTACCTTATGCTGACATATTAAGATATATTTTACTGTAATTAATTTAACTTCTAGGATTACAATTACAGAATTGGTTACACCAAAAGTAAGTGAGTAAGGTAGATTAACATCGTTACTGAAAATAAATGAATCATTGTTCTTATTCAAAATTAAACAAAAAACAAATTCTTCTCTTTATTTAAACTTAACCAGGTTACTTAAATATAGATTTGACAACAATTTAGGGACTATGTGCAATTTGCAACACACCAAAGTATGGGGGAACAACACACGTGCTATATACCTAACTTGTAATTAGTTTCTATCATATGAAATTTAAAAGATTATACATATTAGATTTATGTAGCGGTCGCACCTCATCGTGCCGCCTCGACAGTCATAAAGAGCCAGCCAGCTAATTGACCTAGCCGTGTCCATGCGTTTAGTTTTATCTCAACTAATACTTTTACAATGCCACTATATATTACATACTTTTATAATATAAACATACGTATATAGTATACATACATACTATCGTTAAATAAATATATATATATACAAAAATAATATGAATGACATGCATGCAACTATTACGACACTATTTGTGTTCAGTGAATCATTTAAAAAAATGGCTAGTGATTGAGCACATCTCGCTGTTTAAGGCAATATATTCTTCAGGCGAGCTGCTTGAACTGCAAAGGATTTGTGGAGTGCGATAGTATTTTCAGGCGTTGATTTTACGATAACCTCAGTATTGCACTTAAGAACTCGAAACGTTCCATGAGGTACAAAGGGGTAGAGCGACTAAACAAAATATTGTGAAGAGTGGCCTTTTTATGGCTTAGGTGGACAAACGAGCAGATAGTTCACCCGATAGTAAGTGACAACTACCGACCTTGGACACCTGTACCTCAAGAGTTGTAAGTACGCTGCTCGCCTATGAGGGGAATGATGGGTGGAGGGTGATGGGAGGGGAAGTAGAAGAGGTTGGGAATTTTTGGTCTCTAATACTCACTCGGTAAATATTATCCAAGCTTTGTTTGAACCTGTTTTCTCTGAGGCCATGATATGACTCTCCAACAGTGACTAAAAAAAGTTAGTGTCATTCGGAATGATTTAAGGATTCTAACTTTTTACATCTAAATATGTTAAATCATTCCGACCTTATGGTGGGTTTTAAAAGCATTACACTGCTTTTGTGCCTACTTGTTCTTTAAGAAACTCCTAACTTGTAGGTTCTTATTTGATACAGTTGAAAATTGTACAGTCTATCATCACCGCAATAAATATTATCTCAAATATTGTAATGTCGAGTGGATAACATCGAAACCATATCTTTTTTTTTTTTATTCCATATACCAAACATGCGATACCCTATACACTTGGTAACGTTATCACATACATAATTTTTACATTAAGTCCTGTACAGCTTCGTTATCGATCCTTCGTAAATTAGTATGCGGGTCGAGAGATCAAGCTTTTGTGGTTTGTTTATCGACAAAATATCCACCTGAAAATATACGCGAACAAGATGATGTATACAGCTTTCTGTTTGCTTTACCCTCCTTTATATGTACCTTCGCTATTGTGGGGACCAATCAGTCGTACCTTTTATTTATTCTTAGAATTATCTCGGAGTCCAATACCAAGAAAAATAGAAACGGCAGTTTTGACTGATTCTTATACCCACTGGGTACTAGTAACGTGTAATTTCCACTTACAAAGTGTATGCCTGATTTCATTTGTTTGAAAATTATTATTCTATCATTAATAGTACAGCATAAATTCTTTGTAACGAATCTAAAGAGGCTGAGCATTTTATATTGTTATATTGAACAAACCGTAGATTGAATTAGCCCACATGTCTTGGCGTCACTTTCCATTTGTCCCTTTTTAATCTTACGTATGTTTATATACAGAATGTTTGTCGTCAGCTTTCTTTAGGTTGTTGTCATATTCTTCGTTGATAACTTTGAAAAACAAACATATTTAGTAATCAGTGACAAAAAGCGAATAAAAATTCTTCTTTCGTAGCCAGAAATGAAAAGTAGTTACGACATAAACGAACCCTTTTCCTATGTTAAAATAGTTTTGAAGTTATAAGTAATGAGCAAGGCAGCTCTCTTGCTTATTTTTAATCTACTTGAATACTTACTTATTACTAAATGTTTCAAGACTTCAAAGATATAATTAATAAATTATAATTTTGCTTTTTTCTACTTAAGGAGTTTACCGTTGTACAGAACATGCTTTAGAGTATAACACTACATTTTATTATAAATGGCTGTAACCGGTCGTAACTCAAAAGTCCAGTACAGAGTATTTTTTTGTGAACAAATTTATTAAACTAAAAAAAACAATATACTGCACATTTTTTTTTTACTTATAGAATAGAAATATATATAATATTTGAATATATTAACTAAAGTCATAATTATAGGTTATACTGTTACACCTGACTGCTCTATTAACAAAGTTTGATATTAAAGAATATTCTGTAGATACCGAATATAATAACTACTATTTTTGCTAATGGTTTAGTCGAGTACTCAAATTACTGTAATAACAAAGTTGTACGTCAGATCTATACAAACACTATTCTTAATTATAGTACACTAAAGTAAAGTAAGTAAGTAGTAAACTGCATTATGACAATATGATATAAAGACATACAACACACACACGAAAGTCTTGCCTTAGAAAGGACTCTTTTAGACTGTGAATTGACCTCTGTGCTGCATTACCGTCGGAGAGCCATGCTTAGTCCCAAATGGGCCGGCTCGAATCGAGTAATACCACGGTCGGCCTCACAGAAAACCGGTATACAACCAATCCTTGCATTGTATTGGCGTGTGAGTAAAGATACCGGAGGCCCAACTTCCACAATCCTCTATCCCATCCCCTCATTACCCCCTTCCCCTTGGCTGTCAATGGGCCGTGGTTGTTCTTATCATTAGGTTACCCGTCTGTTCATAACCCTATTTATTGAAAAAATAGCCACTTTACACTGCTTTAGACTAGCTCCCTTACGGATTCTATAAACTATATAATTAAGTAGGTGATCGAAAAACAGTGTAATGGCCAAATTAATTATAGTCAAATATACTCCTTTTGAAAAATAAAACTTATAACAGAACATTTTTATTTCTCTAAACCTTTAAAATAATTTGCGTGTGGCTATGAACCTTAATTTACCTGTTAGTCTCATAAAGGGATGAAAAACTGTATGTATTTACATATGTATGAATGTATTTTCTAATAACAATATTCAATTTAAATCACTATGAGTTATGTGAAAATTAAATTGTATATGCATACCACGAAAGCGTTCATTTTATAAAACATGTTTACAATAAACATGGCAACAGTAATCTCCATTTGGCCCTTTGGACTGCATTATAGGTTACTAAAATATGATCTGACAGTATATGATTTGAGGCAAATAATTTTATGATACTATTTATTTCTTACATGTAAATGAACAACAACAAATCTCAGTTATAAAACAGTCTTATTTGAAATATTAGCCTCGTTACCCTTAGATTGTTGTCTGGTGATTTAAGGCAAATTATACTATGGATGCACGTCCTATGTTATTTATTGCAGGGGGGCGTAAGAGTGCTCACGCTTTCGCATGTGTTAATTTACTTTAAGTAATATAAATTATAATTTTACGTCCAACGTTTAGGGCTTGCTCACCTTGCCTACTTGAGGGTGAATAATAATAATAAATATTCTACAATAATCCCAGATATACTCTCCATCTCCAACGTCTAATTAAGTCCCAATACCTAAGAGTTATTCTTCTTTCGCACACTCTCCTACTTTATTTTTCATACTGAGGCCGCCCATAACTACCATTAAATATAAACATTTAAAACAAATATATCAATCTATTGTCTGTTGACAATTTTATATTTTTTCTTGAACCCTTTACTTTTGTAAATTACGAGCCCCGGCCAACCTTTTGCTAGTCTATATCCAAATTTACATAAAGATAATAAAATGGCTTTCTGTAGTGTTACTGCGATTAAAAGTTTAAAATTGTGTATTGTACTAAAATATACGACTACGTGAACAAAAAAATAACAATAGTATTATACTCCAAAATAGACATAAAAGACATAGCACTAATAACAATCTTAATACAAAAGTGAGTGTATTTTTCTTTAACAGATTCTATCATTTTCGTCAGCATGTATTTTTTAAGCTTCTAAAATTTTAATGCACGAGTGGACAGGTTTTAAAATTTTATGTTTGTTTGTATATTAAATAGAAATTATGAACGATTACCAGTTTTTTAACGTGGCTGAATTACTTCTGAGAATGTGTTAAAGTTTAATAACTTCTATATAAGCCAGTAATGTGATATAGTTTTATAGTGGTAAAGTTAGCTGAATATTTTTCTGAAAGCATCAACAATGGAATACATGTCAAATAATTAAACAATAATAAATATTAAGAGTATAAAAAAAACTAATACAACATTTCTCGGGTAAACGTCATCGAAAGCCGATTCAAACTTGTGTCTGAAATCGAAACTTCTTTATCAAAAGTTTCAGATTGGGGTCGACTTAATCTAGTCCAGTTTAACCCCACGAAGACACAGGTTTTGCGCGTTTATCGCTAAAAAGATGTCATTGGTCGTATCACTTCAATTTGAGAGCGCTTCCCTAACTTCTTAGCGGTCACTTAGAGAGTAAGGCCATATTAGCCTAAACAGATCGAGACAGTATTTTACTCCGGCCCACCACCCGCAACTTTATAAGGCGCAGGTTCGGCCGCACATGGAGTACTGTTCTCATCTCTATGCAGGTGCACTCCAGTACCAGCTTCTCCCTCTTGACCGCATTCAATGGAGAGCGAGTCCCATCATCGACTGCCGAGATATTTATGATCGACTTGACACCTTGGCGTTGCGTAGAGATGTAGCTTCACTCTGCATCCTCTATCGCTTGTTTCATGGGGAGTATTCAGAGGAATTGTTCGGACTTATACCGGCTGCAGGTTTCCGCCATCGTCGTACGTGACAAAATATACATTTCCATCACCTGGACGATTCGCACTCCACCACTGTGAGCTTCTCCAGAAACTTTTTGCCTCGCACAACCATCTTATATAACAAATTGTCGCCTGCCGTATTTCCGATCCGATGCGACCTTCAAACCTTCAAGAAAAGAGCGTACTCCTACGGAGCGCCTACCTAAAAGGCCGGCAACGCACTTGTGACTCTTGAGTTGCAGGTGTCCAATGACGGCGGTTGTGTCCCCCTATAACATAAAAATAAATAAACAAAGCATGTGATTACAGCCATATTTATACATACTACATACTCGTATATACGATGATACCTGTATCTCTGAAGGGGTAGATAGAGGTGTTTTAAACAATCACATGTTACCAATTACATTTTGGTCTCAGTAACGTATTTAGGGGCCTTTACACAATTAATATTTAATAAACAAATAATTTGTTTCTAATAACAACTTTTGTAAAGTATAGTTTAGAATATTTTCTATACGATGAAATTCACAACATCGTACACATATACATACATGTCTATAAGTATGTTGAACATTTAAAACTTTACCGAATTGGCAACATTTTACAGATTTTTTGTATTAAAATTTCTACAATCACAAGGCAGTAGAAGCTGCTGAGAAGAAAAAACCCTTTTAAATTGGCATAAACGCTCATAAGTTACACGCATACTGACGCGCTTCCTCCTTTAAGATACACTGACCCTTTGCAATCATTATAAACTCGCGAGACAAAAGCGTCGTTTGAGTCTCGTTAAAACATTAAAAGGAAGGAAGGAAATTCAACTTTACACAAACAAATGTTACACAGAAATGATGCTGTATACAAACCGTCACGGACGGTGCCAGAGTGAGCTTACGGAACTCTTAATTATCTCAGCTCGTAAAGGCTTGGAAATTACGTTAAAACTAAACCATACATGACGATTATATCTGTCACATATAATTAACATAATTTAATTACGATAATGAAGCTGGCAGCGTTCACTCCAAAAATAATATCAATCTTACACGATACTGTTACACGCTTTGTTAGTCAATGCATGTTTAATATGTATATATATGTATGTATTATAACTAGCAATTCCCCGTAGTTTCACCTCCGTTTATGGTAGCTGCTCCTCTCCGAAGGGGTAATAATTTTATTTTATCAGCGAAGTTTTATAGCATATAATATTCGATAATAAATACTCACTCCAGTACAAAAGGAATTATTGAAAACATTGGGTTATGAACCGACACTTAATAATATATAAAATGTCGCACATTTATTCGTAAACTGAAATAACTCAAATAATAAATTTCTGGGAAATCTCATTTAAAGTTTGAAACATTCAGATTGAGAACTTCCAAAAATCATAAAAAAATAAATAGATATTTTTTGTAAATTTAAAAAATAGAAATGTGTAGCTTATTTAATAAAGTATTAGGATGCTGTATAACTGTGATCGAAAATGCATACCGGCATCGACGCTAGATTAACGACACGGTATCGTTAATCAAAAACAGAATCGATTGTTGGGTATGATGTTCAGAAGTTCGAAAAACATAAACTTTGAGAATTACGAATAAAGGTGCGATATTTTATATATTAATAAAAAATCTAATCTAAATCTAATTCCGTCTATATTTTTTTTATTATTTAGTCATTTATTGGTGGGTGAGCATAACTTGTTTACACCTGCTTTTCTTGATACCGTCATATTATTGAGAATGCGTCTGCCCTAGTGTTCAAGGAATAAAGTAATACTAGTGATCGTCGCGCGCGCTCGGGAACAGACCTGTGTTTCTTCTAAGTTGCTATATCATTATACAAATACTAACAGTTATGTTGCTGTGGACAGTGGATTTATTCACCCATTACTCCGTATTCCTTGGCCTCCAGAGATGCAGATAGTCCTTCGTCAATCGTTGACGTAAAGTTGGTTGATTAAAATTAATGGATTATTACTTTCAGGTAGTATGTATTATTGCTAGTTTTGTTTTTTAAATCTGTATCTATCATGATAAAAACGAACCTAAATTACAATGTTCTTAATTTTAAAATAATATTCCAGTGACATATATAGTTTAATTGTGCACATTCGTCGTCTTATTTATTAGAATATATATTGTCATTAATTTATTTAAAATGTATTCAAGAACTTGTTTTGCAGAATACTTTTTTAAATTACATTTATTTTGTACTTGAGATTTTAAAATGGTTGAAGTATTTAAACACATAATCTGTATACTAATAGAAAACTTGTAAGTATAGAATATAGAATGTATATTTTTTTACTTATTTTTCATTAAAAAATTTGTGCATCCTGCCTACACGTGCGTGAGTCTATATGATGTTGATGATTCGTAAGCAACACATCTTTAGTTCGTCTGGTATTCGAAACGGTGTGGATTTTGTATTCTCATTTAACAGCTTCAATATATCGATTAATTAGAAGATCACATGTAATTAATTCAATTTAACAGTCTCGACGGGGGACTTTTCTCAAGGGGTACGCACAGACGTAGGAGACGGCACTTTGTGTGTTTGACGATGTACCGTCACGGCTTACTCGTTGAGAAAGGTCTCCTGCCGGGACCGAAACTGGTCGTGCATCCCCGAAATGTACACGTTAGTAAAACTGTATATTTAAATAAATATGCCATCTTTGTTTTGACAAAGTCGCGACAGCAAACCGTTGTTGTATTAATACCCGGTTTCGGGGCATAAGGATGAGAAAATTACAAAGTTGTTTAAGTTTTGAATATAATTTATTAGGAGTAAATATAAGTTCAGTGAATTATTTATGTAGTTTCAAGTTAAATAATTATGGGCTTTCTAACTACTTAAAGATTAGTTACAGGTTTAAAAAGTCATTACACACAAAAAATAATAACTTTCTCGATTGTAAGCCTTAAGGGCAAGTTTTTAATTCAACCCTTACGGGATCTAAAGAGCTTTGCAATTTCACCTTTCTATATCCACACAAGTTATAAAATTGTACTTTGCAAAGGCTGAGAGCGAAACTAAGAACTGATTTGTTTTAGTTAGTTTACATTAATTCTAAAAATATATCAAAGAAAAACACATATTATTATTTTATTTTCTTATTACCTTATTATACCTAAGAATACTAGTAATGTGTGACCTACGTTACTAGTATTCTTTATTGAAAAAAGAAAATATTATAATTATATATTTATATATTAATCAATTATTAGTATTAGTAGCACTTTTACTCGAAAAATAATGAACACTTTGATATTTTTCTTTTTTGCACTTCTGACTTTAACTAAACAATATCTGTACATAGATATCGTAAAATCATTCTTAATTAACTACACACACTTAATTGTTTTATGTAAATCTATTAAATAAAATGTAGACCGTTGTTAAACAATCAAACAACGAATACTGTAAGTTTAATATTTGAGCCGCTTTCCCGCCTCATAAAATATTTGCCTTTAGAAACGAAAGGTCTGGAGCGCGGCTGTTGAATTAACAAATTTCTATCTTAATTGAATCTTATATAACCTAACTATTTTCATCTGTTTTGGATTGAATTTTATTCTTTTTGATTACAAAGACTTAATGATTACTATAAAGCACTTATCATAACCGCTAATAATTATACGCTTACAGAATATATTTTATACTTGATAGAGGCAAGAGAAGAATGTAATTCTTATCGAATTACCTGAGAAATAAATAAGTATATTAAAAGTACTTAAAACCGTTCCAAGTTTTACTTAAAATCCATCCTCACCTGAAATTCCGCTTTGTGATATATATAAATATATCTTAAACGGTCATGTGACTTAGAACTTGTATCAGCTTATAATATTTATCTTTTACAATTGAAGGTAAATTGATGTAAGAAATATTACAATAATAATTTAAATGTTCAGACTTCTTAACCGTACGAAATGTTGAACGTAAAAGAGGACGCTCTACTCGTGCACCGCCGTTTTATAATCTCTGTCAAGATGGCGTTCTGGACGTAATGTTGTCAACACTTGATTCTTTATTATATTGATAACAGCTTGAAGGGACCGTTGACTTTTCGATCCATATACTGAAACGAAATTCATCAGAAAAGCAAACATAACGCTAGTCTTCTTCATCATAATTTCTGTGTTCGCGAGCACATTGTAAATGGGCCCTCGATAGCGGGGTGCTAAAAATGGAACTCTCAGATGCCTTCGGAAACGCAGACTCACTTTTTGTAAACGATTTCAGATTGTTTGGGCGCTTACGCTGGTAAGCCTCAAGCCTGAAGACCTCGTAGCCGATAGCAGTATTTTGGATGTATCGGTCGTGTCTTCCAGTGGCCAGAAATTGTAATAGTTTTCTAAAAAGGCTATTACATACTTTTATAGGAATCCTGACTGACAGTTGAATTTCTATTTTTAATCAAAATTTAAAGAAAAATCTTCATTAGAATAGTGAAATGTAAAACATACTTAATCCCTAGACACTTGATGTGATATTTAATTTGCAGTTACATCTGTGTAGGGACATCACAGAAGAGAATAATATATTTGATTTATTGTTACTCTATAATATTAGCGTTGGGAAGCGAACGTTGTCGTCGAACAAGATACATGGGCCGACGTGCTTATTAGATATGAATAGCCTTAGTACACTTATATCAGTATTCTGAGCGTGGCATCGTGAACCCCATTACATCAGCAGGTTAGTGAATGGACAGTACAGTGTCTGTATTATGAGACAATTTATTTTATTTTCTGCAAGAGAAGCTGCAGACAGGCAAGCGGTATCTAGTATAATTATTATGTATAGCGTTCAAAGGAGCAAAACGAGTCAATTAATTTTGAGTGACTACCGCCGCTCTTGGACACCTGCAACTCAAAAGTTGCAAGTACAGTAGCTTTGAGGGGCTCTAGCCTTTAAGGGTATCTTGCAGGGAACCTCACTCACTCGGCGGAACACATGACATGGGTTGCTTCACAATTGGGGCTCCACATGAATAAGCATGGGTACCTCACGACAAAACATATATTCTATGTAGGTGTCCAGTAGGGTCCTGCGACTTGGTGTAAATAAAATATAGTGGACTGTATAAAGTAGTACTTATATTGTAAGCGAGTATCGCGGGCGGATGTGTTGCGCGGAATGGTCTCACATCAAAAATGCACTTCATATGTGTGTCTCGCACTGAGAGGGCCGCCTCCCAGCACCTCTCCCTGCCGCTTCCCGGTGCTCGTGCGCCGACAGTAGGTATGTATATTCTATAAAAAATAAATGGTTCACTTTTGTTTGATAAGCATTAAAACATCTCATTTCGCAAACATATTACTTATTAAGTAATCATTTGACAAAATACAGATTTTCTAAATTTTTTCCTTAATAAATATTTCAAAATTTAAAACATCATTTAAAAAGAAAAAAATGTTCATTTGGCAATTTTACAAATTAATACCATTTGATTGATCTCAATTCAAAAAATTTTTAGGCTTTGGAACCTTGTGGTCGCAGTTTTAAGCTAACCTAGCTTTTACTGTTCGATTGATATATTCATTTACTTACAGAAAGAAATGTTTATAAAGTGATAACTTTCTAAAATTAAATTTACTTAAGTACCGTTATTTTTAAAATGAAAATTTTATTTTGTATTTTTCTTATTCAAATGACAGGACACTAAAATTAATATGTAGGATAATTTTCCACCCTCCGACGACATATCAACTAAACACGTGAACATAACACTTTATAAAATTCAAATAAGTTTCACATTTAATCTCAATTACTCTATCTACTTAAAATTGTGATAACTATTTACGCATCAAGATAACAATAATGCTTTACGATTGCAATTTCCTTCTCTTTCTAACGAATGCGAAAGATAGATATAGAACAGATATATGTATGTATAAGAGAACAATAAGGCGATGAAATCGTGTCGCACGTACACCTGACAATTAGACACACGTACGTGGTTCCGAAGAGCTCTATAGATATGTGTATTCCAAACATTACAATAGCGGGACTGCATTCTAATCGCAGGCTTGGAAAACTCTATTGCTCTATTTACAGGGCTGGTAAGTTAGGTAGTTTTTTATATATTTATTGTAATTAATCAGAATTTTAAATCTTGATAATTATAAATCCTTACTTAAACACTTAAACTATTTTTAAAGAGATATCACAAATATATAACTAAGAGGAAAATTGTATTTTGATACTATAAAGGAATACGATATACAATATGCTAAAAATAATTGTTGGTGAATATATGTACGGCAACAACCAGTTCGAGTTATAGGTATTGTGTATTGTATTTTTACATTTTTTTTTATAATCCATCATTAGTATTCTTTTTACTCAGACAACAAAAACACATCATTTTTTTTAGTTTATTGGTTACAAATGCTGAGGTCACAAAAATATTTTATTTGAATATTGGTTGTATGCCTAACAATAGCATACCCACATCATATGTTTTCGACTCTAACAACTAAACTCGCTAAGTAATAATAAAATAAAATCTCATATTTCATAGCCGCACCCATTTGACTGAGAAAGTTTTAAATAGTGTTGTGTCGAGTCACCGCTGGGCACTGAATTAGTCTGTGTTTGCATCTGACATCCTTAACGCTACTATACACTTTGTACACTGCCTATTATTTATTTGATCATTTTCCTTTTAAAGCTTGAATAAATATTATTATACTTCATGTTTCTATATGAATGTATATTTTTTCTTAAAAGCGTGGAATAAAGCCATGTGGTTCTTCATAGAGCCACCCCAATTCTACCCCGTTATCTATGAGTATATATAGAGCCAGTGCCCGGTCGAAGGCAAACAAACAGCTTCCCTGTATCCAAATAATGGTGGGCAAAATGAGGCCGCTTAATACGCCTCTGCCTACCTGATTGAGAGTATTTATGTTTGGATGTACACGTGAAATATTATTCAAGCCGTATGGGGCACAGCGTAATAACATTTTAGTGAGAAATACAATATAAGAAAGATACAGTATGAAGTATGAAAGTGCGAGAAGTATTCAAGCGAGACTAGTATGACAATCATGTTGGCGGTTAATCCGAGAAAAAAAAAACATTTTTGTTCAAATAATAAAATAGTCAGCTCAGTGGATAAGCATTTGAAACTATAAATATCACGTGAGAAGGTTTACAGGTCACATTAACATGAGAGACGCAGCAGGTGCGGAGCTGAAAGCAGGATGTAACTTGTAGTATACTATAATTGTACTAATAATTAGAATAGTACAATCTAGTAGCATGTAGTTTAATCACTCTCACACATACACATACACACACCTACACGCAGCATGCTCACGCGCACTACACAAAATACCTTTAAATAATTCCCTTCCTACACCTTTTTGTATAATTAGACTAAAAGTTTTATATCATACTTCAAAATAATTATATATATATACAATAACACTTTCAGATTGATTGAACTCTAGCGATTAAAAGAAAACTCAAAGATATTACAGTATTTTGTCCGTATTGAGAATTTTCAAGTCGGAGCAAAATGAAACCGAGAAAATCGAACAAGTTTTAACGCAATGCATTTGTTTCGTGCTTCGATATAGAAAGTACCTCGTGCTTGAGAATTACATATCTTACCATATTTAAAGCACAAAGTACGACATTCGATGAACATTTATCATGTTTAACACAGGAGGAATAAAAGTATCTTTATACTACATAGAGGAGTTGCTTTTTGAATTTCTTTTCGCCAGGAATTAATGTAAAAATTGTCTACCGTCAATCCCTACGACAGCTTTAAATTTTTTCAATTTATTTTTCTTGATGTTTTCGTCAGTTGTTGAAAATTTGCTATGAGGATTGTCAACAAAAAGTTATACAAGCCTGGCATAATTTCTGTTAACTCTGAAAGATCCTAAAACCACGCACTTTGTATTTGTGTGTTATATTATGTTATATAGATGTATTTACTTATTTTATAGTGTCTATAGTTCTCACAGAAGGAACATTTGTATTAGTTACATATGGAAAAATACGAAAATTTTCGATGCCCATTTTATCCCTAAGGTCGTTACAGCTGTTACATAGTGTTTTACGACTCTACTAATGTATAGTGGCATAGAAAATCGTGGATTATCACAAAGTCCTGAATAGGGTAATATCTTTTTTATTTATATGACAACCTATCACAGCCTTTGTATTAAATGTCTCGAAGGTTCGAGAACTTTTCTTACAACTGAATAACGTCAACCTATATAAACTTTAAGTGTAAGTCTAATTTATATGTGATCCAAAATTCAACGATAAGCGAGAAAAAAAATAAAATATATAAATCTTGATTTCTTATAATTACGACAAAAATGCAAAATCCTGTAAAATTATACCCCTTTTATTATGTTTAAAAGTACCACCACTACACCATCGCTACAATTTTGTAAATGTTTCTGATTTTTTTTTTATTGGCAAAGTAAGTTGCACTTCTGTCCATCAAAACCCTTAAAAAATCCATCCCATACCTTACTTTTTACACAATAATGAACCAAAAATTTGATGATGATGGGTTTTTTCGTCGTGCATATGTTCTACGATTGATGTGATCCGCAGCCTGCATTATTTTTCGGGTTTGAAGTAGACCCTGGTAGGATAGGGTAGTAGGCTAGACTACCCTAATAGAAGAAGTCATGGGGGTTTAGGTCAGGTGAACGGGGTGGCCTTAAGATAGGACCAAGTCACCCTATTTAACGCTCTGGATACTCTTAGTTTAAGTATTCTCAGACAGGACGGGCACAGTGAGCTGGGCAACGATCATTTCGAAACCAGATGTTTTGTAAATGGGTATTTTTTTGCAAGAAATTTAAATAACTACTGCCATCTTTGTTTCCTTGTAACTCAAAGGGTTCAAAATCACCTTTCCATTTATTATGCCCGTATTATTATAAGGTTAACCTTGAATTGATATTGGGACTAGTCTTGTCTCATCAGGTGCGGATTTTATTGCTCCAGCTATGTGGGTTGTGAAGATTTCAATAGCCATCTTTAGTGCAAGTGGTTTCATCCGATCATAAAACTTTATCTAAGAATTGGGGATCTTCCCTGTGTTTTTACATCATCACAAATAAAAATAAAACCCGTAGTAGATAGCCCCGCGGTAATAACGTCTGCACGCACCTGTAGTGACATGGATAAAACCGGTCACGTTTTAGTATTTGATGCACAATATTTTGGTATTCATTTAGATTCAATTTTATTTTATCAACATTGTTTCAGTATGTCAAATATCATACAGATGAATAGCAATATAAACAGACTGTTCACCTGATGGTAAGTGACAACCACGGTGGAAACTTGCAACTGAAGAGTCGTAAGTGCGCTGCCCTGCGCTTCTGTTGGGCTGGCCATCGTGAACTACACAAAAAACAAATATATTCGTTTATAAACTACCTAATCATTGTATATGTAATGTTATTTTTATAATAGCCTTAGAATGTATCATTTTTATTTATTAAGGTATTTTAATTGAACTACAAGCACAAAGTGAAAAGTGAGTGAAAGTGAAAAATGATTAGAGACTATATTTGAAAATATAAATGTTTTCAAATATCTATCTAATCATTTCTGGTGGCCAGATCTGTCTATTCGTAGCTCCTCAGCGTAACCTAAGTTGATGCACTTTACGTCTGATGCGACTTGGGATTCAAAACGTAAACACTAAATTAAATAATTAATCTTTGAGCTGCAAGCATTTAAATGTATAATTCGTTTTGTGGTGTGTGCTCCTCTAATAACAGAAAAAGCTTCACTTGAATGCTTGTTTATTCCATTCATTCTACTTGCATTAATCAGTTAGTATTTCGCGTGTGTATTCTGTAACATACACCTTTGATGTTATAATGTATGTGGGAAGGGTAGAATGACGTATTTATAACATTTGATGCTCAATGTTTTAGTTGCATTGAAGGTGATCGTGATTCATGGTTCGGTGTAATTATGATAGTTAAAATATGTATAATTAATACGCGAGTGTTCTAAACAAAATAAAAATATGTTATTCTTATAAAAATAATTGTGTCCATTAAATTTAAAGCCTCACAATTATTTATTTTAATTGGTTTTGACAGCATAATGTACTTGGTGTATGGGGTTGGTTGGTTGTGATGTTGGTTGACTGGCCTGTCTAGTGATTAGTGACCCTGACTGTTAAGCCAGAGATCGTGGGTTCGATTCCCACCCAGGACAAATATTTGTGTGATGAGCATGATCATTTGTTCTGTCTGGGTGTAATTTATCTGTAATATGTATGTGTTTAGACGTATATAAGTATTTTTATCAGCTGTCTGATTATCATAATACAAGCTCTGCTTAGTTCGGGATCAGATGTATGAGATGTGTCAAGTTATTAATATTATTATCTTTATTCACATTGATAAACATTCAAATTACATTATTAAATATAAAATAAAAACAAAATATATTTAAAAATATAAAAAATAGTGTCCCACCGGTATCGGGTACAGAGACCAAGCTACCGGTGGTTAGGGCTACAGAGACAGGAACCTCCTCACAATACGTGCCGTATCAAGAAGGACTGCCTTCTGCATTAGGCCCTTAACCCTGCTGTGTAACGTGGTAATAAACCCATGAGCTAATATGACTATCGGCACAATGATTGCAGAACTCACATCCCACATGTTGACCTCATTATGGGCTAAATCCAAATATTTTATTAGTTTATCTTTTTGAACCTTTATGAGATTGTCGTCATGTAGAATAGTGATGTCCTAAATCATTGCTCGGCGCTTTAGTCGGTCTATCACCACTATATCAGGTTTATCGGAAACAATAGTCCTGTCAGTGACAATAGATCGATCCCAATATAATGTTGCACGTTGCACCTATAATACGGTAACTCGACATCCACAAGGTTATATCTAAGAGCAAGTTGTTGATGGACTATCCTGGCCACTTGGTTATGTCTGGACAATTACTCACCATTTGCAAGATGAGAGCAACCGGAAATTATATGCTTGAGGGTTTCACCAGGACGATGAAATGCCCGACAAATGTCAATTGTGCCATCCTTCAGGATATGGCGATAATTATTCGTCATTACAACTTCACCTGTAATTGCACATATAAAATTTTTAGTATCTCCGAAGAGGTCACTGAAACGTAGCCAAGATACAGATGATAATAGATCTACATCGGGACCGTTAAAGGCCCGATAAAAACGTCCACGCAGCGCTTTGCTCTTCCATATCTCCCGACTGTCTGTAACAATAAGTACTTCAGGTTTGCACCAGTTCTCTTTCCCTAGACCAAGCGGAATAAGTCAGTTATCAACTGCCACTACATCCCGGTGTACCTCCCGTTTACAGAGAGAAATTAATCTCTAAGATTACATTCTTCGCGATTATGATGGGTCCTGGCATTTAAGAAACCACGACCCCCACATTTTCGCGGGATATACAATCTCATTACTGATGAACGTGGATGGTGCATTTGGTACGCAGTTAGCAGTGTACGAACTCTTCTATCCAGGGCGTCCAGGAGTAGGTAAGGACTGGTATGACCCAACCGTTATAGGTACGCACCTTATTACCGCCCGACAAAAGAAAATTCATTTATACCCAACGCCTGTGTCATACCTAGATACTTTTACATTTCATTTGCAGCAAGACGTCTAAAGTGTGTCGAATTTGAATGTTCAATTCCTTCAGATTCCACAATCCTGCCTTTGCTTACATACATGACTGCACATTTATCTACACCAAATTCCATCTTGATACATTTAATAAAGGTTTCAGTTACCTCTAGTAATTTTATTAACTGGACATTGCTGAAGGCAAACAGTTTCAAATCATCCATGAAAAGGAGGTGGGATATATTCGTAACTTGACCATTTCTCCGCAAACGATAGCCTAGCCCCGAACCTTCTAACATAGTGCTAAGAGGATTCAAAGCCAAGCAGGACTACAAGGGGCTCAAACTGTCACCATAAAATATACCCCGCTTGATATTTATATATTCGCCGTCACCCTGAGATTGCCAACACTCTGGATAGCAAAGAACTATTCTCCATTGCTGCATACATGGCTCCAAGAAAGTGCATAAAGTTGTATCATTCTTATACAACTCCATTAACCTTAGGAGCCACGTATGCGGCACAGAGTCGTAGGCTTTTTTTATAATCTAGCCAAAGTGTCGCCAAATCCTTTCGGTTACGTTGAACTTATTGGTTAATAGCCGTGTCAATAATAAGGAACTCTTTAGTGCTACGTGCCTCATTTTTTCATCCATTCTGAGAGATAGCCATTATATTGTTTTTAGAGACATGTGTTGTTATCTTCACTCTCAGAACGTAAATAATTTATAAACTGTTTGCAGACAGGTAATGGGTCTGTAGTTTTTGGGATGCATGGTTCTAGCGGGCAGCAAACCTGCTTCTAAGCATGATTAAAGTTGAGATGCCAAACACACGTGTGAGCTATGGAGCCACTCCGTTATGGAGGTTATGGAGTCCGATCTCGGTCGGAACACACATCTTTTGTCGAGGAGTAGTGTCAACTCGTGGGAATTTAACACCAGCTACTCGACAACCTGTAACCGCGGCACAATAAAGAATTGAATGCGTATCCCTGAGGTTTTCTCTACTTTTTAAATAACTAGATAGTAAAGAGTCCAGAGCACACACTAGAGTTTTGTTTCGGTTATGAATAGGCAAACGGTAAACATGGTCTAACATAAAAACTCACTTGCCGATATTCACGAATAGCACCTTCCAAAGCGTTCCTTACTTTATCATTATATTGGGTACTTACAGTTAAAGCAGTAGTTTCCTCCCCTCTCTCCACAGGACTAGGTGGTAGTAGTCCAGAGTCAACAAGAGTCTCTACTTGAGATGGAGGGGGGGCAACAGCAACCAGCGCCACCGGAACCACCACTTGAATATCCTTGATCTAACCTGAAACTCTTAACCTAAAAGTGGAGCACTCCCAAAATACATGCGTAAGTTAAACCGTATACCAATTGTAGTATCTTACTATGTATGTTCTTTACAACCCAAACAAAGTTTCTTTACTTCTACCATCAGATTTTAAATCACACCACCTGCAAAAGCTGGCAGAATGTACGGGTTCGCACACTCAGCTCAGATAATTGTTATAGGGTATGTATGAAAACTTTATTCTCTATTTTTGGGCGAAACAGTCGCAACGAACGCACGTAGTCATGCCAACAGAATTTAGTAGATTTTAGTGCCAAACGACTGTACTCCGCATATGATAACATTTTAAAATCCAAAAATATTTGCAAGAGAGAAAAGCTGGGTCCTGCTGTTTTCATATGTCGTTAAAGGGATATATATAATGAAAGTCATACAACATATAAACAGTAAAAGTAGTGCGAATGATGTATTTTAATTTTTAACATTTTACTAGCAAGTTCAAGTACTAAGATTGCGACTATACCCACGTACTTATGATGCTTAATAGATAAGAAAAATAATTGATTAAATTGTTAAATATTATTACTTATATATCTCCTTTCCTGTTAGGACGTGCAAAATAATATAGGTACACAACAACGGCAATTGAGTTAACTCACTTAAATATGTATAGCAACACGCGCGGATCTAATCACCTTGTTGATTAGTTCAACATGTAACAAGGTTTTGCTATATTGAGAGATCTGTATTTAATAGAGTGGAGTAATTTTTATTTAAGTGTAGTAAATTAAATTCAAAACTTAAGCCAGTAAAAGAGAGTATTTGACATTGAAATATCTGATAGCTGCAAGCCATATTTAAGAGCACAAAATTCTGACTCTGCTACGTATGTACATACTGGGAACATGCAAATTAGTAACAAAACAGAGTTTTTTTTTACAAAACGAAAAGATAAACAGATAACATATTCACTATGAAAAAAAGAAGGGTTAAATCGCCCTACCTCGCGATTAAATATACATCCATCCAGTTCACTAGTTATGTTCGCAAAAATGTTTAATAAGTTACCGGAAACTATTCAAAAGGAAGAAAAACTACGCACATTTACACACAAGCTGAAGGAAACTTCTTTTGACAAATGCTTCTACAGCATTAATGCCTACCTCAGTGATCGAACTTGAAAATCCTACAAATATCAAAATCAAAAAGAAAAAGGGAAGTAAAAACAATAAAAACAAAAACAGCAAATCTGTTCGGTTATGGTTATATTTAAATATATTAAATTTTGTAAAATATGTCTTTGTGTCTATGTCTGTAAAGTATCTCTTCTAAGTTGCTTGCCCGAGAGGGGCCACGATGATCTACATAATATATATAAGCAATATAACACCTGTATTTATAAACATTGTGGTATGCAATAAAATATTGAGTATTGAGTATTGCACTTTATCGTTTATATTTCCTTCTGTTTTCAGTCTAATATTTAGCTTATACAGCTAAATATACAACAGCTTTTAAACGTTATGAAACCTATATTTAACGGAAAGAAGAACGTATTCAGTGTAACTTTTAATATATTTATCAGTACATATTACTGGAACTTACTTGGAAGGAAACGAATGTCTTTCACTAGGGTAGCAATTTACTTGTATCTCACAGTCTAAACGCGTAGCACTGCTCGAACCGCGTAGCCCTGTTTAACACTGTGGGGACGGATTACACGTAGCCCAGTCTTGAGATCACTTTCCACTGAACTGGCCTGTAGGCGCGCTCCTGGAGCTCTTCATATACCCCTAATTTCGATCGTAATTTGTTGAATTTCGAGTGTCATTTCATTATTGTTTTCGATAGTACTCTTAAAAATTTAATTATATTTTCCTGTAGTACTTTCCATTGTATTCGATTTTGTTAAGAAACCACTTACTGAAACTTTCTATAAAACACCGAAATCACAAACCCACAGAGACCGCCAGGGATTGAACTCACGGAACTCGGCTCGCAGCCGTAGCCACCAGCGCTTAGATACCGTGACTACTTAGTTTTTTCTAAAAACTTCTATACATTGTTCGTCTGCGCGGTGACGTAAGCGCGACAAATTATACCCATTTCTCATATAACAAAAGAAATTACAAAAATATGCCTCTCGTTATAGGCAACCCATTTATAGGCATTTGTAGGTAACAACAAACAACAGATTAAAGAGGTAATAATATAAAGAATAGTACTACGGACACAATAAAATAAATAATTAAAGTGAGATAGATAGATAGATAGATAGATAGATAGATAGATAGATAGATAGGTACTCTTTTTTTGTACACGTGAGGTATCAAACAAAAAAAAAACATAATAATAGGTGAGTACAAATGGCGGTCTTATCACAATCTGCGATCTCTTCCAGACAACCTGATGGACTATACTGTAAAGAATTAGGTAATAGTGGTGCACAAAGAGTAAAAAAAAAAGATTAAAGAAAAAGAAATAAAAAAAAAACAATAATAAACAAAAATGAGAGATAGAAAAAGAACTAAGTAAAAACAAATTACAATTAAAAACAGGTAATATATACATATATATACACATACACAAATACATATACACATACATAAATATATGCAATAAATAAGTATTTCTGAGATAGGTAGTGATCCTTGACGAGCTTCTGAAAGGCAGCTAGTGATTGAGCCCGTCGGATATCCTCTGGCAATGCATTCCAAATGCGTGCGGCTTGCACAGTGAACGATTTATCCCAAAACATTGTAGAGTGAGTTGGTATTTCCAACGTCAGATTTTCTGATGATCTCAAGCACCTACATATTGTGTGTGTCACGTATAAATGAGAAACGTTGTTTTAGGTAGATAGGGGTAGATGGGTGAAACAAGATAGTATACAGTAGGGAAAGGATATGAGTATTCCGGCGAAGGCGAATCAGAAGCCACTTGAATTTAGTGCGGAATTGTGAGATATGATCATATTTGCGTAATCCGTATATGAATCTTATACAGAAATTCTGAAGTCTCTCAAGTTTATCAAGTTGGTCTTCATTGAGATCTAGATAGCTGACGTCGGCATAGTCAAGAATGGGAAGAAGAATAGATTGCACGAGTTCAATTTTAGTAGGTGTTGGAAGAAAATTACGTAACCTTCTTAGAGAAGCTGCAGAGGCAAAGATTTTACGGCTGTCATTTTTGATCTGGACACTCCATGAGAGGGTTTTATCGATGTATATCCCTAAGCTCTTTACGCTGTCACTTACAGAAATGGTAACGCCTTCAAATGAGATTTGCGGAAGTGTCGAGTTGTTAATCTTAGCAATATATCTTGGGCTACCGACAATTACTGCTTGAGTCTTCTTAGGGTTAACTTTGAGCCCAAACATGGTGGCCCATTTGCTTATAGTAGATAAATCTTTATTGATGGTATCAATGCCATGGGGCACCATGTCAGAATTGGCTTGACAGTATAATTGCAAATCGTCTGCATAAAGGTGGTAGGAAGAGAAGAGATTGTTTGAGATTGTGTTAATTAATATTGAAAAAAGCAAAGGTGATAAAACGCCACCCTGTGGCACCCCAGCAGCAGTGTCAGACCAGGTGGAGAAGTTATCATCCAGTCTGACACGCTGCCGGCGGCCAAACAGGTAACTACGAAACCAGTCAATAGCAGTTGGAGATATGTTGATAGAGTGAAGTATTGCAAGGAGAATGTCAAAGTCAACAGTGTTAAAAGCATTGCTGAAATCTAGGAGACATAAGACTGTGACTTTTCCATTCTCCATACCTGTCCTTATATCATCTGTAATGTTGACTAGAGAGGTAGTCGTACTATGGCCCGGACGGAAACCGGATTGGAACGGGTTCAGTAGGTTGTTTCTGCAAAGAAATGTAGTGAGCTGATGGTGGATATGGCGTTCTAGAACCTTTGACAGAAATGGTAAAATTAAGATGGGTCGATATTCTGAGAAGCAGACAGGTTTGGGATTCTTTGGTAAAGGAATGAGTTGAGCATCTTTCCATGCTGATGGAAATACTCCGCTATCAATGGAATAATTAAGGATATGGGTGATAACAGGTAAAATCTCATTAAGGATGGGCAGGACCATATTACGACTGATAGAATCAGTGCTAACTGCATTAGAGGTAATAGACCGAATACTTATCTCAACATCACATGCAGACAATTGACTAAGAACAAAAGGAATATAATCAGGGGTTGGAATTGTTAAAAGATAATTTAATGTATTAGTTTTAGTTGTCTCATTAAATATAGACGAAGTAGAGAAGTGCTGATTAAGCTGATTGATATCCAAAAGAGTAGGAGATAATTCTTGGCGCTGTGTTCCAACCCCTAGTGATCGCAGAAATTTCCAGACCTTAGCTGGGTCACCGTTTTCTACGGAGCTATGGATATGCTGGCGTTGTGCGTTCCTACACACCTTGTTGCAAAAATTTCGTAATTTTAGGTACTTCTCTTTGTTGTTATCGGTAGGCCTTGATTTGTATCTAGACTTCGCAGCTGTTTTAAGAGCAATACTTTTTTTAATATCATCAGTCAACCAAGGTGATGGCAAATGCTTTAATTTAATAGCTCGAACCGGTGCATGAATATCGTAGAGCGCTATGATATTAGTATTAAGTATTTCCACTTTTTTGTCGATAGATTCTGCTGTTAGAAGAGGGACCCAATTGATCTGCCTCGCGTCCTCTCCAAGGAGATCGACATCCATGCTACTAAAATTTCGTTGCAAGAGAACTCTTGACTTTGCCTGAGGAGACTTTGAGTGAGGTAACCTGACAAAACATTTAAGTTCAATATACATAAACTTTTTTTCTTTTTAAAGTAAATTATATATAATTTTGGTAAATATGATATTTTGTCGTAACGTCGAACTTAATTTAATTTAGATTTTGTTAAGATAACCAAGGATTTAAATCTGAATGAATTTCTAAGAATTGAATAAAACAGTGTTAGATGTTACGATGTCGAAGGCACAGGTGTTCTAAAATTAATCAATATCAATTTTGATGAACCATTATTTCATTTGTTTTTTTTTATTCGTCACAAGATACTTAAAGATAACTTAAATTATTCATTTTTTGTACTGGCACAGACGAACAGACGGGTCACTTGATGGTAAGTGACAACACCATCCACGGTCACCTGTAGCTCAAGAGTCATAAGTACTCTGCCCGCCTTTGAGGGTGATGAGGGATGGGGGGATACGAGGAGGGCAAGAACAGATGGGAAATGAGGAGATAGGAAACAGGAGAAGGGGGACTAGGGGAGAGGAAAGAGGAGAGGGGTAGCTGGGCCTCTGGAAACCTCACTAATTTCGGGGAAATGCAAGTGCTTGCTTAGCAATTGCACCAGTAGAGCCGGCCCATTACCTATTTTTGTATTATTGCCTAAACACGGCTCTACCACTGTTGTCACGTATATATGTATATGTATATATTTTCAGCGTATTTAAACTTGCTTTTCAAATTTCTATTACCTAAAATTCTACGAATATATTTAACTTCATCGCATAATCGTTATGTGTAAACAATTCCAATCAATTTTCTAACAATATTCCTTCTGAGTGCGTCAAATAACATTCCTGTCTTATAAGAGGTGATATGTTTAAATAAGAAAGTGCAGGAATGGCCCTTTTCTTGTTTTAAAAACAAAAGAGTTTTTAGACGGAATCGAGTTAGTTATAAAATATATTTTATACAGAGGTATTTTATTAAATTAATTATCGTCAAAGATTATATCAGTTAAATTCTGAGAATGTATTGAAAAATGAAAAACCAATAAAAGCAGCGCCTTTGTAGTTTTAATTTTTTTATATACTTCAAAAGTCAGGCACAAAATATAATTAGAGTATTGCAATACATAATACTTATATATATTTAAATCTGTTTGTTGTAGCTGTGAAAGGTCAATAAGTAACCTTACCTTGTTATTCTTTACTTATTCATGTTACACTTCCACTAATCTAATTAGTCAGGTACATTATTTTATTATTCTGCTACTAATATCAGGGAAATATATGTATGCTCGTACTGCCGACTTAATGAAAATTATTTTTGTTATACGTAAGAAGTCCATAAATACCCTTGACTTGAGTAAGTGCCGTGCCACCTCACTGGAAATGAGAATGAAACCTTGTATCTGTTAGGGCTACCAAATGGTTCTACAGTTTTGGTACAGATTATTGAAGTTATGAAACTTTTTACTTCAATTAAAGAAATAATCTTTAAGGATTAATGTTACTTTCTTCAAAACTATTTTCAAGACGTTTTAAAAATTTGAAGCAGCTTTATTTAAAGTATCCTACTTATAAAATTGATTAAGTACCTACTACTTTGAATATAAAAACTTTGTGATTTACAGTTTTTCTGTAGTAGTATCTCATATGTTTTTCATAAAAATCCGTGTTTATTTTAAAATGATTTTTTATTTAATATTTTTTTATGTATCAAATATACAACAAATGATCAATAATATTAACATACTCATACACAACGTAAAGAAAACAGATTTGATGATTGTACTTTTGCACTAGCGTTACAATTTCTTAACTGAGCCTAGCTCGTATTAAAAAAATCAAGTGGTCTTACTAATTTTATTATAAAAAAACTTTAAGTTACATTCATATTTATTTAAATATACGGTTTTACTCGCTTGTATATTTTGGGGATGTCCGACCAGTTTCAGAAATTAGTTAGAGAAATTTCTCAGGGAGTAAGACATCCAGCCCCGATTGTCGACATTTATAAATAGATAAATAATGTTAAAAATCATCGCATTATTATGATCATAATTATAAAATACTTAATATTTTAACAAGCTTATTATTTTTTATATAACACTACATTTACCTACATACCTGGTCAGGTATACCATTAAATAGCGCTTGTCCTTTATTTATCATACATCAGAATGCTTAATTACAATTAAAGTAAAAAAATCATCCTGGCTTTTACTTATGCGAACCCTGCAGTCACCCGCGGTGAGATGAATTATATTCGCAGCAAATACTCATAACAAGCAGTCGTATTTACGAGCTCACAGAAGAAATATTCGCGTTGTGATTCTGACAGTATACAGGGCATACTAACTGTAGGGAAAAACGAACGTAAACGGTACTGATTTAGGGCATTTTTATCGAAATGGGACATTAAGAATAGAACTAGTATTTATGAAGAGTGAGTTTGTGTCATCAAAACTTTATTATTTTGAAGGTTTCAGAGGCGCCATTGCCAGCACTGGTGTCCCCAACCATGTATCAGAAATTTTACATCTTTTTACATCCAACATAAGAGGCTGTTTCATGACATTTTCTGGAATTAAGAGAACAATGAATGACATTCGGAGCTAACATTTATTTGCATAAACAATGCACCATCGCTCTAATACTTATAATTGTAAATCATACAAAGTTATATATTTACAAAATCTTACTTTTCTTTCATGGATACTTCATGAGTACACTCTCACAAATGCAAATGAACATAATATTATCCTTGAAGATAGTGTACACTAACCCGAGCCAACTACTTAGTTTGTCATATACATATTTGACAACCGACTTACATTAACTGCAGTGCCAAGACATAAAAAGACATAAAAAATGAAGTCCTCGCACTTGGTTACGTAGACTGGCATATAAAAATTTTGATTACTTCTAAAATTACTGAGAAACACTATAGAAATAAATATACACTGTATGTCAAACCGAGTAAGGTTGAGTTTGTCAAAAGACTACTCTCAATTACAGTGTTTTGTCAAAACACAAAATTAATTACTTTCAAGTTATTGGACAATAAACATATATTGTTTTCAAACACAAACGCTGCGCTAGAGCCAGGTGGTAGAGTCGTAATAATATTTTTATGATGTGCTGATTACTAATTACTTTGCTTTTGTTTCGCATTGGTCAATAATTAGGATTATTTAGCTTATGAAAACACTTGTTTCCGACTCATTATTACCTGAATTTACTTGGGTTTGTTGACAAACAATCTCAAATAGTCTAAACTTGTAGTTTCTACAGTGAAGACGTTTTGAAACGGGAAAATCACGCGAAATAAGCAGTGAAGTGCGTTCTGACATCGTTTTTTTTTTTACATAATGAAGGCAAGTCCAAACGTGCGATTGCTTCACAACTGAATTTATCGAAGACTTGTGTTCATGGCATAATAACTAGATACAAGGAGACAGGCAATTTTCAAGATCGTCCACGCTCGGGAAGAGCGAGAGTTACGACGTCTAGTGAAGATAATTTTATTGTTGTTACGTTGTTACTAGCAAGCGAAATAGACGCTTTAAAACACCAGAAATCCGCGTTAAGTAAACAAAACCTGAGTTAAACCTTTATCATTGACTACAGTAAAACGGCGACTGAGAGATGCGAAGTTGTATGGCCGCGTCGCCGTTCGAAAACCTCTGCTAAGGCCACAAAACAAGAAAAATGGATGGAGTGGGCTCTTGCCTATCCAAATTGGACTGAAGAAGATTTCAAAAAGTTCTTTGGATCTATGAATCCAAACTATTTGCTTCAAAAAGAAGAATTTACGATCGACGCAGTGCCCAAGAAAAGATGATGCCAGACTGTGTAGTCCCATCAATCAAGTATGGTGGTGGCTCAATTATGGTCTAGGGTTTCTTCTCTAGCCAAGGAACTGGCGATTTGATCAAAATTGAAGGCATTTTGAAAAAGGAACCTACATGCGGTTGCGATACTTGTAATTATTTTCCAGAAAATAGTATCGCCAAGATATTGAAGATTTATGTAAAAATTCCAATAGTAAAGCATTGTTTACAGCAGTTATGCAAAAACTCATATGATGCCGTTACTTATGACAAAGTCATATTGCTTTTTATGATAACTTGTTATGTTCAATGAAATTACTAGTACTTAATTTTTATAACATGGGAATTGTTCTGACATAACACTGCATGTTAAGTTACAGTGTTATGGGACACTGTGACAATGTACACAAAAAAATGTAGATTTTTTTTCTATTTCTCAGTATTAGATTAGATTAGAATATTCTTTATTGTACACTTTAGGAATTACAATAGATCTTAGTCTTACCGCTAAAAGCGATCTCTACCAGACAACCTTAAATAAATATACATATTCGAATGAATGCAAATACACATATAGTATATACAATAATACATACGCACACATAAATATATATATGTATATGAATAATAATAATATAATATTAATTACATGATGTGATATAAATAGAATTTACCAAGTATACACTAAAATAAAATGAAAACAGTGTGACAGCTACTTAACTACAATATTCACATTATTCTGAATTAAAAAAAAATGGCTCTTAACCATTGTTCTAAAGGTTTTTATGGTTTGAGCTTTTCTTATGTCAAGAGGCAGTGCATTCCACAGTCGTGTTGCAACGACGGTAAAAGATTTACCAACAAATGTTGTGGAATGCAAGGGCATTTTTAACTCTAGGTTTTATGACGATCTTAAGAATCTAGTATGTGATTCATGAAGGAACTCAAAGCGTCCCTTAAGATAGAAAGGTGCTGACGGGTTAAACAATATATTATACAATAAAGAAAGGATGTGAGTATTCCGGCGAAGACGTATTGGTAGCCACTCGAGTTTTTTGATCCTCGGTGAGATCTGGATAGCTGACGTCGGCGTAATCAAGGATAGGGAGTAGTAACGACTTTGCAAGTGAGATTTTGATGACAGTAGGAAGAAAGTCTCGTAACCGTCTCAACGATCCCGCAGATGCAAACAATTTGCGGCTTACTTCCTGCAATTGTGAGCTCCAAGATAATTCTGAGTCAATATATATTCCCAGATTTCTTACTTTTTTACTAATTGTAATCAAAGTGCCTTCGAAAATAATAGGTGGAAGCTGTGCCCAGCTGATCTTTGAAATCTTCCTGGGACTGCCGACAATAATCATCTGGGTCTTAGCTGGATTCACCGATAGCCCATGTGACAAACTCCAATCGCTGATTCTAGTCAGGTCCTTGTTAATATTGTCAAGAGCCTCCGATAATCTTTCTAGGGTGCTTGAGAGTATATTTGTAGGTCATCTGCATAAAGGTGGTAATGAGAGAGAAGTTGATGTGAGATTGAATTTATAAAAATTGCGAAAAGAAGAGGAGATAGAACGCCACCCTGGGGAACGCCAGCAGATATGTTGCACCAAGTTGAATTAATATTTTCAATGCGTATACGCTGTCGGCGACCACACAGGTAACTACGAAGCCAATCAATTACCGTTGGAGATATGTTAAGGGAGCTGACGATACCGAGCAGAATATCGAAATCTACCGTATGCTTTTAGCATTGGAAAAGTCAAGGAGAGCAAGTAAAGAAAGATTTCCATTTTCCATTGCAATTCTTATGTCACCCGTAACATTCACTAGGGCTGTAACAGTACTGTGACAGGAGCGGAAACCAGATTGATGGGGATTAAGAAGGTTATTTTTAGTAAGGAAAGAACTAAGTTGATTATGGACGAGGCGCTCAAGGACTTTGGAAAGGAAAGGTCATATAGAGATTGGACGGTAATCAGAAAAGGATGATGGATTTGGTTTCTTTGGTATAGGAGTAACTTGGGCATCTTTCCAAGTACATGGGAAAATTCCGGTTGATACCGAATGGTTCAAGATATGGGTGATGATGGGTAGAATTTCATCAAGGATAGGGAGGATCATGTTACGGCTGATACAATCGCTTCCAACTGCGTCAGAAGTGATACCCAAAATGCTCATCTTAACATCACAAGCCGAGAATTGATTAAAACTGAAAGGAGTACAATTAGACGTTGGAATGAGTGAAAGATTATTTAGTGTATTAGCCTTAATGGTCCTATCAAAATTGGACAGGGCAGTGAAGTGTTGATTAAGCAAATCAGTGTTTAATGTTTTTGGAATGACATTATCCTTTGATTTTCCAACTCCAAGTTTCCTGAGGAATTTCCAGACTTTAGCTGGGTCGTTATTTTGAACACTGTGATGAATGTGTTGGCGTTAAGCGTCTCTACACACCCTTATTGCAGCGATTCCACACAGATATATACTTTTCCCTATTAACTTCGCTAGGCCTTATCCTTAATTTATACTTCGCTGCGGCTTTCTTTGACAGAAGATCTATGATCTCGCTTGTTAGCCATGGAGATGGCGCGTATTTTAATTTGACAGGTCGTACCGGAGTATGTTTATCATACAGTTGTAGAATGGAAGTGGTGAAAATGTCGACTTTATCATTTACCGAAACTGCTGCTAACAGTGGTGTCCGGTCAATACTACTGACATCCTCAAGCAACTTATTCAAATCCATACCACCAAAATTGCGTAGCATAAGTATTTTAGGTTTTAGTTTAGAAGGGCGGGATTTATAGGAAAGGAATAGGAGATCATGATAGGGTAACGCTTCGGCGGAATACTGACCGTACTTTTCGACGTGATCTTCAAAGGAGATTAGGATAAGATCGAGCAGAGAGGGAATAGAGTTAGGAAAATGATGAGTAGCGTTTAGTTGGAGTGAGAATATGTTAGTAGAATGTAGTATCGAGATAAGAGAGGAGGATCGAGAGTCATTTTTTAGAAGACAAGTGTTGAAATCACCCATGATTATTGTATGGTTATAGGATGGGATTAGGTTCTCCAGCAGATTCTCAAAGGAAGAGAAAAAGTTGATTCTCAGGGAATTACAGTAGTATGCATATGATTCAGTTCGACTTCTATAAAAAGATGCTCACCCGCCTGCAATGGAGGGGGTTGTGGCGATCTGTTTACAATATTGAAAGGAATATGATTCCGAAGATATATAGCCACTCCTAAGCCACTACCGGCCGAGCGATCATTTCTTACGAGCTCAAACCCAGGGAAGGAGTATAAAGAGGAGGGGAGACATAGTTTTAGCCAAGATTCAGAAACGAGAATGGCGTGTAAATTTTTGCAACTAAAGCTAGCCAGCATATCTGAAAAGTGTGCCGGAATACTCTGAGCATTGATATGAATGACATTAACACTAACCTAGGAACATCAGAAAACTGTACTTCTAGGTATTCAGATAACGATGGTATGCTAACAAAACTACCATCACTGCTGCTCGCTGAATTATAACTTTCACAGTCACTGTAATCAGACATATTGCTATATAATAATATTGATAAATAGACCTATTATAAATATAATTTAACTAAAACAAATATTATAATTAACCTGCGAAAACTATTTCTTATCCATCTGCCAGTTGTGTTAATTAAGAAAATATTTTATCGTTGTATAATTAAGATTTTTCAAGCTAGTATTAGTAGGTAAGAGTCCTTCTGACACCCTATAAGAAATTAGATAAGGCGAAAATAAGATGTAAAAAAAAAGAAAAGAAAAGCACAAAACAAAAAAGAAAACAAGAATAAAATAAAATAAACCAAATACCCTTACATGCATATTCAAATAATTATATTTATTATATTTATATTTATTATTTATTATTTATAAAATTTACTCTACCTAATTATTACTTTATCTAATATAATATCTCTAAATATCATTAAAAATTAGCATCTTAAGAGATGAGAGCGAAACCGACGACACAAACTAAACGATTACACAAGTTGAAGTAATGCAAACATATTCATGAAGGAAGCAAAATTATCGATATCCAAACAAGTGAGGATACATCAAATTCGGATTTCTGAACTAATATGAAGTGTCAAGTCAGTGTTGTTATGTTAGTATATTACAGGGTATATTAATTTTATAATTCTATACAGTTACAGTGGGTAAACAATACATGATAAATAGGTGAATAAATCTGTTATATAAGAGTGCTTAATGCAGGTAGTGTAAAAAAAAGTTGTATGACTGTAATGCAATACGATGATAAGAAGGACTTTAGAAACCGCTCATAAACAACAATCACTTTTTGCTGATTCCGCGCTTTGGTTTGTTACCTGCTTTAACGACTACACTCGGCTTTGTAACTTCTTTGTCATGTTTTATCTCCGGAAGCTTCTTCAAGTCATCCAATGTGATCACGCGATAATTAGCTCCATCAGGCCCATTGACGTAAATGATTCCTTGGCGAGTCCAGCACTGATCGATACCAAAAGGCTCTCGGGCTGCCATAAACGTTTCATACCGTTGTTTTGTTAGAAATTCGGACACTGTTATACAGGAGCCTTTAATTTTGGTCTTAGCGAACCAGATTTGATTCCTAACAACAACACTCTCAAGGTTAATAGCAATAGCCCTAGATTTTTCACTTGTAAATCGACCCATCCTGTGGCAGCCTGATGTCTTTGGTAGTGAAGTCTGATATCTTCAGGCGCTCCTTGACCACTCCGGCCACTACATCTACAAGCTGTTCCTGGGTCTTCTCCTGAACTCCATGAAGTAACAACATTTTTCTACGGCTGCGCATTTTTGACATCGATTTGGCACTGCAGGGTGGTCAGCGTTTCTTTAACAAATGTTTTAAAGTTGTTGAACTCCTTGGCTAGTGCTGCATTTGTGTCTGGAGAATTAGTAGTCTTCGGCAGCTCTGCTTCAAAGTTGGCCATCCTGTTGTTAAATGCTGTAGAAAGCTGTGCAAGTGATTTATGCAGAAGGTCAACCTCCATTGCTGTGACAAAAGTTATAGTGTTGTTTGTATTGAGGTGAAAGGATTTATATAACTGTGGATTTCACCCATAAAAGTGCTTATAATAATAAAACAATATTAAAATTAATTGTTTTGAGTCAGAGCAAAAGTTTTACACCTTTTCTCAACTACCTTCCAAATCCAGCCGGCCAGCATCTCTTTCACCATTATTTTTTCTAAGGTGATTAATATTGTATCCAAATTCCATCATAGTAATCATTCTCGACGATAACGATCCTTCTGCTTATTACTACTATACGAATAACGATTAAGCACACAAAGCACGTTAAAAATAAAAATTCTCTTTACTTGAGGAAATTGAATTTTAAACAAGTGTTTGTCCGAATGGATCGGGGTTTTGGCGTAAAATACTTTTAAGAGGAGAAGATTGATTAAATTTGTACCTATAATAGTATTTCCAATTTAGCAATAAATATTTACAGTTTTTTACAGGTTAAATATACCTAATATTCTACCTATAAAAGTATTTTTTAAAATGACAGACGAATAATTACCCTTAATTTACCCTGCCTAAAAACTTGAAATTATACTTATATAATTCACACTTTTCAACACTTTAAAAAGCACTTTAAATTGACTATTTCCGACAGGGTTTTCTTGACTCAAACTCCATACTTATGTCACTCTGTACCATATGAAGATCAACGTGGGAACAATAAATAACAGCAGTGAGATTCACTTTGGAAAAAGTATATTCTATTCTATTAAATTGTTAAAAATAAATTATGTCTGAAATTCAATCTATCGCGTCATTTATTTTAAAATTTAAGCCAAAGTATTTACAAAATGATACCAAACTCTGCAAATACTTAAAAGAGGGGAAGGAATAATCAAGAACCTGTAGAAAAAGCAGCAGCGATCTCAATTATTAACAGAGATATAGAGCAGATTTGTGTAACTGATGAGGAGCACGTAACATAGGTTAAACGTGAATAGATATAAAACACAAGCGACCGTTATCGGTAGCAATAGGACCTTATTTAAAGCACTACCATATCACTTGAGCCCTAAATATACTGGCGATGGGGACCTAATTCCTATTCTAAACACTAAACAATCTGGGAACTGATTATGATAAAAACCATATAGTGGTAGAGCCATGCTTGCTTAAGCACGAATGGGCCGGCTCGACCGGTGCGATACCACGGCCTCACAGAAAAACGGTTGTGAAGTAACGCTTGCGTTGCATTTCCCCGAAATGAGTGAGGTCTCCGGAGGCGTGGACGCCCAGGCTGCCCCTCGTACTCTGGGGGGGGCTCAACTGCGCTCTCAAAATCTGCTCGGGGCAAGAGAAGGCATACCATGGCACCCCCTGTCACGTTTACCGTGGATTTTTGCAACATTAGGGGCTTACATTCGAACCTCGACACTGTCCACCACCACCTTGAGACAGCAAAGTCGGCCTTGCTCTTTTTAACCGAGACGCAGATATCATCTCCAGCGGACACATCCTACCTCTGCTACCCTGGGTACGGACTGGAACACTCTTTTGTTCCTAAGGCTGGTGTATGCGTGTACGTTAGAGATGATATCACTTCTCGCCGCCTCGGCAATCTTGAAGGTAGGGACCTCTCCATCTTATGGCTACGTGTAGACTGCGACGACCATCCCCGCATCTACCTATGCCTCTACAGGTCCCATAGCGGTGATGCCGAAACGGACCGACTCATCGACCACGTCCAAATGGCTACAGACTCAGTGCTCCAGCAGGTCCCATCCGCAGAGATCGTGATTCTTGGCGACTTTAACGCCCATCACGCCGATTGGCTTGGTTCGCGCAAAACCGATCATGCGGGAAGATCTGTTCACGATTTCGCCTTGGCATATGGCTTGACGCAGCTGGTAGCAACGCCTACGCGAATCCCAGATGCAGAAAGCCACGTGCCTTCACTGTTGGATCTTCTGCTGACCTCACATCCTGACTTCTACAAAGTATCCGTTGAGGCCCCTCTTGGCTCTTCGGACCATTGCCTGATTAGGAGTATGGTGCCACTCGTTCACTCGCTGCGGCCGCGTGTTACAGGCAGTCGCCGCGTATGGCACTATAGGTCAGCAGACTGGGATGGAATGAGAACATTCTTTGCATCCTACCCATGGAGGCAGGTTTGCTTCTCGCCGGATGATCCCAATGTCGTTGCTGACTCTGTCGCGGATGTTGTGCTTCAGGGTATGGAACTTTTCATTCCATTCTCCCTGATTCCCACAGGTGGCAAGTCCCAGCCTTGGTTTGGTCGAACCTGCAAAGCGGCGTCCCGCCGAAAGCAGGAATGTTACCAAGCATGGGCTAATGCAGCGACAGCACGGGATGTAAAGACCAGCACATTAAAGAAGCAATTTAACTTTGCCTCCAGGTCCCTCAAAAGAGTAATTGCTGGGGCGAAGTCGGCTCACATCGGCAGAATTGGCGAGAGACTAGTGAGTTTCCCCTCCGGAACTCGTGCATTCTGGTCTCTTGCCAAAGCTGTCCAGGGGAACTTTTGTAAGCCGTCCCTTCCACCTCTGCGCATAGGAGATAATTCGTTGGCCCACGACGCTAAAGAAAAAGCCGATCTTCTGGGCAAACTCTTTGCGTCCAACTCGACCCTGGACGACGGGGGAAACGTACCGCCGACCATACCGCAGTGCGAGACCCGCATGCCGGAAGTCCGGTTTACACAAAGGGCAGTGCGTAAAGCGCTTCTTTCCCTCGACGTTCATAAGTCGAGTGGGCCCGATAGAATCCTATCGTGCTGAAGACGTGTGCTTCAGAGTTAGCACCGGTTTTAACGCGCCTTTATCGGCTTTCCTACTCTCTTGGCGTAGTCCCGAACTCATGGAAGACAGCTCTAGTGCACCCAATCCCTAAAAAAGGAGATCGCTCGGATCCGTCCAACTACAGACCCATAGCCATCACCTCCTTGTTCTCCAAGATAATGGAATCCATTGTTAACTGCCAGCTCCTCCGGTACTTAGAAGACCACCAGCTCCTCAATGATCGACAATACGGCTTCCGTCAGGGTCGTTCAGCTGGTGATCTTCTCGTATACTTGACTCACCGGTGGACACAGGCGATCGAGACCAAGGGGGAAGCGTTGGCCGTTAGTTTGGACGTGGCGAAGGCCTTCGATCGGGTCTGGCACAAAGCGCTCCTTGCGAAGCTTCCTTCCTATGGGCTTCCCGAGACACTGTGCAATTGGCTCACCAGTTTTCTTACAGACAGAAGCATCAAGGTCGTTGTTGACGGTGCATGCTCCGACTCCAAGTCTGTTAATTCTGGTGTCCCACAAGGCTGTGTGCTATCACCCACGCTGTTTCTTCTGCATATCAACGACATGCTGCAGATTAGCAGCATCCATTGCTATGCAGACGATAGCACGAGTGATGCCCTTTACACCGGCCGCGCTAACATTTCTCGGGTAAACGTCATCGAAAGCCGATCCAAACTTGTGTCTGAAATCGAAACTTCTTTATCAACAGTTTCAGATTGGGGTCGACTTAACCTAGTCCAATTTAACCCCACGAAGACACTAGTTTGCGCTTTCACCGCTAAAATGATGCCATTGGTCGTATCACCTCAATTTGAGAGGACTTCCCTAACTGCATCAGCCAGTATCGGAATACTTGGCGTCGATATATCAAGCGAAGTCCAGTTTCGCGGTCACTTAGAGAGTAAGGCCATATTAGCCTCGAAGAAGCTTGGTGTGCTAAACAGATCGAGACAGTATTTTACTCCGGCCCACTGTTACTCAATAATGGAAATGGAATACTGTTCTCATCTCTATGCAGGTGCACCCCAGTACCAACTTCTGCCTCTTGACCGCATTCAACGGAGAGCGACTCGCATCATCGACTGCCAAGATATTTCTGATCGACTTGACACCTTGGCGTTGCGTAGAGATGTAGCTTCACTCTGCATCCTCTATCGCTTGTATCATGGGGAGTGTTCAGAGGAATTGTTCGGACTTATACCGGCTGCTGGTTTCCGCCATCGTCCTACGCGACAAAATATCCATCCCCATCACCTGGACGATTGGCACTCCACCACTGTGCGCTTCTCGAGAAGCTTTTTGCCTCGCACAACCAGCTTATGGAACAAATTGTCGCCTGCCGTATTTCCGAACCGATACGACCTTCAAACCTTCAAGAAGAGAGCGTACCTCTACCTAAAAGGCCGGCAACGCACTTGTGACTCTTGAGTTGCGGGTGTCCATGGGCGGCGGTAGTCACTTACCATCAGGTGACCCGTCTGCTCGTTTGCCTAAAAAAAAAAAAAAAAAAAAAACTTGTCCTGGGGTCCGCAACTACAAGTAGTCAGTAAAAAAATTTTTGCTTCTAGAGAATCTCTTGGAAGTTTGCGTAACATCCTACCGATTACATATATAAAAATAAATATCGTAGGTATAATATAATATACACAAAAATTTTTTATTGCATAAAAAATAATAAAAAAAAAAAAACTTGTCCTGGGGTCCGCAACTACAAGTAGTCAGTAAAAAAATTTTTGCTTCTAGAGAATCTTTTGGAAGTTTGCGTAACATCCTACCGATTACATATATAAAAATAAATATCGTAGGTATAATATAATATACACAAAAATTTTTTTTTTTAGTTTTGTATGGTTTGGTTTCTCATTTTGTTAACTAACTATAAATAAATAACTGTAATTATTAAATTTGATGATGACACTCTTGGCAACAGATTATAAGATTCATGCGTTTGTATTACAATATCCCCAGTGACAGACACATTTCAGGCAAGAACAGCAATGTAGAGCGAAGGATGATATTGAGCTGGAAAATAACAGCTCACAAATTACTGGGTAAAAAGTTTTATAGAGCTGTTTGGCAAGTATATGTAGCTCTAAGTCGAGTAAAAATAAATAGCATCGTGTGACTAAGAGGCAAATAAATTACTCAACATGCCGAATGGTGAAAGAGCTTTGACAGAAATGGTAATTGTGGACTTATTTCATCATACTTGGTGTATTCTCAAAGTCAATCATGTTGTATGATTATTTTTTGTACCGTAAAGAGTTGTCTATCTATCTATTTATTTATAATCTCCAATGTACGCGTTGTATATATATTTAGAGGATTCTATTTACAGATTTAATAGTAACTCTCAATGTTGAAAATATGCAATGTAGAGCACAAACCCATTAGTCTACTATAATTTTCATTTTCTAACTTTTGTATTTAGAAATCGTCAATTCCTTTTTCAGCAAGAAAGACTGTTTAATGCTTCCTGGAATAACCTTCCTTACTTATGTGATGCTTCTATGGTAAGTTTATAGAAATAAACGCGACAAATAATATCGAAACTATTTTTTGACTTTAAAAACGAGTAGTATTTCCATAAGTTTCAAAAGCTCCCTATGTTAAAGCCCAACAGAATGTATATTCAAAAAATAATTCAAAAAGTACCACTAATATAAAAGTTTATAAACATGTACCTACATCACTGACCAATCCACTTTTGTCCCTTTGAGGTCGTTTCAGTAGTAAATCGCTTAAGGTTCGGTACAAAGAGTTTTATTTACGTCCGAGTACGACTGTCAGGCCACGAAACCGTCAGATTATCCTTCGTGATGCATAATAAAACTCAACTTACTCAATACCTAACTGAATTTTGAGGGTATACTAGAATATCGAGAGTAATAGAAGCGGTTTAACCAAATGGTTTTTTTTTTTTTTTTATATTAGCCTACCATAGTGACTCCACTTTGCCTGATGGAAAGCAATAGGTGGAGTCAAAGAGTGGTGGTCACCATCCTCATTGCATGTCTAGTCAATGCAGCATGGTGACCCACACTATGGCGGCCTGGTGAGATGCTTTTTCACGCCCCGCTTAAAAGACCCGGGATCAAAGTGGGAAGGAAACACGTGCGCTGGTAGAGAATTCCAGGCTTTTACCGATCGGCACAGGAAAGAAGAGCCAAACCGTTGAGTTCGGGTACGTATATTTTCGACGCACAAACGGTGACTCCTCAGGCCAGCACGTGTAGTCCTGTAGAGGAAGGGAGAAGGTGGGACCAATTGGAAGAGCTCATCAGGACACTCCCCGTGATGTAGGTGATAGAGGACTGCCATAGAGGCGACATCTCTTCGCAACTGCAGAGGCTCAAGAGACTGGGTGATCTCAGGACAGTCGATAATGCGGACTGCGCGCCGCTCCAACCGATCGAGAGCGTCAAGCAAATACCATATTGCCGATCATTTAACAAGGAGTGATCCTCTAGGTGGCGGATTAGTTGGGTGTTGATGATCCGCTCGAACACCTTACAGAGTATGGAAGTGATTTCATAGACGATGCCCTTACTATATGAAAAAGAATGTAAATTTAATTATCGCTACGTGCATTTACTTGATGGACAAATTAAGTGTTACTCACTAACATTTTTCCACCACAAATGATTTTTCAATAGGCTTTATTATAAATTGCTTCCCGTGATGATCGTGTTTGAAATGAGTTAAACTTATATATAACTTCTTTAAATCCTATTTGCTTTTATATACCTATAGTGTTATTCCTATATGTGTTATTCAGGCATTTTATTGTGAAAGCAACAGTTTAGCTCTGATACTCGCATTTTGATTACTGTTTCCAAATTACCAATATACATTCACCAATGATAAAAACCCCAAACCAAGTCTTCGATCTGATCCGTACATCACCCACAAGGGACCAGAAGCTTCCACGACACCGATACCATGTATTTCATGAGAGAAGTCTACTACCTAGTTACAATATTCCATTAACTAGTGAACTATTGAATACCGCAGGTGTATTGCAAACCTAGCGACCGTAACTTCTCAGTTCGGGATTTATTGAACTTTGAACAACTTTAACATTTTTTTTCCTTTGTTTTGCATAAGACAGAGAGCTTAGAACTTGCCACATTACAACTTAAGTTTCTTCAAACTTATGTAAAATATTTAAATAACATTATTTCCTGAAAGTCTAATTAGTTTTAGGTTTTTTGTGAGCGTTGCTTGTATGTTTTATATGTCTGTAGGAGGAATTATTTCTGTGTCCCAAGCTACACGCAAATAATTCCTCTTGCAGAAGTTGTCGCTTATAAATAAAATAAAAATGTGCAATTCTTTAGTTGCTAATAAAATTTGCTTTCATACTTGCTGATAATTGATTTTACGCCGCTACAAATAAAGATATAAACATGTTACAGATACTTTTGTTATTATACGAAAACAAAAAAGTCAGTAGAAGTTGACCTTTATATAAGGTTTATAGAAAATATATTTTTTTTAAATAGAGATAAGCTCTTCTAACTTTGAAGTTACAAGTACATATGTACATACATATATGCAAATAACAATAAAATCTATTTTAACAACGTCGTTATTTACAATGTCTGAAAACTCTATTGAAATATAATGAGTACTAAGTACCACAAAACTGCTGTACGATATATTAAATAATCCTTTCTTTATATGGACTTCGCGTATACGTACAAGCACGTAACGTACACGTATTTAAAATCGCACACGACATAGCATTGGCTATTACTTACCGCTTTGCAACTTTACTTGGGCGACAGCGGCCGGCTACAGCTGCGGGAGTTTTACTTATATAATGAGGGTTTACTTGTACACAACAAACACACATGTTTAACTTACATATAGAGGCAGTCAGTTCTAGGTGGAGTAGGACTAGGGGAAAAGGCTTGCTCTATGTAAGTCCGAAAAAATTATGACTGACTAAATGTGGACGTGTAACACACCTCTGCTTGCCCCTTTGAAGATATATTCGTGAGTGTGTGTATGTATGTATAAGTAGGTTGTAGGCTCGAGAAAACCCGTTTAAATTATTAGTTTGCCAAACTGTAAGTAAAAATCTGGGTTTGTAAATAAGGGTAAGAAACATTATATATTACGAGACTTACATAAAGATCAAATTTTAGTCAATTAATTGTAAATAACTGGAAATAAAACAACATCTGCATAAACAGTACGACTCCATAAAGATCTTCGCTGTATTACTCTTCATAAATCAAAGTGACCGAAGTCTGGGAAAAACTACTACTAAACTGTTCTCTTAACTTATAACAGCTAAAGCACTTCATTTATATCTGAGCGCCTTCATAAATAAGTATTATTATGAAACTAGAGGTGCATATGATTTATTAGTCAAATTTCGCGTGAAGTATTAAGCTCGTGCGTAAGCTATTTTGTTTATCTACATATATAAGAAAAGAAAAAAAAGTCTATTTCTTATACTATCTATAAGAAACAGATTTTTTTTTGGTGTAAGATATCCAATGTGCCTCTAGCAACTTGGCAGCGTAACACACAAGCAAACACATTTCCATATTAACTATATTAATATGTGGTATCATCATCATCACCATCATTATCATCACATAACACAATTTGACTAATTTAAGCTTCTTGTTGTTGACAAGAATTTATTCTTTAAATGACGATACCAAAATATATTTTAAATAGTAATTTGATTCCGATATCAACATACCAACAAAACTTATGAACGAAGAACAATATTCAGAATTTTTTATTTTTAAATTCATCACATTGCAGCAAAATTGCACATTATTTAACAAACGAGAAAATCCTGGATTGAAAGAACAAGTTTCAATGCAAGCATCGCATTCAAGTAAACTAGAGGTGAACTATATTCAAACACAATCCACGATTTGAATCGTTTTACTCGCATTGAGTCACATCACTAGTTCGGCCGGGACGGGAAATGATTTGTTGAATGCTGTGGAATATTTCATAATGCAAACAGTTTGCTTTCCCCGCCGTTTTTATTCAAATATTTATATGTTGTGGAGAAAAGTGGTGCGAAGCTTGTAGAATTTTATCTTTTGACAAATATTGATTGGACTATTAATTCTGTTATATACCAGTTTCAAAGAGTCTTTTAGCCTCTTAGACTCTATAATATATGTATATAAAAGTCTAGCCATTCTCCGCAGTTTCATTTCTCTTTATGGTTACTGCTCCGCTCCTGAAGATCAAGGCGTGATTTATTATAGCCTATATTGTTGAAGAATATACTTATTGAGACACACTCTATCAAATATAAAAAGATTTTGTAAATCTGAATGATAGGTCCTGAGATAAGCATACATAGACGTACAAAAAAACTCTTCAGATGTATTATAGTACTATAGATAACACTTTCCTTAATACATATAGGTATATATACAACAAATGATGTGAAGAACAGTTATATTTGTACTTGAACTAGAAATACCCAGGAAAGTACGTAAGATACCTCAGGTCCCAAGCAGAGGCAAAATCGTTAACAAACCCATTAAAGTAATTGATACATATTATGTTTAATGAGGAACTAAGAAATTTTAGAGTTTGAGAGGATACCAAACTCCACACATTAGTGGAGTGTTATGCGTGGGTGCAGTAACGTTCCGACCTCATGGCAGCTATTGGTGTGGGTAGCCTCTCGCCATGGTTATTGATATGGTCCAGAGTGAGAGTGCATGGGATTCCGCCGCTTCGTACTGCGAGGCAGTGATGCTTGCAAAAGAAGCGGTGGAAAGGGAACGGGAGAGAGTTAGTACTCTTCCGTCCCGCAGAAGACGCACAAGGCGCCGGAGAGTGCCTTACTTAATATAAGGGGGGGGGGGGGTGGAATCATAATAGGGTCACCTTGCTCAAAAGGCGGCCAGGTCTGCCGGGGTACACAGGGACTTCCTTTCTAGTTTACACCACAGGCCCCAGCCATCAGACCCGTTGACGGAACACTGTGTGGTTTTAGTCGATTCGAGTCCGACATACCACCTTACCCATTAGCTCCGGTAAGGTGATGACCCGTGGGTTTCCCCAAATTAATAATTTGTTTTAAAATTTTATTTAATATTAATTTGTATACTTCCTTTAATATTCAAACATAGTTGTAAAATATTATTCTTGAATAAATAAATAAATAAATATTATTATAAAACATGTCGTATAACTAACGACGTCCTACTTTCTATTCTTTGTATTCCAAATTATCATTATAGTAACAATACTGAGAAAATCTGATTCACCGAAACCAAATAATTTATTATAATTCGGCACAGCTGCTGCCCGCCGACGACAACGTGTGTCGACAGTCGCCGATAGATTTTAATTAATATATAGCGCCCGAAAGTTGTTCCTCAAGTTTGGACGCGATTGGAGCCGTGTTCGTAATTAGAATTAATGACGGCAACACTAACCGGTGCAAGTATAAAGTTACCCGCGCTTGATGTCGTACCAACTGACGATAGAAATTTAACTTGTTAGTCGAAAATATAAAAACTAATTCCATAATTTCTTTTAATGTCCATATATAGAAAATGACCTCTTTTTACCATTGATGTAAAGTGAACTTTATCTTGCAGCAGCTAGTTTTTGGGTAACTTTCATAAGTTAATCGGGTCTCGTTTCACTCTTAGTATACTGTTTTAGTTTTTTTTTATTTAGATCATTTTTACATATAGACATTTTGTTTGCATTTTTATTTTTGGAAACCAGTTACAAAGAACGAAGCTTCGTTATGTAAACCTTTGTATTGTAGGGGGTACCAGCGACCGTCAGAATACCGTATATACCAAATACCTACATATTAATACTTTTGAACAACTTGTTTTAATGAAAAGTCTGTTAAATATTTACAGACTTTTTAGTCAAAGATTTCCGGAGATTTTTATTGCAAACTTATGAATATCACCTTAATGTTTAAAAACGACCTCTAATCGTAAGACAATAAGGGTCACTTGAATACCATAAGGTTTATATAGGAGTTGAAATATTTTTGACGACCTCGTAAAAATAAGAAGCATAGTGGGCGATACGCTTATACAGAATACGAAGGCCATTTTGTGTTTATTGATTTATAAAATTTATCGCTCAGCTAGGAAAAATAGCTGTTTCTTGATATTATTTTTATAACAAATTTATGCTTCATTTGCAAATGACGAATGGAGTACATATATATTTATATATATATGTACTCCATTCGTCAATATATATGTATATACATATATATATATATATATATATATACGACGAATGGAGTACCATATCCTCGTTTTGACCTTTCCGCGCCGTGCCATAAAGTGCCGGTATTTTTTTTATATTATAGGGGACATTCGAACAGACAAGTGACAACCGCCGACCATAGACACCTGCAATTCAAGAGTCGTAAGTGTGCTGCTCGACTTTAAGGGTGATGAGGGATACGAGGGTATGCTCGGAGGGGAAAGAGAGGGGGATGAGGAGATGGGAAAATAGGGGGGGGGGGGGTTCAGGGGAAATTAAAATGGAGAGATGGAGTTGGGCCTCCGGAAATGTTCGTCGATGGCAAATCTCTTGCAAAACCAAAAGTCCTATTGATGGGGGCACAGTAAATCTTCTTTTGTAACATGAATAGGTGTAAATGGTCATTACATAATACATGCGTACATACACTCACGCCATTTCCAAATGGGATAGGCAGACGCGTATCAAACGCCCACATTTCGGTAAAAATAATTAATATATAAAATATATTGATTAGTTACAGTTATTGTTACTTCTATAACACATTAGAACATAATGAATGTAGTTACAAAGTATGTATCTAAATAGTTAATGTGTTAGAGCCATGCTTACGCACATATAGGCAGGCTTGTCCGGAGTAATAATACGGCCTAAATGACACTCAGTTGTGAAGGCATTGTTTTTACCAGAAGAGTGACATTACTTGGAGGCCCACCATCTCTCCGTTATATGGCTGCACCATCACAGGTGACAAAACTCCAACTCTTTTAATGGTAGTCACTTACTGCCAGGTGAAGTGTCCGCTAGTTTTCCCCCTATTCCGCAAACAACTTTTTATAGTCTATTTATAAAACAAATAAAGCTGTAGTAAGGGACATTTGATAAAATGGTAACGTGCTGATAATGTAAATGATCAATGTACATTTCAGTACTCAGTCTCTTTACAACATACTATGTAATGCTTTTGGATGAAGTCTACCTTAATATGTCAACCACGCTTAATTAGATGCTTAGTATCAACTTTAGTTACTGAATTACTCCCTGAGTTAATAACAATACCCAACTTTCGCTGCCATACATAAGTGTTAGCACAGACACACCTCTATGCACAGCCATGCGAGCCTTCATTGAGACTCTGTGGTCATAAAAGTATGCAATGCGCCATTGATCGCATTACCCGCACTCACTCTTTGTTCTATATCACCATCACACTTTCCGTCCCTAGTAAACTTTGATTCCAGATATACAAATTCATCCACTTGTTCCACTTTTTTACCACCTATTATATAGCTTGTTACCATCTCCTGTAACTTCTCAGCTGATGACGCAAGTATTACTTGGTCATCCGCATATAGGAGACATTTGACGAGTAATCCCTTCATTCTCAAACCACATTCTTTCCCTTTCATTTCTCTAAGACAATCATCAATAAATAAGTTAAACAGCCATGGCGAAGCTACACATCCGTCCAAGACCTTTCTCAATCTTAAACCATTCAATGTAGGCGCCGTTCACCCTGACACAAGCACTGGAGTTCTCATATAGAGATTTCAGTGCTCGAAACAGTTCGCTGTTCACCCCATTCACCTATAAAACCCTCCACAATTCACCCCTCTCCACTCGATTGTAAGCTTTTATATGAAAAAAACAGATCTCACAGATTTCCTCTTTATTTAAGTATTAGGTTAAGGTTCAAGAAACTTGAAACAGAATTTTAACTATAAACGTTTTATTTTATTTTGATTTTGAATTTATTTACAAAAACTGAAACTTTGTGAAATGTTAAAATTAACGCTAATTCATTAGAAATGTGAAATAATTATCTGACATTTGTTTTAAAGATAAATATAGTTAACAAATAATATAAATAAAATAAATCCTTAAATTACTAATTATGATTTTACGTAAAGAATAACTAAGTACATGTATAAAACTAAGAGGAAAGGTTAACTTGGAAGTTAAACAAATAGAACTCCGATGACTCTTGGGAAATTATTCGAAGCACTTGACTGACGATCCCACGCACCTACTTTTTTATTTATTTTACCCTTTTCTTAAGTTTTGGTCTTTGTTAAGATCAGTCAGTCAGTGAGAAGGTCACTTCGATTTATTTTTACACATTGTTTATGCAGACTGTGGAGCTTAAGGAACACGATCTATAAATCACGAGAAATCCTTAAAACAAATAATGTTTTGGCTGGACTAGGTAAAATTTAAAATAATGAGACAGTACACAGTTACCAATCTGAATGAAAATTAAATAAATCCAAGTCTTTTTAGCATAAATTCCGGTTGGAGTCGCAAACAATGAATGTGTCACTGTTTTCGATTTCGAACACAAAATTTTTGTTAGTAACATAATTACTCTTTTGTTTACCGTGTTCATACAATATTGTTGTTGGCATATTGTGGATATATTGGTAGCGTAATTATATTACAAATAACGTTATCTAGTCCCGATATAGTTTAATAATATCTTCAGGTTGTATATTGATAAGGTAAATCACATTGATATCTGTTAAAATCCCTGGTAATATCGAGCAAAATAGGAAAAAATGCAAAATTTGGCCTCTTGCGCTTGAAACACGTACCTGTGATTATATCGTTATCATATTTACACTTTCACAATCACACATCAGAATACAGATCTTGCTTGAGTTGTCTTTTTATGCATAAACAGAAACGTTATAGGTATTACTAATCCATGCTGACACAAATATTTTTGACCTATGAATTTTAATTCCACATCCATGTACCACATCCATGTATGACAATCACTTAACACAATTCATGTTACACGACTCCATCTAATAATTACACGGAAAAGATGTAACGCTAAAATCTAACAGTAATGCACACAGAGCAGTTGTAACATTTTCCAGTGGTAGAGCGGCTTCACAGAAAACCGGTTGTGAAGTAACGCTTGCGTTGCATTTCCCCGAATTGAGTGAGGTTTCCGGAGGCCCAATTCCCCCTCCCCTCTTTTCTCTCCCCTCGTCTCCTTTCTCCTTTTTTCAGTCTCCTCATCCCTCCTCTCTTCTTTCCGCTCCCTGCATCCCCCATCCCTCATCACCCTCAAAGGCAGGCAGCACACTTGCGACTCTTGAGTTGCAAGTGTCTATGGACGGCGGTGTCACTTACCATCAGGTGATCCGTCTGTTCGTCTGTCCCATTAGAGTATAAAAAAAAAACAGAGACATAGTTAAGTGCAGAATATTTAACTTGGTATTTCACTCCAGCATTCGTACAATGAAATCGGAATAACTTTAATTAAAAATTCTTTGAAAATAGAAAAAAGTGTTTAGAAATATAACAAATTTTGATTTTTTGCATTTCATAACCAACAATTGTTTTTTTTTATATAAAAAAGGAAAAGGGATAAGCGGAGAGGCAAGAGGAGAGGATTAGTTGGGCTACGGAAACCTCCCTCGTTTCTAGGATATGCAACGCAAGCATTGCTTCACAACCGGTTTTCTGTGAGGTCGTGGTATCGCACCGGTCAAGCCGGCCCATTCGAGCCTAAGCATGGCTCTACCACTGTACCAAATTTGTAGCATGTTCCGACTTTAAAAAGTTGAGCCGTTTTCCGCAGTTTGGACTAAACTAAGTTTTGAAGCGTGAGACAGAAAAATAATTCAAACTTTTAGTACTACTATATACTAACTAACATACTTATTACAAATAGCTTTCGGACACATTATTCAAGTATTAATGAAGAATACCAGATACTTATATTTTAATATGTTTAATAAGGTTTTTCCACCAATTTTAAAACCGACCCAAACCATTAATATTCTCCTTCCACATGAACGAACTTCCTGACAAGATTTCAGGGACTGTTAGACGTTTGAAGCAGAAAATTAAATAAAATAAAGAATGTTATATTTGTGGTATGTTTGACTTATTAACTTTAGAAGATCTAGATACATATACTAATTACATTACTAATCAAATAATTTATTCATTTTACAAGTCGTTATCATATTATGGGTGAACAATGTATATATCTTGGCCAGATCATAGAATTCATTACTTGATGATGCGGCCAATGGGCTTGCCTCCTTCCGACAGTTTACACCTACAGTTAGCATCTGTCGATAGTACAGTGCAAACTTTGTGCTAACCATGGAGGTGTCTAGACAAGGTTTAATTACGTTAAGTGTGAACCCAAGGCTCCGGGCACAATGTGTTACAATGATTTTAAGTATTCTTCCATTCTTAAGCTTCAAATTGAAGAAGAGCAGAGCAGAGCTTGTTGTTCTTGTTAAATATAAAAAAATGATACTTCCATAAAACATTCTACATATTATATTATTTTCAAAAAAGGTTTTTAGTAACGCATTAAGCACTTCTTAAACTCGGACTTCCTTGTGCCAGCCAGTTCGAATTATAGCTAGCATAGCTCCAGTTTGAGCTATTGCTTTTACTCCCCAATCCATGCATCCCCGCAGTATTCTTTTCCTTCAAATTTTCCCATTTAATGTCTAGGAGTGCCTGGCCGTTAATGTTCTCTGCCTGTCATTAGTGCGTTAAATATAAAATATAATTATTATTAAGAAGTGTAAAAGGTGTATGAAAAAAAAATATATTTGAAGACTATCGGTCCTTGTTACACCAAGTCTAGGTAGTCTTTCATATCAAAATACAGATTTTATGACACTCTTCCAAAGCAACAAGCAGAGTCTAAGAGTGGTGGTCACCATCCTCATTGCGAGTGTAGTCACTGCAGCATGGTGACCCACACTATGGCGGCCTGGTGAGAGTAGAGTTGACAGTAAGAGAATAAACAGAAAAATAAAACAAATAAATCCATTAGCGTCTCTGTTAGAGACGCTAACTGCTACTGTTGTACCTCCTCAGGTTAATTATATAATATATATGTATATAGTTATTGTGCAGAAACTTATATATAGTTATATATATTTTAATTTTAGATATTTATATTTACAATACTTGAGCACGCCATTGCTGTGCTTCTCTAGAAACCTTCTGCATTGCAAACAATCTGAGGAACAAATAGTCACCTATGGCATTACCACATTAATCCCCAAGAAAAGAGCTTACTCCCACCTCAAAGGCTGGTTACACACCTAAAATTCCTGAGTTGCAGGTGTCCATTGTCGGTGATAGTCACTTAAGATCAGGTCACCCTTCTTCTAGTTTGCCCCCTGTAATATAAAATAAATACTGAAAAACGACCGCTTACATTTATGTGAATTAAAATATGGACAGTCTAATTTATGGATACACGTCACCTCATCTTCATGGTTAAAAAAGGTATTTTAAGAATAGCAAAGCCAAATCTTTATTTGACTATAGAAACCAAAACCACTGCTCATTCTCATTAACTTCCAACTTATAATAGACATCACACTGCAGTAACAAAGGCTCATGTGTGTTCATATATCTCTCGAGACTCGCGTCCAACACTTCCCAACTATTAGGTATTAGGTCTCAATTAAAGCCAATTCCACATTAAAAATTTTAGTAAGAGTGATTTGAATAATTTTGTCAACTGTTTCTATAATATATAAATGTTTCCAAAGTTGCGATGATCGAAGTGCATGTGGAAATTCGGGTATAAAAATACAAAAATTAATTATTGTAAAAGTTGAATATAGGGACATTAATTTTAAGTAAACTGTCTGAAAGGTCACAAAAGCTTTTCTAAAACTTGTTTGGTTAAAAGAATTTAATTTTTGTACAGTTGAGACTCTATCTGTCTTGTAACAAACAAAATTTATTGCCCGTCACGTCGCATCCATTGAAATATTGCACCATACATTTTTTCAATATTAAGTTTTAATCTATGTGTTAATCTTTACTACAATCTATCGTTGTGCCAAATTCTATCCTTTCAGCCGTTCTGGCGTAATTGAGTAACAAAAATTCATCCCAACTTTCGCATTTGTGACATTTTTAAGATCATCAACTATACTTTCATACTTGCTTCCGATTACTTGAGTTTTTATATCATATTATAGGGGCAAAGGAGTAGACGGCTGTTTTGACAGTAAGTGACACCTGCCACTCAAGAGTTGCAAGTACGCTGCTCGTCCTTAGGTCCCTCCTCCCCCAGGACAGTCTAGAGAGGAGGGGAGAAAACAAGGGACAGGAGGGAGAGGAAAAGGAAGTGGGCCTCGTTTATTATGCCCTTGCCTTTTCGGGAAAGCTGCGGGAAAGCGTGAGTGCATGTATGTATGTACATATGTATGTATAAATTGGAAAATAGCTGGTTAAACGATAAATCAAAATGGGAAATGACTAATAATAGCCAGACTGTAAATTTAACCAAAGAATGGCCAAACAAGTGCGAACAGTATCAGTTCTTTATTCTTATTTACATCTGTTACCGCCCTTACAATATTTTTATTCTGACTAAATGCCGATGAATCATTAAGGTAGAAATCCGGTCGGAGGTCGAACTCAATTACCAAATTAGCTAGCGGTTCAGATCCCTCAGGAACCGTGGCGGCTTTTACAACATAGAGATAACAGACCCTTTTTGATGTATATGACGGTTAGATATAATTGTCGTGGCGCAGTGATACAGGGCCTTTATAATTGGTCATATAAATATATTTCACACAGGTGTCACTATAATTACATTAGAACGTACATGTTTACATTCCCTCGCACACCTCAGTTACACCTTTTATATCCCTTAGTTATCTGTGACAGCTAAAAAATAAGAATCGCATTTAGGTTTGATTGAAGAACCCAACAGGGTGCATGTGTTTAAGAGACAATTAAATACTTCTTACATGAAAGAATATAGAAGAACAATTCAATCAATCATATATCCAATTAAAAATGTCCTATACGGATAAATCTATACTTGCTAGGACCTGAATCTCAGAGAGTATCACATAGCTGATTGATTGGCTATTTACAGAAAACGAAAGATTTGAGGGTGAAGTCCTACGTGTTTAATTTATGACTAATTTGGATGAGGGCTCTGTAGTTAAGCAAGACAATTCACGATTGAATGGAAATAACTACTTTCAAGAGGTAAACATAGACTGTATGGGGTGGTCAGGACGCAGCCCGGACCGCGGAAGAATGTCGTGTTCCCGCGGCCCTCGGCAGCAGGTGCGAGGAAGGAACACCGTGGTGGTTTTAGCCGGTCAAGTCCGGCACACCCCTCCGCTGATGCCCCCGGCGGAGGATAGTCCATGAGGATTTCCCCACGTAAAAAAATGTATGCCCTAGACTAATAATTCTTACTTCATAAATTACTTTGTTATGATGGCGACAACAATTTTCAAAAATCTATTTTCCTTCTCGCTTTCGCCTGTTTAAAACACGGTAAAAGTTTCCATCGCCTGAGTACATATTTTTTGTATAAGTCGTTGCTATAATAAATAACAATTCATAAAAAAAGTAATGTGTAAAATGTCGTACATAGGTCGAGTCTACTGTTCCACTGTATTCGACAAAGAAGAGTGCAATGAGTACTATCAACTAGCTACGTGCTTTCATGTGTACCTGCATATTATCTACAGCTCCCTGGAGAACAATAAAGCTATTAGGCACCGGTTTGGACGTTCGCACTGAATAAACGAAATAATCAATAACAATGATTATTTTAATATCTGATGTTTAAACATTTATCAAAATTACTAAGGCCTCTTTTTAAAAACCGAAAAACGATAGATAAATTCAGTGTTAGGAGACCGTGTTCTTCTTAATTTTTTTTTTTTCGTTTATACAGTTAATATGATATAAAAAATTAATATAGATGTATTAAAACGAAAATAGGACTTTATGCTCGTAACATGGCTAACAATTTTTAAATGCCTCGTGGGTACGTTTGTAAGTTTAGGTGTGTATGACTGTGTACGCGTACGCGTCCCGTGTGTGTGTTTGTATGTGGGTGTATGTTTGTGAGAATGTGTCTGTGTATATGTGTGTGTAGTGTACAGATGGTGCAATGAAGGTGTCAAGCTCTTGGGATCGAAATCCCGGCAAAAGTCGGGACTGACCACTGTGCAAGCAAGTGTTATAATTTCTATAGATACATTCACATACACTTTTTATGTTTATTGGTACTTAATTCTTTATTTTAATTTATTCTTGCAGATTTCTCTTAGTATTAAAATAAGTAATTATATTTTAACATTACGATTTGGCGGTGGATAAATATTTTGGAAATTATTTAATTGGTTACAAAAAAGGACGATAGCCAGGTAATTGTACTTGAACATACGAGGTTTTAACACAGCTAACATGAGATACCAAATGTTTACGTCTCTTTTTTAGTACGTTCGGGTCATATTATGGCAATTTTTTAATACATTTCTTTGAGTAGTTACTCTGCACTCGCTCTAAATAAAGGAACCAAACCTTAGTGGCTCCACCCCAGACCTAACGAACCCCATTGCGTTAACGTGATCATAAAAGTAACGTGTCTTAGTGCCTTAAAATTTGTATATAAGTTATTACCATTTCTGAGTGTCTGAGAGAAGAGTTTCTGAATGTGATATATGTAGTTAGTTTTAGAGGTAATAAGTGACATCAGGTCTCAGCTCAGCCAATCTGCAACCCTGGCGAAACCATTTTCAGCAGACAAGCGAGCAGATCAAATCACTAAACTTTTGAATTACTAGATTATGTAATAAATATAATGTCAAGTTGTATAAAAACTATTTTCGTAAAAAATATTTTAGTGGCCTAAGTTGTAGCTTGTATTCTCGTTTTTTTAGTTTTGTGCTACCAACTCAAGACAGATAAAACTGTCCAACAAAAAATCTTAAATTTACATGGCAGGGTATCTGGCGGTTCATAAATCAACTTGACGGGTCTATGAGCATCAGAAACTTGCAACTTTTGAATGTTTACACATCTGATGTCAATTGCGATATTAACTTCAAGTTGAGGCTTTTTTACATCGTAATGTAATTTGAATTGAGAATATTTGATCCTTAGAACTGGTTACATTCTTAAACTATTTACTGATACGTACGTAGGTATAAATGTTACTGGTCTTTTAACTAAATTAAATTAAAATTAGCCATTATTAGAATAGGGCCACCCCATCTCTGGCTGTGGGTGACGTATAGGACTGGACTTTTATCTATCCGATAGTAATATATTCAATTTATACGTACGTGAGTGGGACTAAATTATAGTAAAGCAAAATGTAGGTGTTTCATTGGCCTCTGAATACCCTTTTTGGGGCATAAAGTCGTTAGTATGCATATTTAATTCAAAGATATATATGTAATTACCACAAATGTGGTACCTATAAATGTCAGCGATAATACTAGTTCAATCTGAATCACAATTCATTTCAATATATTTTTAATCAAAGCTATCATTACTATGATCTTACAACGAAATAGAGTCAAAAAGTGTCGTCGTTTATATAGCCTATAAATTATAATTTATGTTTTTAATTTTATTAGTCAGCACATATTAAAATTCATACTCAATTTATCACGTTAAAAGCTGTTATCGGTATATTGCTGTGATTTACATTTAATATTGCAATAGCCGGTTCTAGTTGTTCGTAAGCAACCCGGACCTGTTCGAGCTATTTCTTGCTGAAACTTCTTAATTTACTTGCGTGAACGACGTTGGTAAGTACATACATTTGTTAAAAAAAATATCTTTGATTCAACTATGTGTACCAAATGACTGGCTAAATAAATATTAAAAAAGATTAGCATACTAAAGCTATCTGATACACACGGCAGACGAGATACAAGAAAATAAATAAATTATCTGCGCAGTGAAGTTAACGGAGTAAGGATGAATCATTCATTGAACATATCGATATAACATGCTCTCATTCATTATATTACAGATAATGTCGATCAGAGAAGCACGGATACTCTAATGAGTTACTGATATACATAATACATATGAACAGGGTCATTCAGAAAAGTGTAATTATATTTAAGGTTCAAAAGGGTAGAAATTCTATTTCGAAATGACAATTGAATCTAATAATTTATTTTTAGTTAAACGTTATAATGAATTATGAGATCTTGGAATTTATTAACTATTTTAAATTACTTTTTTTTCTATTAAGCGTCCTGAAATATAAAAAAAATTATCTTAAATATTCAATTCTTCGTTTTTTGCTATAATACTCAAATGCGTATATAAATAAGAAATAATTTAATAAAATACCTGCCGGCATAATGTATCGATCAATAAAAATTAAAAGATGTACGTCATTAACTCACGTCAGAGATATCAAAATCTAACTACGTACTAGTATCGTATGAAACCGATAGATATTGCTTTTGTTAAATAGCCTTAGCCTATATTTAATTCAACTTGATTCACAGCGGCTTAGCACGGGAACTTTACGTACAGATGAAATCGTGGAACTGTAATGCGATATTATTTAATATACGAACTAACCCAGATCGTCTGTGCACTGCAGTGAGTAAAATTCGTGGTCGGGATCGTTGTAATTATAGCGATGTCCGTAGTGGCTTACGGCAACTGCAGTCTTATATTGCTATATTCGACTAGGTCATAGTAAACGTGGCTTGTTTAATAATATGAAACTGAACCTCGATCGCAGTGAAAATAGTAAATGTATGAAAGGAAGTAGTAATGAAAGCCTTTCCAAGGCGTTTTTATGAATGCATGAATATTCAATAATTGACAATAACAAATTAAATATGTAAAAAAACTGCTGACGTTGTCTTGAAAAGTGATACCTTATAGTACTCTTATTATAGAGAAGATTCGAATGATAACTCACACAAAATCCATCAGCAGTCTAGACTCTAGAATTACAAAAAATCAGTAAACAGTGACACTCACGGTGGAAATATAATAAATAATAATATATATTAAATCTGAAGAGACTTTTTACTGTACGTGCGTCAGGGTATGTTAATTTGTCGAACATTTATTGTGTGCTTAATCGCATTTTATTCACTCTGTCCTGAGAAAGAAAAAATGTTTGTAATGTATCATCTGTTTGTCAATAGTATTATGCCTATGGATTATTTTTAACATTCCATAACAAAACACCTGGCCTGTAGGCTTTGAAGGGGTTATCAGATAAACGTGTAGAGTACACCCTCCCTCACACACACACACACACACACACATATGCACATATACCCACTCACAAACAGACACACACAGCTCACGTACACATATGCACATCAAAATTACTTTTAAATCCTCATTGTTCTACTCTACACACATAGCTTTGATTAAAGTCATGTAAAGTTATTATTATTTTGTTTTTGTATTCCATAAAAATGTCATGGAACATAGAAGCCTCATCCATAGGTGGGCGTTAGTGACCGCGCCACAGTGTTTCACTAATGCGGTCATTATCGAACACATTAACTGTTGTAATCTGTCGTATGTTCCAAATAAAGAATTTCTTTTATTTTTTATTATTACCCTAATATAGCCTTTTTGAATTTAGATGTAAGCCTTTCAATATCTTTTGTAGTCGATTTTTTCACCCGACTATGCAAGGAAGAGGATTTTATTTTAGATGTATGCATAACCTTTCTTTGTCAGCCCTACAGCCTGACAGCCTTTTGCATCGCCTTGATAGTGAAAATGGCAAAGGGAGAATGATAAAGATAACGTAGATAGAGACGTCAGCGAAAAAAGTGGAAGTTTAAAATGCAGTCAGGTTTCATATTTGTTTTATTACATTGTCAAAAACCATTTTTCGTACATTATTTAACTTTAGGATCGTGCCCAATATAAATATCTTCAAAGTAAATTGTTACAAGATACCCAATAATTGTTCTTTATACTTAGTCAAATGTCAACAAGCTTATGTTATGTGTTAACAAAGTACACTGGTAAATTAAATATAAGATAATATTGATTGTTCTGTTACATTAATATGTATGTTTCAATTTCCTCGTTGATATTCTTAGTTCCACAAATAATATTGATCAGCCTCGAGGAAACAGGAGATTTAATATCTAGAACCAACAATAGATTTGATGTATAACATATGAAATACGAGATAGGTTATTGCTACTCGCAGCTTATTTAAATATTCCAAATTGTTTCGAATGATCTTCGTACTTATTTAAGTGTCATAATCTGATTGGTCGATTGTTGCCTGTACATATATGCTTTTATTGCCATACAAATAAATTATTACTAACTAAGGTATTGTTGTCCTGTAAGATTGGTGTGATACTAACATTAACTGTATGATAGAAAAATGCAAGAAATTTGTATTTCGTTGTATATGTACGATGACCACGGAATTTTAAGTGTGAGATATGACCCCAATGGAATGGAATTATTTCAAGATAAAAAGAAAACACTTTTAATATACTGCAACTTATTAAATAAACGGCATGCAGGTACTCGACGCGACGTGTTCTTGTTATATAGGATTATTATGTCTCACTATAAGCACGATGACACGCAGCATTTGATCTGTTTACTCTATTAATAGGTACACTACCGAGTTAACGTTGTTCGAAGGAGGATATATTAGTCGACGTGTTTGGTAGGTGTTAATCGACTTAGACCAAAGACTAAATCAGTATGTGGGATATAGACAGGTAACTCTGAATTTTTTATTGACAATACAAAACACCACCTGATGGCCAGATATACAAAATCAATATAATTTGTATAACTATACATAATATATATGTATCAGATAAGAGTATACATTGTAGTGCATAATATGCCTTTAGCCACTTACTCATTTAAATGCGGTGTACATTTTGTGTATTGTATTGCTGGTTGTAACTTTAGGATTTTATAATGGCTTGGCTGTATAATGTATATTTGTTACTAATCTCCGGTTTCTGCGTCTACTGTATGATTTTAGTTCGTCTATCTCTATGATGGTGCTATTCTTAATAAAAAAGTTTGTATTTTTTTCAACGACGACGTTGAAATATGTAACCATTTTTTTTACTTATATGTACTTATATATCACCGTAACATCAAAAACAAACAAACGTATATATTTTAAACAAAGCACAAGAGCCTGTGAGGATTAGTTCAAGTTCAGTTTGTTTCTGTACAATTACAGCATGCGCTTAAAGGCTTTGCTGTAATACGTGTAAGACTTGAAATACACGCTTTAAATTATTCTATGCACTTGTACAAGTAATTTTAAAATTTGACCCTGAAAGACAAGCGGTTATCAAAAATTTGATTTGATTTGTAAGTAAGATATATAATGACAATTGTTCCTACCGTCTAAGGAAGTGTTTAAACATATAATTATCTTATAAATAATACGCACGTACTACTTACTCAGGTTTCCTTTTATATATTAGACTTTTTGAGCACCTGTGAAAACGTGTGTTCAACAATTTAAACCTCTTGTTTGTTTGTAAAATATTTCACCACCACCAACTTTTACGTCTAATGATACGTATAAACTCGCAATAGGTTTATTTAATTATTTAAACCTTTTGTAGGTATGTCATGGATTTAGAGCTGTTGGATTTAAGGATTTCAGATTTTCTACTAATAGTATTCTTATGATATGATTTATTTTAAGAACAACTGTTTATCGATAGTCCTTTTAAGGCCTTGAGTATGTTACTTTAACATTTACAAGAACCAACTCTACTACTATCTACTTGCCACTTGGTGACTGTCTTGTTTTATTTAAAAAGTGTTTTACAACTTATCTTACTTACCAAGTCCTTTACGTAAGTGTTTACTATTACAATCTAATAAAAAACCTTATTGGCGCATATAAAATGTTATTCTCGAACATTGAATGAATGATATAATGAGCTCATTTAGAGCGGGACACGTAAACGAAGACCGGCGGGCTAGTTGCCAACTCACGCATTGTACAGTCACCTGCACTGAGATCAACTGCTTAAAACTCATGAATAGATTACCCCATTTATCAAAGATTACATGCGCTAATAGAAGGATTTAACTTCTTCGATACTTAACAGTCGTAACAATGAGTTGGAAGTTTCTAGAAAGTTAACTCTTATCTTTCACGAATGAATGAAGCTTGAATCTTCCACAACCAACAATACAATTGGCGTCATTGTATTGATAACACTTTGAAATTCAAAAATTGTTAAAATATAAATAAAGAACATTTAAAAGCTCTGTCATTTGTGACATTATGTTTACTGCGTCAGTTGAGCCTTCTAAACGATCAAAGTTAGTTTAAGGATATTTTTTATTTTTAACATTCACATCCTACCACCTTTATGCAGATGACCTTCAAATTTACACGCAAGCTCCTTAACACAATTTAGCAGGAGCAGTTGGAACAATCCATACGGACTTGGCGCGTATTTGCGAATGGAGCAAGCAATATGGTCTAGAGGTGAATCCGCTTAAGACACAGATGATAGTTGTAGGAAGTCCCAAGATGATACCTCGGATAATTTGGTCACAATTACCGGACATTGTGTTTAATGGTACTGTGCTGCCAATGAGCACTGTTGTTAAGAACTTAGGCATTTTAATTGACAATACCTTATCCTGGGCACCTCAATTGCTTGAAGTTAGTAGAAAATTATTTGCGTCAGCAGGATCTCTGAAACGCCTACGTAATTTCTTGTCAACGGTGACTAAGATTACGCTAGCACAATCCCTTCTTCTTCCTTTACTCGACTATGCCGATGTCAGCTATCTCGATATCACTGAGGAGCAACTCGATAAGCTTGAACGCCTTCAAAATTTTTATATTAGATTTATATTTGGTTTACGCAAATATGATCACGTATCAGAATTTCGCACTTTGCTCAAGTGGCTCCCAATTTGTCTTCGACGGGATACTCATATTCTCACTATGCTTTACAATATTGTTTTCAATCTCTTTACTCCTACTTATCTTAAGGAACGTTTTACGTTTCTCAGTGACACACACACCAAAACATTAAGATCCTCGGCATCATTGGAACTGGCAGTACCTCCACATTCAACCAGGTACTATGACCTATCTTTTAGTGTACAGGCTGTGCGCCTGTGGAATAACTTACCTTTACACATTAGACGTGCCCAATCGCTGGCTACATTTAAGAATATGGTTAAAGACTATTACTTGGCTTGCTAGTATATTTTTTGTTTATATCTCATTTATACTTTTTGTCTAACTGCTGCATTTATTGATCTAATAAACCCATGGTATATAATATATGTGTACGTATATGCATGTTTATATATATAATTGTATGTAGGTATGTTTATTTATATTTATATTATAATTTTGATCCTTCTTAAATAAAACGCTTTTTTTCTCTCTTCTTTCTACACCTAAACTACCGTATGTTCTTTTGCATCTTGTCTTTTTCTGTCCATCCTAAGGTTGCCTGGCAGAAATTGCATTTAGCGATAAGGCCGCCCATTGTACTTTTCTATTTTGCATAAGTACTGTAAATTTTTGTTTTAAGGTGTACAATAAAGTATATTGTATTCTATTCTATTAATTCCAAAAGGCTAGACTTATTCGTCACTAAATCCTAAGAGATGAATACCTCAATAATGAAAGATTACTTCTAATGTATTTTTAATTCTAAAGCAATGTCGCACACACAGGTGCAGAAGCTCGTTAATCAGCGCATTAAAACGCAGTCGCAAATAAGCCTATGATTAATCGGGCTACCCGTAACTTTCTGTCTGGGTAAATATTATTATTGTTCAGAAATGCCTTTTATAAATAGCTGAGGTAAGAAAGAATTCTCATTTATAACAAAAGAAATAATTAATTGGTTGAGGCTTTCGCGGCCGATTGATGACTCGTTGGCTTTATTCGGGTCTAAAGGCCGTCGTATGTTGGAATTGCTTCCTAACGTTTCGCTAGCACGAGTGGCCAGCTTCTTCAGAGGTCCTTCCATCTCCGATACTGGATGCAGACGTTAGGAAGTAATTCCAACATACGACGGCCTTTAGACCCGAATAAAGCCAACGAGTCGAGAAATAATTAAATTCTTCTTTAATTTGGTTTTTTGTTTATTTTTGCTTTACATTTATATTTGTTCTTAAGGTCATTGGACTGAAGACTTTGAAGTATTCTTGCAGTATTTTTTTCATATTTGGTCTGCTAACCCTATATGGAGCACTTTATTAAAAATATATGTACACGTATGCACGCACACATACGTTACAGGCCTGTATCCCAAAAAGGATAATTATTAACCCAATTGCAGATTAGAAATTGGTCCCACCAATGTAACATAAGCCTAAACGACATACGTTTAGTCTGTAGTTATTTAATGTGTAGATGTAGGTGTTCGTATTCGTGTGTACTTATTATGATTATGTAGGTGTTTAGGCTACGGTTCATGTGTGTGTGTTCGGGGTGTATTTATGTTCAATCGACTCCTACTATATTCGGAAAGCTTTGTGTCTTAAGAGAAATATGAATGCTTATCAATGTGCTCTTTCTTCAATATATATATATATGCATTTGTAATATAGTCTTACATATAATATGTAAAAGATCCCTCTCAAAATGATACCAGAGATAATCCAGCATCGATAAATACATTTTCTTTACCAAAAATGTTATCAAATGCATATTCCGTTGTTTTCTTTATGTTTCTCAGACGTGCATCTTGTGTGTGTGTTTGTTATGTGTACCTTGGTATTATATTTTTTAATTGTATCGTAATATTATCTTGACTTATATCATAGGAATATTCTTAATATAAAGAGGTTTTATATTCAAAGTTGTTGCTTTAAGTTGAAGCTGAGAATCACTACACTTTTTCATGTGTTAACTTCTTCAAGTGAACAGTTAAGTGAGGCAAGCTTTAGGAAGAAGGAAGATTAAGATATAAAGTATTGCGGGGGGGGGGACCCATACGCACCCGTCACGTCTTCAACCGGGAGTACTTTGGAAAGAAAAGGAGAATAGAAGGGAATGGGAAACGAATAGGATAGTGCTTATATGATAGATTGGGGAGTTGAAACTCGAACTGGCTGATGTCGGAAGTTTAGAGTTCGCCAGACCGATTTTAAATTAGAAAAAACGTATTTTTTCTTCATTTTTAGCATAAACCAACAGATGAAGATTTTTACTAATGTTTTTTTTTTGTTTTTAAACTAGATTGTTTACCCTACAATTATGAATTGTTTTACCACCTAAAGTACTTTGTTTAACTACTATCATAAATTACATAAAACAATTTTAACCACTTTTAGTGCGTATTTGAATGGTGTAAACGTTTTATTCTAATCGCAATTCTGTGTAAATAAATTATACGCTTGTTTGTATACTGTATGCATCTTTGTTAGACTGAAGTTTCTTGGATTGTAAAGCTAGTAGCTCAAACGAAACAATCCAATGTAAGGAATGTGTAATATAGAGATTATCACAATAAATATAACAACATCTCAATAATACATTCATGCGCAGAATATTTGCAAAAACTATTTATTTTCCATTTTGCCAGGTTTTTTTGACACAAAATTGTACTGGTGAAGTACAGAGCCAGGCAAGGTTAGGGCAATACTATGCATATTTGATTAACATTGAACAAATTAATAGGAAATTTGACATTCGCTTTTCTTTTTACCACTATTCTGTATTTATATAATAGAACGCGACTCTTTTTGTGGTTTTGTTTTTTTTTTACTAAAATAGCATTAATTCTTGGATCTTGCGGTTTTTGGGACCGAGACCGCAGTCCTTCCAATTTTTACTTTCGACTTTTAGGATCGATGGAATTACCGCAAACGCGTGTGAATCTGCACGGAACATAAATTAAGTTTAAGAAATACAATTTCAACTAAATTAAGTATTAAAAATAAGCTTTAAATTTGTATAGTATGATGTTAATAAAAAGAACAACAACCAGTGAACCTAGCCGCATTACGTCTTACTGTTCAGCAAATATCGTTGAAACTCGGGCAGCTGCGTGTGTACAGGATTAGATAGTTTTAGTATAAGGGTATAACAAGTTTAGTGCAACGGTTATTGTTCTAACTGTATGACCTACTGAGAAGATCAAGAGAAGGCTAGATTTTCATCACAAAAAAACAAGTTGCCCTCAACTGAAATAACTTATTTTCAACAAGAACTAACAATTAACTCATTCTCTACTACAAAACTCACTTAGCTATTGAATGGTGTTGTAAACTCCTGTAACTCAACTTTGTCGCAACAACTACATCCTTTACGTGCCACCAATGCGAATTAGAGGGAAAAAATTGTAGTATATTGAGGAGGAAAGAAAGTAATATCGTATAGTAAGAGTAGAAGTATATAATTTCACATATTAAAATGTAATAAATCCGTTCAAAAATGAAGGAGTTATAAGGTAACAAACACAAGAAAATGCACTGAGAACATCCTCCTTTTTATGAAATCGGTAAACATCATTTTCTTGTAGACCCCATTACCTATAGATAGATTCTCTATATATACTACAATATTCACTTCACCGTGTTCTATTATTAACTAAACGCGTAAACCAAGCATCCCTTAAATACTAACTGATATTAGATTCCGTGTTAAGTGATCCGTTAAGAGATGCGATAACAATGTAAATATCAACTTAATAGTTTCAGCTTCAAGATTGTTGCTTCCATCTCTTTCTAACTTACGAGAGCAAGAGGGATAATACAATATCAATCAGATGATTAAATTGTATCGTACATGTGTAAGGAAATTAGATTTAGTAGATCATATTGCTAATTTGATTACGGATGGCCACGAGGAATGGTAAATTTTGATTATTTGAAATAATTACTATTTGAAGCAGTAGACAATATTAGAAGTATGATAGATGTTTCATACAATACAATCCAAATTGAGCATATCAAGAGATACAAAGAGTAAAGCACTTTTTTGCGGTTAAATTGTATTTATAATTAATTTTTCTTATGCATATTAGTCGTTATTACTCATTAATAAATGAACAACCATGGAGGGGAAACCCCGTTTTATGCCGTGGGTGTCATACAAGCGACTTATTGATCCAGCTTTTTTATATTAGAGAGTATATGTATATGTATATATTTTTTTTTATTTTCAAGTTAAAAGAAGAAGTATAACACAGGTCGTTAAATATAATCTAAATAAAATATAAGATTGGCTTATGTTACCGTGTGCTAAATATATAAGTAGGAAGATTTCATGTATGGCAGTTAAGTTCACTTTTGTACATTCTCGCTATGCATTTTCATTTGATAAATACATATGTATGATGTTTTATATTTAGAAATAGATGAATTACAATATAACTACATACAAACATACTCTTGCGCCGCTGTCACTCAAAGAACTAAGTTCTAATTGGCAAAATTGGCAATACAGCTCTGCCGTGAACAAGAACACGTACATACATATTTGCAGCTATTACTCTACTTTGCGACTAGAATATACAAACGCCTGAAATTGAAAGAAAACAGAACATAGTATTGTAAACATAACAAATATTATGCATATGAAGTGTAGAGTTCATACAGAAGAAGCTTTTTTTTTATACAATTTGAAGCAGACGGGTCACCTGATGGTAAGTGACTACCGTTGCCCATGGATACCCGCAACTCATGAGTCACAAGTGCGTTGCTGGCCTTGGCTGGAGTGAGCTCTTTTATTAAAGGTTTGAAGGTCGTATCGGTCCGGAAATACGGCAGGCGACAATTGGTTTACGGATGTTGAGTACTTAAAGTTGTCAGCAATTTATGAAAATCACGCCAAAGAGAATATCGTTCGTGGAAACACTGTTCCATTCCTGGAACGCAAAAAATATTATTAAACTAATAAAAACTTACCGTGGGCTTATCAATAAAGGGTTTGCTATTTCATAAAAAGACGACACGGACCATGCAAATGATATTATATGTATATACACCACTGGATATTTATAGTATCATCTATGTATGTGCACTGGAAGTTTTAAAACAAGTAGTGAAAACTGAAATATATATATGTATATATATTAAAGCCTGTTACTATTTTTATTGCTTTTTGAAATAGTCTACGTTCCTTTTAAGTAGTATCGTCATATGAAATGTAACCATTGACTGAAGCAGTGAACCCACTTTTCTTTAGGGATCTCTTTCATGCCTTTCTCAAATGTAGCCACGGCATTTTCAGCTTTCATAAAACGAATTCCTCTATGTTTATCTTTTATTTTTGGTAATTAATAAAAGCCACAAGTTGCTAAGTCAGGAATGCAAGGAGGATGACTCACTAACTCTTCGATAGCAAATATTTGATAGTCCGTCTCTGGCGGACGTTTTTCATCTTCCGTCAAATTATGAGGTATCCATGTAGTTCAAAGCTTTCTGACACCTAAATGTTTATGTATGTTTAGTATAATTTTCGTACTTGATTCATACCAATGTTTGAAACGGCCAGAATCTGTTTATATATCACCCTTCCATCCACTTCTATCATTAGCCGCATAGCGCTCACGTTATTTTCAGTAGTCGCTGCAGAAGGCTATAGCTTATATGAAAGGCTATATTATAAAAAGGCCTAAAAAGTCATGGTTGTTGAGTAAGACCGCAACAACAGTCGTATTAAATCATTGAGCAAAAATTTTCTTGTCAAATCTAGTAGTCAAATCCATTTCGATGCATGATAGATACTTAAAATTACCGGCAAGTTGTAAAACAAATGACATATAAATTCATTACACATCTACAGATTCTCAAACAGTTCCTAATTCAAAATTTAAATAAAATTTTCATTTGATGCTATTCTTACTGGCCTATTCTATAAGCTTTCAGTGGGGCCCACACACAATATATTGTGACGCCATGCCTACGTCACCACACAGACAAACAATGCATAGAAGTTTTTCGAAGGAAGATTGACAAGTCACGGTAGCTGAGCGGTAGTGGCTACGGCTGCGAGCCGAATGCCGTGAGTTCAAGCCCCGGAGGACTCTATGGGTTTTTGTTTGTGATTTCGGTGTTTTATAGAAAATTCTAGTAAATGGAGATGATTCTTTACAAAATTCGAATATAATGGAAAGTACTAGATTAGGTTGTAGAAGACAATCGAAAAGAATAACGAAATGACAGTCGAAATTCAACAAATTACGATCGAAATTAGGGGTATATAAAGAGCTCCAGACGCGCCTACAGGGCAGTTCAGTGGAAAGTGCTCTCAAGTGAAGAATAAGAAGAAGAATTGAAAAAGTAGTACAGTGAAGTGAAGTGAACAGTGAAAGTGAATAGTGAGTAGTGCAGTGCTACCTACCGTTGGACTGAGTTAAGTGTAGTCCGCGGGAACAGTGTGGAACAGTGCTACGCGGTTCGTGCAGTACAACTCGTTCTGTGCTGTGAGTGTTACGCGTTCGGAATATTGTGAAACGCAAATAAATCGTTACTCTCGGCAGTGACATTAGTTTCCTTCCAATCCCTGTACCCTCTTCCGTAACAATATCTTATATATTGTCTTTGGTCCACCTAAAACGACGTACTGCCAGAGAGGCGACGTCTGTCGGGGGTTGAGTGGTAATAGGCTAACAGGACGGTATAACCGTGTAATATTTATGGGGGTTCTCACGCGTAACAAAAAAGTTATGTCCCTACAACTAGTAATATGTCCTAAACTGTAATTACAACAGAATATATGTGTATCTTAATTAGTTCGCAGTTCCGATCACCTACTGGTGTAAACGCTATAGTTGCGGGATATGTGTAGGTGTATAATTGTCACTAACCACTTACACAATCAATTGACTTCATCTCCAGGCGTATATGTTCTTCTGGTCGGATGCCATGTAGTGTTCAGTGTTACATAATATATAACCCCACTCTAAACTTTTGAAGCTGATAGAAGTAAATTAGACTTGTTCAAGTAAAGAGCGTATGGATATATTAATGAGTCATCAATTAACTGACCAGTAGAGTATTCAGTTTACTATTAGTTTTTTTGTATTCGTCTCAAGAACAGAATTTTTAAAAGATTATTTGCCTCCAGTATTTTATATAACATTGAAAAGGTCAATAATTCATATTAACTGCAAATCATCTTTATGGATCAAATTAATTAAAATTTTAATAAAGTAAAATATAAAAAGAAAATAATAATACTATAAAATAATACATTTTGTACCTTATTTTTTTAAATATTTATATAACTAACTTAAAATACCTAATATAAATTTATTTTCTTATGGGATACGGGGTTAACGAGCAGACGGGTTACCTGATAGTAAGGACCTACCACAACTTAAGAGTCACGAGTGCTAAATTGATTTGTTTGTGATCCTTTCATCCTATAGAAAAAGCATTTTCATCTTCCGCGGAATTTTCTTATTTCCCAGAAAACAGTTTCAGTTAATTACCCAATTCTTTATAAGTCATCAATATAAGGACAAAGCATCCGTCTGTATGTATGAGTGACATTGTACTTGTTAAACTACAAAGAACTGTTCTGAACGACTACGACTGACGACAAACCTAAATGTCCTTATATATAGTACCATCATCTATAAATAGCACCTATGTACTGTGCCGACTTTGCACAGGCAAGAATGTTGCAATTATTAACTTTGCTTTTGGACAGCAATCAATAACATTCTGTCGAGTTATCGCTGCACAGTTAATTAGCTGACAATCATTACCGGCTCCCTTTGTATTGCCGTTTATTGTACATTACGTTCGTAACGAATGCAAAATAAAAGCTTTAATGGAGTGAGAACTGATTAAATTAATTTTCCTTATTTATAACAATAAAAGTTAATCAGTTACTCAAAAATCATCCCACTTAATTATTTGAAAACAAAAATACATATTAATCATTAAATATTGACAACAAAACAAAAAAACATACATAGACTCTTGTATGAGTGGCAGGCAGAGCTGTAATTAACCCACCCATACCAAACCTATATTTTGCTAATTAAAATTTGGTCTACGCAACAGGGGACAAGCCTTTTGACGTTTACCGGGCACAGTATGACTGAATATATAAAGTCTGTAAATAACAGCCCGTTTAGTTAGTTGCCTTTTACGAGAACCAAACAAAATTAAAAAATATATAAAGTAAATGACATACAAGTAACATTGATATTTTTACGCTACAGATTATCTAAAGTAAAATCTCTTCAAATAAGTAAAAACTTAAAATACCTACTCATGCGTTCTTAAGGTCGAGGTGAAACATGAAAATCTCTCGGTGGTGAAAGGTGAAACATGAAAAGTTAGTAATAGTCTGTACACGTTTGTGCAACGTGGTCTATAAATATATTGAACTCGCTACGAAGCTGATAGATATTAGCAGAGATAGAATCAATGGATAAAGATTTCTTATTTTTTTTTTTTTTATAGTGGCCTGAGAGTGGAGTTATTATGGTAAATGACTCCACTCTGCCTGATGAAAAGCAGCAAGTGGAGTCTAAGAGTGGTCGTCACAATCCTTATTGCAAGATGTTTTTCACGCCCACTTAAAAGACCCGAGTTAAAAGTTGGAGGGAAACAAAGGTTAAAGCCGTGAACCGTTTAGTTTGAGATCGTATATTTTCCATTCTCAAACGGTGACTCCTCAGGCCAGCACGTGTTGTCGTGTAGAGAAAGGGGGACAGAACACTGCGTAATGTAGGCGATAGAGGACTGCCATAGAGGCCACATCTCTTCGCAACTGCAAAGGTTCTCAGGACTGTCACTAATGCAGACTGCACGCCGCTGCAACTGATCGAGAGCGTCAAGCAAATACTTAAGCAGCAAATACATAGCCGTCCCAAAGATGAGAGCAGTACTCTACGCAGGAGCGAACCTGGGTCTTCTATAAAAGACACAGATGCTCGGGCGAAAAGAACCGTCTCACCTTGTTTAATATACCGAGCTTCAGTGAGGCCGCCTTAGTGACGCTCTCGATGTAATTCCGCGGATTAAGAGCTCGGCAAATGTCCATACCTAGGATACTAAGCCTATCCTGAAGTGGCAGTTGAGTGTTCTGAAGAGTAGGAAGGGGATGGAATGGATTTATATAATAATAAATAACAGAGTACGTGGGAAATCGTTTTATCGACGTATAAAAGATTGAATAATGAATAATAATTAATTGATCACAAAATATATAAGTATATATTCAAATATCACTTAGAGTACCTAATAACATAATGTTTAGTGTGTCATTAGCTATTGAAATGAATAATTAAGTAATAATAACACGGAATGTCAATCCCTAACCGTATAGGCAATAACCGTCAGTTTTAAAAGCACTATAACTGTCCCAGTACTCGATAGTGTGGACGGTGATCAACGGTAGTAGATTAAGTTTAGTGTTAAAAGTTTTTGCCCACGACACTCAGATATACTTAATTGTTGAAATAAGAGATTTCGACAGCAACACATTTTCTTCCACAAGTTCCGAAACGAATAGTTTGTAGGTTAGCTACTTCAAGACGAGTTGCTATTAGTATTGATAATACTTTTATGTAAGTTGTACAAACTGGATACAGTATATATATAGTTGCCGAAACACGCTACTTGCGGTGCTCTCGCTAATCTAATCCACCCTTGAACACAATCCGTGCCATTCGGTTGAAACTGTCTAAAAATACAGAAACAATACGAATTATTCTTCTCTAATAGGTTTGTAAACATTACTACTTTTACTCTGCGTTGACAAAACAATATAGTTTATCAAAGACTTTCCAAGTACTTAACGAGGTCACAAGCTAACGTGTAACGGATGGGTGCTGATTTTAAAGCCATAGCAATGTTGTGAAATATGTGGTTCTAATGCCGCTCTGGCCGCCTTCCAAGCTATAAATCGCACCTTTATTCATAAACTGAGTTATCTCAAAAAATTAAATTTTGTGTAAAATCGCCATAAATTAATAAATAAATAAAATAAATTAACTAACTTTAAATTTGACATTTTCAGTTTTAATCATAATATAAAAATAAATGATTTTGGTAAATTTTAAAAATAGATATGTGTAAAATACACATCTTTTTTGTGTATCTTACACATATCTACTTTTAAAATTTACCATTTAATAAATTATAAGAATGGGGTATAAAATTATCATATTTTAATAGAAATTACACAATAAAGAAGAATTTTAAAAAGTTCCGACTTATTTCTTTTAAACTTTTAAACAAATAATGGAATCTAATAATTTTGAAGCAAACGGAGTAATTGAAAATATTGCAGTTTTATATAAAAATATTTTTTTTGGTACGTAAAATTGTTGGATTTATTTTGGTATTGGACATGTGAAATAGTTTCCTGTTACCAAATTATCAAATTTTTCCGATTTAAAAATAGATTACATAAAATAAAACTACATATACATGGGTAAACAAATTAGCAGCATGTCAATCAAAATTAAAACTAAAGTGCCTCACGTATGCTCGCTAAACATGGAAATTCAACAAAAAAAACAAAGGATAAAATAATTGCATGTCAGCGGGGTACAGAACACAGTATGCTGAATATTAGGAAGATGCAAAAAATAAGGCACACCAAAATTAGAAACATAACCAAGGCAAGGGATGGATTAGAACACGCTCAGTCACTAAAATTAATGTGGGCCGGACATGTGGCGCGTCTACGTGACAAGAGATGGACGAAAACGGTGACCACATGGGCGGATCCACAGGGAAAAAGAAAGAGAGGTAGACCTGTAACTAATTGGGAAGACGACATCAACTAAACCTGATTATAAACATACCCATATTTCATTCGAAAAGCATTTCACTGTAACAACACTTAAGAAAGTAACTCTACAGTGCTCATGCTTCGCTGTTTTATTTGCAAGATTCTTTTCTCCAGGATTAAGTTTATATATATGTTTCTAATAGTGTTAATGTGTTTCATTCAGTATTTTACAAATAGTAGACAAACAGACGGTTTACCTGATGGTAAGTGACGAAATCAAGAGTTGTAAGTGTGCTGCCAGTCTTTGAGCGTGATGGGGGATAGGGGATTCAACAGAAGTAATGCGTCACAACCGGTCGCTGCCTAATTGCTAATGCTACTAAAGTAATAGTACTTGTAGTACGTCCTTACCTCCTGCTTACTGTATCGATGATATGTGCGATGGAGTGGCGTACGCTTGTTAAATATAACTCAATTACTGGGATCGAGTTGGTTTACTACCAGAGATGGTCTTTCCGTTTCAAGCCCTAAGTGTTTATGATATAGGCGCACCTGTAGTATGCTAGCTAAGAATAGCGTGAGATTTGACTAGAAAATCACTGATTACAGAACATTTACTTAAAGAGAACAAGACCAATCACCTCATTGAATTACACCGTACGCTACCTTGCTACTTAGTGACACTTTTATTCAAGAGATGTACGTGAAACGAATAAGAAACCAAGAGTTATAAAAGATCCAATAGGAAAGACAGATTTAAATTGTCTGGTACGCGGAATCAAACGTTAAAAACGCAGTAGAAACATCACCAGTAAAATTGACATAATTACTTTCTTACAGAATAAAGATAGTTTATGATCAGACGGTTATTTGTTAGATGTAAGAACTTATTATTATTCTGTCAGATTAAAATAATATATACATACAAATTACATGTGTCAATATAACATATAAATACATAATATATTGAAAAATATAAAAAAAATAGTAGACGAACGATATCGAGTACAGGGACCAAGACACCGGTGGTTAGGTCTCCAAAGATGGGAACCTCCTGACAATGCGGCCCATTATTATTACATATTACTAGGACTTCGTTAACGTTACTATTGTAGTATTTGAGAACTGAGAACTGGGAACATAAACATTTATATTGTGCTTGTGACAATATGAATTAAATGAAAATAAATATAAAAATTAACAAGTACATAAATATATATATATATATTTTTAAATAGCTATTAATGTATGAAATGCCTCTTTTGAATAGAATTTACAGTTGTCGTTTATCAACATTCATATATTAAATATTATACCTATTCAAAGTATATGTATAATAATACCTTTAGTAGTGTTTATAACATTATGTAAATTTAATAACAAATATTTATATTAATAAAACTAAACAGATTTTTTTGTTTGTTGGTTTAAACGAGCTAATCTCAGAAATTATCCGTACCACCACCACGGTACGAACCAATATTACTACGTTACTAGTACCGGAGATGTCACACATACCTCTGGCGTACAATGTTATTGTTCCGCTCATGATTGATAATTGTGATGAGACACGGATATGTTCAGGGTATTATATTTATGCCCTGTGGTTCACTGTGGAGCAAAATTGAACCCTATAGGCTTGCCCACTATTACGTTTGTGACTACATTCTGATTGGTAAAATGTGTTTGGTTGATAAACCTCTGCCTGCCCTTTACATACACAGGGATACAGGCGTGAGCGTATGTATGTATTTATTTAACGAAGTTCTTTTCCCTTGTTCTTAATTTCTTTTCCTTATCTCGAGAACTATGCGACCAGTCGCTTTAGTCTGAATTAGTGTAGAGCTTTCCTCATTAGTTCGATCTCGGTTCATTAAACGGTCTAAGATATATTTTATTGTTAAAGGTATTATTACCAAAAATTAAATTACAAAAACACATAGAGCTGCTAAGTTTTCATCTGTTAAGTTGTCTTTAAAATTAGATGACGGATGCCAACTTCAACATACATACATACATAATATCACGCCTCGTTCCCATAGGGGTAGATAGAGACCACTTCCTTCCATTTGTTAGGATTCTGATTCCTTTCTCGCTTCTTTAACTTTCATTCCGTTCCACATACAGGCTCGTCGGTTAAAGCAACCCACTTTGATTGTATACAATTACGCGTCCGTAACTTTAAGTAGCTAATACTTATATACTTACAAGTTACATTTAAACTTGATAGAAAAACATATCCCTTGGTTATGCTTGAAAATTTATATCATATTGTTTCCACAGCAGCTGTTAGGTTGAATATGGATATATAATCCTTAAAGAACAGGAATAAGGAGCTATATTTTTTAAGGTTTAGAACCAAATCCATCCCGTTAACGTCAGCAAACTCATTCTTCCTAATACAAAAAAAAAATACAGGATTATCGTATGCGACACCGACAAGACCGTCAAGAGTACGACTCTTGTGCGCTGCCCATCTTTGAGAGATGAGAGGGTGTGGTGAGAGGAAAAGGGAGAGTATGAGGAGATGGTAAAGAGGCCTCTCTGATGCTTCTCTGATGCCCTGGTTGAAGGGAGAAGAAAGAAGAGAGGGGGAGTTGTTTCCGGCAACATCACTAATTTTAGGGAAATGCAACGAGTTGCTTAACAACCGGTTTTCTGTGAGGCCGTGCCGCCGGCCCAACCAGTCCATTCATGCCTAAGCATGGCTCTATGTCTAAAATAAATGCCATTATATGATGTTTGATTTCTAAAAAAATAAGTATTATAAAAGTAGAAATATGTTCCCACTCCGTTTACAAGTAAGACGTAAAAGAGCAAAATAATGTCTATGTTATTTTTTTGTAACAAACTTTTATATTCAAAGAAGAAAGGTTTGGTAAGATTTTACTATTCTGACGTACAAAACTACTAACTAATAATCTTATACTATCATCTTCCTAACACAATTTTTCCTAAATTATATGCAGTCGATGCAACGAGTTCATTGCAAGACAATTTCAGCTAGTTCTTTTATGTCCGGTTGCCGAAATGACTTTGAATCTCCTTGGAAATGTTGTACTATTAAGACATAATAGATGGTAGAACGGGGTAAGGGACACTGCAACTCCCGAATGTGGAAACGAAACGAACTTGCGTAGCCGGTTGACCAGTACTGGACTTCTCGTGACTGGAGAGGCCACTAGAAAAATATTTGTGTTTTTTTTTAAGTTTATATCAATCATGCAATCATTTCATATAACAGAATGTAAATGATTTTTTAATTATTTTGACACACTTAAACTTATATTTAATTATAATTGCATTATTATTATTCAGTTAATATTCTCATTCGGGATTTAATATATTACAATAAAAACTTTCGTGATTCATTCATATTTATTTAAATATATGGTTTTACTCACGTGTGTATTTCGAGAATGCCCGAATACTTTAGGTCAAGAGACGTTTCTCAAGGAGTAAGTCGTCTGGTCATGACGGTACCGCACGTCACGATTGGTGAAATTATTAAGCCCTTAAAGCATACAATGAATCTGCTAAGACTACAGTGGGTGTAACCCGGATTAAATCATTGGAATAAATAATATCATTAATTATTTAAAAGTATTATACTGTTTTTATGATATGTACCTAAATTATAAATCGTTTTCTTAAATCTTATGATTTATAGGAATTCTTAAAATCAGTGTAATTTTGAAGAGGTAGGGAAAACTTGCCATAAAAAGTTTGTTTTGATCGTTTAACAATAGCCGTTAGCCGTTCATTTGGCCACTTCTTTATTTTAGCAAGAGCACACTTCGGATAAGTTAAAGTTGTATGCTCACTCACTACTTACTGTTTTAGTAATATATTCAAATGTTATATTTAGGTTTATCAAGCATATTCTTCTGACATGAATACAAGGCTTTGGTACACGCTATGAGTTAATGTTTCGTACATAACAACACCTGTCTACCATGATGGTCATTTCAATGGTATTTACTTTTATTTATTTTCTATCATTCCTATAAATTTAGACTTAAGTGACGCGGTGAGGGAGTGCTGCACAGGATTTTTGACAAAAATTATTAGTCATATTTGCAATATTACTATGATTAACAATACTCTCTAACTTTTTTTTTCTTCAACTCGGAAAACCGGATTGTCCAGTAAGAAATGTGTCAACTTACTTACGTCAACTTACAAGTTTTTCATATTTTCAATAACAAGCGGAATTTGCTCGATTGGTACAATATCATCTGCCATGTGCCCCTATTAGAGTGGTGTATGACATGTTACGTCAAAGCTCTCTTCACCTTATTTTCTTTAGCCGTCCCTTTTATTTCAGTCAATGTTGGATATAGTATTAAAAGTTGTATGTTGTAATAAATTGTAGAAGATATATAATAAAGATTATTCTATACGAAAATGCAAAACGAACGTACGAAAGCACTTTAAACACCCGCCATTTTGGGAGAATTTTATGACGACAGTCTATAACATCCGCAAATACTCCTAGGAAACACCTTGACACTCAGAGACATTCACTGTTATTGCTGTAAAGTTTTACGTCACATTCGCTCTGACTAATGCCGTTGCTCTTTAAATATTTGGAGAATCCTTTCAGTACTTTTTCAAATAAATTTATTTACATATATATAGGGTATTTAGTGGCGTCTCGAGTGCCTTTCGTCAACCATGTTTATTTATCTCGTTGCCGTCATCTGTGCATTGTATGATTATATTCGTTCTCTTCTTCACCGTCACCTTTTACGTGAAGAGATTGGTTGGCCCTATGCTACTCCAATAGTAAATACAGGGCTAATTTATTGATAAAAAAGTTACTTGCTTAAAATTATTAAAATATGTTTTAAGAAGTAACTACATATGTAGTAATAAAACCTTAAAAAACAATACCTTAATTTTAAAACTAATTTATTTTTTCACAACTAAACTATTTATATAAATCGCAGTTAATAAAAATAATATTTCTTAAAGGTCTTAGGCAAACATAAGTAAGTCTGTTCTTAAGGCTTATGATTTTTTGATGAAGTATTGATTTTGGCAATAGTTTCATTTTACCTATGAGTCCACAATAATAGAAACTTTACGATGGAATGCCATACAGTGGCCTTTTTTACCGTAAATACGTTGATCATGAAATAGAATAAAACATTTTTATCGAAGCTTTTAAAAAACTCTATGCCGTTTTAGTTTGGGTTTGGTAAAGGTTTTAATATAATATAGTATACAGTTTAAACGCAAAAGTTAATTATTTAAACTAAAATTTTAATCGCTGTTATTGGCCTTTGTGCATGGTTCTTCGGTGTTTATACTTCCAGGCTTAATTTATTGTACGAAAGCAAAGCACGAAACAAAGAACGCTCACTACTACTATTATTGCAATTTTCAGAGCACGTTATATTAATTAATATTGTCATCTTACCCTGCTACGTTCGTTTCCTACTTTCGTTTTTATTTGAATTTTATATTGATATTTCGTTATTATTACAAAGCTATTTTGTTGTTACATTGTGTGTTTGTAAAGTAACATTTCTTTTACATTAACGGTTTCCTTGTTGTACTCTACATCCCTACTTAAAAATACAGAAACTTATTGTTCTTCTTAATAATATTTCAACATATGAAACGTTTAGTGCATCCAAAGTGTTGATGACAAAGCAAGCGTGAGACTAGCAAGCGCATTAATTAGAGTTGACACGCTTCGTTTTTGATTGGCAATTGTTTTTAATTATTAGAATTTACCAGCACTACTAGTGTGTTGTATTCAAGCAGGTGTACAGGTGTCAGTCTAGTGCTTCCAAGACTGAACTGACTCGTTATCCACTTTTTTATTAAGCTTTTGATAAGCAACTCTTTTTGTACTAACATTGTTTGTGTTCATCTACTATCAACATTTCTGAGCCCACTCGCACTGATTTGCTGTCAGTGTGAGTAGGCCTAGAAATACGTATAGTACCGGCAGTATAAACCGTTAAGCTAAAAGCGTTAACCATTCGTAAGCCACGAGCGTGTATAAAAGGCCCGATGATAGTGAAAGAGGCGCGAGCTGTATGTCGGGATCTGTTTGTCAAAGTTATACGGGAATAAAGCATATGCATATTTATGTATAATATGTGTGTGTGATTTAAAAAAAATACAGATAATTTAAACTTGTCTTTAATTGGACACATACTCGTAGTACGTCTAACATCGGTTTAAAAAAAAAGTTTAGTTGATGAGAAAATCTGTACACTTATAGAATATTTGGCTTCATCCCCTTCTAGTATCTGGAAGTTTCTGAATACGTTGGGTATTGGCAGAACACAGCGCACTGAGTTTCGGACGACAGTTGGTTTGAATGATATCAATCATCATTTCTCATCTACAACTCAACTTGATCGTCAAACCAAATGTCGGACCCTGGACCATATTGCTGGTCTTGCCAGACCCAATATTGACTACTTCAATTTTTCTCCAGTTGCCTCTGAGGACATCAAAAAAATTATCCTATCCATCCGTTCCAATGCCATGGGCTGTGATGACATTAGCCGAAGGATGATAGTCACTATACTGGATCATGTCATTGAAGTCATAGCTTACATCATTAACTTTTCTCTCGACTCTGGAACCTTCCCTTCCATCTGGCGTAAAGCTTACATTATCCCGTTACCTAAAAAAAATAACCCATCTCTTCCAGAGCATTACAGACCTATTTCTATTCTTCCCTTTTTATCCAAAGTCTTGGAAGCCTGTGTACATAAACAGCTCTCACAGTTTGTCTTCAAACACAACCTCCTAAGTCCTCTACAGTCGGGCTTCAGACCCGGTCACAGCACTACTTCTGCACTCCTCAAAGTGACTGGCGATATTAGGGAGGGCATGGAAGGCACCAAGGTCACTGTTTTAGTCTTGATTGACTTTTCAAATGCCTTCAACACCGTCAGTCACGAAGTCCTGCTGTCCATCCTAAAACACTTGATGATCTCCTCAGAAGCTCTGGAATGGTTCTCCACTTATCTTCAGGGACGACAACAGTGCATACGCGTTGATGACAAGTCATCAGATTGGTGTGACCTTTACACTGGCGTCCCTCAAGGCGGTATTCTATCTCCACTATTGTTTTCAATGTATATTAATCTCATTACTCTAGACCTTCAGTGTGCGTATCACCTGTACGCTGACGACTTGCAGCTTTACACACATGCCAGCGTTGATGAGATACCGCAAGCCATTGATAAAATCAACAATGACTTAGAATTCATAAAATGTTGGTCAAAGAGGTTCGGTTTATCCGTAAACCCTACCAAATGCCAGGCGATAGTTATAGGCAGCAAACGCATTATGTGTAGGATTGATACCACCTCCATCTCGCCTATTGTTCTCAATGGCTCAGTCATACCCTTGAACTCGGCTGTTAAAGATCTGGGGTTGCATATTGACACAACGCTTGATTGGCGAGCCCAAGTAACTCATGTAAGTCAGAAAGTTACTAGAAGTCTCCGAAATTTATACCGTCTCAAAAATTTCCTTCCCACTAAGACCAAAACTATCCTAGTGCAATCCCTTATTATTCCTATAATCGACTATGGTGATGTGTGCTATTTCGACCTGAATGCAGACCTTCTCAACAAACTAGACCGTCTTCTCAATAACTGCATTCGATTTATTTTCAATCTTCGCAAGTATGACCACGTGTCTGCTTTACGCTCCCAGTTAAAATGGCTCCCTATTCGCCAACGCCGAAATCTACGTGCATTAACTTCCCTCTTCTCTTTTCTTAACTCTCCGTCTCCGCCACATTATTTGGCTCCCTACATTCGGTTTCTATCGTCAAATCACGACAGAAATCTTCGTTCCACTCACAACAATCTTCTCTTATGTCCCCCTCATAACTCTGACTTTGTTAACTCTTCCTTCTATGTCCAATCAGTCCTACTCTGGAATGCACTACCACTCGAAATCAGGATGTCCACTAACCGCTTCACTTTTAAGAGGAGGGTACGTGACCTCCTGTTTAATCAGTTGGCAGAAATTTCAAACCGTTAGTACATATTTACCAGACTTTTATAGTGTTTATTATATGCGTTGTATGTAATTATATGTATATAAGTTTGTATTTATTTATATATATGTATATAGGTATATATTAGTATATGATGTATGAAAGTAATATATGTATATAATTAGATCATATTTTATAATAATTAAACTGGTACCTCTCTCATCTATTTGCACCTACTACCATTTATTTTTGCCACACCCCAAGGTTGACTGGGAGAGAATGCCTGAGGCATTAAGTCCGCCTTTGTACAAAATGTGCTATAAGTCGAAATAAATAAATAAATAAATAAATATTTTTGTACTTCATTTCTTTTGTACTTTGTAGATAAAAAAAAGTACTGGCATGTCGGGCCAGTGGTTAGTGACCCTGACCTGCTAAACCAGAGGTCATGGGTTCGATTCCCACCCAGGACAAATATTTGTGTGATGATCATGTATGATCATTTGTTCTATGTCTGTGTGTAATTTATCTATTGTTATGTATGTATTTATAGTATATAAGTATGTTGATCAGTCGGTGTCGCATGAGACCAGCCCCCAAAAGTCGACACCTATCTCCTTACCAATTCCATTTGGGACCACACGGATAACCAGCCCCAAATAAGCACTCATTCCAATTCCAATTCCATTGGGGACCACTTGGGTAACCAGCCCCTAAAAAGCGACCACTTCAACAATTAATAAGGGCTATACAGATAACTGGCTTAAACCTTAATGTCTCTTTGGTTAGTTAAGGTTTTTTAGTTAACCCCTAATGCAATTCAATATATATTTTCTACCTGTTTGGTAGTATATTGAATGCTGAAGAACCAAAGTTCGTGTTGCCTTAAGAGTTGCACCTTGGAAAACTAGAAGCTGAGCATGTTAGGAGATTGACAGACACAACTACATGGAACTGTTATTAGATACAATTTAGATACATATTGGCGTAAAAACAATATATATGTATAGACATATATAGTTAGCAAGGTAACAAATATTGCAACAAAATTGTGACTCAGCATGAAAAATGTATAAACAAAATTCTGCAAATGAGCATAACGTAGTCGAGTAGAGTGCCTGCAGAAGAACGTAACCGTTCCATATCGTACTTTCTTGACAAGTTGGCAAACAAATGAGGTAAAAGGAATGTATTATAGGAAACAGACATAGCTAGTGAAAAGAAACCGAATAAATGATTAGCGCAAGAGATAATAGAGTAGAGCATTAATTACTTCTCTTTTGTTGTTGTTTCCCACCTAACGTCATACTTAAACATTACAAGAAATGCACATTTAGTCTGTCCATATGAAATAAATGACAGTACTGACATAAAATACCCGATTCTCAAAAAACTGTTTATTTTGATCAGATAAAAGGAAATTATATATTAAACACCAGCCTTTTCTAAAAGAAAACTTTAAAATTAGAAAGACTATATTTTATAATTTATTCATCAGGATTTGTGGGTAAATATTTTATTTGAAACTTTAAAATATAAGTAATTAATGATACCGTGAAGTCAACACATAAATAAATAAATATTTCATAAATTGAATATTTAATCAATTAAGATAACTAACAATTAAAATAAAATTAGTTGTATGATAAGTATGTTATCTTAACTTGCTTTTGGTATTGAATACTGAATTTTCAAAACGTCAGTCGATTCCACTGTACCCTTGGGTCTTACCAGTATTCCGTTTCACAAATTACAAGTAAATACACTTTGTGAGTATTACATTGGACAACAAAAGACTATTTGGAACAAAACCTCCTTTAACAATATACCATAATGAAACATGGGAATTAATTATAGTGAAATTAATCTGTAAAATATATTAAGTTTCACTGACTTTTGTCTGCGTATCAACTTGACATGTTTCCCAACTCGTGTAAAACTAAAAAACATACATTTAGTATATACCAATAAAACATATATACCAACTTTATCAACATTGGTTTATTATATTCATAGCGTGTTTATACATAATAAGCCTCAGAAAACCAAACATTCACAAACAAAATTTTGAAATAATACTTCGATGTGCCTAAGTCAGGATCAGTTGTAATAATATTCCACCTTCAGAGGAGGAATATTTTGTTGCTGGTGTGATGAAGTGATATTAACTTTGAGTTCAACAAATATGCGTTAAGAGTGGTAAATATATTGAGTGGCAAATATATTGTGTCATACAAACAAAAAATACTTTTAGAGAAATACTATTAATTATTGTGTTAACGTGGTGGAGCCATGCTTAGACACAAATGGGCTGGCTCGACCAGTGCGATACCACGGCCTCAGAGAAAACTAGTTTCTCCAGTTTCAGAAAACACGGTTTCCGGAGGCCCAACTCCCCCTTGCCCCTTTCCACTCCCCTCGTCCCAATTCTTTTTTCCCATCTCCTCATCCACCCTCCTCTCTTTCTTTTCCCGCATTCCTCATCATCCTCATAGGCGGGCAGCGACTCTTGAGTTGCAGGTGTCCATGGACGGTAGTTGTCACTTACCATCAGGTGACATACGTGTTATGTTTCAAAAAAAAAACAACACTTACATATGCACTAGATTTAGTGACTGAAGAACATATTGTTTCTGGAATGATCGAAACCTTTGAATATTTCATTATTACTATATACATATCCTATGACTGACGAACTTAGTGCTTTCTTCTTATTCTATTTGTGAATTTCTTAATTTGTTACACGAGAAAACAAATGTGTTGTAGAAACACTTGTTGCAATATTAAAGTCATTCCGCTGGTTAACGAGTACTGACCTTGACTCCGGGCTTCCCAATAGAGCGAGTAATATTATTTTATTATATTAACTCGCTCAACAATTTATGTATTAAGAAAAGGTGTAGGAACCGTGCACCGTTACTTCTGTTTATTGAGACGGGAGCACATGGACAAACATAAAAAATATATAATATTTGCATTTTTTCCAATTGTTGCTCCTGTTCTTGCGCTGATGGTGGAAGGAGGCAACTCTTTAACAGTCAGGAATTAAGGTATATTTCTCTAAATTACATAAGGTCAATTTTGAATGTGTCTTTAAATTGCACGTCTTTGCGGTTTATCTCCTACAGTAATATATTGGTACCTATAATACCCACCTACATTAGTATAGTAATATAATAAAGCTTAATGGTTTTTGTTTGTTTGTTTACACGCGCTAATCACTGAAACAGTCTTTCAGTAAGATTTGAATGATTTTTATTTAATACAGTATTTATCGAGGAACAATTAAAGTTATAAAAGATTACTCTACGAAGCTAAGAAGCTGAACGGTGACAGAAAACGTAAGTGCATTTGCGGGGAACGGCTACTCGCATTACAGATTTACTTTATATCAAAGGCAATGTATGAACGTGAAATCAAATACTACACCAAGATTGTGACGCACAAATGACACGGTTTATCCATTTGGTGGTCAAATGTGTTCACTTGTATTAACAGTTTGCATTAACCTAATGGAAGAAACAGCTACGTTGTTGATTTTTTTGAGAGCGGACTATCATTTACTTTTTTTTACGTTGACCATGAAAAAAAAGGTTATGTTTCAGCCGCGAAATTCTGCGGAACGACTCAAGTTAGTGTTTTATGTAAAGAGGTAACCTCACTCATAGACTCCCACATTATCGCTTAAAAACCTGCTAATGTCCATATTGATTACTACACGCTCTTGAAGGGCTTCTATCGTTTACCATACATCTCTAAATCTATATTTTTTTAATTAAAGCTGTTTGAAAGTTACAACCTAACAAAATATAACGATTTATTACTAATAGCTTTTCATAACGATTTATCACTCAGTCAACGCCTATATATACGGTAGTTAGGTCGTCACTATACGTAGCTGGGCCGATAGCAGACGCTACGCTAAGGTTGTTTACACCTATTTTCAAGTGAAAGATAAGAAAATACGAAACACTACTCTCAAAATTTTTCTCAATAAAAGGTACATAAAATATTTTGTCCATAAAATAAACGAGAATCAGACTGACGCCGTTAAATTAGTATGTAGCGTCTTTAATATTGTATCAATTAATTATACGGTACTAGGAGCAGAAAACACGCAGCTATTTGTTTAGCAAATTATGGACATAAATTTGACATAATGTTGGCTCCAAATTAAGACCCACTGCGTACCGAATTCTCACTTAAAACAAAACGTCTCACTCTTCTAAGGGCTCTGATTTAGTTTTTCCATCCAGCGACCCTATCTGACCAGCGAAGGTCTGATAGGGTCCTAAGATATCAGTACAAGAAGCTCGCGACGTATGTATCTCAATAGAAGCAAGTGGTGGGCTGTTGACTCTGGCAACCCCAGAGGGTATGTATCTTTGTATCATACAGTTAAAGAAAACAGCCCACCAATCGTGGGAGATAGAACATCACGTTTCTTTATTTATTTTTTCTTATTTCATTTCATACATATAAGATAAAAGCATCATCTTTTTTATGAACGTAACTTCGGGATCTTTAAATTTTGAACTTATGATGTGTCTACAGGGGTAAAATATGAAATGTGATCAAAACTATAATTTTCTTAATTCCTATTTGTTCGGACCTCCCAGCTGCAGACATTTTCAGTTACAAGTGTGCAACCGCAACTGCCTTGAACTTGTGCCCAATTGCCTTCTTACCATTCAGTTTATTTTTTGTTTTATAATGTTTATATTCTTGTAATGATAATCATAATTTACTGTTTAAATGTACAATCACTTACTATTCTATATTATTTAGACTCACAAAAAACATATTATTTATTATAATATGCTTTTCTCTTGGTTGGAATACCAGGAACAGGTCTATAAATAAAGAACAGAAACGACAAGACATTCAAAGTCATATCACATCAACGTAAAAAAAAAACAGTTAGTTGAAGAAAATTTTGAAAAGCTCCAAGTCAAAAGCACAAGAACCATCCCCGGACTCGTCACTCAGCTCCATCTTGCAGCACCCGAAAACCACAATAGCTCACGTCGGCAGGAGAGAGGATTACCACGTACATGCATGCTTGGGACCCCGAGGCCCACCGGTTTGAAATAATTACCCCGCTACCGGTGACACCCCTCCGCAAACGATAGGCTAGCCCTTCAAAATAGTAATAACATTATTATATTCTCTTTGTTTTATTTCACAAAGATATATATTATTTTTTTTAATATAAATAAATATACAGGGACCAGGTTACCGGTGGTTAATGCTCCGGGGACAGAAACCTCCTCACAATGCGTGTATCAAGAAGGAGTACCATTCTGCATCAGGCTCTTAACTCGGCTGTGTTACGACTCTGCAGATGTTTAAAGCTTCTTTTTGCAATCAACCCATGAGCTGATATGACTATTGGCCCATTGATTGCAGAATTCATATCCCACCTGTCGACCATTCATGATTCCATGGTTCATGGTCATTGTATATGCTTTCGCAAGAAGAGTTTGAAAGCACGAGGAGATAGAAATTTTCTAGAGAAACTTACTACTTAAGTTATGAAAACATAACATTGATAGCACCTTAGAAATTCATGACCTGCAGCTCTTTGTACATCGTCTGTTGCTCGTAAACACGTTTTATTGAGATTTGTAGAGCAAACGATGAATACTAAATCAGGTAGAACGAACGTTATTCGAATGATTGTAAAAAATAAAAATATTTAAGATAGTGAAGATCTAAACTATCTTGTACTTTTCTCTTGACACATCCAAAAGACAAGAAAGTGCTCTGATATTATTCTAATATTAACTTGTTTTTAACAGGTTAACAGCTATTACTATATTTTTTTGGGAACTTGAAAGCCAAAACTGGCAAACACTAAACCTAGGGCTTCAAAAGTAATTTTTATAATTTGAATATTAATATGAAACACATTAAGGCGCCAGCCGGTTTTAGTAGTTATTACATCTATTGCTTACACTTTCTAATCCATCCGTATTAGCCATTTCTCTTTTCTTCTATTATCTTCATCTTATCGTCCCTTAACAAAATACTTCTTAATTTCTCACCTTTAATTACCAAAGTGTCCCCCATTACGTTTCTGGCACCAAAATATAATTAGTCAAATGTTGGTGTTTGATACACATCTGCCTAGTCTAAATACACTAAATACATAATCAATAGGAGAGTAGAAATATGCTGCTTGCATGTATCTCTGAAGGCAGTAGACTATTAATTATTTTATGAGAAAAAATATGATGAATCTTGCATACTTGGAACTTCTATTCCATACAGTAGATGTTATCAATAAATTTTCATTGTCTTATATATTTGAATGCTCAGTAGTGGAATTGACACAGTTCAAAATATACATAGCTTGTATCGTCAGACCGCCGAAGTACGACAGTCAGCAATATATTTTTTTTACGAAAGAATGTATTTTAGATTTTGTAATAACAACTACAAAACTGGCGAATTAGTTTTTTTTTATTTTTAACTCTTGGTTTTATTATTTGACATGTAATCAATTGTTTATGTTTTGAATTATTAGTATTGAAGTATATACTATTTGTACGATATGGACATAAGTAATTAACATTGTAGGTATTTTATGAATAATAAAAATGTTTGAGTTGTGCATGTGAGAACTGTGTAGTCATTTTTTATTTTTATCTTTTGAGTCTCCTGGCAGTTCTGAGTATTTCATGCTCGCCTAGAAGTCCTGCCGATGGTGGCGTGGTCGTGGTCGATCGGATCCCTTTGATATGGATGAGATGGAGGATGGCTGGCGCATGCGCCATGCTCGTGAACAAGTGCCGTTGATTGGAGCTGGTCATCTCCGACTGCTATTATTTGACTTAGAATAGCAACTATAAACGTTATTGGAGAATTATGTATTGCATTGTCTTCACATATTTTATTTTATGTGCGTAATGGAACAAGCAACTAGCTTCATGACTTACTTACTCTGATCGACTCCCTCTCTTGACAATTCAAAAAAATGCCTATGATTGGTTCAATTGAAATAAATGTTTTTAATTTTGATATCAATTTTGATTTAGAAATAAAACCGTTTAAAAACTGATAATATGTGGACATCCTCGAAGTTAATAAAAAAAAAAATATTCTGTCATGTCGCACATAACATTAGAGGTTGTCAAAGTATGGTAAATGATATCTCTATATCAGTCCATACAGTACATATATTATCATGTCCGTATAAGAAGAGACAAGTAGACATAAAGAAGGAATGCTCCTTAAAGTTTCGTTATGTCAAAAAGAGATTTTTCTATTGGAAATAGAAATTAGTTCAAAAACTTCTTGACTCAACTTAGTTTCTCTGTCGTACAGCTGCTGAGCTGAGCAAGATCATAATACTTTCTATAATTGTACATGTACTGAGAACTGTTACAGTTGTTGCACCTAGCTCCTTTATGTTTGTGGATCTGCGTGAGGTTTCGTGAATTACAGATAATGGTTATCTCTAACTCAACGTTTCAGTTAAACAATTCTTTGATAAAATTATCAAAGAACTGTTTAGTATTGTTGTTGAACTTGAACGTTTGAACTATGACGGACCTGTTGGTCATGTGGTTAGTGACCCTAACTGCTGATTGAAAATTTATGTGATTTACAAATAGTAACCTCAAGCCTGGGTGATGTTTGTGTCCGTTAATTGAATGCATGTAAAACCCCCGCGACACACACACGGACTTCGCTAACTTTCGACCCGGACATTCCTAATGCGGGAGTTATTTTTTTTTAATAAAGAAAAAATATTTTAGATAGATCGCAGATATCCTTACGATCTACACACAATGCGATATTGTACATACAACGATAACTTTTATTTACACATAAATATTAATAACAGATTTAATAAAATGCTATCTTTATGAAATAATTGAGACTGCAACAGAAAATGTCTAGCACACTAGCTATAAACTCTTGATATTATGGTTGCCTGTAAGGGATCGCCTTGTGCGATAAGGCCGCCAATTGTACATTTCGTGTGTAATTTTAAGTTGTGTAATTGTATTTAATAACTGGTGTACAGTAAAGAGTATTGTTATTATAAACACCATACCTAAATCAAACAGAGTAGAATACATCAGTGGATAAAAAAGGTACATTTTCAACAATACGATTAAATATTAATATACCTAACATATTTATTTTGTACTCAATAACCGAATTACATTCTAGATAACTTCTCACTAAGGCATTCTATAATTCTTCAATAGCTTCGATGCTAGTAGCCTTACACAGTCCTTAGCAAAAAGCCCAGGTTTCTATACGTTTTTATTACAAACGTTAAGTATATGATCAAGTAACGTTAGTTCAGTGTTGAAAATAACTCCGAGATCTGTCACTTTCTTGGACCTAGTCATCGGTACCTCATGAACTGTATAGTTGTGGATGTACCTAACGTGTTCTCGCGTGAGAACGTAAAAGTAAAACTGCATAAGTTTGCCTTTTTGCTCCACATTACGACTCTTGCGTTTGTCCCTCTGTCTTTGTTTTTATGATGATGTTCGAATTGTTTAAAATCAAACAATAAATTATTATTATATATTTAAATTCTATAAAAATCATACACAGTTGTATACTTGTACTCTATGAAGTACTTGTACAGTATGAACTTTTAACACGTGTATATTCTTTACTCTAAGAGCGCATTTTTAAGCTGAATAACTGAAATATATCGTAATACTGTACTTCTATTCAAAGGTAAACATAAAAATTAAGTTGTACACGGGACGTCCTTGTAACGGTATAAATTAATTGTTTGTATCTTGCAAAGGCTTATCGCAGTTGGTGTACACCTCGGGCCGACACTAATGCCCCGGCTTAGGGAAAATATTTACAGATTCATAAAGAAGGCGGCTACGCTGTTCTGTAATTTATTCTAAGTATATTTTATCTACATATATCGATTCTAGTTACAACATTCTGACTAAAGAATTGTTTCAGTGTGAAAAAAAAAGAATACGTGGTAGGATGTTGAAGTCAAGGAGGTGGCGGAAAGGGAACGGGAGGGGTCTAGTGCTCTCCCATCCCGCAGAAGACGCACTAGACGCCGGACAGCGCAAACTGATTACCGGCCTCCATAAGCGCTGGCCTGAGGGCGACGATCGACGATCACATTGACGGTAAAAATATAATAACTTCTCAGAATTCATAATACTTAGAGCTTACAGGGCAAGTTAAGAAGGATAGGACTTACCAAAATTAGGCAGTTCAAGTGACTAGGGGTGCAATTTGCTTGAGCTGTAGCTAACACATCCCAGTCTATCATTATTATCAAATATATGGTTAACAAAATATGAACGTTTTAACACTCATATGCCCATCCTGCTGCTATATGTAATTAGATCAGAGACAAAATGTTATTTCTTCAACATCCGAAAGTTGACTGGCAGAGAATGCCTAAGGCATTAAGTCCGCTTTGTAACAATATGTGCATAAAGTTTAATAAATTAATGAATAAATATAAAACCAAATAATAAAACGAAATTCCAGTAACGTGCGTGTACGATATTTCTTGCCGTGTATTTCCAACCATAATGTATATTATGACCCCAGATAAACCACGTATAGGTTAACGTAACTGTACATAACGCAAAGTTCACAGGAGGTATCGTGTCTTTAGTGAACTTGTTTGTCGAACAAGTTATACGTTCTATCGACAACCTACACGTGAATTCAAATGAAAATTTTATTTGTTAAGAGGGTTCATTTAATATATGTAGGTAGAAGTCAAACAACATATATACCAACAACAAATTTACAAATTTGTATAATGGGATACTAAAGAGCTAAGCAGAGACGGATTAACCGCCCATATTTTGCCGACTATAGTTTAGTCGAAGTCCAAGTACTGTATTTATACCATCTCATAACAGTCCAATCCCTTGGTTTATGATTAATTTAATTTGTACATCGATTGCTGCACTCGCGTCTGGTACAAAAATCACATATAATTCTTTATAGTGCAACTTAAAACGGAAGGAAGACTTTTGCCGTCAACCGGGCACTTTAGCGATTAAAGATGGGAAAAATTGGAAACATTTAGGAAGGGAAAGGTAGGTTAGTACTTAAGAAACTGGGTATGGCTTATACGGATGGATTACTGAGTGTAGGCCGTAGTTTAAGGCTTAAGCAGATCACGGTTGTTTACCACGAAACTCTAAATAAATGATAACTAATAACTGGTAATAAATAACCATAGATTAATGTATAACATAAAATCTATAATATTAGGAATGCGGACCTAAGTTTTCGTAACTTACTAGATGTAAGAGGGCTAATGATGAAAACCTTTACTTTAACGGGTGTTATTTTGATATTTTCTCCTGAAAATGTTGCAGTTTAAGTTAAAAATACTAAACATTTAAATACAGACAGACAGTAATAATTGTATGCTTAACTAGACATTTTACGAGACATATACTAGTAAAGTAAAAAAGAAACCTATTTTTAACAAGATGAATCAACCTTTATTTGTTCATTAACATAAATTACTAATTTATTAAAGATATACAGCAGATACACAGATAATATACAGATATATATTGCGAGGGTAATATAATAATGGTAATGGTAAAGGGCTCTGTTTCCGCATTTAGACTCATGTTCGGTCGATTATGCGTCCAGGAGGCTGACTAGTTGAGCCAGCCTAGCTCCTTCCAGAAGCGCAGAAGCCTCCTGGGGCGTTCACAGGCTTCTAGGAGCGTCCTCGCGCCTGCAAGGATTTCTGCCCGTTGTGCAGCCACGCCCTCGCATTCCAGGATAACGTGGGCGGCCGTTTCCTCCGCGCTCAGACAACCCCTGCACTGGGGGCTATCGGTCGCGTTAATGACGAATAGGTGTCGGTTCAGAGCCAAATGGCCTGTAATGCTTCCGACCACTATTCGGATGTCCGTTCTATGAAGACTGATGAGTCTACGCGATAAACGTGGTGATATTTCTGTTAATTTTGGATTCTCCAGTCCATCATTCTCCAATCCAGTTTGGATTGCCTACAGCCAGGTGTGTCAATCCATCTGCTATTGTGTACTTCTCGAGTCCTTTGCCTTACCCAGGAGCGATATAAGTTGAAGGGTAGTGGCAGGAGTGTGGTAGGGCCTGCCACTGGTGTTGTAGATCCCTTGAGTAGTGAGTGAGTAGAGTTGCTGTGCCCCCTGATCCATTGAAGAGTTACCCCATTCGCCGAGGCCAAGCGTTCTAGCGACTGGTGGCATTCGTAGATGAGACCGGAGTTCATGGTGTTGCCCATTAGGGCCCTTAGCACCGCCCTACTATCTGACAGTATGCGGATGTTATATTGCTTGATGCCTCTAGACATAGCCGCGAGGGCTGCGTATGTTAGCGCAACACATTTGCATTGAAAAATCGAACTGTGCTTACCTAGTGCCAGCGATATTTTTATGTTTAGGTCTAGTGAGTACACCCGGCTCCAGTACCTGACCCCATCTTGGAGCCGTCCGTGTATATTCGGACTTCATTTATGCCGGAATGATCACTATCGTTCTCCTGTAGTTCTATACAGTACCTTCTTTCGAAGATGTGTTGTTTTGGAATCCTGTCACATGGGGCAGCTATCAGAGGTTGGTAGTCCACTAGTTGATTCCAGATATTGGAGTGTGGACCCTCTTGGTTATTCCACAGACTCAGGTGTTTTAGTCTGATTGTTGCCATAGCTGCCTCCTGTTGTATGTACAGGTCTAGTGGTGCTAGATCGAGAGCCACCTCAAGGGCGGCAGTAGGGGTTGTTCGCATACATCCAGTGACGGCCGTACAAACGAGTCTCTGGAATTGCTGCAACTTGTTTCTAACCGTGCTAAGCTCAGTTCTCTGCCACCAAGCAAAAGCACCGTACGTGATTATCGGCCTTATTACCGCTTTATAAAGCCATAAAGTGATTTTCGGTGATAGACCCCAGGTTTTGCCGAGGAGCCGCTTGCATTGGTAAAAGATAATGCAGGCTTTATTAAGTTTTGCGTCTAGGTGTCTATTCCATAGGAGTTAGCTGTCAAGTATGACTCCTAGATACTTGACCTCTGTGGTAAGAACCAGACTAGTGCCGAATAGTTTTGGCAGCCTTAGGTCACCTAGACTACGTTTGTTTGTGAACATTATCAACTCCGTTTTTGTTGGGTTCACTGATAGATTATGTTTTACGCACCACTTTTCGACGACCTTTAAAGCAGACCTCATTTGGTCGCAAATTGTGCTTTCAAATGGGCCACTAATAAGAATGGTCAGGTCGTCTGCTTAGCCCACTGTGAAGAACTTGCGGTCGTTGAGTTGAGTAATCAGCTCATCTACCACGATGTTCCAGAGGAGTGGTGAAAGAACTCCGCCTTGTGGGCACCCTCTCGCCACTATTCCTCTTGTTGTGTTGTTAACAGTGAATTGTTTAGCTCTGCCTTTAAGCATACTGTCGATCCACCCTGTAATGGTGGAGTCGACTCCGTGTCTAGACAGAGCCTGGCTTATGCTGTTGAAGTTTGTTTTATCGAAGGCACCTTCGATATCGATGAAGGTTCCTAGAGTTGATTTTTTATATTTGAGGTTGCCCTGTATGTATGAGACTACACGATGCAGAGCGGATTCTGTTGATTTACCCATCGAATAAGCATGTTGGTGTGGGTTCAGGGGTTGCTTGTTTAGCGCCGTGCTCCTGATTTCTCTATCTATTAGCCTCTCTAGAACCTTTAGCATGAAGGATGTGAGGCTGATAGGTCTGAATGATTTAGGTTGTGTGTAGTCTCCTTTGCCGGGTTTGGGAAGGAATACTACTTTGACTTCTCTCCAATTCGTAGGTACGTAGTGGTGTGCTACGCAGCTTCTGTAGATGGACCGTAGATGATCCATCAGTGCAGCGTCACACCGTTTTAGCAGACCTGGGAAAATACCATCCAGTCCAGCAGCTTTGAATGGAAGGAAGCTGTTGATAGCCCACTTTAGCTTATCGTGATTCACGATTCTGTGAGCGGTGGTCCAATCTGACTCATCTGGTAGATATACCTCACCTTCCTCCCAAATGTCATTCTCATTTAGTATGCGACACCCCGGGAAGTGAGTTGTCATTAACAGTTCCGAAGTCTCCGAATCTGTTTTGGTGAAGGTACCATCAGGTTTTTATAGGAAGCCAAGGTCTGGCTTCCGCTCTGAGCACAGGATATTTTTAATTCTGTTAGCATGGTTGTTGGTGTCTATGTTAGTGCAGAAGCTTCGCCAGCAATCAGTTTTCCTGATTCTGATCCACTTCTTGTATTTGTGTCGGGCCTGCCTGTAAGCATCCCAGTGCTGGTCTAGTCTTGAGTTCGTCGCTTTATTGAACAACTTTCTTACCTTTTGCCGCAATATCTGCAGTTCTGGTGTCCACCATTGGTGCTCACCCCCTGGTGTGGTTCTGGGTGACGAAAGTGGACATGTCTGTTTAAAGCAGGTGATCCATGAGTTAGTGAGGTTTTTTACATGGTTATCGATCTCCACTGTGGTCTCATGAGCATTTGGCGCAGCTGAGTTTGTTAGCAGCCCTGCTGTCATCCGCTTATACTGCAGGAGGTCCATTTTGCGGGGATTTCGTCGGGGTTTAGGTGGTGTGAGTGACATCTTAAGGTGGAATTTAATCCAGCGATGGTCCGAGCACGATGACTCTTCTGAGACGTGCCAGTCCGAGATGTATGATGACGCGTACTCAGTAGCTATAGTTAGATCAATTATTGTTTGGGCTCTCGATGTGACAAATGTTGGTTCTTAGCCCTTGTTGATAACATTTAGTTTGGTTGAAAGTAAGAAAGAAACAAAATTCTCACCGCGTTGGTTGTTGGTTTTGCTACCCCATAGGGCATGATGCGCGTTGGTGTCGGCCGCGACTATCAGTTCCATTCCCTGTCGCTCACAGAAATCCACAAGCGCAGTGAGTTCAGGGGTGGGGATGTCTACGTCGCCCGGCAAGTAGGCAGACGCCATCACCACGCTGTGCAAGCCTGGGGAAGGTTCATTGAGCCTGACGGTAGTTAAGTCTCTGGAACAGAACTCGGTAATTAGGGTAGTGTTCGCGTATTTAGGTGTAATAATACAAGTACGCGGGTTGTCGATAGTGGTGTCTAGGTGTAGTTTAACTCCGAAGTTGCTGAGGCCGCAAATCCTGCCTTTCCTAATCCACGGCTCCTGTATTAGGGCCACGGCCTTGGTGTTTACCTCCAGTGTTCTGCGTAGGTTAGCCGTTGCAGTCTGGCTATGCTGGAGGTTGGTTTGGATGATGGCGAGATTAGGAGCTGGGGGAGTTGGCAGTGCCATCATCACTGCTCAGCATTAGGGCCTCTTCCTCGTCAGGGTCACTTTCCATTTGAAGTTCCTCTTCTTCCCTAGTGACCCTGACGATTGGCCCTTTGCTTGGGCACGGTTGGCCTACCCCTTGCGTTGTTCCGCTGCCTGGGTCATCCCTGGAGACCTCCTCGGGCTTGGCGTCGAGGTTCGGCGGCGGCAGAGGGCGTTCGTCAAGGAAGCGGACGTAGAGATTACCAAGTTTGTAGTAAACTCTACGCTCGCTCACCTTGAGTTTGAGCGCATCCTCTTCCAGGAATACACTTTTCTTTTCTTCCTGGGGCTCGGCATGGTAAAGTGCCCAGTTGGACACCTTGTATTCAGGGTTTACGGATACGGTCTAGCGTGTCTTCTGGTCCTACCTGTGGTATTCGTAGTCCGGCCTTAATGCGCTTGGGAATCTCAGCCTGTTTTTTGACTATTAGTCTGGTTCCCTCGCGTGGTGATCGTACCTTCTCAAGAGCTTGACGTAGCCATTTGAGAGCATATTCATCATTGCACCACATCTTGAGGACGCCCTCGCTGTGGAAGGCCTTTCCCCTATATTGCGGTGCAACAACTGGAGCACTAGACGTGCTGGGCGAGAAAATCTCGTCATCCAGCACGCCCTGCAGCCGACTCTCAACGGCCTCGGCCTGCTCCTTGGTCAGGTCGTGGTAAGGCTCTAGCATCACTGCGACGCAGTTGTCGTTGGACTTCAATACGTCGGAGTAGCTAGCTGAGCCTGTGGGGGTGAGCTGGGATTTCGCTCGCTTACCCTTACCTTGTGGGGTAAGGGAATCATCCGGGCGTCTTCTCTTGGCGGGTTTGGATGGGCCCGGAGGTTTACCCACGCGGTTGGCGTTCCCAGCTCGGTTTCCCCGTCTAATGTGACCCTGCTGTGGGGTCGCGCTAGCAGCAGCAGGCCTCATGACGGCAGATGGCACCCCCGCAGGTGCAGCTACTCCCTCGGCTAGGCAAGTGCCTTCGCCATGGGTCAGCGCGTCGCTAACGGGGGCAACGTGGGTCTTCTCAGACCCTTCAGCGGCTTCAAGTCGCTTACTGCCATCTGACGCCAGACGCGGCGCTCTCTTGGCTTCCGCCCGGGCTTTAGCCCTCTTGGCTTTATGAGTCTGTTTAGACTGGTTCGGTGCTTTTGGAACTCCCCTCTTCTTTACGCCCACGAGGTTCCAGCAGGGTTCGTCCTGGACGAAATGAAAAACCACGTACTACCCGCAATAGAAAGAGATGGGAAAGGAAGAGGGATAGGTAGGGTTAGGAGGTATGCAGTTGGGAATTCGACTGGATGTTTCAGTTATCTCTATTTCATAAGGAACCAGAGCAAGAACAGGCGGCAACCACGAGAAGGACAACACTCCAGACTTGTTATGGGGATCTACACGACCTGCGCTCGCTCCCATAACCATTCGCCGTGCGCGCCCTCTGGACAGAAGGACGCGCCAGGGCTGCATCTGTTCCAGGCGATCATGGCCTAATGGAACACATCCAACCCCGCCTATATTTATTATATATTGCGAGGGTACCCCACCATTTCAAACCCCGAGACCGCGTTGGGCCTCAGACTTATTCAAATACGAAATACAAGCCCTTTATACAAACAGTTTAAATACGTTGGTATGAAAAAACATAACATATTTTTTTTATTCTTCGTTATATAGAGGTACTGATTAAATACCTTTTATATTTTTAAGTTATAGGGATACACGAGAAGACGGGTCATCTGATGGTAAGTGGCTACCGCCGCTCATGGACAACTGCAATTCAGAAGTCGCAAATACGTTACCAGTCTTTAAGGTGGGAGTACACTCTTTTTTTGATGGTTTCAAGGTAATATTAGCAAGGAAATACGGCAGGCTTCACAAATTGGTATTGTTAGGTAAAGTTTTCGGTAAAAATAGCTAGCACTCAGATCTACTCAAACTATGTAATGTATGTGTATATCTATCCAACAATGTTTGTACGTAACACAATTCATTTTCGATATATTTTTAAACTTTACGCTTTAATAAAATACTTTCGAAATTGCAAATGTGTATTATATTTCATTTCTTTCTTCTTTTGACTGACGAACAGGCGGGTCACCTAATGGTAAGTGACAACCGTCGTCGATGGATAAGGATCGTAAGTGCGCTGTGCGCCTTTGAGAGTGATGAGACTGAGATGACATGACTGATGAGAAAGAATTCACAATAAACATATTGAATTATTTTACATTTGAAGTGCAAATATACAGATAGTCGCTGGACAGCACTCGCATTTGAAATCTATTGAAATCATAAAAATATTGTAGTGGAGGCACTGAACAAAGCCAGAAACAAACGTGACACGGTTGAGCTCACATTTTAAAGCCATAACACTTTATGTGGCGGAATATGTGGTATTCACGTGGAACTGGCTGCCTTCCAAGATATGTATCTGCAGCTAAGTTTTGTAGCATTGGTCGTAAGACCGCGAGACGTTTGTGCCGATATGTTTGCAGCTGAACATCTATTTGTTTACCGTATTTATTAAATTGTGATATTTCTAGAACATTTTACTGAGAGTCAATTTACGGTTGTACATAATTCTCTTGACTTTGTTGAAACAGTACTTACTCATGATAGCTGTTATGTATATATGTGTATATATATATATATATATATACATACATCTAAGTCTGTATCTCCGAAGGCGTACAAGCGTGTAACGCCCTGATTTTGCTGATTTAAATTTAATCCCATTTACATAATTTTGGGCAAGTCTTTTACTTTTGAGAATTATTTGTAGCATATTGACAAAAAGGGAGAATAGAAAGTTAAGGAAAGCGATATTGCTTATGTAGATGCTCAAAGCTATTGCTAATACCCTAGCACATAGCACAAGCAAGTCAGGGTCGCATATCTACAACTCGTCTGACGTCTGACTAACTGACTGGTGCCGGGAAGTCCGAACCCTCTAACTAATATCGTTATATGGGTAATATGTATTTTGATTTTATTTTAATACATAAGCTAAAAGAATGGGAATAATTATTAATAAACGGGTCATCAACTCACCGGAGCTAACGTAGAGGTAGTATGTCGGAATCGAACCGACTAAAACCACATGGTGTTCGATCACAAATGGGTCTATTGCAAGGGACCCGGGAACACCCTAACAAAGAAGCCTCCGGGAACCCCTTGCAAACCTTGGCCACCTCAACACCGTGTAGGAGGCCTTGCTATTCTTCAGTAGAGATGCAACCATGGAACACATCGCGCCACCGTCTCAGGCTCGCTCCTGTTAAAGTGATAGACAGTTCCTCCCCGGCCAGCGCTCATGGCTCTCCGGGAGCCTGGTGCGTCTTCTGCTGGACGAGAGAGTACTCATCCTCTCCCGTATCCTTACCGCCGCTTCTTTAGCCACCATCACCAATATTTACATAAATTATACACTTTGAGATAACAAATCACAAACCTTCAATTTATATTTTAATCAGATAGTCCCGAAACCGTTTCATAATATTATTAGCGATTCAATTGTAAAAGCATCCAAATAGAATTTACTGATCTGAAATGATATTTCAGTTGAAAACAAATTTGATGATTCGGAAAATTAAACATTTACATTGCTCAAAATTATGTCAATTTTAATAATCTTCCCAGGCCGTGTAAACCACAAAATACACCTATTAAGTAAAAACAATTACTCATATAATGTAATGTAGCAAATGTATAATAATAACTGAATAAGGCCTGTGTGGCTTTATTGTCACATCTGTTTATATGTATGTATATTCCTACATTTTGTATCAATGATGGTCCTTTTTTGTAAATAATACTGTATTTATAATATTGTGTAAAACAGTTTTTTCTTGTATATTTACTACTTTTATGTCTTTTCCCCCTTATTATGTTTTTGCACCTACCACTTATATCTCTGCAACACCCCAAGATTGACTGGCAGAGAATGCCTAAGGCAGTAAGCCCGCCTTGTACAATTTGTGCATAAAGTTTATTACAAAAAGAAACAAAGTCTAAGCTACGCATTAACTTAACTCCACTTCTTGTCACACAAATGTGTATTCAGTGTATAACCGATGTGCCACTTTCAGCGCTTTCAACAATTTACGTTTAACGTTACGTCTACGTAAATAATGACAGACTCTTTTTTTGCGAAGACAATGTTCCTCTGAAGAATTTGTAGTAAAATAAATTATATTTTCCCAAGTTCATAATTTTAATAATATTGTTTTAGTTTTGCAATAAACTGCACTCTATAATATTGTGAATACATACACATACATGCTTATAATCACGGGGTAGGCAGAGGCGTATTACCCGTCCACAGTTTGCTGACCATCATATAATTTGTTTTCACTATATATAACAAGGAGTGAGCCCGTTGCCATCAACTGAGCACTGTAAGTGTCTGTGCGCTGCGGTAATCGCTTACCATCAGGCGGTCTGCCTGCTCGTTTGGGGTCATCATAAAAATCTGTCTAATAATCCAAATTCTTATTTATACCCAATATTTTTGTAGTAGTGATTAATAAGGGAGTGGATAAGATTGTCTCAGTGAAATATTTAAGTATAATTCACCATTTAGTAATATTCGCATTAATTTCTTTAGTGGCGTATTACTTCAGGTGCAGAAGTGTAAATGTAATAATATGGGCTGTGTGCTATCACTCAGATAGCCTTTAAGAACACAGGGATAGATATTTTATTGGAGCCCCATTTCTGTGTTTTATAGCTATTGTTATAAATATACTAGTAGCTAGCTTTTATTCATTTTGCAGCGTGGTAGTTTTTATGAAACTTAAAAATTTAGCCATTATTCCTCAGGCGTGACAAAGTCAGTGATAACGAGTACAACATTTTAACTTATTTCAGCTTTCTCTACACTTTTCTTTTTTTTTTAAATAATTCAAATGTATTATGTATATGTAGTTAATATCCATTATTTAATACACAGAATATAGTATGTGCCTATCTATTTTATCATGTTCATTTTGCTATTATACCTGCTTTCTAATCGTCAGAAGGATATTGAAGTGGGTTTTAAATTTATGCTTATTGTCTTTATTTGATATTTCATATCATTATGGTTTTTTAAAGCTTAGTAATGGATGTTGCTCATACATAGTGCTAATAACACTTACTTTTTATAATTGTTTGTTATTGTTTTATTGAATATTACACGTTACAACTGAACGATGCATCAACGTTCATATTTACAATACTCGTACATAGATATATATATAAATAACACTTTCAATACTAGTATTACATTAACATAAGATAATAATACATATATGTGTGAGTCGGATAATGTACATATAGCTTTATAGCTAATTACAATTTCTTACTTAGAAAGGAGTGAGGGGAGGGGAAAGTAGAAAGGGGAAGTTGAGCCTCTGAAAACCTCACTTATTTCAGCGAAATGCAAGTGCAATGCAATAGCTTCACAACCAGTTTTCTGTAAAGTCATGGTATCGCATCGATTGATAACCACTCGGCCAGCCCTAACATATGTAGGTTTTTAACGTAATTTTAAACCTTCCGGGGATATACAAGGTTAATAAGAAGTGTTAATTTTAAAAAAACAGCAAAAATAAAATATGAGCCCTGTATTTACTGTAACAAAGTTAAACAATGATACCTAAGCCTTTTTACAAACCTAATTCGACTATTTAGAATTCGATTCGATTATTTAGAAACAAGCTTCACTTAATTCTGCTAACGATTGTAATTTATTCAATTGTTATTTGAAGCACTGATTTGAAAACGCTAACGAGTAAAGTGATCGCAAGTTCAGTGATAATGTGATAAGTTAATTGTTAAAGATTCAAGAAAAGAAACACGAAATTGTATCATTCCATACTAAAATAGAGTAAGAAATATCTCTCTTATCACGTACGTATATAAATATTAACATAGGTAACCTACATTCCGCTTAACTTGTATGAATGTCCAAGACCTTCTATCTCCTGAATATCCCGAATACATTTATTTCACAGTATACTTAAAAACAAACAAAAATTTACCTTTTTTTAAGAGAACCCTATAATTAAGTCTTATTTACAGTCTAAGCACACAAACATTGCTCTTTACTGGCCAGCACTAATAAATAAAAAAAAAAGGCAAAAGATGCGACAGCACCTGTGCCACTGTAAGGATGTCTGTATTACTTTGATAAGAAAATATAAAGTTACCAAGGTAAGGCAAAAAGGTTAGTTGATGTACTCCGTCAAATTGTACCTCGTGAATACCTGTGAAGCTTGTATTGTTTGCATTCAGGGTAAAATTTCTTGACACAGAATTATTAATGCTTTACAATGTAGGTGGTGATTTACTTCATCCTATAGTATATATCGTCATATGTGCCATTTTACAAGAGACGAATTTCCTCAGTTGTTAAGCAAATCTAACCTATAAATCTGGGACTGCTTAAGGAGTGTGAGATATGTCAATATATTGTAATTTTAAGCGCATCAATAAGGACTCTGTGGTGTGTACCGTCAAACACACATAGCATTACATACTTTAAGATTTTAGATAGATAAAAGTTATGACAGATTAGTACCGTATGGGATTTACCCATTGACTGAAGCAGTAAGTCCACTCTTCTCAAACGCAGACACAACATCTTCGGGTTTCATAAAACAAATTCATCTAAGCCTATCCTTTATTTTTGGAAATGAATAAAAGTCACAAAGTGCCAGGTCGGGATATTAAGGAGGATTACTCACTAATTCCACACATTCGATAGATATTCGATTGTCCGTCTGGCGGAGTAACATGAAGCACTGTCGTTGGAGGAGGATCCTGCTTCTTGGGCGCTACCCTTTAACATTTTCCATGGCAACTTGTAAACAATAACTGACCTGTAAAACATAATAATGACCTTTTTTCTTTGACTTCTGCCCTTCTTTACTTTTGTCGGCAAATCTTCATTCACGTTCTTTTCAGTAGTCGACGCAGAAGGACGTCCTTCTCGAGAATTGACAGTGAGTATGCTTCTAGTAAGTTTAAACTCATTAAACGAGTTCCAAATAGTGGCACGAGATGGGGTTTCGTTATGAAATGCCAGTCCGCTAAATACTGATAGGGTAGTCGTAATAAATCGTCATCTGCTGCTTTTCTTATTGCCCTATTCTAAAAACTTAGCGTGACCCAAGTATAACTCCTGCTGACATTTGCTGGAATACTGGATCTGTATCTTGCTCTCGTGATGATTGTTTATTAACGACTTCATGAGTCTGCGCATCAATGGCGGAATGCCACCGGAATAGGCGGAATGCCAATACAATAGGAAAGCGAAGATAAGAAGATGTAAAGATTATTTCAATTATACAGGAATGGGTCGCGTCTTAAACTGTTAGTAATTTTTATATCGTACCATTTTTGTACCACATAATTATTTTATGTTATCAAACTAAATAGTGTTATTTTTTAAAAATTCTATTTGTCTGTTAATAGCACTTGTATTTTATAAAATGATACCAGAATGTACAAAAAATACGATGATATGATTGTGACATCCCCAATCTGGACTGAACTTGCATGCTTAATTATGGCCTTTCCTCTCTCTCAGATGGAGGCCTGTGTCCCTGTACATGGAATGAGTTTTTTCTGCACATTTGAGTGACACATAAGCGCTCTTATTAGCGCTTATGTGTCACTCAAATGTTTATAGCTAAATGTTAGTGATAAACCTAATAGTCAAATGGTATATGTTCGCTTTAGGTAAATAAAAATCATTTCATCTGCCATGCTTGCTGGAATCATGTCATTGCTATGTTGGTGGAAGTAGATCAGAAAAGCGTGAACACACATCTATAATAGGGCACTGTAATCCAGTCTTATTGCACCTGTATCGTTGACAAAAGAAAGGTCGGTTGCTGTGCCTCCGCCATGTGCACCATATGGTATACGAGTATATCTTGGTTGGGCTCGGTGGAGAGTACTCTGCTGCCTCCTGCACAATTTCGGGATACTTTATTATAATCCTAATGAAGAAGGTGATTATTAAACCATTTATCACAATTATGTTTTAATTATTTTTAAATAATATTAATGCAACCCCAAATTCTTGTCATAATAAAATATAACAATAAAATCGATATTGTAGAGCATAAGACTAGGATTGAGTTTGATTAAAAATTTTGATGATATGAAGTATCGCGTCCAATAAAAATACCATCACATAGTTTAAGATCGTAGATAAATAAAGTAATGATAAATAGGTATTTTATTATTTAAGCACGTCTGTAGTCAGTATATACAGATAGGTATATCATTATATAATTATTATTGTATGACTGCGGACCGGGATACCGTGGTACGCAATCATTACTCGCACGTGTGTCATCTAACCTACTCCTCTCTACTTCCTTCTGTTATTATTTGCCTAAGTTCAATGTTCATACTTCAAAAACAAAATAACATGCTATTATTATCAAAACACTCGTTAAAAATGAGTGAAAATAAAATACCTCTATTTTATTATTATTAGGTAGGTATTAAACCCTTTTTATAAAGTAATTTAATAATAAGAACTGCAGATAGACGTTACTTGGACTAGTCATTTCATTTGTATATTGTTAAATAACTAATGTCATAACAATTCGTTAAACTCGATCCGCGCAATATGGTTCTCTCCATAGTGGATATTTATTTATAATGAATTACTGTTATGTCTATGATTACTTATATTGAAATATAAATCATATTATATAATAGTAACTTACGACTGTAACTATATTACATAATAAGTTTTTTTTTGATGCGATAGGGGGCAAAGGAGCAGACGGGTCACCTAATGGTAAGTGACTACCCACGCCCATGGATACCCGCAACTCAAGAGTCACAAGTGCGGTGCCGGCCTTTTAGGTAGGAGTACGCTCTTTTCTTGAAGGTTTGAAAGTCGTATCGGTTCGGAAATACGGCAGGCGACAATTTGTTCCATAAGCTGGTTGTTCTATCTCAGGTGTCAAGCACTTTTTATAATATTTAACTAGCGTTATATTTCTTAAATACATAATTATTTTAATTTCATCAATCATATAATAAATTTAAATTTTGATTGCTTTGACATGTCACCCTTCTCATACAGGTAAAGATTATTTTAGTTGAGTTTAATTAATATATTTAGTATTTTTTTTGTTCGAACTTTGGGTATATAAAGGTTTTTAATATAACCTGCATGTCAGTGCTTCTGTTACATTAAAAGATCTCGCGATCTCCAACAAACCTTTTGAGTGAAAAGAGGATAATAGAAATTTAAAGGAAATTCGTGCGAGAGTTGAAATAGACATAGGGACATACACAATATCTAAACTAGAGTAGCATTTAAAGTATCTCAAGTCAAGAAATATAAGTACTTTCACAATGTTTGTAGTGTAATTTTTGTAGGTTTACGCACGTATGTATGTACTTACGTAACTCGCATATTATATGAGTTAATTTATTTCACTACATTTTCTAATACCTGAACAGATTTGAAAGCAATTGATTATCATGGCGACGTGAAGTAAATGTGCTAATTTTATTTTTAATCGACTTCATTAAAGGAGTATGTTCTTTTCTTTTCGTTTTTTTTTTTTAATTTCATTTGATGGTGTGAAATTAAGGAGATCAATGAAACCCTCAAATGTTATATGCTATAACAAAGTTTTTTATCATATTCCTCCTAAAGCTATTAAAAAGATGGCGTCTCATTGTTCTGATGGTGGCAGATACAACTCCTTAATATAAGGAGTTGTTGGATAATTCTTGTAATTACTATACATATATTATATTTTAAAAACAAATATTTTATGATTAAATATGAGAGGAGGTTTAAAGACTTTTACTTTTTTTAAAGTCAATCATATAACTAAAGTAGTGTTTGTTTTATTTCCTCGAATTTTAACATATTTAAGTGTCGTGTCGCCTGGATTTCGCCTTCTGTCCCACCATCATTAGTCTTTCGAAGTAAGTGGTTTTCAATTACGTTTTATATCCATAAACATTTGACAGCTCAGAAGAAATCAGACAATAATACTCAAGGCCTTCGCCCTTATAAATAGTTTCACAATATTTATTGTAATTTTTGATATCATTATTTTGTTTTATTGTGATTGGTATTATACATATTAATAGTTAATTAGCACATTTATATGTACCCAGGTTTTAAAACTTATTAAAGAATTAAAGAAATTATTATACTAATAAAACAGTCTTAAGAAATCCAAAAAAATAACTTATCATTTAAAAAAAAAACTCTCAAACCACGATATTTTGCCAGTGGAAGTATTGCAATGCAAGTAATATAACGAATGCGTCGACAGTACCTTAAAAGTCCATCGATTTTAAAACTACGATATTGCAGTCTTCACTTCCTTAAGCTCATTGCTTAGTTAGTATCTATCTAGGGTATCAGTCATAATGTCACTTTGTTTACTTCATTCTATGATGTATAATGTTTTTTTTTATATATTTATTTAGTTATTGATATTTATTCGTGTTTTCCTCTAGAAAACTATTTGTAAATTGTAATCTACTACCCGAAGAGGTCAATAGATTTGAATCCTTTAATGATAGTCTTACTATTATCGCGTCTTTTTCTTCTTAGTTAAAGAAGAGCGTAATTACCATACAGCTGTAAAGTGAGTCTCAATATAGCTTTCTTCTTGGTGAGGGTCTCTAGGCTATTCGTTTACAAATAGTGTAATAGTATATGCATATGATTAAGTATAGCAGTATATATAACAATTTTTGCTCAAATTTTACTTACTGCAAAAGACAAGTACATGTTTACATACAAATAAGGACACATTGTTATGCTTAATGTATTTTGGTTTATTGTGTGTTGGCTCTTAAATCAATGATACCTATTCAATCAATCACATCGCTTTAAAGGGACCATATACTGTAAGATGGTAGTATCATCGTATATCATATATAGTATGATAGCTAACGAAGTACGAAAAATAAAAATAAGGATAATAGATTGTACTGTATATCTGTGTGGCTGTCTGCAGCATCACAGCTTCTGAACGGATGAATCTACTTTGTTAAGTGTTTTACGTTGAAAAAGTATAGAATAATAATATATAACAATAATAAAGCTTCATCTAACTCCAAACAAATTTGATTAAAAATTAACTAAATGATTTATTAAAACACAACATTATTTATATTGATAATATAGTATTTATTTCTTTTTTCATAATATAGGGGGACAGGCGTAGGCACGGGTCACCTGATGGTAAACGACAACTACTGCCAAAACAGGATTAAACTAGTACCTTAGGTGAGTTTAAATATGAACAGGCGCTTACACAAGGAAACCTTAGAAAGTGTTACTAAATCTATCAATAAATGAAACAGTCACTTTTGTAATGTTTCCTTTACACCTTTAATTCCCAAAAAGGCTAAGGCCTTAGCGAACACCACTCCAACTTAATTAAAGGAAAACACAGCTACGGTATTGAGCATGCGTACGATTTAGATATTAGTTTAAGCATAAACAAGTATAGAAATGTATTTGATATAGAGATAAGGCTGAGAAATCATTAAATAATTATCTACTAATATAAATGAGTATTTTAAAAGATTAAAAATTGACACCAAAAGCAAAATAACTAAAGTTATATAAAGCTTAAAAAAGCAAATGTATTAGAATCCTTAGAGTCTCGGAGATAGATAAAAGATGGTTGGTTGTCAATCAATGACTGCAAGCTTGGTGACTCTCGACAATAAGCATTTAACCGGAACATTTAAAAAAGAAGTAATATTATACGTAGGTAAAACTAAGTTCAATAGCTAATATTAAAACAATGCTTTCTACTTTTATGCAACGGACTCAAAGAACACCCAGACTGAGAATTACAGTTTGAGGATTACACAAAGTGTCGCCCCGTGGGGGGATCAAACCTACAACACTAGCGCTGCAGCGACAAAGCACCCAGTCCTCCGCCTTCCCGCATCGCGTTTATATTATACTTACGCACAAATACATTCTTTAGTTCGTTGGTCAATCTGTAATTTAAAGAAGTAGTGTATGCTATTGTAAAATTTACAAGATTTAGTATTTGTGTACTACTGCATTTTATGACTTTATTATTGTAAACACATTGTATTACAGTGAAGTTAATGTTTAATTATATTGTAATATTTTAGGAAAGTAAACACAGCTGGATATAAAAATATTTCTTTATTTATTGCGAGATTGGAATTGTTGGGTTTTGTTTACAAATGCGACGGATTCCAACCTTTCTACAATCTCATAAAAATATTTATTGGTCTGAAGGAGCATAAAATTTATTTGAGTATAACAATCTGAAGCATTGCCTTCAATCACCTTTACAGAAATACAATACAATATTCAAATTTAAAAATAGAACAAATTAAAATGTATTTAAATTTCAGTTTTAGTTCAGAAAAACTTTGCACTCATCACAATATACTGTCTTGTATAAAAGCAAAATCAGAAATATAACAAGCCCAATTCCTTTGTTCGTCTGATCGGGCAAACAATTAAGTGAGATTGTATATATGTAAGTCTGCTCTAATAAATGAACTTTGACTGTGATGTGGAGATGTATGAAGTTATATATTTGCATAGAGCGTTCCCACTAATCTAAATATATAAATATGTACAAAGTACAATTAATTTTAGAGGTTGTTTGTGAGTCACGTTGTATGTAACTAATTGAGAAAGAATTAATGTTAATATAAAAATCCTTCCAATTAGGAGGAAAGAGCTGACGATCAGATTTCCTTAAAACATAGCTAAAAAACTCTACGTTACGTGAGGAGTACAATGAAGCTTCTGAAGTTATTATAAGTGGCCTGCTAACCACTTCGTGATTTGTTAAGTTTAGTTTAGTATGTTTATTAATTGTACAAAATAAAATTGGAATTAATAGTTTATGTATAGACGAGAATACCGAAATATTTTTCAAAATATGCAAAATGCAAAATGCAAAAAAGTTAGTGGAACAGTTATGAGAATTGGTCAATTAAATAAAATCACGGAAACGCACACGCATACGCATACGCATCGAATACAGATATACACTTCCTTTTTCTTTTTTAAAAAGACAACTCCCGCATTAGGATTTATTCCTGTGTCGCGGGGGACTTAACAAACATTCAAACAACGGACACAAAGAACACTAAGACTCAGAACAACAATTTGAGGATTACACAAAGTGTTGTCCCGTGCGGGGATCGAACCCACAACACTAGGCGCGGCAGCTTGGTGGCGTGGGGACCACTTAAACCGCTACGCCATCAGTGCAGTCACACATTTTAAACAAACAAGTTGAAAAAAAATACGCGTCCGTCTCGGGACGCCTGACAGAAATGATAACTTAAACTAAACTACCGCTGCCGTACGCGTGAGAGAAAGGGAAGCCAAACAGACTGGCGCCGTAACGCGTTACGTAACGAAGCAGTTTACCCTTCCATAAGAAGTTTCACTTCAAAACATAATATTTGTCTACTACAAATGTTCGGAATTGTTAGACGTAGGATTGGTGTGTTCAGAAAGGGAAACATATAACTAGTCCGCCTTAGTCAGAAACAAACACTAAAAATAAAATGATAAGTTTCAATTTCAGTAAATAAACAGTTTACTATACTACACTGCAGCATAACGTGTGAAGCTTAATAGAATGCGCTATTTGTGCTTGCCTAGTAGTCATATTCATAAAATAATTTATATGAAGAGTTACCAAAGTTGGTCCAAAAAAAATACATTATACGCCCTCTACCGGGGCACGCCACAATTGTCGCATGAGTTTTAGCTGGAGAGGCGAAATGATACTCATTCCTACCAGCTAATGCAGGCACTCACCGGACAAGGCCCGGCTAGGGTAAGTAGCTGAGTAGCAAATTCCGGCTGCCAACGCCTGTGTGCCACCATTGCGGGGGCTGTCGCAAGGATACCGCACTCCACACGTTAGTGAGTGCTATTCTGCTATGATGGCGTTCAAGTGGTCACCTCGCCACTACACTGCCGCGCCTTGTGTTGTGGGTTAAATCCCGCACGGGACAATAGTTTCTGTAATCATCAAATAGTTGTTTTGAGTGTGTGTGTTCTTTGTGTCCGTTGTTTGAATATTTGTTAAGAGTTACAGGAGTTAATCCTAGTGCGGGAGTTGTTTTTTAAAAAGTAACTAAATAAATAACTATGCGTGGGTGCAGCAGCGTGCCAACCACGTGGCGGATATTCGTGATGGTAGTCTCTCGCTGGAGACCATGGTTATGTCTATGATCCAGAGCGAGAGTGCAAGGGATTCCGCCACCTCGCACTCGTGATGCTTGCCAAAGAAGCGGCTGAAAGGCCTGAGGGTGACGGACTAGACTAGGCTATCTAACGCCCTAGCTTTTTGCTTATAACCATTTCCCCTAATGCTGAGTAGCTAACAGCTTAAGAAACATGTCATTCTAGTAATGTTGGTTTCGTGTTAAAAGTATTAACTTTACTCTTATTTACAACAAATCGGTTTAGTTCTAATACTTGTCTCCTTTAGTACAAATATTTTTTTGTTTTGTAAAAAAAAAGTCTATTGTTTTTTTTTTTTTGGAACTATTGAAACATTTCAACTCTTTTCCCACTTTTATTGATATGATGATATTAATACAATTGATATCATCATATCAATAAAAAAGGGAAAATAATGAATTTTATATTTCACTGTTTCCTTTGCCACGTCTTCAAATATTTTATGTGAAAAATAATGTTTGCATATCAAATGAATTGCACACCCTTCAAAGGTTCTAGTCGAGTCTATAATAATAATATTGCAACAAATGGTTGAATCCTACGGTATTTCGTCTAGGAAACCAAAATATTTATTAATAATATTTCAATTGAATTCAACAAAAGTTCATTATTTCTTTATAAATGCAATTAAAAATTTCTGAACTTGAAACTTTGAAAATACTATTGGACATGATGTGACGTTGCATAATTCGTAAACAACTAAACGTCATTCGTTTTTATTTCTACAACTCGTATTCCACATTAAACAATCACTGCTAGCGCATATCAAAATTATCGTGAAGAAGATTCAGGATCACTTTCAGGGAGTTTAATCTTAAGATAAACTGCGCGTAAATATTACATACGTATTTCTCTGCCCACTATAATCAACACCTTTCCAGGAGTCTCTTTCTATATGTTTTATGCACAAACAGATAGGAATGTTGTAATAATGATAATTACTATATTTTTCGTGCAAAGTAGTAAAAGTCATGGTTATTACACTTTTTTTAAATATAAACTTTGAGAAATTTATTGTAAGCATGAATAGAAATTCTTGTTTACATATCGCTTGACAACAAATGAGATATAAATCTTTTCGCCAATATGGCGTACGATTTTCAAAACTCTATTTCGAATTAAAGTTTTGCGTTATTCAAATACTCAATTATTTATATATATTTGTTTGTTTCGCAGAACAACAATATACCTTATAATATAAGACTATCTTAAAAAGGTGTGAACTAGCGTAATCTAATTCTATTTTTTTTTTGATGATATAGAGAGGCACGTTACCTAATGGTAAGTGACAACCGCCATCAATCGACACCTGCAATTCACGAGTTGTTACAAGTCTTTGAGGGTGATGAGGGATGGGGGAAATAAGAGGGGGGGTTGCGGGAAGGCGAACGAAGAGGGGAATGTTTAGTTGGGTAAGAGGAAGTGGCGATGAGGGGAGAGAAAAGAGGTGAGGAGGAGTTGAGGCTCCGAAAACCACACCAATTACGGGGATATGCAACGCAAGGGTTGCTTCACTATCGGTTTTCTATGAGGCGGTGGTATCGCACCGGTTGAGCCGCCCCATTGTGGGCCATTATGGTGGTACAATGAGAGCATAGTATCGGTCTCTTGCCTAATTTCAATACGAGTACGTTTTTCAAACGGACGCGAATTATTCAGAAAATTTTCGATAGTTTTTTATTTCAACATAAATCAGCATTACAAACTAGATCTAGATGTAGGCTACGAGCCGGTATGTGATGTGTTCTCTTCTTCCACATTACACATTAAAAACAAGCTATAGAGTTTTCAAAAGCATAGAAGACCGCATCGAATGCGACATAAATGAAATACATCAAATATTATACTCGTATGTATAACCATACCTTAATATTCACAAACTGTCACTAGACGCACCACGCTCTATTAACACTTTGGACTGACGCCAAGTACCACTAAAATCTTGTAAGCCATCAGTATGTTGGAGCGGTCAGATTTTTATATGAAATTGAATTTTACTCCTTTGGATTAAGATTGCTATAGACCCATGCTGAATAGATGATTATAGCAGCGATAGCTATGACTGGAAGATGCATCACGACAAAATGTTTATGTTTATGATCAGTCACATGTGATTAGGAAGATTATATATGAACAACGTCTTTGACTGATTTATAAAGAGAAAAGTTAAAATATATAATTATATTTATTGACTTTACACAATTGACAACAGCAAAAGTACAATCTTAAGGTCTTCAAGATACGATTGTAGTTTTCAAAACCAACAGATTTTTTTCTCCTAGCTTTTTAGGTACATACAAAGTGATTAATTCTAAATTATTTAGATAGAACATAAATTTCAACGAATGATGTTCATTTTTTTTACATGAATAGTACCGTATGTACTACTTTTGATAACTATTAACTTCTTTAAATAAAGAATATTGAGTCATTATAGCAATACTCATTAATGATGATTACAATGACAAAGGATGCTATATTGTATATTATGTAATAAGAGCAATTTATGTACGACTGATGGTCTGACCGACTTCTTCTCTTCAATTCAAAAACGGTTTTGATTTTGATTTTGATTTTCTGAAAAAAAAACGATAGGTAATGGTAGTCTCGATAGGTTTTGAAGATATCGTGCTAATAAGATTATATATATGCCACTACTATAAACTATTATAATAAACTATTATAAAAGTTATCCTATTACAATATTTAAGTAGGTCCAGTACTATCCACATATTTCAACAGACTGTTTTATGTAATTTGGTCTACAGTTCGGAGTTCCCAAAATTGAAACGAAGAGTTACTACGTTAATTCATACAATGCACAACTAAATTAAATGTAAGCAAAAGATCGAACATAAACAAACAAAATGTACACTATTTGATTTAGTCGACTCACCAAAAATCGTGAGTGGGAGACAAAGACAAATGAATTACGTCTAGAAGGTCCATTAACGGACAAACAGTCCTCGTAATCGATTCAGAGTGTTACGCCCGCGCGATCAGCGCTAAATTGATTTCAAATTTCCTTGGGTACAAGCTATGGGCAAAAGCGCTCCAATGAAAGCTCTACTTGAAACTAAATTTAACCTATATAGTTAAAATTTAATTATATAACTATCTAAAGCAGCAGCTGAACAGTTATTTGCTTAGACCATTTAAATTTATAGGGGATACATGCACTCATACCTGTTCTGTTGAACTTGAGAAGATTATGTGGCATATCCTTGGGCTATGTGAATTCCGAAGAGAGGGCATAGGACACCATAACCCTCGAGTCAGGCCACCTGATGTACTTCCGCGAGGGGGACCAACAATCCCAAGGTGGCGTTGGGTTTCTGGTAAATAAGTCCCTTTCCGACAACGTAGTGGAAATATCAAGTGTGTCCAGCAGGGTAGCGACCTCATTGTCAAGCTTACCGAGAGGTATAGCCTCAAGGTTGTGCAAGTATACGCACCGACTTCGGCACACTCGGATGACGAGGTGGAGGATATGTTTCATGACATATCGAGGGCCCTCCACTGTACCACTAAGACCCACTACAACATTGTTATGGGTGACTTCAATGCTTAAGTGGGAGTACAGAATTGTAACGAATCGGTAGTAGGATCCTATGGATTTGGAATCAGGAATCATAGGGGGCAAATGCTCGTAAACTTCCTCGAACGGGAGGGGCTCTTCTTGATAAAATCATTTTTCAAGAAACAGCCTCAGAGAAAGTGGACTGACAGGAAGCACATATTCAGAGACGTCTCAGTGATCAATAGGTTTAATACCGGTAGTGACCACCGAAATGTCTGAGGCTCTCTGAATATCGACTTTAAGGCTGAACGTGTTCGTTTGATGAAGTCCAGGCTCCGACCAAGCTCTGCTTCAAGCCATGATAGGATCTGAAACTTTCCAGGCAAAGCTGGAAAACCGATTCGCTGCCGTGTAAACGACAAAAGACGTAAACCAGAACCTCGAAAACGTGGTTCGGGTCCTCAGGGAAGAAGGTACGAGATTTTGTAAAATGCAGCGTAAGGGCAGGAAGTCGAAGCTTTCGGATGGGACCCTAGGGTTAGTGAAGTAACGACGTTTTAACCCATCAGTCACTTCGTTGGCAAAGCGGACTCTAAACCGAGAGATTAGTAAGCTCGTACGATACGACCTCTGGTGCTTTAACGCTCTTTCGATTGAAAAGGCGATCGAGTAGAATCGGGGGTCAAAGTGTTCGTACAATCTCTTGGAAGAAGCCACCTGACAAAGTTGACCACAGCAACCGGAGAAGTCGTTGCTTTGAAGCCGGCAGTCCTTTCGGAAGTAGAAAGCTTCTATGGCCGGTTATACGCTTCGCATGCATCTCGACCGGATCCCGTAAATGAGGACCTCAGAGCCGCATTAACACGCCACTACACCGAAGACCTAACAGAAGTCAGTACCGACGAAATCGAGATGGCTCTTAGACAGCTGAAAAATTGAAAAGCCTCTAGAGAGGATAGCGTTACAACAGAACTGCTAAAGGCTGGAGGTAAACCTGTATTAAGGGAGCTCCAAAAGCTCTTCAACGCTGTCCTGTTTAAATGGAGAACTCCGGAGGTGTGAAGTAGTAGTGTGGTCGTCTTGTTCTTCAAATAGGGTGACAAGACAATGTTGAAAAAATCTGCACTCACTTATTGTCAGTAGGTACAATATGATACTGACTTTTCTTCAAATAAAAACGTTGCAGCATGTATTCTTCTTTTCTCTTCTACATAATACTACGTAAGTTAGTATTTAAATATTAGAAACATTTTCTGTGTAGGCATATTCTACTCCAACTAGAACCATTACGAGAACACAATGTTTAATAACTTGTTCAAATAACCTTTAATTTAAAATAATGTTGCCTCGTGCTTGACATTACTTGTAAAAAAAATTCAAAAAATGTCTTTTCGTTTCCAGGCCAATAAATGAAAATGAAAAATACTTCCTATATACCTCAGGCAAAATTGCAGATAAGTTATTATGATAACAAGGTCAAATTATAATTAAGGATAATGTATAATATCGCCTTATTAACGTGATCTACTTTTAATATTTAAAATTAAACCTCCTGTAAGGTGAAATGTTTATTTCTCATTAATTTTCAATTCAAAAGTTTGTAAATATATTTGATTGGACTGTACGGATAGCGTAGCGGTTTAAATAGTCACCTCACCACTACGCTGCCGTGTCTAGTGTTGTGGGTTCAATCCCAGGACATCGTAAGCATCGTATGCGTACTGGTAGCATTCTCAGGGCGCTGGCAGCATTACCACGTTGAATAACAATGCTTAAACCCTATGCAAGGACGAGGCCAACCTTCTGGTCACAAGAAGTGCCGATCTGTCCCTAGCGTCTCCCCCCCCCCCTCCAAACGACTCAATAACATAATTACTAATTAAATTACTGTATTAATGCCGTTTGAGTCTTTCTGCGGGTGCAGCAGCAGTACGTGTATGCTGCGTTCTAAACCGAGGTCTACCTATCTCTCATGGCAGTTATGACATACCATCTGGTTTCTTCCCATCGTCCTACTTGGTTCACGTTCGTATTTCTTTAATTTATTTATACTTTTGAGTTTCAAAGCTTACACTTATCGGTATCGGCCAGCTTGAGTTACAATGAATGCAATCCAGAATGTTTCCAGTCAATACCAAAAGTGTATAAAAATTCTGACTAGATTATGAGCGGCAGGGGGGCATTGAGCGCGATATAGGCCTCTACCTATAGCCGTGGGCGGGAGTTTGTATTTGTGCCTGTTTTATTTTGAGGAATGAGTATTTTAACCTAGTTGGATCACTAACTTTACCACTTTCGTCATAATTAACTTTGTAAGTTTACCACTTAGAACTGGAAAAAAGAGAGTTATTTGGGAGCTTTGAGCTTTGAGCTAGATATATGGAACATTACATATACAAATGCCCCTTTAAAAGTAGTCTATATATATATATTTTTAAATACAGCACAATTGATCCCGTCCCCCACAGCAGAGCACAAGCGCACGACTCATTTTCAATCTATACCACAGACAAACTTCATAGACAACAGATAAAACCAGCAAAACAAGATGCGGTACCTATCCATTACTCTAGTTTATTTACTTTTTTATTTATTTGTTTAAACATCATAGTTTGACATATATTCTAGCAATTGCAATAAGAACTATTTCGCTTAACTGTAAATGATAAATAAAATAAAACCTTATTTCAAGTAACTACAGTACATTTGCTGACTGGCGTTTAATACATGTAAAGCCCATTATTTAGCCTATATAATTAGCCTGTAGGTGATATTTACATGTGTACAAGTATTGTTTGATAAAACTATGTACTTCCACATCTTAGTGATAAACTCGTCCCATAACATTTTTAATGCATGCTTGCCAATGCAACGATGTAAATCTCCATCCTTGTAAAACGCCGTATTCATTACACAACTACTACAAGTACGGACAGTAAATGAATAGTTACAATATATAGTTGTCCTCCGGTGCCAAGACAATTAGTACCGAGCACAGCTTGAACAAACTTGAACATTCACTTTCGTCTACTCTCAAGCCCGCATACTGATTAAATAAAAAATTACCTTATATGGCAGATGTTGAACTTTTGACATCGACGATATAAGGAACTGTTATTGGTTGGCTACTGGTACCTGCAAAAGACTGATGGCGTGATAGAGATATAGGTGGAAAAGAGAGTAGAAAAGAGTAGTAAAATGGAAGAAGGCAACATGTGCGAGAGGTGTACTAAACTACTGTCCTTTTGTGGAACCAAAGCAATTAAAGTAAAATTATAAAACCGTATCACAAAATCAATTGTATTCAAACGATAATGCCTCGGCAACAATGAAAACATGCAATGATTTCATAATTAATGTAAGATACACCTAAGTTATGTGACAGCTTTTATAAGAAAGATTTTATAAAAAATGAAACATTTATTTGATTTTTTTATTTTGGTAAGTTGTATATTTTTTCCATTCCTTTCGACTTTCTACTGAAGGCCTCATGCATGTAATCTAAGATCTCAATTATATACATGAAAATTACACAAAAAAACCTTTTAAAGCTGTAAGTGTTCGAATACAAGATACAAACACTTTAACGTCATTGAACAGCTCAAGTAGTACTTAAACTAATACAAGTTCTCTGTACAATTTACTATTGAGGGTCAAGTGTCGAGAACTAACGATATACGGTAGATACAATATAACACTACTACATATATGTATTATTGGAATAAAGAACACGTAACATAAGTAGAATGGCAACCGAAATATCTGCACATAAAAACCAAGGCCATGTTACGTGGACATACATTTATTTCGTTGATTTTATTTCATTGATAAATTATATACAATTTTAACTGTTTAATGTCATGTCATATTTTTTAACAGATATATTACTTGAATAAACAACTCAATTGTCAGCAGAATATTAACCATAAGTTTACGCTTTATGTGGGTACATGTATCATTTTTTATGATGTAAATAGATCGTGAATTACGAGAGTTATATCAACATATTAACCATATCATAATTATTTCTTATGAAAGGCCATACAAATAAGATCATATTATAAACATAGCTATACAAAGCTCAGCGGTACGAAGTTCATGCCTTGCGCCATAGGGCGACAACTTCGGTATAAATGCACCAGATGTTTGTCAGGTTCTATAGTTACTTGTATAGTTACAACCGCTGGTCGTTCACTGACCAATACTCGTAGATTACAACACGGTGACGTTAGTACTGTACAGTATAGAGAAGATAAGTACTAGAAGATCGGTGGCATTGTACTTATTGTGGGACTTTGTAGGTCAATTGAGTTTATAATTACCGGGATAGTAGTAAATATTTAATATTCAACGGTAGTGGTAGTATAAATCTATCAACAATCTAGCATTATTGAAACATAACTTTGTGAAACAATATAATTATATTCAGAATCTAAACATTGTGTTTTTAAATTAAGTAGTCTAGCCAAAAAAGATCATCTATTAAGCTACACAAATCAGTTTTTCTTTATAAATTCTATGGATTAGCAATAATACTATTACATATTTTATGAGATTGTTATAATTTACATACTCACGCCTGTATCTCCGAAGGGATAGACAGAGGCTAATCATTTAGTTGGCTGAAAATCGACTTATATCTATCTATGCGGTTACTTAAACATATTGTCTATCTAATATTATTGTATGTAGATGTCGTATGTAGTTCACATTCTCGTTTTTTTTACTTAATCCTACCAAGTAACTGCTGCTGCTCACAACTTAAAAACGTATTCGCTTACAAGATCCTATCAATAGCTTAGTGGCCTTCAGAGTGACCTATATTGCAGAGTTCACTTGCCCAGTCATTCTTAATAATACTTTTACGTGGGGAGCTATGTTAAGGCACGAATAGGCCGGCTCGACAGGAGAGTAATTCCACGGTCTCCTATGATCACTAACCACTATGTTATCTAAGTATTTGACGATGGCAAAAGTGGATAAAGTTTCACCTTAATAAAGGTTGTTTGTGTATTTTTGTGTAGTAGAAGAATAATGAATTTATATAAAGTAATTAATATTGCGTTTCAAAGTATAAGAAATATTTAAAAGTTTGCAATTTTTATACTTGCAATTGCAACTGTATTTTTTTTTTATTCTGCACATGAAATAGGTATCAAAACAATATGAATACTGCATTTAAATATTCTGTCATGATTCAGTCACTTTTGTATTATTGTTCAGTTTTGTTTTATATGTTGCCATATGCCGGTCATTTCTAAACAAGTTGTCTCGTGTAATACGTGTAACATATAACATATATGTACGTGTAATAGCCTTCCAACGAACACTGGATGGTCGAAAATGAGTGATAATGTCTAACAGAAGCGTTTAAACGCTCACACCTGTTTTTTTGATAGCTATAATTTTGTTCTCCCTTCTTAATAAGCCGCAAGCCGTCAACTGCCGTCAAACCGTCGGCTTTGGAAATTATATTAATATTAATTGGAGATATTATTTATACGGATAGATTAAGGAGTGTTAGTAATAATTCGAGTAGCTCATTGTAACGTACTCATTGCCGTACGCTAACACTAGCATCATATAATGGTGTTGTTTTATATAATAGCCAATATTAGAGTAGAAATTAATAAAATGTTGTACGTCCATAAAATATAGCAGAAGAAATATACAAAAACGATCGGTAGAAAGGGTTGGCCTTATCGCTAAATAGCTAATTCTGTCAGGCAACTTTATGAAGGACAAAAATATTAAAATATAAATAAAGTAATACGTAATTTTGCTATAAAATAAAATATTAATAATAGCAATTAAGAGATATAGCATTTCACTCAAGAGAATTTCAATAAGCTTTCAATAGGCACATCGAACATGCCTATATACATATAAACGTATATAAATCAATATATACACATTAAATGAAAATAAATTTTATGATATTAATATGACATAATATAAAAAATTACGAATATATGTGACCTTACACTTACAACTAATTTATAAAATTGTAAATGTACTCGTAGAAGTGCCAACATTATAGGTACATGCATTTCGAAAATACATAAATATAATGTTAAGTTGGCAGTCTACTTATTGTAGCATCAAACTGTAATTAAACATACCAAGGCTGTATATTTTTGGCGTGCTACCAGCCTAGTGATACGAATCAAGTAGAAATGACGGTTTTCTGTCGGCCTAACAATAAATGTCAATAGTATTTTGTATAAAGATTACAGAATTCTGGCGTGCCTCGCAAGCTATTAATACTTATCATAAATAGGATTGTTTTTATAAAAAAAGCGCATATTTGTTAAACTGTTAGATATATAGAAGAATAATCAAATAGCTTCTTGAGCTATGTCACAGCTAATTAATTCATACCGTATAATCATGTATTTTTGGGTTGAAATACTTACAGCATTTTTAAATTACAGTATACAGTGCGAACATTAATGAAAGGTAGCATAGTCCTCCTTAGTTCTTTTATATACTTATAGAAAATTTCGTGACGATCGTTTGAATAGTTAAAGCGTCAAACAAACAATGAAATTCACTTTCGCACTTATTATATTAGAGAGGATTACGAAGTTATTAAAAGTTAGGCTTAGGATTTACGATTTATTAAACAGAGCATAATATCACTGTTATTTTACCACTTAAAGTGCGTTAATCTATCTATAGTAAATTATGGAACTTTATGAATTATCAATAAATCTTGTCTAAATAAGTTCGAGTCGTCTACACCGTCAGCCAGGAGCCCGGGTAATTTGCCTTCATTATTCAATGAGTTCACGTTTACCAGATTATTCGAGAGTCAATTTGGTCGACTTCAAAAACAAACTGGTGTTATTTGGCGATTTTGGCGATACCTTTAGATAAAGAAAGGTTCTTCTTTTTTAACGTTTTCGTTCCTACTGTAATTAATATTTTTATCTCATCTCTTATTTTATTGGATCTGAAAAAATAACTACATATTAACATTTTTAAATCGAATTTATTTATGATCGAATAATAACTAGACTATTTTTATTATACCCTCTAAATGTTTTATATAAAATATACTAAAGCGGTTTACAATCTTACATTACGCCACATATTTTCATCGCACGATATCTCCTAAGTATCACCGATATTTTACATTTAAGGAGTTTGGTGCGATCCGCCGAGCGCAGCGTGTCACGTTTATTGGTGCGAGGTGAGCAACGTTTGCCAGATAGCCTTTTGTCAGAGTATGTTATACGCACACTTATGGAGGAATCCGCAAAATGCAACAAATAATTTAAAAAAGTAAAAAACAATTCGCTGCTTAAAAAGTAAACATTCCCGCTATGTTATGAATACCCAGTCATTAAAAATTTATGATGGAATGAAGGAGAATCAATAAATTTTTCATATATATGAAGGAACATGTTGTTGACGAAACCTGTAATCATTACACTCATTTATCGCCTAGTCGTCTAAATAAAACTCATTACACTCTTAATCTATTTTTCTTCTCTACTCGTACGCCTTCCTTAATTTATTTTTATTGATGTACTGGTTAGCGGCCGACTATACGGAAAGCCGATTATCACGCCGACACGACTGTATCGCAGGTCACGCGTCGTTATAAAGTCAATCGGATTACCCAATGAGTATTTTTAAAAAAGTAAAAGGAGAGGTGATAAGGGGTGGGAAAAGAGGAAAGGGGGTTTGAGCCCCCGGAAACCTGCCTCTAATTTCTTGGAAATACAACGCAAGCGTTACTTTACAACCGGTTTTATGTGAGGTATCCATCGGTCAAGCCAGTTCATTTGTGCCTAAGCATGGCTTTACCACGATAAGTCTTTATGTAGCCATGTCGTTTGTATATGCAATTTCAAGACTTATTATGAAGCATTTTCACAATAACGTTTGTGCCACGTAAATATACTCTATCAAATACAAAACGATTTTTTCGAATCCATCTCGTAGATCCAGAGATTAGCGCGGGTAAACAAAACAAACCAAAATCTTCAGTTTTGATACATAAGAATAGATTATGTACAATTAATAGGTAACATAATCTTATAATAATTAACCCTGCATTTGGATTAGCTCATTAACATAGTTGAAAAAAAATATGCCAATCAGCTGCATTCCGTGGAGATATATAGCAATACGTTTACATACATTATAATGTAATGTGTTCGAAACATATTGATTATAATTGCTTTTCACTGAGAACTGTAAAGAGAACGTTATAAGATATTTGCTCAAGTCTAACATATACCTTATTTTATTACATACTTATTTTCTGTATCAGTTGACAAATGGCACAATATATAATGAACTGAGTATTGCTGCATGCGACTGCACTTCTAATAAGTAGCAATTATCAATGAAATGGTTATAAATCAGTTTGCTAGTATACGAAGGATCATCCTTCATCATTCAAAAATTGCAACAACTATCTTTCGATCCCAGCCATATTTTTTGTAAAAAAAAAAAAAAAGATTTTGTAGAAGAGAAAAACCTCCCCCATTTCGAAAGACTTTCAGCACTGTTAAGTGACGTTTCGTGGAATAAATAGGTACAAAAGTAGGAAAAACGATAAAAAAATAAATCCAAATAAAAAAAATTAAGTCTGAAATCTCATTTTAGGAACATACATTGAAAACTCCTTTTTGTAATAGTGTTCGATACCACGTTTTTGATGCAATTGAGGCCATCGCTATCCGCCTCAACTTACTCGGTCGAAAGTGCCCTAGCAGGTAAATACTCGTATATACAATAATCATCGGAATCCTTGTTACTGACAGTATGTGTGTGTGTGTGTGTACAAAATGGTATCATTTACTTTATATCGTGAAATTATAAGGCTCTTATTATTCTTACACTCGACTCAATAGTCGTTCAAACATTATTAAGTGATCATTATTCTTTAACAAAAATGCTTAACGAGATTGTCTGAGTACACAAACTTATAATGTAACAATGTGTATCTATTTTTTTTCTGAATTTATATACGCTCTCAGTTTATAAACTTGCTACATCGTACCATATGTTTTTTTATATATTTAAACATTCAATAATGAAAAACTTACACGATTTAGTACCTCTAATGTATAGAGTTACAAGTTCAACCAGAGGGGAAAATTATGGGGCGCTATGAAGTATGGCATCATTTAATTCACTAGTATACGGTATGCAAAACCCCACAATAAGCCTATTAATGTTAGAGCTACTAACAAATAATACTCATACACACTATTGATACATATTAATTGTATGTACGATGATGCGATACGTGTTACAATATAGACTAAAGTATATTTATAGTCAAAACTGAATATAAGTGTGAATAATAATAATGTCAATAATATAAGTCAATAATCGTTTTTAATCAAGGCGTTAGATCGCGCGTCGTCGAAGTCATGGTTTACGATACGGCTTAGACTTATTGTAGATTTATGTTGAGCTTTAAGTCGTGTTGCTACGCCATGGAGTAAAATATCTTTGAGCCCCACAGCTTCACGTAGGTGTTGGAAAAAGCATGTAAATAATCGTACAGTAATCTATCAGACAGCATATATTACGTGTTTATCGGATTGACAGCAAGAAGCCGTGATTTGCTTACCACCTAATTACGTAAAACAAAATATGAGTGTTTGAGGCGCGTCTGCCTTCCCCTCGGACGTAGATGTGAAGTCACGTTGAGTCACGACTCTCGTTACAACAACAGACAATTTATATTTTTTTTAAATTGAAAATGCATTGCTATGGTGACAAACACTGTAAATTATTATAATGTATTCAATGAAATAAACAATCTGGCTTATAACTTTGATGTTGACACGCGCCAATAGATTTTGATTAATATATAGTTCCCAGGAGTTATTCCTCAAGTCTAGAAGTTCTCGGCGCGCAGCCGCCTCAGTTGCAAAGTTGGACTCCCCTGTCGTCGCACCGCGTGACCTGATTAACTGAGAAAAACTCTTTTGTTATTATATCCAATGAATAATTACTGAAACTCTTACTGTCATCTTATTATTAAAACTTAACTCATTTATTGTTTCGATTTAATCCAATGGTGTAAAAGCTACTTTTCATTATTTATAAAATGGACTCCGGACTTTATAATGTAATAATGTTATGTGTATGATCATTTGGCTTCGGCCAGTTCCAGTCACAGGTGTGCGACCCCGAGATTCTCGAGCCGTAGCTTATACTGCCGGTGGTGAATAAGCTTGCCGTCAAGAGAGTTAATTTTTTTTTAATTAGAAAACGTGTGTTATAAGTAACTAGAACTGCTTGTCTTCATAAAACGGGACAACCATGCTTCGTATGTACGTGTAGGCTGGCTCGACCGGAGTATTACCACGGCCACACAAAAAAAAACCGTCTGTTACACAATGCTTTCATTGTGTAACCAATTCAACGGCAGCAAAGAACAAACGGCTATCTACAAAAGCACTAGTTTCCAGGAGAGCGTAATAAACGCAAAAATGTAATAACTTTCAAAAGAATAACGCTAGCTTCTTAAATTTTGCAATAGTTAATTAATACGGCGTTTCAAAGAAAATAGTGAAGTGAAGTTAGTGAATTAATTAACTGACATATTTTTTTATCGAAATACGGTAGATATCTTTATCTACTTCGCACAAAATATGAGTAACTGAGTAAATAATTTTACTTACGCAAGTTATTAGTATTCTTTTTTTTTGTAATATATATCTAACTAAGACCATAAATAAAGGCTAACTGTGATTGACATGTTGCAGATGTCAATGTCATGCTGCAGATTAGCAGCATCCACTGCTATGCGGACCATAGCACGAGTGATGCCCTTTACACCGGCCGCCCTATTATTTCTCGGGTAAACGTCATCGAAAGCCAGTAGTAGTCCAGTTTAACCCCACGAATACACAGGTTTGCGCGTTCACAGCTGAAAAGATGCCATTGGTCGTATCACCTCAAAGGAATTGTTCGGGCTTATACCAGCTGCAGGTTTCCGCCATCGTCCGACGCGACAAAATATCCATCCCCATAACCTGGACGATTGGCACTCCACCACTGTGCGCTTCTCCAGAAGCTTTTTGCCTCGCACAACCAGCTTATAGAACAAATTGTCGCTTGCCGTATTTCCGAACCGATACGACCTTCAAACCTTCAAGAAAAGAGCGTACTCCTACCTAAAAGGCCGGCAACGCACTTGTGACTCTTGAGTTGCGGGTGTCCATGGGCGGCGGTAGTCACTTATCATCAGATGACCCGTCTGCTCGTTTGCCCCCTATCGCATAAAAATATATATAATAACATCCATTAAACAGTAGAAAAATACTGTTATTTTTCAGGTTTCTAATGTGATGTCGTATTTTATACCCGTGCGGGCCGCTGGTATAATATAAAAAACAATTCGCTGCTCAAAAAATAAACATTCGCGCTATGTTATGAATACCCAATCATTAAAAATTTATGGTGGAATAAAGGAGAATCAAGAAATTTTTCAAATATATGAAGGAACATATTGTTGACGAAACCTGTAATCATTACACTCATTTATCGGCTAGTCGTCTAAACACAACTCATTACACACTCTTAATCTATTTTTCTTCTCTACTCGTACGCCTTACTTAATTTATTTTTAGGGATGTACTGGTTAGCGGCCGGCTATACGGAAAGCCGATTATCACGCCGACACGACTGTATCGCAGGTCGCGCGGCGTTATAAAGTCAATCGGATTACCTAATGAGTATTTTTTTTTTCATATTATAGGCGGCGCACGAACAGACGAGTCATCCATCAAAACAACTCAAAAGTCGTAAGTGCCCTGTATGCCTTTGAGGGTAATGAGGGATGGGGAAAGAGGAGAGCCGGGATGCGATAATGATAAAAGGAGAGGTGATAAGGGGTGGGAAAAGAGGAAAGGGGATTTGAGCCCCCGGAAACCTGCCACTAATTTCGGAGAAATACAACGCAACCGTTACTCTACAACCGCTTTAATGTGAGGTATCGCACCGGTCAAGCCAGTTCAATCGTGCCTAAGCATGGCTTTACCACGATAAGTTTTTATGTAGCCGTGACTTTTGTATATGCAATTTCAAGGCTTATTATGAAGCATTTTCACCATAACGTTTGTGCCGCGTAAATGTACTCTATCAAATACAAAACGATTTTTTCGAATCCAACTCGTAGATCCAGAGATTAGCGCGGTTAAATAAAACAAACCAAAATCTTCAGTTTAGATACATAAGAATAGATTATGTACAATTAATAGGTAACATAATCTTATAATAATTAACCCTGCATTTAGATAAGCTCATTAATATATGTAGTTGAAAAAATTGATCCCAATCAGCTGCATTCCGTGGAGATATATTGCAATACGTTTACATACATTATGCTCCAGTGCAGTGAACTCGACTGTCGTAGTTTTGCGACACGCGTGTAATGGCTTTGAAACATATTGATTATAATTGCTTTTCACTGAGAACTGTAAAGAGAACGTTATAAGATATTTGCTCAAGTCTAACATATACCTTATTTTATTACATACTTATATTTCCAATAAAGATTAAAGTATTCAGTAAAGTGACATACGCAATAACTGAAAACGTAATAAAATGTTATTGCTATAGAAAACTATAGATGAGAAATGTACTTCTCAATAGCGAAATAGTGAGATTATCGTGAAAAGTGAGGGTTGTAAGTGTTCTTATTACATTGTAATATACAATATTCGAGTATAATAACACATATACACATGACATTATAAAAGCATACCGAAAATGCTATTATGTTAGAACTAGTTACGGATCGCTATTGTCATTTTTCTTTAAAATACGAGTATAACAGATAACATCTCTAAAATTACCTTTTGGATGGTCTTAAAAACTGTTTTTTTTCTTAAATTTACAATAAAAGTCTGACTGTAGAGCTGTGAGAACGATTTATATTAAATAGCAGTAGTAATTGGAATGACGTAAAAATAATGAATAGGTTAAGCATGTATATCCCGTGGAACGTCCCGAGCACATACGTATGTGCATCGAACGAGAGTTCGCGAACGTCACGCGCACATAGGGTGTGCAAAGCTTCTTTGTGACGATTTGTGAAGCTATTTCTACCTGAAATATTTTTACCGTAATGATCGTACACCTAGCTAGGCATTTTAACAATATTTTTTGTTGGGTACTCTTGAAAAAAAAATAAAAAAAAATATTTGTTGATTTTATCAACCGTTGGCCATATTCGCATCGTCATTTGAATTTTTGTGTTACGTAAAAAGTGTTTTTAAGTAGGAGAAGGTCAGTTATTCTACTTGATTCTTATATGTAATTACTGACAAATATATGAAGAATATTTGCATAGTGACATAATTGTGTATAATTATAATTTAAGATTAGAAAAAAGGGACATACTTTTGAAAACAATTTTTTTTGTTAAAATCAGAAGTAACTGTATTAATTAATAGTGGTAAATATGATTAAGAGTACCTAAATATTTCATAACTTTCTTGATAATACGTCTATAAACATATTTTGATAGTTAGTTTAATGTATGCACGATTTAATAAATCGTAATATTGTTTTTAATTCCAATATCATGTTCTGTAAAGTTCCCCGCGCTCCCGACGGCCGATGCACCAACAGCGCGAGGCCATTATGTGTGACGTCACAAAATTCAGTACTTCTATTGTCACTACGCACGGCTATGATTGGTCAGTTTCCGCGATATTAGCGAAATCAAATCAAGGTCAGAAGAGCGCGTCGCCTAAGCAGTAATGGCGGACTATTTTGAATGTCGTGATTGTGTTTTGTTTTTTTGTCTAAACAATGAGTTTGAAAGTTAAACTGTGCTGTGCTGTGTTTGTTAACATGTAATCTAAGAAGTTATGGTGTTATAAGAGTGAACATGATATTTGTTTCGATTATATAAGTGGATATGCGAGTGGTGTTACGTGAAAAATAATAATAATGAAATATATTCGATGGATTCTCCAATTGGTATGTTATATTCTTTATAAAAAAATGTATATTAGAGAAGCTTATGAAACAAGCTTCAAATCGATATATGGTTTATGTCACTTGCACAATGCGTTGTCTTGTAATCATTGTATTTTAAGTTGCTATGCCAATAAAATTCGTTAGGCGGGGGATAGGCGCGGGGTACGCGACACGTAACGCATATACTTAGAAAATGGGTTGAGCGCAGTAGAGGATATCACGCAGGACATTGTGCCTATCATTACATTTCCTATTTTAAATGCTATAAAACATATAAATTTAAATATCCACATGACATTTTCATAATTAGTTATAATCAAATCTCAAACTCTACGAACTAAGCAGTGTGCTAAAATAACCTCTCAATTTATTTTAATGTTCGAATGACAATGAATAAAACATTCACTCTTCTTTTATTCAGCATTCAACTTCAATTTCTAGTGTTAGACTAGAATAATTTTGTACAGTTCCATAAATGAAACGAAATATTGAAAACTATTATTGTTTCGGTCCTTTACTTTAAGATACTTGGAATAACAAATAACGCGAACGACACAGTCGTTGCTAAACTGAATTAATAATAATTTGGAATACCAATTTAATTTTTTCTGTATCAGTTGATGAATGGTAGAATATATAATGAACTGAGTATTGATATAATTAGTTTCAGTTATCTGTGAGTGTACTTCTTATAAGTAGCAATTATCAATTAAATGGTTATGAATCAGTTTGCTACGAGTAGTATGCGAAGGATCATCCTTCATCGTGCACAAATTGCAACAACTAACGTTCGATCCTAGCCAGATCTGAGGTAGCCGAGATCAAAAAGTTAAGCTAATGAAAACGGCTAACAAAAATTATTTGTAAGTAGATAAATTTTTAATATATATTTTTTGTAATTAAAAAATGGTTTATTGAAGGGAAAAAATCTCCTCATTCAAAAGATTTTCAGCACTGTTGAGTGGTATTTCGTGGAATAAATAGGTGCAAAAGTAGGAAAAACGAAAAAAATATATATTAAATCAATGAAAATAATATTGTCAATATTTACTGTAAGTTTTTCAGTCCCTACTTTAGTTGAATAAAATTTTAGAACAAATTTAAAGTCTAAAATCTAATTTTAGGAACATATGTATATTGAAACCACTTTGTTGGTGGCTTATTCGATGTTCGAAGGTATCGTTATAGAAAACTCCTTTTTGGAATAGTGTTCGATACCACGTTTTTGATGCAACTGAGGTCATCGCTTTCCGCCTCAACCTACTCAGTCGAAAGTGCCCGGGCAGGTATAATACTCATATATACAATAATGATCGGAATCCTTGTTACTGACAGATTCTCTTCTCAGGAATACAGGCGTGGCGTATGTATGTGTGTGTGTGTATACAAAATGGTATCATTTACTTTATATCGTGATATTATAAGGCTTTTAGTATTCTTACACTAGACTCAATAGTCGTTCAAGCATTATTAAGTGATCATTATTCTATAACAAAAATGCTTAACGAGATTGTCTGAGTACAAAAACTTATAATTTAACAATGTGTATCTGTTTTTTTTTCTGAATTTGTATACGCTCTTAATTTATAAACTTGCTACATCGTACCATATGTTTTTTTTATATATTTAAACATTCAATAATGAAAAACTTACACGATTTAGTAGCTAATGTATAGAGTTACAAGTTCAACCAGAGGGGAAAATTTGAGCGCTATGAAGTATGGCATCATTTAATTAACTAGTATACGGTATGAAAAACCTTAAAGATGATGCCAGAATAAGTCTATTAATGTTAGAGCTACTAACAAATAATACTCACACACACTATTGATAAATATTAATTGTACGATGATACGATACGCGTTACGTTACAGTAGACTAAAGTATATTTATAGTCAAAAATAAATATAAGTGTGAATAATAATAATAATAATAAATAGACCAATAACATGTTTACCAACTGTCTATAAGCTTCTTACATCTATTCTGAGAGTAAAAATTACATATCATTTAAATAAAAATTCGATCATTTCTGTTTTTCAGAATGGATGTAGGAGTGGGACTCGTGGCACCAAAGAGCTCCTTATCATGGATATGGCCATTAGCCAACAAGTACGTCGTAATCGCAAGAATCTGGAGACATGTTGGATAGATTACAAGAAGGCCTATGACTCGGTTCCACATACATGGCTTTTGAGGGTGCTGGACTTGTATAAAATTGATACAACTCTATGCACTTTCTTGAAGTCATGTATGAGCCAATGGAGAACGGTTCTTCGTTATCCAGGATGTCAGCAGATTATAGCTAACGATGTACCATTAGAGATCGAGCGAGGCATATTTCAAGGGGATAGTCTGAGTCCCTTGTGGTTCTGTCTAGCTTTGAATCCTCTCAGCACTCTGTTAGAGGGTTCAGGGCTAGGTTTTAAGTTGCGGAAAGATGATCAAGTTATATCTCACTTTCTATATATGGATGATTTGAAACTATTTGCCCCCAGTAAATTACAACTGACAGCGTTACTAAAGGTGACTGAAAACTTTAGTAACTCTATCAAGATGGAATTTGGTGTAGACAAGTGTGCGGTCATGCACGTAAAGAAAGGCGTAGTAGTGGAATCTGAAGGAGTTGAACTTTCAGATTCAACTAAACTTAGATCTCTTTCTGCTGCTGAAATCTACAAGTATCTGGGTATATCACAGTCATTGGGAATACCTGAGTCTAGTGTGAAACATGCATTGCGGGACCGATTTTTTGGCCGCCTGAAAAAAGTACTTAAAAGTCTTTTGTCGGGCGCTAACAAGATACGCGCCTGCAATAGTTGGGTTATACCAGTTCTCACGTATTCCTTTGGTATGCTCAGATGGACTCAGACTGAACTAGATGCTATTGATAGGCGAGTTCGTACACTGATGACTGCATTTCGAATGCACCATCCGCGGTCATCGGTAATGAGATTGTATATCCCGCGAAAGTTTGGAGGTCGTGGTCTTTTAAACATTAAGACCCTACAAAATCGCGAGATATACAACCTCAGAGAATATTTTCTTCATACCGATGTAGAAGTGCATCGTAATGTTGTAGCAGTGGACAAAGGACTTACTCCGCTCGGTCTGGCTAAAGAGAACTGGCGCAAACCTGTAGTACTCAGTACTAATGATCGCACGGAGGTATGGAAGGGCAAAGAGCTCCATGGTCGGTTCTATCGGGCCCTAAATGGGCCTGATGTAGACGTAAAAGCTTCTACATTCTGGCTACGGTGTGGTGATCTTTTTGGAGAAACTGAAGGTTTTGTCTTTGCAATTATGGATGAAGTTGTTATGACGAATAACTATCGGAAATTTATTCTGAAAGACGGTACGGTCGACATATGTCGGGCATGCCACCGTCCCGGTGAATCTATCAGGCATATTATTTCTGGTTGTTCTCGTCTTGCAAACGGTGAGTATTTGCATAGACATAACCAAGTGGCCAGAATAGTACATCAACAACTTGCCCTTAAATACAATCTTGTGAGTTTAGAGGTACCATATTACAGGTATGTGCCCGACCCAGTTCTCGAAAATGGTCGTGCTACATTGTATTGGGATCGATCTATCATCACTGACAGGACTATAATTGCCAATAAGCCTGATATAGTCGTGATAGACCGATTAGAGCGCCGCGCAATGATTGTCGATATTGCTGTTCCTCATGACGATAATCTCGTGAAAGTTGAAAAAGATAAACAAATAAAATATTTGGATTTGTCTCACGAGATTGTCGATATGTGGAATATCGATTCGGCGATCATTGTTCCGATAATCATATCTGCTCACGGATTAATAACTAAGAGCCTCGACCAACACCTTAAGAGGCTCTCGTTAGATGGTTGGATCAAGGGACTGATGCAGAAGGCAGTTCTCCTTGACACGGCCCGCATTGTCAGGAGGTTCCTATCTTTGGAGCCCTAACCACCGGTGTCTTGGTCCCTGTACCCGGTATCGGTGGTCCACTATTTTTATATTTTTAAATGTATTTTATATTTATATTGTATATTTAAAAATGTAATTTATATGTATATTAACTAGAATAAAGAGATAATAATAATAATAATGTCAATAATATAAGTCAATGATCGTTTTTAATCAAGGTTTTAGATCGCGCATCGTCGAAGTCATGGTTTACGATACGGCTTAGACGTAAACCGTACGTAAAACAAAATATGAGCGTTTGAGGCGCGTCCGCCTTCCCCTGTGACGTAGATGTGAAGTACACGTATATATATACGTATATATTATATTTTCTAAATAACGGACAACTTATGAACAGCAATTACACTTGAGATACACATAACACTTAAACATATGAAATTTCTTTTCAAGTGATACTCTTACTATAGCAGAACAATGAAGGCAAAAAGGAAAGGAGTAAAGAGGAATATCGATTGTTGAAGACGTCCCCCGTTATATATCCTACAGTACATACACTATAGGATTATTTACATAAACTGTCTAAAGAGCTGAACAAACTGTCGTATATTAGAGCTTAGAAGTCAAATTAAAAGTCACGTTGAGTCACGACTCTCGTTACAACAACAAATGATTTTGATTTTTTTTAAAGTTGAAAATGGAATGCTATGGTGACAAACACTGTAAATTATTATAATGTATTCAATGAAATAAACAATCTGGCTTATAACGTTGATTTTGACACTCGCCAATGGATTTTGATTAATGTATAGTTCCCAGGAGTTATTCCTCAAGTCTAGAAGTTCTCGGCGCGCAGCCGCCTCAGTTGCAAAGTTGGACTCCCCTGTCGTCGCACCGCGCGACTTGATTAACTGAGTAAAAACTCTTTTGTTATTATATCCAATGAATAATTACTGAAACTCTTACTGTCATCTTATTATTAAAACTTAACTCATTTATTGTTTAGATTTAAACCAATGGTGTAAAAGTTACTTTTCATTGTTTACTAAATGGACTCCGGACTTAATATTAATAATGTTATATGTAATCATTTATTTGTCTACATCCAGTTTCAGTCACAGGTGCGCGACCTCGAGGTTCTCGACCTCTCTCGTGTAGTTTTTGCTGCCGGTGGACAATAATAGACTTGCCGTCGAGAGATTTAATTTTTTTTTAATTAGAAAACGTGTAGTATTAAGTAACTAGAACTGCTTGTATTTATAACGCGTTAGATCCATGCTTCACCACGTATGGCCGGCTCGATCGGAGTATTACCACGGACTAACAAAAAACCGACTGTAACACAATGCTTGCACTGTGTGACCAAGTGTGTGAGGTTATCGGGTGCCCAGCCCCCTTTCCCTTATTCTACTTTTGCTTCCCCTCTATCCGCTCCTACCTTTCCTCTACCCTAAAAGGCAAACATTTATACATACCTACATACACTCATGCCATTAGAATTAAACACAATTAGAAGACAGATGCGTCTCAACTTTCTCTCATTTTCGGCCAACAATAGTTTATTCACACTCACTAGTCGTCCAGATTCTGTTTCACTGTATATATATAATACTGTCTGAGAGATAACTATCACATCCCTTAGTCGCTTTTTAGGACACCTACGTTAAGAGAGCGAGTGGAAGAAGAACAATAACAATTATTACAATTATTCGTACACATCTCAATACGAGTATAAGTATCTATGTATCTGCTACACTGACATGTTGTTTAAATCACTCAAAGGACTCAATATGCAATAGTAATATTCCATAACATAATAATACTCGTAATTGTCACTTTTATTTCTGCAACACCCGAAGATTGACTGTCAGAGAATGCCTAAGGCATTAAGTCCGCCTTGTACAACATGTGCATTAAGTTATATAAATAAGTTATTAATAAATTGTCAGTGTATAAATTATTATTTTGTAAAAGGGAGCTTTTTCAAGTTTTGAAAAGTTGTTTAAAGTTAGACTAAAAAAATTAAATATACTGAAGCTATGTTGACAGCCACAATCCGTAAGAAGTACGTAATATATTGTCTAAAAAGTATCAGAATAACGGTTATGCTGGAGAGCTGAATGCAAAGGAAGGCATATAAATGATCCAAAAGAACCGTGAAAAGAGGTTCGCCACCTCATTTTCAACCCAACAATTTCTCACTTCAACATTTGGTAGGCGTGCGGAGAGAATCAAAAAATAATAGATGGCTCATGAATGGCAAGGTACGTGTATTATTTGTTCATTCAATTTAGGTTTTGTAAAGCGAACATTAAGTACATGAACTGCATTTAGTTATACTAATCAGATTTCTGAAATAACTTCAAAGATTTTTTTTAATAATGGGAAATATATGAAGCACTGTGACGCGATAGAGGCAGAGACGTGGTACAACTGGAAAATAATTTATGCAAACAATGCTCTTTTTTTCTTATAGGAAAACTTATTTTAAGACCCAAAAAAAAATAACAGCTAAAGGAATTTATGTTTTTTCATATTAAATATTTACTTTACCTTATCCTTGTCTCTGCTTCTTCCCTAGTCCGTAGCTATGGCCAACACTCTGCTCCAGGCATTTCCCAACATGACCTCATCTACATGTCCTATGCCTTAAAACCTCCTAAGCTCCACCCTCGGATTATGCAAATTCGGTGTTTCGGACGGATGGATGAAGACAAACTTTGCAGCGATGCGTCGAAATTAAATTGAAAGTATGTGCTTGAGGCCTCTACAGTAGACAATAAAGTAAACCTTTTTAATAGTTTAGTAATGAACCTCTATTATCAACACGCAGCGTCCACTGGCTCCCTGGATATCTGCAGATGTCAGAGTGGCAATGAGACGCAGAGACAAGGCATTCTGCAAATTTCGGAAAATCCCTCCCCAAAAATCCGAATGCCTACCCTTTTAAATCATCTCCGACCAATTTCCATTCTTCCTTTTCTGTCAAATGTGCTGGAGGCTTGTGTGTACCAGCAGTTATCGCAATACGTATATCGCAACAATTCACTACGTCCTTTTCAATCGGAATTCAGGCCCGGACACAGTACAACTTCTGCTCCCCTAAAAGTGACGGGTGACATTCGGACAGGAACTGAGAATTCCAAATTTACCCAAATTTACCGTATTGGCTTTGGTAGACTTTTCAAATGCCTTTAACACTGTTTGTCACGATATCCTTCTGTCTATCCTCTCCTATCTCATGATTCCACCTGATGCACTGGAATGGTTTTCATCATATCTTCGAGTTCGCCAGCAGTCTGTCCGCGTTGGTGAGTTCTCCTCAAGTTGAACACCACTCTTGACTCTGGTGTGCCAAGAGTGGTGTTCAACTTGAGGAGAACTCATGACCACTCATGACAGGTTCAGTTTGTCTGTAAATCCAACCAAGTGCCAGGCCATCGTCATTGGTAGCCACCGTATGATCACCAGGCTAGACAAGGAAAAAATACCATCTATTAGAGATGAGGCGTATTTACGCTACCAGGTTTTAAAACCAGGTTTTCACTTCGAAGTACGACGCCCTGGTATGAGCAAAAAATACTTGCAAGTATGAAAGTATTTATGCTGAAGTTGGATGCTCAAAAAACTTGAACACTCACATGAAAATACTGCATAGTAAAATGATTCATATCTTAATAGGAATATAAAACTCAAACGGATTTGTGACTAAAAAAAATATATAACAAATACTTTGAACTTCAAAGAATTTTTTTATTTATACGATTTTGCTCCTTAATCGTCATGGAATACGGGTTGAATTCTTATGCAAGTATTTTCAAATTTGAACACCGCGGCGTCTCGAGCTGTACGTACGCGTACGGGGCTCACCTCGTTGACGCACTTGACGCGCAAGGAACGGGTTGCCGAGCCCGAGTATTTCCGATGAAAGTTGAATGCATGAACAGAAAATTTAATGCACATGCCATCCGATCGGGTCGGGAACTTGTCAATAAAATAAGCTAACTACAAAATTAGGAGCATAATTGCGTAAACATGCATTCATAAAATGTCTTTTGACTATTACGCGCCATTCACCCTTAAATCTATAGCCAAAAGAGACATTATTACCAATATTTTAAAATCATGTATGTATATAGAATGAAATCTTTTAACTGCACCTGCTAATACAAGTTTCTATTCAAGCTCATTTCGAAATACCATAAAAACATAGAATAAACTTAGCAGACAGTCGTAAGCCTGTAATTTAAGGTGATGTGTTCCCGGTAACCGCGAAATTCAATTTTTTCTCACTTTTTTGTTGCAAATTGCAGCTCTCCGTTAAGTAGAATATTGGTAAAAATACAAATCGTTGTTATAATTATAGTTAATTTACTGATTTAAGACCATAAATATTATAACACATCAGCAATGAGTATACACTTATGTGCACAGTGATTTTTTCACGAAATATTCATATATAACATAAGTTTATACTCATTGCATCTATGTAAGATGATATTTATGGTTTTACATCAGTACTATAAAATCGTGATTTTGATCAACTTTCTACCTAATGCAGAGCTGCGATCTGTAAAATTTGAACTGTAACTAAAAAATAAAAAAAACGTCCAGAACTGTGGCCCGACTCGAACTAGTTATTCATATACATATGTATACATATATTGACACTTAAAAATCTTTGATACTAACAAATACTTTCAAGTATTTTTAAAACCTGGTTTTTGACCCTGGTATTTTTCCGTACTCGTACTTAGAAGCCCTGGTATTCACTTTTGCAAGTATGTCTCATCGCTACCATCTATAACATTTAACGGTTCGATCATACCTTTCAGTTCTTCTGTGAAAGATCTGGGCCTGTTTATCGATACTAATCTCAGCTGGCACACGCAGGCTGCTAACGTCAGTCAAAGAGTTACAGGTACGGTTAGAACATTATACCGGCTTAAGAATTTTATTAGACAAAAGCCTTGTAAGTACAGACTCTAGTCATCCCTATCATGGATTATGGTGACTTGTGCTATTACGACCTGAATGCAGATCTCCTCAATAAAAACGACCGACTTCTGAATAACTGCATTCGATTCATTTTTAATCTTCGTAAATTTAACCATGTTTCCTCTTCTCGTAACGAGTTGAATTGGCTCCCCATTCGTCAGCGCCGTCAACTGCGCGCCCTCACTACCCTTTACTCTATTCTCAACTCACCTACTTCTACTTATTTGACTTCTTCTTTTCAGTTTCTATGTTGCAATCATAGCAAAACTCTTCGATCTACAAACATATTATTATTAAAAAAAAATCTGTCCTCCTCTGGAATGCCTTGCCTCCTGAAGTCAGAATAGCATCTAGTCGCCTCTCTTTCAAGGCTAAAGTACGAGCACACATAGTGCATAAGTCTGCAGAACCATCACAACAACGATTAATTATATCATATATATATATATATATATATGTTTATATTATTTATATATATATATATATATAAATAATATAAACATGATGTACGAGTATGGTGCACTACTTTTTTATTTATTTACATATAAATATATAATACAATATACAGTCGTGGTCAACTAATTAGGGACACTCTCTAGTTAATCCAAATTGTGAATTTATTTTTTATTTTCCAACGAGTCTAAACAATATTCCACATCTTTTACATGTAAGTATAATTAGTCATTTATGTGCCTAATTATACAAACAATAACAACTTCTTAAACATTAAACCTCTTTACAGTATAGCTGATAGATGATCACAGTGCTATTTGTTCAAAGAATGCTGGCTGGCCATTTAATTAGGGACACTGAGATATTGCGTTCTAGTTTCAAAATCTGAATCTCAATTATTATTTTCTTTCTTCTCCTATTCTTTGTGGTAGTTTTGGCGGCAATCTAGATTTGTAATTTCAAGTTTTGAGAGTTATTTTGAAGAACAATGGGCAAAAATAAAAGTTGCGATGCAACACTACGAAAAATTATCATGAAGTTTGTCGAGCGTGGTTGGTCATACCGAAGGATAGCAGGATATTTAAATTGTTCAAAAACTATGGTATGCAATGCAGTGCAACATTTCAGGCGCAATAACACAACTTTAAATGTGCCCAGAAAAAAAAGATCGAGAAAAACAACTCCGCAAGAAGATAGAATGATAACCAGGTTAGCTAAGAAAGATCCGTTTCTAGGCTCTATTTTAATTAAACATGAAGTGTTTGGGGCAGACGAAAGAGTCAGTGTATCAGCGAGGACAGTTCGACGACGTCTGGTAGAAGCAGGGTTGTTCGGAAGAGTGGCTCGCAAAGTACCGTTGTTAAAGAAAGAGCATAGAAATGCACGTTTGGCGTTTGCACGTAAATATGGACATTGGACCTACGACCAATGGCAACATGTATTATTCTCTGACGAGACCAAGGTTAATTTGATTTCTTCAGATGGAAGGCAATACGTACGGCGTCCTGTAAAAGCGGAAATGAATCCAAGATTCACAAAAAAGCAGGTGAAACATGGCGGAGGAAACATTAAAATGTGGGGATCATTTTCTGGACGTGGAGTGGGACCTGTGAGGAAAGTTCAGGGTAACTTAGACCAACATCAATACAAGGCAATATTAGAAGAAACTATGCTTCCCTATGCTGAGGAACATCTTCCTATTATATGGACTTTTCAGCATGATAACGACCCAAAACACACAGCCCGACTCGACCCGTTCAGTCAAGTCGTTTCTTAACAGACAGTCGGTATCAGTGCTAGATTGGCCAGCAAATAGCCCCGACCTCAACCCAATCGAGCACCTTTGGCACGAAATTAAGAAAAAAGTTGCCATTTATCGTACCACAACTTTAGATGAACTTAATGAAGCTTTTTGTGAGGCATGGGCAAACATTCCTGTTGAAATATGTCAGAAACTGATAATGTCTATGCCACATCGGTGTCAAGCGGTAATTACTAACAAAGGTTTTGCTACTGGGTACTGATTTTACCCGTAATAAAATGAAGTTGTTAAAGAAATTAAAATACTGCAGATTATTAGTTCTGTTTAACTCTATTTTTCATTTTACTTTACTGTTCTTAATTAAATGTCCAGCTACAGAATTGTACCTTAAATTGAATACATGGTTAACCTTTGATATTAAACACTTTTTTATATTTATTTAATCTTTTATTTACAGCCATTTATAGTATAATAATCGGATCAAATTATGCAAATAATAGTTACTGAGAAATCAACAGTTTATATGTACATAGCCGGTTACTGCTGTCCACTATCTTGAATGTCCTTAATTAGTTGACCACGACTGTACATACATATTATATATATACATATATAACAATCACTCACTGTTAATTTTCTTTTTTTCTATTACTGTTTTATTATTTCTAGTGTACCTAGTGATTTAAGTGATCGATCGACTGGCCTATTGGGGTTCGATTCCCACCTAGGACAAATATTTGTGTGATGAGCATGAGCATTTGTTCTGTGTCTGGGTGTAATTTATATATAATATTTATGTATTTAGAAGGTATATAAGTATGTTTATCAGCTGTCTGGTTACCATAGTACAAGCTCTGCTTAGTTTGGGATCAGACAGCCGTGTGTAAGATGTGTCAAGTTATTATTATTAATTATCATTATTCTCTTTATTAATATTAATAAACATACAAATTACATTTTTAAATATAAAATAAAAACAAAATATATTTAAAAATATAAATGACAGTGTCCCACCGGTATCGGGTACACGGACCAAGCTACCGGTAGTTAGGGTTCCAGAGACAGGAACCTCCTCACAATACGTGCCGTATCAAGAAGGACTGCCTTTTGCGTTAGGCCCTTAATCCAGGTGTGTAACGTGAGCCTCTGCAGATGATGGTTGATGCTCTTGGCAATCAACCCATGAGCTGATATGACTATCGGCACAATGATTGCACAACTAACATCCCACATGTCGACCACCTCATGGGCTAGATACAAATATTTTATTTGTTTATCTTTTTCTGCCTTTATGAGGTTGTCGTCATGTGGAATGGTAATGTCAAAAATCATTGCTCGGCGCTCTAGTCGGTCTATCACCACTATATCAGGTTTATTGGCAACAATAGTCCTGTCAGTGATGATAGATCGATCCCAATATAATGTTGCACGACTATTTTCAAGAACTGGGTCGGGCACATACCTATAATACGGTAACTCGACATCCACAAGGTTATATCTAAGAGCAAGTTGCTGATGGACTATCCTGGCCACTTGGTTATGTCTGTGCAAGTACTCACCGTTTGCAAGACGAGAGCAACCGGAAATTATATGCCTGAGGGTTTCACCAGGGCGATGACATGCCCGACAAATGTCAATTGTGCCATCCTTCAGGATATGTCTCCGATAATTGTTCTTCATAACAACTTCATCTGTAATTGCACAGATAAAACCTTCAGTTTCTCCAAAGAGGTCACTGAAAAGTAGCCAAGACACAGATGATAATAAATCTACATCGTTTAAGGCCCGATAAAAACGTCCATGCAGCTCTTTGCTCTTCCATATCTCCTGACGGTCTGTAACATTAAGTATTGCAAGCTTGCGCCAGTTCTCTTTTCCTAGACTAAGCGGAGTAAGTCCGTTATCAACTGCCACTACATCCCGGTGTACCTCCACATTAACAGAAAGAAAGTAATCTCTAAGATTGCATATTTTGCGATTATGAAGGGTTTAAGAAACCTCAATCTCATTACTGATGAACGTGGATGGTGCATTCGGTACGCAGTTAGCAGTGTACGGACTCTTCTATCCAGGGCGTCCAATTCCGTCTGAGTCCATCTAAGTATGCCAAAGGAGTAGGTTAAGACTGGTATGACCCAACCGTTATAGGCACGCACCTTATTACCGCCCGACAAAAGACTTTTCAGTACTTTTTTCAGACGGCCAAAGAAACGCTCCTTTAGCGATTGCTTCATACCCAGCGCCTGTGACATACCTAGATACTTGTACGTTTCATTTGCAGAAAGACGTCTAAGGTGTATGGAAATCTGAAAGTTCAATTCCTTCAGACTCCACACTCCTGCCTTTGCTTACATGCATGACTGCACATTTATCTACACCAAATTCCATCTTGATACATTTACTAAAGGTTTCAGTTACCTCTAGTAATCTTATCAACTGGACATTGCTGCAGGCAAACAGTTTCAAATCATCCATGAAAAGGAGGTGGGATATAACTTGACCATTTCTCCGCAAATGATAGCCCAGTCCCGAACTGAAATATACCTCGCTTGATATTTATAAATTCGCCGTCACCCTGAGATTGTCGACATCCTGGATAGCAAAGAACTGTTCTCCATTGCTGCATACATGCCTCCAAGAAAGTGCATAAAGTTGTATCAATTTTATACAACTCCATCACGGACACATCGGAGCCACGTATGTGGCACGGAGTCGTAAGCTTTTTTATAATCTATCCAAAATGTCGCTAAATCCTTTCGGTTCCGTCGAACTTGTTAGTTAATAGCTGTGTCAATAATAATGAACTCCTTAGTGCCACGTGCCCCACTTCTACATCCATTCTGAGAGAAAATCAATATATTGTTCTTAGAGACATGTGTTGTTATCTTCACTCTTAAAATGACCATAAATAATTTATAAATTGTTGGCAGATAGGTAATGGGTCTGTAGTTTTTGGGATTCATGGCACTACCAGACTTGTAGAGTAGGTGAGTTACAGCAGTTGTCATAAAAGCGGGCAGTGAACCTGCTTCCAAGCATGATTGAAATTGAGATGCCAAACACACATGTGGGCTATGGAGCCACTTTAACCAAAAGTTATGCAGTCCGTCCGGTCCGGCTGATTTCCAGTTCGGCAACGAACGGACCGCACAAGCTATATCTGTACTTGATATTTCTACTGGCTCCATAGTATTAATTGACTTACATGAACGTTTAACATCTCGCATCCATTCACCCTCAGTATGAGCGACAGGCATCTGGGAGGTGTGTGACACTCATACTGTGGCCGGCCTCTCCCCTGCCGACGTACAGGTGTTGGCGACGTCGGCGGTGAGAAAAACTCGTCGCTTGATGTCGAGCTCGACGCCTCAACAACAGCCGGAATGCTTGATGCGGTTTCCGGGGCCAGCGAGGCGGAGCTTAGCGACGAGTCCGGAGATGGTTTGGGTGCTTTTCGTGTCCTGGATCTTGTTATCATTGAACAGCAGCTTAGTTATTGATTTTTTTCATTTTGGTAAAAGATGAAATGACGTTTGAAACGTCCTGCTCCACATTTTAGATTTAAGTATTTACATATGGTTTTTCTTGTGGTTTTGCTTCTCGTTATGTGTTTCCTTTATATACATATTGCTTCCGATATATATATGTAGTAGTAGTATTATCATCAGGCGTTGTTTATATTTAACCGTTTGCCCCCCTCACTAACACTTGGAACGTGGGAGAGCCATGTTTCAGTCAGCCTTCCCATGCTTAACTCTGACCCATAAAAGCGCTGACGCCTCTGACTACTTTAATAGAGGGAGTTGGGCCCCCGGTATCCTTATTCACTCGCCAATACAATGCAGGCATTGTTTATTTACCGGTTTCCTGTGAGACCATGGTATTAACCCGGTCGAGCCGGTCCTTTCATGCCTGAGCATAGCTCTCCCCCGATAAAAAGTTCAAAGCAGACCATTTTGCTAGAGCTACAAAAATATGTACTAGACATAGGTTTAAACTTCTCTTAGTAAAATCGATTATTTGACATCGAACTGATATCTTTAATGACACAGCACGGAAATCTTTTGTAACATCAGTCTTTCTAGTCCAAATGACAAGTATGTTGGCATTAAGCATCCGTATACATTATCCACTAAGCAGAGTGTATGCCTCTTGCTTCTTCTATACTGTAAACGTTGTTTTCAATAGTTCAGAGTAATGATTACTGTTTTAATCACTTAATTTAAGGGTAGAGGGCTCGGACCTCCCAGCAACAGCCAGTTCGAGTTAAAGGTATGCGGCTCCGATGTCCTGGTTCAATTTTTTACACTTCCCAATATATCACCCTATCATCAATCCACCCATCAGTCAAGCAATGTCCTTGTACATTTAATGTTTTTTCATTTTATCTTTAATTCATAAAGTGCCTATTTGAAGTCAAAAGGCATGAACTCTATTACGTTAGTGGGACCAAATTCCAATAGGCAATATATTTGTGTTTATTACACGTCTGCGACCATTTCAAGGAAACAGGAGAGGTGTTTTATAAAATTTGTTATTACTGACAAATATAGAATTCTATTACAAGTAGACAAGTTGTGGTGGCAGGTGGCCTATACACTATTAAAAAAGAAGTAAGTTTGTAGTTATTTTGAAGTGATTTACTAGTGACTTGCACTTTGTTTTCCTCAAAAATAACATTCAGATTAAAACCAGAATGTATAGAATCTCCCATCAAAGCCTACATTACTATAAAACCGATAGCTGTCTAGTGCTGGTTTGATTGGATTAAAACATTGAAGCTGCCCGTATTATTAGTTATAACCAATATGTAGGTTGTGCTAAGAAGTCAATAGCGGTAAACATAATATGTTTCTTTTGACCTTTTCATTATTTAAATACCTTATATTTTATTGGGGTTTCAGAAACTTTAGTCTCATTAATATTAATATTCACTTACATGAGAACATAATTATAAAACTACAATATATTTACCGAGCGGTGTGAAAATGCGTAATATTTAATTTATACTTAAAAAATTATATGTATTTGTAGACTCAATAACTCTAAATTCGCAAACATAACTGTTTTTAATCAACTTGAAACAAAAAAGAAGAGGTTCAACTCGTAAATATTTGTTTGTGTAGTTACCTGATTACTGGAAGATGGCTGGACCGCTTTTCTTGTTTGAATCCAACTCTCATATTGGTATATTGTACATTGTAATGAGGTCAATACATAAGATCGAATCTTAGAGAATTTAATACTAAAAATTAAGTAACAGTTTATGGTAAGGTAACCATAAAGTGTTACTAAATTTTTAGTATCAAATTCTTTAAAGTTAGTGTTTAGTTTTAAGCGGTTTTATTTAGCTTGCCCTGTTTTCTTATTTATTAGGGTCACATTTAGTAATTGAAATTTGATCTCCTTACGGATTGTTGACGGATTGATCTTAAATTTGGTTCGCACTTTTAGTTCTGTTGACAATATAAGTTAATACATTCGTTATCATTGTAACTCAAAGATGGCCGCCAACAAAATGTCAGGTATTTTTTTTTTCACTACCCTTTCAATATGGGTTTCAAATGAAAGGGCTTTAGTCATAGAATACTGTAATTTGGTTTGACAAAATATAAAATCTAAGATGGCCCCGGAAATGCCAGATTTCATATTTGTTTCAATATGGGAGATGGATATCAAATGAAAGGGCAACTCAAAAGCTGCAAAGTGGATCGCAGAGTTTAGATACAGTTAATACTTTAACAGTAATAAATAAACAAAATTAAATACAAAAAACTAAAAAATAAAAAATAAGTAAAAAAAAAATAGATAAACGGTTTTATTTGTATCTACTAAAAGCTTTAAAATAATTCGGTGGGTCCTTGGTACCAGTCATCGCACTACTCTGCTCATCAATCTAGGGCAGGGGTGCTCAAACGGTTGATCGCGATCGACCAGTCGATCGCGAGTGCTTTTTGAGTAGATCTTGAGAAGAAAAAATTTTTTAATAAGTAGGTAACTAAACTACAAAAATTTATTACGTAATAACACTGCTTGCGGCAAAAGGCGGCTTTATCAAAGGAACGCGCGGTACTTATCAAAGAAAATCCGCGTTGTTTCTAGACTAGACTGTACTAGACCATTTCGGGCGGCGCGTTTGACGGGAACATTCGAGACTTTCGTTCACGCCGATATAAATGTTGCGCCTGCAGGAATTGGAGTCATTCTGAATTGTAACTTGAAGGCGATACTACGTCGATACAAAGTTTATTATTAAATAGTGCGAAATGAGTGCAGTGAAGAAATCTAAAACGTATTATTTTAATAACGATTGGGAGGAAGAATTTTTCTTTTGTATGGTGAAGGATAAGTGCATTTGTGTTATTTGTCGTGCGTCAGTTGCAATACCTAAGCGTGGTAACTTAGAGAGGCATCATAAAACGGTTCATAAAAACTATGAAAAGGATTTTCCGCCACAGAGTGAATTAAGAAAACAAAAAGTAAGTAATTTGATATCTTGTTTGAAAAAAGAACAAACCATGTTCACAAGACTAGCCAAACAATCAAAAGCTGCTACGATCGCGTCATTTAAAATATCTCATATATTGGCGAAACACAAGAAACCATTCGAAGATGGATCGGTTGTGAAGGAAGCATTTATTGAAGCGGGTGAGACTTTATTTGGAGATTTTAAAAATAAAACAGAAATCATGTCTGCTATTAGAGAACTTCAGTTATCTCGTCCGACTGTCACAAGGCGTATCGAAGTCATGAGTCAGGACATCGCAGATAAACTAAAACATGATATCATGGAATGTACATACTTTTCTTTACAGTTCGACGAATCCACCGATATGACAGACACTGCCCAGCTGTGTATTTTTATTCGGATGGTATTCAATGACATGTTGGCTAAGGAAGAATTTTTGACAATCATTCCTCTGAAGGGGAAGACCCGTGGCGAAGATATATATGACGTTTTCATCAATTTTGTAAAAAACTACAAGCTACCAATATATAAATTAGTGTGCATTACAACCGATGGAGCACTAGCAATGACTGGAAACAAGAACGGTTTTGTGGCATTGTGTCGAGCTAATGAAGAATTCCCTTCATTTTTTTCATTCCATTGCATTATACATCAACAAGTTTTGTGTTCAAAAGTTTTAAACACGGAGGAAATTATGGGCATTGCAACAAAAATTGTGAATTCCATCCGTGCACGTAGCTTGCAACGGCGGCTCTTTAAGTTGCAGTTGGAAGATAGGGAGTCAGCTGAACACACTGATTTAGTTCTTCACACGGACGTCAGGTGGTTGAGTCGCGGAAAATTCCTAGAAAGGTTTCAAGAATTATTGCCCGAAATAACAGCTTTTCTAGACGAAAGAGGTGATGACACTGAGATGTTGAAAAACGAAAAATGGCTGACTGATTTGGCATTTTTGACTGACATCACAATGCACTTAAACACCATTAACTTGGAGCTTCAAGGTAAAGGAAAAACTATTATTGAGATGATTAGCGCAGTAAACGCATTCAAAAGTAAATTGCAACTTATAAATGATAGATCAACTGAAAAGAAAGGATCTGAAACATTTTCCGTCTTTGAAAGCAAGGATTCCTCAGTTGAATTATGATACGTATGAGGCTGAATTATCAAATATTTTGGGACAATTCGAAATGCGTTTTTATGATTGCAGTAAATTGGCAAATATAGCATCATTTATGAGTTATCCTTTTTCATGTAAAAACATTGAGGAATTAACCACTGAAGTAGCAAGTCAGTTTAATATGAACTCATGTTCTGTTGAAAATGAGTTGGTGCAGATTATATCAGATATACATCTCAAAGCTACAGCATCTGATACAAATTTCTGGTGTTTTATATCTGAAGATAAATATCCGAATCTAAGGCAAATCGCCCTTCAACTGACGGCAATGTTTGGGTCAACTTACTTGTGCGAGTCTGCATTTTCTGAAATGAAGATAATTAAGTCAAAATATCGCAATCGACTAACTGACGATCATATGTCATCATGCTTGCGATTGGCACTCAGTGGTTACGCACCATCTTATGAAAAGTATGCTGAGGACATGCAGTGCCACGCTTCAAGATCCAAAGTCACTCCTTAATTGAGTTTAACACCATATGTAACTCTTTTGTTTTGTAACAACGAATAAACTCGCAATTTTGAATAACTAGGAGTTTTTTCATTGATATTGTAGAGAAGAACTTAAGTAAACCTAACCCAAACCTTGACTAAGATAATGTAAATTGTGCGGAAAGCGAATATCTATATATGCTACGGTACACCCTACCTAGGTAGGTAGGGTGTATCGTGTATGTACGACAACCCTGCATCACACATACTTGCAGCCTCTCAAGTCGATCGTAAGTAGTCTAAAAATATTGAGGTAGATCGCCAGCAGTTCAAGTTTGAGCACCCCTGATCTAGGGCATTGATCAGACAAAAAAATATTGTAGGATGTGTTAAATTTCTATGTAGTCAACCGCTATATCACAATAAATGCTATTTACATTTTACGCAGGTCACGTGCGTCAAACGAGTTTATTTTCGACTGCACGGATGGCATAGCGGTTTAAGTGGTCACCTCGCCACTACGCTGCCACGCCGAGTGTTGTGGGTCTAATGCGCACAACAGTTAGTGTAATCCTCAAGTTGGTGTTCTGAGTCACGGCGTTCTTTGTGTCAGTTGCTTGAATTTTTGTAATTTTCCTTGCGACACAAGAATTTATCCTAGTGCAGAAGTTGTCTTTCTATTTAAAAATAATAAAAAATAGAACAAAAAATATACAAATATTTTTACAGTATATTTATATAGAACTATGCTTCTTATGCTACTGGTAATAAAGAATCGTTTAATACAATTACAATTCCTCAATATACTGAAAGAACAGTTGAACTGAAATAAACAATGGCTCTTATAAGTGATTGAGTGATCGTACTAACTCGGCCTTCGAGATAATCTAATTAAAAATAACATTGAATGCTCTAAAACCTTTTCGGAATTCAGTCGATTTAATTTGGTGTCTTTTTGTAAAACTAATAAAAACAAAAAAAGTGTAATAACTTTCACTTTTGAAATGCGGTTTTTTTCTTTTATAATTCATAATGCAATGAATTATGTTATGACATGATTTCCTAGTACGTTATATAGCCCTTAATATTATAACTAATATATATTTAAATTTAAATGTGCCTTGTTTGTTGTGCTACTATGCCTTAACAGGTTCACAGAAAATATTTTAGGGTACAATTCATTCTCGCCCTAGCAGAAGCTGGCCTGAGACGGCGGCACGACGTGTTCCGCGGCGCGCCTGTCGAAATATAAGGGGGGGAGGGTGGAACACACCATATTGGGGTCGCTTGCTCAAAAGGCGACCAGGTCTGCCGAGGTAAAAAGGGACGTACTTTCTAGGGTACATCTGAGGCCCCGCCCGTAAGACCTGATAAAGATAACACTGTGTATTTGTAGTGGGTTTGAGTCCAAAATACCACCTTTCCCATTAGCACCGTAAGGTGCCCATAACCCGCGGGGTTATCCCCACCAAAAAAAAAAAAAAAGGAAAAAGTAAGTTAACTTCAAGATTGATAGAATAACAAATTTAAACTCTCCAACAGAAATCAATAGATTCTTAATTCAAGTTTAATACGTACGAATTAATTTTAATTCAATGTGGGGGTGATTGACAAGCCCGTTATTGGATTTCCTTTCCAATTTAGTTTTGTTTGAACGACGAGTTTAGTAATTAATAAAAACCTATAGATGTGTGCCTATAGGTGTGTCATGTGTTATCATTCAAGTAGTTAACAGAAAAATGTAATAACATACTTGAAGTAACAAGGGCTTAACATATGGGAAATTTTCTTTTATTGTAGATAAGTAAGTGTTGAAATGGCAAGATATTAGTTTTTATTTTATTTATTTATATTTAATTAGTAAAACAGAAAAAAGTATTACATATCTTAAGTGATAAAACTGTATTTGCTAGGTAGTTCACTAGGGCTGAGCTGACCGTTACCCCAGCAGAAGCAGGCCTGAGACGGTTTGATGTGGGGGAGTTAGGCCCCCATATTCCAAAATGTGGCGCTTGCTAGTCAGGTGGCCAAGGTCTGCTGGGGTTCCCGGATGTTTCCTTCTGAGGATATCCTGGGTCCCTAGCAATAGATGCTCTCATGACGGAACACACACAAAAAAAAGGTAGTTCAAAAAATAAAACCAGACAAAAACACGTATTTAATCTATTTTGTCTTTCTCTCGATATATGTATATATAGTTCCGCCTGCTTTTGTTTCGTAAATTAAAACCTTTATGTGTATAACTTAATTGTATAATTCTATATCTTCATTCCATCATTCTATAAGCTTATCTTCGAAAAGTGGGAGAGCCATGCTTCGGTACGCATGGGCCGGCTCAACCGGAGTATCACCATGGCCTCCCAGAAAAGGAGTGAGTGAGGTTACCGGAGCTGAACCACTTGATATGTACTTCATTGCATTTTTATAAACATAAATACATGTACATAAAGTATGTAGTGTGTTTCGACAGTGAGTATTTTATATTATAAATATATCAATATCATAAAGTTTATTACATTTCGGAGTAAAATATAACGTAAGCATTTATAACAGAATGGCTAAGAACCAGACAACAATTTGTGGATCACTCAATTGATTTTCGCTGGTGGGTATCTAACTATTTTAATAAGAGGCTACTGAACTATACCATAAAAACAAAATTATTTCAACTGGCATAAATCATTTCGTACATCTGGTCAATACAAAGTCAAATATATATAATACTCTTTACTGTAGTATCGCAGTTTTTATAAAAATAATATACACCAACTATTACATATTTAAGAATAGACAAAGTGAAGTTTAAACTTCACTAAACTGCCATTAGCATAAACCACATAACTCACATTGCAATCCTGCAGCGGCGTTTGTTGAAACATTCACTGCGATAACTCTGCGCGGTGGACGTCATCAGTCAAACTTATCACTTTCTTTACCGAATGTGTAGCCATATTACTAGCACGGCTTTATATTATTATCTTAGATGTAAATGTACTTTAATACGCCTGATAGATGGCGTTGTACGTTTTATTGGAATGTAGTAGAAGCTGAAAGTAGAAGTAGAGTAGTAAGTAGAGAATAGAATAAGTCTATAAATGGTGTCGTTGCGAGTTTTTAGGCTTTTTGTTTTTTTTTTGTTTTTTGGTGTACAATAACGATATTATTACTAGCGGAATCCCTAAACTACTACTCTAAAAAAATTTTGCCTATGCATTGTTTCATAGATCTAAAACCATCTTCGCATTTACTGCCTCTCTAATGAAACCGGTTTTTGACACATCAGTTGGACGGTTTCAAATTTTATAACGTACATAGACAGAAACATTATTCGTGCTTTAAATATATAGATAAAAGTAATAAGGTGCACAATATACATCAAATTGCGACGATGTTTATACAAAAACAAACTACGACTTAAGAGTTGCGAGTGCTCACCTTCGAGAGTGATGATGTGGGATCAGATCAGGAGAGGGTTGGGCCTCTGGGACCGTCACTCACTCGGTAAATGCAAACTATTTTCTGTGATGTCATGGTGTTACTCCGATTGAGCCGGACCATTCGTGCCTATGCATGGCTCTATCAAAGTAAATTAAAAAAAAAATAAAGCTAGTGTCATTCGAGAGGCCGTAAGGATTTTAACCCTATACAAATCTGTTAGATCATTCCGAGATCATGGTGGAATAAAGAAACCTACCTACGGGAACTTTAAAAACAGAACACTCCTTTTGTGTGTAGTAGTTTAAAAACATTGCAAAGCATAAAGTCCTAAGTTTTCGAAATAATTAACAGTCTATAATCACCGCAGAGTATTTCAAATACTGTAATGTAAATTGGATTACATTGATACCATCCTTCCCTGAAACATTTCCATTTAAGTCCTGTGCAGTTTTTTTAAACCCCCATACATTAGTATGCGGGTCGGGGGACCAAGCTATTGTGGTTTGTTTATCGACAAAATATCCACCTGAAAATATACACGAACAAGATGAAGCAAACTGATTTGTGTTTGCTTTACCCTCCTCTCTTTGTGCCTTCGCTATTGTAAAGCCCGATCAGCCGTACCTTTTATTTATTCGCAGGATTATGTCTGATTCTAATATCGAGAAAAATGAAACATAAATTATTCATTTTATCCGCTGAGTACTAGTAGTAGCTAAATACTAGTAGAGGGAAATATTCTAGTTTGAAAATGGTCTTACTCTCACTTATACTGTAGTGTAAACTCTTTATAACGAATCTCAATCATACTAGGCTAGCACCGTCACTTTTACTTCTGCCTCTTTGTAATCTCAAATATTAAACGTTTTTTTGTCAACACTAAACGCTTTTTGTTGGTCCATTTTCATGGGATAACAAAACTAACTACAGAAGTGGATAAAATACTCTGCATTGAGAAATAGATATGCAAAAAATACCATTTATTAGCCAGTTACAAAAAGAGTAAATAAAATTATTTCTTTCGAAACCAGATATGAAAAGTAGTTACTACGAAAGTGAATCAACCCTTTAGTTAACGACATTTTGTTTAGATATTATCTATAGGGGTATGCAATTCAAGAGTACATGTATTCAAGGCAATTAAAAATAAGAAAGGTAGCCACAAGGATTTGGTCGCCACCATTTGTAAATTGATCGCTCACTGTAAAGATTTTGTAAACGTACAAGTTTACAGTGAACCAACCAAATGTACATGTTTACAGTGAACCAACCAACCAGTGCGCATTTCTACTTTATAAGAAATCCTATTCCGTGTGATTTATTATTGTGAAACATTTTTTTATAGTGGATCAAACAGAAGAAGCTTAATAATTAAATAGAAATCTATATTTATAAATATTGAATTAATAACACATAAATACACAAACTTATATTAACTGAAGTCATAACTAGAATTGACCTCTTTTTTTAACACAAATTAATATCAATAAATATTCTGTACATGCCGAATATGTACCTACATACATTACTGCTATATAATACTGCCAGTAGTTTATTCTAAGGACGAATATTCCAGTATATATTTTTTTTTTTTACTTTCAAGTTTCTAAATTAATCTTTCTTATTTTGATAACATTTTTATCAAAAAAATCGCTATGCCTATGATGTAAGTCGCCCTGCTTAAGTTAAACATTATTGTAAATGCTTCACTTAAGTAGGGCGAATAGCGTATTATCTACTAATACGTTGATCTATTAATAGTATACATGACTATGTATATAATTAGCACCTCTATATTATAAAACTTCCTAAAGTCAACTGTCATGAAGAACTAACCTGCTAGTATTTTTTTCCTTTGGATTGTGTTCTTGTTTCTGATGGACGACGGCCATTCCAGGATTCCTATTCTGTATAGAGCAAGACTTGTGCGTGAAATTTGTAGCATGGGAAGGCATTTTCGATATTAAGTTCTCCGAATACCAAAGAAGCCTCGGATATGTGCGATGCAAGAATTGAAAGGGTTCAAATAACGATTTGAACCAAAGGGGAGTGTTAGGTTTAAAAAGTGTACTAACTAACAATGAAAGGATGTTAATATTCTGGGGAACGGGAATTGGCCATGGCATCTGAAATGTTAGCTTCGTCATCCACAGATTCTTGTTTGGAATTTTAAGGTACTTTGAACTCAGTCCTTCATAATTAACATAGTAAGAATGTCAATGTCTACAATCTCTGCTTGCGTAATGGTCACTTTAATGCTACTTTGTATGGGTAATACCATACAGTAATTTAATCGTTCGATATAATTTTTATTACAACTGGATCTTATATTTTTATGTTCAATAGTTTTAGCAATTTGATTTGCAAGTTGTATATTTTTCTATGTAAGTTTTATAGATGTGACCACAACTTATAAAATAGCATATAAAAGAATAAAAAATAAACAAAAGCTATAGGACTATATATATAGTAAACGCAGTAATTTTATAGTATAATGCATTTATCATTATGACTGCACATATGATAGTTTAGGCAAACATTCATGGTCATACACTACTATATTAGGAGTGTACTCAGGCTTATTATGCAACGATTTTGTATGCCCATTTTCACATTCTATTAAAATTTTCCTGAAGTTTAATTTCATCAATCTTGTGATAGTCTTGGATTTGGATGCTTCCAACCACAAATCTCGCTGCTCCTCTTTCACAGTCACGACAAGCGTACCTATGTTTCTCTTTTAGCTGTCGATAAATGCTTTGCTTTCTGCATTCTTTATGGACACTCTCTCACTCACTCTCATCTATGGTAGATTCGAGTTTATTACAAACATTGTTAATTATTTCCATCAGACTTTCATTTTACTGTTTACTTACTCAACATATTTCCAAGTGATTGTTAATATTTTTCTATTGTAGTCTACTTAGTTTCTGCTCTAAAAATTCTATTTAGTTTTTCATCTGGGAATATTTGTAATTAAAATCTTTGTATTGTCTATCCCTGGTTTGAATTGGTTGATTTCTTCGTAGTTAATAATTATTTCTTGAAAGTCGTCAAATTTATCAGATAAGAATTGTATGCTTATTTTTATTACTTCTTGTCTGGTTTCCCTTATCAGTCGCTGACTTTTCTGATGAGTTGCAGGGGCAGCCATTTTGAAGTCAGTATTTTCTTTCTCTTCATCTGGTAGGATGAATTGAGATATGTCTTAGTTTTAAGTGGCTAGAGCAGGGCTTACATTTCCAATCCAAGGACTCGACAGCAATAAGGGTTCCTAACTACTCGGTGGCAAATGACGCGCAGCTTGCATGCCACCATTTATTACACTTAGCGCACTTGGCTATTGTTAAGAAATGAGAAAACTACGTAACTATGCAATCTCCAACCTCTAAGGAGTTCCCAAGACCTCATAACCATTTTTGTTTCATACCATTTCATACCGATTTATATAACTCAGTTATAAATATTTACAACAAACACTTTAATCTACTATTTTATATTTAGCCTCTATTCTTTCTGTTTCAATTTGGATACCTTTCGATAAGGATAATTATGATCCAAATTTTAATAAAAATAATCAAATGGCTTTTGATCGAGTTTTATTGCGATTAAAACTTTACAATTTACTTAGAACAATATTACAAAAAAATATTTAGTAGGTACATTGACCATGGACTGCAATTTGTTAAAAAGAAACCAAAAGGTAACAATAGAACTCCAAAGAAGACAAACAATCTTAACGTAAAGATAAGAGTACTTCTCTAATACAACTAACAGGTTCTGTACTCGTAAATGTGCGTGTACTCTAAAATTAAGCGTTTGATTATAAGCTTCCAAATTGTAATACACTAGTCGACAGGTTTCAAGCTTAGAGGTACTTACCTTAACGACTAGGAACTCCTTGCAGCAAATTGAAATTTACTTGGTAAACTTAATTAACTAAGATTATTATGAAAAGTAATTTTCTCTGCTCTTTATCAGAAATTATGAACTTTTACTAGCTTTCTAACGTAAATAGCTAAATTAGTAATGAGAACTATTACAAAGTCAATGGTAGGCATCGACTATGTTGCAAAAAGATATTAAAGTATTAACTTTTAAAGATCATGTGACTCCTAAAACAAAATTAATGGTTTGGGAGTTTTTTAAAGACAACTCTTGCATTAAAAATTATACCTGTTTCGTGAAAGACTTGACAAGCATACAAACAATGGACATCTCTTGATCATCTCTCATTTACCATTGTTTGACACCCAGACTCAGGACAACTTTTTTATGATTTCAAAATATTTTTTCCCGTATGGGAATTGAACCCAAGACCTCTGGTCAGCAATCAGGATCATTAACACCTAGTCCGAAAGGCAAGTCAATTGATACTGACTTTTGTTACTAAATTATTGATTTTGGTTTTGTTATGTTTCCATCTTGTATTGGAACGAGTTAAAGGTTAAAGAGAAAGATGGATAGAAAAATGAAAAACGAACATTACCTGGTTCAAATATCTCTTTGTGTAAATGAAATGGTAATGAAAATACTTGGTCAGTGACGCTTAATTTTTTAATGTACCTTCTTAATGATTTCGAAAGTATTACGCCAAAATATTTATTATATTATTTAATCGGTTACTATGCATACGCTACAAAAAGTATGTTATTATTATTATTAATTTGATATTATTTTATTTATATTGTAAATTATAATCTCATAAAAAGCTAAATCATTTTCGGTTATAAGAGTATACAGGCAGCCAAGTCGGTTCGAGTCCGACATACCATCTTACCGTAAGGCCCCGATGAGGTGATGAGCCGTGGGGCTTTCCGCAAAACAAAGAAATGTTTTATTTCTGTGAAATGTTTAATATTGAATATCGTAAATGTGCTGTGTGTACTGCAACAAACAGATTGATTTACGGTTTATGGTTCTCTGCTGGATTTGGTATGCGTTGATCCAGTCGTTAGATACAATGTGAAAAATTGAAATCGAGCTGACTTATTTGAAACAATTTCAGTTTTCATTCAAACTGCCAACGTGTATATATCTTTACTGAAAAATGTCCAGTAAATATATTTTATTTCATATTTCACTCTGTGTCTGTACGTCATGTAATGCAGATAATAAAGTGAATGAATATCAATTCAAGTGCAGCCATTTGGGGAAAATGTCTTTCGATCCTAACCTATGGTTACATAGCATAATTTAATCAGTACAAGAAGAAATTTATATTAGTAAAATAATTAATTTATACTATGTCTTATATATTTCTTCACCAAAAGGTGTTCCTGTTCTAGTGGCTTTTTCCATAACGGGTAGTTAAGGAGATTTGGCTCTGGCTTCTGCGTGATACTGCAGTCTCAGTACCATTTCCTCGCCCGAGACTTGCGGTGTCACTTACCTCAATTTATTTCCGTATAAATTTTCCTTTTACAAAACTCATTTACTACCTTCTTTCCTGTCGTAAACTTCAATTAAAAGGAGGGTTTTGCGTCAGGTAGGCAGCCAGCCATAAAAGAAAACTATATCCAAAACTCTCTTGAAATGTACACATTGCACCGACTCGAAATAAATTTGGTACAAGTGTAACCTTCTATAATATAATTTATGCAATTAATTAAACTCTATTACGTTATACTCAACACACAGGATCAACCACACTGAGCTGTGGCCAACACCGAATGAATTGCAGGAATTTGAACTGAACCGTCCCCATGATGTATGCCCACTCCATGAACAAATTAAAATAGCTAATACGTTACTTATGACGTTATAATGGTGGCAATGAAATTTGAAACGACCAAATATGGAACAAAACGATCCCATCACGAAATTGTGAATAACATCAATATGATAACTTGGCAAAGTAATGAAATCCATTAAGTTTTTATTTGTTGATGGCTCATATTAAAGTTATTTATATTATTTTCATTTTTTTCCCTTTAAATATAGACTGTTGTTCATAGGATCTAATTTTTATTAAAGCCACACATCAATACAGAAACATGTTTTTTTTCAATACAAATGCGTGTACATTAATTGCTTTTTCTAATTTAAAAATTTGAAAACATATATCAATTTACTAATCCTGGTTACAAGACTTCCAATGTGAGATTATAAAGTTAATTTTTAGTCTATATAGAAGCCAAGATATTTAATGGGGTTAGATCTTTGTAAGGCCTGACACTGAAATGTTTACAGTACCGGACTGGGTGAGGTTGTGAGCAATGATCAATCAATTTTATGGGATGTTGGAGGAAGAAGATTTTTTTTTCTACGTTCATTGTACAAAACATTGTATTTGGTTATATCTCTACATATTTAGTGTTAAAACATTTTGTTATAGCTAATTCACGAATATTTTTATTTGAGTTCATGTGCTTATTCAATGAAAGAGAAACAACGTCCTATAAGGAAGACAATTCAAACTAAGATATGAAATAAGCAATAGCCTGTCAATTGTTTAACTTGTGCGTTTATTATTTACTAAAGTAATTAATTAAAGGAGAGGGTTATTGCGAGGGATGCTTCCAACCCTTTCAATACCATAAAGTATGCCGAAGAAAAGTACTAAATAAATAAAGGGTTTATGGTTGCGGTCTGACGGCTTAAATGGTTATATCTCATACGTCACTGACTCTCTTCATTGCCTTCATTTATTAAAGTCTCCTCGTAATTCCTTGTAATTCCAAGCCACTAATGTCACAGTCAACATAATATTGCATCTTTTTGAAGTTGTTGTATGTGTGTGTGCATAATATTGTACATGTATGTTTAATTTTTATCATATTTACTTCTATTTTAATACAAGCAATTTGATGGCTTTGGGAATTAGATCGGAACATAGGCAATGGAAATTTCTTTTATCAAAATATATCTGTCATTTGAACTGGCTGACAAAATATGTCTCTATACTAAATAGATTGTTTTTTTAGGTTTCATATGATTTCACTTAATGTGGCGGATAAAATAACAAAAGCTTTTGGAAGATTCTTTCATGGAAAAAATGCATTTATGCAAGCTACTGCTATATTGAATTTTACATAAAGGGGAAAACCAACTGTTTAACAACAAAGAACACAGCAATCGGCAGCAACAGCGACAACGAGCTTAGAAGTATAGGGTTGGTGGATGTTATAAAGTAAAAAAAATATTATACTGGAGACTTCTAATATTCAAACAAATAACTTGATTGAAAAAAGCATTAGATGTAATAACATGTAACAATTAATTACATTTTGAGAATTAGAACTTGCTCGCGGTAATGTAATAGCGGGCAAGACCCTTTATTACCAGATATTTGATTAATAATTAACCAGTTTGTAATAACAACACTTGTAAAGTTTGGATTAGAATATTTTCTATGCAATGAAATTTAAAAATCACAGGTTTTTCTTGTATTTGCTTTCTTTGTCCAGTCGTTTCCAGCATACTGTTTAGTCTCGTCTACCCAGCGTTCCTTGGAACGGCCTTTAGCTCTCTTGCCGCTTGGGCTCTCCCAATTTGTAGCTAAATGCGTCTATCATACATTTGTCAATAGTGATCAGCCCACTTTCACTTGAGTTTTTTTATTTATTATGTTGTAGAATTTCCTTTTTTATGTTTTCTGATTTTATGTTACCGTTAGCCTAATATTCAAGATGCTCCTTTCCATAGCGTTCTAAGTTTTTTGTATTTATTTGGTCCAGGTTTGTAATTCGGATGACAAACAGGGTAGTAAACACCTATCCATGACTCGCTTTTTCAAAAAAGGACTTATAGACTTAAATATTTATTTTAGGCTCCAGAATATACATTTTCAGAATTTACCTTCATTGTTGCTGTCTTACTCTTCTCAACAATCTGCTTTTTGTTTTGTAAAGTGTTTGAAATGTATATCATCGTTGTTTTGAGAGACTCGGGTAGGATTTTTTTTATTGGGAAGGTTTTGTGTACAGTTTTTGTTCTTTCCAGGTAGTACTATGAGCTTATCATATTTTATAAAAGCTATTTCGCCTGCTTCTCTACCCTCTTCCAACTGAGACTGTATAAGATTTATAGATTCGTTGTGTTAAATAGTGTACTAACATAAGTAAGTAGAAACCCTAAAAAATGAAAAAAAAAAATATTACAAAATAACTTATAAAAATGTGTAAACGCTCATAAGCCATACACTTAGTAATGAAACTACATATTATATTAAAAACTACTCGTGCGCTTGTTTCCTCAACATACACCCACCCTTTGCATTCACTGCGAACTCGCGAACAACGCATTCATTAGAGTTATCATTAGAGTTTCATTAAAATATAAAAGGAAGGATGGAAACTCAACTTCATACAAACAAATGTTACACATAAATTGTGCATACAAAAAAAGAATATTTAAATTAATAATTTTCAGCTTAATTATATTAGTACACATAGGACAGATTACTTGTCGGCTTATTCGTTGTTAAATATTTTGCTCATTTATCGGTGGATAAGTATACATTGTTGTTACCGGCTTTGCTTGATACCGTCATATTTTGAGAATACGTCTGCCCTAGTGTTCGTGTGCATTGGAGCAGACCTGTGTCTATTTATTTTGTTATTTCGTTAGTTAGACAAAACTAACATTACAATAGTGGTAAATGATATAAGCTGTAATTTTGGTGTGAACAGTGGATTTATTCTCCTACAGACAGTGAGAAGCCCCCGGAGCTGCAGCTCGTCGCATGCGATACTGTATGATTGGTGTAAGTAGTTGCTTGTTTTATTATTTGAAGCTGTGTCTATTATGATACAAAAACTTAAGCCACAAATTACAATATACTTAATTAAACAATAATATTTAAGTGATATTTATAGTTTTAATCAGCAAATTAGTTTAAAATTTAAACTTGTATTAATAAGTAAGAAGTAGTTTGCAGAATATTCTCATTTTATGCAAATTATATTTTCTTATTTAACATCTTCATCGTATCAAGTACAATAAAATATAAAATGACATTTTGAAATGACAAACTAACGATAGAGTACCGTTTGCTATTAAGTTGTTGTGTTTATATTCGGTTCTGGTTATGGGACATATTAAGGTTCCTTATTATGTCTGACCTGATTACCCTATTGGTAATTTATGGGATAATATTCTAACTGCCAAAATGTGGATGTATTAAACTAAATTATGCTTAATGTATTAAACATCCATATTTTAGAGGTGTACCTCTGCCTGCCCCTTGGAGATATAAGCGTGAGCGTATGTATATGTATGAATAGTGACGAGAAAAATTCCAAGTAGTTTAAATTTCGGATATTAGTTATCGGTTGACCTAAATATTAAAATATCAGTTTATTTTGAAGTTTATAAGAGTAAATTGTTTTTAAAACGACTCAGAGACCAGTAACAGGTTTAAAAAGCCATTACACATAAAACAATTAAAAACAGAACACATAAAAACGTTTCACTTTCTCGAGTCGAGCCCGAAGGACAAGCTTCAGATCCTAAACACGGAATGAGATGGAGAGACTATATTATAATTTATTAATGAAAAGTTGTAGTTATTTTTATTTCACACTTCTCCTTATAACTTAACAAGATTCGTCTATATACGCATAAAAGCAGTTTAAGTTATCTGCACACACGTTGTTAAATAAACACGCAACGAACACTGTAAGTTTCATATTTGAGCCGCTTTCCCGTCTCATAAAATATTCACATTTTGGAACGACAACTCTGGAGCAAGGCTGGTGAATAAACGAATTTCAATCTAAATTGAATATCATATAACTGAAATATTATTCGTGTAAGTACCAGGGGCCTCCCACACGACCCCGCCGTATACTGTGGCTTGAATTTTATTTATTCTCATTAAACTCAATGATTACTATCAAGTATATCGTATCATAATTACTATAAGTCATACGCTTTAACAATATATTTTTATATTTGGTAGAATCTTTTCTAAGTCTGCACAATGATATAATGAAACAGATATAATAAAGGTACTGTTTTGACATATAATTCATTCTTAGCTATATATCATATTACAAGTTTACACACAGCAAATACTTTTCACCTTTTCTCTCTACCAAGAATTCCATTTAAACCAAATTATTGAATTACGGGGCTCGACCAAATTAATTGAATAGAGTGACATTTTATGTGTATTCAATGTTTATTTTATAAATACGTAAAAACAACGGATAACTGTTCTGTATACGTAATTTAGACAAATTTATAAAAGCAAATTCAATAATGTCACTCAGTTCCTGACGTCATGCCAAAAAAGCATTTCTTAAGCGCGATTTCCAAATAGACTAAGCTGTCAAAAGCTGTGAGCGCTTATAGTTCGAGTTAAATAGCGAGCTTTGTAAAAGTGAACTAGGAGTGTTACAACTAACACAAATATTGCACTGACTTTTAGTGCCCAACTACTACAGGTTATGTACGCATACTATACAATAATAACAACATGTAACTAAACTTTATTGCTAGTCGGGACTGATCCTGACTGCTATGCCGGAGTTCGTTTCGCACACTTCTATACTCGGTATAGTACTATCTATGCAATATAATTAAGTTGACGTGACCAAGATCACCACATTGACAAAATTTTAAATAATCCAACTGTATAAAGCATTAGTTAGATCGCAATTGGAATATGCTGTATTGATATGGAATCCCCTCTACCCAAAATACAGATTATTTAGAGGAGGTGCAATGCAGTATCGTTTCGCTTTTTTTATTTTTTTAAAGCAGTTTCTCTAATAATAAAATCAATATGCCGACTTTAAAATTTATACTTGGTTGGATGCTTAACTAAATGTAAACAGGGATTTTCAATATTTAATCTAATACCTTTAAACGAGCAATTCTTGTATATATATAATCTGAATCTCGGAAACTGCTCCAACGATTTTCCTGAAATTTAGTATGTAGGGGGTTTCGGGGGCGATAAATCGATCTAGCTAGGTTTCAGTTTTAGAAAACGTCGTTTTATCTGTGTTTTCAGGCAATGAAAAACTGCTACAATATCATTAGTATACGAAGGTAAATTTCGCCACCATCTATAAGGTTGTAATAGGTCAGGTGGGAAATAGTTCTGGGGGACTTTAACGCCAAGTCCGCTGCTTGGGGCTACCCCAGGACGGATGCACGGGGTGATGCAGTAGAGGGGTGGGCGACATCAGTGGGCCTCTGTCTGCTAAACAGAGGCTCCACCAATACGTGCGTGCGGCAACAGGGGGGGTCGATAGTGGACCTCTCGTTCGCTACCCCTGTTCTCGCCGCACGAGTAAGGAACTGGCGTGTCCTGGAAGAAGTTGAGACGCTCTCGGATCACCTCTATATCCGATTTGAGCTCTCCCGGATCCAGGACCCCGGTAGAGGTCACACGGCGCGGCGTACATCCCGCTTTCCGCGGTGGCCTGTCACTAAGTTGAATAGGGACTTACTAGAGGAGGCAGCCATAATTTATTCTTGGTTGTCTCCGCTGCCTCTAACTGAGGAGGTGGACATTGGGGCGGGCCGCTTTCGCCATGCGATGACACATATTTGCGATGCGGCCATGCCCCGAGCCTTAGGTCGTCGGCCTCCGAGGAAGGAGGTCTACTGGTGGTCCCAGGAACTGGCTGACCTCCGAGCTGACTGTATTCGTGCCCGGAGGTCCTACACACGACGGGACGGCCTGCGGACTTGGTCTCGGCCTACAGGCCCATCGTGCTGCTGGACGAGGCGGGTAAACTGTTTGAGAGGGTCCTCTCTGCCCGCATCGTCCGGCACCTTTGCGAGGTCGGCCCCGATTTGTCGGACGCCCAATTTGGATTTCGGGCCGGGCATTCGACCATCGGTGCTATAATGCGCTTAAAGGCCGAGAACGAAGAGGCAGTGAGTTGTGGCGGCGTGGTATTGGCGGTGTCGCTGGACCGAGGCCCTCTTATTCCATTGGCCTCGTGGTGGTCCGCCATCCGGCGCCTCAATTGTGGTCAACTCGGTCCTCATACCGATTCGGGCCTATATAAAATATTTGGGCCTGATAATTGACGGTAGGTTCGACGCTTCGACGAGCACTTCCTACAGCTAGCTCCGAAGCTGGTCGGCACTGTGTCCGCTCTTGGGCGTCTCTTGCCCAATTTGGGTGGACCAAGTGTCGCGACGCGACGGCTGTACACGGGGGTGGTCCGGTCAATGGCACTGTACAGTGCACCGGTGTGGGCGGAGGCTCTGTCCGCCCAGAATAGGGCACGTCTTTGGCGGCCTCAGAGGGTCTTGGCGGTCAGAGCCATACGCGGCTACCGCACCGTATCCACGGAAGCTGCGTGCGCGTTGGCCGGAACACCCCCGTGGGATTTTGAGGCGGAAGTGCTCGCCGAAGTGTATCGGCGGATGGTTGAGTTCCGAGCGGGTAGCGGCGGTCAACCCCCTCCCGAAGAGGTGCGCGAATGGCGCGAAGCCGCCCGCCGAGCCACGGCTGCTTTGGAAAGTACCTGCACTCGGTCGCTAGGAGGGAATTGAGTCCCGTCTGCCACCACTGCGACTGCAGTGAGGACTCGGCCCAGCATACGCTCGCCGAGTGCCCTGCGTGGGCGACGCAACGCCGGGCCCTCACTGCAGTCATCGGAGAGAATCTCTCGCTACCGGCCATAGTACGCTCAATGACCGGTAGCGAAAGAAGTTTTACCGCGGTCGCTACCTTCTGCGAGGAAGTCATCTCGCAGAAGGAGGCGGCGGAGAGGGCCCGGGAGGACGAATTCCACTCGGACCCAATCCGTCGCCGGCGTATCGGGCGGCGGAGGCGCGTACCAGCGCCTAATGCCACCCTGAGTGCGGCCGCGGTTGGTCGTGACGGGTTTTCCCTTCCATCCGCCATATGGCCAGCCGCGAGGGGGTGAGGTCCGAGTGTGTCTGGACGTCGCCTTATTGATAGGTTACCCGCAGTTGGTGCCCGCATAGTGCGGGCAGGCGCTAAGAGGGGTCCGGATGACTTACTAAAGCCGTTCCCGGACCCCTCTTACTTCAGGCGCAGTACGGCACACCGTGTGGGTTTAGTCAGTTCGATTCCGACACACCGTTCCACCGCAAACCCCGGTGGGATGACGGCCCGAGGGGGTTTCCACACGTAAAAAAAAAAAAAAAAGGTCAGGTGGGAAATAAGGCGGTCCCGTAACCAGATTACAACGGTTCGAGTCCTGATGATTATTTTATTCAACTTTTTTTTTCGTTGTTTTACACGATTTACCAAAAAACACCGAGCAAAGCTATCCAGGTACTTATAATTATATTTTCATGAATATGGATAACACACTATAAACACATCTTGCGAAACCATTTATGATAACGAATCATGGAGCAAACATATGCATGGTATATCATTAAGGCAGTCTCCCTTGACGCAACATCTTTAACTTTTTTTAATGCAAATACAAACTTATCGATCTTTTTGCAAACATTATCTATGTGATACTTCCACGTCATGTGTTTCGTCCACCACCTAGAAATTTTGTGGTCTGTATTTGTTCTATTTGTTGACCATCGTAATTAACAGAAATATTAAATTGTTTTATTTTTGCTGTTCTAAAATGAATAAGTTTTGTTTTTTCTATATTTATTTTTAAAGTGTTCATATCAAGATATTTAATTATTTTCTGAAGCGTCTTATTTACTTCATATTCATATGATTTTAAGTTATTATTTTCTATTATTATTGTGGTATCATCTGCAAATAACAAATAACAATGGCCCCAAGATACTCCCTTGCGGCACTCCGTAATAATTGAACCTAGGTTCCGAATCAAAAGATTGTAAAGTATTAGCACTACTACTGAATTTAGTTATTCTTGTAATTTGTCTTCGGCCGCGGTTGGTCGTGACGGGTTTTCCCTTCCATCCGCCATATGGCCAGCCGCGAGGGGGTGAGGTCCGAGTGTGTCTGGACGTCGCCTTATTGATAGGTTACCCGCAGTTGGTGCCCGCATAGTGCGGGCAGGCGCTAAGAGGGGTCCGGATGACTTACTAAAGCCGTTCCCGGACCCCTCTTACTTCAGGCGCAGTACGGCACACCGTGTGGGTTTAGTCAGTTCGATTCCGACACACCGTTCCACCGCAAACCCCGGTGGGATGACGGCCCGAGGGGGTTTCCACACGTAAAAAAAAAAAAAAAAAGGTCAGGTGGGAAATAAGGCGGTCCCGTAACCAGATTACAACGGTTCGAGTCCTGATGATTATTTTATTCAACTTTTTTTTTCGTTGTTTTACACGATTTACCAAAAAACACCGAGCAAAGCTATCCAGGTACTTATAATTATATTTTCATGAATATGGATAACACACTATAAACACATCTTGCGAAACCATTTATGATAACGAATCATGGAGCAAACATATGCATGGTATATCATTAAGGCAGTCTCCCTTGACGCAACATCTTTAACTTTTTTTAATGCAAATACAAACTTATCGATCTTTTTGCAAACATTATCTATGTGATACTTCCACGTCATGTGTTTCGTCCACCACCTAGAAATTTTGTGGTCTGTATTTGTTCTATTTGTTGACCATCGTAATTAACAGAAATATTAAATTGTTTTATTTTTGCTGTTCTAAAATGAATAAGTTTTGTTTTTTCTATATTTATTTTTAAAGTGTTCATATCAAGATATTTAATTATTTTCTGAAGCGTCTTATTTACTTCATATTCATATGATTTTAAGTTATTATTTTCTATTATTATTGTGGTATCATCTGCAAATAACAAATAACAATGGCCCCAAGATACTCCCTTGCGGCACTCCGTAATAATTGAACCTAGGTTCCGAATCAAAAGATTGTAAAGTATTAGCACTACTACTGAATTTAGTTATTCTTGTAATTTGTCTTCGGCTACTTAAATATGAATTTATCCATTGTAAGGCTATGCCTCTTATGCCAGTTTTATCCAGTTTTATAATGAGTATGTCGTGACTCACAAAATCAAACGCTTTACTTAAATCCAAAAATAGTACGCCAGATGGTATTTTTTTATTTATATTATTAATTACAGAGTTTATGAAGGAAAATATAGCATGCTGAGTAGATTTACCCTTTCGAAATCCAAATTGTTCTTTAGCCAATCAGTCATATTTATTATAGAAACTAATTATTCTTTTATTCATTACCTTTTTTAAAAAAAAAATAAAAAATAGACGTTAATGCTATTGGTCTATGGTTATTTTTATCAGTTCTGGGACATTTTTTGTGTAGGGGTTTTATTATGGACAGCTTCAAGTTCTCTGGAAAACAACCTTGTTCTAGAGATAAATTTATTATATACGCTAATGGTTCTGATATAAATTGAGATATTAGTTGCTGCGGATTTAGTGTTTTTCAGTGACTTGATTATATTGTAGGTTTCTATTGCATTTGTGGGTTCTAAAAATATACTATGATTAATATTATTATAATGTAAATTATTATCGTTGAAATAAGTGGAAGTGTTAATGTCATTTCTTTTTATATTCTTTTCTACAATATCAATAAAATAATCATTCAATACATTAGCTATGTGAGATAGAATATATTATAGTATGATTGTTAATAATCTTATCTATATATATCTGGGATGATTGATTACCGATGTTTCGTTTAAAAACATCCCAAGTAGCTCTACACTTGTTATTAGAGTAAGCAATATACTTTTGATGATTAGTCGATTGTAGATGATTAATGCATTTTTTTAGTATGTTTGAATACGTTTTAAATTTATTTTTGTTCTCTATAGTTCTGTTGTTGTAGTAAGCAAATCTTAATTTTCTCTTATTTTTGCTGCAAAATTTTAAGTCCTTTAGTTAACCATTTTATTCTAGTAGTTTTGTGTATTTGTTTTACTTTAATGATAGGGAAACATAGTTTATAAAAGAGTATTAACATGTTATGAAACCTATCAAACGCATCATTGACTTGAGATACTTCATATATTTCTGAAAAGGACAACTTGCTTATGCACTCTAGAAATTTATTTATATTTTTTTTACTGAGATCGTTTTTATTTACAAAATAATATACTGTGAAATTACTGTTTTGACACTTGAATTCCAACACTTGAGCAATATTGTGGTCAGACAGGCAAAGGTTATGAGTTTTTCCAGTCGATGTTGGAATATTGCTGACAATGTTGTCAATGCATTTATTTGCTCGTGTCGGCTCGTTTATATGACATTGCATACCATAACTAAATATGAGTTCATTAAATTTAATGCTGTTACAATCATTATGTAAAAAAATTATATGTAAATCACCAGCAAACCTTTTCGAACGTCTTTTATTTGGCAGTGGAAATGAATGCGGCGAGCTAGGCTGGTACATGGCTAAAGTAAATTTAACTAATTAACAGAATATTCAACAAAGAAACACGAAAATGAAAATAGCGAGGTGCGAACACAAATTGTCTCGGATGACGTCTGGCTATCTGTACCCGACTAAGTGTAATTCGGTTAAAAATTGTTGCCGCTCTAACTAGCAGTATTACTTTTCGGTTTTTTTAGACTTATCTGTTATATATGTATTTGAATACAAGTCTTGTTAGTTTGTATATAGTAGTACCACATATCAATACTTTATATCGTCAGTATAATTTTCTAAGTATTAGTTGCCTATGATATCAAAGAAAATTGATTCGATTCAATATTATTAAGGTTCTTTTTTGGAATATGGGGGACAGACGAACAGCCGGGTTGCCTGTTATAAGTGACAACCGCCTTCTATGGACAACTGCAACTCAAGAGTCGTAAGTGCTCTGCTCGCCCTTGGGGATGATGAGGAGAGGGAGGATACGGGGAGGGGAAATAACAGAAGGGAGGAGAGGGGGAGTTAGGTCTTCGAAATCTTCACTGAATCCGGCGACATACACAATCGGTTTTCAGTGGGGCCGTGGTATCGCACCTGTCGTCAAAATTTGGATGGTTTTGTGTTTTTTTATTAGTTATGTTTCCCTTTCATATATGTTTAAATAATATGTGAGAAAGGTCACCTTCTAGGGCCGGACCGGGCTTTTACTGATCGCGGTGCGACGTAGCGGTCGGTGGGAACGGTCGCGCTCATGACAGCCGTAATTCATACTACTCTAGCTAAATGTATACATATAAAAATGATTTGTAAATTGACAAATAAATAACGTATAAATAAATATTGACAAAATTTTGGTCAATGTCAACATTATTAGAATATTAATTATTACTTTACGCACTTTACTTTATTGCACACAAGTGCAGTAAAATGTAATACAAATATGTTACGTTACACAGGTATGGCAATTGGTGGTCTTATATGTATATGAAATCTGTATGTAAGCGGAGTATACCTACCGCCGCCCTTCCATAGTAAAGGCTTTACAACATTAATACTTTGGAGATGTTTACCAAAAACGTTCAAAGGTATTAACTAAAAATGTACTAATTTTGAGTTTAGGAGATTTTAATATTGCTAATATGAAATGGCTTACCCACAATAACTCTGGGTCTGTCGACCTTAAGTGGTCTGAGATCAGTACTTGCACTATACACTACAGTCATAAGCTATAGATATAAAATATTAAATTTCATATTGTGTAACACCTCGACTACAGATAGATAGATACTCTTTATTGTACAGGTAAGGTATTATACAAATAACATAATAATAAAACATCGCCCGATGTTCCTATAGTTTATCGAAGGAAGACCCTTTACAACTCCCGCACCCACTTTTCTATGAGCAGATTTTGAAATTGGTCTACATCATTTGTCAGCAGTAGAGTGGGATAATGAGTTTAGAAACTGTGCATCTGTTGATGATATGGTAAATGTTTTATCAGTTATTAACACCAACCATAAGTGAATTAATAATAAATATCCATCATGGCACTGTCGCGAAATGATACAACGTAACAATAGATTCGGGCAGTTTTAGGCATTGGTATGAGTCAAGTACAAAACGTCTTACATAAACATTTAGGCATCGGAAAGCTTTGTTCTAGGTGAATACCTCATAATTTCACGGACGGACGATCAAAAACAATAGATCCGATTGTAACACGTAATGAAAGCTGGATATATTGTTAAGAACCTGAAACCAAAACATAATCTGCGCAATGGATGAGCTCATCATTCTTTGGACAGACGGGTCATTTCGCAACAATCATTCTAGAAGACATAAGGACTGTTGCTACAGATTGGTATGTCACTCATTGCGTACCAGTTGTCTCCGAAAATGTTAGACAGCAGCGCCTAAGGAGCAGGATCCTCCTCCTCCACCACGGTAACGTTCCAGCTCACTCTGCCAGACGTACAATCGCATGTTTTTTTAAAGAAGATGTGGAGTTTGTGAGTCATACTATTTACAGTCCGGCCTGGCACCTTGCGAGTTTTATTTATTTGAACCTTAAAAAAGGCGTAGAAAAGATCCGTAAAGAAGAGTATGTTTACTGTTTTAGTCAGTGGTACGAAGGCATGCGACGGTACTTAGAAAAGAACGGAGACGACTTCGAAAAGTACTCAAAATATTAACAGTCTTGTATTTTTTTCCATTTTTTATTTTCTAAAAACTTTCAGTGTGGCCCCCGTATCTGTGGCCCCCGTATCTTTCGTTAGAGACCCTACTAAATAAATAAATAAACAATAGATGTTTTAAACTATAAACATTAACAACACAATTATGATTCACATTTTATTCAAACATTTTCTTATGCACAAAAATATAGTAATTTAATGATAGACACACACATATACATATGTGCACACATACATAGATAAACATAATAATGTACATACAATAACATATTCTTTAATTCAATGTTGGTGTTTTATACACCTCTGCCTATGCCTTAGGGGAAACAATGTTTGTATGTACATACATAAAGGTAGAGTAAATCTGAATTCACAATTTTAAGCATTTTTATTTTTTTTCCAAAACTATGATTTAATTACTATTTGGCTTATTCTTTGAAAGGAAACAGATCATTTTTGAATGTACATATCTGCCAGTGCTTGGCACAAGCAATGTAGTTATAAAAAGTTCAACATTTCCAGATGAAACACTTATTTGTTAGTTCCATGGTAATAAGGACAAGAGCCAAATCACATCGTAAAAATGCCAACAGCCTCGCATATGCATGCTTGCCATCTACTTGCAATATGTACTTATATATGTTAAGTAACTCACACAAAAACATTTACTTACTTATTCCTCAAAAAAGCTATTAAATTATAACACATATAAACAAAGCGACAAAGACACGGTAAAACTGACTGAATCTGTTAAAAGCAATATATATATATATATATATATATATATATATATATATATATATATAGTTATGTATAAACTTATTCCTGTGTATTAAATATAAGTTGTAAATGTACGTGATGATTTTTTCCAAATGGATTAGTTAAGCTTTAAATGTAATATACTTCGTTTAAGGAACAAATATTGCACAAAATTGTGTTCAGTTTAATCGCTACTAGTCGTTAACATGGTTGCTTTGAATATAGAATATAAAAGTAACTACGAGAGTTTGGTCTGTCTTCGTTTATTTTCAAATTTGTGAATGCAATCTGTTACACTGCGGTTGAGTGGCAGTATCTGTAGGGGTATATAATCGTTCCATATCGTACTTTCTCGACGATTAGGCAAACAAATGAAGTGAACGTAATGTACTGTGTGAAGAGACAAAACGGATGCGGAGTAAACTGAATAAGTGATTATTGATTTTGGTGATTTGGTGGTCATTTGTTGGATTTATGCATATGTTTGATGTTTGGTGAAGTATTATTACAGGAGATATATGGAAGGTAAGACTTCACATTCTTTTGTTAAATTCAAAGTTCACGACTTTGGACTGAGGTTTTGTTGCGGCCCTATAGAAGTTATAAGTCAGGCAATTCATTTGAGAAGAGATTTTATTTGGGACTTGGCAAGTGCACCATTGTTATTACATACAGTTTCATATAAATACTATATAACAATAATAACTATATATATATATAGTTATTATTAATACTGTATAATGTGTCCGTCCAACTCCGTAATCATATTTCCCAAACATTGTTTTACAGTATTAGAATCCGGCTGAATTTCAAAATATACTGGATTACACTAGCTGTTTTGCTTGTACGAGACGTGGATGAAGTATTATGATCTTCCTCGATGTTGTCGATTGTAGATGAAAATTCCACTTGACCAGCTACAACTCCCATATCGTCGTCAGGGCCTTCTTCCATGTCAGTCATTTCGTCCACCTCGTCAGGAGGTAATATGGCTACTTCAATGTCGTCCAACTCCTATATTGTAACTATATACATATATATATATACGTATAACTCCTTCTATATATTGAAGATAGTCTGTGTCGGACACCTTCAAAGCTTTTTATACTTTTTTCTTACTGGATCCATGATCTATAAAGAATAACAAATATAGAGCTTACACTACAAGTTTATCTAACAACTAATAGGTATATTGTACACTATTTGATAAAGAAAAAAATCAAAATATTTTTACTCACGTTTAAACTGTAGTTCGATAAATAAATTAGCATCGTGTCACAACATGCAGACTTATGTAAACACAAGACCCGCAAGAAACAAACAATTGACAAGTTTGAACTAGTGCTTAGCGTTGCAGGTCCGAACATGAACATCCAACATGCGGCAAATTGTGTAGACATGTTCCCAGTGTCATATTTATAGTACGGCTTATTTTGAAAGATTACCACAAGTTTTTAAATTATGTGTTGTTTATGTTTTAATTTTTTATATATTTGGTAAAGGTCTAAGAATCAGTTTTATGTAAATTGGAGTTGGCAAGTTTTTTACATTATGGTATATAAAATCAGAATATGATGCTTCTTTTTGAGGCAACAAAAATTATATTTTGAAAAAATTGCATTAAAATTACGGATACACTTTTTGTAGAAGAAAAAAATATTTTATCTAACATGTAAAAAAAAATGTTGAATATGGTGTCTTAAAAATAGGACAGTGGGGAGGAATGGGTTAAAGACTGGTTTGTTAGTCTAGGTAAGTGACCCTGTCCGCTAAGCCCGAGGTCGTGGGTTCGAAACTCACTCAGGATATAATGGTGATGAACATAATAATTCTTTATTTTATGTTTGGTAATTTATATATAATATGTATGTCTTTAGAAGTATATAAGTATGTTTATCAGCTGTTTAGTTACCATAGTACAAGCTCTGCTTAGTTAGGAATTAGACGGACGGTGTGTGAGATGTGTGTAAAAAAGGCTTTGTGATTTGATTTCTAACTAAGATAGATGAAGGGCCTTTGTACCTTACGTCAATAGAGAGGTTATAAACACACAATTTATTTACAAAAATAGTAATAGTAGTAATAGTATATATAAATAGTACGATGTTGTATTCTTCATCCCTTAATTGGGTGGTAATGTTTGTTTCAGTTTAAACACACCCAGATTCGAGAAGAATTATTTATCGGTTTACAAATGATAATCTAATCGCTTAACGAACTACTATATTCTTCAGAATTTAATGCTCTATGTAGAGGGAGTATAGAGTGACAATTAAAATTTAAATGCGTTCAATTACAACAATTTTATGTAAAGTTGGTCAAAAATATTACATAAAATATTCGAATACTAACTTGGATCTGTACTATGAATAAGATGTCAAGTAAATACACAAGTACGAGTTTACTTATCTTATAAAAGGAAGGAGCGAAAAAAAAACACTTAGATTTACACAAAAATTTCACGAAATTAGATCTACAGCTACGAGTTTACTATAGTCAAGTATGTGTTTTATCATGTCAAGCTTCGTTTGACCTAACAATGAGTGCTTCAGCTACATAGTCACATGCTTTTATTACTTAGGTAAAAAAGGTTATTAATACTTATAAGAGTTTGAGCACTTATAGTACGTATGAAAGTGTGTTTAAAAGTAAAAAAATCTTGTCTCTTTGTAAAACGTTTCGTAAACCAAATTTTAAATAATAAATACTACACTTACAGAAATTACTAAATAATACACTTACTTATATGTGTATGAGAGCAAAATCATTTCAGTTGACTTATTTCATCGTTTTGCTACTTTGAACTGAGGATTTTCCTAAACTTCTTAACTTTTGGTTATATTATTAAAAGCCTATTTTATTCCTGGTATATATTTGATATAATTTATTGTTAAATCAACTACTAAGACCGCTTTGTGTATCCTTTTACTGATACACAGCTTATTGGCAACATTGTTCATCCAGTCCAGGTGGTTCTCTATGAGAAATAGTTAAAAATTAACATTTTCGAGAACCGCAGCAATCTAATTGGCTCTTGACGATGGTTTTGCTTTAATAGGAAACCGTTTTAGAACTCTAACTACGTTCTTCACATAATGTTTCGTCAATCTATTACCAAAAAAAAAACTTATTAAGAAATAAAACGATATCATCGTTTGCCTTCAAATATACCTATAACGTGTGTTCCCTGAACTAGCCCAACTTTAACTGAATGATACATATGTATAATGAGCATCCTGATCTCTTTTGGCGCGACGCACGTGAGCAGCGACCTGCGGGCTAGGTGCCAACTCACACATTACATAGTTTGCTTGCTTGAAACTCATGAATATATCAAATATATTATCAAAAATACATGCGCTAGTCGAAATATTTAATTTCTATAATACTTAACAGTCACAATAGTATGTTATAGGTTTCAAGAAACTTAACTCTTTTTAATGGATAAAGTTTGAATTTAGTAGAACTTTTAGTAGAACTTTTAGTAGAACTTTAGTAGAAAATGTTGTCATTGTAGCGATAAGACTTTGAAATTTGAGGGATGCTTTTTACACAATTAAAAGGCTGATGATATTATTATTACCTACTTCAAATCTATATCTAACATTAACTTAACATAAAATAAATTAAATTAACGTAGATTACTTTATTAGCGCAGATACTATTTCTTAAAAGCTGCTCACGTACGCGTACAAGCTCATATATGTAGCTCGTATATAGAACAGAAGTGTTGAAATTATTGGATCAACAAATTACAATTCATTAATTAGCTTTACAGCTATTGCCCGTCTAGGCTACTTTGCCCTTAAACGACTCTCATGAATTTGGGAATTTAAATGACAAAATTCGAAGCATGAAGACTTTAAAATTTTATGTTTAAGTCATTAAGTGATTAGTTAAGTCATTTACTTCTAGGAAATAGATATCTACATATCAATGAATGTTTTAAGATTTATGACACGGGTCGCATAGGAAAACATGTTGTTATGAAATACCCAATCGCATATTATTTAACAAATAAGCATTTTCACAAGTAAGACTTGTTCGTATTCTAGTAATAATAAAAATCATAACCTACTTTAACACATTTATATATATTTTGTAACACTAAGTCTGGACATCATGATGATTGATTGATGATGTATGATAATTCTTCATTTACTAATTTGTGTACATATAGATCCGAAACACCTGAACCAAGAGCATATCGAGGGTTAGTCTTGGCTAACACACACACTAAAACATCTCTCAAATTGTAATAGCTTTGGGTGCAATTTTGCTTACACAATGCAAGCTTTTCAAATGCGGTGATTGTTCACGTTTTCTTCCTTCATAAAAGATAAAACTTTTAAAATAATTGATTTTAAATTACAAAGCGTATCTCCTTAGAGCCTTGACATTTTAAATATACTTATTATCATCAAACTAAAATGAAATCACAAAGAGCACGCGTACTCGCAATAATTGCCAACGGATTGAAGTTCCAAAATGCCGTCATTAGTTCCTCAATTATCCGCGTAAACAGTTTCCACGATGAGTAGCTCCGTACAAGCTCCGAAGCAACCATCACAGACCTGACACCATAAGGTTCTCTTATCATCGTATCTTTCAATTGGTTGGCTCCGCAGTTTGACCCTTCCATCATCTGGCTTGAGGCAAAATATGTATAATGTATATTATCTATGAGACATCAAAATTATTAAATAAATACAAAAATATATACTGTCTTATAGATAACAGACCGATCCCTTAGTAACCTTTTACAATACCCACAATTGCGTTGCATTTCCCCGAAGTTAGTGAAGTTACTGGAGGCCCTCCTCTCCCCTCTCCTGTCTTTCCTCTCCGCACCATCCCATCCCTCATCACCTTCAAAGAAGGGCAACGCACTTACGATTCTGGAGTTATAGGTATTTTCTTTCCTCCTATATAATAAAATAAAATACATTTTATACTATAAAGGTAATGTGCAAATTCTGGTGCATTACTACGAGACTCAGTTTCCAGTAAGTATATTCTTATAGTTAATCAATTTATCAAATAACTTCGAATTAAAACAAAAGACAATTATTGTCATAAAAGCATTTATCGTAAATGTGTCGCCTATAACTGGTCTGCCTTAAAGTGCTTCTAACAATGTGATATCATTTCACTGAGTACCGCACGTCGCGACTAATGGTCTGTGCTGACCCGACGATTTCCACTAAGCGTTTTCTGTGCATCAGCTTATACTTGAACATACTGGTGTGTGCGAATATTATTCAAAAGAATGTACCATTATTCGGTGAATAGAACATATTTGAACCGCAGGAATGTTCAAGATAAATAGAAAACTAATAGTGGCATGGAGAGTATACACTTATACAGGTATAATATACACACATCTTTGACCGTTCTTCTACCGACCGACTAGGGAGGCTCTTTAATAGTATAGATTATTATATGGCTGAAATGATAATTTATGATATAACCCAAATATTTATTAATTTCAATTTAATTCTACCTTATGCTTATTACTTCATTAAGCTACATTTGCGTTAGTTTTCTGATTTATGTTTCAAAAAGTGTGTTATCAAATAACAATTATTTGTCCAACGGTTGTGACTTATTTACTATTTAACACAAATAAATACATTCACGCCTGTAGTAGTTAGTAGAGGCAATTCGTAGGGTTCAGGTATTCACATGTAGATTACTAGACTTCCCAATAATTTCTATAATTAAATATAAACTAATGAACACTTTTTTAAAAGAGTTATTCAAAGTCGGCCATTGATCTGCGAAACGAAAACAAACACATATAGTTTTTAAACAACACAAAATTGACTGACCTGTTGGTTCTAGTAGTTAGTAACCCTAACAGCTACTCCAGAGGCCGGGGGTTTGATTCCCACCCAGGGCAAATATTTGTTTGATGAGCATGAACATTTTTGTATCTGGGTGTAATTTATCTATAATATACATATATATGTTTAGAAGTATATAAGTATGTTCAGCAGTTTGTTATCATAATACAAACTACTTTTTTATACTATAGGGGACGGGGGGGACGAACAGACGGGTCAGCTGATGGTAAGTGATAACCACCGTCTATGACACCTGCAACTCAAGCATAAGGGGAGAGAAAAAAGGAGAGGAGGAGTTGGGCCTCCGGAATCCTCACTATTTCCGGGGGAAATGCAAACGCAAGCGTTGCTGCACAACCCGTTTTCTAGTGGGCCGTGGCCCATTAAACCTAAGCTCAACCACGTAAAAACGTTGCTTAGTTTGGGATCAGACGGCCATGTGTAAGATTGTCAAGTTATTTATTTAAATAAATAAAATAAAAAATTCAAACATACTAAAGCGCTGTCAAGCTATTATTTGCTTTTATACTTACCATAATTTTTTCCACTTTGCACGGAATCAATAGTAATCATCATTATTCTATCATTCTCGAATACAAAATCACTTTAAGAAAGACGCCTCTATTTACTTAAGAATATAATTAACTAAAGACGCCTATAATTAGCTTAAGAATCCTATGAAATTGTCACATTATCATGTTTGTAACAGAAGAATAGTCTAAAAATGTTTAAGCAATTAAATATATACATATATTGAATTTTAATTTGACACCTAGCTTTATTGTGTTATACAAATCATATTAGATATGAAAACCTAAGTGCCTGCTTTTCTCTTACCCTATACTCGTAAATTGTGGAGTAGAGTAGGCAAGGTATACATAAGTAACTATTTATACGCAATAAATGACTTAAACTGGATAAATCACAAACCCTTTTTTTTCTGAAGCTTGACACGAGAAAACTTTGTTTTGTTTTTATTAAAAACTGATGACGTTCATTTCTTTGAGAAGTGTGCAATGACAAAATGTTGACCGATCACGTTGTCATCGTATCAAATAAAAAATTGAAATTTTAAATTGAATTTATAAAGAAAACTTAACTTTTTGTGCAAATTAATATTGTAGATACACATACTCGTATATGTCGCCGGCAATTAATATGACTCCGCCGTTTACTTAAGACGTCATCAGTTTATGGCAGAGGTAAAATGTTTATTGCCGTGTCATTATATAGTACCACAATATTTCATTAACAATTCAATCACCTTCTACATAATGCCGCGGGAAATTGAAGTATTTAGTTCTGATTCTTACCACGCGGGTCGCGTACACTTCTCATCAAAAAAATTGAAACACTTTTTAAATTTAGTTTTGATTGAGTTTAATGTATTTTTTTAACGTTTAACACAAAATAATAATAATGCCAGTTAACTGCGGATATTATAAAGTATAATTCATCGAATATCAATGTTTCCCTAAATGGTATGGTTCTGAACATTTCATACAGTACATTTATTACAGCCTGTTACAGTTTTACTACAGATTTAGGCACCATCGTCGTACCTTTAAGCATTGTTAGATATGTTTTCAAATAACAGTCTTTAAAAATGTACGTATGAATTTGGTAGGAGGATTATTTAAAGGGACACTATTGTAGCGACAGTTTAGAAGGTACGTTAATAAACAGATGGTTGTGGTGTATGAATGAAGTAACATGAGGCGACGAACATATGTATATCCAACATAAAAGACAAGCTTCAGTGTACAATACCTTTTTTGGATTTTATTAATATAGGTGTAGATTATACCAGTGGATATACCACAACAAAAGTAAATTTGCTTTGCTTTAGTTGAATAAATAGTTCTTTTCGATTACAAAGTACAGCTTCCTTCTAAAGCGTAAGAACTACTGCTACTTCAGACTGAAATCTGTATGCAAAAGGAAGTGCAACGTCCATTTTGTTTAAGTTAAGTATTTAAAACATTTCAGTTTACTTAGCGGAAACATTAAAACATTTCTTTTACACAAAACCATTTTTTTTTTGAGAATAAATAAATACATTTCGGAAGCCTTATAGCTGGGTATGGGTGTACTTTGTTGAAGAGAGGTTCCTCAAACTGCAAGAAAGTACGTACAATGATAATACTTTTCATGATGTTAAATCCGTGTCTCGGTGCTCGTCATTAGCAGTAACTGGGAATGGGCTGTTACGGATGCATTATTTTTAAAATGTTTGCTATTGTCAAACAATATTGCCAAATGCCGTGAAACTCTATAATTAGCTTAAGAATCCTATGAAATTGTCACATTATCATGTTTGTAACAGAAGAATAGTCTAAAAATGTTTAAGCAATTAAATATATACATATATTGAATTTTAATTTGACACCTAGCTTTATTGTGTTATACAAATCATATTAGATATGAAAACCTAAGTGCCTGCTTTTCTCTTACCCTATACTACACATACTTTTATTGTTCTCTTTAACTTTAATTAATACGAAAGTGAGGGTTGATACATTTAACTGCCAGACGTTTGGCCTCCTCACAATGTACCTTGTAGCGGTAAATGTAATATCAATTGTTGATTCCAAGTCTCCAAGTCCTTTAGAAGTTTTCTCATATATTCAATTTTTACAATATTTTATACATTCGATATTTCTGTCAGACGCAATATGGCAATACACCCAGTACTATTAATGTAGGCATTCTGTAAACAAAAATTGTAAAATGTCCTTCCATTTTTCCCAGAATAAATTGTAACATGTATTTTGTACTCCCAATTGAAAGCATTTCAGTAGTTAACATATAAATAAATAAATTTTCCCAAACACGAGGATTAACCATCAAGCGTTGAGTACTAAGAGAAAGTGATATTAAAGGTTATGCACAAGTCAGGTACTCCTGGGAAATTATTTGCGTTGACGGACGATAGCCATTTAATTTAATATTTTATGTAACCTTTCTTTTAAATTACTTTTTTGTTGTTTACCTTTTGGTACAGAAAGTGCTAAGAATTATTTGAATGAATAATTAAATTGGTTAGTAGCCTTCTACTTGAAGAAGAAAAATGTAACTCACTGTGACTTCCCAATTAAGGTAATCTTAGTAGAAATGTTTAAAAAGCCATTAAAAGCAAATGTTTGAAAAGTGTGTTGTCCAATTGCCTAAGCTGTAGCGATACCTCTTAGCTCAAGAACCTATCTATTTTTCTTGCACAAATCTCCCTTTATTGCTTATTGGCAGGCACACAGCAGCCAGTTAAAGAAACTAGCCAAAACTCTCTTACAATGCAAACATAGCAAGTTCACATTGCAACAACACTAACAAAAGTTTTTGCACAGAAATATTAATGCATATGAATGTACTGTTTCTTCAATATATGTGTAATTCTAATATCCATACTGGCCGTAAATAAGTTGCTAAGTCGACTTGCGTGTATTTTTTTACATCATAATAAGCATTAAGATTGCTTAATTTATTTTGTGAATAAATGAGTATGTCGAGGGATTTAACAGTGCATGGAACTATTTCCTTTATTTAAAATCGTGTAGTAAGCAATGCAGGCAATCTGTAGCCAATACCTACATTTGTTTTGTTACTTAAACGGTTTGCTTAAACAGCTTGCTTTAAATAGATTTAACACTTGTTTATAATAAACTGCGGTAAAATCTGTCACTACCCGTTTATTATTTGGATAGAAAATATTTATTTTTCAATATAAATTATTCTTTTCGTATAAGTTTGTAAAAAAACACTACTTTTACACCTCTACGTTGACAGGACTGACTATTAAAGCTGTCAAGTGTTGAGGTCACAAACAAACGTGTTACGGATGGGTGCCGATTTTAAAAGTTTTTACCATTCTATGTAGTGAAATATGTCGTATTCCCGCCGCTCTGGCCACTTTCCAAACTACATACATATATCTCTGTAGCTACGTAACAAACATTGGTCATAAGTCCGGGAGAGGCATATAAATTTACAATTTTTAAACTATTGAAGTTGGTTCGTAAAATAAACGGCCCGTAAAGTCCGTTATGTTCTTTAACTTAAGGAATGCTGGTGTTAATATTTTTATACAAAAACGTAGACTATAATGCTTTAAAAGTTTGATAATAACTGGCAACACTCTATGGCAGCTGTAATTTTTTCAGTCCGTAAATAAATAAAATTTTCCAGCTTTTACATTTTAAATTAAAATCACATATATATATCGGAAGCAATATGCATATAAAGGCAACAAATAACAAGAAGAAAAACCACAAGAAAAACAATATGTAAAAACTTAAATATAAAATGTGAGGCATGACATTTCAAATGTCATGTCATCTTTTACAAAAATGAAAAAATTCAAGCTGTTCAATGATAACAAGATCCAGGGCACGAAATGCACCAAAACCATCTCCGGACTCGTCGCTAAGCTCCGCCTCGCTGCCCCCGGAAACCGCATCAAGCATTCCGGCTGTTGTTGAGGCGTCGAGCTCGACATCAAGCGACGAGTTTTTCTCACCGCCGACGTCACCAACACCAGTACGCCGGCAGGGGAGAGGCCGGCCACCGACTTGCTTGGGACCCCGAGGCCAGCCGGCTTCGAATAGGGCCCCCGCTACCGGTGGTAATGTGCATCGCATGAGATGGACGACATCCATAAACGAGAACGTCATGCGAGCATATTTTGTGGCTACAGAGGGAGGAACCAACCTCACTGCGTATCGTAATCGTATGCTGCCTTTGTTTCAGGAACTTGAACCAGCTGTTAATGTTTCGGCACAAAGACTATCGGATCAAGTACGGGCCATTCAGCGATGTCATCTGTTGGATAATTCCGTGCTTGAGAGGCTACGCTTGGACTTACAAAATAGCCTTGTTGCCCCCCTCCATCACAAATGGAGACTCTTATTGAGGCTGGACTACTACCACCTAGTCCTATTGAGGGAGGGGAGGATAATACTGCTTTAACTGTAAGTACCCAATATAATGATAAAGTAAGGAACGCTTTGGAAGGTGCTATTCGAGAGTATCGGCACGTGAGTTTTGATCATAGACCACGTTTACCGCGTTTGCCGATGCATAAACGAAATAAAGCGCTAGTGTGTGCCCTTGACTCTTTATTATCTACTTATTTAGAAAATAGTGAAAACCTCAGGGATACACATTCAATTCTTTATTGTGCGGCGGTTACAGCTTGTCGAGTAGCTGGTGTTAAACTCCCACGTGTTAACACTACTCCTCGACAAAAGATTTATGTTCCGGCGTGGCAGTACAGGATTGAGCGACGTATCGTTGAGGCGAGGGCACTCATTGGCAAGCTTACCTGTTTCAGATCGGGTAATACACGCCCGAGAGTAATGCGTTTTGTGAATCGTGCTTTTTCAGGAACTGATGTCAGTTCTTGTGATTATGCAGCACGTGTCACAGAGCGCATTGACTTTCTGAAGCAGAAAGTTTATGCATGGGCAAACCGCATACGTAGATTTAAAATCCGAGTAGACCGATATACTCAGAATCGTACTTTTCAAAGGGACGAGAGGTGGGTTTACAGAAGATGGGATCAGCCTGACTAACTGAGTGACACACATCTCCCAGATGTTGAACTAACTAATACATTTTGGCGTAACATCTGGTCGATGCCTGTCGCTCATACTGAGGGGAATGGATGCGAGATGTTAAACGTTCATGTGAGTCCATTAATACTATGGAGCCAGTAGAAATATCAAGTACAGATATAGCTTGTGCGGTCCGTTCGTTGCCGAACTGGAAATCAGCCGGACCGGACGGACTGCATAACTTTTGGTTAAAGTGGCTCCATAGCTCACATGTGTGTTTGGCATCTCAATTCCAATCATGCTTGGAAGCAGGTTCACTGCCCGCTTTTATGACAACTGGCGTAACTCACCTACTCTATAAGTCTGGTAGTGCCATGGACCCCAAAAACTACAGACCCATTACCTGTCTGCCAACACTTTATAAATTATTTACGTCCATTCTGAGAGTGAAGATAACAACACATGTCTCTAAGAACAATATAATGACTTTCTCTCAGAATGGATGTAGAAGTGGGGCACGTGGCACTAAAGAGTTCCTTATTATTGACACGGCTATTAACTAACAAGTTCGACGGAACCGAAAGGATTTAGCGACATGTTGGATAGATTATAAAAAAGCTTACGACTCCGTGCCGCATACGTGGCTCCTAAGGGTGATGGAGTTGTATAAGATTGATACAACTTTATGCACTTTCTTGGAGGCATGTATGCAGCAATGGAGAACAGTTCTTTGCTATCCAGGATGTCGACAATCTCAGGGTGACGGCGAATTTATAAATATCAAGCGGGGTATATTTCATTGTGATAGTTTGAGCCCCTTGTGGTTCTGCTTGGCTTTGAATCCTCTTAGCACTGTGTTAGAGGGTTCGGGGCTGGGCTATCGTTTGCGGAGAAATGGTCAAGTTATATCCCACCTCCTTTTCATGGATGATTTGAAACTGTTTGCCTGCAGTAATGTCCAGTTGATAAGATTACTAGAGGTGACTGAAACCTTTAGTAAATGTATCAAGATGGAATTTGGTGTAGATAAATGTGCAGTCATGCATGTAAGCAAAGGCAGGATTGTGGAATCTGAAGGAATTGAACTTTCAGATTCCACACACCTTAGACGTCTTTCTGCAAATGAAACGTACAAGTATCTCGGTATGTCACAGGCGCTGGGTATAAATGAACTGACTATGAAGCAATCGCTAAAGGAGCGTTTCTTTGGCCGTCTGAAAAAAGTACTGAAAAGTCTTTTGTCGGGCGGTAATAAGGTGCGTGCCTATAACGGTTGGGTCATACCAGTCTTAACCTACTCCTTTGGCATACTTAGATGGACTCAGACGGAATTGGACGCCCTAGATAGAAGAGTCCGTACACTGCTAACTGCGTACCGAATGCACCATCCACGTTCATCAGTAATGAGATTGTATATTCCGCGGAAATGTGGGGGTCGTGGATTTTTAAATGCCAGGACCCTTCATAATCGCGAAATATGCAATCTTAGAGATTACTTTCTTTCTGTTAATGTGGAGGTACACCGGGATGTAGTGGCAGTTGATAACGGACTTACTCCGCTTGGTCTAGGAAAAGAGAACTGGCGCAAGCCTGCAATACTTAATGTTAAAGACCGTCAGGAGATATGGAAGAGCAAAGAGCTGCATGGACGTTTTTATCGGGCCTTAAACGGGCCCGATGTAGATTTATTATCATCTGTGTCTTGGCTACGTTTCAGTGACCTTTTTGGAGAAACTGAAGGTTTTATCTGTGCAATTACAGATGAAGTTGTTATGACGAACAATTATAGGAAACATATCCTGAAGGATGGCACAATTGACATTTGTCGGGCATGTCATCGCCCTGGTGAAACCCTCAGGCATATAATTTCCGGTTGCGCTCGTCTTGCAAACGGTGAGTACTTGCACAGACATAATCAAGTGGCCAGGATAGTCCATCAGCAACTTGCTCTTAGATATAACCTTGTGGATGTCGAGTTACCGTATTATAGGTATGTGCCCGACCCAGTTCTTGAAAATAGTCGTGCAACATTATATTGGGATCGATCTATCATCACTGACAGGACTATTGTTGCCAATAAACCTGATATAGTGGTGATAGACCGACTAGAGCGCCGAACAATGATTGTTGACATTACCATTCCACATGACGACAACCTCATAAAGGCAGAAAAAGATAAACAAATAAAATATTTGGATTTAGCCCATGAGGTGGTCGACATGTGGGATGTGAGTTCTGCAATCATTGTGCCGATAGTCATATCAGCTCATGGGTTGATTGCCAAGAGCCTCGACCAACATCTGCAGAGGCTCACGTTACACAGCTGGGTTAAGGGCCTAATGCAGAAGGCAGTCCTTCTTGATACGGCACGTATTGTGAGGAGGTTCCTGTCTCTGGAGCCCTAACCACCGGTAGCTTGGTCCCTGTACCCGATACCGGTGGGGCACTATTTTTTATATTTTTAAATATATTTTGTTTTTATTTTATATTTAAAAATGTAATTTGTATGTTGAATAATGTAAATAAAGAGAATAATAATAATAATAATATATTCTTTATTGTACACCAAACAAATACAATATATATACAATATACAATATAATGTAATATACAATATATTATAAAGTAAAATATAATATACAATATATTATATACAATATATATATAATAATACAGAATAATATAAAAGAACAAGAAATGCACAATGGGCGGCCTTATCGCTAAGAAGCAATATCTTCCAGGCAACCTTAGGATGGACAGGAACGTGATGAAAGACGTGGGTTTTGGTGTAAAAATATAAAGTGGAGCTTCATGGATGCATAAATATAATGACGTTTGTATAATACATACATACATATATATATATAAATATAAACAAGATATATATACCTACATACTTAAACATTTACATAGATTACTTAATTATATCTATAATAAATTAAAAATGTTTATATGATTGATGTGCTGGATTATTCTAACAGATAATGTTGCATTACCATTTTTTTGAATGATGCTAAAGTTCGCGCTTGTTTAATAGATAGTGGTAGTGTATTCCAAAGGTGTGCGGCTTCAACAGTAAAGGATTTGTCGGCGAACTTTGTAGAATGCACTGGAATTTGAAGTTGCAAATTTTCAGATGATCTCAAGAACCTTGAATGTGTGTCACAGAGGAACCTAAAACGTTCTTTGAGGTAAAAGGGAGTGAGGGGATTGAATAGTATATTATAAAGTAGAGACAGGATGTGAGTATTCCACCGAAGGTGAATTGGGAGCCACTTGAGCGAATTGCGATATTCTGAAATATGATCATATTTGCGTAAACCAAATATGAACCTTATGCAAAAGTTTTGAAGCCGTTCAAGCTTATTGAGTTACTCCTCAGTGAGATCGAGATAACTGGCATCAGCATAGTTTAGTATTGGAAGTAAGAGTGACTGTGCAAGCGAAATCTTTGTAGCGATTGGAAGAAAGTTCCGTAGTCTTCGTAAGGACCCAGCTGCGGCAAACAATTTGCGACTAACCTCTTGTAGTTGTGGGCCCCAGGATAAAGTTCTATCAATTAATATACCCAGATTTTTTACACTATCACTAATATACAGTGGCGTACCATTGAAAATTGTTTGAGGCAATTGAGTAAAATCGATTTGAGAAATCATCCTAGAACTGCCCACCATGATGACCTGAGTTTTAGCAGGGTTCACCTGGAGACCATAGTTAACACTCCATTTACAAATACGTTCCAAATCACAATTTACAATAGAAAAGGCTTCGTGTATTCTATTAATTGGCGCGTGAGTATAAATTTGAAGATCGTCTGCGTAAAGGTGGTAGGATGAAACTATTCTTTTGGATATTGTGTTAATAAATATAGCGAAGAGTAAAGGAGATAAAACGCCACCCTGCGGTACACCGACCGAGATATCACACCAAGAAGAAACCGAATTTTCAGTGCGAATCCGTTGTCGGCGACCAGACAGGTAACTTTGAAACCAATCAATCACTGTTGGAGATATGTTAATCGAGCGTAGTATACCAAGTAGGATATGGGAATCAACTGTATTGAAAGCATTGCTAAAATCCAGAAGTGTAAGTAAGGTCAGATTACCATTTTCCATGGCCATCCTAATGTCATCGGTGATCTTGATTAGAGCCGTCACAGTGCTATGCCCGTGTCGGAAACCAGATTGAAAGGAATTTAAAAGGTTGTTTTTAGAGAGAAAGGAGTTAAGTTGAAAATAAACTATGCATTCTAAAACTTTTGACAAAAACGGTAAAATAGAAATAGGACGGTCTTGGGTGAAAGATGAAGGCCTAGGCTTCTTAGGAAGAGGTATTATTTGAGCTTCTTTCCATATAGATGGAAATTTGGAGCTGGACAAGGAATGGTTTAGGATGTCACATATGACTGGTAGAATTAGGTCGAGAATGGGAAGGATCATTTTCCGACTAATACAGTCATTACCAACAGCATTAGAAGAGATGGTTAATATACCCTTTTTAACATCACAATCAGTGACTTGATTAAATACAAAAGGTGGATAGTGGGGAGTTGGAAGCTGTGAAAGATAATTTAATGTGTTAGTTTTGGTGACATCATCAAAACTAGACGAGGAAGTGAAGTGCCTGTTTAAGGCGTCGATATCAATATTTTTTAGATTTTCTTCTTGCTTTGACTTTCCAACTCCCAAGGTTCTAAGACATTTCCAAACTTTGGAAGGATCTTCATTTTCAACAGACTTTTTAATGTGTTGGCGTTGTGCTTTCCTACACACCTTGTTACAGAGGTTCCGAATTGTCACGTATTTCTCCAGGTTACACTGAGTCGGTCGATACTTAAACTTAGTTTTAGCTCTTGCTTTTTTTGTTAATAAATCCTTAATATCTTCTGTGAGCCAAGGTGATGGTAAATGCTTTATCTTTACTGCACGCACAGGTGCATGTACATCATAAAGAGAAATAAGGTTATTATTTAAAATGTTAACTTTCTCATCAACGGAAGTCGAATTATAAATGGGAACCCAATCAATTTTAGCAGCATCTTCCCGAAGCTTCTTTATATCCATACTACCAAAGTTGCGCTGCATCAGAATCTTGGATTTAGTCTTAGGAATTCGAATTTTATATGAAAGGTAGATTAGATCGTGGTAGGAGAAGATATCGGCGCAACACTGGCCATGTTTGGCAACATGCTCAGCTGACGAAACAAGGATTAAATCGAGAAGAGAAGGAGAACAATTTGGAAAATTATGAGTAGGATTTGAAGGGAGAACAGTAAGGTTGCAGGATTCGACTATGTTGCATAACAAGGCAGAACGGGAGTCTTTTTTATTAAGGCACGTATTGAAGTCTCCCATTATAATTGTGTGGCAATAAGAAGGGCTAAATTGCTCCAAGAGATGTTCAAAAGAAGAGAAAAAGTTAATACGTGAAGAGGGACAGTAGTACACACCTAACAAAACTTTGGTATGATAAAGTTCCACTTCTACAAGAAGATGTTCACCTGCATTTGATGGCGGTGGCTGTGCAGACACATCAATAATGTTAAAAGGAATATTGTCGCGAAGATATATGGCTACACCGCCACCCCCACCAACCGAACGGTCGTTTCTAATTAATTGGAAATCTGGAAGGGTGTAGGAAATAGAAGGCAGGCATGGTTTTAGCCATGATTCTGAAATAAGAATTGCATGAATGTTCTTACAGTCAAAATTGGCCAGCATCTCCGGAAAATGGGCTGGAATACTCTGAGCATTTATGTGGACTACATTAAAATTACTGGGAACATCAGAAAACTGCGACTGAAGTACATCTGCAAGTGATGGTATACTAGAAAAACTATCATTCAAGCTCTTTGCTGTTAAAAAAGTGTTTGTGTCACTGTCTGAGTCAATATCTGACATTGACACAAATTTACAATATAAATGCCTATATAAATAATAATAATTAGATAGTATATATTGATATTACTTTCTTATACTCTATAATAGATACAAAAAAAAATCCAAAAGACAACACAATCCTGTTCACCCACCAGTTGCGTGTTATATTAACAAAAACAATGTTACCATTAAATACCATAGCAAATAAAAAAAAAATTAAAAAAAATAAAGAAAGAAACAAAGACTATAAAAAAAAAACACAAAAAACTTAATATTATTAAAGCCATTATAGTCATAAATTTTACCTGAAATGGAACGTAGCTGCAGCAATTTAAGTTTGACATATGAAGCTTGACGTTGTCAACATGAAAGTAAGCCGGTATACAAAGAAATAAATTTAAGTGAAAAAATTAAATTGATTTTTCATTCAAATATCATAACGGAAAACACAGTACATATGATATTAAGTTATAATATAAGAGGGTGAAAGTGAAATATATAAAGTATGTTTTACCCGGCGTAGCAATCTGTAACAGCTAAAAATCTCAAACAGATCTATTTCTTGGAGGCAAAAGCTCGTTTTAACTTCCCGCTAGGGGGTTTTGGAGCACCAGCAACCGTCTCCTTATCTGCAATAGCCACCTCAGGGACTTTTATGTTATCCAATTCACGGAGTGAAGTGATTCGATAGCGCGAAGCATCAGGACCAATGACGTGGATGTAACCTTCTCTTGACCAACATTTATTAATGCCAAACTTAGCTCGTGCCGCCATAAAGGTGTCGTGTCTTGACTTGGTTAAAAATTCAGATAGAGTAACACTGCTGCCCTTGAGTTTTGTTTTTGAGAACCAAATATTGTCTCGATCACTAACTTTCTGAAATTTCACCAAGATGGGCCTAGGCTTATGGGTGGCTGTAGGTCGTCCCATTCCATGGCACCGCTGGACATCAGCTGCAGTGAAAGTTTTTAGTTGTAGTTGCCCTTTAACAATGTTAGCTACAACATCGGCTACAACCTCAGTCGCCTTCTCATTAACACCATGCAACAGTAGCATTTTACGTCGACCACGCATTTCTATGTTGTCTACTTCTTGAGACAATGCATCCACTTGGCGCTGAAGCAAATTCAAGGTAGTCACCGTGAATGTTTTAAAAGCAGTAAATTCAGCAGCTAAACCTGATCCACCTGGTGAAGTGTTACTGGATTTCTGCAACCTTGCTTCAAAACTGGTCATTTGTTCATGGAACATATTCTTTAGGCTAGTCAAAGACTCTTGCAGACTGGAATCCATTGTGTTTTTTTTTTTTTTTTTTTTTTGTTGTTAAAGTAATGTGATGAAGTGATTTATTTAATGGAAATAACACACAGACTGGTAAGGGACAGTTATTAGCTACTAATAAGCAACATTTAATTGGCTTTTAACTAAGAATAAATATTTAAATTTAGTTTTAAATATAGAGCACTTTTGTATTGTTGTTGCTGTTATAACTACCCACTTTTTTTAATAGTGGAAATTTAAATAATAAATTAATACTAATTATTAAAACAATATAATAACAAATAAAAAAAGAATAATACAGACATAATTAATTAATACTTAATTTAAGAAAATTGTCGCTTGCTACATACATATATTATATTTCCAACAGATACGACCATCAAATCTTCAAAAAAGAGTGGTAACTCTCACCTAAAGGGCTGGCAACGTACTAGAAATTTAAATAGCGGGTGCACATATTAAGAATGTATCGTAATAAGTCCTGAAAAACTAAAGTTTTATTTTCTGGGATAGGAGCCATTAGAGCAGTCGGGTCACTAATGGTAAGTGACAACCGCCGTCCATGGACACCTGCAACTCGAGAGTCATAAGTCATAAGATGAGGGATAGGGAATGTGGGGAAGGGAGAAGAGAGGAGGGATGAGGGGAGAGGAAAGAGTAGAGGAAGAATTGGGCCTCTGGAAACCTCACTTATTTCAGGGTAATGCAACGCAAGCGTTGCTTTATAACCGGTTTTCTGTGAGGCCGTGGTATCGCACCGGTCGAGCCGGCTCATTCGTGCCTAAGCATGGCTCTACTACTATTATACTTTGTTGAAATTCTATACTTTATAAGATGCTCTTTTAACATCTATTATCTCTTGCAGACAAAGTTTTAAAACTAAAACTAGCACTATCGAATACCTACGCATCCTTCGCGGTTATGTCAAGAGGCATCAAAGAAGTACAATATTCGTATACTGTCAGATAGTATGACGGTACTCAGAGCCCTAATAGGCAATAACATGAACTCCGGTCTCGTTTATTAGCTAAAGGGGTAATTCTTCAATGGATCAGGGGCACATCGACTCACTCGGTCGATGCCGTTGAAGAGCTAGCAGTCAAGGGATCTACAACGCCAGTGGCAGGTCCCACCAAACTGCTGCCACTACCCTTTAATCTGTATCGCTCCTCGGTAAGGAAAAGGACTTGTGAAACACACATTAGCCGTTGGAACCATACACAAGGCTGCAAATGATCCAAACTGGTTTTGACAGAAGTATCACCACGCCTATCGTGTAAACTTCTTTACAATGAACGCATAATGAACCGAACATGAGTCTAAATGCGGAAACGGGTCCCTTTACCATTACCAGAGAGAGAACAAGACTATGCCTGATTAGCGCAGAATCTAAGCCTAAGTTTTGGCCTCGGTGTGTTGAAACGGTAGCTGCAAACAGCAACATTTAAAAGTTAAAATTATGAATATTTCAAACTAATAATGACTTCTATTTTGTTTTTTCATACAATTCATTATTTGAATAATAAAGACAAATGAACACTAACAAAATTAAAAAGATAATAATCAAAAAACTTTCGAAAAGCAATATATTTTAATAATTCGTAAGAAAACAAATTTACATTATATAAAATATAATCCATCAGCAATTCAAACTTTATTAACAAGATTCTAGATTTCAGCTTAGATATACAATGTTTTTAAAAGCATTAATTTCTTTTAGTAAGTGTTTTAAAAATACTGTTTGTTTTGTGTGTAATGTCTTTTGTTCAATATTATGTTGTAAGCTGGAACGGATGCCGGATGCGGATGATGAGCTTGATGCGAAACAAACTGTTGCTAAAACTTGTACTGGTCATTTATAATACTAGTTTATCATTTATAGTACTATAGTTTAGTGACTTTTTGTACAATGTGCATAAAAATATGTTCGTAACACTTGCTTATAGCTTGGGTCATTTTAATAAATATAACTTAACTATAAGGACCAAATTAGTTGCAATTTTAAAAGCTTAAGTGCTTTTAAATAAAAGGCACATGAGGAGGCATATGTTTGTATGTATAGGCTAAAATGAGTGGTATATTATTAAAAGAATCGCCAAGAGATAAGAGAGAGTTGACTATAAAATCAGTGATTGCAAAACATTTACTTAAAGAGAGCAAGACCAATCATCTCATTGAATTACTCCGTACACTACCTTTCTAGTTAAGCGCAGTTAAGCTACACCTTTATTCCAGAGATGTACGTGAAACGATTGAGAAATCAAGAGTTATAAAAAATCTAATCTTAAAGATAGATTTAAATTGTCTGCTACGCGGAATCAAACTTTAAAAATCGCAATATATACAACACCAGTAAAATAGACATGTGGACTTTTTGGAAAAAGAATGAAGACCTGCGGCCTGGTCAGCAAGGTTGCATCGCCTCTATAGGCTCCGCTTCGATGCAAAGGCAACCTCCGGGCAGCCTAAGCGTCGTCGCGGAGCGCCTCGCTACAACCCCCGCAACTTGTCTCAGTTTCTGCGATCACCCTCTTACCCGCTGACACAAGAAGACGTCCCACAGACCGCGCTGCGGTGTGGGCCTATCACCAGACATGACGCCAAGAGGTCACACGTAAGTCGCCGCCTGTGTCGCTGGTCGCCTGGAGCTGGACCTCCCCAGGTGTCGCTCGGACAGACCGCCTAGGCGGCGTGAATACTGAAGCGGAGCGGTCAAACAAGACTACCACAACCACGACCCGCTCCTATCTAGGGGCGGCGGAAGATACCGCTGGCAGGGGGCCAATGCCCCGATCCAGCCTCCACATGTCCTCTACAGTGACGACTTTACACAGGCGGCGACTTACGTGTACTTACCGAGACGCATCCGTTAGTAATGCGTGCGGTAACGGCACGCATTTCTAACGGATGCGTCTCGGTGCACGGACTGCTGTCTCTGGTGCTGCTGACTGCTGTCTGACGTGTCTCTGCCTCCCTCACTGTCATTAGTCGGTACTCTTGCTAACTATTTGGCTTGTGTCAAATCCTTTTTTATTGTCTATATATATTGTATATATACATATGTATATGTTAATACTGATAGTGTGTACTGTAAAAAATATTATAATCATATCTCATTTACTAAGTAATTAATAAGTTTTAAATTATTAAAACTATTAACCTGTAACCTTCTGTTTTACTTCTGATGTCTGAGCCTATACCGACTTCAGAAGTCGGATACGAAGACCACCCCACTTCTGGAGACTCCGCTTCCAATACCATGCAAGACCATATACCTTTGTTTAGCAACGGCATAGAAGTCATATTTTCTAAAATCGATGAAAATTTGTCGTCTACCTGCCGCACACCCAGTCTATTAGTCTCAGTCTATCAGATATTATATTGAGAATAAAAAATTAAAAGGGGTAGACCTAATAATGGCATTAACACACAACACACACACAACAACATTTTTAACGAAAATCAGTCCTGATCAATTCGAATGGAACAAAGTTAAGGAAGTTTTGAAGGCTCAGTTTGCCCGGCCTATGTTTATACAGGATCATTTTGATCAAATTTTAAAATTTCAAATAAAATCTGAAGAAACTCCAGCCCAAGGCATGCGTACGTCTATGGCAGTTTATCGAAAAAATTCCCGATGCTAATTTATCCGACAGAGTGATAACTGGCTTTGCGATCTCTGTTTTATCACAATGCGATGCTATAATTCGTCGTAATTAATTCTGTTGTTAGCGATAAAACACAACTTTTTCGTGTATTGCTTATTATTTCCTTAAAACGTAAAAACGAATCTTTTGATGATTATGAATATGATCCAAAACGTCCTCGGAATATTCCGAGTTTCCTGGGAAACTGCAATAATTGTGGTAAAATAGGACATCGAGCTTCAGAGTGTCGGAACAAAAAGAAAAACCTCAACCCAAGCATAAGTATTCCAGACAAACGCCTCAATCAGAAGCCTCAAGTCACCTGCTACGTATGCGGTGAACAAGGTTACTTGGTCTCCAGCTGCCCTACGAGGAACGATAATACAAAAAAGGAGCAGCCGGCAGGGAGCAAGGAAGTCAGCATGTGCTCCAAGAGTGCTCGTGGTGTTATGGACTGCAGTGGTATGAGCTTACAGTTTCTTTTTGACTCTGGTTCGGAGTGTAGTCTAATAAAGGAAAGCTATTCGCATTTAGAAAAAGGGCAAAGATCGCATAACCTAATTAATATGACTGGTATAGGTAAAAGCAGCGATTTGCAGCAGTAGCACTGAGCAAATCACTAGTACAGTTAAGATTGAAGATATTTCGACTGAAATTACTTTTCATGTCCTCTCAGACGATTGTTTAAGGGATACTGTTTTATTGAGTCGAGACATACTTCAAAATAACATTTCTGTTGAAATTTGCGTAGATAAATTGAAATTTTCCCACCTTAAAGAGACTAATATATGTTCCAAAATAAAAAATACTCTTAACATAGATTCTGTTAATACGGGCCTATCTGAAACGGACTCGGAAAAACTGTACAATATCTTAACTAAATATTCGGGTATTTTTATTAAAACATTACCTACGACACGTATAAATACGCGCGAATTAGACTTGATCGACCCCCATAAAACAGTACAGAGACGGCCCTATAGGTTGTCTTTAGAAGAATCTAAGATTGTTGATGAAAATATTAGTGAGTTATTAATGGCTAATATTATTAGAAAAAGTATGTCTCCTTTCGCAAGCCCTATAATATTAGTAGAGAAAAAAGACGGTACCAAGCGCATGTGTGTCGATTTCAGATAATTGAACAGTAATACCAAACTAGACCATTATCCCTTGCCTTTGATTAGCGAACAGATAGATAAACTACATGGCGCTCATTATTTTTCCACTATAGACATGGCTTCAGGATTCCATCAGCTACCTGTACATAATGACTCGATAGAAAAGACGGCTTTTGTCACTCCCAGGGACAGTATGAATATCTTACTATGCCTTTTGGTCTTCGTAATGCTCCTCCCGTTTTTCAGAGAGCAATTAATAATGCGCTTAAGCCTTTAGCTGATGACAGGATTCAGGTTTATATGGATGATGTACTCTCTGCAGCAAAAACAGTCGATGAGGGTTTAAGGGGTTAGGGGTACTCAGAGGCCTGAAAAAATGATGATTTTCAATAATATTTTTTTTGTAGTTAATTACTTTATTTGACAAAAATAAAAACATAGCTTTATTAGAACACGTTTCGATTTGACTTCACGAAAATTTCAAAAAAAAAATTAATAATTCAAAAAGTTATCGCTGTTTTTGTAGAGCCCGTTCCTCCCGAAGTCCTTTGCGGTGATCATGTCCGATTGATTTTAGATGAATCTCCAAGGACTTATGCCTTGGAGATTCATCTAAAATCAAGCGGACAAGAAAAATTAGTTTTATTAATAGATAATCTTGTGCCTGATCGAAGCTTTTTTTTTTTTTCGAAATTAACAAAATGGCGGCCTCAGGAATTTTTTTTTCAAATTTTCGAGAAAAATACCGACAGTTTATTGTTAAAAAAAAATCTAAATTTTTGAAAAAAAAAAAAAATCCTTCGATCAGGCACGAGTTTTTAATGTATTTCAAAAGTATAATAAATTTTATTGAAATCTACCGAACAGTTTTTAAGTTACAGTGATCACCAGTTCAGAAAACATAGTTTTGAGAAAAACGCATTTAAAGTTTTGCTATGGATTTATGTCGAATTATAAGAATTATTTAACAACTTACACTAAGTCATCTATTCCTGGACCATATAATAGCTCTTCAGCCGTCATAGCAGCTTCCAAAATATCGATTTGCTAGTGCCTACGTTGCAATCGACCTTCTCGGGTGTTATCATTAGCGCGCTTATCTGCTACTTTGATACGTGCAGCATCCATTCTTTCTGCATACCGATGAGAATTAGGCCCACAATTAAGTCCTAGTGTATTCATCAAGACTAATAATGAATTTATACCCTCATTAAATATACACATAGCAACGTATGCAGCTATTTGTACGATAGTATAACTAGTATTTACCGTTTTTGGGCATATTTTCCATACTAGTTGGTTAAAGCTTTCATTATTATTCTGATTGTGAATATATGTAGAAGGATTTATATATATATACATATATATATATATTTATATTTATACATACATTAAAATGGGGAGATATTCATGACAATGAAACCCGAAAGGTCGGTTGCTTGCAGCTGTTTCTAGCTACCTGCTCTCGAATGCCACGTAGCACTCGAGCGTCCTTTGGTCATTGTTAAATAACTCGAAAAGAATTTGTCGGATTCACTTCAAATTTTCACACAATATTTTTAAAATATTATACTTTAAGAAAATGCAAAAAAAAAAAACGATTTTTTGAAAATTCTGACTACCCCTAACCCCTTAAGTCGTTTAGATAAAATAATAAAAACATTGTCTGAAGCAGGTTTTTCTTTTAATATTAAAAAATGTTCGTTTATGAAAACTCAAACTGAATATATCGGTTATGTTATTTCAGCTGGCGAAATTAGACCAAATCCAAAGAAAATTATAGCTTTAACTAATGTTCCGTGACACAAGTCAGACAACTTATAGGCTTAGCCACCTACTTTTGACAGTTTATTCCAAATTTCTCGCAGCTAATAAGACCATTATATCCATTAACCAAAGGAAAATGTAAAATCCAATGGACGGCTGACCATGATCAAATACATAAAAAAATCATTAATATATTGACCTCTGAGCCTGTTTTAAAAATATTTGACCCTTCCCTACAAAAACAAAACAATAGACCTCATGTAGTTGCATATTTTAGTCATAAAACAACCGATGCAGAGAGCCGATATCACTCGTATGAGCTGGAGACTCTAGCTGTTGTAAAAGCAGTAGAACAATTCAGACATTATTTATATGGCCGAAATTTTACTGTTTTCTCTGATTGTAATTCTCTGAAAGCCTCTCATTCAAAACGAGATTTGACACCCAGGGTACACCGATGGTGGGCTATACTTCAGGCATACAATTTTGAGATAATGTATAAAGAAGGTCAGAAAATGACCCATGCAGACTTTTTATCCCGAAATTTCTCTAATGATAATTATTCTGAGCCCAGAAAAATAAATTTTCTTGAATTGGATAAAGGCTGGTTGATTGTTGAACAAGAGAGGGACTCCGAAATTTCCGATTTAATATCAAAATTTCAAAAAATACCAGAAGCTATAGCCCATACATATGATTTAAGACAAGGCATCTTATATAGAAAAATTGTGCGCAGGGTAGTAACTACTTGGCTCCCTATCATACCTCGCCCTCTTGTTTGGTCTCTCATTAGTCATGTTCATAACGAAATTAAACATTTAGGTTTCGATAAAACATTAGACAAGCTATACGAGTTTTACTGGTTCCCTGGCATGTCTAAATTTGTCAAAAAGTTCATTAATTGTTGCTTTGTTTGCAAAACCTCCAAGGGTCCTTAAGGTGCTCAGCAAATGCAACTTCATCCAATCCCTAAAGAGCCAATACACACTATGCACGCTATTCACATGGATTTTACTGGAAAATGGAGTGGTAAAAGTCATGGAAAAGAATATTGCTCTGTGTTGATAGACGCTTTTACAAAATTTGTTCTTCTCGAATATATCCCGACTTTAACTTCATCTCATGCAGTAAAAGCCATTAAAAATGCGTTAATCTTTTTGGTGCTCCAAAACGTATTATAGCTGATCGAGGCCGCTGCTATGATTCTAGTGAATTCAAAGATTTTTGTAAAGAAAATAATATAGAGCTTCATTTGATAGCTACAGGATCCAGTCGTGCCAATGGACAGGTGGAGAGGGTCATGCGAACTTTGAAAAATATCCTTACTATAATAGAATGTAACTCTAATAATGCCTGGCAGGATCAACTAGGAGAAATTCAGCTAGCTCTTAATAGTACTCGCTCCCGTCTCATAGGTTTCACACCTACAGAATTGATGTTTGGTATTCAGGGTAATTCCTTGAACCTAGCTATAATATCTCCTGGTTCATCTGAGTCAAGCAGGGTTAATGTTGAAACGGCCCGTTTATCTGCATCAGACAACATTAGACGATTGGCTAGTGCTGATACTGTTCGGTTTAATCGAATGGTGGTGCAAATAAAACCATTTAAAGTGGGTGATTTTGTGTTTGTTAAATGCGAGGAAAGACACCAAAGGAAATTAGATAAAAAATTTAAGGGACCGTTCCAAATTATTACAGTTTTAGATAACGATCGTTATGAATTGAAAAATATTAGTAGCTCTAAGAGGATTTACAAGTACGCACATGAAAATTTGAGAGAAGCACCTGGAGGTCAAAAAGGTTTTCTTGAAATTTCTGAAAATTATGAGTCTGATAACGGTGAACGGTCCGTGACGGCGGATAATGTAACTAGTAATAAAAATGATAATTTACATAATGCTGCTTCGGACGAATTAATGGACTCTTTGCCATATTTAAGAGATCATAATTCTCAAAACTTAAATACCAACAGAGTCTCAGAATTTGAAGACACATTATCTATGGGTTGAGAAACAGTAACTATTAATTCTGACGATACTTTATATTTCTTCAGGATTCTGAGGCGACTGTATCCTGTGATTATGCTTTCTGCTGCTGTATAACCCAGTACCGGAACAAGGTCCCTTGCTGGATGACTAAATTAGTTTATACTGTAGGGGTTGCAAGAGTTGTGACCTAGCCCAGTTGTAGCTGAAGGGGTCTCACCTGCTTTTGTGGGTTGATAACCTAGTCCAGCGCTTTATGAGCTGCAGGGATCTCATCCATGGGTCCATCCAGTCCAGTAGTACTACTGTCTCATATCTAATTTTTGAAAATTGTCTTTTGTCTAGATTGAAGAAACTTTTGCGCGCGAGGACGTGCGATTGTCAGAATGTCCGTGACGGCGGCAGCTGACATTTACAAGAAAGAGACAGCGATATCATGCGCTAGCAGCACGTACACCGGACGTCATCGCCCCACCTACCTCCCACTACGCTTGGAGAGTATAAAAAGGACCACTTCGTTGTAACGAAACGCGTTATGAAATCGCTGGCCCCAGAGAACCCACTAGATTAGACCCAGCGGGCTATAGTGATAGCGTACTGGACATCATAGTGTTCAAAGGACTAAGAGCACCTCCAGTACAGGAAGTGCTCGAGGACCTACCATCGGACCACAGGCCGGTGCTACTCGTGTTCAGGGAGCCCGCGGCTACGGTCGGCCCACCGAAGCCTACAGTCCACACAGACTGGAGGGCTTATCAAGAATCCACCGCCCCACGGTTGTAAAAACGCCAGTGGAAGTCAATGAAGCCGCCGAAGAAATCACCGGAGCTATCCAAGCCGCACTTCGAGTCTCCTCGAGCACTAGACCGAGCATCGAGCGACAGAACCCTCTGCCCGCTCGGCTCCGTAAAATGCTCGAGGAGAAGCGAGAGGCTAAGAAGCTCTGGCAGAGAACTCGGCACCCCCGAGACAAGACCCGATACAACCGCCTTACCAACTCGTTCAAGGCTGTTCTTTGGGAGCACAGAGGTGTCGCATGGGAGAACTTCCTTATAGATATCGAGGACGAACAGTCCTCGGTACACCGACTCTGCAGGCAACTGACTGCAGAACCAAACCCCACGCGCCCCCTGTTCGCTGAGGACATGCAAATATGCTACAAAGCGCAAGACCGTGCCGAGATCATCGCGAACAGCCGCGAAAAACAGTTCACACCTCACGACAATCAAGACGAGGACCACACTCGGGAGATAGAGGCGGCAACCCATCTCTACCTCTCGAGGCCCCTCGCCCAGTCTGAGGGTGAACTGCTCGTAACACCAAGCGAGGTTGCTGCGATGATCAGAAAAACCAAACCACGGAAAGCACCTGGTGAAGACGGAATACCAAACACTGCACTGCAGCGACTTCCACTGAAATCACTCATAGCGTTGACACAACTGTTCAACGGTATCCTGAGGACCGGCCACTTCCCTAACATCTGGAAGCGGGGTCGGGTTATCGTACTTCCGAAGCCCGGCAAGGACCTCAGAAAACCGGAGAACTACCGGCCCATCACACTCCTCTCGACGTCGTCCAAGGTGTTCGAGCGCTTACTGCTAGTAAGGGCACAACCCCACATCCGGCTGAGGCCCGAGCAGTTTGGATTTCGTCAGGAGCACTCCACCACGCTCCAGCTGACTCGTGTCCTAGACGAGATGGCTACGTGGTTGAACAAGGGCGGGAGCACGGTGACCGTGATGCTCGACATGGAGAAGGCGTTCGACAGAGTGTGGCATGAAGGTCTCATCCACAAGCTGTCGACATCGTCTCTACCACGAAAAGTAGTCGCGATCATCGCATCGTTCCTGACCCAGAGAACCTTCCGTGTGGCTATAGAGGATACCACATCGGAAATCAAAACCATCAGTGCCGGAGTCCCGCAAAGGAGCTGTCTGTCACCGGCCTTGTACGCCCACTACACGGATGACATCCCTGTAGTCGGAGACGTCAAGCTGCCACTGTTTGCAGACGATGCCGCGTACTTGTCAAGTTCACGTAACGCCGCACACGCTGCACGGAAATTGCGCCCCACACTCGAAGCCCTTCCGCGAAGGCTGAAGCGATGGAGGCTCAAGTGCAACGTGTCGAAGACCCAGGCGATGATAACCGGTATGGCACACTACCCGCCAAACCTACGTCTGATGGAAGAGGACATCCCATGGTCCCCAAAAGTCAAGTACCTGGGAATCACCATCGACAGATCACTGTCGATGAACCACCACGTCGAGACCATCACAGCGAAGGCCAGAGCTGCGCGGACGAAGCTGCGTCCCCTGCTATCCTCCAGACTACCAGTAAGTGCCAAACTAGGCATTTACAAAACATATATCACCGCCGTCGCGCCTCACCTACGGTGGGCCGGCCTGGTACAACTGTAGAGAACAGCTGCCTTCGCATGGTGGTCGACGCCCCCAGGTACCTTAGGAATGCAACAATCCACGGAGACCTCAAGTGGGAACCTATAAAGGAGTTTGTGAGCAGACTCGCCACGGGGATGTTTGAGCGGGCTGACCGCTCGAAACTTCCCCACCTGGTAGGTATTGCTCCGCTCCCACATCCAGACGATACAACACTCATCCGGAGGCGACTCAAACGCCCCGCTCGGGAGCTCATATCAGTTCCTTCGAGCGGGGCACTGGCTTTGCCATCGGATGCAGATAGCCAACCACCGACCTCTCGCAGGCGGCTCGCTGGACCCCTCTTCAGAGGAGCGATCGGCGAGCAAACCTCGAGGCCGGTGAGCTAACTCCAATGACCGGCTCACAGTGGTGAGCTGCGAGGAAAATCACTATAAGGAGCCCAGTGCTTCAAATAGTCTCCCCACCCCCCTCAACAGGGGTGAGATGATACCAGACAGATAACGAAACGCATTTCTAACGGATGTGTCTCGGTGCACGGACTGCTGTCTCAGTACGAGTCTCTGCCTCCCTCACTGTCATTAGTCGGTACTCCTGCTAACTATTTGGCTTGTGTAAAATCTTAATTTATTGTCTGTGTTAATATTGATTGTGTGTACTGTAAAAAACATTATAATCATATCTCATTTAAGCTTTAATAGCGCCCGATCCTGATTCAATTAACTCGCTCTCACAACAAAATTGGAATGGTTTATTGATCTAAAGCTTTTACTTATAACTTTTTACTTGTGTAGTTTTAAAAAGTATTAAACACTTTCTAACCACTAGAAAGTTTTTAATAATTCAAGACGGACATGATATACTTTATATATGATGTTCGTATAGTTAACAGTAACGACAAATTGGTTGAGGCTTTCGCTGCCGATTGATGACTCGTTGGCTTTATTCGGGTCTAAAGGCCGTCGTCCGTTGGAAATGCTTCCTAACGTTTCGCTAGCACGAGTGGCGAGCTTCTTCAGAGGTCCTTCCATCTCCGATACTGGATGTAGACTGACATCCAGTCATGTCAGTCTGCATCCTGTATCGCGAAATGTTAGGAAGGATTTCCAACGGACGACGGCCTTTAGACACGAATAAAGCCAACAAGTTGACAGTAACGGTTAAGCAGAAATTTCTAGTCGGAAAAATAAGGTGTATAACAATATAGTAAGTACCTTTCTGTAGGTATGCTTGTATAAGATGAGTTTTAAAATATTAAAATGAATCTGATAAACTTTTATTTATATTAATACCAGCTTTTCCCCGCGGCTTCACCCGCATGCTGTTTTATTTTAATTTATAAGTTTCATTCGGTGATAAGTCCCAAACACATTTGAAACTTTTTTCACTTACTAAAGGGATTATTTTTCAAACTAACGACCCCTGGCTCTGCAATCTGGGTAACCACTAGATACACAGGCTACTCTTATTAGGTATGTATTTTTGACTGTAGTAACATTTGCAAACTTTCAAATTGCTACATCAACTACCTCATATATACATACATATGTATGTACATATATTCATGGCTACATCCCCGATACTCTGCTTGCTCTGGCAGAGTATCATACCTTATACGATCTTATATGTCTACAAACATATATAAGTGTTTCGAAAACTGGTTCAGACGCATGAAACTTTGTATAGAGGCTAGTGGAGAGTATTTTGAAAAGATTTAATAAAAAATATTTACCTATAGAACACTTTTATTATTTTCGCAAAACTTTCTGAGTGGCCTACGTATAGAGAATAGGTATATTTAAAGTCTATACCTGTATTCAACACTGTATAATATTCCTGATTTAAATACTTATTTTGGCCGGATTTTGAATATAGGTAAAACAGTAAATAAAAAAGGAAAAAGAGAATTCCAAGGCCATTATAAAATACTTCCTTACATTTCATCAATTCAACGATGAACTCTTTTCTGTAATTGAGTATATTTGAAACATTTCAACTACTTGCATAATTTTCTGAACACAACAACAACACAAATTTTACAACTTTACCCAAACCCACAAAGCGCAGGAAGTAGAACGTACCATTTAAGAATAAGAAACGTAGCTACGATCCCATTACCTTAAGAATTGTATCAGGAAATATTTGGTTGTATAATATTCTGTGCTGAAAAAGTAAAATTAAAACTGCATTATAAGCTTTGATTTGAAACGTAAGTACTTGTACCAGACAGGTATAATTGTTTATGAAAGTTCATGAAAGTTAAATGTTTATGAAAGTTAAATGTAAATGTAGATGTTCGAAAGTGCCTTTTGGGTCTATTTGAAACAAATGATTTGTGAGATGATTGTGAAATATACGAACAGACGGGTCAGCTGATGGTAAGTAAGTCAAGAGTCGTAAGTGCGCTGCGCGGCTTTGAGGGTGCTTAGGGATACGGGGATGCGGAGAGGGGAATAAGAGGGATGAGGAGATGGGAAAGAGGCTAGAGGAATGAGGAGAAGAGGAGTTGGGCCTTCGGCGACGTCATCATTTCGGGGAAATGCAACGTAAGCGTTACTTCACAACCGGTTTCTGTATTCTTTTGGCTTTGCTTTAGAATTTATTCGTAATTTTTGTAATCGTAACTTATGTGAACTGATACTTTTATCTAATTAGCTTCTTTATTAATAGCCTTAAATAATAACAAGAAGTTACTCTAAATCTATTATTATTAATTGTTTATGCAATCTCTCTCGCGTGTAGATTTTAAGCAGAGATACCGCCAATGTCAAGTATTTTGAGAGAAAAAAAACTGATGCCACTTTCATTTGCAAGCTGTTCCGCCTCATAGGATTGATCCATTTCATATAGTTCATCACGCTTGTTTCTTAATTTTTTAGGTTTAATTTCTAATAGTGCTTGTTCAATTTCGGGTTTTAACAGAATTTAAAATTTATTCAATTTTATTTTTATATAAATATTATTCTATTATAAATATTATGTAATATTTTTTTTGCAATATATATATATATATATATGTATGTACCTATATAATTAATAAATTCATTTTCCCAAGTGTGTCTATAGCATGATAAATAATAATAGGTACAGTGAGTGTACCTATTATTACCCGTTAGCCCGTAGGGGCAGTCAGAGACGGAGGGAGCAAGCTCTTAAACTAATTATACATTTTGCTTTATTATATTTAGTATTGTTCAGAGAATCATTGTCTTAAACACGAGTGGGTTATTCTATAGCAAGTGCTGTAATGTCTCCTTACAGCACTCAAGTAAGTAATATTTAAACGTAAAGTGCTCAGAAGACGTCTACCCAGCATCATTAGACGCAACGAAATGTGGCACATCTATATAGATGTGCCACATTTCGTATACACTGGAGACAGATTTGCCGACAATAAGTGGGGTACGTAACGTTTTAGACCTTATTACATTTGCTTTTACTTTATTACATGAGTTATCGTTTATACTTAATAGCTTTATTTTGTGGTTTCCACGGCTTGTAATGAATAGTAAAATTGAACGTAATTGAATCACATTAATGTTTACTTTCAGACTATCAAATCTGTTTTAAACTGTTCAAGATTGAAATTGATTGAAAATGTGTCATTTTAATGGTGTTACTTACACGTACATATTTCTGTTTTACAAATATTTTTAACACAAGTCTAAAACTTACATAGTCATAATTTTGTAAACGTCAACAGCATGAATAATATTTTTTAACAGTTCATGTCAACATTTAAAAAACAAAACTAATAATAAAATATCAAGATAGTATGTCCATATAATAAAAAAATACAACATGTCCTTGTTAGTTACTTGCTTTTATGTGTTTTTATGACGTAATGCCATGATCAAACATTGTTGCGACATCTGATTTATATATAAATTCCAGGTCTGTTATGTTTTATCTCGGATACATCTCTTGGGAGCACTTTACTCTCTTTTAAAAAATCTCTTTTTGTCTTTGCAATGCATGCTGATCACGCGCGTATCTGCCGAGTTAGTATAAGTTTGCAGGTCCACATTATTAAAAACCACTTGTAAAATAAACTTAAATAATTTATGTTACCATAAAGGTATTACAGATTTATCCTTCAGATTATGATTACTGTGTTTTATCTAAATATACTACACACAGTTATAATGATGATTTGTAAGTGTACTTAATATAAATAAAAACAAATCGATATTAAAGTACCCAAGACATGAAAGGTTCACAAAACTATATGGCCTCTAGTATATAACGACGAATATGAAATCCTTCGTCTGTGAACCTTTGCAAACATTTTTCGTCACACTCTGGAGCCTTACGTGAAACTCACAATAACATTTATTGCTGTAAACATATCGGCACATACGTCACGCGGATTTACGACCAATGGTAAAGAAATTAGACGCAGATAAATATCTTGGACGGCGTGAAAACCACACATTCCACCACATGAAGTGTTATGTATTAAAATGTGCGCTTAACCGTAACACGTTTGTTTCTAACTTTGTTCAATTGTACCAAATGTTCAATACATAATTTTTATGATTTCAATAGATTTCAATTGGCGACTGCTGCCCAACGACTATCTGTATGTTTGCACTTCAAATGTAGAAAGCATAGCCCACTAGTTCACAGCTTTGATAAATTATAGTAGTTTGTTATTTATTCTTTAGACTGCTTTATAAGTACATCGTATTTTATTGAAGAAACATAGATTAAACTTCTATAAATTATGTAAAAGTAATTAAATATAATCAAATATGTCTATTGTGAATTCTAATAAGTGGAAGTGGTTTCTACGGAAAACGAACAAGCCGTAACGAAGACGCCTTCAGTCGCAATTTTCGCAAAAATTATTCCATCAGGCGTCACTCGATTCGACATTTGCAGAATTACATTGACCTTGGAATGTATCCCACTTCCAATACTCAAGTTGCTGTAAACTATATTATTGTATTCCATAAAAATAAATAATCTGCTTTACTCCTGCTCCAGACACAGCTCGGGAACTACTAATCTGATTTGATATTTTTTTTGTATTTAGATAGTCCGTTTATTCAGGTGCTGCATCCTTGATGAGCGGCGAAGTAATAAACGCAGCTGAAGCTGCGGGGAACAACTTTACAACATAAAGTTGTAATAATCTGTGCTATCCACCTAATGCATGGAAAGTATATTTTAGCGAGGGCACCACAAAGTGCAGCAGTTAAACATTAGATAAATTTTATACGACAATAGACATCTAAATTTTACTGGAAATTAAGTAATAAAACGATATTTAATCAAAGTTAATAGGAAATTTTGCAAAGGGTGCCGGCAAAGACCACCAGCAATTAACAGATAATTCCACAAAACGCTATTTAATATTACCCTGCATCGAGTAAGGAGAACGACTTCTTATTTTCATTACCTTATTTTCTTTGCAGTGATCAAATTCCCATCAGTGTATATTTTACTAAACTTTCATAGCATATAACTTAAAGTAGGTACTCGTATGTGTATTTTTGTTTTTGGTGATCTATACTTTGATGGCTATGCTTATTAGGTAATCTTTATTGTTTAGACATGGTAGAGATCCAATACAACAATACCTACTCATATGTTACGAGAATGTATGTATTATATGTATATCATGAGTTGTACCTGTAAGTGATCGCAGCCCGCGATAAGAAAGACCTTTGTTACGATGGCGTGACAATACTGCACTGTGTCATTTTATTGTATCTCACTGACTGCTGTTGTAAAATTAGTGTCCAATAAATTATCTATCTATCGATTAATCTCTAAATTCTTTTTATGTTAGTTTAAACTTTTATGAACAGCAAGCATTAAAAATGTTACAGTTAGTGTCAAACCTTAAAAAGTGGAGCATAACATTCAAGTCCTAATATTATTTACATTACAAAATATCATTACATTGAAATGAAATAGGAATGACAAAAGTAAAATAACACATTTTAATCTTCTAAGGATATCTAGAAGCAGAGATCGTACTGTTTTTCTAATTGAGATGAAATCATTCTGGACAATGGAATTTTATAATTAAATATACCTCCTACTAAAGCAAGTTTTCCTGATACTTTCAATAACAATAAATTTCATTTCATTATAAATCTATAAGCAACCGAGTAAATCAACTGCATAAAGGAATACAATTCAATAACCTGTTTGACATATCGCCATCGCAGTCATTTGAATGAGCAGAAAAGTGCTTACATTGTTATCGGAGCTGGAAGTGGATCAATAAAATAAAATTTAATGTAATACACATTTGAATTTCCAAAAGCATTTTATTAAAGCGTTAAGTTAAAAAAATATATTGAAAATTAATTGTGTTACATACAATCATTGTTGGGGGAGGTAGTCGTAATACATTTGAGTGCTAGCTGTTTAATAGATTTCAATATAATTTTATTGCTTCAATTTTATACCATTCAATCAAATAAGAAGTCATTTGAGAAACACTGAAATTTGTGTTTGTTGGAATTTGACTACATCGATGCTATTTCTCTATTTTACAAAAACCTATATCTATTTAGTAACGGGATTTTAAGAAATCCAAAAATAAAAATGTCACAGTTCAACCCAAACAAATTAGCAGAGGAAGTTTTGTTTGAGCAAACCCTGGCCACTGTATTTTAGTCCACACTTAAAAAATATTAATAATAAGGGTATGTAATTAGTCCTCAAAGAACCTATTTGTATGGATTAGTTATTAAATTAAGTAAAAAGTTTTTTGACTGTAACCCGAATACTTATGGTTAAGAAGGGACGTTTTAATAAACATTAGAAAGTCATTACAAGCTAATCTTATAAATTGATTATTTTGCTATTTATTACTTATTAGATTTATTATTACACACATATGTATATATGTACATACCTGTATCTAAGGAGTATGTAAGGAGTAGGTAAAGGAGCATTAAACAACAGCCTATTGCCGTCAACCGGGCACTTTAGTAATTACAGATATAAAAAAACTAAATTGCTAAACCTGTTTTGATGCCTGATTTTTGTTTGATGCGATAATTTTTGTATGACGTGAAATTAAAATGAAATTGAATATTGAACTAAAACATGCATAATCTATTGAGCCCCATTATTTAACGAGCTGAATGTAGCAAAAAGTTTAAAAGCTTCATTAGGAAATGTAAATTAAACAAAGCTATCCGAGGAGCTTTAACAACCAAATAGCAACTAATAAAACATACTCGAACTACTGTATAGATGGATGGAGATGGAATGCGGTAAGAGGAAATAGGATAGGGGAGATAAGAAGATGGGGGCGAGGGGAAAATGTAGAGGGGAGGTTGTGGCACAGTAAACGTCCATTTTGGGGAATTGCAACAAAAACAGTTGTGAAGCAACGAGGCTGATTTGGCACAGATCGAACCAGCTCATTCGTGCCTAAGTATGGCTCTATAAATACCACTATAAAATGTAATATGCTCAACTATAATTTTTATATAAAACAATATCGTCGTTCGAAAACATTGAACAGCAGACGACGTTTAATGCACCTTGTGTATATTCCCATCAAATAAAATGTTTATTTATTAGATAATATTTTAGAAGATAAATGAGAGAAAGTCTTTGCCTTTTGAAGTGAGAGCAGTTATTTTTTTACTATTAACGATATGTAGGGCTGTGCCTTCGGTAGTCTAATGATACAGCTATAGTATCGGACCCCACTGCACTTTTCTGAAAAAACTCACCCCTAACTTTTACATTTAGGTGGAGGAGATTAGCAAGAGTACTAGTAATAAGTTAAAACCAGTACCTACAAATGGTTTTCAAAACAGCATAGAATTATTAGTGCCTAAAGTACCCAGTTGCACATAGCCCAACCTGTACCATTTAGAGGATTCATTCGCACTCTTCTGTTATTGTTTTTTTTAATAACGTAATGTAACGTAAAACTATGTAAAACCTTATTCTAAAAGTTTAATACTTTTAAACACGACTATTATATTTTATTGAAAGTTTGCTATTCTTTTGAATTCCAAATAACCAATGAACAAACAATTGTTTAATTCAAACATTGAGTCAGAAATAACCATTAGGTATCTGTTATTCACGCCACGGCACACAAGTCCGCAATCGCAAAGCGGCATGTGCAAATAAAAACTGCAGTATATCGGCAGTATATCGCGGCAGTATATCGGCAGTATATCGGCAGATGAAGCTGGTGTATAAAAGAAAGCTTCTGGAAACCGTGCTTATAACTCCTTTGTCCTACATTTTAATACAGTGCTTTAGGCGTGTTTATTTCTCTTTCATTTAGTCTTAACATAAGTAAAAATATAGACAGAGGAGACAATATTTATTACGCTCATCATGTTCTACCATGTTTTAGATGCTAATTATAAATAATGTATACATGTGATATCGTGTTTTAATACAAGGCAACATGAACCGTAAACTCGTTCTATTACAGAAGTCTGATGCAGGATTGTAATATAATTAAAAAAAAAACATTTTGTCAATTATAATCAAATAATTGCTTATAATTGTCAAAATGAGATGAACACTGGCGGCTAAAACTGCAAACAGAATAAAATATAATAAATAAAAATCTTGAAGTGAAATAAAAAATTGTTCTTTTATAATAAAGTATATTAGCGAATCTTTCCTCTTTGCTCTATGATGTCCATTCATATAAAATATGATATGAATATATTTCATATGAATGGACATCATACACGTGACCACATTTGGTTTGATCGTGAGCCATATCTTGCCAAAGCTATGCAGGGGAACTTTTGTAAGCCATCCCTTATACCTCTGTACATAGAAGATAATTCGTTGGCCCACGACGCTAAAGAAAAAGCCGAACTTCTGGGCTCTCAAACTCTTTGCGTCCAACTTAACCCTGGACAACGGGGGAAACGCACCACCAACCATGCCGCAGTGTGAGAGCCGTATGCCGGTAGTCCGGTTTATACAAAGGCAGTGCGTAAAGCGCTCCTTTCCCTCGACGTTCTTAAGTCGAATGGGCCCGATAAAATCTCTCCTATCATGCTGAAGACGTGTGCTCCAGAGTTGGCACCGGTTTTATCACGCCTTTATCGGCTTTCCTACTCTCTTGGCTTAGTCCCGAACTCATGGAAGACAGCTCTAGTGCACCCAATACCTAAAAAATGAGATCGCTCGGATCCGTCCAACTACAGCCCTCACCTCCTTGTTCTCCAAGATAATGGAATCCATCGTTAACTGCCAGCTCCTCCGGTACTTAGAAGACCACCAGCTCCTCAATGATCAACAATACGGCTTCCGTCGGGGTCGTTCAGCTGGTGATATTCTTGTTTACTTGACTCACCGGTGGGCACAGGCGATCGAGACCAAGGGGGAGGCGTTGGCCGTTAGTTTGGACGTGGCGAAGGCCTTCGATCGGGTCTGGCTCAAAGCGCTCCTTGCGAAGCTTCCTTCCTATGGGCATCCCGAGAAACTGCAATTGTTTCACAAGTTTTCTTAAAGACAGAAGCATCAAGGTCGTTGTTGACGGTGCATGCTCCGACTCCTAGTCTGTTAAGTCTGGTGTCCACAAGGCTGTGTGCTATCACCCACGCTGTTTCTTCTGCTTATCAATGACATGCTGCAGATTAGCAGTATACATTGCTATGCGGACGATAGCACGAGTGATGCCCTTTACACCGGCCGTGCTAACATTTCTCGGGTAAACGGCATCGAAAGCCGATCCAAACTTGTGTCTGAAATCGAAAAATCTTTATCAAAAGTTTCAGATTGAGGTCGACTTATCCTAGTCCAGTTTAACCACACGAAGGCACAGGTTTGCGCGTTCACCGCTAAAAAGATGCCATTGGTCGTATCACCTCAATTTCAGAGGACTTAACTAACTGCATCGACCAGTATCGGAATCCTTGGCGTCGATATATCAAGCAAAGTCCAGTTTCGCGGTCACTTAGAGAGTAAGGGCCATATTAGCCTCGAAGAAGCTTGGTCTGCTAAACAGATCGATACGGTATTTTACTCCGGCCCACCGCCTGCAACTTTATAAGGCACAGGTTCGGCCGTACATGGAATACCGTTGTCATATCTATGCAGGTGCACCCCAGTAACAACTTCTCCCTCTTCACCGCATTCAACGGAGAGCGACTCGCATCATCGAATACCAAGATATTTCTGATCGACTTGACACCTTGGCGTTGCGTAGAGATGTAGCTTCACTCTGCATCCTCTATCGCTTGTATCATGGGGTGTGTTCAGAAGAATTTTAGGACTTCGAACCTTCAAACCTTCAAGAAAAGAGCGTACTCCTACCTACAACGCACTTGTGACTCTTGAGTTGCGGGTGTCCATAGGCGGTGGTAGTCACTTACCATCAGGTGACCCGTCTGCTCGTTTGCATGTATAGCATAAAAAAAAAGAATTTATCCACATATCGACAATCTCGTGAGACAAATCCAAATATTTTATTTGTTTATCTTTTTCAACTTTCACAAGATTATCGTCATGAGGAACAGCAATATCGACAATCATTGCTGTCGAGTCCCATTCCTACATTCATTCTCGGAAACACTAACACCATTCCCAATTAAGTTTGACTGTCGAGTAATTTATAATTCTGTCTCACGTATTTATAACGTTTATATTTTATCATTCGCACATACCGGTCATAGTTATAACACACAATTTATATCTCTACAACATTTTGTTCATTTTTTTTTAAATTCATAATTTTAAAATAACATTGCTTATATTTTATTTTACTGTAATGCATCAACTGTATAAGGCCCTACTTAACTCTGCAACCTGTTGCGTTCGGGCCGCCAGAAAACAATGATTGGCGATGACGTAGCGCGCAACTGGTTGGGAACTGGATGCACCTACATACCTATGACCGCCCCCACTAAATTGTAAGGCCGGCAACGCACTTGTGACTCTTGAGTTGCGGGTGTCCATGGGCGGCAGTAGTCATTTACCATCAGGTGACCCGACTGCTCGTTTGCCCCCTATCGCCTAAAAAAAAAAAAAAATTAATGATTCCTTTTGTCTTTTTACTTTTTTCCTGTATACAACTATACAGGAGATATTTTAATATATATAATAGTACTAGTTGATTTTTTTATGCGGCATCTAACAGATTGTTTGAGTTTTGTACATTACTTTGTAACAATAAATAAAATAAATAAACCAAAGCATTTTTTTCAGAACTGTGACGGTATTCATCAAATCAAATTTTGAAAAACAATCAAGATGTTATTTGATTTTAAATAATATTTAGTTACTTCATAACAACCCTTTTAACCTACCTCACGTAGTTCTCTACGTAGGAGTTGCTTCTAGTATCTTACTATTCCAATACTTGTACAATTCTGTTAAAAATAACTTTTCAAACACAAGCTTAAAAAAATCGGACACTAGGTGTTACTTTGTGATCATTACTCTTTGTCATAAAGATGCTTTTTCCGTAATAGACCCTTCAAAGTTATGCCATTATAACTTTTTTATTGGAACAATGAAAACGTGCATACTAACGGCCTTCTTCAATATATTTAGTTCACGCCCACTGACGAAGGTTACCACGGACAGCTTTGTGATTGGATCAACAAGTTTAATTGATCCCTTCTTGCTTCAAGTAATAATTTTAATCAAACATGTTCCTGGAGTACGCAATTGAATTATAATTTGTTTCAAACGAATATTTGTTATAGGAAAGTGGGGTGGGGAGAATATGTTATGGTAGTATTATACAACGTTGGTTAAGCGGCTTTAGGCATTTAGTGTTAAATTTGTAATTATATGCGTAGAAAAGATAAAATAAATATACATATGTTTTTTAAGTAGTAGAGCCACGCTGACTTATTCAGCAGGAATGGGCCGGCTCGACCGGGGCAGTACTACCCTCTCACAGAAAACCAGCCTAAAGTGACAACATTCGTGGTGTTGCCTTTCGCTGGTGAGTGAGAGACCGGAGGCCCAACGATGCAGGGGTGACAGTTATCGTGGTATGTGTGTGAGCAGTGGAGTGCTGTAGAGTCATTGTGAGGGTGGCGTGGATCGAACCGTCGGCCAGGGAGACCCGTAGAAACGGTGGTGCCGCTGGCCGCCCGCGGCATAGAGAGGGGCCCAACCACGGCTAACCACCCTGGGAAGCTGCCCCGTCAGGTCGCGCATAATCCACGGAGTGGCTCGTCGTGCCGGTTGGTGACCGGATGGTGGGACCCGGCGACCACTTCCGGGAGGGTACGGGGGCCCTTCCGTCCGACGGTTCGGTCACCGTCATGCTTCACCGATACATGATGACACAGCATTTTGAGTCTCAGTTTACATTGCCACGATGACTGTCATGCCTTTTACGCCCCCTTCCTCTTCTATCATGGCAGCACAAAAAAAGAAAAGTGGTCTTACAGCGGCATCCTCCTCTCCCACCAACCCGCTTTTTGAGGTGGAGTTCACTAACATACGTGGACTCCATGTAAACCTCAGCGCCGTACACCAATACCCGGCCATGCTTTTTCTTACGGAGACACAAATACGCCGCCCTGCCGACACGGCATACCTCCACTATCCCGGCTATATGCTCGAGGAGTGCTTCCTCGCAAGGGCTGGAGTGTGCCTTTTCGTCAGGGCGGATGTTTGTTGTCGCTGTCTGCACTGCCTAGAAGTCACGTCGTTTTCCATCCGTTCGTTGTTTGTTTGTAAAGTCCTCCGCGACGCAGGAATTTATCCTCGTGCGGGAGTTGCTTTTGCATAAAAAAAAAAAAACAAAAAGAAAACCCAAATGTGTAATATCGTCATATGTATTTATTTATTTATTTATATTAGGTAATAAGTTGTTTTTATATTTATACTTCTAAGTTTTTATCTGTATTCATAGGTACGATACGTTTCCATTACTAACGAGTAGCTGCATTTATGTAACAATCTATCTCTAGGTAAGCGAAAGCTGTTTTGTAACTGTATTTCCTACTTCTATGTTTAATGCATGCCGTGGCAGTCTTTAGTTAAGGCTACACTATAGAATGTAAAAATAAGGTCACGATAACATGTATTTTGGTGTATACTTTGTTGGTTGTCTTTAACTAAATGAAGACAAAAAAAGAAACAAAAAAATATGTATATTTTTGCTCCAATCGGAGTCATGAGACTGAGGTACTCATAACATACAGAAAGATCGTGGTTATTTACAATTTAACTATTCATATTCTTAAATTTCCGCCATTCTATATATAGTGGCCCTATTCTTTAGTTCAGGCCTTATATCAAATGTTTTCTTCTTTCGATATTAACAGATGTAAAAATATCGATTAGTGCAATCATCACATGTCAGTAGTCAGTCCGATATGATAATCCGGTTAAATACGCCTGTAATACGTGGCGTTGGAAAACAAATCATCATACTGCTATACTTTGATTATTGAAGATATTTTTAAATACTATATTTCATGCAAACTTTATATGTATTATCTGTGTTGTGCACTATATATGTTAATACCGTTATAAAACTATGATACCACATGCACCACACCACCACAATATGAAAAAAATTACGAAAGAAATAAAACTAAAATATTTAAATCTAGTAGTCAATTTTCATATTAATAAGTTCATTCTGTTACCGAATAAAAACATTTTTATTTTCTTTTATTTAAAAAGGTTGGTATTGTATTCAAAATGTTCATTAATATTTTTGCTGTCTTTGGTAAAACATTTTTTCTGAATTATTTTATTTAATGCTCAAAAGATATAATGTTCTTATAATTGACTACACTTTTTGAGGGTAACCGTTTATTTAAGGAGGTTCATGTACGAATAATCTGTCTACTTTATTTCTATATTTTATCACACTAAGAGTTAATTATTGGTTAATACATTTTAACCTTAGCAGTTATATAAATTATTAGGTATTCTATTCTACTTGTGAATAAAATAACAAAAATGTCACAACCGCAATGCAGTTATGTGGTATTTGATAAAGATACTCGTATTTCTGATGTAAATATAGAAGTTAATATAAATATGGCATCAGTTGTAGGTAATTGCATTGCTCCATCTAGTTGTAAGGCTAATGGTAAGAAATAGAAAAATTAGCCCTTTCGTCACATTGTTTATTTAGAATACAGATTCAATTAAACAAATATAGATATTAGAAATCTATAAAAATATAAAAACAGTTCTAGAACTAGTAGTAATAAAAAGTTTTCGTATTATAAAAACACAGAATTGTATATAATATCATTGCGACATTAGAGAGAAATAAGTATATGGCCCCGCATGAGCTACTTTGTTAAGTCTGTACAAGCCTAACAAGCTTGTTAAGCTTGTTAGGCTTGTATTCTTGTGAGAGCATCTTGTGAGATGTGTGAAAAAGCATCTCACCAGGGCTCCTTAGTGTGGGTCACCATGTATTGACTACACTTGCAGTGAGGATGGTGACCACCACTCTTGGACTCCACATAGTGGAGTCATTACGGTATTGCTATAAGCGGTTCAAAACCTAGGTAAGGAACTGATTTTCCTATTTTGTAACGTGTGTTTTTGTTATATCTATATGTGTCGGTTTGTAATCGATCGGCGCTACTTTATTAATTCGCCTGAAAATAGAAATTTACTTCTTCCTACTATCTCCCGCCGTGAGCCTATTGCCTTCCACTGGGCCTCTTAGAACTAAAAACGACAAAATTGGTAGTATATTGCAAAAAGTAAAAACAAGGCAAGGCAATGTATGGCAAGAGAAATTGCTGATACGAATCGATTAGTGGGTGTAAGGAATAGCTTAAGGACGTTGAACTTTGCATTCACGTTAATTTAGTGTAATCAGTTTTTAATTATACATTTGATTAGTCAACAAGTAACTATCTTACAGACTTTAATTAATACTATATCTTTTAAAGAACATAATAATGTAGATACTTTTTTATGCTTCGTATTTTTTCAATTTTCAGTCATGCACATTGAGGTCAAATGAAATCACGCAACATAAATATGCCTCTGGCAATTCCATAGGAACAAGAAGGTTTTGAGGTTTTTAAAAAATTATATCTTAAAATCAAGTAATAAAAGACGCGCATATATTTTTGTTCTCCCCTACCTACGCACACTCGCCTTACCAAACTTCCACACTTTGCTAAATCTGGTGTTGTCCCACTCACGTGATAGGGGCAAGCCTATTGCCTTCAACCGGGCACAGACTGTAAACATCCTAAGCGATAGATCCACTGATTGAATAGTCCAACTTTAGTCGCTTTATACGCAATGCACGGGGACCCTGTTCTCCTCCACCGAGAGCCACTTCAATTTAATACATTTAAATTCCTTTGTCCCTTCACGGTATCAAAAATTGATTATATTTTACAGATATTAATAAAATATTAACCTACAAAGCTCTCAGAACGAATAAATGATAAAATATCGTCTAATTCAAAATTTTCTTTGACAAAAGGCCAACATTTTCTTTGTGTAAAATATAACTTACTTCGATCTGATCATAACGACTATCAATTGTTGATACTCAAATATTTTTATTTCAATGCTTTAAAATATTTCATGTGAATTATGTGACTAGCTCTCACGTTGCGGTTATGTTGCGACATAATTTACTATAGAAGAAAGATATACAACTGATTATGGTATGCCTGCATAAGGAACGGATAATAAAAGTACATCCATATGTACATACGCTCACGCCTGTATTTCCTAAGCAGTCGGCAGAGGTGTATTAAGCAATTAGAAATTCAAAAAAAAAACCCATCGTCGCCTTCCGACGTCACCACCGAGAAGAGAAGAGAAGAGAAGAGAAGAGAAGAGAAGAGAAGAGAAGAGAAGAGAAGAGAAGAGAAGAAAAGAGAAGAGAAGAGAAGAGAAGAGAAGAGAAGAGAATTGATGCCTTATTGAATTGTTATTGCTACAGGATAACCTGACGGCATATCAGCGGATTTTATGTACAGTATGTAATAGTTTTCATAAGACTTTAGTTTGGGAGCACTCAATATTGTAGTGTCATTCAAAAACGCACTAGTTTCTACTTAAGCCCTGTATTTTAACGAATAATTACAATGCTGTTAACGTTTCTTCTATAAACCAATGTTCGGTCTCTAGAAGGCTGCACGGATGGCGCAGTGATTTAAGTGGTCACCTCGCAACCAAGCTGCCGCCCAGAATGTTGTGGGTTCGATCCCCACACAGGACAACACTTAGTTTAATTATCAAATTGTTGTGACGAGTCTGGGTATTTTTTGTGTCCGTTATTTAAATGTTTGTAAAGTTCCCGCGATACAGGAGTTAATCCTAGTGCGGAAGTTGTAATCCTTGAAACACTTACCTTGAAAGCCGGTTGATGATGCACCTCGGACGTAAACATTAAATCTTGCATGTCTACAGTCAATAAAAACACAGTCACAATACAACACTCGTCAAAAATGATTGTAGATAATAGATAACCAAAAGCACGGCATTCGAACGAGTTTCAAAAATAACCGTCCGTTCGCCTCAACGCAGTATGTAAATCATCAAACTAACCTCCATTCTACAGAAATAGAACAGTATAGTACTCTATGATTTATAACAGTCTTCAAAAATGAAGAGCTTCTATGTTCCACTGCACATATTTTCTTACGTATTATGTATTTAACGATTTCTCCTCCATATATTCTTCAAATTACCTTCCGTTAGTCTTGAAGTTTTTTTTAAAGCTTTGACGATTTATCCATGATATTTATCTGTGAAGGATTGATTGTAATTGAAAATTTGTTTCTGTTTTTAAAGTCAAATATATACCTAAGTAGTTGTTTACACAATCCCAACAGATGAAATAAAGATTCATACAAAAATCATGTTACCGTAGTAAACAACACAGTTGTTTCTTGCTTGTGCCATTTGTAGAGTTGAAAAAAAAAAAACTGACACTAGTGGAACAAGATAGTCTTACAAATAAAAGTACTCTATCGTCTCGTTGGTACACACAAAGTATTTTTAAGTAACGCGAATCAGACCGTATCAGTAGTCTTAACCTAAATACTGTTTTCATTCTGATGATATTATTCCAAGCTCTAAGTAAAGTCATTATATCATTTTTAATTATTTATTGTATGTTATATACTGTATTTAACAATACAGACAAGAGTACGTGCTGTAGATATACTTTTACCCGACAGCGCATAATGCGCTTAAGATGTTTTTCCGATAATAGATTTCGAGAGTTGCGGTGTCATTTGAATCGTATTACTAGTAGGAGTGACATCGGTATCTATTCTACTCTAAATAACTTCAACAAAAAAATATAAAGAGAGTTATTATTGCCGTCGGGTTTCATAATTTAGAATATTCTTCTATTATTTAAAAAATATCATCACTGTGGTAGAAGCACATAATAACCACAATTGCGGAAGTAAGTCAAGTTCAAGTCTAGTAAAGTAGAACATAAATCAAATTACTTGAAATTATAAAGTCAAAGATATCAAGAATATTCGTTATTAGTGTAAACCTACAAACCAAATAAAACAAACAAAACAGCGAGCTATATAATATGACAAAACTTTTTAACTCGCAAGTCGATATACTCAGCAACTTCGCGCAATTTATTTTAACAACATAACATACAATGTGGAGTTTCAGAATAATATATCGCTGGCTTCACCACTGAGAGCCTCGCAAATATGAATAACAAATAGGAATAAAAACGTTTAATGTAAATCAATAATGACATGATTAGTGTCTCTTTTTGCACTAGAGGACTATTATATTCACTATTACTCGCTTGTATTCAAAGGCCTTTTTTCCTAGTCTCAATAAGCCACTGGTTTATTAAATGTAATCTTTACTTATAGTATAATTATGTTATTTTGTTTGTTTATTAGCTTTCAAGTTGTAACTGTTGAACCGATCACCATGACTTCGCATACACGTTGCAGTGTTCCAAAACATGCTAAACAACTTCGACCCAAGTGGAGCCGCGCTAAATGCTAGTTTATTTAACAACAATGTGTGGGACGCGCATAGATAGAACTATCTTTAAAGTTTTAAAGTAAGAGCTAAGTCATATTGAGTATGAGTGTACCACAGAGTCAGGCTGCATTTGCTTAGTTCACAAACTTGTGTCTGTAAAGTAACTCAGTTTCGTGAACTTTGCTTTAGCTTTAGTCTAGAAGCTTAAAATATAAAAGCGAAATACTATAAACCAGAAATGTAAACGAGATCCGACAGAAAAGATCTGCTCACTAAAGGTAACAAGTCCAATCAAAAGCTGTAATGCGTTATAGTATACTATGTTATTGAAATTAACCTCTAGCCTGTAAGTGTTACGTATCATCGTCATCTCAACCATATAATGTTTACTGATAACCCAAAAATAGCATTAGGACCATATTCTTAGGTCTAATTAATTCACTTTGATCAGAAAGTCAATCTATTTACGGCAGACAAACAATGTTGACATTGCCACATCAGCAATAGCAGATATAATAGTGAGATCTTAGGACTAAATGGAAAATTCACCTCTTATTCAGTGCATTAATTAATGTTATATGGATAAAATTAAGAAGTCGTACTTAATAAAATGAATGAAAGCAGGTACATATATCGTTGAATACAATAATATAGTATTCATTACTACGTAAATGCAAATTTAATTTTTATTATTATTCTGGTGTCGGAAGGAGCGTCGGGTAGGTCATAAATAAATATTTAAAACTTTTAAATTAAATAAATGGATTCTTACTAACTTACTTTGACCATTTGGAGCTGTAGACTAAATGTTATTACAACCGAGCACAAAAGAATTATACGAATGTTTTATTTATTTGATGAACAAAGCATTCGTGGTAAAAAGCAATAACGGCCATTGTGTGGCATTCCATTGTTAAGTGTTTATTATTATTGGTTCATAGGCACAATGAAACTATTGATAAAGATAAAGGTGGATCTAAGTATTGCATACTTAGATTCACCTTCAACATCTTAAGCCTCTAGTACTATTTATTTTTGTAGTATACAGACCCGTAAAGGTAAACCGTCAAGATGTATCACTGATAAATAAATGTTACTTTTGTAAATGATTTCGTTGTCATTGCAAAATAAGTAAAATTATTAAAAAAAAATATATTGTAAAATGATTTAAATATAAGTAAAATTATTTTTCATAAGCTGTACTTCAGATTCATCTCGCCAAGAAAATTTGTGATTTTCAATTACTGTAAGCAAGAAATAATATTCTTTTTTTGCTTAAATACTCGGAAATTAAAAAATACATATCAACAACGACGCCATTACTCAAAGTGAATGTGAAGGTATAGTCTACAGCATTAAAAGTCTAGTTTAGTGTTTTCTAGGGATGTTTGTTACTGTTATAGACTGTGTCGTCACATGTGTATATTATGTATACATTATTTGACGTTGAATATTCTTTAACTTTTATATAGAAATGTAAACTAAATAGCATTCCATGTTATTCCCGTTCTACAGAATAAATTATAATAGAATAAAATACACTTTAACACACACAAACACAAACAGAAACAAAAAAAAGCACATTTTAATTAGCAGTACAGTGGGCGGTCTAATCGCAATCTGCGATCTCTTACAGACAACCGTTGATGGACTATACTGTATAGTGACGGGTACACAGTTAAATTTCAAACATTGTAACGTTATTGTTATTACAACTGTTAAATAAAAATGGATAACATAAAAATTTGGATATTGTTCGTGCATTATGTGCCCTGGTTAGATATTGCGGTATAATTTGTTATAACATATCAATTATTATCGATATTATTTAGTTTGTACCAACAGCTATAACTATCTCTAGAAATAAAAAAAAATGCCATTAAATGATCTCATAACTGGAGATAAAATTTTGATAGAGCTCATCACTCATAAGCAGACTCAGCTTATACATAACTTGAAGTCCCTTCATTTCTTATGGAATTCAATGCGAAAATGTAGTACAGTAACTGAGTGTCGCAATTTTCCGCTAGCTGCTTGCAACATGGATATAGCTATCTAGACTAACTGCCCGTCACTTTGGGTGACGGACAGTATGGATCACAACCATCCAAATGGCTCCCATACTAACCGCAAAGCTGTCTCGGTAATTTATACACGATGGTTATTGATCGTGAATATATGAAGTACTACAACTACATACCACATGCAAGAAAATCCAAATGCTTCCAATAAATCTTTGATGTAACATACATATTTGCATATTTAATAATATGCTTTGGGAAACTGGTTTGTTTAATATATATTATTCTTGTGCGATATGCAAGTACATTAAATAATCATTAACTCATCATTACTGTTTTGTGTGTATGTATGACACTTCAACTGAAAGATTTTAATACACTTACCATACATACATTCTCACTCTATATGGTTAGGCCCCCTAAGGCAAAGGTATATTTAACACACACCTTTTTCCAATAAGAATTGGAACCCACTAACGCAATAGGAGCCTGCTGCCGTCAACCGGGCACTATATGACTGTACACGTAACGTCTGATAGCAAAAAGTCTGATCCGTTAGTCACTTTTTACGTCAGCCGCGCCAAGGGAGGGGGTGGCTCTACTCTACTCTACCGAGAACAACACGGCTCTGTATATTATCTGTTGATATATTTTTAATAATCACACCATTTGGCTGACTTGGTTAGATTAATAATATCCTTTCAATATTAAGAAAATGGCACACCAAGTGTGACGATATTATACCTGTAGACTTGTTACTCTAATTTAACTGTTATTTCAAAATATTTTGCCGTTACTGCACAAATGATGCAATAATCTGCCATTGTTCTTTTATAATTGCAAAACTACTATATTTTAAAATATTGAGATGTGAGAAAGTCGCAATTCTCTTCATGTTTGTTTCACATGTGACATAGAATCTCTTTTATATAAGCAGGCATCCGAAATGTAATACTGCCAGACACGACTTATTCGAAAAATAAAATATACATCTTAATGAACAGCTTAATTACGTTTAAATAAAGAAAGAAGATGTTTAAAATAACTTAATACACATAGTTTTTTTTAACATATTACATAAATGTGACACGGACACTGAGAGAAGAGATGTTATAACCATAACGTGAATATGTGTGTGACTGTCTGTGATCTTTGGTCCGAGACGAAGAGGCTGCTCCTGATTTTACTTTTTCTTGTTCGAAAAGCTGGTTTATTGAGAATTTTATTTTAGCTTTCAATACTGATATAATAAATCTAAATAGTTTTCTGTTTATTTGTTTGCATAAATGGGTTAATCACCTAAACTTACTAGTCGTAACAAATTTTTGTATTTGAATAGATATTAGAACATAAACGGTCCAACTTATTTATATAATTATATTTAGCCCTAAACCTTTCAAATATGTCTTATAAATATATAAGTATAAGCTACTTACTGTTAAGGACGGACGCGTGGTTGTTTGTACAGCATGTGATAAGAAGCATGGAACCATCTCCAATTTTATACACAATTAAATAGACGAAGACCTCAACTTAGCAGTTTTACTGATTTTTGTAATTTAAAACTTTTTAAAACAAATCTAAGACCGATTCATTAATTCTCTGAGCGAACTAAAAAGGAAAACTCTACACCAAGTTGGACTAAAACGACTCCACGAATGGTCCGCGAGTTCATCCAATAAAATTGGATATATTCCACAAAGTTATTAAAGAACGATCGTTAGCCTTAATGGAGCTTACGAAAAGAAATTGCGAACACGCGAAAGGAACGTTGTAAAAAAAAAATATGTACATACGCTCACGCCTGTATCTTCTATAGGGTACGCACAGATGTATCACATACATATATTTTTTTAAACATCATTTGGTCCCACTATCGTAATAGAAGCAAGCCTATTGCCGTCAACCGGGCACTGTATGACTGTAAACATACTGTCTGGTAGATAACAGCCCCTTAGTCGCCTTTTACGTCACCACCGGCAAGAGATAGGATGACCCTATTCCACTCCACGGGGAACCACGCGGCGGAATCACTGACTGAGGGGCAGCATTTACCTGTTAGAAAAGATTTTTGATTGGGTCCTTGAAAATCAATTGTATGGTATGCTCCTACGATGCAACGGCTTGACGGATTTTATTGAAGTTGTACCCACTATGCAAGGAGGAGGATTATATTTTTTATGATCTAGTAGAGCAACAGGTAAACAGTGATGGGTTTATCGACAAATTTGATCAAATAAACTTCTAACAATCATAATAGTAGTTAGCTTAAATAAAAACTTGTACAGATATTCATCGTTTTGGATTTTTCTCAAACGGTCTTTGTGTTATAATGAACGAGCGAGCGAACGAGAATTTCGCTTGCGTCTATAATATCTGCTCATATCCTGATGATTAGGTTGATTTTATTATTAATTCTGTTAATAAATCCTCTATCCAAAACATAACTTACTCTTTTTAAATCCGACAGATAATTGCAGAGATTAACTCGTTTAAACAAACAAACAACAAATTCAGGTTTTTTGTTAGCATAAATAATTAAATATAAATGTTTATTCATAAATTTGAACAATGTTATAAACACCACAATTGGTATAGCTTTACATGTACTGACAATATTTAAAACATTAATTTAGATAAACGAAAACTGTAAATTCCATTCAAAGTGACAACAGATTGTACTAAAGGGGCAATTTCGTACTTTAAATAGAATATTAAATCGACTGGTCATTATTAATCTTATCTTATTATTTAGAAATTTATATTTATTTACATTCACATTATAAATATTGTCTCTGGCACAATGTAAATATTTATTCATATTCTCATGTAACGTTAAATCAAAATTTACCATTTTCACACTTTGTAAATATTGCTGCCCTGAACAAACTTCCTTCTAAAAACTCCTCACAACGGTAAATTGTCATAGCCATCCTCCGTATAGATCTCATATGTTTAGATGTAGAAGGAGAGGAATAGGATAAGATTATTAATGACCAATCAATTTAATATTCCACAAGTTTCTTTTTTTAGTGACCCTGACTGCTAGGCCGCAGGTCGTGGGTTCGATTCGCACGGGAATAAAATTGTGTGATCTACAATTAGTTGCACTGGTCTGGGTGTTGTTCGTGTCCATTGCATGAATGTTTGTAAAGTCCCCCGTGACACAGGAATTCTTCCTGCTGCTCGAGTTGGTTTTCTTAAACGAGCAAAAAAAAATGTACTTCATACATTTCGACTTAGGAAATAAGTTGAGTAACTAATATGCTTTATTCAAATAATTGGAATGATATTTTAGTAACTACTTAACTTTTTATTTTTATAAATAAGGAAGCATTTATTCTGCATTCGTTACGAACGCAATGAACAACATATAGAATAAACGGCAATACTAAGGGTGCCGGATATGACTGTCAGCTAATTAACCATGCATTGATAACTCGACACAATGTTATTGATTGCTGCCCCAGATCAAAACGGAGCGAATAATTGCAACTTCTTGCCTCTGCAAGTCGGCACAATAAATAGGTGCTATTTATAGATGACGGTCCTTTAAGGACATTTAGAGTTGTCTTCAGTCGTAGTCGTTCAAAACATTTCTCTGTAGTTTAAAAAGTGCAATGTCAGCCAAACATACAGACGAAGCTGATAATGCTTTTTCTATAGAATGAAAGCGATCACAAACAAATTAATTTGTCCCCACACTCGTGGTTCTTTAGCTATGGGTGTCCATGGGTGGAGATAGTCGCTTACTATTAGGGGACCAGTCTGCTCGTTTGCCCCCTATCTCATAAGTAATTAATATTAATGGGGTCTGATAAGTTAGATACCTACATTAGTAAAAAGAATATTAGGTACCTCCTAAATGTTTAACACATTTTAGTATTGTTATTATTTTTTATTATTTACTTTATTTCGATTTTAATCCACTTGATCCATAAATATGATTTTTAGTCATATGAACTACTGACCTTTTAAATGTTATATAAAATACTGTATGCAAAAAACCATTTGATTCTATTATTGAGACGAATACAAAAAAACAAATAGTAAACTCGTTACTCTACTGGTCAGTTAATTGATGACTCATTAAAATATCCATACGGAACTTAAACAAATGTAATTTAAAGTAACTGGTCCTGTAAGAATTCACATGTTTTGAGTTGTTTAAGGCACTATTTGGCATCCGGCCAGAGGATGTTCGCTACTTATACGAATGCTCGGAAATGAAATCAATTGGTTGTGTAAGTGATTAGTGACAAGTGAATAATGTGAACGTATTCAATTCAAATAAAAAAAAAAATATTGGGAACATGTAGGTTGATACACTTGGTGTTTACATAATTATATCAGATGTAGAATAAACAGTTGTTGTGCGGCTACATATATTCCACATTTTGGCTTGCAATACTTACTACACATATGTGGGATGTGAAGTTTTCCGAACGAGCGATGTATGCAAGGAGAAGCCTGAGAAGATGAGTAAAGGATAAGGCATTTTTTCCAAAAGACACGACTTGCACGAAAATAGTTTACTCTTGGCAATACACGATTTCATATCCACGAATAACGAGTATTATTGCTGTCCAGCTAATCTAAAATGGGTATTAAACCCACATATATTAATTATATAGTAAATTATTTAAACATTCTCTAGACACTAATCTCCATATCATATATAATATGTGTTATTAAATATGAGATAGATTGAAAGTCTCATATACATAAGAGTTGTACTAGTAATGCATAATGTATTTAAAGCTAAGCTTAACATATCCTACAACTAAAACATTTAAACTAGAAGGCGATCGGAACTGCGAACTAAATAAAGAAAAATATGTTATGTTGTAATTGGTGTGTAAGACATATTTTTAGATTGTATAGTAAAATTACTTTTTGTTACGCGTGAAAACCGCACCATGTCTATGATTGAACAATTACACGGTTATGTCGCCATATTAGCAATTACGACTCAACCCCCGAAAGACGTCTCCTTCCTGGCAGGACGTAACTTGAGTCTGACTTATACTGCCCAACCCACATCTTTTATATAGTTACTAACTCAAGTCAATGAAAATTACTTCAGTCTGTTTTGTATGTACATATGTATTCGGTCGTTATATTTGTGTCATGAACTCATGAAGTAAACCAAATAAAACAGAGCTCAAAATATATATCAGTAATTATTAAAACTTCAAATAGTATTACTGCTTCAAATAGTAATTATTTCAACTAATCAAAATTTACCATTCCTCCAAGTCTTCCGTAATCAAATTGGCAATATGCTCTACTGAATCTGACTGAATTTCCTTACATGTGTAAGATACGATTTAATCATCTGATTGAAATCAGTCTAATTTTCAGTAAAATTAAAGTACATTTAAATTATAAAAAAAAAGTACATTTTAGTTACTAATCAAGTTCTCTTAAGGAATAGTTTGTTCACTAACTTTCAAGGCCTCTTTTATTTTTCCACTATATTGTTGCTGTCGGGTTTTCAAACGCTCTTTATATCGGATTCATATCGAAATATAAATACTTGAAGCAGATATTTTCTACTATTTTCACCAGTTAGTCTCAAAATAACACAGTTTGGTCTTTGGTCTAACTTCGCTACTTCACTACACCGCCAACATAATGTTATTACATAGTATAAAACTTATTCAACAAATAAAAAATAACCAAATTAGTTCAATATTTCTTGAGACAAAAAGGGCTGTTGTTTAAATATATATTCTATTATATTTGAACATAAAGACCGTTTGCTGATTCTCGTAAATATTGATTTCAATACTTATGTATATTTTATACGGTGAAGTTACGTCAGTATGTGAAAGGCGTGCTTACCTCTTATGTTACATATATGTTTTACTGGAACATATCCAAAAGGTTATAATCTTATATTACATAATACATGTTCAATATAAAGCGTGTTGGAAATGTTTTAAATACAAACATGTTTCTATTTCGTAAGGACTCACATATATTTCATTCTTTCATTAAATTTATCATTTTATAATTAAATTAAGAAGTAATAAAAAAACATTTACTGTAGTTGTAAATAAATTTTATTTAAAATCAGTTAAAGTTACCTTAACCGCCCCGGCCTGCGGGGTTATTTCGACAGTGCACTTGCTCACGATAATAAAGCGACACGAAGACGAAGAATTAAGCTGTTTCATTCATTCATGTTTTCATTATGAAGAAAAAACAATAGGTTTTTTCTTCTCCTTATGTTCCCATTTTGCAAGCAAAATAACTTAGACAGAAAGCGAGCTGGCAATTTTTGACAGAAATTCATACGTAAGTCACACACACAATTTTATACTAAAACGATAAGGCTTTTCGCAAACATGGCGGGGCGCGGCAAAGAGACTGATAAATAATATATGTTCACGTTTACCTTAATGTATACGTGTTATGGTTTATATTTGTAAATTGTTATATTAACTGGCGCGTTCCACCGGGTATGCAGTAGCTCGAAACGTTAAAGCTTACCGAGACTCGTAAAGCTAACGGCGAGTAGTAGTGTGTCGAAAGTACACTTACAACAGCAAATAAATTATAGCTCTAATATAATCAGTTTGTCATTGTGACCCTTCTTATCTTAATATAAAAGTGTATGCTTCATATGATTGTGTACAGCAAGAGTATACATATATTACGCGTTTCAAAAAAGAGAATAACTGTCAAACCGCCATATGGCTTAGTAATAGGTTGCAACTTCGCTGAGATGAGTACACTTACAGATTAAATTTTTTAAACTATAAAAGTACCACGAATTATATTATGAATTTTAAACCTCAAACTTAAAACGTTTAAAATATAATTTGCTGTTTATAATCAAAATGTCTGTATTTCTTTTAAAATATAATTTGCTGTTTTTAATAAAAATGTCTGTATTTCTATATGTACTTTATGACAAATCATTCTTCATTCCATTCTCATTTGAAATGTGTATATACATATCCACTGTTTTTTTATGCGATAGGGAGCAAGCAAGAAGTCGGTTCAACTGAAGGTAAGTGACTACCGCCGCCCATGGACACCCGCAACTCAAGAGTCACAAGTGCGTTGCCGGCCTTTTAAGTAGGAGTACGCTCTTCTACTATCTGACTTATTTTTTTATTATTAATGTTTTTATTGTAATTTTAACACATTTCTTCCTATTGATCTATTTTTACCTTATTTCCTGACTTCTTGGCTTAGATATATTTATCTATAAGCTAAGAAGCCAAATAGAAATAAGTTGAAATAGCTTATAAATATAATACAATTCGCATCGAAGACGAAAAGCAGAGCGGACAGGACGGTTTTCCTCGCTACATGATCCAGGATCTGGCCGAAATCACTTGTGATCCCGAGAGGGTTCCGTGGGTTGCCGTGGTCATCAGAAAATCCAATCCGCGGAAGGCGCCTGGCGAGGATGGTATCCTGAATTCTGCGCCTCTAAGTCTTAACTGTTAAGAAGTTGTAACTTAAACCATCCTTAAACCAAAAAAAATGTTGTTTATATAAGTGATCACTATGATAAACTATAAAAATAGGCAGTCAGTCACAGTCGAAAAAATATTGTATTCCGAGAGAGCTACACACTGAATTGTTTTTTTTTTTTTTTATGCGATAGGGGGCAAACGAGCAGACGGGTCACTTGATGGTAAGTGACTACCGCCGCCCATGGACACCCGCAACTCAAGAGTCACAAGTGCGTTGCCGGCCTTTTAGGTAGATGTACGCTCTCTTCTTGAAGGTTTGAAGGTCGTATCGTTTCGGAAATACGGCAGGCGACAATTTGTTCTAAGCTGGTTCTATAAGCTGGTTGTGCGAGGCAGAAAGCTTCTGGAGAAGCGCACAGTGGTGGAGTGCCAATCGTCCAGGTGATGGGGATGGATATTTTGTCGCGTAGGACGATGGCGGAAACCAGCAGCCGGTATAAGTCCGAACAATTCCTCTGAAAACTCCCCATGATACAAGCGATAGAGGATGCAGAGTGAAGCAACATCTCTACGCAACGCCAAGGTGTCAAGTCGATCAGAAATATCTTGGCAGTCGATGATGCGAGTCGTCTCCGTTGCATGCGGTCAAGAGGCAGAAGTTGGTACTGGGGTGCACCTGCATAGAGATGAGAACAGTATTCCATGTGCAGCCGAACCTGCGCCTTATAAAGTTGCAGGCGGTGGGACACTCGTGCTATCGTCTGCATAGCAATGGATGCTGCTAATCTGCAGCATGTCATTGATATGCAGAAGAAACAGCGTGGGTGATAGCACACAGCCTTGAAAAAGAATCTATACAAGTGTAAGAAAATGAATCACCTGATTTACAACTTATATTAGGCCTCAACAAAACATAAGTCATGAACTCGTAATAGTACGTCTTTGATGTCAATAGAAATATGTTGTGTATCCTTTTATATATCTACAAATGCAACAAATACCCGACAAAATCACCATAATCAATAATCATTTTATTCAGTATACTTCGCCCCGTTTTGTCTCTTTCACACACAATACATTCCGCTCACATCATTTGTTCACCTTATCGACGGGAAAGGGACGATAAGGGACGATTATGTACTCTTACAGATATACTTCCACTCAACCGCAGTGTAATAGATTTATTTATTTATTTATTTATTTAAAACTCTTCCTGCATAATACAACGCACGAGGCGGACTTAATGCCACATGGCATTATCTACCAGTCAACCTTTGGGTGGTTCAGTGAGGGACATGGCAGGTGTATAAAGATGAAATATTAAGAAACAAAAAAAAAACATTATATACACATACAAATAAACAAATATATACAAATATGCTATATAAATACAATATACATACATTTATATACATACACATAAATACAATACATAGATACAAACTTTAGTTATAGTTTTAGTCTTGGGGGTATCTCAGTCAACTGTCTCAAATATAATTCACGGACTTTAACTTTAAACGTGTCGCGGTTGGTGGTTATCCTAATCTCAGGAGGGAGCGCATTCCAAAATAAAATGGATTGGACAGCAAAAGAAGAATGAACGAGAGAGGAGGTGTGAGTAGGGCATAGGAGTAACAAATTATTTGTGGAGCGGAGATCTCTGTCATGGTTGGAACCTAGAAGACTAAGCTGTGAGGTAAGATAATTGGGGGCTGTGGGAATATGGAGATGAGAAAAAAGAGTAGTTAAGGCACGAAGGCTGCGACGCTGACGTATAGGTAACCACGACAGTTGGGTACGATAAGTAGACACATGATCGTACTTACGAAGATTGAAAATGAACCGAATGCAATTATTGAGAAGTCGGTCGAGTTTGTTGAGCAGATCTGCATTCAGGTCGAGGTAGCATACATCTCCATAATCAATGATTGGAAAGATTAGTGCCTGTACAAGCATCAACTTGATGCTGGTAGGGAGGAGGTTCTTAAGTCGATAGAGTGATCTCAAGGTCCCGATGACTTTCTGACTAACGTTCGCTATTTGAGGTTGCCATGTTAGAGTGGAATCAATAAACAGGCCGAGGTCTTTGACAGAAGAGTTGATAGGCAAAAGGAGCCGTTATAAATAAGTGCTGGCAGTGTTAACTTGTCAATTCTGCTAAACATTCGCTGACTACCTATAATTATTGCCTGGCACTTGGAGGGATTAACACTGACGCCAAAACGCTCGGACCAGTTTTTAATGGCCTCTAAATCGATATTCACATTGTTAATCGCTTCCGCCAAATTATCTACTTTAGCCTGAGAATAAACTTGAAGATCATCTGCATACAAATGATACGCACACTGAAGATCAAGCGTAATGAGATTGATAAACATCGAAAATAATAGAGGAGAAAGAGAGAGAGAGATTTCATTAATAAGTTAAAAAAAAGGCAGACAGACCCACTTCCGTAGTTACTTTTGTATTCTATACTCAATGCAACTTTGTTAAGGACTAGTAGCAAATAAAGTGAACTCAATTTTAGGCAATATGTGTTTAATTTACGAAGTTGAGCTTAAGTAATCCAGCAGTAAAAAATCAGCACTTAAAACAACCTGTATTTAATACATAGGAATAAGATTATACATATGTATGTTTCTTTATAACGTGTGTTACTTGTTAGAAAACAAATGAAGACAGGCCAGCATGTTGTAGTTACTTGCTGATTCTGACTTTATATAAGGAAATCCTTAAATTAGATAGTGGCGACTAAAGTGAATTCACTGTTATGCTATATTTGTTCCTTATCTGAAATCATATAGCGCTTACGTTTTCTATCTTATCTATATTCCTATATAAAAAACATAACATACTTTTATAACATATTTAATACGAGTATGGAAGGTAGTTTTGAATGATTGGATGTGAAAGGTGGAGACGCTATCACGCACGTTGGGAGAGGCCCATGTCCAGCAGTGGACTGCGATCGACTGAATCATGATTTAACAAATACGGAAAAGATAACATATTACTTTAAAAACTTATTAACTTTACGGCGTCACTTGTCTAGTATCATTTATAATTAACCTACTGACAAACATTAATTAATATGAAAGTTAAATCATTAAAATTAATAAAAAAAAGTAAAATAAAGATTTTGTCTGATTCATAAAGCACAAACATTTTTTTTGTGTCAATTTGAATGATAATAGTTACCATAGAAAGACATATTTTTACAAGTGGTAGAGCCATGCTTGCTTAAGCACGAATGGGCCGGCTCGACCGGTGCGATACCACGGCCTCACAGAAAAACGGTTGTGAAGTAACGCTTGCGTTGCATTTCCCCGAAATGAGTGAGGTCTCCGGAGGCCCAAAATCCCCCACCCCCCTAATGATAGCGCTGTTAACGAAAAGGATACCCCAGGGGGTACCAGCGCTAGCGTTGGAGAATCCCCCCCTGGACGTCCACCCTCAGTACGGATTATGCCTGAGCGTGGACGCCCAGGCTGCCCCTCGTACTCTGGGGGGGGCTCAACTGCGCTCTCAAAATCTGCTCGGGGCAAGAGAAGGCATACCATGGCACCCCCTGTCACGTTTACCGTGGATTTTTGCAACATTAGGGGCTTACATTCGAACCTCGACACTGTCCACCACCACCTTGAGACAGCAAAGCCGGCCTTGCTCTTTTTAACCGAGACGCAGATATCATCTCCAGCGGACACATCCTACCTCTGCTACCCTGGGTACGGACTGGAACACTCCTTTGTTCCTAAGGCTGGTGTATGCGTGTACGTTAGAGATGATATCACTTCTCGCCGCCTCGGCAATCTTGAAGGTAGGGACCTCTCCATCTTATGGCTACGTGTAGACTGCGACGACCATCCCCGCATCTACCTATGCCTCTACAGGTCCCATAGCGGTGATGCCGAAACGGACCGACTCATCGACCACGTCCAAATGGCTACAGACTCAGTGCTCCAGCAGGTCCCATCCGCAGAGATCGTGATTCTTGGCGACTTTAACGCCCATCACGCCGAATGGCTTGGTTCGCGCAAAACCGATCATGCGGGAAGATCTGTTCATGATTTCGCCTTGGCATATGGCTTGACGCAGCTGGTAGCAACGCCTACGCGAATCCCAGATGCAGAAAGCCACGTGCCTTCACTGTTGGATCTTCTGCTGACCTCACATCCTGACGGCTACAAAGTATCCGTTGAGGCCCCTCTTGGCTCTTCGGACCATTGCCTGATTAGGAGTATGGTGCCACTCGTTCACTCGCTGCGGCCGCGTGTTACAGGCAGTCGCCGCGTATGGCACTATAGGTCAGCAGACTGGGATGGAATGAGAACATTCTTTGCATCCTACCCATGGAGGCAGGTTTGCTTCTCGCCGGATGATCCCAATGTCGTTGCTGACTCTGTCGCGGATGTTGTGCTTCAGGGTATGGAACTTTTCATTCCATTCTCCCTGATTCCCACAGGTGGCAAGTCCCAGCCTTGGTTTGGTCGAACCTGCAAAGCGGCGTCCCGCCGAAATCAGGAATGTTACCAAGCATGGGCTAATGCAGCGACAGCACGGGATGTAAAGACCAGCACATTAAAGAAGCAATTTAACTTTGCCTCCAGGTCCCTCAAAAGAGTAATTGCTGGGGCGAAGTCGGCTCACATCGGCAGAATTGGCGAGAGACTAGTTAGTCTCCCCTCCGGAACTCGTGCATTCTGGTCTCTTGCCAAAGCTGTCCAGGGGAACTTTTGTAAGCCATCCCTTCCACCTCTGTGCATAGGAGATAATTCGTTGGCCCACGACGCTAAAGAAAAAGCCGATCTTCTGGGCAAACTCTTTGCGTCCAACTCGACCCTGGATGACGGGGGAAACGCACCGCCGACCATACCGCAGTGCGAGACCCGCATGCCGGAAGTCCGGTTTACACAAAGGGCAGTGCGTAAAGCGCTTCTTTCCCTCGACGTTCATAAGTCGAGTGGGCCCGATAGAATCTCTCCTATCGTGCTGAAGACGTGTGCTCCAGAGTTAGCACCGGTTTTAATCGGTCGCGCCTTTATCGGCTTTCCTACTCTCTTGGCGTAGCCCCGAACTCATGGAAGACAGCTCTAGTGCACCCAATCCCTAAAAAAGGAGATCGCTCGGATCCGTCCAACTACAGACCCCACCATCACCTCCTTGTTCTCCAAGATAATGGAATCCATTGTTAACTGCCAGCTCCTCCGGTACTTAGAAGACCACCAGCTCCTCAATGATCGACAATACGGCTTCCGTCAGGATCGTTCAGCTGGTGATCTTCTCGTATACTTGACTCACCGGTGGGCACAGGCGATCGAGACCAAGGGGGAAGCGTTGGCCGTTAGTTTGGACGTGGCGAAGGCCTTCGATCGGGTCTGGCACAAAGCGCTCCTTGCGAAGCTTCCTTCCTATGGGCTTCCCGAGAAACTGTGCAATTGGCTCACCAGTTTTCTTACAGACAGAAGCATCAAGGTCGTTGTTGACGGTGCATGCTCCGACTCCAAGTCTGTTAATTCTGGTGTCCCACAAGGCTGTGTGCTGCTGTTTCTTCTGCATATCAACGACATGCTGCAGATTAGCAGCATCCATTGCTATGCGGACGATAGCACGAGTGATGCCCTTTACACCGGCCACGCTAACATTTCTCGGGTAAACGTCATCGAAAGCCGATCCAAACTTGTGTCTGAAATCGAAACTTCTTTATCAAAAGTTTCAGATTGGGGTCGATTTAACCTAGTCCAATTTAACCCCACGAAGACACAGGTTTGCGCGTTCACCGCTAAAAAGATGCCATTGGTCGTATCACCTCAATTTGAGAGCACTTCCCTAACTGCATCAGCCAGTATCGGAATCCTTGGCGTCGATATATCAAGCGAAGTCCAGTTTCGCGGTCACTTAGAGAGTAAGGCCATATTAGCCTCGAAGAAGCTTGGTGTGCTAAACAGATCGAGACAGTATTTTACTCCGGCCCACCGCCTGCAACTTTATAAGGCGCAGGTTCGGCCGCACATGGAATACTGTTCTCATCTCTATGCAGGTGCACCCCAGTACCAACTTCTGCCTCTTGACCGCATTCAACGGAGAGCGACTCGCATCATCGACTGCCAAGATATTTCTGATCGACTTGACACCTTGGCGTTGCGTAGAGATGTAGCTTCACTCTGCATCCTCTATCGCTTGTATCATGGGGAGTGTTCAGAGGAATTGTTCGGACTTATACCGGCTGCTGGTTTCCGCCATCGTCCTACGCGACAAAATATCCATCCCCATCACCTGGACGATTGGCACTCCACCACTGTGCGCTTCTCGAGAAGCTTTTTGCCTCGCACAACCAGCTTATGGAACAAATTGTCGCCTGCCGTATTTCCGAACCGATACGACCTTCAAACCTTCAAGAAGAGAGCGTACCTCTACCTAAAAGGCCGGCAACGCACTTGTGACTCTTGAGTTGCGGGTGTCCATGGGCGGCGGTAGTCACTTACCATCAGGTGACCCGTCTGCTCGTTTGCCCCCTATCGCATAAAAAAAAAAAAAAAAAAACATATAAGATTTTTTTTTATTTTTTTTACGTATTTCTTATCGATTTTTCGATTTCAAGAAAATCGTTAAGAAAATGTCATTTTTCCTCTTAGCATGATTTGCACATATGACTTTTAGCATATGCATAGCATACACACGTGGCTATATCTACGAAGGGGTAGGCAGTGGCGCATCCAACGGTAATATTTTGCTAATTATCCTGCAGTTTTCTTAATATATGCACATTTGATTCGAGTAGTAGAATGAATGCATGATGTAATGAGTGAGATGAGTAACCTATTAGCTAGTCAAGGATGTTAAGGTATGGAAGGGAGTCATTAATGGTATCTGGAGCGAGTAGTTCTGCCTAAGAAAAGATTTGAAATAAACCAGTTCAAGTGATCCTGTATCTCTTATTTAAACATCAACACATATAGGTCTTGGAACTAACTGCAAGTGTATGCGTACATGTGCGAAGCTGTTGGAATTTTTACGATGTGATTTGGCGCCCGCTCTTGTTACCATGGAACTAATAAATAAATATTTTTTCATTTGGAAATGGTGAGCTTATTTATATGAATCGCTTGTTCCAAGCACTGCTGTCTGCATTCGAAATTGGGTTTTTTCGGTCCAAAATATAAGCGTTAAGAAAACTTAAATAATATTTTTTGAAAAAAATTGTTATATACAAATAAGGTAAGATCTTTCAATCGTTTTTACATACATACGTATATACGTACATAGGTATTTATCTATAAATATGCGGAATTAGTATGACCTGCGGTCTTCATGAGCCGGACCGCCGGAGCCACAGCAGAAACGAATAGGCCCGAGACGATGTCGTGACATACTCCACGCATGCTAGACTGACAGAAAGTCAAGTCTTTGGCTATACCTAATATAATAGCGCGTCCAAACGCCTGTCGGAATACTGTGTGTTTTTAGTCGGTTCTATTCTGACAAATGCTAATTGGTTAGTTTATCTATTTATATAAATTATCTGTTTATATAAATTAAATTTAGGTTTTTATACATTCGGATTCAGTTATAAAAAGTAATACTCGTAATATGCTAAATTTATTGTCCATTTTATTTTATTAATGTAATTAACACTAATTAGATTAATAAAAAAGTAGTGATTGATTTGACAACGAAAAGCGTGTACTTTTATTAGCTTCATACGTATGTATGTGAGTATTTGAACATGATTTTGATCCCCTTCAAAACGTCGGATTAAATCGAAGTTTTTTTAATTTGCTATCCTATGTTCATTACAAAATGTAGAGAAATATTCGAATTGTTCTTCTAGACGAAATGTAATGGTCCAAATTATCTAAATGAACATAAACTCTTTATAAACCACATTTCATTTAAAAACAAAATAAAGTATGGAACTACGAATTACAATACAATACATACAATAGGAATTACAATTATGAATGAAATTAGAACAGTGGCAAAAAAAAATATGATTTTAAATTTCCTGAAAACACTATCAGCCATTATGTGATTGCACAACACGTAAACAAACAGAAGTGAGGTGACCATTTCTAAAACTCTTATTCAACATTATTAATCACTGCTTTCACGTATCAAAATTAAGTGGAAGAAGATTCAAGATCCCTATAATACAGTATAAGTCGTTTACCGCGTGTAAATAATTACTTATATATCTATATCTCTGCCCACTGTGATCCACAAATATGACTATTACTATATTTGTCGGGCAAACTAGTACCCGTCATGTTTATCATACTTTTTATGATCATAAACTAGTAACATAAATTAGTCGTAAGTATAGACTGCAAATGGTTGTTAACAAACTTTACAGCAAATGACAGATAATCCATTCATATATTGTTCATCATTGTTTTAATGTTTGTTAAAATTTAATTTTAAATATTATTTAAAGAAATGTAGATATTATTATACATTTTTTTGTTTTCTCAAAATAATAATATACTTTATAAGACTTTCTTTAAGAAGTGTCAACTAGTCTACTGTGTACATACATAGAGGAAGGATACTACATACACTATACTACACTTTGTTCGCTTATACGCGATAATCCCAGGATATTTTAATCCGATTAAAAGGTATATATCATTACACTAGGACCATAAAGAGCGGATCAGTGAGCATAAACACAGATTAAACTACGGAGTGCTACGAGTACGAGTGTTACAATAAAATAAAGAAAAACAGAAAGAAAATTTATTTATATTTTGGCAAACACAACACACATAAACAACATAAATGTACAAAAAAAACACTAACCTAAATAACTAATAGTAGAACAAGGGAAGAACAAAAAAAACAATAAAGAAAATCTAAACAAAATTTATAAACGTAATAACTTTGTTTCAACTTGTCTGTTGTTGTACTTTTTACCATTAATTATTTATCTACATATCTTTATTCTATCGTGGGAGAGCCATACTTTGGCACGTATGGGGCGGCTTGACGGAAGTATTACCACGGCGTCATAGAAAACCGGCTGTTAAACAATGCTTGCATTGTGCGATCGAGTGAGTTAGGTTACCGGAGGCCCAACTCCCTTTCCCTTAACCCCTCCGACCTGTTCCTTCCCTTCTCCCCTCCTACCTTTTTCCTATCCTGAAAGACAAAAAGCGCTCCTGTGACTCTTGAGTTTTAGGTGTGCATGGGTGGCGGAAGTCACTTACCATCAGATGAACCGTCTACTCTTTTGTGCCCCTATGCTATAAAAAAAAACAACCGATCCATCTGTGTTAAACGATATTTGCAGCGCGTATTCTGTCAATCGCTGACAGTATTTCAAACTGTCAATTATGTCAAACAACTGACAGTTGTGTAAACTTATTAGTGTCGTTAAGTGTTCTAAAATTTTCTTGAACTTTCTAATGTTCCGCTCAACTTTCTTAATTTTTCTTTTAAAAGAAACTTTTCCTGACAATAATTAACACAAAAAAATAGAATTAGCGAAATTTTTCCAACCGTTTACGCGTGATGCGATGAACAAAGAAAAAGGATTTTTATGTACAGATAGATAAATAAATACAAACATTTAAATTATCTAATCTTTGTGTAGCCAGGAGCTCCTGATCCCGGTAATTCTGGTCACGCTTTAGTTGCTCCACTACGTTCTCTATCATCGTTGCATTTTTCCGCATTTCGTGAGGTCACTTTTCTATTATGTATAGTCTGACATACATCCCATCAATATGTGTGTGACATGCGGACACGGATAAATTTATGTCAGTCCTATCCTTTCCCAACTCTGCTCATTCTAGCCGCATTGTTGGTAATTCTGTCATGATGACTTTTAACGTTAAGCAATAACTTATTTATTTATTTATTTCGACTTACTACTATAAATGGTAGTAGGTGGAAATAGGTAAGAGAGGTACCAATTTGATTATTATAAAATATGACCTAATTATATACATATATTACTTTTAAACATCAAATACTAATATACATACATACAACGCATATAATAAACACTATAAAAGTCTGGTAGGTATGTACTAACGCTGTGACATTTCTGCCAACTCATTATACAGGAGGTCATGTTACCCTCCTCATAAAGATAAAGCGGTTAGTGGACATCGTGATTTCGAGTGCTAGTGCATTCCAGGGTAGGACTGATAGGACATAGAAGGAAGAGTTAACAAAGTCAGTGCTATGAGGGGGACATAAGAGAAGATTGTTGTGAGTTAAAGATTTCTATTGTGATTTGACGATAGAAACCGAATGTAGGGAGCCAAATAAGATGGTGGAGATGAAGAGTTAAGAAAAGAGAAGAGGAAACTCAATGCTCGAAGATTTCGGCGTTGGCGAATAGGGAGCCATTTTAACTCGGAGCGTAAAGCAGACACGTGGTCATACTTGCGAAGATTGAAAATAAAATCGAATGCAGTTATTAAGAAGACGGTCTAGTTTGTTGAGAAGGTCTGCATTGAAGTTGAAATAGCACAGATCCCCATAGTCCCCATAGTGACATGAGATTAATATACTTTGAAAACAATATTATAATAATCTTGAGAGACATCTTGAGTGTCATCCAGTGCAGTTGCTGGAATTCATTTGGCCTCAATTAGCATCCTCCCAGACTGATAGGTAATCAGTTTGACCACTAACTGGGGTATGAGGCTTGTATGAGCAAGGTTTTATTCTATGCTTTGCCAATTATAAATCTGCCATTAGACCTACACAAGTACGATGTCAAAGTGCGCAAAATTTGCTACTCCTAGCGGCCTCTGTCAGTGACATAAATTTACCTTACCCGCCACACTTCAAATAAAGAGCTTATTCTTCTTATTTTCTTCTGACGTTGCTTCCTATTGATTTGTGATTGTATTTCTACGGTTTTTTATGAGATGGCGTTAACATTGTGTGGCTGTTTTGATCTTGATATAACTAAAAGTAGATTTCACTATTTAAAATTACATATTGGCGATATGCAAAGAGGGTAAATACGATTTAAAATTGCCACTTTGTTTATAAATTAGAGTTTTTATTATATTTAAAATTATTTAATATTACTCACTACACTGTAGCACCGTTTACTACACCGATTACACAGTTTGTTAATTTAATATTATGTGGTTTTATGTTTTAGACTTGCGTGATTGGACAACTGTCTTGCCAGTAGAAACGTCAAAACAAACTGATATTTAGAAACGATAAAGATATTTTGATAGTTTAACAGACTAAAAAAAAAATATATTCAAAAGTAAATTTTCTAAATTGAAATGTAGTAGTTGTAATTTGTAATTGTAGACAATAATTTTTAATTGAGTGTTTTATTTTTCATATAATGATTTTAACACCGCCGTAGGCATTGTACTGCTATATTAAAAACTAATTTATCTAAAGATACTAAATACGAAAAGCTTTAATAATAGTTCCACTTTGCATAAATAATTAAGCAGTATTCAAAAGGTTTGTGTGTTGTACAAGTACCTGCCGGGAACAATTACTTGTGCAAACTTTTTAGGTTAACTAAGTTTTCTATCCCTAATAAGAATATTTTGAACCAAGCGTTCATACTATGAGGTCGTTCAAAGACATTCAAAGTGTGTATAAAATGAAATAACGAAGGACTTGTACTCTTGCTATTACTGAAGGTTCATTTCAAATGTTTGCGTGTGCGTTATCCACGTTAAACAATAAAGATACTGTATTACAAGACATTTTCCTAGTATCTTGAGATAGTAAAGAAACATTGAACCTATAGGCACTGTTAGATTACGGCTCCAAACTAGTGCTAAATATATCATATTGTTCCGAAACTAAATTAATTAACACTTTGATGTCGATCTAGAATAGGAAACTATTAAGTACATATATTAACAATAAACGTATGAAACACAAGACGACAATGAAGTGGGTATTACCTGTGAAGTTCTAATATCAACATAAATTTAAAATAAACTACAGAAGCAATGACAACACTGCTTCAGTGGGATTTAATTTTGGTTGGCATTAACTGTGCGTTGAGGCGCCTCTGCCTATCACGCATATCTGTACGAGTATGTACGCTAAAACATCATCTAGCTAAACATAAATAGAGATGCTTTAATAATAATATAAACTTAACTTATATAATAACTTTTCCTATATCAGTAAAAATTATCACGATGATTAGTATACATACGTTTAATATCATCAGCAATCATTGAATTTTTGGGAATTGGGTCTCCAGTCATTATCACCTTTCAAGTAAGGATCTTTTCATCGGAGGAACGAACACGGCGTTTTCTCACAGTATGATATTTTTCTGAAAATAGTAGATTACTGAAATAAAATGAGGACTGAGAACTGTATTTACACAAGTTTGTATTTATTTATTATTAAGACACGTGAACAGAATTTCGGAAAAAGGATTATGTTTAATCTAAATCCATTCTTAGGATTCTTAAGAAAATGCATCAAAATCAAATCAAAATGCTTTAGGAGAATCCAACCAGGACGTGGATATATACAGTCGTGGTCAACTAATTAGGGACACTCTCTAGTTAATCCAAATTGTGAATTTATTTTTTATTTTCCAACGAGTCTAAACAATATTCCACATCTTTTACATGTAAGTATAATTAGTCATTTATGTGCCTAATTATACAAACAATAACAACTTCTTAAACATTAAACCTCTTTACAGTATAGCTGATAGATGATCACAGTGCTATTTGTTCAAAGAATGCTGGCTGGCCATTTAATTAGGGACACTGAGATATTGCGTTCTAGTTTCAAAATCTGAATCTCAATTATTATTTTCTTTCTTCTCCTATTCTTTGTGGTAGTTTTGGCGGCAATCTAGATTTGTAATTTCAAGTTTTGAGAGTTATTTTGAAGAACAATGGGCAAAAATAAAAGTTGCGATGCAACACTACGAAAAATTATCATGAAGTTTGTCGAGCGTGGTTGGTCATACCGAAGGATAGCAGGATATTTAAATTGTTCAAAAACTATGGTATGCAATGCAGTGCAACATTTCAGGCGCAATAACACAACTTTAAATGTGCCCAGAAAAAAAAGATCGAGAAAAACAACTCCGCAAGAAGATAGAATGATAACCAGGTTAGCTAAGAAAGATCCGTTTCTAGGCTCTATTTTAATTAAACATGAAGTGTTTGGGGCAGACGAAAGAGTCAGTGTATCGGCGAGGACAGTTCGACGACGTCTGGTAGAAGCAGGGTTGTTCGGAAGAGTGGCTCGCAAAGTACCGTTGTTAAAGAAAGAGCATAGAAATGCACGTTTGGCGTTTGCACGTAAATATGGACATTGGACCTACGACCAATGGCAACATGTATTATTCTCTGACGAGACCAAGGTTAATTTGATTTCTTCAGATGGAAGGCAATACGTACGGCCGGTACGTCGGTATACGGTACGTCCTGTAAAAGCGGAAATGAATCCAAGATTCACAAAAAAGCAGGTGAAACATGGCGGAGGAAACATTAAAATGTGGGAATCATTTTCTGGACGTGGAGTGGGACCTGTGAGGAAAGTTCAGGGTAACTTAGACCAACATCAATACAAGGCAATATTAGAAGAAACTATGCTTCCCTATGCTGAGGAACATCTTCCTATTATATGGACTTTTCAGCATGATAACGACCCAAAACATACAGCCCGTTCAGTCAAGTCGTTTCTTAACAGACAGTCGGTATCAGTGCTAGATTGGCCAGCAAATAGCCCCGACCTCAACCCAATCGAGCACCTTTGGCACGAAATTAAGAAAAAAGTTGCCATTTATCGTACCACAACTTTAGATGAACTTAATGAAGCTTTTTGTGAGGCATGGGCAAACATTCCTGTTGAAATATGTCAGAAACTGATAATGTCTATGCCACATCGGTGTCAAGCGGTAATTACTAACAAAGGTTTTGCTACTGGGTACTGATTTTACCCGTAATAAAATGAAGTTTTTAAATAAATTAAAATACTGCAGATTATTAGTTCTGTTTAACTCTATTTTTCATTTTACTTTACTGTTCTTAATTAAATGTCCAGCTACAGAATTGTACCTTAAATTGAATACATGGTTAACCTTTGATATTAAACACTTTTTTATATTTATTTAATCTTTTATTTACAGCCATTTATAGTATAATAATCGGATCAAATTATGCAAATAATAGTTACTGAGAAATCAACAGGGTTTTATATTTATATGTACATAGCCGGTTATTGCTGTCCACTATCTTGAATGTCCTTAATTAGTTGACCACGACTGTATATATATATGTATATATAGTGGAATTATGTGATCATATAAAGTTTGATTGTGTCCGGACAAGTTGCTTGAGGCAACTCTCAAGAGAAAGATACATGGAGCTTGATGAGTGCAATACATGATGACTGTTAGAAGTTAGAGGAGAAGGAAGTTGATTAGTACTATCACTGGTTTTGCTTTCTTTAATGAAATAAATGTTTTAAGTTACTTTTCAAATCGTAAGGATGAATATTCATTTATTAATACATTTTACTCACACACATATACAAAAAAATAATTGTCGGTCAATGGTCAGACGAGTCACCTGATGATAAGTGACTGCCACCGCCCATGGAAACATACACCTCCACCTTCATTGAGACTGTGGTTGCTCATCAAAGTATGCAATGCGCCATTGATCGCAATACCCGCACTAACTCTTCGTTCTATATCACCATCACACTTGACGTATGTAAAATAAATATAATCTAAGTAACATCAAAATACATAGGTTATTGTATATATGTATATATCTAATATGGATACATAGGTTTCTGCATAACAACACAAAAACCCTACCGAACTAAAAAGCGTACCCATTAATCATTGATCATAATGTCGTGTATCTTCTCATTAGAGCAAGGATTATATGCTCACTTACCACCCTCTTCTACAATTTTACAGTGTAACAATACCTATATGAGACACGTTTATCAAAACTATTTGCTATATTCTTCAAGTGCCTATACAGTTAGGTTACAATGATGAGAACCTTTGACAGCTCGTTTTAGCTAATACAAAAATCTATTTTATTTAGATTGTTCTAACTCAATTACAGCATGGAGCATGGCTTAACCTTCTTTTGAGCGAGTTCGCCGCCCGACTAATAGGGTTACCTATTGACAATATAACTGCTATTTTCAAATTGTGCCTTTAACGAACTTGCTCGAATATATGTATGTATATGGAAAACTTGTTTTAGTAAGTTACTGTTAGCTAAAATATTTTATTGAGGAGATTTTATTTATTTTAGATGTTAATCAAATTTCGTAGGTATTGCTTACATAATTTATTGATACGAAACAAAACCAATAAAACTTTTTGATAAGTTTTCCTGAACACACATTTTACATCGTGATTTATTTATTTATTTTCCAATTTAGTAGGAAATATGGTTTTAAAAATATGATTAAGAAATATGCGATTACTGAAAAATAACCTATTTTTTATAAATACTGATTTTAGGATTGTAATTTTTGTGATTGTAAAATCAACTAGATATGGAGATCTTTTCATTATATCAAAATGTTTCACGCTTTAGGCTGTAGATGGGTTCACCATCTACAGCCTAAAGCTTAGTAACATTTGAAACTTGTGTCTGATACAACATAGAAAAAGTGATGTTGTGAGAATCGTGTTTGTTTATCTTATACAAAGAGCCTATAAGTTACTTGGAGTACGTTATAATATTCTAATACACAAGGGTGATGATAAAATAATACTTAAGTATTGAAAAAGATTGAAGATATTTTTTTTTATTTCATACCTAAAAACAACTGAATTGATGTTTCGTTAGCAATATTGCTATTGTTGAAACAACAAACTAACAACAAAGTTATAGTTAACTTCTAGTAAATAATAAACATTTATTATTCTTGGCATAAATTTGTTAGCAGCGCCGTATTATTAAAATTTCCGTTTTATAAAAATTATGTAAAGTTACATTTGAAATTTTACAAAGGGCATTATTTCATGTTAAAAACAATTTAAAAGTAGAAGGCTGTAACTACTAAACACTGGTTTGTTAGACTAGCAAGTCTCAGTCACTAGGAAGTTGGAACGCAATAATATGTACATTTAGTTATACTTTAATAAAAAACAATTGTAACATAATGAAAGTGAGTCTGTGTCACATTCAATGTGTTACAATTGGTTTTAAATTAAATGTAACCAATGTTGGTAAATTATAATTATATTGGTAAATATAATAAATCAAAATCTCCTTGTTCATTACACAAATGAATTAGTACATACATATACAAATACTGTACTGTATTTTATATTTCACTATTCTATCTTTTGAAATATTTGAAAAGTTAGGATAACATTAATTTTAACGAAGTTAATAAGTGTATAGTATATTAATAAAATAATTTACGTAAATCAATGCAAGTCACTTGTAAGCTTAAAAATAAAGGAATACTCAAAATGATTGTAAAAAATCGTTCCCTCAGCGCTGGGTGAACACTTCACGTAATTAAACTTGTCTGGATATCTCCATGATGAATATAAAATTGAATAAATAGAATAGATTTATGAAGAGAACAAGACTTAAATAAATAAATCCATACACACGTATTTCAGGTCACAAATACAAATACACTTTGCCTTAATTGTAAACCCTTAATATGCATACATAGGGAAATATCAAAATGTTTACTGATTTATAGGAAATAGGGAGTTTTGCTAAAAAAAATGCAGTAATTGTCGTCAAGTTCTCAACTCTTGCTTGTTGTAAGTTTTATCGCTTTCACCGGTTACTATTAATCCGAAGTTGTCCAATCCAATCCTATAGAATATCGCACGTGACCGCATATCGTACGATCGTATCCCGGATCGCACGGTCCTCGTACCGTATACTTTCATAGTCACCTTAATAAGTTAATATGCCAAGGTTAATTAAAGAGAGATATTTGATATATTCATTATAAGTCATAGGGACAGGATAAGCGAGCAATGACAAAGAAAGGAGATTTTTGCTTTGCTGGAATGACTGACTAAAAAATGGGGTTAGTGATCCTGACTGCTGAGCCCGAGACTGGCTTCTGGTACGATTACTATACAGAAATATAAATTGTGTGTTATAAAAATGTAAGTATCTTTTATTATTCTTTATTGTACTTGAATAATGTGTCCGAAAGATATTTAGAATAAGTACGTTAAGTGTGTAGCAGTACCAAAAGTTTGAATTATTTATCTTCTTGTTTTAAATGCATGTTAAGCTTATCCTTCAAAACCTTTGCAACCATGCAATGGGTCGCGACTTAATCGTTTGCATAACTTTGACTTGATATTAGCTTAGTCTGAAGCGTGGAAACCCTATAACCCTAACCCTTTTTTTTAAATTCGGAACATACTACAAAGTTGTTGCAAAACTTCAAAATTTATTACGTTTTTGCACACTTTTTCTTTTTTCAGAGTGTTTTTAAATTAAAGTTATACCGATTTCATTATAGGAATGCACGAATGAAATACCAAGTTAAATATTCTGACCTCATTTTGTTCTTGTTACAAGTTTTATAATATAATGATAGTTTGAGCGTCACAGCTTTTCAGTGTAATTATTCTGTGGAGTGGAGTAACGAGTAACTGTGTTAAGTGATAGTCGCATTTGGATGTGAAATTTATGAAATTTATATGTCAAAATTATTTGTGTCTACGTGTATTAGTAAGACCTAAAACGATTATGTTTATAAATAAAAAGAAAATTGAAGCAAGACCTCTATTCTGATGTATGATGATAAAAGTGTATAGATTATTATGGCACCTAAATATACCACCACCATAGAACATGGAAAACAAAAGAGTAATTATGTTACTAAACATATTTACACATTCATTGTGTGCGAAATTAAGTGCGTGGGATCAACAGTCAAGTGATTAGAGGAATTTCTCAAGAGTACTGGGACTTCTATTCGTTTAATTAGACACACACGTGACCTATGAATGATAAATAATAATTATTTTACCCTTTAATTATAGAATGATGATACTAGTTTGTTCTACTGCTAGAGGTTACAGTGGCGCACACAAAATCTGGGAGTGGCGTATTTACTTACGCCTTATATTCTGATCGTATTTTGTACATTTATTATATAGCTAGAGACTTTGACTTCCACGCACCAGCCAGTTCGAGTTATAGGTATGCTGCACTGACTTACTTGAGCTATTGCTTATACTCCTATATTATCTTACAGATGGATTGCCATCTGTATGAGCAATATCCCTTTCTTGTCAACATACCTCAACTTTTCCCATCTTATTCCCAAAATCAAGCCTTTCGTCGTAATCTGAGCGGCATTACGGCAAGAGGCTAGCCCCCTGTTACGTAAATGGGACTAAATTATTATTGGCACAATGTGTACATTAAAATAATAATATACACAATTAGTGCATAAATATCGCGAAGATGTCGCGTTACATACACAGTATAAAAAAGTCGGTTAATAACTAATTCGAGAATGTTTTGGAAATAACTTTTATTTAAGAAAAGTTTTTACAGTGGGAGAACCATGCTTAGGCACAAATGGGCCGACTGGAGGAGAGAAAAAAAGAGACGTGGGATGAGGGAAGGGAAAACAGGAGAGGTCGAGTTGGGTCACCAGAAATCAATGATATCGAGGAAATGCAATGTCCATTTAAGCATGGTTCTATCACTGTCTGTTCGTCGGTCCCTTTATATTATATTTTTTTTCTTTTAAAAAGACAACTCCCGCACTAGGATTAATTCTTGTGTCGCGGGGGACTTTACAAACGTTCAAACAACGGACACAATGTTGTCCCATGCGGGGATCGAACCCACAACATTCGGCGCGGTAGTGTAGTGGCGAGGTGACCACTTAAACCTACGCCATCTGTGCAGTCATTCATCAGTCCATGCAAATAAAGAAAAATAAGTTTAAATTCGTGACCTACGATCCAAAATAAACTTGACTTACATAGTTTTTTTGTAAGGTGACTAAGTACTAAATTGTACGTTACTCATATACATTAGTAGTACATCAGTATTTTATTATATGTTTCTTATTACACCTTTAATCGGGTCATGAACATGTAAGAGACTATAATTTATTTTGTTTGTGGAATAGGATGAAAACTAGCAGACATGTCACTTGTCGCCGCCAATAGATACCGCATTGAAAGAATTGCAGTGCATTGTCATCTGTAAGTGTTCTCCAAGTAGCTCCAAATAACCCCTCGCTTCCAGAAAACTTACTGCACGCACTTCACGCGTGGGTGACTCCCATTGACCCTGCCCATACGTGCCTAAACTTGGCTATACCACATTACTTATTCAGATACATTCTTCATGACTTTATTAATTATGTTCTTATATGTCGTGTATAGAAGTAACAATAACTGTATATTATTAATTAACAAGTGATGGTTGGCAAAATGTTGGCATTTAATGCGCCTCTGCCCTTTATCCATGCATGTAATGAGAGCGGATAAATTCACTGTGCCTCTTTAAATAGGACTTACAAAAGCAAATTTGGTTTTGCAAGAAAGTATTCGAGCTTACACAGGCGAAGGGTGTCGCCATCGACGGATACGTCTGTAAGTCATGATTATTTCTTTCCCTGAACAGAGTTGGACGGATGTGGTACGCTATAATTCTTATATTACTGCAAGTGACACTGAATATATATTTTTTGATTGATCTAATGTGACGGCTGTATGGTGAATAATAATATTTTGGTATAACAGTTGTTTTGATTTTATAAATTAGTTAATTTTGTATAAGTAAGGGGAAGGCTATGGAGCCTTTTTATTTTGTTACATGTATTGATTATTGTCACACCCTAAACAATGTCATACAAACACATGCTCACGCTTTTATCCCTGAAGGGGAAGACAGAGTTGTATTAAGCACCCATATTTTAGTAATTTCAATGTTCTTACAAATGTATAGATAATAGTGAGTGGGCCTAATACCGTCATTCGGGCACTTCAGGACACGGCAGGTTTACCTTTTGTTTTTAAAGGGCAGTGGAAAGAAGAGGATGTTGCTCATGCAGATGGACTGGAAATTATATTTTACTAACCATCGATATCAGTATCATCAGCATATACATAACCCATTCGTCATTGGCAGATAAAAATATTAAAATGTAATAAAAATTATTTCGAGAAACAGCTATTTTTCGTAGCTCAGTAATAACATTAATGAATCAGTAAAGACAAAATGGCCTTCCTATTCGGTATATGCGTGTCGCCATAGTGGGCGACATGCTTCATACTTTAACAAGGTCGTCAAAAATATTTCAACTCTATTACAAATTTCAAGTGACTCTTATTACCTGATGCTTAAAGGTTGCTTTTTAACACCAAGCCGATATTCACAAGTTTGCGATAAGAGTATCCGAGAATTCAGGGCCGAGACAAATGTGCTAAGTTTACCATAAAAAGTCTGTAAATGTGTTATATACTGCGAACTGATTTTAGTCAAAAAAGTTCATACATAGTAGTACCTAAGACTATGTGACTACACAAATGCTAATGAACTACTCAGCTGAGTAACTCAGTAAAACTTTTCATAGCGTGTTAAACTATTCAGTCTAAGAGATTCAACGTTTCAAACGTATTACTTTATGTATTCTATTCGCTAGAGGTACTTATTTAATTTCCAAGTTTTTTGGGTTTTGTGTTTGCATGTTTATGTCAGAAATAACCCAAGTACGTCAAAAGTAGCAATATGTAGGTATTCAGTATTTATAGTATTCTGACGGTCGCTTGTTCCTCTGCACTACAAAGGCAAAGAGGCTTCGTTCTTTGTTACTAGTTTACAGAAATCAAAATAAAAGTAAAATAACTACATATTTGTAAAAAGTGTTCAATATAATTAAAGTAACAGTATAATAAGAGTGAAATAAGACCCGTTTAAAAGTGCTAGCTACATACAGTACAGATACAGATAACTTTAGATCAAAGGTAAAAAGCGGTAATTTTTCTATATGTGAACATTGAAAGAAAACATTTAATAAGATATTTTTTTTTCGACTAACAAACTGTATAATAATAAGCGTGGGTACCTTTATACCTGCACCGGCAGTATTGCCAACATTAATTCTAATTACGAACACGGCTCAAATCACGTCCAAACTTGAGGAATAACTGTCGGTTGGCAGTAGCTATGCCGAGTTGTAATTAAATATTTTAATTTATCAATTATGCAGTTTTCCCGGTATGATTACTATAAGTATAATTTAGAATACAAAAATGAGAAAATAGGATGCCGTAATGTATACGACATATTTTATAATAAATTACTTCAATGGACAATTTGTTAACGATTTTCGTCTTATGTACTTCAATAGGTATTTCTAGTTTAAGTACAAATCGACTGTTCTTTACATCATTTGGTATATGTATGTCTATATATAGGTAGAATAGTGTTATCTTTCGCACGTACTATAAATAAACTGAAGAGTGTTTAGTAAGTTTTTATATTTTATACAGTATATATATGAAGTACTCTACATCAAACTATAAAACATTACGCTAAGATCCCTCCGAGCAGAGCAGTAACAATATAGAGAGATGAAACTGCGGCTGACTGAACTGAGAGATGACATGTCTATAGTTAAATATACAAATAAAAATAAGAATTAATCAACAAATCAACATTCGTCGCACAATAAAAATCCGACAACACTTCGTTTACACTTATATCACACCGTATAAATATTTGAATAAAAACGTCGGAAAAGCAAACCGTTTGCATTATGAAATATTCCCCAGCATTCAGCAAATCATTTCCCGTCCCGGCCGAACTAGTGATGTGGCTCGATGTGAGTAAAACGTTTCAAATCGTGAATTGTGTTTGAATATAGTTCACCTCCAGTTTACTCGAATCCGATGCTTGAATTGAAACATGTTCTCTCTAAAATAGAATTTCTCGTTTATTAAATAATGTGCAATTTTGCTGAGATGTAAAGAATTTCCTAAAAGCTTTTGCTAAAGATTGCACTTCGTTCATTGTTTTTTTCGGAATGCTCATACCAGAATCAAATTATTATTTTATTGACAACTAAGTCCAGTTCAAGTGGAACACTTTGGTATACCTTTAAAATAATGAATATGGTCAACAACAAGAAGCTTAAATTAGTTCAATTATAGTGATATATGTATGTAATTGTGGAGTATTAAATTTACGGTTCATACTTTTAGTAATGCATCTCTACTGTTATAACTGATATTAGGTTTAGGCAAAATAAGTCTTTGGCGCCTTGCGGTACGATGGACCGATGACTAGAAGAAGAGGGCTGGCAGTGAATAGATCCGGACTCCCCAAAACCGTGGTAGTTGGTGCTCCTTTGGGGGAAGCGTTGGAGAACCTCCTTTCAGCGATGGGCGGCAACAGGCTGACGACAATGATGATCATGATGATAATATAATATATCACTGTAGTTAATGTGAAAATGTGTTTGCTTGTTTGCTTCGCTGTCAAGTTGCTAGAGGTACAGCGAAGGGATAATAAACATCAAACATCCAGAAGAAGGTTATTCCTTAGAGATAAACCATATAGCTTATTTCCGAACTTAACTGAGGCGAGAAAAAGTAAAGTATCGATTGAAATTTGATTAATAAATCACGTGCCGACTTCTACAGTTTCAGCATAATACTTATTTATGAAGGCGCTCAGATATAAATGGGGTGCTATAAGAGAACATTTCTTTCCCAGGCTACGGTCACCTTGATTTATGAAGCAAAATACTACGAAGGTCTTTATAGAGTCGTACTGTTCATGTAGAAGTTGAATGTATTTTTAAGGGCAGACAAAGGTATATAACAGGTCTACATTTAGCCAAACATAATTTTGCCCACAAATAAATGATGCATATCTAACGGGCACCGACTAGATATTATAAATATGTGTACGTTTTAGTGTACTTGGACGAGAATACCTTTTAAACAAAGAGCTTTTTTAGTATGTCGTACAACACTTTTATGGTACTTAGTATTATAATTACCATTTTTTTAAATAAGTTATTTTTGTTTGCATATGTATGTTTATACAACTTCAAAGGTAGTAGAGATTATTCTTATATAAAAAAAAGATATTCCGAATAAAGCCTAAAAGTCTATGTACCATGTTTATATATTTATTTTGAGAGGCGTAAATAAAAAACAATTACCAGTTAGTATAAAACCAAATCTTATTAACAACTAAAGATTCATGTGGACAACTCGAACAAGAGGAATCATTTCTGTGTAGCGGGGGACTTAACAAAAATACAAGCAACGGACACAAAGAACATCTAGACTAGTGACAACTATTTGTGGATCACACAAGATTTGTTCTATGTTAGAATTGAACATACTACCTGTAGATCATCAGTCAGGGTTACTAACCACTACAAACTAGACCAGACCGGTAAAATTAATCATCAACTGAATTTTAACTCGGCTAAAACTAAGTACACATTTTAATAATAATGGTTTTAAGTAATTTACATAAGGTTGAATAAACTTAAGTTGTAATGTGTCAAGTACTTAGCTCTCTGTCTTATCCAAAACAAAGGAAAAAAAATTAGGTTGCGCCAAGTGTGAGTAGCATAATAAATCCCGAACTGAGAAGTTTGCGACACACCTGAGGTATTGAACTAGTTAATAAAATATTGTAACTAGTTAGGAGACCTTTCTCATAAAATACATGGTATCGGTGACGTGGCAGCTTTTAGTTCCTTGTAAGTCATGTAACGATCAGAGCGAAGACTTGGTTTGTGTTTTTTATTTCTGGTGAATATACATTGGTAATTTGAAAACAGTAATCAAAATAGGAGTGTCAGAGCTAAACTGTTGATTTAACAATAAAATATCAGAAATACACAAATGATTAGCACTTGACAAATCTCATCAACTATGAATGGCAATAAGTATAAAAAAGGAAATAGAATATAAAAAAGCTATATATATTGTCGAACAGGAGCACCACGGAGAGCAATTTTGCCATTGAAAAGTCATTTCTGTGTATAATATAACACTTACTTCGTCCATCAGTTAAATAACGCTTACAAAATTTAGAGCCTTTTTTATATAATTCGTCTATGAAATCCGAAGGGTTAAATTGCTTCTATTACTCTCGATATTCTGGTGTACCCTCTAAATCCGCTTCGGTGTGGTGTAAGTTGAGTTTTCTTACGCATCACGAAGGATAATCTGACGGTTTCGTGGCCAGACAATCAATCGAAAATGTCGACCAAAAAGGACAAAAGTGAATTGAAGCACAGTGAAGTACGCACATGATTACAATATTTTATATTACTATTACTTTGATAAATAATTTTAAATATACTTTTGACTATGGGATGTAGAGAATTTGAGAAGGGGGGGGGGGGCATATAAACCATTATGGTTGCGTTGCCTTGAAGATAACGTAGTGGTTACATATAAAACTCGGTATTCTGTTATCACAAAAATATTATGAGCTACAAGTATACCTTCATAGGATATTTCAGTAACAACGCAGAGTTTGGAAGTTTAGGGTGTTACAGCCTCGTGCCTCAAGGATCACCTTTAGCCGTCGCATACCTATGACAGTCGATATTTTGAAGTCAGTGCACTCAAATATCCTGTACTCTCCAACTAGTCAAAACTAACGATTCAGTTAGCTTTCAGGGTTTTGCGGAGGTCAGATGGTAGTCACTCCGTGGATAAACTGATATTCAGACAATAACTGATTGGAATAGAAGCCAACCCAATATATATGGGAATAATAAGACTAGGAAGAAGAAGACAAGTATATCTTTAGTAGAAGTATTTTAGCAGTAAAATTCCTTTGTTGTTCCTGGAACTCTTAAGTTAGCGTCATGTGTTACTTGTTGTTAAAATGAAATGTAAAAAATCACAACAACAGTATTATTATTATTAGAACTTATGGAAGTATGACTTGTCTTCGAAATATAAAAATAGATTTGAAATTATTTGTCGTGTTTATTTGTATAACCACCATAGAGGCATCCAAGTAGGTAAGGCGCCTAATAATAATATCTCATTTTTTAAACAGCTTATTGAAGTTAATATCAAATAATCTGTCTTGTTGTAAAAAGAAAAAACATCGATATTTAAATGTAAAAGAAAGGAAATTCATGTTTTTTTAGCTTTACCCTGTCTACTTACAAAATCTTTATTTTACTTGAATTATGGGTTTCGTAATCTCAATCGCATATTTTCAATCTTGAGAGTTACAATTAAATCTGTACTTAAATAGAATCCTTAAAATATATTTACAACGCGTACTTTGAAGATTATTCCTTCCTCTTTTTAAGTATTTGCAGAGTTTGCGATCGTTCCGCTAATACTTTGGCTCAAATTAAAAGTTGTGGCAGCGCAAAAGGAGAGCCTTTTGAGTGATAGATTGAATTTCTGATATAATTTATTTTCAACAATTTACATTTCTTTCCTATGAAATTTATTCTCAAATATTTTTTCAGAGTGCAAACATCTCTGCTAACTAAGAGTCTCAAAAACTTTGAAATAATTAAATATAAATATAACGTATTTCGACAGTGTACGTCAAGTCTGTATTTCATCTATCATGTTATTTATTTAAATATAGAACCAATTATTGCTGCAATAAAGAATATACCTAATTTTAAATGTTATTTTTTAAATTGGAAATACTGTGTATTAAAGGTACTAATTGAATTAATCTTCTTCTTTTAAAAGTATTTAAAGCCAAATCCGATCCATCTGAAGAAACACATCTTTAAAAATAAATTTTCTCAAGTAAACAGTTTATTAAATGTTTTTAGACGTGCTTTTTGTACTTAATCAATATGATATGATGTACTTATCAAGAGTTATTATTTATAATAATCAAATTTGTTATAATAAAAACAAGTTTTAGTGAATTACGACCTTCAAACCTTCAAGAAAAGAGCGTCCTCCTACCTACAAGGCCGGTAACGCACTTGTGACTCTTGAGTTGCGGGTGTCATATATGTCACAAATTCATTCAATTCTTTGGGTTTTATTTCAAGGGTTTCAGTAATGTCTGTCTTTTTGAGAATGTATGTGAGTATCGCATGTATCCACGCCACGGCTACAAAACTAGTCATTACTAGTTTTGCTGTTGTAGCCGAATCTCTCTCTCTTTCATGAATTACACCCAGATATGGCTCGGCAATCATGGGGTGAGTTAACGAACAGTATAAGTGATTCTAAAGTTATCATGCGTTAATGAATAAACGCTCATGCGACTTAATTTAATTATGTCGTTATTTTGTTTTAGCCACAATAAAATGTTGTTTTCAGTGGAAGTGTCACGATATGAAGATCAGAATTAATATGTGAAGATACTATTAAGCTGACAATTAGAATAAATTTAATGTATTCTAACAAGTCAGAGAATACAAGTCTTAATGTTAACGCCCATGTATACTCGTATTTTCAACCAACTTCAAAACTTCAACCTCTCAATTCCACTTTTACCTCGATTTTTTTTTATGTCTGTTACCTCAGAACCGATTTTATCGTTTTTTTTTAAAGCTGGTGCTTCCTGTGTGGTCATTTGTTGTTTCCATTTCATTTTGGTCCAGTTCTGACAATGGAATCCATGAGAAAACCATGTAAGTCTAAAATTTGCATTAGCATCAATCAATGTGCGACAAATGGACTGGATAACTTAATATCACGTCAACCGATTTCGATGATTCTTTTTTTATTGGAAAGGATGTAAAGGTAGTTAGTTAGATGAGAGTTTGATCCAGTTGTGACAGTGGCATCCATTAGAAAACCATATTAGTCTTAAATTTTATGATAGACGCATTGAAGTCGGTCTACTTTTTTAAAGTCCGATTATAAATTAAACAAACGTATTTTGGAGGTAAATTTATTTTACCGACCGTCGCAAATATCTTCGGATTTCACAATAAAATAAAATCATATCATGGAGCACAGTCGATTAGCACTAAATTGTAATAAATTCTGTTGGTATAACTATGTGCGTTTCCGCTATGACTGTTTCGCGCAAGAAATGGTGAATAAAGTTTTCTTAGACACCCTGTAACACTTATTTGAGCCGTGTGTAGGTTCCACTTTTTACGTGTTATAATATTTTATGTTGTACCCGAATATTCTGCCAGCTTTTGCAAGTGGCGTGATTTAAAAAATGCTGGTATAAGTTAAGAGACTTTGTTGGGTTGTAAAGAACATACATAGACGATATTATAATTGGTTTACCGTTTTTTTTTTACGTACATGTGTATTTTCAAATTGCTTGACTTTTTATTTTTAGAGTTTCGGGCCAGATAGGATGATTTTTTTAAGTGAGGAATTTGTCGTAGGTGGCAGATTACTACAGACAGAGGACAGGACAGAGGCTACTATTCAAGTAATATAAACTTTTAAGTAAATAAAAATCACTAACAATATAAATATTTATATTTTTATGAAGTCGCTCGTGAAACAGGACTCTAATTTAATTTAATTATATAGTAAATATTACAAAACTTAAGATAACAATAACTGCAGCATTATATGAATCACTTTTGAAAATCACTTTTTACAGAGGGTGTCTCATAAGTAATGTCGGGTTTCATAACTAAAAATTTACTACGCCTCATTTTATACATGTCGCAACTTGTTAAGATATTCTCTAGTCCTGTGGAGAGTGCAATTGATTCACTTTAATTTAATCGTACTGTCTTTGTTTATTGACGTCGTAGGTCGTTTTGATACTAAAAAGTATGGAGTGTGATAAATATGAAATTCGTGTACTGTTAAGACATTATTGGAAACAAAAGTTCAAAGCAGCCGCGGCAGCAAGGAAAATATGTGAAATTTAATTGGAAGTCATGGTTAATGAGCGAACGGCACAGCGTTGGTTTAATCGTTTTAACAGTGGAGATTTGACACTTGAAGATCGATCGCGTTCTGGTCGTCCACCTGTGTGGGATGTTGAGGCTACAAAGGAAGCAGTAGAAAACCAACCCAGTACCAGCACTCGTCGATTATCGGACTCGTTCGGACCTTCTAAAGACACTATACATCGCCACTTAAAATCATTAGGTAAGACTTATAAAGGTTGTCATATAGTGCCCCATGAATTAGATGAGATTCAGGCGAAACGTCGAGTAGAGGTGTGTAAACAGCTCCTTGCTCTGCCGAAAGGTGATCGTTTTATTAAACGCATTGTTACTTGCGACGAAAAATGGATTTATCTAAACAACCCAGACATGTCAAAACAGTGGTTAGACATAAGAATTTTTTTTTTTTTTTTTTCCTCGTTTGGAAACCCCCTCGGGCCGTCATTCCGCCGGGGTTTTCGGTGGAACGGTGTGTCGGAATCGAACCGACTAAAACCACACGGTGTGCCATGCTGCGCTTAAAATAGGAGGAATCCGGGAACAGCTTTATTAAGACATCCGGACCCCTCCTAGCGCCTGCCCGCACTATGCGGGCACCACCTACGGGTAACCTATGAATAAGGCGACGTCCAGATACACGCAGACGTCATCGACATCGACAATCTGCAAGTGTGTGCTGTGCAGAGTCCTCACTGCAGTCGCAGTGATGGCAGGCGGGACTCAATTCCCTCCTAGCAACCGAATGCAGGTACTTCCCGAAGCAGCCGTGCCCGGAAAGCACCTGCGTCAGTCGGAAGGAAAGGGTCCCGTGCTGCCTCCCTGCCCACTCGATAATGACCGGCTGGAGTGCCTCCACGGTGGTAAAACCAGCACGTGGAACCTCCAGCCGGGACGACCAACGAGCCATCGTGGCCCGGCGGGCGGCCTCACGCCAGTCGCGTACCTCATCGGGCGGGGGTGGACTGCCACTACCCGCCCGGAACTCAGCCGTCCGCCGATAAACTTCGGCGAGCACTTCCGCCTCCAAATCCCACGGGGGAGTTCCGGCCAACGCGCATGCCGCCTCCGTTGATATGGTGCGGTATCCGCGTATGGCTCTAACCGCCATAACCCTCTGGGGACGCCAGAGGCGCGCTCTATTCTGGTTGGTCAGAGCCTCCGCCCAAACCGGCGCACCATACAGTGCCATTGACCGGACAATCCCCGTGTATAGCCGCCTTGTTGCTACACTGGGTCCACCCAAGTTGGGTAAACGTCACCCAAGGGCGGACGCAGTGCCGACCAGCTTCGGTGCAAGCTGTTGGAAGTGCTCGTCGAAGCGCCACCTACCGTCAATTATCAGGCCCAGATATTTTATGTGAGCCCGAATCGGTACGAGGACCGAGTTGACCACAATTGATGAACCTGGGGGTGGACCACGACGGCGCCCATGGAATAAAAGGGCCTCCGTCTTATCCAGGGCCACCCGCAAACCCAGCGCCTCGATGCGGCTGACTACCAGAGATACTCCCCTGGTAGCCAAGCGCGACGCCCCTTGATAGTTCGCTCCCCAGGCCGTGACCAATGTGTCATCAGCGTAACAGATTACGCCCAGCCCGGGGAGAAAGGTACCTCGAAGGGCCCAGTCGTACCCCATGTTCCATAGGAGTGGTCCAAGAACAGACCTCTGTGGAACACCGCACGACATAGGCCGACGTCTCAAGTTTCCGTCTCGGTTCTCGTACATGACGGTACGCTCCCTTAAATAATCTGCCACCAGCCGCCTCAGGTACTGTGGCACCCCATGATAATGGAGCGCTTCCCTGATGCAGCTGAATGGCAGACTATTGAATGCGTTGGCGATGTCCAGCGACACCGCCAACAGCACGCCGCCACAGCTGACTACCTCCTCGGTCACGGCTCTCAGGCGCATAATAGCACCGATAGTCGAACGCCCCGCTCGGAATCCAAATTGGGCGTCCGACAAATTGGGGCCAACCTCGCTCAGGTGCCGGACGATGCGGGCAGAGAGGACCCTCTCAAACAGTTTACCCGCCTCGTCCAGCAACACGATGGGCCTGTATGCCGAGACCGAGTCAGCAGGACGTCCCGACTTCTTTAGAAGGACCAGCTTCCCGCTCTTCCAACACTCAGGGAAGCGTCCAGACGCCAGGCTGGCATCAAACACCTCCTTGAGGCGGTCCGACATGTGGTTGAGAGCCAGGGCCAAAACACGGGCGGCGATCCCGTCTGGCCCTGGGGCGGTATTCTTGGAACGAATCCGTAGAACAGCCGCCCCTATTTCTGTCTCCGTGGTGGGTGGAACAGCCTCTTCCTCGACCTCCCCGTCGTCTGCGGTCAAAGGGGCCATTGACGGAGGTGTGTGCTCCACCCGTTGTGGGAAAAGGCCCTCAACCACTTCCTGCAGGAAGCTGGGCTGAAGAGTCTCAGTAAGGGGGGGGGGCCCAGCGCGCGGAGCTTTTGCTGCACCGCACGGTAAGAGCTGCCCCAGGGGTCACGATCGAGACCCTCCAGCATCTGCTTTCTCTTCATTTCCTTGGCACGGCTGATGGCCAGCTTCAGAGTTTTCCACTCGGTACTCCTCATGAAGCCGGTCCGGTCCTCTACCCCCTCTTCGCGATGCCGCCGACGACTGCGGATGTAAGACCTCCGGGCCCGAATGCAGGCCGCGCGGAGGTCCGCCAACTCCTGGGACCACCAGTAGACCTCCTTCCTTGGAGGCCGACGACCTCGAACGCGGGGCATGGCCGCGTCACAGATATGCGTAATCTCATCGCAAAAGCGGCCTGTCCCCATGTCTACCTCCTCGGTCGGAGCCGGCGGAGATAGCCAAGAGTAAATTATGGCTGCTTCCTCCAGTAGGTCCCTGTCTAACTTCCAGACTGCCCACCGGGGAAAGCGGGATGAACGCCGTGCCGTGTGACCCCTTCTGGGGTCCTGGGTCCGGGAGAGCTCAAATCGGATATAGAGATGATCCGAGAGCGTCTCAACCTCTTCCAGGACACACCAGTTCCTTACTCGTGCGGCGAGAGCAGGGGTAGTGAACGAGAGGTCCACTATCGACCCCCCCTGCTGCCGCACGCACGTATTGGTGGAGCCTCTGTTTAGGAGACAGAGGCCCACCGATGTCGCCCACTCCTCAACTGCGTCACCCCGTGCGTCCGTCCTGGGGGAACCCCACAGTTTAGTTTAGTGTACTTTGAGATAGTTCCGGATGATCGAACTATTAATGCTGAGTTATATTGTTTACAGCTGACCCGAATGTATGAGGTTTTATCACAAAAATATCCAATTAGTCTTAGGCTTAGTCAATCGAAAACGAGTGCTCTTACAACAGGATAATGCTAGACCGCATACGGCGAAAGTTACACGGGATAAGATTAAAGAACTTGATGTAATTGAACTCCTACCACATCCAGCATTTAGTCCAGACCTTGCACCATCTGATTACTATTTATTCAGACCTATGGCGAAGTTCCTGCGTGGAAAAAAAATCGAGTCAAGAGAAGATGTTGAAAATACAGTGCGGCAATTCTTTGCATCTAAGCCCAAGGAATGGTTTTACCAAGGACTCAAAGAGCTGGCTGAACGTTGGGTTAGGACTGTAGAATACGATGGACTATACTTTGAATACTAAGGTTTTCTTTTTGTACGATTAATTATTAATCAAAGTGAATATTAAAAACCGACATTATTTATGAGACACCCTCTGTACTATCCAATCTATTAGCTATTTCATTAGGCCATTCCTAAAGAAACTTTAAAAAAAATGTTTACAAAACAATATGCAATTATTGGAAGATAGTTGACGTTGAAGCTCAGTGTTCATTTTGTCTACAGGAAGAAAATAATAGCTCATGTCTTAAGCTGTACAACCGGTAGATTCCTGGTTTGCCAACTGCTCCCAATATTATTATTGCTTTCTTTTGAATCACAACCTATAACACGTTTACTTTTCTACCTAGCTTTATAGTTTGTGCTTAAAATTTAATAGATATAATACTTTTATCATAATAGCTATACTTTTTATTAGACTCATATTAAATTAAAATCATTTTTACTGTCGTAATATCATCAAACCATGACCCACGCTCCATTCGGAAGCAACCATAACTGTAAGCATTAAACGTTATAAGTACTACATTTCATTCTTTTCAAAAATACTTTTTTTATCGTTATTTCTTAGCGGGAGTTTTTTAATGAAGAATATGTCACCCTGATGATTGCATACAATTCGTTTACAAATATCTATAACAGGCTAGCCTACCAGTACCTACTTTATACCCACAGAGCATTCTAGCTTCATCTGACGATGGTGAGGCCAGTATGCTATTATAGAAGCCTACATTAAAGCTACTTACAGAACGCTCGACGCCTTCGGACTAATATACGAGCTCATTCCGCCAGAATACGATGCACATCTTAAATGACTCCACAGCTAATACAATTTCGTTAATCGACTTTGTACACCTTAGCTATTGAGCGGTATGTGATAAGATCGGAGCCTTAAAGCCGTCACGACTTCTTGCCTGCTCATCCTGCCCTCGCTAAACCAAGGCACTCGTGGAAGAAAATGATACGTTCTACATATAACAGATACTAGTCAAAGAACTTTCAACAAAATATTCTGCTTATGATTGAACACATCTGTCTCTAACGAATGGGAAGAGCTCAATATACCAAGGAGAACAAAGATACATATTAAATAGTTAGTAGGATAAATTGTTAATATTAGTAATATATTGTTCGCTGGTTGAAGGCCTCTGAAAAGTGAAGTACTTGTGCAGTTCATCAGATGCAGTAGAGTACTTTTTGAGTCAGTGAAAATGACAAATCGATCAACGTCAAAAATATTCTACATGAGCCAAAGCTTTAGCTACAGTCATTAGCTCTAAAATCGTTACTGAAACTTGGGATAAGAATTTGAATTACTGACAGTGGTAGAGCCATGCTTAGGCACGAATGGCATCGACCGGTGCGATACCAAGGCCTCACAGAAAACTGCTTGTAAAGTAATGCTTGTGATACATTTCCCCGAAATGAGTGAGGTTTATGGTGGCCCAACTACCCCTTTCCTCATCCCCTCCATGCAACCACTTATTCCTCATCACCTTCAAGGCGGGCAGCGCACTTACGACTCTTGAGTTGCAGGTACACATAGATGGCGGTGGTCAGTTGCCATCAAGTGCACCGTCTGTTTGTCTGTCCCCCTATAGTATAATAAAAAACTAGGAAGTTAACAGTCATTCTCTTGACTAGAACCGTCTGTACATACATCATTAAAGCCAGAGTACTGTAAATTTACAGAGATTACAGAGAGATTAGAGATATTTACAAAGAGAGAGACAGAGAGCCAGAGACAGAGAGAGAGAAAGAAGATTTACAACAATGCTTAGGTAAACCTAAGCATTGTTGTAAATCTTATGAATATAAAAATGAAGATAAATCTACTGAATCTAAACTAACATTTATATTAGCTAAGTAGCTGATCAGTCCATATTGTTGATCCAATTGTCGGTCGAGAACATGTTAGTATGAGACAAAACTAACACTGTTTTTTTCTTATTTCTCCAATAAAATTGTAACAAAGACCATAAAGCTTATACACTAAATGGATACTTACTGGGAAGTATAAATGTTATGTTGCACACATTTAAAAATATATGACGTAATTATATTCAATAATATTGGAGATAACTAGTCTCCCTGGGCCAAACAACTACTAAAACGTCTGCTAACATAATGAAGCTGTTATCATTTCTTATCTTGAGTACAGTATTATATGTAGGAAACTGAATTATCTACATTGTTGTACGCGTTATTTATATCTTAATATATCTTAACCATTCCTTTAATTTTTTTCAAAAAACTATTCCTATCTTCGATATAAAATATAAGGAAGAATTTGCACATGCACGACAGCAATGATACAGGTCGGAGTGAAGAGACAGGTTTTGGAATAAGTACAATACAAACGTCGCACTATCGCGAGTTGTCTTCTCTGTATGCTTAGAAAATTGTTAAATAAATTAAGTAGTACAAATTTACCTACATCAGGTAAATTCTTAATCATAAGAAGAGAAGAGTAAGATATGTCATCACATCCATTAGAAGTATCCTTAGATTTGACACATTTATCTAGTTCCTCAATAGAGATCTCACGGTGAAAGATATGGGTGGACGGGGACATATACTTGGGTACTAAAAAGATTAAAGGATTTGCGGCACTTTGAGCATCTCAAAAATGTCTAAGCGAACGGTACCCTTTCAACCATATCATTTTGCACCACATTTCACTTTACAATGTAATGTAATCAACTAAGGAACAGAAACTTTGAAAGTACCTCAGTTTGTCGGATTAACCTTTGAGATGTGATTATCCTACTGTTAAGAGTATCTAGATTTTACGGTGTGGGATTACGCCTAAATTTGGGTAAAGCTAACCTACGATAAGCCACAGCTTTTGACGGTTTAGAAGTCCAGTACGGAATCGGAGAGAAATTTGAACAAGGGTTTTGATTTAAATTTAAACATCAGGATGAATTTATTAGCAGTGCCATTCAGAATATCCAAAATTTAATAATAAGCTTTTATTTTTTTATATATATTTGTCTTAATGGGATAGGGACAAACGAGCAGACGGTCACCTGATGACTACCACCGCCCATCGACACCCGCAACTAAAGAGTCATTTTCTACATAAATTCCAGTGTACTTTTCTAAAACTCATTTTAATAACTATAAGAAAATATGGCATACGCAATAATGAAACTTTAATTATTAAATAGTTGCTAACTAGATTTTCATTTAAAACGATTCATCAAAATTAACCGCAATATCTATAGAAAACAGGAACATAGCTGGAAAGGACTGTTGTAACTATATATCTGTAAACTAACCAAACTGGTATATGTGCTCCATTGTTGAAAGAAATAAAATTGTTTTCTATTACCGAACCGCGAATTAGACTACCTCTGCGGTCTGAAATGAAAACAGTTTATCCCAATCCCGTTGATTAGTAACGATTCTACATGGAAAGAAAATAGAAACAATATTCACAAGCAGTTCACAGTTAAATAAGTACACGCACAGTACCCCAATACCGTTGTTATTGACGAGAACGCGACGCAGTTGTGTTTTAATAGATTTATGTACTACTACTACTTCAGCTGCATTGACTTTCTGGTTCAAGCCACGTTTTTTTTTTAATATAGGTAAACTGATGAACAAATGGGTCACCTGATGGTGAGGGACAACCGCATCCGCAACCGCATGGACATCTGAACTCAAGAGCCTTTGAGGGTAATGTGGGGGGGGGGGAATGGGGTTACGGTGAGATGGGAAATAACAGAGTGGGGATGAGGGGAAGGAAAAAAGGAGAGGGGAGGTGGGCCTCTAGTGTCAGTGTGTCAGTCTAGTGCCCTAAGCATGGTTCCACCACTATAAGAGTTTCACTATACTTTTTTACACTTATACTTTTTTCTGACACAAAAGTTCATGAAATTATGCCATTTTTGGCCTTATAATTTAGGCAATACATTGCAAGATATTAAACTAACCGATTTGTAAAAAGTTAATGTATTGCAATTCTCATGACACTCACCAGACTTTAGGTAAAAAATGTTTTACGAAGGGCACATTTTTCCAGAAATGGCCTAATCTACAACATTGGGAACATTGCGATACTTGTTGTATATAAGCCAAACTTTATGTTCGTACAAAAACTGCCGTACAATTTATGAACGCAGTAAGTAGCACTCACTGCGTTTATGATTGTTTTAGATATTGGAGATTTTCACATTACGATCTATAAGAATCAAATACCCGATTTTTTCTGTCTGGCTCAGAAAGGCTAAAATATATTTTCATAAATACGGTAAGAAACTGGTTTTAGTTTCATTCACACAGTATAATCGCTGCATGAACATATAATATTACGTGAATATTTCTTGTTAAATTTCTAAAATTATTAAATAAATCTTGCTCATAGTATGCGCGCAATAAGTTCACTTCATCTAATGACGTTTTCTATGCTACTTCGTTTCGAAACAAAGTCGGAGGGATTCACACACGCATATGTATAAATGTGTACATCACACTACATGATCCACGAAAAATTATAATAATGTTGACTATTCAGATAATTCAATGATACTTATTATAATATTTACTGTAACTAATAATGCTATAAGTATACTATTAAAAAATAATACGTATAATTATAATTTTATAAAGATGGTCATAGGGACTCGCATTCTTGAATTCAGTCGGATCTCATTGCAATGCCGTACATACGATATGCGTATTTTGTAATAGTTGCGATATGCTGATTAAGATGTAGTTTATCATCAAGCAGTACCCAGACTGGGTACTGGCTCTATATATACACATATATACCATCTACTATCTGTATATATACTATATATACAGATGGTAGACCAAACTCCTAGTAGTTTTTACGACACCCACGGGTAGAGATGGGATGGCCATATTTATTTATCTAATTAACTGCCCAGCGGTGACTCGACACAACACTATTTAAAACTTTCTCAGTCCAACGTGTGCGGCTCTGAAATAAGAGATTTAATGTTATTATTGTTTAGCAAGTTCAGTAAGTCAACTGAGTGACTTTCCCTCGTAAATGCTTTGAAAAACATTAAGCAACATCCTTATCCTATCAAATATTTTCACACAACACATATTATTTTATTAAACCTTATAGAAGCTTTGTCTAGGCAGAAGATACCACCGAGTTATTATTGCGAGAATATGCAGCAGCCAGTTACTTTTCTGACGATGAACTGAACGGATACTTTTCAAAGTCTACCTACTATATAAACATTAAGTTCACTTATAATAATTACTACCACTTTATTTTTTTAATAAGCAATGATCAGCTTTTAGATTGTAGCATCAGTAGGGTAACTTGGAGACAGCCAAACATCGATATATTGTTACGAGCTGGGTATTTAAAAATTAAAGTAGTCGCAATCGACTCAATATTACCAAAAAAAACAATACAATATTTATTAATAACACTCTTTACAATTACAAATCACTATATCACTCGTTAGTCGCACTAGAAGATCGCTTCGATGTTTATTCGCTATATCGTGAATCAATACTGCCCGTACGGCTAACACGATCCGCTTTTATATTGCTGTCGAGATAACTAGAATGTACGATAATATTCGATCGCTGACTCTAGACTAAATAAGATTATTCTAGAGCTACTTGTAGCGCCATCTAGCGTCATAATGTCCACAGTTGCGCGCTATCCGACACTAGATGGCGTTGTCCTTCGTTCTCACGTCTTGTAGATTGTTCCAGACTATTTTTCTCTATGGCGCAACACTGCCCCCTCCTAAGACATGCTCGTCCCAAGCATAATCAGTCCCATAGTATCGCGCCATTCGATCTACATGAACTATCTTTGGGGCTCTTTGAACACCAGCCAGCACCCGCCCCGCAGTCCTGGCGTTTACTCGTTTCCCTGCTGTTGTTGCGCAGCCCTGAGACCGGTCGTATTCACTTCCTATGCTTCGCTTAGGGCAGCTGGACCGAAGGTGATCTTTTTCACCACAGGCGTAGCATCTAGCATCACCTGTGCGGGACCGATTTTAGGGCTACACCCCTTAAATCGGTCCCGCACAGGTGATGCTACAACCTCCCGGACCCGATGAGACCGATGGTCTTGCCTCACAGCTTCCACCTCCAAAGCATGGGCCAGAGCGTCCTTGAGAGTTTGGTGCCCAAGTCTCACAGCAGCCCTAACTTCGAGGTCACGAATGCCATCGATGAAAGCTTGCACCAGATTCCCGTCAACGAGCGCAGGTGCAGACTGGTACGCCTTACGGACCAGTTTCTCAACTTCCAGAGCCCACTGTTGCAAGTTTTCACCGATGCGTAGGGCACGATCCTTCAGCTGTGCACGAAACACGTGCTCCAGATGAGCGTCACCATATCTTGCCTCCAATGACTCCAGCAGTTGCTCATAGGTTACCTTCTTACCGAGGGCTTCGAGGACGGTTATAGCTTGTTCCTTTGTCCAGCCGTTCGCCGTCATGACAGCCTCAAATTGGATCTTGTAGGCTGACCACGAAGATGTTCCATCAAACGGCGGTACTTTGAACCCCCGCACCGAAGGAGTAGCAGTTACTGTAGTCGCCGCTCCGTCTCCAACTTTAAGTTTTCCTAATGCCTTCTTTACGTCGGCAATCTGAGTTTCAGCCTCAGTGACACGGTTCTTGTGTTGAAGAACCTGATCTTTCACTACCTTGAGTTCTTTGCCGAAGATCTCATGAATGCCTTTCAACAACAGCATCTGTTCCTCATAACGGCGGGCCTGCTCCTCCTTGTCCCGCTGGAGCTGTTCTTCCAAGCGGCGGGCCTGCTCCTCCTGACAGCGGGCCTGCTCCTCCTTACGGCTCTCAACTCCTGTTCCAGACTATTTTTCTCGATGGCGCAACAATATTAATAATAAAGAAGTTTTTGTCGCCAAGGGCTCTTCACAGTACAGATGACGTTAAACAAATTAAAACATGAATGTCGCAGAAACTCCAAAATTTCTTTCAAAATAATTATAAAGCTATAGCCTATAGCTATATCAAAATAATTACTAACGAGTAAATTTTTTGTTAGATCTTGTCTCCCATTTGGGGTCCGTATCTTGCAGAAATTGCTATTTAGCGATTAAGCCGCCCTTTGTAAATATCGTTTTTGTATATTACTAGAAGCTATATTTTAGTTGTTTACAATAAAGTTCATTATATTCTAATGTATTCCGTCCAGCCTTGGGCGCTTATCGATGAAAATTTGCCAGCCTTACACGACTACAATAAAACTTTGTTAGATTAATTTTTGAACAATATATTAGAACTTATTGGATGTTAGTTAAGTGTTGCTATTTGACTCATCTGTTAAATTTGATTCGCAGATTGTGCAGTCATCGCATCGATTATTACATTGCATTGTTAGAATCGAAAACGTGTGATATGCTGCTATTAGGATACAACAATATTCAAATAAAATAATCCTATAGGTAAATAATATTTTCGTGACCTCGACATTTGTGAGCGTGTTCCAGTATCACTTTAAAAACAATTAGATTTTAAACAATAAACGTGCGTTTTTTTAAATGGCATGGTTTCAGCATTACTTATACCTACCTATATAACTATGCCTACCTACCTACCTAATACTATAGTCGTAGGTAGGTAGGCATAGTTAGGGCGATGTGTGGACGAACACCAAAAAATTGCAAATTGTAATATAGTCCCACTTTCGTAACATGGTTCAAACCTATTGCCGTCAACCTGCCCTTGACTATATATATATATATATACTGATAGATAACAATCGTATCGCTTATTCACATTAAGCGACATTCATGGAATGAGATAGGGTGTTCCTATTCTAAATTTGGTAAAACAAAAACAAAATATTGTAAACAGAATAGCTCTATTTTGTTACGTAACTGACATAAACTGAACACGTCTCTTACGACGTTAAATTTTCAAGAGGATGGAAGGTGCCCGCTTGTTTCATACCGACTATGGCTTTCCGAGTCGTAAGCATGTGTATAAAGTAACAGTTTTATATTGCTTTAGGTTATTTTTCGTTTCGTTTCGAGTGACTGAACCACACCGTAAATAAATCGAGTTTATGTCAAACGGATCGACAATAGAATACAAGCGAGTGTGAGTGCTTTGTGCTTAGTGTGAGTTTTTTTAACTACTCGATCGCGTTAAAGTAAACTCCAATTTGTGTGGAATTGGATCAGCGCCACCTAGCGGAACGTTTGTAAGACATATTTTGTGAGTGCGAGATTGTTCGTTAACTTTTCGATCGTGACTGTCGAGTAACTTTATCGAGGTGAGCATTTAAACGATCTCGAATGACGATTTTGTGAGTGTGAGTTGCAACGGTAGTCAATTTTGACAGTTCTATTGTTAACTCCTTCACTTTCGAACAAGTTAACTTTGTCACTTAGCTTTTGGTAGTGAAAGTGATAATTTTGAACGATAACTATAATACGAACATTTTTTACAAAGTTTATAATATAATATTTGTGTTGTTTTCATTCGCGGATTTCATCAAAAGCATATGACTGCCAGAGTTGTCATCGAAAATACCTTTGGAAGGCTGAAAAATCGTTGGCGATGCCTGAATAAAGACAGGGTTCTACATTATAATCCTTTAAAATGTTAAAGAATCATATTGGCTTGTGTTTTACATAATATAGTTGTTAAACATGACATTGTAGATGTTGTGGGTATCACAAGTATGTATGGAACTATAAAAAATATTGACATATAACTTTAAACTTTGTTCATTAGAAAACTATTAACTATATTATATTCTAATAATAAAGACTTTTCTATAATTTTATTTATATCCAATAACATGTCTAATAGCTAAACATATTCATTAAAATAAATATATAATTTTGTGATTATAACAACCAAGACCATGATGAGAGCATTACTACTGAGAGAGAGGGAAGTTCCACCACTGATTTAATTTAGAGGCTGGGTATTAAGGGATCATTTAGTTAGAAGATTCCAGCAACAATAGTTATTATCTTGTAGATTATAAGTTTATTTTAATATATTATTATTATTATTTAGTATAATCTTACCATTTGGCTGAAATAACTTAATAAAACCCTTTTTTATTCTTGAATATTTTTTTGTCCTACCTTAACTTGAAATGAGTATGTATATAAACTGGGTTTTAAATGAAAAAGAGCTAAATAAAATGATCTGAAACATTTTATTGTTTAATTTATAATTTTAATAGTTTGCCATACTAAAAGTATGAAAAAACTTAGTTTGAACTACTATTTAGTTATTAAAAAAATAATCTAACTACAACTTACACAAAAATATAAATGATAATTAATGTCTTATTTACCAAACGAATCTTTACAAAACTTATTAGTTAGTTAATCTAATATATCTATCATTCTTAAACTTAAAGCTTGCCATTCTCTCTGAGTCTGCACATGCTCCATTTCTCTAATCCTATTTTGTTCCCTTTTTATCGTCACATAATCTCTATGTTGCTGTATTCTGAATGCTCTTCATTCACAATCGGAGTTTACAAACTTACATGCAACCTGCTCCGTTTGTGTCAGCCTCACACGTCTTTGAGGTGAGGGTCATATTCGTGAAGACCTCTCACTATGGCGTGGTGTAGTTTGCCCATACTGGGCAGGATGCACATGAGGCTGGGGGACAGCAACATGAGGATTTGGAGATAAATTGGGTAAGACTTCTTCAGGATCTGACAAAAGAAAACATTTGTTATTTAGATCTGCAAATGAACTCTGCCAATATAGTTATATATTTTTTATTTATTTCTATATGCCACATTCTCCGAAAATTTTCACTTTATGCTTAAATATAAATACCTCGTAAAAACTATTCGTACATCTAAAGTAATAAGACGTGCTAGTTACTTAACAAATATCAGTGCTCGCTCGGGGATTACCGACCTTCAGATAATCGCCTTAGGCCGAACTTAATTAAAACCCTTCACGCTTAACGTACAACTTTGTTGTTATTTGAATTTTCGTTGTCAGAAGTACTAGCAAAGATAGTAATGATGTATGTGTATTATGTTCGTATCTCAAGAATATTGATCAATCAATTTGTGTTAATGGAGAGGTCGTTTTATACATTTTAGTTATTATAAATAAAAAGCAACAGGTAATAGATTTTATTTTTAATATCTAATTCACTCTAATTCCACACAAATAGTTTACAACAAAAAACCCTTTGAATTGGACTTCTCAGTGAAAGCAGAATACCACGGTATCTATAAAAATATATGTATATATTCTTATTTGTTTCTTTAAAAAGACAAACATTCAAATAACGGATACAAAGAAACCCATACTCAGAACAATAACTTAAGGTTTACACAAAATGTTGTCCCATGAGGGGATCAAACCCACTCGGCACGGCAGGCGGCGACGTGACCACTTAAACCACTGGGCAATTTATGCAGTCTTATATTTAAAGTGTTCATATTTACATACATAATAGATTATTGATTAGATAGATAGATATTGATAAATAGTTAGATACATATTTAGATACATAGTATTAATTATCGGTATTGTTATTTACGTTATAAGCTTAAAGATGGTACGAAAAGCTTTTGGGCTTGAATTTCATCGTCTCAATGTCAACTAAATACAATATCGAAAATCAACTTTGAAACTATTTTAACACTTCCAGCAAATTAAAAGGGTTCATCTATTTTCATAACTACTGGGTACTCATAACTGGCTAAAACTTTCTTTGGTTGAAACTGGTTACTAAATAAGAATCTTTTTCTTTATTATCTTTTGTAATAATGATGAAATGTCAATTTTAAAAGAAGAAAAATTCAGGCCAATATTTAGAAGGTGGAAATTACACATTACTAGTACCCAACGGATAAAAGAAAACAGTCGCACGTGCCGGTTTCCTTTTTCTTGGTATTAGAATCCGACATAACATAACGTACGTATATAAAAGTAATAAAAGGTACGACTGATTGGGCTTTACATTAGCGAAGGTACAAAGAGAGGAGGGTAAAACAAACACAAATCAGTTTGCTTCATCTTGTTGTGTCAAACCACAATAGCTTGATCCCCCGACCCTTATACTAATGTGCGAAGGTTCGACGAAACTGCTCAGGAGTTAATGTTAAAAATACGTATAAACAAACGACACTTAGTGTATAGTATCTAACATACATACTGCTTCACTACACTACATACATGTGTATTGTACATGGTAGAGCATAATTAGAGGACCTTATTGATTTCCTTAAATTTAAAGTACAATACATATTTAGGATACGTGGCGGTAACATTTCATCTTAGGACTTAGTGCTATGAAATATGTCACACGACTACCCACAAAAGATCCGGAACCGGACTCAAACTATACGGAAGCTTCCTTATATACCCTACTAAGGCTAAGGCTTCCGAGATGAAGGCGACCCCACCGTCAAATGCGGGGCGGGGGGGGGGGGGGGGGGGCTTGCCTCCCTCCAGACTGCAGTTTCAGGCCTGCTTCTGCTAGGGTAGCTACCCTACCTTATCCACTACTGCCAGGCCGGCGCTCCTAGCGGTCGGGATCAACCTGCGCTCACCAGTGCCGGTGCATCCCATTTTTTAATTGTCTTTATATTTATGAAAGTAAACTAAGTTTTCATAGATACACTAACATGAGTAGAGAGTACCATTCATATTCGACTTAGTTATGATCACATGTATAACGTAATATATATGTATACCTAACTGACGATATGAAATTATTATGTATAGTTATATACATTTATTGGCCTATTGGTATAGCATTTACTGATCCTGACTTCAAAGCCAAAGGTCATGGGTTTGATAACCACCAGGAAAAAAAATGGATCAACAAATGGTTATGTCGAATGTGGATGTCGTTCGTGGCCATTGTTTCAATGCTCGTGAAGGCCCACCGCGACAGGAATCGTTCCATATGCGGGAGTTGTTTTTAAAAAGAAAAATAAGATTGTATTGTATTGGTCTCCGTATCGTGACGGGCGATGTTACGTCTCGCTCTGGCCGCCGCCGCATCGGTGTGGAGAGGTCTCAACATTCTTAATAATAAATATAAACCATTAAATTTACACATTGTTATATTTACTTTTGTAACTAAACCACAAATATGAGAACATCAGCCAGGTACAGGTACCTAGCAAAGTAAAATGCCCGTAGCTATACCAGGACCAGGTACCCAAACAATCATAAGACAACATACCAATTAGAGCGGGAAACTTCTTTTAAAGACCGGAAAAATAAAACTAGGCATACGTCGTCTATTATATACAGCCTCCACAGACTTCCAAAAGTTTGTATTACTTGCCGGGGACGCGAAACAGACAGAATGTGTTTTGTGTAAATACTGACTCTGGTGATTATTTATTATAACGTTGTTATAATTTTATTTCAAATGAAAGATATAAAATCAAGCTTCAAATAAACATCAACTCGAGCACGATTTAACAACATGTTTTTGTTGACAAGGCAAATTAATTTCGTATCTTAATTTAAACTTGATTGTGAAGTAATCGCAAGTTTTAACATACTCTACCTACTAAGAAATAATAAGAAAATAAAAGTTAAAATAATATTAACCTTTAATGACAATGTAACTTATGTATTCATGAAAATTAATGTGGGTGACATTTGAGAAGGGAACAATTACGTGCCTCATATAGACTGTAAGAATTCAACACGATAAGTTTGTCTGGTTTTCTTTCTTATAAACGACGAGTGAGAATAAAATAATAACAATAAAAGAATAATAAAATGAATTTTATTCCATTTTCACGCTTCCTTTTCCTCAATAAAAGACAATTAGTAAGCCTTTGTAACGGCGCTCACTCAACTATGTTATTCCATTTTCCTGTTAACCGTATGATGACCTCAGCTAGCTATCCACAAAATCTATAGACTTTATATATATATTAATTACTAAGCCCCTCATTCAAATAAAAATAAATTGGAAAGGAAATCCAACAACGGACTTGTCAATCACGCCGACATTACATTTAAATTATTTCGGACGCATTAAACTTGAATTAAAAATCCATTGATTTATGTTATTTTATGCTATGGTAAAACTAGGGATTTGAAGGAAATGTTACTGCTGATATTATAAGCCTAAATATGAGCCAATATCCATATAATAATAGAGACGAATTATCAAGTTGCGAACCGTTGGTTCTTGACAATATTTGTCTAGAATCAGTGTTGTTGCGTTGCTTATTGACCAGTACTACTCACGTTCCACAAACATTCTTTCGCGTATAAGCATATGTATTTTATAACTCTTACTCTATTCTATACTCTGACTATATTCAAAAAAGTTTAGACAGAGACGCATTAACTGCCCACTGTTTTAAGACTATATATCTTATCAATTGAATTCTAATTTTTCATTACATAAAACTGCTGAACAATCATTCTACAAAATGAAGATTAATTCACACAATATTACCGCATCTGAAGGTTGCAATTTTAAATAGTGAAAAGAATATAAACAGTGTATAACAATAATCAAGTACATAACAATAACACGACTGACTGTACTTTATGGTGGCTGGCTATACTTATTGTGCTAATAAAATTGGATTTTGTTAAAAAATTGTAATAAAGAAAGAAATATGTAATGATGGAAATGGTTTTCATAAGTGCCCCCAATCTGTTCGTAGTACTCGTATTAGCTCGAGCAGGTCAGAATAGCATACCTGTAACTCAAAATGACTTTATCCAGAAAGTCCAAGCTATCTTAAAGAATTACATTTTTCTATATTCTTTATTTATTTTAGCGTTAAGAGGATCTTTTTTATTTACGCCAAATAAAATCAAAAAAGTATTTTGCATATGCATGTAAAGAAATAGCTATGAGTGCCTAAGATCTCTTTATATTGTTATGAATAATGGCGAGCTTTTTCAATGTCAATGATTAGTACTGTTGTCGTAGTCGACTCAATAGATGGCGCTACCCATCGAAGGTAGGTAAAAGAACATGATTTTTCCTTTTTTCTGTGTCTGACATTTTAGTGATGGAATTAGAAAATAATTTAATTTGTTTAGTTTGAAGTGAATTTATTTGTTCTACAGGTAATGTCTGCAACGTTTCGACAATGTAATTTGTGTTTTTCTAAATGTAAAAGTTTAAAATAAAACACTGTTTCACAGAGCAACACATGCTTTAATTTGTCACCACCAATTCCTGAAAATATAACAATAAACTAATTGTGTTATATGCAGGATACAATATGTTTATAGATGTCCTTAAGCAATGTACTAGGGGTGTTACGTAGTTAAGTGCCTATCGGCAATAACATAACATGCACTTCCTCCAATAACAGTTTAATGCTACCAATTAATAAATATTGCCATTTTTCATATTCGGATTTTAAAAATTTTTAATATGAACCTAACTAACTAGTGTGTACATTCAAACAAAAAAGTTATTAAGAAAAATCGGATACATAAATTGGGATCCACCTTCTTTATTGAAATTGGTCAATAGCCAAATCAAACAAAATAATATCTCTTCTGCAATATAAATATATCCAACACTAGAACCGTGGGACGTAGCGATTAACAGGTAACGCAATCTATCTTGATTGCCGGAACTCGACCAAAGGTCGGACGAAGTTGTGATGACAATTAATTTAGTATTAGCTAACTGAGAGTAAAATATAGAAGTGCAAACTTATTTCAAGTGCACTTGTCTTCGGTTTGCTAACACAGTATATTTTTACATTTTATGAACTCAACAGATATTTCGGAAAGCGGTTTATTTCGTTTTCAACAAACAAATATTTTATATATTCTGGTTTATTTATATTTCTATATGACGGGATCTTTACAATGTTTGTTAATACGTTTAAATTATTTAAATGATGTAGGATTTATGTCATGTACATGAGAAATGCACGAGTTTACAATACCACGGACTCAACGAAAACTCCTTTCCTTTTTCTCCTCACCTCATCCCCTTCTCCTTCACCTTCCCTCATCTCCTCCCCTTATTACCCCTCTATTCTATCCCGTCCCCTGACCCCCGTTCCTACCTCCTTATCCCGCATGCTTCCCTAGCATGCAAGAAGGAAAGAAAGAAAGTCTCCATTTTATTAACCATGTGTGTCAAACAAACACACAACATTACAAAGGGTAGAAAGCTTTATATGTTTTTAATTTAATTCTGTGCGCTCTACAACACAACCCGAGTAAAAAGCAAACCAGACCGGTATTGTACTGCACATTATTGCTGCACTCTATTGTAAGTTCGTAAGCACAATGCCACGATTAATGCTAATAATGTGATTTATCGACAACGTTGACTTTAATTAATAGTTCATTTTATACGTTATATAGAATTCACATCATGTAGGAGTTAAGGCATTACGGAGTTTTGCGTTCGAATTTACCGGTACCTGACCTGGGTCTCCTTTCGGCAAGTGAGAGCTACAGCCAGCCAGCTCCAGCGCTGTTTATAGGCTCAGTGAGTCCAAGCCAGGAGAGCCCTATTGAATATACAGTTTCTTGATTTTCCCATTCAATCATCAAATATACCTTTATAGCTTCCTTTTATTTAAATCGTTACTAACAATTTTGGATGTTCTGGATTGTACAGTTCTGAATGAAAGATATCATACATCCTTTTTTTGCAAACATTGTTTTCTTTGTTCTTATGGTAAAGGGGGCAAACGAACAAATTGTTGATTATAAACGACACCTGATTGTAAATGGCAACACTAAATCTTACTACCATTCCAGAAAAAGAACATTTTTCTGTCAAATATGTAAACAAAAATTTCATATCATTCAGTAGTGGAGAATGAGAATGTGTAATACAATAATGCTTGTGAATTATTCGGGTATAAAAACGAAGAGGGGTGTGAACTCGGCAATATTGCCGTCATATGTTAGGAACGGATTTTGTACGATTCTAATAACTTTAGCTTTTTACAGAATATTTGAGATATATGAATAAGTTCTATACCAACTACACTCGAGAGCAATGAAGCCGAGCCACAAATAGGCAACCACTATCGGGCGGGTTGAGGTCCAGCGCTGTGTGACATTTAAAATATTTATTTTAGTTAGCCAGCAATTATTAGATCCTGAGATTTTATAGTACCTTTTTGTCACCCGGACTCAGAGTGTTGTTTCTTAACTTATCAAACATAACTACTGAGTGTGAACAATAGACGGGTGTCTTATGTATTGGTTTTCTTATTTTAAAGACTGAATGGTCAAGTAATACGATATATTGTTGCTACAATTATTCGTATAGGACTGACAAACATTGCTTATAAATGAACTAGATTTACATAGTGAATGCGGCTCAACAAGGTAGGTATTGGCCTGTCCAACGTCCGACTAATGAAGACGACATTTTGACTAGAATTAAACACTGCCAGTCACTGGCGCTTTGTGATGCAATAGAAAAGTTACAGTTTTATTTTGTGTGGAGACGTAACATAAAAGTAAAGTCGGCAATATATTTATTTTGTGCTGGACAAGTTACCTTATTTACCATCTTCTTATTTTAAACTAAATTTTTGGTATATATTTATATTTTGAAATATTGGGATTTCGGTTCAGTAGAATAAGCCCACCCTGTCTCTTCACACAGTTATCGTAAAGGGCGACTAAGATGTGTGTGATATTTGTCAACAAGGTGTTCAAACGGGCACTGTACAGCGCAGTAAGAGATACGGTGGGCATATTCTACTAAACCGACATTTTACGATAAATGTGTGAAGTGTGTTTGTGTGAAGGTAATAAATGAGCTTGATCTCTTTTACGTAATGGCCTAATACATGTAGTTGTAACATAATTGCAGAGTTCCTAATAGAATGACCTCTCAGGTGGCTTCCCACCAACTCGCTCGTTGTTGTCACTAAATGATGTTTGGCAAGAAGTGGGCGTTTGAGACGCCTCTGCTTTCGACTTCGGGGATAAAGGCCTGAGCGTATGAATGTACGTAGTTGCTGTTTATTGCTCCATCGAGTCCTTCATTCACGATATCGTGTTTCTCTCATTCTTTAAAAACAAAAAAAAGTACATACCTTTTAAAAAGAAACAATTTCTTTTCAAAACTAAAATATATTTTTATATCATGGACTCGCAGTTATATGTACTCGTACAAACTTCCTCTCTCCATACTTTATGACGGTATTTTCATATGTTATGTAAGACGTTAGTCATTTTTCTGCTTAAAGCCTCCATACCTCACATGTCAAAAGCAGCGGTTGGTTATTGCCGACCAAATATACTCAAGTCTTATGTTTTACTTGACCTGCTTACCCCGAGTTCAGAATACTGGATTACGTCCTTAAATTTTATATGGTTACTGCAAAATTTTATTTCTTTTGGACCCTGGATCTGCCACGAAGCGGGGCAAACTTAACGTGAACAAACATACATTGCATTTAATAATATCTTATAAAATAAGTTTCTACTAGAACTCACTTCAGACAAACCAGAGCTATATAAATCAACAGAACATTAGTGAAAGCCCTCGGGGTATTCATAGAACTCCTTGTTATCAAAATGGTTGGAACACACACTTTTCCTACACCTAAATGGCTACTAGTTCTAGTTCACACATACAAGGGACAGAGTAAGGAGATATTTACGATTAAAGATATCTGAGCCTTATACCCTAGTTAGGATTTGTTAGTAGTTAGGATTCGTTACTTATGATAAAATGTTCCCTGATTTAGTTTTATTATGAGGTAACCCATCTGAGATCATCTAGGCGGTCATCTCATTTAGTAGGGTTTTCCTTTTTGTGTTCCATAACGTTATGAAGTTTTTTTTTATTTTGCAAAGAACTACAAGCACAAAATTGAATTAAAAACATTTCTTGCTCGTTATTGTATGTTTAATTTAGAAAAAGCCTAAGTTCCGACTTAAGTTACGTGATTGTTTAAGTATCTGTGTTTTCAGCTTTATAAAACTAAAATATTCTCTTATCTTCCAATTTACATAATTTTGTTTAAAAAAAAGAATCGAAAAATTATCCCTATTTGTTGAATTAGTTATCGCATGAATGTCAATGTGCTCATTTGAAAGGTGTAAACATATAGCTTACCACTTTTATGTTATGAGTTTAGAACATACAATCTGGTCTGTTTATTATTATCAATTCGATCTCTCTAATAATGTATACGTAATTGTAGTGTCTTTATAATATCCACTATTAAAACTCAATAGTTTTTACACAATTCTCGCCATCAAAGTGCTTCTCTTCTAATTATTTCCCACAATAGAGGTGACAATAGCGTCTCTATTTGAGAAAAGAGAGGGATAATACCGCTCCGAGTCGTTTCATCTCTAGATCATGTAAATGAGTAGTGTTTGCTCGTTCTCAGGTCTTTGTATGTCGACGACTGTTTGTCGTCCAGATCCACCAAGTGAACAACAACTGACAGAGAATCATCTTTTATTCATCTCCGTATAAATTTTAGTTGTCAAAGACTAAATTGTTCGTTAAATGAAATGTTGACAGAGTTAGTGGACTTTGTGGATAATGTAAATGTGATTGAGAATTTATATTACGAAGTGAGAGATTTGTTTCATGCATTTATAATGCGTATATTTTTTTTAAGACAGACAGACATAATAAGAGAAATAAGAAGCGTCAAATTTGCAGACCGTATTTGCGAGATACTGTCGTGTGGTTCTCGGTGAGGTAGAGTACGGCAACCCCATCTCTTACCATGTGTGACGTATAAAGCGATTAAGGGATCAGACTGTTATCTATCAGACAGTAAATATGCAGTCATTCAGGGGCCGGATGACTGTAATAGGCTCACCCCCTATGTGTGTGGGACTTATTTATGTATGGCATAACGTGTGCGATTAAGACGCGTCTGCCTACTCTTTCGAAAACAGTGTGTGTATAAATAAAAAAAAAAATCCTAGTATTTATTTTATTTTTTCTAGCTAGTTTTCGTCCTGGCCTCGGCAGCTGGTTCTGTAATCTGTAACCCTCTTGCCTATCATGTTCATTACTCTAATATTCGAATGCCGTTGTGTTTTTTATTATAAAGTTGATATTGTAAATAAATATAGTTTTATTTAACATAAAACCTTAAATTTAAAATTAAATTATGATAATGCGTTCCCTCGGCCAAACGTACCCATGAGGCTGGCGGCGTTTCCCCGATGAACGTATGTATATAGTGATGTTTTGGGTCAGGTATTGAGCAGAGCGTGCATCCCGTCCCATTGATATTGTTAAATTTTGTGAAGAATGATAAAAAATGTTGTTCCATGAGTTTCTATTAAACTTTAGACAGTACCTTTTTAAATATTGTACTTTATTTATACTTTTTGCAATTTGAGTTTATATGAGTCTTGTATAACTTATGTTGGTAAGTTGTTGCTATTGCTTTGATCTTAATAAATGCTAAAAGACATATTTTATATTAGTTATTAGTCTCCTAACTTTCGTTTTCTATTATTAATTGCATAGGTTAACAGTCTAATAGTAGCTTTGTTAAGTAAACGGTAAGTTATATAATACATATAATATTTAAAACACACTTTTTTTTTGAGACTGTATCTATGTGGTAGAACAGAAATAAACAAATATAATATATGTACAACATACGTTCACGCCCATTTCGTCTAATAGGAAGGCAGAGGTGCATTAATATTATTTTGACATACATTTATACATTTTGCCAATTAGAATTTGTAGAATTCTTTCACTAAATAAATTAAGTAAATAATTTATTTCATTAATGTTTGCACTTTAATTCAAGTGATAATTTAAATTAAATTAAACTTTTAAAGTTCGATCGTTTAGTAGCAATACGAAGCACGCATATTCGCTTTTTATGTAATAGTTAGTAAACTAATAGTTAAAAAAAAAACATACAATATTTCTACTAACATTATATAAAAGTGCATGGAAAACAAAATATAAATATGAATCAAACGTAAATCCATCCAAGAACGAAACTGAACTTGTTAATCGTCTCTTAAAACCTAAAGGAAGCCATAACGTGGGTAACACAAGCTGAGTCATTTAATACGTTACTCTATCTCATATATAATCGCTAGGGACTAATAGACTTAGAACAACATCTTTTTCGGCTCAGCCGATACGACTTGGTACGGTTACAATATTTGCTTACGTGAATTCTTGTTACGATCTGAGATCGTAATAAGAATTCACAGCAGTCTATTCCAAATATTCACCAATTTTGTACTCAAATTATGGAGGTACAATGGTATCATTTAAAAAGGAAAAAAAACAATAAAGTTAGTATCGTAAAAGAAAGACCCAACACAACTGTAAACCGAAACAAGTGTTTATATCCTGTAGACACAGTACGAGTTAATCGTCATGTATATATATTTGTTTTCATTTTATGCTCGTTTTAATTTGTATTATTTCGATAATTTCAATGAGATACAATTTCGTGAGTGTAAATTACGTTAAATTTGACACATATAGCTTTAAAGGATAAATTATAAAATTGTGAGTAATGCGAACATTTTATGCTACCTAATGGATTGGAATTAAATCAAACTCCAGTCGACTAAAAATCGTAAAATTATATGAAATGATATTTGCTGCATATAAACATCTTGGTATGTAGGGGTTCGTCAAATAAAAATATATACCATAAAAATCTGTGTACAATGAATAAATATAACCTTTAAATTACAAACTAGTAATAAGTTTTCCACTTACCGCACGCAGACGTTATTTACTTATAAAAGCATGAACACCAAACCTTTACGGGGTGAAAGTTACACACCATCCTACTTCTGATATGTTAGAACTCAGGAATATGATGTTGAAAGTTATGAATACTTGAAGAATAATATATTTCAGTACCGATGATGTCCACTGTTCCACGTTTCGAACCCGACTACCCCCCCTCCCCCCCTCTTTTGCTATTAAACTATTTCCCTTAAATAAATATACAAGTTACTTATTTGTTCTAAGTTATTGTAAAAACTGTTCCAAAACATTTGTAAAATACTTTATTAAAAATAATTAGATTTACAAAGCAAAATAAAGCAAACGTTTGCTTTTAAATTTAATAGGCTCAATACTAATTTGTACTATCCTTGGTAACATTTTACTAAATTGATTACATACTTATTTCACTATAAAGCGTATTTAAAGTGTATATAAATAAATAAAACCTATAGTTCTAACAGTATCGTATGAAAGAAATAAACTGGGAATATACGTTTATTATAATAGTATCACAGTATAAATAGTTTTAATAGTATAAAATGGTTTTCTGTGGGGCCGTGGTAATTCCCCGGTCGAGCCAGCCTATACGTGTCAAAGCATGGCTCTCACACGTTAAAAGTGAGTAATTTTCTTGTAGTAAATTTATCATTGTATTGATGTATTATAAGAAGTAATCGTATGTTACGTCTTCTTTTGAAAGGCGCCCATTACTACAGCAAATCAAGTCTCTATTCCTTAGAGGTTTGCCTAGACGAAACCATGGATTATGCAATTCGTTTCGGTGCTTAAGTCGATGATAAATAAATATTAAATAGATAAACTATTGTTCATATTTTCGAAGTCATTAAAATTGAAAATTGGAAAAGAAAATCCTACAATAAAAAAAAGTATATTAATGATCTTCCAAAATGCAGTACCTTGAGACTCGTCAAGTAATGGTAGAGAAAAATAGAGATCCTTAATTTCAAGGTATTCTTTACGTTTTTGTAAGTTACACCAATTGTCGTCATCGTCACCCTCACGTCTCGTCTCAAATTTTGGAGAAGTGCCAATTACAGTGATCGTTAAAGCTTAGTCATTTATTTTTTATCTATCAAAGTCGAATGCAATCCAACTACACATGTAGATATCTATCATTACACATTTTCTAAAAAGGACCTTGAAAAAATTAAAATCATTCGAGCTAGTCGTCGTGTTCTACAAGAGTAATGTTAGATCGATTTCCTAAGAGTCTATGCACTTACAACCCTTTAACTAATCGTTCCATTATCTATATTCATATCTATATATTACAGTGACTTGTGGAGCTATAATATAACGATTAATCATTATAATAATTTAAAATAGTTCGTGTTATCACGATTTCTGAACAAAAAGAAAACACAACTTCTCAAGACAACAATACTTTTAAATGGAGACAACTGCCTCAGCAGGAGCTATTCCTGTGCAAATACAAAGAACGCCTACACCCGGGGTGACTTATTGAGGATTACATTTTTTTTCTCAGCACTCAGGGCTACTTACCACTAGACCAATAGACCAGGCCGTTTGTTTTAAAGTTCAATCATACCGATAACAAAACTATTAATAACTTGTAATACAAGTTACAATGGAAATAATAAGCATAATTCTACACGAGAAAAAATATAAAATAAAAATGATAATAGAACCTTAATGAAGTATGTGTACTCTCACGTTACAACATTTAATTAATATGCAGTACTTCGAGTTATTTCAGAAATCTAATTATTATAACTAAATGCAATTTTTCATGTTTATAAATCTAACACCAAATTTGCACTTTATACACCTTAATTGAATGTTAGAATAATAAACGTACACCTTGCCATTTACCAGAGCCAGGTGTTCCTATACTGTGTTGTGATATTTTGTCATTAACCGTTAAGGTCTAGTAGAAAGATATACGAGCCAGTTGTCATCCTAGTTTCACTTGGCCTTTGTTTTAAAATTCTTTCCACACGACTGCAAAATGTGGCGTGGATTGAAAATGAGGTCGCGAACCTCTTTTCACGGTTCCTTTTCGACAATTTTATATGCCTTCCTTTGCATTCAGCTCTCAATACAACCGTTATTCTTTTCAGATAATATATTACGTGTTTCTTAAGGATTGTTTCCGCCAAGATAGCTTATGTAAGTTTTTTTTTTCAAGTTAAATATAATTATCATTTTAATTTTTCTGTATTCTTATAGAGACTGTTGTACAATAATGACAAATAATATGGATAGATTTTTACATAGGTAGTGTTCGTACATTACAGTAAAGTAGTACACATAGTAAGTCAAGACCAATTAACTGTGGTCTTTATTTTTTTACCCTTTTCTAGCAAAATAACAGTTTGAGGGTTTACACACCTCCCCTTAACAACATTTTTATTTGATAAATGATGTTCACGATCAGGGTAGGTTATTTTATTCGTGTCCAATATATTACACAAGTTTATTCACAATTATAAATGAATAAGAAATGTTGAGTTCCTGTTTGAATGTAAATTTCGAAAGCTTTTATGCTACAGCTATTTATAATACAACCCGGACACAAACATACACTGCAACAATAACAAATAATTCAAGTCATATTTCGACAGTTTGAATATAATGTTCTACTCCATATCAATTTCTATGATATTGCATACTTACATATGTATACATACATACGATCACGCCTGTTTCCCCTAAGGGATAAGCAGAGGTGTATAAAACACCCGCATTTCCCCAAAAGGAATTTGGTCCCACTAACGCAATAGGGGCAAGCCTATTGACGTCAATCGAGCATTTTATGACTGTATTATATTATAACATATGTACTCTCTGATAGATAACAGCCACGGGAAGAAATGGGATAGCTCAATTCTATTACAAAACCACACTATGATATAAAATCGGGAACGATTGGCATCGTTTAGCTGTTCTGCTAATAAGAATTTAGTCCCCCTAACGTAATAAATGAAGTTTTGAAGTTTAATTAACACCACCCAACAGTGCTCAGCTCTAAATGGTCTTAAAAAAACCAGCTGATAAATTATTTTTAAATTTATTTTATAGCGACGCCACGCATTTCATTAGTTTCCACACAACAGAGACATTAGTTTCGTTCCAATCCCTGTGCCCACTTCCGTAACATTATTTTGTTTTTTCTTTGATTCCAAAAGTTGTACAATAATTAAATGCAGTACAACTATGTTATTATTGCATTTATAATTTTTACTTCTTTTTCTCATTTGAGATTTTCAAATTATTTCTCAAAGGGCGCCTTGAGCGCGGGAATCTACTTTTAAAGAGTCTATTATCAAGTGTATATATGTATTTATGTAGGGATGTTTAACGTCTCTCTGTCACGCCCTAGAACATAGATAGAATTAATGATGGCAGGAATATAGAGTGTAAGGTGCTGATTGAGAACAACTTAATAATGCAGTCGAATGTCATATATGTACTTAGTCTGACCCTAAATACTGTCAATTACTCACACCGTACTTATTATTCATTCATTTGTGAAATATACTTGGTGGATTTGAGTCAAATACTGCTCATGTAAGTAAATATTTGTATTCTTATGAGCAAATACAGTTTTCTCACACCCTAACTGAATTGTACTGTAATGTTTATTTTTTTTAATTTCCCAATTCTATTGGTAGAGTGAACTAAGTACGTATTCCATGTTTATAGTGCCATTGCGCTATTATGAGTTGGAGGCATAAATATTTTTTAATATCAATTTTACAAATGTTGTGCTATATTTTTAAGGATTTTTTTTAATTTTTTACTAATTTTTGAGCAGGGTTTGTTCTGGTAGTATTTCATTATTTGGAATAATTTATTTGGTTTGTACTTCGCATTTACGCATATGTACTTTTTGTTCTGACAATTAAAAGTTAAAATAACTCGCTGTCAAGTACCACTTCTCTTGTTTGTCATACTGACCACTGCCACATTTCACACACTTCAATATTGACTGGCCTCTTCGTCTAGCAGTTAGTGACTCTTACTACTGAGCCGGTCATGGTTTCAAATCCTGGAGAGGTCAAACATTATATATAGATACATACACACACTCACGCCCACATCCCTGAAGGGTAGGGAGAGGCATGTTTAACGACAAAATTTTGTTGCACTTTTGTAATAGGGGCAAACCTGTCTGGCAGATAACACTCCAACCCATTTGTCCCTTTTTTCGGCACCATCAGAATGATCCTAATTGTTTGTAAAGTACCGGTCGACACAGGATTCGCTCCTCATTCCAAAGTTGTCTTTATAAATAAAACAAGTCTAAAGCTCCTGGATAATGAATTTCAAAGTTATTCTTCCATTTAATAATATTTAAATATCGTGATGCTAGTATTGCGGTTTCCTACATCAGTATACGTATAACATGCTCTCACAAAAGGCTATCTGGCGATCGTTGCTCACCTCGCACCATTAAGCGTGACACGCTGCGCTCGGCGGAATTGCACCGAATTCCTCGAAGTGCTGAAAACATCGGTGACTCTCAGGAGACATCGTGCACAGAAAATATGTGGACTGTAAGAGTCTTTAAAATATGTTAACTTTAATCTTTTTCAGCTCATTTTGTATTTAATTTTTTCTGATTGATATTAAACCAATCAACCGCACTAACTTCAGGGAGAACTTTAACATATTTACTAATCATGAAATTTTATTTTCCTCCGATCATCTAATGCGTAAAATCAATAAAAAGCTTCCTTTGTCCTATACAGTAAACATGTTTAGAATTTTTAATTTTAATTACGCTATCGATGGAGCGTATTTAAATAAAATTAATACGACTCTACCTACCCGGGATACAGGAGTTATGTATGTGTGAATGTAAAAAGATCTTAAAGATCTAGCATACTCTGTGTTAACACACAGTCATTATTTTTAATATAATAATGTTTTGAGCAAATTAAATTTAACAGATTATTCAATAAAAGAGATTTATTGCAGTTGGAACTGTAACTATGAACAAAAAAACCGAATAAAGAACCTCTCTGTATCGAGAAATATCGCAAATATCGGTAAGTAACAACAGTTTGTCTTTGATGGCGACCAGATTAACTCTCGAATTATACAGTGAACTCTTTCATAATAAGGGAAATTATCCGGCTCTCGTTTGACGCTCGTCTAGCTTACTAACTTGGACTTACTTAGCCAAGATCTATTGATTTTCTTATAAAGTTCCTCGATTTTGTTTAGATATATTAACTCAGTTTAAGATAAGATATATCTATATTCAGTCTTGAATCTTAAGCCTAACTTAAAATAAGTTTGGAATCCTTCCCAATATAATAAATGCGAAAGGAATTTGATTGTTTGTTTTCTATACTTTGACGTTTTTTGACGCATGTTGCACTTTTCAATGAGTACATAAAAGGACTTAAGAGGATTCAGATAGATAGAACGAAAATAAATAGTACGCAGCATTTAGAAATAGTCTAAGTATTTCAAGTCATAAAAATACATTATTATAATGTACGAATTAATTAGCTGTGACAAAGCTCAAGCAGCCATTAGATTATCTCGAATACATACGAGATTTGTTTGGTTTCATATCCTTCTATGATGGTACAATATATCGTAAGATGTCTTAATCAACTGATGAACTGATGTTTTAAAGTTGCACATTAAGTATAGCTCGTACTTTGTTTTAATTTTATTATTTTAGCCTACCGTAATGACTCCACTCTGCCTGATGAAAAGCAACAAGTGGAGTCTAAGAGTAGTGGTCACCATTCTTATTGCAAGTGTAATCAATGCAGCATGGTGAGATGCTTTTTCACGCACCATTTAAAAGACCCGGGATCAAAGTGGGAAGGAAACACATGCACTGGTAGTGAATTCTCCAGGCTTTCGCCGATCGCCACAGGGAAGAAGAGCCAAACCGTTTAGTTCGTGATGTAGGCGATAGAGGACTGCCATAGAAGCGACATCTCTTCGCAATGGCATAGGCTCGAGGGACTCGGTGTTCTCATTACTGTCAATAATGCGGACTGCGCGCCACTGCAACTGTTTTTGTTGTGTATTTCAATTTAAAGTAATGGACAAAACATAGGAAAGTGGTCAAAAGTTTACGCTTGCAAAGTTTTAAATATGACTTATACTGTAAACAGAAACATTAACTACATACGTTGTATAAGTAATTTTCAAACATAAATATTGATAATATAAAAAATACACAAACTACTTCCAAAACGTTGTAACTCACATGTGTGAAGAAATATATAATACAATGCAAGTTATGAAAATAACACAATACCAAAACATAAAATTAGTGTACCACAAAAGTCATAGCGAATAATAGCAAATGGCGCGATTAGTCGTGGCCGCTAATTAACAAAACGGGCGCAGCTGCGTGTGGCTTCAGATTTATTTACGGATTAGCACTAAGCTTTAATCATTTTAAATCGCTAATATTTTTTATCTATACGTGCTGCTAACAAACACTTTGAGGGATGAAAACGTGGTGAGGAAAATTTACACCACGCCGTTGTTTGTATAAAGGTAACTCTCGAATTAGTAATTGTACCATCAATCACCGGACACAAAGAACACCTTGACTCGGGATAACTATTTGTAGGTACCACAAATAGTATTGTCGTGTGAGAACGAACCCCTCTGAGTCACTAGTCAGGGTCAATAGCCACTAGACCTACAAGCCAGTCATTAATCAGTACTACAAAATATTTGAGGCACTAACTATTCTGCGGGACTGTACCGTACTGTGCCTAACATAGACTTAGCCTTACAAGTAAATTCTCCTCATGGATCAGTTTAAGTAACGTTAATTAATCCCATTGCACGGGAGTGTCAGATATTTTTTATACCGTCGTCTGAGCAAAACATAGAAGAGGCTGATTCTAAATCTAGATATTCTTGATTATAAAAATTAAATACTTAGACAACACAGTGTGAAAGGCCTATTGGTCAAGTGGTTAGTGATCATGGCTGCTGAGCCAGAGGTTGTGGGTTCGACTCCCACACGGGACAAAGTTTGTGTGATCCATAAAAAGCTGTCCCCAATCTCGGTGTTCTTTCTATGTTCGTAAGTCTCCCGTTCGGCATTGACCCGACCTTAAATAAGTATAAGACGATATTGAACTTCTCAATTTTGATTAAAACGTAAAGAAAAGTGTGGCCATAGTTATTTTAACAATCTAACATGGCCTGAGTTTTATATGCTGATATTTGGGTTGTCATTCTACCTATCCTACTTGTTCTTATTTCAATAGTACGTACATATGAATGTGTAGTCATGTAATATCGTACCGTCTCGTGTATCGCTAGTCATTTCACCCTCAACAGTAAATTCTACAATCTATATGCCGGTCTCAGACCACTTGTATTAGTTTCAGTACAACTTGAGCTATTTCAATGACGTTAAGTGTTTGTATCTCGTAGTCTAACGGTTACAGCTTTTAAAGGTTTTCTGTTTAAGTTTATGAATTATTTTATTGAGATCTTAAACAACATGTACAGCAGAAAGTTGAATGGAATGGAAAAAAAAAATACAACTTACTAAAATAAAATCACATAAACGTTTCATCTCTTATAGGAGAATTAAAGCTGCCACATGATACAGGTGTATCTTACATTAATTACAAAATCATTGAACGTTTTGAGTGCTGCCGAGGGAACATTGTTGTAATATTGTTTGACTGCACGGATGGCGTAGCGGTTTAAATGGTCACCTCGCCCCTACACTACCGCGCCGAGTGTTGTGGGTTCGATCCCCGGACGGGACAACACTTTGTGTAATCCTTAAATTGTTGTTCTGAGACTGGGTGTTCTTTGTGTACGTTGTTTGAATTTTTTGTAAAGTCCCCCGCGACACAGGAATTAATCCTAATGTGGGAGTTGTCTTTTTAAAAAAAATCGAATTAAACATTTCTGTCGAAACTTCAAAACATTATCGGTCCGAATTAATTCATTAAAAATACAAATAACAATAACTGTAACATTACAAAAATTGATTTTGTGACACCGTTTTATGATTCCACTTTAATTGATTTGGTTCCACAAAAATCAGAGTCGAGGAAAAGGACTGGTATTTAACTTTTTCGTCGCTATCTGTCAAACGCGTTGCCTCGCCGGCCTGGGGGAGAGAGCTTTTCGTTTCATTTTATAAGACTAGCTTCACTGTATTATTGCAATGTTTAAACTGCAGAGTAAAGAGCCACTTTCTATCTTCCCGGTGACGTCGTGACGTCGTGAAAGGCGACTAAGGGATCGGATTTTCTATCAGACAGATCGGATTTTCTAGAATACAGTTATGTAGTGCGCGGTTGACGCCACCAGGCTCGCCCACTGTTACGTTGGACCAAATACTAATTGGCAAAATGTGGGTGGTTAATACACCTCTGCCTACCCCTATGTGTATGTATTATTTTCCTTTTGTAATCATTGGGTACAAAAGTACGGTTGAGTGGGGCTTAGGGTCTAGGCCTCCCGATCTATTGTTCAATCATCTGCTGAGCCTTTGCCAATTTTATTTAGGGTCGGAGCAATATGTTGTTTTCTTCCTCTCACTACTCGTTAATTAGTTTTATCGACGTTTAAACCCTTTCAACACATATCCGTTTTCACGCGATCAGTCTTTTGTACCCTTTAAATAAAAACAAATAAGTGTTAGTTGAATCTAGAATGTGATGAAACCTCATTATATCTCTTGTCTATGCTGGCAACGCACTTGTGACTCTTGAGTTGCGGGTGTCCATGGGTAGTCACTTACCGTCAGGTGACCCGTCTGCTCGTTTGCCCCTATCGTATAAAAAAAAAAAACATAGTCAAAATCTGCCACATGATTTACTTCAGCATACTGATTTTTCCCTAAAGCAGTATGCGGGCTTGGGAGTAGATGAAAGTGAATGTTCAAGTTTGCTCAAGTTGTGCTCGTTACTAATTGTCTTGTCACCGGAGAGCAATATATTGTAACTGTTCAGTTACTGTCCGTACTTGTATATTTACATCGTTGCATTAGCAAGCATGATAATGAGCAGTGAGCTTGATACTCGGGGTAACAGGGAAGCACTGCTTTGGAGGACGGGATCTATCAAACCACATCTAATATATATGTAGACTACAGACCACGTTAATACGGTGATATATGTATATATATATATATATATATATATATATATATATCACCGTATATATATATTATTCTCAATCATAATTAGAAGTTTGCTATCATAATAACTTAGCCATGAAGCTGTTCCAGAACGTATGTAGATCCTATGGAGAAGTACAAGCAAGAAACTTCAAGAACACTCTTTATCAAATATTTTACATACGATTTTTTAATAAATAAGTAAGTATATAAGAAGTATCGCTCTTGGTAATCTTTAATTTTCTTTGTCATTAATTGGCCTGAAAACCAAACAAATTCTAAAAAAACAATAAACTGTTTTGATCTATTTAATCAGGCATATGATTTCCGTTTGGCATAGTGATAGTCGCCACTCTCAAATGTTCGTTTAGACAAGGTCACGTGCTTATTTTATAATTCAGCTAAGATCACTGTAACGAGAGCAAAATGCAATGTTTTATGTATTAGAAAGAAACGTTTAGCAAATAATTGACTTTTTAATTTTATTTTTTATTTTTTTATTATTTATGATATGGTATGGTAGGACGTGTACGCATAAAACCTTTTTCTAAAAATTTAAGCCTACTTAATATGTTCATCAAAAGAAAACAAATTGTTTCAAATGAAATTGTTGATTAACTGTTTGTGCCAATTGACGACTTAATTTTGCCGTCTCATTATGAATTATTGTATTGTAGTTATTGATAGAATGTGTTATGTAACCACCACTTTAGTAAAATATGCTCAACACCCTCGAAATATTCTGTATAACCGATGTCGCTCCTACGCAATTCAAATGAGTCCTCACATGTGGAAATACTCAAGTTGTGTATCTAGGTCGTGATAAAGTAACATCATACATAGACAATTTAGTCGTAACTTATAAAGATATTGTTAAGCTAAGTGGACAAGTATCTAGTGAGTGTTGAGCCATCATCCGTTGAGAGGGTCGTATGTAATTGTAATCTTTAGTATAAACGGTGCTCTGAAGGGCCGCTTGTGAGTTTTGGCTCCCAGTCAACTCATTAAAACTTTTGTATCGAAACGCTTATGTATAAAATAATATGTTTTAAATAAGGGTCTATATACAGCTCCTAAACAACAACCACACAACAAGATGAACACGTGCACATCTATTAGTCGATTAAGGTGGCAAAAAAGCAACAGTATGATGAATATTAGAATGTCACTTACAGTTTATCGACTCTTTAGAATATATAGTTAATAGCAAAAACTAATTCATGAAAGTCCATCCACTTGTATAGAAGAAATGTAACGTCTTTGTAATCTACGCTACGAATTGTATTTTTTGTTTTTGGCAGCAAGTAATATTTGGCATCATTTCAAACCACGCTTAAAGATGCAAACTCCAGTAACAGTATTTCTCAGAAGGTCAAAATATACTATTTATTATTTTCACACACTGAAAACTGAAAACGATCAGATCGCCTCTTGTAATGCTGTTTTTTGTTAAGAACAAGGTCATGACGTTGCATTGCATTTTATTATTTTAAATACTTCACTACTTCACATATTTACATCTAGGTTTGAATGCTGATTTATATTGAAATAAAAACCTATTGAGATATTTTTTAATAATTAGCCTCCGGTAAAAAAGCGAACTTGTATTGAAATTCGGGTAAAAGATCGATATTACGCTCTCATTGTACTAGGTGTCGTAAACGAGGTTTATTCTTTTCTTTTATAAAAGATTATAAAAGACAACTCCCCATTAACTCCTGACATCCTGACTTCACAAAGAGAACATTCAGACTCAGAACAACAATTCAACGTTTACACAAAGTGTTGTCTCGTGTGGGGATCGAACCCCGGCGTGGCAGCCACCACTTAAACCGCTTCGTCATCCGTGAACTGCAGTTTACTAAGAAATAGAAAACCCACATCACGTCGTGTAAATTGTGATCATGGTTATTGTTTAACTTTAACTGTATAGAATGTCTTCCTGCAGATTTTTCAATTAATCAATCATTTATTTATTGCTGAACATAATTCATAATCATTTACCATCTAAGGTGTCATTGTATGCAAAATGAATCATGACCAACCGATTGAGGCATGCAAAAGTTAGTTTTGTAGTAGGACATTACTTTTTTTTTATATTATAGGGGGGCAGCCAAACATACGGGTCACCCGATGGTAAGTGACAACCGCCGTAAATTTACACCTGCAACTGGAGAGTCGTAAGTGCGCTGCCCGTCTTTGGTGAAGAGGGGTGCGGGTATGCTGGGAAGGGAAAGAGACCTAGATGAGGAGATGGGAAAAGGGGCGGGAGGTCAGGGGAGAGGAATAAGGAGAGGGGAGTTGGGCCTCCGGAAACCTCACTAATTTCGGTGAAATGCAATTTTCTGTGAGGCCTTGGTATTGCACCGGTCGAACCGGCCCATTGGTGCCTAAGCATGGCTCTACCACGTGTACAATAAATAACAAATGACACGTCATCGTTATTACTCCTAGTCGACAGTTTTAAATCAGATTCACGTCGGATGTCAACCACACGTCGTACATGACAATGAATATTATGTATAATATGATAAATGGTAAGAGGAACTATATCCCACAAAATAAAGAAATCATTATGAATGTGAAAAATAAAAATTAAAAAGTGTCAAGAAACATACCTAGTCTTATAACTGACTTGTCGAGTCATTTTTTTATAAATACCCAACTGGCCTGAGGTAAGTAAAACATGTCCTATTTAGTCATATCAGTAACATAACCATTTTACCTAACGTTAACTTTCCAGAATAACTAACTAACTTCTAAATGCCTGAACAGATTTAAACGTTAATAATACCTTACCTTTTAATTTAATAATTTCTTAACTTGTTTATATCTTATTTCAAATAGGAATTATGAATTCGATGCGTATGTGTGCATATGTTTGATTTTATTAAAATTAATAAATCAATTTTCATGATTGTTCCACTAACTATTTTAAGAAATATTTTAGTATAAAATACATTAGCTAATTAATTCCAATTTTATTCTGCATTACTAACTACTAATCACGAGGTGTTTACCTGACCACTTATAACTCAGTATATAATCTTCAGTAGCTTATAACTACATTGTACTCCTTTCATGTCAAAGTAAATCCAATACTCTTACGTTGCAGACCCTTCACATCTGTCAATAACGTCGGGATGTGTTCGGTTGACTCCACTTTTTATATTAAAACTTCGCGACATCATAAAATATTTATATTTTATAGCTGCAAATAAAACATTTACGTCCTTCGAGACACCTGAGAAATAAAAACCAATATCTCTATTCGAATCTAATATCATTCAATACCGAGTTAAAAAGGAAAATCTTGGATAAAATTATATTAAAAATCATTATCTCTTCCCTCCCTTCTATCTTCCAGTTATCTTTCAATTTTAGATTATTTAATGCCGGTCGACGGCAGCAGGGTAGACTAAATTTTAGTTGATAACATGTGGGCGTGTAAAACGCCCCCAACTACCCTTTTGCAGATTACACAAGTAAATTTTAGGCAGTGGTTCTTCGCCATCGCCATTTCAACCTAAACCAAAAAAGTTTTTTTTATGCCATAGGGGAATAGACGAACAGACGGGTCACCCAATGGCAAGTGATATCCGCCGTCCATGGACATCTGCAACTCAAGAGTCGAGAGTATGCTGCCCTCCTTTGAGAGTGATGAGGGATGGAGAGATGGCTTGAGGGTAAAGAAGAGAGGGGGTGAGGAGACGGGAAAGAAAATAGGGGGGATGACGAGAGGAAATAGGATAGGGGGAGTTGGGCCCCCGGAAACGCGACTCATTTCGGGGAAATGCAACGCAAGCGTTACTTCACAGCCGGTTTTTCGTGCCTAAGCATGTCTCTACCACTGTTAAAAGGAATTTGCATATAACAAACATAAAAAGTGATGTCCTCTGCTTGTATCATTTTTATAAGTTTACCGACTAAGTTTTGCCAGAAAATCCGAGTCCTCGGATAAATAACTAAATTGAGCGTGTCCTGCTCGTGAACGAATACCGTTGATTTGGATCGTTGCTTATCTAATATTACTTAAATTGCTTTATATTTGAGAAAAATGTATTACATTTCGCAAACATTTCATTTGCGCTAGGAAAGAATTGCACGTTATAAAAGGTAAATCATAACACGCCTCTCAAATAAAATTAATAGCTTCCACAAATAAAACTCCTCAGATTTCTATTCTGAATAGGGGGACCAACGAGCAGACAGGTAACCTGATGGTAAGTAATATGATTTTCGCCGCCCATGAAAACTTGCAACTCAAGAGTCGTAAGTGCGCTGTCCTGCCTTTGAGGTTGATGAAGGATGGGGGAAAACGGGGAGGGGAAAGAGGAGAGGGAGGATGAGTGGAAGGCAAAAGAGGAAAGGGGGGAGTTGGTCTCCGAAAACCTCACTAATTTGGGGGAAATGCATCACAAGCGTTACTTCACAACCGGTTTTCTATGAGGCCCTGGTATCGCACTTCCGATCAAGCTTTTCAAGCCTAAGCATGGCTCTATCACGATAATATTCGGGTGCAGAAACCCGCTAAGATGTTCTTAATCTCAGTCATATGTTAGATAATTTAGTTAACTAAATAAAATCTCATCGTCTTATAATAAACTAATTCATTTCAAGAGGAAAACATGTAGACACCACTTACACTTTCAGTTGATTAAAAGTCATGGGAATTACTTGGCAGCGAACATTACTGTCCACGATTAAGTAACAAGGTGGGCGATTAGAATTTACGATCCTTATGCAAGAGCCAATCTCGTTGAAATATATTATAATGAATACTGTGCACATTTGGAATGATTCTTTTGCTCAGGGGACTTAACAAACATGAAAACTAGAAAGAAAAATAAATGTTTATTTCTACATAAAACAATACATAACAAATGATAGGTATAAAAAACACTTTAAAATTAACAAATAAAAAAAATTACACAACCTAAAAACAAAAACTATGCATTATGCCAAGACAGGAAATGCCCCCGCCTCAGCATAATGCTTCTACAAACATAAAGCGCTGCTTCTAAGGCAAGATCCAAGACTACTACATTACGGGAATGTACACGTTACAGCCACATCTATAGTAGGATTGTGGCTGGCAAGTCACTCAACTAAATGGTTTATAAAAGAACCACACGTTATTTATAATGTGTGGTTCTTTTAATATTATTAGTGTTCATTTTTATATATAATATACGTTTAAGGCGTTCATTTGTTTATTTATTTTAAAAGACAACCCCCACACTAGGATTAACTACTGTGTTTGTACTTAGATTGTATAGGAACCTTGCTATATGAAATAATCTAAAACTTAACAATAACAGAAACAGATCAGCCTGTAAACTGGGCCTATGTATGGAAGCATCTGGTAACCTAACACAATATATCCATTTGTCTCAGCGAGCGGGAGATCATGAAAATGTAAGTCTCGATCGCAATAAAAATAAATACAGGAAATTGATCCGTAACGCATTCTACCTCATGCAAACAATTTATGTTGCCTTTTTACAGAAGATAAGGTATTTTTACAATTCGAAAGTTTATTGCAAATACTGAAACAATTAACACAACCTTGCTTTGATTTAATAAACTCATATCTAGCCATCTCGTTTCGCATATTTTTAAACTGAGCGCAATCGTATAAGTTTCTGTGGTCATCACACGCACAAGCAACTAAGCGCGGTAGCTACAGTAGCAGCGGTCACATAACGCACATCGGGAGTATTTTTATTATTATCAAAAGACTCACATGCGATAAAACTCACTTGGAGATGTGATGAAAGCGCCGATCACGTGACGGCGGCGTAATAACATGAATGGGTTTCGTATATGATGAATTTCGCGGGTTTTAGCGTTCTAGAATCTTAGCCTGATCTTGAAGAAAAGCTGTAAGCTGTTGCTTCGTAGGCTCGTCAACATTGAAAAGTTCGAAAGCTTGGATAGTTTGCCCATCAATCTTCCTTAAAGCGAATTGAAAAATATAAAAGTTAGTAGAAGTTAGTAGTTAGTCAGTTATGCCTAATTCTTTTAGGGTTGATATAGAAACGGAATGTTTACTAATAAAGGTATCAGGCTCATTTGCATTATGCGAGCAATTTTACCTAACAAGCGTTTGTCTTGATATTATTTAACTAAATGATCCCATGTGCATCACACCGAGATATAATACAAAGAGTACAAAAACCTTAATCTCCTGATCAGTTCACAAAAAGGAATTGTCCAGTTTTACAGTCAACTTTATAGTTGTACTCTTATCACCTCACATATGGTGTTGTTTGTGTGTTGGATAAGAGCACTTTAATAAAGAAGCAACTTTATTGTTATGGCAGTGTTCACGTTTTAAATGTTCTTCTGAAATCTCATTATAGTAACGTACAGTGTACCAGTAGTGCAAACAAATAGGAGAACTAATGTGTTTTGCAGTGAACTTCTCTATTATTTTATTTTGTATTCGACGTTTTAAAGCCTTTTAGTAATATTTACTTGTAAACTTCTTTTAATATATATATTTTATATTCAAAAACAGGTATAAAGTATTGTTCTTACTATATATTAATAAATATGATAATAATATAATGACAATAACACTTGAGAGGTCTTGAATTTGACTCTCAGATCTCAAATATACTTTTAACTTAAGTTTAAGCTTAAATTAACTCTGTCTGTTTGTTTGTAACAAATGTACATATAAAAATGGTTTTAATATACGCATACATGAAATATGTTGTAAAGTGCGATGAATGTCGGTTGTTGTCTTTTTAAAAAAGTGCTGTTTTAGGAGTGCGGGAGTTGTCTTTTTTAAAAAAAATAAAAAAGAAAAAAGAATGTCGAATGTGCTATATTTAATGTTTGATCCATCAAATGCTTTTCACATCGAGAGTTTATGATATTAATGATTTACGATAATCGCAGCTTTAAATTAAATTTGCATGTACTTGTGTAGTCGACAGTGTACATACCTGCACATATAAAGCTCCTAAATGAATATTCATAATACTTGTACATTTAATATGAAAACCTTATATAAGAGAAAAACAATGTGTTAGTGCTTAGAAGAGCAGAGCTAAATTATAAACTGACGCGTTTATGAATGACATCTTACAATAATGCGCTTGATTCGAGGATGTTAGCTTTCTGTTAGTAATCGAGTTTCTTTACAAGGTTCTTATTCATCACGCCTCTGCTGTTTTTATTTAAATTCACACTAAAACAATTGGAAAAAATGCACACCTAATCCGTTGATACGCCGCGGCGGCGACAGATTATCCTGTTTCGACATTCACAACAAGAAATAACATATTACCCTTCCTTTTGCAAATATTACAGATTATTTCAATATCTTTTCTTTATATGCGTATACCATAATCCCTAGTGTATTTATTTTACATAGTAGGTAAATCATATAAAAACAGTAAGGTAAGAGTTGAGCACGTTTTTATATAGTTACTTTTATTAGTATTGACGTACAATATAAGAAAAACAGTCTTTTTGATCAGGTGTATGGAAATTATATTTTTGTCTTTTAGTTAAATTGGGTACCGCTGCCTTTTCATAGTCACCGTCATTTAAACAACGCCTATGTACTGGATTTTGTGACTAGAGCCAGTAATATTCTTTTATTATCTAAACTCGCTTAAATATGTATTAAGGAAAGGTGTAGGAACCGCGCTCCGAGACGGGGGCACATCGAGTATGTAAATATAAAATAATAAGATTAAGCTGTAAAATGTACAAATTTAATAATTGAGGGGCCTGTTGGTCTAATGATAAATTTCTTTTAACTCACAATTTGGTGTATTGTCAAAAATGTATTGCATGCTTTGTCTTTTATAACAACACATGTACATATCTGACTGTAGTAACTAAATATCAAGATCAAATTTATTTTTATTTAAATTTACTCAGCAAAATTTTAAATTATTCGCATACGTGTAACACTTGGAGAATTCTAACATTTTAACAATGAAATGGATAGTATAGATGTGACTAATATCATAGAGTTGATAATAATAACTATATTTTTGTTTGGAGAGAAGAATTAGTGTTTGCGGCAAATGGCTTATGAGTGTATTTATAACTAGTGGTTGGTCTCACACATGGACGATATTGTAAGAACCTTTTCTGTTATTTTTGAACCTTAGTGTCAAATAGCGAACTCATCTAATATACAATACATTAGACGATCTTGACAAGGCTCTTTTGAATGTAAGGTGACTTAGCTATGAGTATTAATTTCGTTTGGGTCCGAAAAACCGACCCTATATAAATAAAAAAAAACACCTGACAAAGAAAGGAAAATCCCTCCACAACCTAAGATAAACTAAACTGACCTTAAAACTCATCTTTCTATAAAGTTCAAAAGAACTGGTTGTTAAGCTTTTGTTCTTAGACAGACGCGACAATTAGTAGTCCAAGCAGAACCGTATCTCTCTATCTAATGTCTCAATGATATTCTTCACAAATCTTCTTATGTTCTTTCTATAACGAAAGCTGTTTAATACTAACTACTTCTATTTTTAAACGTTTTTTAATTGAAGCTATTTTTAATAAACAATTTTGAGGGGTTTTACTTACAGCTTAAACATTAAAAAAAAAATATAAAGATTTTTCATTCGATCATTTAGACAACACCTATAGTTACGCTTCGCTACGGTAGGTCCCACTACACGTATCATAACTTAGTTACATCGACATAAAAGTGAAAAATAAGGAAACACTCGTTAGTATACATAAAAATCTTTTAAAGCAGATCAGTCTCAAAAGCGGAATCCATAAAAGATACATTTTTTTTTTATACTATAGGGGGACAGACGAACAGACGGGTCACCTGATGGTAAGTGACACCGCCGTCCATGGACACTTGCAACTCAAGTGCGCTGCCTGCCTTTGAGGGTGATGAGGGATGGGGAATGCAGGGAGTGGAAAGAAGAGAGGAGGGATGAGGAGATGGTAAAAAGGAGAAAGGAGAAGAGGGGAGAGAAAAGGGAGGAGGGGGAATTGGGTCTCCGGAAACCTCACTCAATTTGGGGAAATGCAACGCAAGCGTTACTTCACAACCGGTTTTCTGTGAGGCCGTGGTATCGCACCGGTCGAGCCGGCCCATCCCATAGCTCTACCACTGTTCTGTTTTGTATGTTGTACCACTGTTTTTTTTTTCACATTAAATGTTTTGAATATAAAATAATCAAGAATCAGGCTGACGCCGTTCAATTCGTATGTGGCGTCTTTAATATCGTACTTAATTAAATATACGGTACAAGGAGAAAAAGTACGCAGCCATTTATTTAGCAAATTATGTACATAAATTTTACATTATCATGCCTCCGAATCGACACCGGCTGCGCACCGACACACACTTAAATACCCAACTCTAACAAAATGTTTCACTTTTCTAAGGGCTCTGACTTAAGTGTTTTGTTATAGAAGATGAAATAAGTTACAAAACAGTCTATTGACAACGGGGCTTGTACTGAAGTACGACACAATGTTTAGGTAATGAGGTAATACAAAGGCACACCTGTGAAAGCTGATACCTACTCATGTTAAGAATACATACATACACTCACGCCGGTATCCCCGCAGAGGTAGGCGAGAGTGTAGCAACCATAATTTAGTAAACAAAGTCCATTCGTAGGTGTCTATCATTCCGTTTTTTCCTTTCACATACACCAGTGCAGGTCAGATAGGATCCCAATATAAGAAGCTCGAGATGTACATATGTCTGAATAGAAGCAAGTGGCGGGCTGTTGTCTGCCTTCCTCAATGGACGAAAGGCGTGAGCTTATGTATGTATATTTCAATGAACATAACTCCAAGATCTTTAAATTTTTAACTTATGATGTGTGTGTATAAGGGTAAAAAATGTTTAAACGATTTGATGATTTTTTTTATTTAAAGTCCTCGGACTTCCCAGTTGCAGACAGTTTGAGTTACAAGTATGCGACCCCGACTCTCTTGAGCTGTTGCTTATCTTTTTTTTTCTATGCGATAGAGGGCAAACGAGCAGACGGCGATAGAAAGTGATTATCGCCGCCCATAGACACCCACAACTCTAAAGTCACAAGTGCCTTGCTGGCCTTTTAGGTAGGAGTACGCTCTGTCTTTGAAGGTTCGTAGGTCGTATCGATGCGGAAATAAGGCGGGCGATAACTTACGCTTTCTAATCCATCGCTATAATTAATATCCCTTTCTGCGGTTGCCTTCTCACATTTCTCTTTCATTATACCCCCAATAATGCCACTTTTATTCCTAAAGTACCTTTTTTTATAGTATAGGAGGACAGACGAACAGACGGGTCACCTGATGCTAAGTAACAACCACCAGCCTTTGAAGGTGAAAAGTAAGGGGAAAAAAGAGGAGGATGAAACATGAAGAGATGGAAACAGGAGAGGGAGATGAGGGGAGAGGAAAGAGGAGAGGAAGAGTTGGGCCTCCGGAAACCTCACTCATTTCTGGGAAATGCAAAACGTAAGCGTTATTTCACAACCGGTTTTCTTTAAGGCCGACTTATCGCAGCGGTCGAGCCACCACTCTACCACTGTTAAACTACATACCTGGTGGATGTTAACAGACTTGCCCTCTATCAGGTTACTGGAACCAATTTCTAATTTGCAAAATGTGGGTATTTATTGCAGCTCTATTTAGCTCTCAGCGGGGATAAGAACTTGAGCGTTTATTACGCTTCAAAGTTGTCATTAAAAACTCGTTTGTCACATTGGTGCACCGATCTTAGGTCCACGTATTTAGGACTCACAATAGTGCGTAGAAACACCTTGCTGTTGATGTATTTCATGAGTGATTAGAGAGTAATGGCGCCGGATGGAATAAAGATGGAGCTCACTTATCAAATACAAAATACAAGTTTTTAGTAATTAGGGTTTTGCAGAACTTGATGTAATGTTGGCTTGGTTTTATTGTTTCATATAAGTTAATTTATTCTTAAACCCACACAAACTTTACATTAGTACTTTCGATCTAAGGTCTACCGCAGGAGAGCATGCAAAACCATGTATGGGCAGGGTCAACTAAGTTCCCCCCCAACTGTATCCTTACGTTGTCGTCGTGGGGGGGCTTGCGTGGGTCAATGATCCCTAGGGCTGTGCCGGTAGAGCCACTCATGCCGGATTGGCCCAGGGGGAGGCTCCAGACAAAACAGGATACCTTGTGGGACTCCTTCAAAGGTTTCTCAGTGTCACTCCGCTGTCAAAAGTGGAGCAACGAGGACGGGCTCAGTGTGCACTCACACTGCCACCGAGCAGGCAAGGAAGACGTAGTCTAACTGCCGCCGTCGGCACATCGCAATCTCGAAAGGAGTTCCGTGGTTTACCCTCGGGCTCTGATCGGGGGCGAAACCTCTCTAAAAAATTACCCCGAATCCCGTGCTCTGGTGGGTGGCCAAGGGATGCATGGCTGATGGGTGGTTCAGTTGCAAGCGCACTCCCAGCCGAGGTACCTGCGGACCCCTCGGTTGGGCACAAATATACGCCTGCCCGGGTATTGGGGGATCTCTGCCCGGGTCGACTCTTATTTCTCCCCCACACGTGGGAACAATCATGGAATCTTTTATTAGACAAAATCAAAATGAGAAGAAGAAGGAAAGTCAAAAGAAGACTGTAGAAGAGGATGGTGCTGAAAACTTAAAACGTGTAGAGTGTTCTACACCAAGTCTCACGCCTCAAAACATGGAGCTCTCAGAAATAAGCTTGAATCCTGAGAGCAGTCGAAGATCTGAGCGCATTCGAAGTAGAGCTTCTGTACCAATAGAGGGGAGGGGCGACTCGGAGTCGGACTCCGGATCGTCTTTAAATGTATCTTTTGGCACGGAAAACCGCAAGCGGAGCCTTTCACGATCCAGGGTAGGTGCATCAGACGACATGCCGGCTCCGAAAATCGCAACAGCATCGAGAGGGCGCACGAGGCCGCACTCTCAGACGCCTGCTGGTAGGATCTTCTACTAAAAATCCGTCCACCTCTGGAAGGGGGTACCGCCGACGTCCAAAGTAGAGCTGATGCAGCAGTGACCATCATAAATATGGTGGCCTCAAAATCAAGAAATTTGAAAGGTCCCTTCATCCGGGCACTTAAGGACTCGTCTACAGGAGTAGTGGGAGTCGTCGAGACCCTCATTACAGACGTTGAACGATTAAAGGAGGCAAATACTCGACTCTCAGAAGAGATGGCGGATCTCCGTGCTCAGTTTGACCAATTTAGGGCCAAGGGGTCGGAGCGCCGATGATGAACAGCCAATGTCGCAACACGCCACACCCGTAAATTCCCCGTTTCCAGACGCGCACCTGCGCCAAATCTCCAATGTGGTGTGGCGCATGATGGACGGTCGTCTTGCGGGGCTGGAGGCAAGGCTACCGCCTGCACCCCTTGTTCGACCCCCACTTGCCGCCGCAAAACGAACTCTACCTCAAGTGCTGCCTACCAGCAACGTATGCAGCGGCAGCGGCGGCCAAGACGGTAAACGCGACACCGGGAAAGAAAAAGAAGGTCTCCAGTCCTCAGACTCAGGCTCAGCGTGCTCATGTTGTTGCTGCTAACGCAAACAGTGCCCCGGTAGTCACCCACAACCCTTCACTTCCTGGCCCCTAAACTGAAGGCTGGCATACTGTAAAGGGGTCCAAGAAGAAAAATAAGAAGAGAGGAGGAAGGAAGAAGAAGGGGGTCGCAACTCAAGCAGTAGCTCCAGTTGTTGTATATAGCAGCAAGAAATCAAGCATCAAGCTTTCACCACCGAAGACGGCCGCGGTGGTCATCACGGTGTCACCGGAGGCTCAACAGAGCGGCCTCTGCTACGCAGAGGTCTTCCGCAGAGCCCAAGATGTTATTCAGCCCGGTGAACTAGGAGGCGTCGGTGGGCGAACCCGTAAAGCTCAAACCGGGGCTCACGTCTTAGAGTTTCCGGGAGCAGAAGGAGCGGTGAGAGCCAACACACTAGCTGTAAAACTGCAGGCTCTTTTTGCGGCGGAACAAGGCGTAAAGGTCACCAGGCCAACTAAGTGCGCAGAGATTCGCGTCTCGGGCCTGGATGACTCAATCACTCCGGATGATATACGGAGCTGTCGCCGCAGCCAAGAAGCTTGTGGAGGGTGGAAGACACCTCGTAGGCCTAAGCGCTGTCCGGGTTTCAGCCCTGGAGGCCAGGCCAATGAGATGCTATAAGTGCCTGGCAACTGGCCATACCCGCACCCTGTGCACCAGTTGTTTTGAATACAGCGGTCTTTGTTTCCGCTGTGGTCGTCCGGGTCACATATCGGCAACCGCTGCCCCTCACTGCACTGCTTGCGCGGTTGCAAATTTACGTGCCAACCACATGACGGGACGTGAGGGATGTAGGTCAAACAAAAGGACTTCTATGCCAAACTCGGGGTTAAGCCAATCGACCCAGGCTTCCCTAGCAGTCGCAACTAGACCGTTGTCACCGATGGAGGCTGTAGAGACAACTCAGTAAATGGATCAGGTCTCCAGTCTCATAGTCCAGACAAACCTGAACCACTCTGCCGCAGCGCAGGACCTTCTTCTGCAGACTATAGCGGAGTGGTCAGTCAGTGTAGCCGTAGCCGCGGAGCCCTACTTCGTTCCTCCCCTCCCGAACTGGGTAGGGGACCGGGACGGCTCCGTGGTGATCGTCAGCTCCTCAGCGCCTCATTCCCCGCCCTTGTCGTTAAGAGACAAGGGCTCGGGATATGTTGCTGTTGAATGGGGGGAGTCACGCTCTACGGAGTATATTTTTCCCCCAACCGGAGTCTGGCCGATTTCGAGGTCTTCCTAAACTCCTTGGAGACCTCGATGCGGCGCCAATCACCTGGGCACGCGCTCGTGCTGGGGGACTTCAATGCAAAGTCTACTGAATGGGGGTCCCCCAGGACGGACGCCCGAGGCGAGGCGGTGGAAGAGAGGGCAGCATCAATGAGCCTCTGTCTCCTCAACAGAGACTCCATCAACACGTGCGTGCGACAGCAGGGGGGGTCAATAGTGGACCTTTCGTTCGCTACCCCTGCTCTAGCCGTACGAGTAAGGAACTGGGTGTCTTGGAAGAGGTTGAGACGCTCTCGGATCACCGCTACATCCGATTTGAGCTCTCCCGGATCCATCACCCCAGAAGGGGTCCGCAATGGGCTGTAGGTAAACTGATTAGGGACCGTCTGGAGGAGGAGGCCATTGTTCAGTCTTGGCTATCCAATCTTGGCTATATTAGCTGCATCAGAGGTGCTCTCCACTACCATGGGGAGCCCCAATACCTGCGGTGGCTGGTGGCAGACTACTTACAGGAGCGTACCGTCACGTACGAGGATCGAGAGGGGAATTTAAGACGTCGGGCCATGACGTGCGGTGTTCCGCAGGGTTCTATTCTGGGCCCACTCCTGTGGAACATGGGCTACGACTGGGCCCTGCGTGGTGGTGCCCCCTCTGGGCTGGGCGTAATTTGTTACGCCGACGATACGCTCGTCACAGCCCGGGGGGCAAACTTTCAACAGGCGGCGCGCTTGGCCACCATAGGAGTCTGCCTGGTGGTCGAGCGCATCGAGGCACACCTTTTATTTCACGGGCCCCGTCGTGGTCCACCCCCTGGTGCCTCGATCGAAGTAAACTCGGTCCTCGTACCAATTCGGGCCCAGATGAAGTATCTGTGTCTGATGCTTGACGGGAGGTGGCGCTTCGACGAGCACTTCCGGCAGCTCGCTCCAAGGCTGGTCGGTGCTGCGTCCGCCCTTGGGGGACTTTTGCCCAATTTGGGTGGGCCTAGCATCGCTACAAGACGGCTATACATGGGGGTAATCCGGTCAATGGCACTATATGGTGCACCGGTGTGGGCGGAGGCTCTAACTGCCCAGAATAGGGCGCGCCTATGGCGCCCTCAGAGAGTAATGGCGGTTAGAGCCATACGCGGATACCGCACCGTGTCAAAGGAGGCAGCATGCGCATTGGCTGGTTCTCCCCCGTGGGACTTGGAGGCGGAAGTGCTCGCCGAAATTTATCGGCGGACGGCTGAGTTTCGAACGGGCAGGGGCAGTAGGCACCCCCCGAAGAGGTGCGCGAGTGGCGTGAAGCCGCCCGCCGAGCCACGTTGGTCGTCCCGGCTGGAGGCTCCACGTGCTGGCTTTGCCACCGTGGAGGCGCTCCAGCCGTTCATCTTCGAGTGGGCGGGGAGGCAGTACGGGACTCTTTCCTTCCGGCTGACGCAGGTGCTTTCCGGGCATGGTTGCTTCGGCAAGTACCTGCACTCGGTTGCCAGGAGGGAACTGAGTCCCGCCTGCCACCACTGCAACTGCAGTGAGGACACGGCTCAGCACACGGTTGTGGATTGCCCAGCCTGGGTGACGCAGCGTCGGGCCCTCACTGCAGTCAGTGGATCTGTCACTGCCGGCCGTCATACGCTCCATGGCCGGCAGTGATAGAACGGGCCCGGGAGGAAGATCTCCACTCAACTTCCAGCGCCTCATGCCACCCTGAGTGTGGCCGCGGGTGGTCGGGACGGGCTTTCCCCTCCACCCGCTATAGTGGCCAGCCGCGAGGAGGCGACGTCCACGTGTGCATGGATGCCGCCGAAATGAGAGTTACCCAAAGGTGGTGCCCGCTGTTGGCGGGCATAGCGCTAGGAGGGATCCTGATGTCCTACATAAGTTGTTCCCGGATTCCTCCTATTTTAGGTGAAGTGTCGCACACCGTGTGGTTGTAGTCGGTTCAATTCCGACACACCACCCCACTGAAAGTTCAAAGTAAAATCGTTTGTTAAAATAGGCTTCCGCTGTGTTTTACCGTGTGAAGTGGGTTGAAGCACCGGAGTTCCAAATCCTGTCCCTCTTACTTACGACTCTTGAGTTGCAGGTATTCATGGACAGCGGTGGTGACTTACCACCAGGTAACTCATATGCTCGATCACACGTGTCAACCATAAAAAAATCCTTTACTTTTTTTATACTAATGGGGACAGACGAACAGACGGGTCACCTAATGGTAAGTGACAACCCCGTCCATGGACATCTGCAGCTCAAAAGTCGTAAGTCCGCTGCCTTTGAGGGTGATGAGGAATGGGGGATGATGGAAGGGGAAAGAAGAGAGGGGGTATGAGGAGAGGGGAAAGGGTATAGGGGGAGTTGGGCCTCCGGAAATCTCACTCATTTCGGGGAAATGCAACGCTTACTTTAACTTAACGTTACTACAGTCGTTTGCCAGTTCAAACACTATGATGCTGTTACTAGGAAATGTTTTGTTGACTTATGTTATTAGAACCAATTTATTTCTTGTATACTCTTCTATCGCACTCGTTAACTACTAAATATATCTAACAAGGTTAAGATTGCAATGCAATTTACAGATATCAGAGAGGGGGGCCCAACTCCTTATCACCCTTAAAGACGGGCAGTGCACGTAAGACTCTCGAGTTGCAGGTATCTATGGACGGTGGTTGTCATTTACCTCCAGGTGATCCGTCTGTTCGTCTTTCCCCTATATCACTGAAAGCAAAATGCAACGGCTCACTGAGGCATGCATCGGTAAGAGTTGAAGTTCCGCGGCATGAGGCAGTATTAGCGAGGGTACATGAAATGCACACTGCCATTGTAAAAATAATGTAAGAGTTTAAACGACATTCCTATAACAAATTTGACTTTTTAATCGATCAATCAATACTAATGCAAAGCTGCGCTACTCCTTCCATTTTGGCTGTTACAATAGCATACAAACATAATAGATATCTCTTATATTTGAGTTATTCTAACATCAATGTAAATTAGGTGAAGAAGATGTCTAAACAATAAAGCTTAATAAATACGCAAAGCCATCAAAGCAGAGATCACCAAACATACACATACACTTACCAAAAATAAATATTATACTCTCTGTAATATGGCTGTATGTATGAATGCTTAGTCAAATATGCTCATGGAGTCTGTTTAATGCATAGAAAATAAAGTAGTGAAAATATGAAGTCGTTCTTCTTACTCTATGCATGGCAATATTATAAAACGTTTTTTATGAATTATCGCTACACTGTTAATTAGCTGACAGTCTTTGCCGGTACCTTTTGCATAATTTCCTATTAACCTTGATTAAATTTCGCTTAATTAATTAATTTCTTGGAAACTTCAGATGCTTACTTTCGATAAATATTTTAAATTTTTGTCTCATGTTCAACTTCTGCACTAAGTGGTTTTCTCATCAAAATATACCTTTCACGCATTTGTTAAGTATAACAGATTTGTACAATTCTATTTCTACATTAAACACTACACTAGCAGTTCCCCGCAGTTTCACCTGTGTTTATGGTAGTTCCTAAGATAAACAAACAAACAAAAATTAATAATAATATATGTATATATATGTATATAGTTATATTAATCAATCCTTCAAACCTTCAAGAAAAGAGTACTCCTACTAAAAGGGATACGTTTTCCGTAGGAATAATCTACCTTCATATAGTTAAATAGTGGAATACTTAATTTCATAAAGTTAATTTAAATAAATTTAACGATTTATTGTATAGTATTGATTTGTAATATGTACATATATATGGTACCTTAATAATAAACTATATACTTATAAATAAATCTATAAAAAAACAACAAACAAATTACTATAATTGTCAAACCTGTGAACTGGTGTGTTGTAGATTTCACAAATATGTACCAATCGCCATCGCTGGACAATATTCGAATTTGAAGCCTCTATTCACTATATCAATATCATAAAAATATTTTATTGGCGGCATTGAACAAAGTCAGAAACAAACGTGTCACGGTTAAGCGCACATTTTAAAGCCAAAACACTTTATGTGACGGAATATGTGGTTTTCACGCGGCTCTGGATGTCTTCCAAGACATTTATCTGAGTCTTACTTCTTTACCATAGGTCGTAAGTCCGCATGACGTATGTGCCGATATGTTAGCAGTTTTAAATCTTTTTCGTTACCGTATTTTAGTAAGTTGGAGTAAGTTTGACATAAGTCTCTAGAATATGAGGAATTATGTTTGCAAAGGTTTACAGACGAAGGATTTCGTATACGTCGTTATATGTTAGAGGCCATACAGCTTTGTGAAACTTTCATGTGGTGGGTAACTGCTTTAATATCTATTTATTTGTTTTGATCTAAATATTAAGTACTGACTTACAATTCGTCACTATTACTGCGTTCAATACGTTTATATACAACACAGTAATAGTAATCTGTTGGATAAATCTGTAATAATGGTATAGTAACATAGAAGCGTATTAATTTTTTTAAATAAGGTGCACATGCAACCTTATGCTAACACGTGCACATAGGCGTTCAGCTGATCAGCTCACAGGTAAAAGAAAAACGTGAGAAGAGAATGCTAGGATGAAGAAGAGCATGTGGTATATATATAGTACTTTAATGATAAATAACCGGATACATCCTCGATAGCAAATTAACAAACATGGAATTTATATTTAAATCAGAAATTCGCAAAAAATTGTGATCATGTCAGAACAGAAAAGACAAAAAAAAAACATACAAGCAAAGAACATCATAAAAGCGTTTTAATATAATTTACTGAACTCAAAAATCCTAAGCTGCATTAAATAGTTTCGTTACTTCTAATGGTGCTGAGTAAATTGGTAGTTTAAATATTACATGCTAAAGTGCGGTACGGAGACACTAAAACATTTGGTATAGAATAACCTACTCGTTGTCTGTGATCTTTCTCTGAACAATACTATATATAATAAAATAAAAGATAAACTAAATTAAAACTTGTCCCCCGTTACGCATTTACGACTTAATGCGTTTATGGTCACAAACATTTCTGCGTACCCCTTCGGGAATAGAGGCTGCCACACAATCTTAAATACATGCCTAGGTGTGGTACCTATGTATGTATGTATATAACATTTATTTTCCCAAGTGTGTCTATCATAGTACCTATTGTGACGCCATGCCTACGTCACCGCACAGACAAACAATGCATAGAAGTTTTTCGAAGGAAGATTGACGGGTCACGGTAACTGAGCGGTAGTGGCTACGGCTGCGAGCCGAATGTCGTGAGTTAAAGCCCCGGACTCTATGGGTTTTTGTTTGTGATTTCGGTGTTTTAAAGAAAATTCTAGTAAATGGAGATGATTCTTTACAAAATTCGAATATAATGGAAAGTACTAAATTAAGTTGTAGAAGACAATCGAAAAGAATAACGAAATGACAGTCGAAATTCAACAAATTACGATCGAAATTATGGGTATATAAAGAGCTCCAGACGCGCCTACAGGCAGTTCAGTGGAAAGTGCTCTCAAGTGAAGAATAAGAAGAAGAAGTGAAAAAGTAGTACAGTGAAGTGAAGTGAACAGTGAAAGTGAATAGTGAGTGGTGCAGTGCTACCGTTGGACTGACCTAAGTGTAGTCCGCGGGGACAGTGTGGAACAGCGCTACGCGGTTCGTGCAGTACAACTCGTTCTGTGCTGTGAGTGTTACGCGTTCGGAATATTGTAAAACGCAAATAAATCGTTACTCTCGGCAGTGACATTAGTTTCCTTCCAATCCCTGTACCCACTTCCGTAACACTATTAATAAGATAGTAACATACATATATTGCAATAAAAAGCAATACGTAATATTTATAGAAGAAAATATAAGTAACTTAAATAGATACATTAAAATTACAGTAAAATATTGTATTATACACATAACTGTTCGCGTTTAGCAGCTTTAGTAGCTTTTACTTAAGCTCCAGAAGTGTACATTGTATATAGTCCTGTTATACCTACACGTGCGTCTAAATAAAATGGGCAATGTTGAGTGAAGAAAGCCTTGAAGAACACAGAGATATATATTTTTAGGCTACCTTTCTGTTTTTCACAGCCATTGTTATAACTATTACAGTTTTTATACCATTTTGTTGTGTAAATATCGAATATATGTTATAACGCTGATAATACTTAAATAAATAATACTGACAAAGTGACGTAACATATACTGAGTACCAAGTGACACATTATAATCTTACGCCCCCTATAAAAATTGCATATTTTCATCCAAAAGGTTCGAAGAATCCAGATACCAAATTTAATCAAAATCGAGTCAGCCATTTAATCATGAAAAAGTAACAGTCAGATAGATTTGTAGATTAAGATGTAACAAGCGTGTTCAAACATGTTTACATATGTCAGGTTTAAACAATTAAGTGAATAAGTCCACCTTCGTTATCTTTACATCCCTTTTCGAACTTAACAGATACTTTTATTTGTAGACTTGTCGTAATTGATTAACGTGGACGGAATTTTTAAATGTTTAGTGCGTTTGTAATGACAAATCACTTAAGTAAACTAGTTATATACTGTTCATGTACTGATCTACTGCTGATACGTTTACACGTGTTTAACTCAGATTTGGGTAGTCATTTAATTAATGATTAAACTTAGTTTAATTTTGTTTTTAGGTATAAATTTAATTTTTACACTTAATTGAAATGTATTTTTTCTATGTTATGTTATGTAATTGTCACCTTACGCGATATGCCCAAAACACCAAGTCGGACGTTCCGTTAATTTATAAATTTTGTAAAGACTTATATCGTTAATGTAATAATAATGTCTGAAAATATACAAACATGTATAAAACAACATGTTAAAATTGCAGTTCATATTTTATTACTAAATGCTTATTCCAGAAGCTTTTCTCGGGATTAATATCTTCTTAAAATATTACGATATTTACGAGTTTTATTACTGACGACCGTCTTGATTCATTAAACTCACCACAACTAAGCCGGTGGTATAGACTTTTACTGAGAACTTTTTAATAAAAAAAAATTACATTTACTTAACTGCCGTTTAATCGAGTAAAGTAAAATCACCGAGCGGCAGTGAGAATATGGCAAAATAATGAATAGAGATAATTGGGTACATGTAAAAACTTCAAGCTCAAAAAACTTAAGTGTTGTCCAGAAATAGGTTAAATACAAAGTTGTTCAAGTTCTGACAAATCTGGCATCCGCAAACGAAAATTTAATATGACTTTGTAGAGTAGAAATGTTTCTAGTATGTGTTCACTTAGTGTGATAGACATAGCTTTTCAAAAAAAGTAAATATTAAGATTTAGTTAAATTCTGCAGAATATACGTGGGTCACACTGTATGTTTTTATTATATACTAGTAAATAAAGCAACCCATGAAAAAAATATTTAAATTGCCAATTAGGAACTAGTTTAGACTTTGTATATGTGTAATAAATACACAAATTTTCCATTTTAAAAAGTGTCTGTCGAGCATCGAAATAGATTTGACTACAGAAAATGTTACCTCAAACTTTCGCTTCGGTCTTACTCAATTGGAATAGGAATTGGAATTTCATTACGTACATTCCCATCTTGTGGCACTATTTATAACTGATTTAATGAGTTTAAACGGGGTTGAAGAAAAGTCACTGATGGATCTCGAGAAGGACGTCCTGGACATCGAAGCTGGAGAAGCTGATAGAAGGGTCACATATCAAGACATTTGGGTATCTTAAGCATTGGTATTGGAGTTAAGTCAAAAATTCTTACATAAACATTTAGGCATCAGAAAGGTTTGTACGAGATGGATACCTCATAACATAATTTGACGGTAGATCAAAAACGCCGTCGTTTGGATTGGTACTGCTTAATGTTTGAAGAGTATGGCGAAGGTGACTCGAAAGCTGTATATGACGTCGTCACAGGTGATGAAAGCTAGATATATTTTTACGCTTGGAAACGAAGTAAAAGTGAAAGTGTTCAGAAAGGAACGGACTATTTCGAAAAGCAATAAAAATATGAACATGCTTCTATATCATTTATTTTTTTATTTTCTTAAAACTTTAATTGTGACCCCCGTAATATGATTACTTACATAATTAGTAGAATAATTAAGCAAAATGAAACAGTCTTCGATAGCTTCATGGTAATCAGACATCCGTGAATACACATATAATCTCAGTTAAAAACTAGAATCAAAGCCCTACGGCCAAACTTACACAGAGCCGCGATGTGGGTGTGTCAGCATTGAGATGATATTACATTTATTATTATATACTATATAAACTTTCTTCATCTTGTAAATCTTTTATTATTGTTTTTGAACTTAGGATGCGAAATTTTCTTTGAATATGATACATATCAGGGGTTAGTTGAAGTGTACCGACCCTCAGGGAGAAAACGTGTATTTATTGCCAATGATTATATTTTTAAGAGCCTATTTTTAACAAACAGACGATGTTTTTGTGCACAGTGAATCATTACATTGTATACTTGGATATAAAAATGTTAAACAAGAAAATTTATTAAAAAATATATAAACCTATTGTATTTCAATTCATTTTCTCTTTTTTGATGAAATTATATTGAATATTGCGCATTCGGGTATAAACAGTTAATTATCGAGATATATCGTTCTAATTTCTTTGAATACTACTACCCTATGAATAATGCGCGTGCGTGAGTGAGATAATGCGATAGGCTAATGATGATGATAATGACGATGATGATATGATATGATGATATATACGATAATGATGTGTGTATATGTAGATGGGAACTCCGTAGAGGCTAATTATATTATTCTTTCAACTACAACTAATTCGTTACGAAAATTAAATGTGACAGACTGTTTGTATCAATTGATAATAAATTAAATTGTTAAACAAGTTAATATTTGGTTAACAATTGTTTTTGAAGTAAATTAACTATACAGGTGTTGGCATAATTTTACATAAAGTTGTCTTCGTATACAATTATAAGTTGTATAAACGTTTACGTTATAAACACATTAGCATAATTAAAACCTTCGCCCGTTCGGTCGACTTAAGTAAGACTACGAGTATTACTTGCATCGATAAATGTATTTATTTAATTGTAATATAGGTTAATAGTAACTGCGGTACTCAGAGGCTTTTGACTGTCGCTGAAGTCCTGGCTTAGTAGAAAAAAACCTCTTTAGAAATCTTTACAGATAATCTGAACTAAGGCCAACTAAAGTATCAATTGAACGTCAGAGTAAGCCAGTAAGAATCCTATAAATAGTTGTCCTACGGCTTAGGTCATTCAATACATGATATAAAAAATATTTATTGCAAATTATAAATTTTTACCTTCCGAATATAAATAATGGTTATATGTTTTAAAGGCTACACACATTACTTATTATTGCCAGTAAATGTATATCACAGCGACGTTAAAAAAAAAAAGAAATACTTACCTTAATTTGCGAAATCATCAATAGTTAAACGACTACAAAAACAAATACAGTCGAAAATAGAAGAGAAGAGAACCTCCTCATTTTTGAATTCGGTTGAAAAGGAGGAGGTTCACAATTCTTCTGTATTTTTTTTATGTTTGTTACCTCAGAACTTTTGACTGGGAACCGATTACGACGATTTTTTATTTGAAAGCTGGTGCTTCCCGTGTGGTCCCATTTTAATTTGGTCCATTGCTGATAATGGCATCCATGAGAAAACCATATAAGTCTTAAATTTGCATTAAGCCTGTGCACGACAAATGGACGAATAACTCAATATCACGCTAACCGATTTCGACGATTCTTTTTTATTTCTATTAGAATTATTTATATAATTTTTATTTTTTTTTTAATTTTCATTAGAAAGGATATAATTTAAAGGGTAGTTAGATGAGAGTTTGGTCCAGTTGTGACAATGACATCCATGAGAAAACAACATTAGGCTTAAATTTTATGATAGAGGTTTCCGGAGGCCCAAATCCCCCTCTCCTTTTTTCTATGACCTGACCTCCCGCCTCTTTTCCCATCTCCTCATACCCTCCCCTTCCCCTCCCCGCACACCCTCATTTCTCATCACCCTCAAAGGGCAGCGCATTTACGACTCCCCACTTGCAGATGTCACTTACTATCAGGTGACCTTACCATCTGTTCGACTGACCGCTATATTTAAAAAAAAAGCAAAAACATTACTTTAATTTAAATTTTGAACACCTAAGTGATATATTTTTTCTATGTTATTTCCTATTATATTATATATCTAAAGGAAATAAATGATATTCAAGTGTTTCGATATATTTCCCCTAATCCCAGTAATGAGCTATCGGAGCTAATAAAATAGAATAACAGATAAATGAACAACAGATATAACATCTAATATACCTAATCCTACTATAATATGATAACGTGAATATTTTTCAATTAGAAATCATGTTTAATTAGCTTCATCTGTAATCTAAAGATGAGTGTCGAAGTTCATATAGTCTAATTCACCTTATACGACATGCCCAAAACACCAAGTTTTTAATCGTTTTTGTACTAATAATATTTGAAAATATACAAACATGTAAAAACCAACAAGCTAAAATTGCAGTTCATATTTAGTTACCAATTGCTTATTCCAGAAGCTCGGGTTGAATATGTTCTTAAAATATTACAATATTAACTAGTTTTATTACGACACCCACTGTCGTAATAGGCGACTGAGAGATCAGACTGTTATGTATCAGACAGTGTAAATACACTCACTAAGTGCCCGACTGCTGCTAATAGACTTGCTTATTGTCAAAATGTGGGTGTTTTGTACAACTCTGCCAACCGCTTAGGGGATATAAGCGGGAGAGTGAGATGTCGTGGGTTCGATTCCCACACTGGACAAAAATTTGTGTGGTCCACAAATCGTTGCCGCGAGTCGAGGTGTCCTTTGTGTCCGTTGATTGAATGTTTGCAAAGCCCCCCGCGGCACTAGAATTATTCCCAATGCAAAAGTTGTCTTTTAATTAAAAAACTAAAAAGAATACCTAAAAGCAAACATAAAGTTATCTTATTTTATTACTATTTACTAAACACCGTATAATTAACAAGCCTATATACAGTTAGGCATACAAAGTTGGTTGTTTACTGGCGAACTGACACTATTAAAGTAAAAAAAAGGCAAAAGATGCGAAAGCACCTGTGCCCCTGTAACGATGTCTGTATTATTTTGATAAGAAAATATAAAGTTACCAAGGTGAGGCAAAAAGGTTAATCGATGTACTCTGTCAAATTGTACCTCGTGAACAGCTGTGAAGCTTGTATTGTTTGCATTCAGAGTATTATAAAATACTAAAATAAATCGTTGATACAGAATTATATATGTAGTATTGTACGTATTGGGGTAAATATATACATCCAAATTTCATATTACCCACTTTTATTTAACAGATAAGACCGCCCATTATACTACTAATTAATATGTGTTTTTTTTTTCCGCGTCCTATATTTTGGTGTGCAGTGAAGTATATTATATTCTATTCTGTATTATGAGATAATGCTTCACAAAATGAGTATGATGATTTTCGCTAGCTTGTATAATATATGTATATACATATATGTTTATGATCTCACAGGAAGTATATCTCACGTTATTTGAGTAATCAGAACTTTATTTTAACTATTAGGAGAATCTTACCTGTAAATCTGGGCGTAAAATCCGCTTCAGTGTCGTAAAGGTACGTCCTATAGGACTGCAACCTTGACGTACCGACATTTGACTGATCCCAGTATATTCAAAACATTTATCATTTTTACGCACTTAAACATATTATTTTATTTACAAACGGGTGCATGATTTCATTTTCTCGGGTTCTTTGCGGCTTTGATTTTTGCTTGATTATGGAATGTTTTAAATGAATGTTGTATTGATAATATACAATATAAGAATATTGTATATTCCTTCCTTAAAATAATCAAACAAGTAGCTTAAGCTTAATTAAATGTATCATCACTCTGCATTTTCTATCGCTTGTATCATAGAGAGTGCTCTCAAGGGAGCTCTCGTACTTAGACCGCCTTCGGTTCAAAGCTACAAATTACAACTTTAAAGTTTTACTATTTTTTACAGTTCGATAAGGTAAAATATTCGTTGATTTACTACAAAATGCTTTGTTCATATATCATATGAATATTTGTACTTTATTTCTGTAATTTGTGTAAAAGAAATATCGAATCTATGAATCACAAAATAAAAGTTTCATAATAGACCTCATGTGGCCTCAATGGCTAAACTTTAACTATATTTACATTACGCCACCACAAAGTAGTCGTTAGGAAACAAAATAACCAACTGCGTGATAATAAAAATGGAGGAAGACATATGACGAACTTCTGCCAATAATCAAGTCACTAAGACGAGTCATGTTTACGGTACAAATTGTCAATGGAACTTTGAGAAGTTGATCAAAACCATTCCATGAAACATTTACTTAATTTATGAATACAACTTATGATAATTATTTTAATATTTTTACTTTCAGAAATATTTGAGTTTTCATATTAGTATTTAGTAGTTTTCATAGTTGACGTAGGAGAGCATGCTACGGCACGAACGATCGACCGGAGTAAACTTACATTTGCGGTAATACCTTAGGGTCAATGGACCCATCTGCTCGTTTGTAGTCTCTGCGTATTTAACTAAAGAACTTTTAGTACTTTTTCAATAAAATTTCATATTTCGGTGTTTCTTAGCATTGGTAACAATCACCACTACCATCTGTTTGTTTATCGAGTTATTTTAGAACAAAATAAAAGGCTTACTTTTCCATCACTAATATACTCTGTAGAAAAAAAAGAATGATATTACTTTAAAATATTATACTATAAAACAAAAAAAAAAACTCTCGTTTAAATGTTTGTACAGCAATATCACTCTCAGTTGTGTGATTAAACCGAATAAATAAAGTAATAGCATAATAACTGCAGATGGACGTCACCTGAACTATTCATTTTAATTGTAATAACCCACGGGAGAACAATTCGTTCAACTAAATCCACCCATTATGAATTTCGTGAGAACTGAGATATTATGTAAATAATATAAATTTATGACTTATATCATTACTGTATGTGATCTTTTATATAATTGTAGTAGTGATTTTTTTATGTTTATCTTAGTAAGAAAGGAAAGGTATAAGAAGATTAAAATTAACTTTTTCTCGGGTAGTGTTATGAAGAAAAATTGTACTATAAGAGTTATACTGCACCGTACCTCGCACCTACCTGGTGTCTACACGCCGATACAAGCTCAATTCAATATGTCAAAAATGCCGTAGCTACTTACTAATTATTTGTAAAAGTTTTCTTTTTATTCCATATAGACGTATGTTGCCACACGTATGGTATTATTCCAATATAATTTATTAAATAGAGTTTTGAAAATATTACTAACTTCTGCACTTATTGCTTACCCAATCGCTAAAGAATATTCTCTCTGAAATCTTGGTAGGGGTGCTCCAAGAGAAAGTGCTGTTTAAAAGTCTAAGTAACGTCACTGCTGTTTTGAAATATCACTGTTAAAGTAATGCGTCCTTAAATGTGTGATGCAATCCCTATTTATATTAATTTTAATCAAATGATTTGTATGTCTAGCGTAGGTATGTCTAGCGCAATTAACTACATTTTAATTATATTTAAGTGTTTAGTCAAATTCAATTTATTTAATTCAATTCTTAAAAATATTTTAACATATTACATTGGACATGTTCGATTGTTTATGTTTGAATGGAGGATAATTCGATAATTTTACTCCGAACTCGCTCTGCGTCCGCATGCCGCGCTGCACCAGCGAGCTGTCGGGTGCGGCAAGTAGCAATATTGCAATGAGGCGTAAGGATGGTAATTTAGAACCTCAATGAACTCATGAACGTATCTTTGTGTCGCTAAACATGTTTTATACAAGTGGTTACTGTGAACTTATTAAAGTGTCGTGTATGCCTGGACTTCACCTCCTGTCCTGTCATCTCTAGTGTTTCGAAGTTAGTGTTATAGATACATAAAAAATATTTGACAGTTATTACAAATAACCAAACGTTTCAAAACAAGTGAGCCTTATGAGAAGTTATCAGGCAAACAAGCACAAATCCCACACCCCTACAGCTTTATAATAACAATAATAATAATAATTTATTTACTTGCAAGAATGGGTAGGTAATAATCATACAAAGTTGTATAGTGGTAGAGCCATGCTTAAGCACGAATGGGCCGGCTCGACCGGTGCGATACCACGGCCTCACAGAAAACCGGTTGTGAAGTAACGCTTGCGTTGCATTTCCCCGAAATGAGTGAGGTCTCCGGAGGCCCAAAATCCCCCACCCCCCCCTAATGATAGCGCTTTTAACAAAAAGGATACCCCAGGGGGGTACCAGCGCTAGCGTTGGAGAATCCCCCCCTGGACGTCCACCCTAAGTACGGATTATGCCGGACGCCCAGGCTGCCCCTCGTACTCTGGGGGGGGGGCTCAACTGCGCTCTCAAAATCTGCTCGGGGCAAGAGAAGGCATACCATGGCACCCCCTGTCACGTTTACCGTGGATTTTTGTAACATCAGGGGCTTACATTCGAACCTCGACACTGTCCACCACCACCTTGAGACAGCAAAGCCGGCCTTACTCTTTTTAACCGAGACGCAGATATCATCTCCAGCGGACACATCCTACCTCTGCTACCCTGGGTACGGACTGGAACACTCCTTTGTTCCTAAGGCTGGTGTATGCGTGTACGTTAGAGATGATATCACTTCTCGCCGCCTCGGCAATCTTGAAGGTAGGCACCTCTCCATCTTATGGTTACGTGTAGACTGCGACGACCATTCCCGCATCTACCTATGCCTCTACAGGTCCCATAACGGTGATGCCGAAACGGACCGACTCATCGACCACGTCCAAATGGCTACAGACTCAGTGCTCCAGCAGGTCCCATCCGCAGAGATTGTGATTCTTGGCGACTTTAACGCCCATCACGCCGAATGGCTTGGTTCGCGCAAAACCGATCATGCGGGATGACATATGGCTTGACGCAGCTGGTAGCAACACCTACGCAAATCCCAGATGCAGAAAGCCACGTGCCTTCACTGTTGGATCTTCTGCTGACCTCACATCCTGACGGCTACAAAGTATCCGTTGAGGCCCCTCTTGGCTCTTCGGACCATTGCCTGATTAGGAGTATGGTGCCACTCGTTCACTCGCTGCGGCCGCGAGTTACAGGCAGTCGCCGCGTATGGCACTATAGGTCAGCAGACTGGGATGGAATGAGAACATTCTTTGCATCCTACCCATGGAGGCAGGTTTGCTTTTCGCCGGATGATCCCAATGTCGTTGCTGACTCTGTCGCGGATGTTGTGCTTCAGGGTATCGAACTTTTCATTCCATTCTCCCTGATTCCCACAGGTGGCAAGTCCCAGCCTTGGTTTGGTCGAACCTGCAAAGCGGCGTCCCGCCGAAAGCAGGAATGTTAGCAAGCATGGGCTAATGCAGCGACAGCACGGGATGTAAAGACCAGCACATTAAAGAAGCAATTTAACTTTGCCTCCAGTTCCTTTAAAAAGAGTAATTGCTGGGGCGAAGTCGGCTCACATCGGCAGAATTGGCGAGAGACTAGTGAGTCTCCCCTCCGGAACTCGTGCATTCTGGTTTCTTGGCAAAGCTGTCCAGGGGAACTTTTGTAAGCCATCCCTTCCACCTCTGCGCATAGGAGATAATTCGTTGGCCCACGACGCTAAAGAAAAAGCCGATCTTCTGGGCAAACTCTTTGCGTCCAACTCGACCCTGGACGACGGGGGTAACGCACCGCCGACCATACCGCAGTGCGAGACCCGCATGCCGGAGGTCCGGTTTACACAAAGGGCAGTGCGTAAAGCGCTTCTTTCCCTCGACGTTCATAAGTCGAGTGCACCCGATAGAATCTCTCCTATCGTGCTGAAGACGTGTGCTCCAGAGTTAGCACCGGTTTTAACGCGCCTTTATCGGCTTTCCTACTCTCTTGGCGTAGTCCCGAACTCATGGAAGACAGCTCTAGTGCACCCAATCCCTAAAAAAGGAGATCGCTCGGATCCGTCCAACTACAGACCCATAGCCATCACCTCCTTGTTCTCCAAGATAATGGAATCCATTGTTAACTGCCAGCTTCTCCGGTACTTAGAAGACCACCAGCTCCTCAATGATCGACAATACGACTTCCGTCAGGGTCGTTCAGCTGGTGATCTTCTCATATACTTGACTCACCGGTGGGCACAGGCGATCGAGACCAAGGGGGAAGCGTTGGCCGTTAGTTTGGACGTGGCGAAGGCCTTCGATCGGGTCTGGCACAAAGCGCTCCTTGCGAAGCTTCCTTCCTATGGGCTTCCCGAGAAACTGTGCAATTGGCTCACCAGTTTTCTTACAGACAGAAGCATCAAGGGCGTTGTTGACGGTGCATGCTCCGACTCCAAGTCTGTTAATTCTGGTGTCCCACAAGGCTGTGTGCTATCACCCACGCTGTTTCTTCTGCATATCAACGACATGCTGCAGATTTGCAGCATCCATTGCTATGCGGACGATAGCACGAATGATTCCCTTTACACCGGCCGGTAAACGTCATCGAAAGCCGATCCAAACTTGTGTCTGAAATCGAAACTTCTTTATCAAAAGTTTCAGATTGGGGTCGACTTAACCTAGTCCAGTTTAACCCCAAGAAGACACAGGTTTGCGCGTTCACCGCTAAAATGTTGCCATTGGTCGTATCACCTCAATTTGAGAGCACTTCTCTTAATGCATCAGCCAGTATCGGAATCCTTGGCGTCGATATATCAAGCGAAGTCCAGTTTCGCGGTCACTTAGAGAGTAAGGCCATATTAGCCTCGAAGAAGCTTGGTGTGCTAAACAGATCGAGACAGTATTTTAATCCGGCCCACCGCCTGCAACTTTATAAGGCGCAGGTTCGGCCGCACATGGAATACTGTTCTCATCTCTATGCAGGTGCACCCCAGTACCAACTTCTCCCTCTTGACCGCATTCAACGGAGAGCGACTCGCATCATCGACTGCCAAGATATTTCTGATCGAGTTGACACCTTGGCGTTTTGTAGAGATGTAGCTTTACTCTGCATCCTCTATCGCGTGTATCATGGGGAGTGTTCAGAGGAATTGTTCGGACTTATACCGGCTGCTGGTTTCCGCCATCGTCCTACGCGACAAAATATCCATCCCCATCACCTGGACGATTGGCACTCCACCACTGTGCGCTTCTCCAGAAGCTTTTTGCCTCGCACAACCAGCTTATGGAACAAATTGTCGCCTGCCGTATTTCCGAACCGATACGACCTTCAAACCTTCAAGAAGAGAGCGTACCTCTACCTAATAGGCCGGCAACGCACTTGTGACTCTTGAGTTGCGGGTGTCCATGGGCGGCGGTAGTCACTTACCATCAGGTGACCCGTCTGCTCGTTTGCCCCCTATCGCATAAAAAAAAAAAAGTTACTATATCTTCCATTTAAGTATATGATATTTATGTCATGTAGTCAACAATTGTTTGTTCAAAATAAATTTAAAATGTCAGATGTCAAACACAGTTAACAAATAACTAATAAATAGTAAAAGTCTATACTGAAATTATTTAAACTAATCATTTAATTATATTCCAAAATAATTAGGTAAGCATCTGATGCGATTCCTAAATATCATTATATTCATTTTATTTAAATTTATTACTAGGTTGTGGATGTATTACACACATTAATAGTCAATGAGCATTATTTATACGTACCCAGACTCTAAAGCCTATTCGACAATCATATATATGATTTACTAATTAAATAGTCTTAGGTAATGCAGAAAAAATAATTTATCATTTAAAAATCAACCCTTTACACTCACAACCCGATATTTTGAATGTGGCCGTTTTGTAATACAGGCGATATAACTAATGCGTAAAACTAAACTAAAACTAAACTACGACATTGTTAAGAAAAGTATATTTAAAATCACATTTATAAGTTTTGTAACCTAGTAATCGTTCACTTCCTTTTTTATTGCATTCCATTATATGGACATAACATATTATATTGCAAAGATGGTATAAAATAAACGAATATAATCAATATGGACACTGTCGGACACAGCAAATAAGAAGAGAGGAAGAGGGCTTCGTGGCAATGCAGCTTATAGTTGCAGTTAATTGATTACTTACATATAGAGATAATTGTTGCACCTTATTTTGAAATTAATCCATCACCTAAAAACTCATTTAGTGTATAGTATGATTTATGATTGACATGTCTTATATTTTTTTGGAAAATTATAAACATTTATGTGCATAAGTGAAGGGCAGGTTAAGTGCAGTCCGAGTCGTGATTGATGTTTGTGCATTTGTTTTCGTTGTGTCGCGTAGTGAATCTTGTTTGTGTTTCTCCACATGTGGTATATAAATATGGATGTTTTCTTGACTTGTTCCACTTTTGTATCATTTAACATGAAATACTGATTTAACTTTGGTTTTTGAATTGAATTAAAGGTAATAAGTTTAGTTTAAATGAATATTCTAGACCTGTATTTACGGAAACTATTTTGGCAATCATCTAGTATTTTATATCTTTCACAAAATGGGTATACACGGTCACACAGAGCCTTCTCAAAGATTTTAGACGCAGTTGGTAATGGCATAATGGGCGATAGTTATATGGGTCGATTTGGAATTTTTCTTGTATTTGGATTTTATTATAGCTTTTTAAGTTCCTTCTTCGAAATTTAGGTTAATTAATTTATAGAAAGGTAGTTTTAGCTTATCTAGCTGTTCTAGAGATAGGGGATTCGGACTTCGAAGGGATCTGCTGAGGTAAGAAACATGATGTTTTCTGTGTGACACATCACAGGGGTTCTTTTTGCTGCTGAGATTTTATGATTTCAATAGAAACAAAGAAATCATTATATATCTTAGCTACATACTTGGTTCAGTTATCACGTTTATTATTTTTATGTCATTATTGTCAAGTTTATCGTTTTTCATAATTTTATTGCTTATTTCGTTAAACCACAAGATGTTTATTTTGTTTTTTGTTTTTTTATTTTATTTATATACTGGTGTATTTTTGCTGTTGTTGTTCTTACAGATTGTTTTAGGGTCTTTTTATATTTTGTTGTAATATTGTGATAATATGGGTGTAAGTGTCAACCACATAATTATAGCGATAAACTATCAGTTTTGCTAAAAAACAAAAAAAAAAACAGTTTCCGCGCTGTTGCTCGTATCTCGATCCGAACTCAAATGAGCAATGAAAAATATATAAAGCTTGGCGCTTCCGGTGTTACTTGTCATACTAACGTCTTTTAACTCATTTTATTAAATATGCACAGTTTTATTTATCTTTTATAGTTTCCTTATTGATGACAGAAAGAATACTAGGGTTTCATACGGCGATAAAATGGGGTTGTTTTTTATCATGACAAGCGTTTTAAGTAGTCTTTTGTTTGTAAAAGATAATTTTATACCCATAAAGTTGTCAAAAAATAAAAGGCCCGTTTTAATATTTGTAGCTAGTGCAGTAACAATACGACTCGGTACTCGATACTCACGATAAATCGATTGAAGTTTGTATGAGTATTTGATCGATTAGATTATGTAATGTAAAGTGCACTGTATTATAGTTCTGACTAGAAAATTTAACTTAAACTTCATTATTTTGAATTGATACCATTGTATCAATTCAAAATACCTACAATAATGAAGCGAAAGGTCCATTTGTGATTAATTTTATATTTTTAGTAACAATATCATTCAATCAATCACAAAAAAATCAAGAAAAAGCGAAAGTGATTGAATCTTCATTCAAATCATTTTATTCGGATTATGGGCCAAAATCGTCATTTGAGCTATATACTTGTAAATATAATTATTTAATTTTAATTATTTTTAAATTTTATTATCAATATTGACGTCTCTGTCAAAATCTTCCTTCATTATTTTTCGAGATTTTTCTACCACTTTTGCCCAGTCTTCTATAGTAATTTAGGCACTACCTTCTTTTATCAGTGTCCTCATTTTCTTAGTGGAGAATGGCGGCTTTGCATTGTGGCGAGCTTCTCCTTTGACTTGAGCTCAGATCAACTCAATAGCATTTTACTGACAATGGTACGGCGGGTTCCTATCACCTTGTGTCCATGCTGACGTGCCAATTCATCAATTTTATATTTTAGTATCGTAGGTTTATTTTCTTCTACTAGTTCCAGCAATTCAGCTTTCAACAGTTTCCTGTCAGCTCCAACGCCTTGTTTTGTAGCCATGCTACAAATTCAGCCTTTTGTTTGCTTAAGTAGGTGCTTAATCTATTTGAACTGAACGATAAAATGCATGTAGAGGTTTGTAAACAAGATAGTAAACATCTCTGTGAATTTATTTGCGGCCATTTCTTCGTGATATTCTTTTGCACTTTTAGACTCGAATGGCGAGTAAGGAATTATTCACACAACCTCTCCCGCCACTAAACAGGCCACACCCTCTTAGTGATATCAGCAATTTACTTACAGTTGGGTATTCATTTCTCGTGTAATAAGCATACACGTGGTTTCGAATAGTGTCTGTGTCAAATATGTCAATACCTATTACAGGCTTGCTTTGCTTCCTCTTTTTAGGCGTACGTATTATATAGCTTTTCTTTAGTACCGGAAGGCCCATACTTTTCCTTCAAGATGGTTCGAATTGTTTTTTTTTTTTGCCAATTCCAAGTGCTTTTGCGACGTGATCTTGCATTCAAGATTAGCGTTTGAAGTATTCGGTTAACTTCACGACCAATTCGCGTAACTGGCTGTTGATTGTACCACCTCTATTCGACATGTTGAAACAGTTCATACGATATAACAACAAACACCAAGATCGATTGCAAATTACCAACAAACGAGCGCACAGTTAACTTCACAAGAAGGCGAACGATATCACTACACAATATTTAATTACTATTAAAATCAAAAGAAGCTGGTGAAATTCAGTAATTAATTGGTTACAATACTAGCGTATAAAAAAAAGATTGAGAACGTAACTGTTTTTTAAGACGTTTCGTAATAATTAGAAATTGCATGCTACAATAAAGTAAGTGTGAAAAGAATACTCGCAATATATTCTGTCATATTATTCAACGACCCAAAATAATGTTTGTATCTTTTTTAAACACTATATAAATAATAATATTTTTCTTTTTTTTTTTCAGTTTCGTTCCAAGTTACATTTTAGGGTCTTTCTCAAATGTCAAAACGGGATTTTTATTTTTTGATTTTAAAAGCAATGTAGTTTTCATTTATATTCTTATTTGATGTTATTATTTCATTCCGATTTTGTTGTCTTAATTCTGTTTTTTTTTTGCGCACCAGGTTGTTTTTTTTATTACTGACACTAAGTAATTTCATGTGAAAGATTTATGCACATGATCTGAGAAACCTAATTCCTCTACGGTAGTATAATTATGTCTGTTATTGAAGTTTCTTTCAGTGGTAGAGCCATGCTTAGGCACGAATGGGCCGGCTCGACCGGTGCGATACCACGGCCTCACAGAAAACCGGTTGTGAAGTAACGCTTGCGTTGCATTTCCCTGAATTGAGTGAGGTTTCCAGAGTCCCAATTCCCCCTCCCCCTTTTCTCGCCCCTCATCTCCTTTCTCCTTTTTTCCATCGCCTCATCCCTCCTCTCTTCTTTCCGCTCCCTGCATCTCCCATCCCTCATCTCCCTCAAATGTGGGCAGCGCACTTGCGACTCTTGAGTTGCAAGTGTCCATGGACGGCGGTTTCACTTACCATCAGATACGTGTGGGAACTTTAATATGTAAGCTGATGAGCTTAAAGCTTACTATGCGATAGTATAGATAGATACGTATGTACCTAAGCATGGCTCTCTCACGGTAACTTACACCATCTTTTAATTTAAGAAGTACCCTCACCGTTAGCAGAATTGATATTGCAGGAGAATTATTACAAAAGATATTATAAGAATTATCAACATTTGTACACGAGCAAGTTTGTTGAAGAATGAACAGACACGAATTTAAAATATTAATTAGTCTAAAAGAGATTTTAAGTCTCGTAACTAATGTAATCACTAGTTTCACTACTATCCCTGTAGTTTCACATACGTTTTACGCTCAGTCGTAGCCTAATGTTTCATAACTTATACTATTCTTCAATACTACCAAAAGTAAGAATAATTCATATCCGTCTAACAGTTTCACAGATTAAAGTTTAAACAAATAAAACTCTTTCACTTTACCCATAAACATTATTATAATCATAATTATAAAGATAGATGGTATACATTGCTCTCCTTAAAGCATTGGGAAATTATTATAACTAGAATTTGAAATTAAGGTATTGTTGTGGTTATTATGATTATAATTATAAAGTTCAATTTACCAAATTGTTAATAGAATTAGAATTTGCTCAATTTAATTTGAAATAACATTTGGTGAAGTATATTACCGTGGGGTTAATGGCTTATTTGTGAATAGAATTAAAATAAACACGTTACTGCATATTGTGTTAACGTTTGCATTTAGTCAATTTATGGGGATTCAAATGATTCTGCAGTAACCATTTAAAATTGCTGCTTGCTTGTATTCTTTAATTGAAGATAGCATTACCACGGCGTCACAGAGAACCGGTTATTAAGTAATATTAGGGCTGTATTTCACTTTTTCGGCGTGTGTGTGAGGTTATTAGAAGCCCAAACCCCTCTCCACTTTCCCTTCCCTCTTGCCCTCTTCTGTTTCCCTCCATTCATAAGTGGGTGATGCACTTGCGACTCTTGAGTTCTAAGTCTCCATTCCCGGCTGCTGTCATTAAACATCAGGTGACCCGTCTACTAGTTTGCTCCCTCGTACTTGAAAAAATATTTACGTTCTAAACTTATATTCAAAGTCTGGACATTATATTTTACACAAATATTTAATTTGAAATTTTACGTGTTTAAAGAAAGCTCTGTTTTGAGTATCTTTGACGTATTAAGTACTAAGTTCGGGTGACCCTATTTAGACATTGTCGGGTAATTAATAACTAGGCGAGTTTAATTAAGAAAACAGGAATGCAATAGTCGGTCAGTTGAGTTTAAATATAAAGCGGCGTTTACAAAAAGCAACCTTAGAAGCTGTGACTAAATGTATCAATAAAGAAAGGGTTCGGCTGTAATGCTTTTCTTTATATAATAATAACAATATCTTTATTTCCTTAAAATGTTATAAAAGGATTATAAATGTGGCAACATTTAGCCATACATAGTGGCATTCAAATATGGGATAGGTACATTATGATGGCAATGAATAATAAGTGTTAAAAAGTAGAAAATACAATTACGAATTAACTTAAAAGTGACACAAGCAAAATTATGCTCAGCAATTGAAATTGCTAATGGAATTTGTTTAATAAACACAAACGTAGGGAGTGTAAATGTAAAGAAGCATGCTCTCTTTTATCAACCTTTTCTGTAAAACTGGTCAGTACTTATAATACAGTAGAGTTACTATATTTTGAGGCAGCGCACGCGGTACCGTATACACTCAGCTCAGTCTTTAACATCTCGAGTCGAGGTACTGGCATTTTAAAATGAGTCGAGTGTTTTTACGCTTATTTATATTATTAACTATTTCAAACAGTTCCTTGTCCAAAATCGGATCACAGGATTTCATATTAATAATAATAATAGGGGGCGAATACATTTTTTCTGGGCCGTTTACAAAGACCCGTAACCTGTCTGACAAGTACCCCTAGACTAATAAACCAAGCGAATTGTGGAGCAGATATAGACCTGGTATACCATAACTGATGTTTGTCGAGAGTAATATCGTCAAAATGTTTAGGGCGAAAACTAATTTGTTTTTAAACTTGTACTTACAAATGAAAAATGAAAAATAAAATCCAGTTTATATTTCCTTTTATAATTAGGCTATAATATCGAAAATTTGATTTTTTCTGGATATTCTTCACCAAAGAAGTTTATATTAATAAGATGAGCTATGACAGAAGACAGTATGTCAGTACAGTACTTTATAGTTTCAGTGGAGATTGACTCATATCCAAGAGATTTGGTATCGTTTACGCTTTACTGTTTACATTAATAATTTCTATAAGTTTAGAGTATTTTTGCTTAGTTATTTTAAAATATTTAACAAGTAGCTCCACATTTATTTTTGGCTATAGATATCTAGAACGTGTTCGTAGAATGCTTTTTGAACATGTTAATACAGCTTTAAAGCATCTTTTGCGTTTGCGGTATATTTTAACTTATTGTCTTGAGACTTGTGTCACATTCTACCTTTAAGCATCTCTTTGTGTGACATGATTTTCGTATACCCTTAGTTATTCATTTTAGAGAGGATGCTATTTCTTAGTTTTTTAAATTGCAGCTTATAAAATTAACAAAAAATCATCATCAATGAAGTCAGATATGCCGTACTTGGATCCAATTCATTAAAAATTACTTGCCATGTAAGATTGAGCAGAAAATTTCTTAATCTTTTTATGTAAATAGGATTACAATTCCTTTTAAATATAAAATAAAATGATTTTTTCAAACGGCTCAGGACAGTTTAATCCAAGGGGACGCTATTGTCAGTCAGTATTAATTGTGTGAGAAGCTAAATGGTACAGCGGTTTCACATTTGGGTATGTTCGGTAACTTTTCAAATTATAGCAAAGCTTGTGCAAACTAGAAAATGCAGTAGAACGGATGTCAAATTGTGCATTGTGCACATGTTTGTGCATACTTCCGTATCATTTAAGTCAAATTTAAAAATGCGAAAGATATATTATAAGTATTTATACGAGGGCAACGTGTATATATGTATATCAGTTTCTTATATTCCACCATAACTTATAAATATCTTAAACAGATGCGAATGTACCAGGCATCGTTACAATCCTTACAATATAGAGTGAAACTGGCCCCATTTAAATAAAATCATTACATCTACGGAATTGGTTGTCATTGGTTTAGGTGTAGTTTTTCAATTTATTAAGTTATTAAAAAAAAATAAAAAAACACTTGCTTTAATTGTCATGAAGTAATAGATCATTATTTGTTGTTTATTATTTAATTGAAAATAAATTAGATATCGATAACCGCTATCGATAATTCTTAGCGTGGTACTTTATCAGCCATTTGTTTTTCAGAAGGATGTTGTGTTTAACAAAACTAATTTGGCCATATAAACCGTACGGATTATTCTCGCTTACACATTTAATTGTTACAATTGTTACTTTACCGTACAAATTCACTTTGCATACGTGAGATAAAACTCGTGAGAAAAAGAAATAAAGTTTTCCTAATATATTAACTGAAAAGCTGAAATCTACAAAGTTATATCATTAGGACTGTTGTTTTTCTTAGTTTACTTTAGTATTACAAAATATCTTCCCACTCAATTTAGTTTAATAAGCTTCAAATATTTTTAATTATTTGCTAAAGGTTAGCATTTTGCGAGTTATACAACAGAAGTCGGGAAAATTACATTAAAATGGTCCGAATAATTCAGAGATCGTAAACGAGTTGCAGACAATCCCAGTTTCCTCAACTTATTACGGAGATCACCGAATTTCATTAACGCGTAGCAAATTAATATATGTGAATACGATAAACAACCTAGTTTGAAAAATGTAAAATGAGGCATTAAGTGCGGTTTTGTATTAGTTTTGTCAACCGTCTTCAAAAAAGGAGAAGGTTCTCAATTCGACTGTTTTTTTACCTTAGAACTTTAAACTGCTGCAGCTGATGCTTCCCTTGTGGTCCTATTTCAATTTGGTCCAGTTCTGACAATGGCACCCATGAGAAAACCATATAAGTCCTAAGTGTCGTCTACTTTTTTAAAGTGAATTATTTGATAATAAAATCACATAAGACATTTTTCTGCAGTAAATATAACATTTTTTATTTGTATTTAATGGTTTTGTAATTGACACTTTTTTGACAAATCTATAGTGAAGTTTTTTTTTATATACTATAGGGGACAGACGAACAGACGAGTCACCTGATGGTAAGTGACAACAGCCGTCCATGGACATTGCAACTCAAGTTGTTAGTGCGCTGCCCGCCTTTGAGGGTGATGAGGGATGGAGGGATGCAGGGAGGGAAAGAATATTGGGCATGAGGAGATAGGAAATAGGAGAGGGGGGATGGGGGAGAGGGGAGTTGGGCCTCCGGAAACCTCACTCATTTCGGGGAAATGCAACGCAAGCGTTACTTCACAACCGGTTTTCTGTGAGGCCGTGGTATCGCACCGGTCGAGCCGGGTCATTCGTGCCTAAGCATGGCTCTACCACTGTTAATTACCGTCTCCCGTCTAGTGGGTAATGACTGCTGAACCGATAATATCGTGTGATCCACAAATAGTTGTCCCGATTCTGGTGTTCTTTGTGTCCGTTGATTGAATGTTTGTAAACCCCGCGACACAGGAATTATTTCCTGGTGCCGAATTTTCTTTATAACAAAAAAAATACTTGTTCGTTACAACGATGATGATAATATTTTCACACTAACCGGACATTGTCTCATTGTAATGGATCAACATGTCGAACATTGTTATAAAAGAGGTTTATTAGAGATTGAAATCACTTAAGCATTTCGCTGATGTCTGATTAGTTTCAGGCCCGACGCTTTTGTCATTGTCACTGGATGAAGCCACTTGTCGCGTCCGTATACTGAGTAAAAGCATATGTCCTTATTTAAAATGAACTGCTATGTTATTTAAGCGTCAGCGTTGAACATTGGTTTTGTTAAGATGTGCTCCATATATTTTGTGGTCAAAATATTGAATACATATATTTCTCGACTATAAACTCCTATATTTTATTGAACATAACTCACATTTACAAGCAGTAATTATGAGATTGAATGTCGAGAGGCCCTTAGCGAAGCGATACAATATTACTTGTCATCTGTCATCTCACATACCAATAACAGAAATCTGTAACACGTGACGCCAAAGTTCCGGTCTCTCCCACCAAACCTATGCTTACGACAGCCCTAAGTTCTGCATTGTTATAATTATATATGTTCCATAAACACACGAGATTTTATTTCTGCGTGTTATTTATTGTGTTGTGACTTGCACTTATGGGTATATATTATTATAGAATTTATTTAGTATTTTAGTGATGAAGAATGAGAGATGTCGTCAATCTATGATTTTCCGAGTAGTATGGGTCACATATTTCTAACATTTTGCGTTTACCTTTCTAGCTTCTCGAATTGGTCAAACCCACGGCTTGCTAGTATGTTTGTCAAATCCCCAGCAAAACAGATATCAATCCTAGTTCTTTATTTTCGATTTCGATTTCGAAATCGAAATCGAAATCGAAATCGAAATCGAAATCGAATCCGAAACCGAAACCATTTATTTTAATTAAACCAATCATAGGTATTTTTTAGCCGACTTAAAAAGAGGAGGAGGTTTCTCAATTCGACCGTATATACATATATGTTACGGGTAATGCTAGAAGATGGAGCAAACATAGGTTAACCCGGGTTGACTTAGTATTATCCAAGCTTCTTGCGTAAAGTCCGAATAATAAGTTAAATAAATTTTAATTCGGGGTTTACGCATACTCACCTTGGCCTAACCAACTCTCATTTTTTTTATTTGGTCTAATTCCCTGTTAAAGTGAAGAAGTTTTTTTTTTAATATAATGGCAACAATAAAAACATTTTTATTTGACAACCCGTTAGCGATGCAGTCGGGTTAAATAGATTCTGAATATTTTTCAAAGGAAGGATACAAATACACCAAATTTTCATAAAATATATGAAAGGAATTGAATACGAAGGCTCAAATAACGCGGTGATCGTATCAAATATTATAACTTCAATTTGTGTTGTAGCTTTTGTCAGTCAGCACATACAAAAAAATCATACTCAATTAATACACTCCAAGCTGCTATTGATAAATGATATGTTTTTCGTCTATTATAAGGTCGAGCATTATACGAGTATAAGTATGGCAATGTGTACAAACTCAAAAAAACAATTATTTGATACATAATATATTGGTATATCATCTGTAAAGATCTATAACGCACCATTAAGACGAACGCTTTCTCAAAATGATCAACAATTAAATTGTGTCAATTAGCATTTTATCGCTATTATATTTATACGGTCATATATTTTTTGACTAACCGATTGTACCGATCGTAGTCACGGAATGTCTGGTGAGAACTGCAGATTTATGAAAATAGATTGTAAGTGGTTGGTTGCTCAATCACAGTTTTTAATTGAATCCGTCACTAAGACTAAAGTAAGAACTAACTTTAATATTAAGTGTACTATATGATGCGGTATTATCGTTATTTATTTAAATTAGTTCTTTGTTATTAGAGTATAAAAAATCTGATTTTATAAAATATAAATATTATTAACGCTTTTTAATAATATAACTAAACAAAAACAATACGGAAAATAACCATTACACCTACAAATATGATTACAAAACTAAACTGCGGGCTGAAATTTTTTGACTCAAATAATAGTTCGTTCTCAAAATAAATGAGCCTTCTTTTCATTTATTCTCTTCATTTCATTTATTTATTTTCAGTTTATCATAGCAAAGTACATAATACGAGCAATATATTTATGGGTATACGACCCTGCTCGATCTATGTCTAATACCCCCAGTATTCGATCGAGCAGATCGAGCAGGGTCGGCCAAAAAATCACCAACCAACGCCTTCTTTCTTCTCTTTTATCCACCGTTTCCTTTTTAATTTATTACGAACGTACTCATTCAATTCCCACAGTGCCTAAATTATAATCGATAATATGAATGCTTTTAATACACGTCTACTAACATGTCTGCATAAATGTATATTTCAATGATAAGAAACGAAACACGACCAACTTTAAACTGAATTTAATACAAAACTACCGTTCCCAAGCAGAGTTCAATGGTATCCAATTAAACCAGAGTTCTTCTGTGAATTGAAAATATATAAAATACAATATAAACAGACTGAAAGGAAACCGTATTTCTTATATCTCGATGCTGTATTTATAAACGGCGAATTTGAATCTCTTCAGAATTCCTTTGATTCCAGCGTTTACGTTTGTACAGGTTTGAATTTATTTGTAATAACATTTATAACCTAGTTTTGAAATTATTTCAACTTGTGATTTTAGGTGTTGTGATAGGCTGGGTTTGAATTGTTCTATCTATTAAAGGTTTAGTGATTTCTGATTTAAACTTTACCATCGAAGTAATAAGATTACCATAATGAGTAACTTATGTTCTAAGAGGGACATCCACGTAAGTGTATTGCAAAATAAATCTGTCCAGAATGTGAGCTTTTGGACGAACCTACAACCTAAGCAGTCAAGATAACTAACTACCAGACCAGAGTTACAGTGATTCCTTACATTTATAAGAAAATATTGCAAAATCTTTACTTCTTTCTTTGACACTGTCGCAGAAAATTAATGATAATATGAAGTTCATTAAACGTTTATGTGGGCTCAATTAAATTAAATTAAATGAACTTATACTGTATATTTACTATTATGATATATGAAACTAAGTTTCTGTTTCAGAACATACTGTAGATACGGAAGGTAATGTTATAATACACTTCTATTTCTTAACACGACTTTTGTCCACGCGCCTCATGCGTGGGCACCTAGCGACGGAGTGGAAGGCGCGGCGGGGGGCACCGTGGAGTGATAGTTGCGGCACTTGTCGCCGCGGGATAGCCCCAACACTTGACGACCGAGCGGCGCGCACGACAATCACGGGCAACCATTTTATTATAAGTAAACGATAAATTAAACATAAAGTACAGTCCACTATCATTTCAACTCCAAACAAGATCCGAAGCTCAAACAACTCTGACATAAATTAATAGGACTGCCTCAGTTTCAAAATAAACAAAATAATAGATTTTAGTTACTGTTCTTGTAAACATCTTTTTGTCGACGAAGTCGCTTTAACGCGTTTTTCATTTATGATATTTCCTTTGTCAAATGCTATTAGAACTTCCTCAGTATGGTTATCGCTAATTCCTTGAAAAAACTAAAGACTTTACAGATTCAGCTCCTATTTAGTATATCTCGTACAATTATATTGAACCAAAAATCTTAGTTTCGTTTATTTAAACTTTGTAACCGCTTTTTGAGAGTTATAATCCTGGAACCTTCAAGCGTAGACTGAGACAGATGAGTTAGAAGATAAATAACTATTTAATAAATTATTATCAAAATAAATAAGTCATCCATATATTCGTAAAATGGAAAAATATATTTATTCAGTCAAGTATGGAATAATTTTTTTACACATAAATATTGTTTAACGTTTTAGACAAATATTAATAAGCTTTAAAAATAAATAAAACGGTGTATACAATTCAGTAATTTATTGTACACCATTACGGATGGTTCACAATATTATGTAATAATAATATGTAATAGTTGGAAATAATTACTTTTTGTATTGTCCTGTGTTGCTTAATATCATTTGTGACTATAAATTATTACTTTTCCCTACTATTGACCTTACAACAAGGGTAGGTAGTATTGCTGAAGAATATAAGTTGTGTACAATAAACGGTAAATTGCACTACAAATATTTATTTGTCTTTGTATTTTTTTTATATACTATAGGGGGACAGACGAACAGACGGGTCGCCTGATGGTAAGTGACACCCGCATCGCAAGAGTCGTAAGTACGCTACGAAATGCAATACAAGCGTGGCTTCACAACTGGTAGCCTAAGCATGGGCTTAGGCTCGGCACTATCATCTATTTTCATAGTAAAAGTTTTCATTAGTATTTGCAATCAAATTAGAATAATTATTTTGTTATCTTAAAAATGAATTTAAAATGGTTTTATTGGAAAAGTTGACACACCTATAAGCGTACAGCGTACAATCGTAAAGATACCGAAATTTTCTAAAACACAAGGCAGTCTTTGTTTTTACAAGATAGTTGAGCCACGCAAAGCTTTCCAAACGTAACCTTAGTTTAAAATCGTCACCATAAGTCATCACTACTCATCACTCATATTAAACCGACGTTTAGTGAAACATTAGGTCGCTCGCTTAGTTCTGTGTGTGTTATTAAATGAAACTCTGGTATGTAAATAAATAATTATAAAAATGTACCTGGCATTAAAAAGTGGTTCTCCGTACATTCCTAACTGAATGCGCAAAAAGGCGGGGGTAGTGTCTTTGTCACACTTTAGAGCCTAGAATGCTTGATGTCATTTGAATAGTTTTAATAATATTAGTGAAAGACAAGTGAAAGAATTCGAATAATTAAAAATGCAGCCAGAAATTATATATTTCAAGAATGTCTGTATTGTATAGATTGTATTTTAGCGGTTTACCTTATTATTATTATTAAAAAAAATAGTTGCTTTACGTATAAATGTTTGAATTTATTACACCTCTGCCTACGCCTTCGGGGATACAGGCTCACGTTTATGTATCTATGTACTTATGTAGGTTAATGATTCTTACAGTGGCGGTTTCTTTAATGAAAAATATATTCATATATGTATGTATATTATTATGCCGTCATTGAAGTACCCAGATCGATTATATGCAAAAAGACATGGTAGTGTATATAAATACGTCCATTAATTATATTGTAACAACATTTTGTAGTCGCCGCTAGAAAATTCCTAGTCTTGAATAAGGTTACATATTAGAGGTGAGGTTACAAATTACAAATTAGATATACCCTGTTTTAAGATTCGCATTTTGTGTAAATCATAAGTTTTTGTTGGCAATTATCGTAAATTCCCGGCAACTGACATTTAAATTAGAATGGCTGTCTGGTCATGTGAGTCTGGAAATATATGTATAGAGCAAACATATGGTGTTTATTTTTATTTATCTATTAGCCGAACAGAACTTAAAAGTTGCGTTAACGTAATGGCTACTGCTGGCTGTTTTCGGACTTACACACATGGAATACTTGCTAGTTTAAATGAGTACTCAATCATCGTGAACCTTCTTCTAACACGCGCATATAGATTTATTGTAGAGGTTAACAAAGATATTAGTAGGATTCTTTAAAAAAACTTTACCTTTGTCGCAGTCTGTTTATTTATTTGAAGTTTTGTGCACATTAGGTAGATAGGCGATCTTAATGCGTAAGGCATACTCTTACGGTGAAACTTTAGGTCATGGAGCAAAAAAAAAGAAAGAAATAGATGCACTCTTAAATTTTAAAGTAAATATCTGGAATTTTACCGTTTAATGTAAAAAAATATATAATATATTTATATATATAATTATAATATAAAAATTAATTATATTTATGTCATGATTTGGCATTTTGGCGTTACATAAGAAAGGAGAGATGTCTGTTGATGACGAGAAACTAATCCGTAATGTGATACTCTCACACTGTCTTCGAAATGGTGTCTGATGCTATCTTCACACATCAATCACAACATTTGTCTCATAGATGTTGTAGATTTTACAGCTATATCTTGCTTTTATTCACAATATCATGACACAAAGTAAACAATCGAGTTAATTATTATTCTGTTTGTTGTTTATATTGCTCACCTTTAGTATTGTAGTAGGCAATTTATGGGTTATACAATCTAAAACCTTAATTTCACTCAAAGCAAACAACATGAAAGTCATTGGATATGCATCTGTAAAATGAGAACAAACCTTTCTTCAATCCTTATTTTATTGCATTGTAAATTTGTAAATTTTATAGCTTATGTTTCAAAAAGTTGAATCCACTTCAGAGCAAAAGAATCGCGACAAAAGTCTCCGCAGCTTTTTGTATATTATATTTTTTTTATATTATCTTTAATTTCTAAGAATCCGGCAGTAGTTAGTGTTCAGAATAATTTATCTTCTTTAGGATAGTTGACTTTACGGGAAATCTTCATCCAGCAGCAGACGGCAGTAGGCTGATTATGATGTCATTGTTGCAGAAGAATGCCTTTCTGATAAAATAAAGTATAAAGCACTGTGATCAGCATTATCACTATACATTGAAGGAATTACTAGGATTTCATCTCCTTTTGCAGTCTCTTAACATCAGGTTTTAGAAATGGAAATATTTTCATGCTCTGAAACTAAAACTTGGTAGCTAATAACAATTTTATTCTACACAAAAAATAACCAGGCTTTTATCCGCGATGTATGTAAGTGTACATATACAGCATCAGCATACATACACTAAGTCCTAAGTACGATTCCGATCTGGTGTTTTGCGTTTGGACAAACTCTGCGTAAGTTTCAAGTGCAGCAACAATGCTCAACAAGGAATTAATCCACCACAACTGTATCATGTCAGAACAACAGAACAACCAACTTACACCGACGGTTGACTGAGAGTTGCCAACTATAAGCTATATGCACTATTTGTGGCTACCCCTTTGTTATACCGGGATTAATATTCTAAAAGTAATTTTTGTATTGAGAAAATATTTTTAACTGTCTCAGCATTTGTAATTTTTCCAAAAACTGAGGTCTCGAAAAGCGATTGTAAAAGTACTTCTTAAATTATCCCGTATTTCAATATTTATTTACCCTTCCCAGGACTTTATAAATAAACACTAAAAGAACATTAAATATATATACATATGTATATTTCTAGTATATAGTTGCCCCACATGCAGAGGATGTTACGAAGATGACAAATTACAGCATTATGAAAGCAGTTCCATTAAAAATTTGATAAATACATATTTTTTTTATATCCATATAAATAGTTACTGGACATGAAGGACAACGCCCTCGTAAACAATATTTTCAATGAATAAAATATAATCGTTTGTTCGTTTACAAGCCGAAGCGTGCAAGTAGTAACAAAGTTGTTTCTAAGCGTGAAACTCCTGTCAAAGTTTAGATTAAAGAGATATTCTGAGGCGCGGGACAAGTTGGGCGTATCGTGTTGCTAACGTTCATACACTTTCAGAATGATAAAACATTGTTCTTTCTGTATTCCATATTAATATAAGTTTTAAGTTTTAAAGTTCCGTAAAAAAGACATTTTTTTTAAATATAATTTTTTTTTTTTTAATATAATATTAAAAAATATTAGGGGTACAGACGAACAGACCGGTCCTACAGCCATACAGTGTATATATACTGGCAGACAGTGTATATATACAGTCAGACAATGTATATATACAGGCAGACAGTGTATATATACAGTCAGACAATGTATATATACAGTCATACAGTGTATATATACATTCATACAGTGCCTACAGCTGACAATACGCTTAGATATTACGTAAACAGTAATAAATTGGATTATGATGTGCAAATAGTAGACGATTGAGACGCCTCTGCTTATCCGTGAAGAGGGGGTGTTTATTTCTAACTTCTTACTACAAAAAATAAACACCAACATTTTGCGAGATACAATTTAGTCCCACTTATGTAATAGGGGCAAACCTATTGCCGTCAACAGACCACTGACTTTACACTGTCCCATAGATAACACACACAGTACAAAATATTTATTGTAATATGCAACTTAAATGATCCAATCCATAAATTGTTTACAATTTTCGGTTAAAGAACAACAAGACAGTAAAGTTATTTATGACAACGACCACCTTAACTGATGTTAAACAACAAATTTGCTTAAAATGTAAACAATTATGCTCTTGAAACTAGATCCTATCTTTTGATGAATCGGTTCAGAAATTTTCGAATTTAAGCGTCTCACTTTGTTCATTCGTTACTTGTAGCTGATTTAAAAACATCTTGTTTGGTCTTATGTATGTATAAAGCTTTGTTCGTTACGGTATAACTTAATAGTTCTAAGTCTCTTTCATAATTATCTCTGAATGAACGTGAGTTTGCACGTTTTGTTTTACACGTTGACAGTGAGAGTCAGCTAAGCTAATTTATTTTGTTAAACGTGTTGGAGTACGTTTTTCGTCTTTTACATTTTTGGATAATTTAGAAATAATAGTTTTACTTGCATGACACCCAGTAATAATAATACACAAGGTGTTTACATTTTTATTCAATCACATCAAACTAATATTACTGATGTTTTACTACAGTTCGTAAAAATATTTTATTCAGACCTATTTTATTGAAATATAAAATAAAATAAACACGATATAAGAATAATAGAAATCAAGAATGACCGTAATATTTGGTATCCATTTGAGCCATAAAAGTAGAAATATTTTCAGTTAAAAAATGAAGTTTATTTTCTAAGCATTAGACTAAAGACAACGTGATTAGAGATTTGTTAAAAACAAAAAGAGAAAAAGGAACTTCCCATTAAACTTGTCCTTAATTAAAGAAAGTCAGAAAAGCTAAATATTTTTATTACATGCCAAGTACAGCATAATGCATGATAAGAATAACTGTTTAAATAAACAAATGAAATAAACGGGTATTTGAAGTCTTTAGTTTCTTTATTCATAAAAAATGCCCCGAATGTGATATATTATGTTACACTCGCCATATCTCCCCGAACTTAACTCAAATTCCGTGTAGAATATATCATAGGAAATATAAAAAAAAATCTACACAAGTGATGATTTAAAGAATAAAGTTTCATATATACCTAGTCTAAACATAATATTATACAAGCATATTTTTTCTGGTGCGTTAAACATTTATGGCTATATATGTTAGTCAATACATTAATATGATAGAAATAAAAATATATGAAGCTCATTTAAAATCATCTTCATTGGCATTAATGCAGTCTTTTGAACGTTGAAGCCAGTTATCAAAAGAAACATACACTCTCTCCGTGGAAAAACTCGTCACAGCCAATCTTATGGATTCTTTTAGGGACTCCAAATTATCATGACGTTTAGAGCACATACCATACTCTTTAAAACTGACAATAAATCATAATCTAGCGAACTAAAATTGGGATTAGATAACGGCCAGTCGTCAGCTCTGATGAAGTGAAAAGCATTGGATTCCAACCACGCTTGTATAGATTAAGCGTTATGTCCCAGTACTGAATCTTGCTGAAAGGACAATTCTTAGGGGTGGTACATGATGTTGTTAAGTGGCTTAATACCTTGTCAAGAATCGTATCTTGATACGCTTTTGCCAATTTTATTACAACTTTTGCACAAAAATATTTGCCAGATCTTTACTGTTACAAACGAGGAGGTTTCATTGTACCCATCAATAGCCAGGTACACAAACATTCAGCTAATGCCAATGAGTGGCAAAGTGATCCCCATCGTATGCCGATATATCAAACTGATGGTGATGAAAATTAAGTTGTGCGATGATCAATGACAGCACTCGTGGTTAAAATCATAACGCGTTGATTTGATACTGAAATAATTGTGTATTCGGACATGTACTGTGAGATGGAAATCCGAATTTATAGTTTAGTAATAAGATTGGTGCAAACCTATCTAATTGTAATAGATATGTTATATGTAACTGTTATATATTATAGATACAACAGACACACAGACTATTAGATAAACATATCAATACTTTATGATAAACGTCCTGATTTTTGTTAAATGCAAGCTGAAATTAATTTCTTAGACTAAAACACTAAAATTGGAATAAACTAAATTGCTTTATTGAAATGATTAAATACGTTAAAGATCATAAGATACTTCAGTATTTTATAGCACAGATGACTGTCTAGCTCAGATCAGTCTAATGATTGACAATTCATGTTACGAGTATTTAGAAAGATTTTCCTATAAGTGCCTTACCGCCTTACTACAACCTACCTACATATCTAACAAAGCTCTTTATAAATGTAAAACTAACAACTTAACTTTTTTGATCAGTTTTATTTACTAAATAAAGAATATTTTGACTCGTTTTAAACTTTGTAACAATACGCCGCTAACTGACTCAAATACGGTATTGGAATCGCAAAATCGTTCAAATTAATGAATTCAAATTGATTCGATTCTAATATTTAAATTAGATTCAACTATAGCAGTTTGTGAAACATGTTTATTCTAAAGCCTCCTGCCATTGGGTCACTTGGAACAGGTTAAGATGATTACTAATATGTATATGTACACTATATATGTATGTATATACATAACTGTATGCATATATTGATGTATAAATAAGCTTGCGTAATTACGTAATAGGGGATTACGTTCTAGGACCAAATTAATTTGGGGAGTTGTCTGTAAAAACATATATCAGCTCTCAGCTATAAATATAATTACTTTAACGAGATTGGTTCTAACACAACAAAAACCTGTCCAAACAAAAACCAAAAAAATGTCTGTCATATCAATACGCAACAATTAATATACCATATGCACATGGATGACAAATAATCGACAACCTGATTCTGTTAGTTGGTTAATTATATGCTCCTTTACGTAGGAGCAAAAGTTACTAGGATTCATAAAGGCATTATGTCATTATGATCTTATTTTATTTTCTTTGTTACTCACTCCCTATTTTATTTTATTTGTCTAGATCGTTTGCTAGTCATGGAATTGCTTCCTTAATGGTTGTATTTTCTCATCAGTATCATATAGTATATATTATTATATCTACTGTATATCAAATATTGTATGTACATTCCGCTACTCCAGACATCATAACCTAACGTTAGCGAACTGTCACTAGAGGCACTTTTTAACTTTTTTCTATTAACATTTTGGACTGACGCCAAGTATAACTAAAATATTGTAAGCCACTTCAGTAAGCGTGTTGGAGCGATCAGTATTGCCCATCTCCATATTTAGTTCTCTTTGTACGAAATTGAATTTTATTTCCTTAGATTAAGATTGTTTTTTCTATTCAAGTAGGTAGACCCTCGCTACAAAGATGATTATAAAAGCAATAGAAAATGACTGGAGGATAGAACAGGACATGATGTTTGTTTTTATGAGCAGTTACATGTCAATAAAGTATGTACATGAAGTACATGAAATATGAACAACGTAACTGACAGATTCATCAAGAGAAAACTTAAATATACAATGACACTGATTGAAACTAAACAGACAACAGCACAATAATAAACTAAATGTTTTCAAGATACGCTTTTAGTATACCAAACTAACTAATTAATCTTTTATCTTTTTTATTAGATAGAAATAGCGATTCATATGCTAAATATCATAAATTTCTACGAATGATATTAATGGTTGTTATCTAAAACATTAATAACTATTACATTTCTAAATATGTAATACTGATATAGTAAAGTAATATTCATAAATTATAATTTTCATGAAAATTGGTATAATACAATAGTTTATAATATAATGATAACGAATCGACTCCTTTAGGTTCGATAGAGTTTAAAGATATTATGCCAATGAGATTCTGCATAGGGAGATATTAGAAAGACTGGCTTACAAAATAAAAGTTATCCTGTTTTGGCCTACATATGAGTAACATCTGCACTACTCACATATTTCTAAAAACTGTTATATGGAATTCGTTTAAAGGTTCCCAAAATTGCGCTAAAGTTACTAAGATGAGTCACTCACATAATAATATATAATATTTACGATTTAATTAATATAATGATGAACCTTATTTAAAATGCAATTTCCGTTTCATGCAATTTTATTTTATTTTCATTTTTCCCGTCTTTTTTTTGGATATAAAAGTTGTAAGGAGCTGACTTAGCGCCAAAACATACTCCGGCAATGCTGGCGCGCTCTGCACTAAACATTACGTTACTACCCCCAACCGACGCTCAATACTCACTGGATACATATTCACTACTTAAAAATGTTGAATATTAGAAATTATCGATTGTTTGAAACTTGATGTATGATATATCCAATAGCGAACTATTGGATATATCATTTGAATCGTATTACAGAACAGGGTGTGATATCGGTAATAACATTGCAGGATAACGTCAGCGAACAAAAATCAGCGGCAATCAATAATGCCATCTGGTTTTATTTTTTTTTAATTGCTTCTTTTACGTAATAGACAGTCAATAATTTACTCTATAAATAACTGAAAACTATAAGATAATACCTATTTAATTCATAGTGCAACAGAACAACTAAATGGTCTATTGGCATACAGTTATTCAATTTCAAGTTGCTGATACTTGAAACAATTTTCTGAACATAGATTTTGAGAGCGGCTATTATCCTTGTCATATCATAATCGTATAAAGTGATGGAATTCACATTAATACAATTTATTGATTATTTTTAGAGACAGTATATACATACACTTAGTTGAAACTACGAAAAGCTCTAAATCTGTCAGTAATTGGTTGAAAATGTTTCGCTCTTTTGTACGCACTGAAAATGCAATTATTTTCGAGTCGGAAGCTGGCGGGTTCCTTCTGTTGATAGATAGCCCTGCAGTTTTTAATATCGATGCAACGATTCAAGGACATATCTTTTCTAATAAAGACTTTAGCGTGAACAGTGAAAAGTGTATAAGACGAGACAAAAACTTTTGATACTTGCCGCAAAATCTCTTGCATCGATCAAACCATTAACACCTACAGTACACTACCATCTGTGACTTATTTCTCTCCGTTGTTTCCATACAAAGGTTGTCCAAAAGACATCACTCTTAGCGATAAGACCGCTCATTGTACATACATACATTCCACGTCGTATCGACAGATGTTACCTATTTTTTTATTTAATTTTGTTATGTACAATAAGGAACTTTATATATTATCTATCTTTATTCTTACATTTAGGGCTTAAAGCTGGGAGATAAAGGAATTTTGGAGTTTCGAGTTGTGTTTACGTTGCCACATTTATACAAATTTCATTTTTACACTAATTTATAAATTTTTAAATATTACAAATGTAATGTAACACGTGAGTACACGTGAGTAACAAGCGCATTGTTATGTTGCGCAATGAGCAGTCTCATTGTCAATCTATAACAGTAAAACTACATAAACAACAGATAAAACCCGGGGGAGCCACGCTTAGGCATGAATGGGACTGCTCGATCGGAAACTGGTAGACTAACAATTTTTGCATTGTATTTTCGAGTAAGTGAGGGTACTGGAGGCCCAAAATCCCTCTTTTCTTTTCCCTCCCCTCCTTTTAAAGGCGGACAACGCACTTAGGACTCTTGAGTTGCAAGTGTCCATGCCACTGAACAATAAAAAAAAAGAATCTCTTCCTCGCATTTGCCTAAAAGTGTGCAGTGCAGTGCGCATGCGCATGATGCGTTTATTGTTGCTATGGACCGTCGACATTACAGCAATTAGTAAGATTTGTTTGCGCGAGAGTGAGAAGAGTCGCGCTCCCGTAGTGGCTGATTATCAACTGTAGCTAATTCCGTGACCACAGATAATCCGAAACGGGCGCGGAGGAGGTTTTGTGATTACATTATAGTTATTTGAAACACAAGATATTAATCTAAAAATTAAAAGACACGACTTATTGTAACCTACAAAAAAATGTTATTTTGGTCCACATACAAAGCTGTTTTATTGCAAAACAAATAAGATCTCTAATATTATACTCCGGATGATGTAAGTATTATATATATATGCTTCCAATACTTTCAAATCTATTTAGGTATTACCAATTTATGGTGCAATAAATGAACTCACATACTTAATACATACATAATTTAACTCTGAAAAAAATACAAACATTTTATCTTTGGGTAGACGTTTAAAACGAGGACAAGTGTAATAAGGTACATACCTACAACTACCATGTCCACCCCTGCTTCCTATCTGTCATTAGCATCAGTAAGAGCACACGTGTACGGTAATTTACTGAAAATTTCTCGAGTCAGCTGATTTGCTTTACCTTACGACCTTTGTATGAATCGAAATCAAATCAAGCTAAGTAACCATATAGCTTACTCGATATCTCTGTTCTCTATTTTTAACAGCTTGTAAGTAAACATTTGTCAATACACATTATTAACATACTCGTAAAACAAACCGATTGTGAACGTTCCATAGATTATCGCAGAAGTCGCGGGTCTTTTGCTGCTGGTTATTGAAGACTTTCATGGTATATATCGGAAGATCTATATCTTATCAGGTAGTTATAAATTATGCACTATATCATTTAACAAACAGTATACGAACCTCTTGCCACTATTAATCATACTTTAAGCTTTATCCTTAGGCTCACCAACACCCTGTATGTATATAGTGTTAATAAATGTTCGTAACAGCTAATTAGAAAGTTGTGCACTACAGTGTGTCATATCACACAAATGTACTAAGAGATTGGAAATTCTAATGAAAGTAAAGTAAAAAGGAAATTATAATAAATAATAATAATAAAATTTATTTGCAGAAATGTAGTTACAGTAAGTGGTTTACAGTATTAAAAGCACAAGACACATTTCGCTATATTTATAGCGAATACGTTTTTGTCAAAAATAACCAACGCAATCAGATCAAATTAGAAAATAAATTCAAGGGTCCATTCGTAATCACCAATGTCTTAGAAAATGAGAGAACTGAACTAAAAAGTATTGGGTCTAATCATACATACAAATACGCGCACGAGAATTTACGCTTGGTACTTGGAGGTCACGAAGACCTAGTAGAAGTAGCTACATCATTAATGAGTAATGAAGAAGGAGAGGCGGAGACGGCGGATCTGGGTCATATGGTTGAAGCGATATCATCAAATAATGGTAGTAGTAGTATTAATCATCATCTGCCTTCAAATAGTGGAACAATATAAAATATGCGATAGCTATTATATATATAACTAGCGATAGGTTCCTGTAAACAACGAAGCCTTGAAGTTGTTAGCAGCTTTAGTTTCATGTTAGGTTTAAGTTAGAAAACCTAGAATGAGAACAACAACCTGTTGCCATAGTTTGTAGAATATACATATGTCTACGTAAAATAATAGATTTTCAACAAATTTAATAATTAAAATTGTGTTCAAAATAACATTATCAGCTTATTACGAAGATAACAAGACTCTCAAAAAGATGTTGATAGCTTATTTATCTCTTTGACCTATTTTTTAAATGATTAAAAACGGCTATTATTAGAAATTAATTCCAGAAAATTCTTTCATTACCAAAGTACCTGCTTATCCGCATTAGGCTTGCTTCCTATTACGTAAGTGAATAATTATATACGACAAAATATGAGTTATAACACGTGTTGCATAGATACCGGTTTAGATAGTTGTACTGGCAAGTATGCATTATTGTAAGAGTTCTGCTAAGTGTGCAGTGCAGTGACACATAGCAGAACTCTTACAATAATGCATACTTGCCAGTACAACTATCTAAACCGGTATCTATGCAACACGTGTTATAACTTATAATATAATGTAACTCTTAATTTAGTGTACTTATTTAGAGAAAGATAAATGAATAGTTGTAATATATTATAACCCTCCGGCGCCAAGACAATTAGTAACGAGCACAGCTTGAGTAAACTTGAACATTCACTTCTATTATATTATTCTACTCCTAAGCTCGCATAATGTTTTAAAGAAAAATGTTGCGCATATTTCTACATACGTATATATTTCTAAGTAGATACAAATTACATATAAATTACACCCAAACACAACAAATACTCGTGCTCATCAAATATTTTTTTAGTATGGGTGGGAATCGAACCCACGTTCTTTGGTCTAGCAGTTAGGGTCACTAACCAGTAGACAAATGGGCCAGTCAATAGTCGGACATGACTTAAATTCGTTATCATTGAAAGAGTTCAAGTTATATTAAAACTAATAAAACAATTTGTCTGAGACAGGCGTATACCTAGACTGTACGACTGTACTGTTGAGCAACAAGTGATAAGAACTAGCGATATACGAGTCGGTAAGACATTACAAGGCCATGTTACTTAAAAATAATTTTACTGGAATCGTTATATATTGGTAATTGGAGAATCATATTTCAAACCGTTTACTGTCAGGTCGTATTTTTAATCAGACATTATTTACATGAATAACTCAAACCTCAGCAGAATATTAATCAAAATGTAACTCTTTAGGTGTAGCCCTCAAGATACAAGAATCAATATTTATCATGTAAATAGATTATTAATTAAGAATTACCTACTTGAAGATAAACTAAGATTAATTATTAACCTTGACATAATCTATTTACTAATTTCACTATTCATTATATGAATTTGCCCAAAATACAAATAAAGATACAAAACTCAGTGGTACGAAGCTCATGCCTTGCCCCATAGGGCGACAACTTCAGTACAAATGCACCAGATGCTTGTCAGGGTGTAAAGTTACAGCACCACAACCACTGGTCGTTCACAGACCAATACTCTTACATTACATGATGGTGTCATTAGTGCTACTGTATAGTATAAAGAAGATAAGAAATAGAAGATCGGTTTCCTTGTACCTACTCTGGTACTTTGAAGGTCAATTTAGTTGATGATTACGAGGATAGTTGTTAATATTCTATATTCAACATTATTCGTTATATAAATCTATCAATAATCAGACGTGAAACAAAAATACTTTTGTCAAATATTATAATATATATTATAAGTAGTATAGGGAAAATAGAGTTCGACTATTTAGTTACAGGAAGCTGTTCTATTTTTCAATCATTTCTATGAAGTAAAGATTATACTTTCTTTTAGATTTTATGAAATTGTTATCATTTAAATACATACATATATATATACTCACGTCTGTATCCCCGAAAGGGTAGACAGCGGCTTAACGAATGCTCATATTTTGTCGTATATAATTATTCACTTACGTAATAGGAAGCAAGCCTAATGCGGATAAGCAGGTACTTTGGTAATGAAAGAATTTTCTGGAATTAATTTCTAATAATAGCCGTTTTTAATCATTTAAAAAATAGGTCAAAGAGATAAATAAGCTATCAACATCTTTTTGAGAGTCTTGTTATCTTCGTAATAAGATGATAATGTTATTTTGAACACAATTTTAATTATTAAATTTGTTGAAAATCTATTATTTTACGTAGACATATGTATATTCTACAAACTATGGCAACAGGTTGTTGTTCTCATTCTAGGTTTTCTAACTTAAACCTAACATGAAACTAAAGCTGCTAACAACTTCAAGGCTTCGTTGTTTACAGGAACCTATCGCTAGTTATATATATAATAGCTATCGCATATTTTATATTGTTCCACTATTTGAAGGCAGATGATGATTAATACTACTACTACCATTATTTGATGATATCGCTTCAACCATATGACCCAGATCCGCCGTCTCCGCCTCTCCTTCTTCATTACTCATTAATGATGTAGCTACTTCTACTAGGTCTTCGTGACCTCCAAGTACCAAGCGTAAATTCTCGTGCGCGTATTTGTATGTATGATTAGACCCAATACTTTTTAGTTCAGTTCTCTCATTTTCTAAGACATTGGTGATTACGAATGGACCCTTGAATTTATTTTCTAATTTGATCTGATTGCGTTGGTTATTTTTGACAAAAACGTATTCGCTATAAATATAGCGAAATGTGTCTTGTGCTTTTAATACTGTAAACCACTTACTGTAACTACATTTCTGCAAATAAATTTTATTATTATTATTTATTATAATTTCCTTTTTACTTTACTTTCATTAGAATTTCCAATCTCTTAGTACATTTGTGTGATATGACACACTGTAGTGCACAACTTTCTAATTAGCTGTTACGAACATTTATTAACACTATATACATACAGGGTGTTGGTGAGCCTAAGGATAAAGCTTAAAGTATGATTAATAGTGGCAAGAGGTTCGTATACTGTTTGTTAAATGATATAGTGCATAATTTATAACTACCTGATAAGATATAGATCTTCCGATATATACCATGAAAGTCTTCAATAACCAGCAGCAAAAGACCCGCGACTTCTGCGATAATCTATGGAACGTTCACAATCGGTTTGTTTTACGAGTATGTTAATAATGTGTATTGACAAATGTTTACTTACAAGCTGTTAAAAATAGAGAACAGAGATATCGAGTAAGCTATATGGTTACTTAGCTTGATTTGATTTCGATTCATACAAAGGTCGTAAGGTAAAGCAAATCAGCTGACTCGAGAAATTTTCAGTAAATTACCGTACACGTGTGCTCTTACTGATGCTAATGACAGATAGGAAGCAGGGGTGGACATGGTAGTTGTAGGTATGTACCTTATTACACTTGTCCTCGTTTTAAACGTCTACCCAAAGATAAAATGTTTGTATTTTTTTCAGAGTTAAATTATGTATGTATTAAGTATGTGAGTTCATTTATTGCACCATAAATTGGTAATACCTAAATAGATTTGAAAGTATTGGAAGCATATATATATAATACTTACATCATCCGGAGTATAATATTAGAGATCTTATTTGTTTTGCAATAAAACAGCTTTGTATGTGGACCAAAATAACATTTTTTTGTAGGTTACAATAAGTCGTGTCTTTTAATTTTTAGATTAATATCTTGTGTTTCAAATAACTATAATGTAATCACAAAACCTCCTCCGCGCCCGTTTCGGATTATCTGTGGTCACGGAATTAGCTACAGTTGATAATCAGCCACTACGGGAGCGCGACTCTTCTCACTCTCGCGCAAACAAATCTTACTAATTGCTGTAATGTCGACGGTCCATAGCAACAATAAACGAATCATGATCCGTTGAGAGTCCAGTATTCAGTAGTCATAATTTAATGATTTTATGACACGGTATTGTTATTGCATACAAAAATTAATCAGATGTTACGGTTAGAACGTTCGACGTTCATATGTATACCTGACCGCCCAAATGTGCAGACAGTATCAATATATATAGTATAGTGTGGATGAGATAAGTTTGTGAAACAGATGTATGCTATTGGAATACATACCTCATGAGTTGTGCTGTAACACCCATATTTTCCAAAGCATAAATTAGTCTCACTTACGTAACAGGGCAAGCCTAATGCCCTAATCCGGGTACTCTATATATACTGCCGATAGAAAACAGTTTACTCTAAGATCCTTTTTACGACATACATACACTCCAACATACAGGATGACGTTTCTTCAAGTTATATTTGCCAAACCACATTTTCATCCCTTAAAGGTTAAAATATTTAGTATTTAAAGTCACGTTCATTTTTGGCCAGCCGCAATACATAAAAAGGCTAATCATTAAAGATTAGCGCTAATCTGTATATAAATCTGAAGCCCGCAGCCACACGCAGGTGCGCCCGTTAGTTAAGTAGCGCGTTATAGCGCGGCCGCGACTAATCGCGACATTTAGTCTTCCTCGTTATGACTTTTGCATAGAAAAGTAATCCTATAACGTTTGAAATGTTTCGGTTCAAAGCACAAGTCATATATAAAAGTTTTACACGTGTAAACTTGGATCTTCACTGTGTATTTTTTTTAATTACACAAATGTTAAAGATAACAAACAACATGAATAGTACATTTAAATTTCAGACACGATTTAGTCACTTTTGTATTATTGTGTAGTTTCGTTTTATTTGTCAATATAGGCTTGACTTATACGGTTACAAATGAAGACTGGATGGTTGACAATGAGTGACGTTGTCAAATAGAAGCATTACAGTAGTAAGTTGCAAGCCGTCAACTGACGTTCTGGCACTCCGGAAATAAATGATGTAAAATTTAAATAATATTGAATAGAAATTGCAGGTAGAAAGGGACGTCAATCCAAGGCAAAGGATAAAGGTAACAAAAGGAATAGATTAGGGAGTGTAAGTAACAGCTCAAGTAGCTCATTGTCAAGTACTCATTGCCAGGAAATCTGATTCTTGTTACAATTCTACTACTTCTAACAATACTGAAACTCGCATGTTATTATTCTGTTAAGTATTTTACATTTGTCATAGCAAACCTCGTATTTGGATTCCCCAAATACATAATTACAATGTTAAGTTCACAGTCTAGAAGCTCCAATTAATTATTGCTGCATCAAATGTAATTTAAGCTTACCAAAGTTGTATAGTGTTACCAGGGTTGAGCGACGAATCAAGTATGAATCACGGTTTCCTAACAATAAAAGCTGAATGTATTTTGTATAGATTGCCGAACTCTGACGTGCTTAGCAAGCTATTAATTTAGAACTGTCTCGTGGATTGGACTTTCACTTTAAAATAGAGCATAGTATTTTTGAAGCTATTGATAATGAAATATATAAAACTCTGCTGGAAAACATAATATTGTATTTTTTGGAAAACTGAAAGTTGCAAGTAAATTCATTGATTCATTGATGTCCTGGCAACTCAACTTTGGAAAAAACACAACACATGTTCTTTCTGGAGCTAATTGTAACACTTTCGAAAGTTTTATTCAGCCTATCCTCTTCTAAACTAATAATTACCTCATTATTTTTTATTATAGTAACATACTAACTGATAATATTGTAAAATATTTTTAACAAAAACTAAAGCAAGATTCAAATAATCTATCAACCATCCATTCTAACTATACTGCTTTTGAAACAATGCATCGCACATAACTTGATTCCTCACGTCACTTGTTCAGTAGCAACATGCGCGGTTCCTGATTAATATCTAGCGCTCGAACCAACTTCATTCGGTAACTGCAATTAGTTAATTCCCACGCATCAAATACTGCACAATACAGTAAAGTAATATTCTCCACATCGTCGTATAAGTGTTATGGTTGCTATCGTGCTATGAATACATTTATAAACCTCTTGTGAATTACAGAATACTAATAATATACATTAATAACTAGTAATTACATCTAATCAAATGGAAGCATATTACTAACTATACTAGAATTGCGTATAGTTCATGTATTGTTATATTGTGTATTTTTATGGTAGAGCCATGTTTAGTAGCCATGCTTAGACGGTTTACAGAAAATATTTTGTGAAGCAACACTTCCCTGCACACAACAAGCACTTTATATATAAAAAGTAAAGATACTATAAAGGTTCATGTTTTTGCCAGTAAATGAGATACTTATAGGGCGTGTCTGCAATCCGAAGAATTTGATATCACCAATTACTGAAAGTTTAAAGAGACATTATTAATTTCTTAAAGTTTACTATTAACTTATCGTTATGTGTTGTTTCTTGGTTCTATAACAAAAATAACTTCAAACAATACATGTACGTCGGGATTTTTTTTGTGTTTTATCTGTGAAATTCATTTCATCCAAATTTATTTCTATTATACCCCCCCTCCCCATTCTGCTACACATTAATTCCTTACAAGATTTAATCTATAACCTAAGCAAGTTGAACTTACTAACATAACAACTTGTGAACTACAATGAAATCCCAATTATGATCTCACAGACTTTGGCTTTGTTCGCCGTCCATCACCGCTGACGTTAGATTATGTAGCGGAGCTTGAACAACGCAGAACATCGTGTGTGACGTGATGTCACATTAACAGGACGTGACACGAACAAACCCTTATTCAATTAGCAAGATTCATTCATACTGAACTACCGTACACTATGTGATAGTTTTGAACAGATACTCTGTTAGAATTTAGAATAATATTTAACACACAACGACGAGTTTTTCGGCTTATATTTAAATTACTATTACTACTTCTAATTTCAAAATAAAATATAGCTAATGTTTTTCATAAAAAAAATAAGAAATTATTATATGTAAACAGTTATAAGATTCGTTTCAGTAGTTTAAGAGTTAATCAACCAACAAATTTTCTTCTTAATATGATGAGTATAAATGAACTGATTAAACTTCTCGTTCAAACTAAAGCATCCAATATTGTATTATCCAATATTACAGTGAGCCGTACTGTTTTTACCGTGGCACAGCCATGCTTAGCCACGAATGGCCATAGTACAGTAACAGCAGCACAGTAGCCCAACAGAAAACCGGTAAACAAACAATGCTTGCACTATTGTATTGCCGGGTGAGCGAGAGTACTGGAGGCCCATTTCCCCCTTTCTTCTTCCCGACCTCTCGTGCCCTCTCTTCTCTTTAAAAGAAAATAACTCGCAAAAAACATTAATATACGAGACAAAATACATTTCATTTCGAAATGTTTACGATAATTCTATATAATTTACCACAGACACGAGAAAGCTTTTAAGTGGTTCAGTTTTAGCAATCTTGGTTTTATAACAACTCCATCTACATGAATTATATAACAATACATTATTTTACTATTGTGAGATTCTGATTGTGGTATTTTTAGTAAAGAAATTTAAATAATCTGAACAGTACATATTAATTTTGAATATTTACTTGCCATGCAATATTCGCTTTTACAAGAAAAAAATAGTAAAAAGAAAAAAACATTTTCTGGGGTTGCAGGACCATACTTCTAAGCAGCATATTATGAATCGAATGTTCTGTAACTTTTTATACATACTTTTATACAAACAACCAGATGTTTAACCAATGTTCTGTGTCTCAAATCTTCGCAGTTTCATTAATGTCACTCATGGACTCTCTGTAACGAAATATCAGTTTCAATGAATCAATTTTAAAGTTCAATTTTCAGTTATATAGCATATTCTTCAAAATGGGAATAATCGGGATAAACGAACATTATAGGTAAATCTATATAATACATATACATATATATTATTCAAAGTAACAAGCCATTGAATACTTAATCAATGGGAAAAGTTTATTTAATTTTGTGAATTATTTCATTGAATTCAACTTTACCAATGTAAAATTGAATTTGTCGTCAATACGACGCAAATTAGTTCCAACACAGAAAAGGGACTAAGCCTGAGTTATGACGATTTATCACGTAAAACAGGACAGTTATTCTAGCCTTGTGTATGATAATACTGTTCGCAACTTTAGAATAGGCTATTAATAAAGCGGCCTGTATTTTAAACATGTTCCTCATTAAGGAATATTTAAATTAGAAGTAAGACATTTAACAAAGGCATACTAAAAATTTTCACATAAATAATAAAATTTAGTACACAACATATTCAATCTTAGAAAGATGTACTTACAAAAGTATGTTTATTATCAGTTCAAAAATCAGTTTCCAAATACAAAATAAAAAGTGTTTTGGCAACACCATAATTTGCAATTGAATGTTATTTTGAAGCATTACAGTTATGCAAGCAATTTAAGAATGTCTCAGTTCAGTTAGTTCTAACGAGAACACGTTTCTCGAACACATTGGTAGCTTTAATCACTCGGATTTTCCTGTAATTGCAAATTCAAGCTCATCCTACGCATGTCAGTAACAAAACAATCAATTATGCATACCAAACCATATTACAAATAATGAACTCTATGTAATTAGTTGGTACATTTTGTACGTTCAAATATCTAGCACCATAATAGAGTCTCAGAATGACACTTTACATTATATGAAAACCTATAAAAATCCTAACTGTGCCTAAGTACGCAGACACCTTGAGTTTTCAAGTCAAATATTAAATCACTGCTACAATGTCTACAGTAATAACATAGAGATAAATCACAAATTCTTTACTTTATCAGGTACCTGGGTTTTAAATTCAAACTACAACATCTCGATTATGAACAAGAGTTCAGCAAATTTCATCTGTTGCCTATTTGTTTCCGTAGATAAATAAATAGCACAATTCTGTCTTCTTCTAAATATAGCTCAAAGCAAGTTGGACTCTCCTGATATCCCTGACAATATTAAATTTATGTATATATGTGTATATATGTACCCACCAGATATTTGAGTTCCAGATATCTACTCCACTTTCTATTATATGTACATAATAGCTACCTATTAAGAGCTTTCAGCTTATTTAATAGACTTAACCTTAACAAACTCATTATTCTGCAGTATCATGTCTTTAGAACCTAAATTGTTGAAACAGTCTATGTATATAAATATATAATTTAATTCTACATATTAGCATTGTCTTATTCCTACACGTGGAAGGTTGTAAGTCGCACGTATAGAATTAATATCATATGTATATTCTAAGGTTAGCGGTAAGCTCCCTAAATAAAATAAAATATTTGGTAGGAATCAATCCTTTACAAATCAATTTCGAAATAACTATCAAATAAAAAACGTGTGCGTCTCGGGACGCCTGACAGAAGTGATAACTAAAAAACTAATCTAAGTTGAACTATTGAAGTTTTTATTTACTCTTTTTCAATTTCTTCTTTTTTTCATTACTTCTTTTTCTTTTTTTTAAATTTGTAAATTAAATTTTATGGACATGATGTGGGAATCGGAGCATTGGGTGCTATGTTGGATGTTCCCCACATTGGGAGCAGCCTATTTCAAACAGTAGACTACAGTGACTTAATTGATTGATTGGATTGTTTATTATTTATAAACGCAATTTGATCATCACATCACATCTCAGATTTTAAAGATCGCGATCTTTAAAATCTGGCAAAGGAAAGGCTAGTTAAAATACTGTAAAATCGGACAGATAATGGCGATATCTGCCTATCATAAAATGGTCTCACATCCATTCGCCCCGTATGGTGTTCACCCCATATAACTTAAACTATCCACTTCGCCTCTTGAAATTCAGAGATGGTTTAGTGCATCCCTTATTTCAAAGCTTAGCTAGCTAATGATCTATCGCCCTTTGCCGCCCCTATCGCCATCTATCGACGGATGATGTTCTAAATCTACGTACCTGTAAATTCCTAAAATTACATCTGAATACTGCTTGATTTTGTTTCATAAATTATTTTACAATAAAATACAATTCTCTTTATCGTACGCTATTAGTGACAGTTTACAGTATTTACAAAGGCAAGCATATAAAAGTATAAACGGTGGTGTTATCGCTGGTTGCGATCTCTTACAGACAACCTGTAGATGGACAGATGCAATGGATTAGTGTATTGGGCACTAAATAGGTTAACCTACAAATTTAGCTAACAACCAAATTATATAATCATAAAAGGAGGTTGGTAAAAATATTTACCGACATATACAAGTATACATTACAAATATCCCGTATTGCAAACTATTTAAATATTATTACATATTATATATTTATACCAAAGCCGGAAGCTACTTGAGCTTGAAATTTTATGATGATAAGAACTAAATCAATTGAAGATCTACAGACCTTAAGTGAATAAATACGAATATGTGTTGAAAGGACAATATATGTAAACATATGTATATACGAGGACGTCTAGTGCTGAGTGCGCTAATTCAGATTAATTAACAGTTCAATATTTAATTGTAATCGCGCTGATCGGATTATTCTGTTGTTCTGTATTTAAGTAATTAGAGTTTAGAGTAGTTCCGCTTTTTGTAATTACTGCAGAATTAGGTGATGTAATATATTAGATAATGGCGTAGATTGACACAGCCGTAGAAAGGTATTTCGTAGAATAAAACTCGAATAAGGTTATTATTAATTCAGGGAAATAAATCATATGTACAATTTCTAAGCGTGATAAACCATTGTGATCATGATTATTCGATCTGTGTCTGAGTGCAATTTATATAAAAAAAAGTATTCCGAAGTCCCGTTCCATACTTGCAATATAGTACAAGCTCTGTTTAGTTTGGCATCAGATGGCCTTGTGTAAGGCGTAAATAAAAAGTTTAATAATTTTGTATAGTCTGTTGGTTTCAACAAATTGCATACTAAATAAAGACACTGCAGTTAACTCTTTAATTTACCTTTTACAGAAAAAGTTAAATGCTGAAGTATTTTTCAACTCATTCAAGTGATTCCTGTCTTCCTCATCTTTTAGCAAACACTTGCTTTAAAACATTTCAAGGCTCCAGATAAACATTGTAAATGCATTTGAACTATTATGAGTGCAAAAGTTTGGATGGGTGACTGTTACTCAATTACGCCAGAGCGGCTAAACAGATATTGATAAAATTTGGCACAGAGATAGACTGTAGTCTACAAAAGCACTAGGGTTGCCATACACATTTTAATGGCGGAAAAAATGAATGAACAAACCAGAAAAACGAATAATAAAAGTGAATAAGCAGTCGAGATAATGAAATAATGCGTTGTCCTCAGATATCTTATTTTATTTTATGTACACTTATGTTACAAAAACTTATTTGAAAAAAGTGTCCTTGGGTTTCTTGCTTGTTCTTCTCCATAGGATCTACGTATGCGAACAGGCAACTAGTTTCATGACTGACTTAAACCTATGAAACTACTCAAAAATACCTATGAATGGTTCAGTTGAAACAAAAGTCTTTGTGGGGAAACGGAAATATTTGAATTATCCTGACAACGAATAATCCAATTGGTCTTAGGAGAATCACGTTGCGGAATCGAACCCTTTAGTTCACTATCACATGTTACAGTTGGACAGGCCACAATTATTTATTGGGTATTCGATTGATTTTGACTTTTTTCCTTTTCTGTACTCATGGCAACATACGCCTATGGAAAAATTCATGAGGATCGATTGAGTCGTCACGTCACAAAGTGTAACAATCAAACAATCAAATTCACATTCGCATTAATTATATTATTAAGGATTCAGAAGTCAGGATTAATAAGGCTTATATTTTAGAATTGAGAGCTTTAATAGTCAAGGCAGGTAATATTAATACTATTACTTTTCTTAAACTGCGTTAATCTCTCTGAAGAAAATCGAGGAACGTTAGTAGTAAATTAATAAATGGTGGCTAAATAAGTTCGAGTCCTCTACCGTAAGACGAGAGCCCGGATAGGATATTACGCAACATAATAGTCAGGTGGGTCACTTCAAAGACAAACTGGTGTTACTAACCGTTATTGGCGATACCGACACAGAGAAGGTTCTTTATTCACTTGATTTCTATTTTACCGTGTTTGTTAACCTTTTTATGGCTTTTTATTAAATTGGCTATTAAACAAAGAATGCAATTAACATTTTTATATCAAAGTTATTTATGATGTAATAATCAGACCTTTTTATTCGTATCAAAAAACACTTATGCCTATATTTACAAAGAGCAAGGCATTTATAATCTCGTGGCATCCTGTCGATTGCGTAATCAGTGCATCATTAAGTCATTGACTAATTAGCTTTTGTATTTATGTACATTACCAGTTAAGCGGCGGTAGCATAATGGCTAAGGCATCGGACTTGCGATGAAGTGGTTGCGGGTTCGAACTCCATGACACTCACAGTGCATTGCCGTCATTTATGTAGCTTCGCTAACAAGAGGGTTAACAAGAATACTTCTTTTTCTTCTTCGTCGTTACACTCTTGCCAGAGTGCACGCGGTTTAAGAAAGTTAAATATTCATTAAAATATTTATACTAAAGATAACGTTTTCTATTTTGTACATATGTATTGTACATTGATATTGTGCACCTAGTTGTTAGGAATTATGGTTGATTATAATCTTCAGGGCTCCTCTAAAGCAAAAGATAATTTTGAAAATTACGTAACATACAGTGAAACTACTGACTGCTCATTAAATATTAAATACTAAACAATGTTATAATATTTTTTCCCATTGCTTTCAATTTGAAATTGTAATTGTAATTCATATAATACCTTATATTTATATTTTTTTCGAAAGAGCTTCCACTTTCTTATTTGTAACAAAATTAGGTAAAAAAAAATACCGCATTAGATGAACAGAGGAAGGAGTAAATACTTTAAAATTCTCCGGGACTTGGTCAGTAAGAAAAAGAATCTATTAGACAACTACAAATTCCGCTGAAAAATATAGTAGGTAACATATATTTGAGATGTTCACAATCTAACATATTTTCTGCGCACGATGTCTTCTATATACATATTGTGTGCACGTTACCGATGTTTTACATTTGAGCACTTCCAACAATTTGGTGCAATTCCGCCGAGCGCACCATGTCACGCTTAATGGTGCGAGGTGAGTAATGCTCGTAAAATAGCCACTTCGGAGTGCATGTTATGCGATACACTGATGTAGGAAACTGCAATATTAATTACATATTTAAAATATCAATAACATCATGAAACTAGGACTTTGATTAATCAAAAATAATTACATATATGCATATGCTCACGCCTGCATCCCCAAAGAGGTAGTAATTAACGCCCGCATTTTACCGTCATAGGGTACAAGCCTGCTATTACTGTCATTTGAGTACTTATGGGAATTACTTAAGAGAATTTGGAGTACATGACAAAGAAGGACGGAAAGGGAAGGATAGGGATATCGCTTATACAGAAGGATTGTAGAGTTTAAGCGATAGCTCAAGCAAGTCGAGGTCGCGTAGTTACAACTGGAGCTGGCTGGTGCCGGGAAGTCCGAATCCTCTTACCAGATTAACTATTAGCTGAAAGTTTTGGGGAACTGCACAAGCATAGAAACAACAAAGAACACCCAGACGCATTAACCGCTGAAACCGAACTTCCTCCGACGACGACGTTCCCGTTATAGTGACCAAGGGATTGGTCTGTTATCTATTAGATAGTATATATGCAGTCAATTCCCAGTTGACTTCAACAGGTTTGCCAGCTATTCGTAGGTGACGGCAACAGGTTTGCCCCCTATTATGTAAATTGGACAACACTTTTGTTGGCAAAATGTTACTACGCCTCTGCCTGCCAGAGTCCGATTCCTAGACGCGCGTGTAGGAATCGAACTCATGACGTTTAGCTTAGCAGTCAGGATTATGTCCCTAATCACTAAACAAACAGGCCAGTCAATTTGAAGTGTATGACAAGAGAAGTAGTACTTAACAGCTACTTACTTTATCCGTTAACAGACGAGCCAAAGACAAGGTGGCATATACTAAAAATAAAGTAATTAATAAAAAAAATACTACTACTAAACAAAAATCACGTTAAAAAATAATTACGCAACATAAACGCCAAATCAATCTATATAGTATTAAAAAAAAAAAAATACTGCGACTCGGGATGATGTAAGGATTCTAACGATACCCTGCTCAGGCGTTAAGATGTTAGACACCTCCGTCCTCCCTCCCACCTTTCTCTCATAGATAGAATAATACGTTACCTTCCTTTTTTTGGGTAGTCGTGTACTAAAACTCCTGAAGTGAAGCCTATTTTAAATAAATTAATTTATGTTTTTAAACTCTTCCTGCAATAATACACTGGCTTTTGACGGCAGGGGTCGTAGAATAAAGTTTTATGGCCTACAATATTACTCTGTAATTACTCTCTCAAATACCAATAGATTTATTACAATCTGACTGGTCGTTTGAACAAAGTATAATTAATATGTAAGTAATCAAATAAACCAAGTATATGGTTAAGCTCTTCGATATACATTGCAAGTGTTCCCAATCAGCTGCCGCATGCCGTAGCAATACATTCAGCAGAGACATATTGAAATACGTTTTAGATACACTACGGTCTAGTGCAGTGAACTCGACATTCGTAGTTTTGCGGCGAACCAAACATATTGATTACTATTGCTTTTCATCAAGAACTCTATGCACTATGTACTTTAATAGAATGTTATCCGATATTTGCTCAAGTTTAACATAGACCTTATTTTATTAATTATAGATGCTCAAAATGAAGATTAAAGTTATTGATAAAGTGTAATAATAAAGCGCTAGATAAGATAGTTTTCAATAGTACATCGCTATCGCGAAATGAAAACAAAGCTTGTCATTTTAATATTTAAAAACGCATTTTAATAATATTCTATTTGTGTTATTGTACTCGTATATTGTATTTTACGAATAAAATTGTGTATTCAGATCACCCCATAACGAGCTTATTGAAACGCTATTATGTTAGAATTATTTATGTATCGCGATTGTTTTTCTATCAAAAATTACAGATAATTTCTCTGAAATTGTCGTTTGTGCGATCTTTTATAAACGGCTTTTATTCCTAAAGTATAAAATTGGAATTAAAGTCTTACAGTGAATCTGCGAGCGATTTATATACATTAGTGTAAGTGCTGTGACTGAGGTGAAAATGATGCATTACTTGTCTCAAAATTCATTAAACAGGTAGATGGATCATGCAAGCAGGGTCTGTACCTTTAATTAAATTTCTTATTTTAAAGTGATAAAATCTTAAATTATAAAAAAAATATATAAAATAGCACAGTCGTCCAAATGTGACTGATATGACACTCGTACTTCCCACTATCCATCCCCAGGATACTGTTGCGGCTACCGCACATTCGCTTCTTAAGAGACGCTACTTTTTCAGCATAAGTACATTAATCCGAGCTTCATCTAAATTCTTAATTCTTCATAAGAAAAAAATTTTTGAAAACTGAATCCGCGCTTCGGCAAACAGACCTGATGTGCTGCAACGCCACGGCAGCTTCAAAAGCATCCTGTATTCGATTATATCAACAAACTGGCTTATAACTGTGATGGCTATAGACCCTTGCCAATAGATTTTAATTAATATACCTCGGAGTTTAAAAGTTCTCGGCGCGCTGCCACCGCAGGTACAAAGTTGGACCCCCTAGTCGTTGCACCACGCGACCTGATTAACTGAGAAAAACTCTTTTAAAACAAATTAATAATTATTAAAATGATTACTGTTCTATTGTTAAAACTAAACTAATTCAATGTTGAGATAAAATATTTAAATAAATGTAATTAGTCACACCCACCCACCGATTATGGGCTTCTATAACACATGGGCTACTTTTCATCAAGAAAAATTAAATTTCAAAATTCAGTTTACATTCAGTTGGTCAAAAAAAAATACAAAATATGGTTGGAGTAGAAGATAAAATCCCAATCGTTCGTTGAAATGAAAGACCTGATTTAGGGCAGTGGTATGTTTGTGTCGAGGTTGTGTTACAAATAACTGTAGCGTAAAATACTTAATAATTTATATTCGAATAAGAAAAAAACATTTTGCACGAAGACTTATTCATTTATAACAGAGAAAACAACATGTATAATATATTGGACACGCATCACATGTCCTACCCCGATCATGAACGTAATTTATCAAATAAAAATGTTACCAAGAGGATGTGTGTAAACCCGCAGACTGTCATTTTTATAGAAAAGGGTCAAAAGAATAAAGTCTACAGTTTATTGGTCTCGACTTAACATTGGGTGCTAGTTCACTGTGAAGTACGATCACTTACTTATATATAAACCGATGTATAGTATTTATAATTGTTGTTGTACAACAGTTTCTATAAGCATTCAGCAAGCTAATACTGATATATTTTTGTAAATCTATCTAGATTCGTTAAAATAAATGCGCTCAAAGGCTCAAACAAATGCGCTCATGCGCTCTAATGCGCTCATCTTACTGATTGACCCTCTTGTAACTTACAGAATAATTCTCCAAAAACATAACTGTGGGAGTAAAAATTAGATGTATTAAATGAAAAGATGCAGTATTTTGAAGCTTTCAAAGGTTACAATTGAGTTGAAAAAAACAGATGCTATTTTGGCAACCACGACCTGTAAGAAGCATGTAATGCATTGTCTGAAAAGTATCAAAATAACAGTTATACAGAGAGCTGAATGCAGAGGGAGGCACATAAAGCTGTCGAAAAAGAACCATGAAAAGAGGTTCGCAGCCTCTTCGTCAGTCCACGCCACATTTGGCAGGCGCTTGAAAAGAATAAAAAATAAACAGGCCAAATGAAACTGGGCTTTAAACATGGTTTACGACAAAATATGTAGTGCAATACACGGAATATGAACCGCTGAGCTTTGAATGGCAAGGAGTACGTTTATTATTCGTACAAGAATTTAGTACATGAATTACATTTACATTGATTTGCTAACATGTTATAAGTTCGAAAGTAATGTAACTAACCAATTATCCTTTTTTACTAATCAGCAAAGTTATTTTGAAACGAAAAATGAAGAAAGTAGTAAAATGACCTCATAATTTTTCATATTACTTATATACATATATGTTTGTACATACATATGTATATAAAACAATATATATTCCCAAAAGCAAGGGTAGAGGCGTATCAAACGATTGCAGTACACATTTTGCCAACCATAATTTAATAAAGTTTACGTAATGGGATCAGACCTATTGCCGTCAACCGGACACTGTATATGTATATTCTTTGAGAGTCTTATACGCATTTTATAATACCCATGGCTAGAAATGGGGTAGCCCTATTCTACCCACCAGAACCTCACTGAGAACGGCGTCACGTTTTAAATACATTTTGTGTTAGTAATTAAAATAAAACATTACTTCGATATACAGCTATTTCACTTTTCTTTTTATATTTTACGGATACCTTTCTTAGGTATTTTAAGGATAATTTACAGTTGCTAGCATTAGCACACGTACCGGTAGAGAATCGTATTTATATTTTTATGGTCTAATGAATATGTAAAACAGGAGCCATTACGTACCTTCTATGGCAAGTTGGCACATTTGCTTCGACCCTGAATTTTTCGGTACTCTAACCACAAAACTGCGAGTGTCACACTGCTATTAGGCATTCACCTTTAATGTGTAGTATATAGGGAATAAGAGTTAGAGACATTTTAGACATTTTATTTTGCATGTTTTGGTAAATTTAGTTAAAGATATGCTCTTATCTCGTACAATGGGAGCGAATCGCGAATATGGATTCCGAAGGCTATTTTGAGGTCAATTTTATTTTCAACCAACTTCAAAAATAAGGAAGATCTCAATTCGACTGTATATTTTTAACTCAAAACTTGCAACTGCGTAATACGATTTCGACGATGTTTTTTTTATTTCAAAGTGTGTGCTTCCCGTGTGGTCCTATTTCAATTTGGTCCAGTTCAGACAATGGCATCCATGAGAAAAAAATATAAGTCTAAAATTTGCATTAAGCATGTGCGCGGCAATTGGACGAACAACTCACTAACGCCAATCGATTTCGATGATTCTTTTTTTGTTGGTACATCCATTGAAGTACAGGATGTAGTTAGGTGTGTAGTTAGGTGAGAGTTTGGTCCAGTTGTGACAATGGCATCCATGAGAAAACCATTTTAGTCTTAAATTTTATGATATACACATTGAAGTAAGTTGTCTCCTTTTTTAAAGTCCGATTATTAAGAAACGACGATGGCGACGATAGTGCACTTGCATTGCAAAAAAAAAATATAGTCAAATTGAGAACTTCCTTCTTTTTGAAGTCGGTTGAAAAGAATTTGAAAACATACAAACAGCGGGACACAAAGAGCTTCCATCATAGAATATTTTATAGTAAATTTTAATAAAATACATTTGTAACTCTTGACGTTCTTAAAATTTAACAAATAGGATGCCATTGCAGAGAGAATGAAACGCACAGGTAGTGAAGTGACATGAAACTTATGACTCTTTCCCAAGATTAAGAGAGTGAATTCATTACCAACTGCCAACTGCTATCCCGGTGTACCTCCACCTTAATAGAGCATATCTCGCTTTATGGAGGGCCCTGGCATTTAAAAAACCACGCCACTTGTATTTGATATGTGTGTAACAGTGTACGGAGTCCAGGGTTCCCCCTCCTCCTCCTTAGGACTGGTATGACCCAACCATTAGAGACCCGCACTTTATGACGTCCAGACAAAAGACTTTTCAATAATTTTCTCAGGCGACCAGAGAAGTTCATTTGTATATCAATTTGAAATTGCTGCAGGCAAACAGTTTTAAATCTTCTATGTGAAGGAGGTGGGAAATTACCTGATCGATCTGCAACCGATAGTCTAGTCTAGCTAAATCCTCCAAAGTACTACTAAATTAAAATTTACATAATTAATACAGAATAAAAATAAAAAATGGCTTTAGATTGTAGGTAGTTTATGATTGTATGATATGCTTTATGTAGTTTTTAAATGTGGTAGGGACATGCTTAGGCACAAATGGGCTGGCTCGACCGGTGCAATGGCACGGCCTTACAGAAAACCGGTTGTCAAGCAACGCCTACATCGCATCATCTTTTTCCCTTTCCCTCATCGACTTCTCCTCTTTCCCTTCTACTCATCCCTCCTCTCTTTTTTACCCTCGCCGCAACCACCATCCCTCATCATCTTCAAGGGCGGGCAGCGTACTTACGACTCCTGAGTGGCAGGTGTCCATGGACTTCACTTACTATCAGATGACCCGTCTGTTCGTCTGTCTAAAAACTGTAACAAGTAAATTGTATAAAATATTGTTCTTCCCCATAGGAGCTACATATTGGAACGGGCAACTAGCTTCACGACTGACTTAGACTCTGACCGACTTTTTCTCTTGACAACTCAAAAATACCTATGATTGGTTTAATTGAAATAAATGGCTTTGATTTTGATTTTAACTATAAATTATAATTAATTTCAAAAGCATATATAATTTTCTATATTTTATATCTTTGCTCTCTTCATAATCATCAAGAACAGTGGAACTCTTATTCTACATTAAAAGTTGTTTTGGTTACGCCGAACAACTACATTACTTATAGGACTTTCGTATTCAAGTGCAACTAGCCTATAATACAGATCACTGACAATAACTGTGTTTACTGTTAACTACCTGTTTATTTACTATTATAAGATATTACTCATTTTTATTAGAGAGAGATTTATTTCATAAATTACATATGCATGTATAGGTACATGTTATACCTAGTAGTATAGAATAATCTATATATATTTAAGAGATTTATGTAAGTGATTTATCAGATAGATCATAATATATTTAGACATTAAAACACCACAATTATTCCAAATGATTATAATTATTATTATACCACTTACTGCGTTTTGGTTGCAGATCCAGGTGTATTGATGATGAAAAACAAATTGTATTTTTTGAAGTATTGTTTGTTCACTTTATATAACCTTTATAAACGTGTTAACTTTATATACGTTGGGACTTTGCGACTGTATAAGATGTGAGTAATCTTATATTAAATAAAAAGCAAAATTGTTCAGGCTTGGGTCGTTTATAACCTCGATACGTGCTTCATAAACTCTGTACTAAATACAAAATGAACTTCGCTCTTATAACACCATGAAGCTATAAACTAAAGAGCTAACAGCGGTCACGTTTAAGGCGCCTGCTCGTTACAATTTATTACAGAAAATAATATATTTAATTCCAAATGAGAATAATAACATATTTATATTATATATACATTTTTTTGCTTACGATTTATCCCACGTTTTATATTGTTCCATAGAGATAAAAGTCAAAAGTTCATACATACACATGCTAACGCCTGTATCCCTTAAGGGGTAGTCAAAGAGCAGGCAGCTTTCAAACACCCACTTTATACCAACCGTTGTTTAGTCTCACTCACGTACTAGGGGCACTACACGTAGTCCTAGAGCCGTCCTCCGGACACCATATGACTGTATATATATTTTCTAATAGATAACATTCTGATTCCTCAGTCGCCTTTCACGACATTTTACGTTATCTATCGAACAGCATACATATATACAGGTCCCAGTTTATGGGAATTGGCGTGCCCCCTATTACGTACATAGATGGGACAAAAATGTGGGCTTTTGAGTCCCTGTTACCCCTTCGTGGATTTATGCGTAAGTGTATGTATGTGTGCATTGTTATTGTGTATAAGTTGTCATATATGTTTGTAGTCATCTATTGGTGCAAGTTCATCGAACTTTAAACTCTTTTGAGATTTGTTTTGAGAGAGTTTTGTTGTACTGAGGCATGCGTAATTGCATAAGCCTTTTTCTTATTATTTTTGCTTCTGAATTATATTTCATACGGTTCTTTGACAATTTGTGTGTTATTTTAAAGTTCTTCTGTTTGATAGTTAAGTTGGAGAGGAAATAAAAACATTTACAGGTTTAGAGGTTTATTGACGTCTCTTATACTTTAATTTACAAACACATACATATTTTAAGAAAAGGAAAACCCTATTACAGTCTCAATCAATTGTTACGAACATTACGAATAGTTACATATATGTTATGTTAAGAGACATTAATGGGTTGTTTGATGTATTGATTTTTATTATAATTTAAAAAGGTAAGCATTTTTTCAATAACATTCTCTGACAAAAATACGCAGTACGTTTTTATTATAATTTACAGTTGTTGAATAAACTAAATGATATCTGAACAATGTAACTATGATATGGCTTTTATAATAAATTATATACAGCGAGATATTGTATTACCTTAATAAGAAGTACATATATGTATAAATACATTCTATATCTACACTAACATAATACTCAAGTTGATTTATTTTCGAGACTTACAAATTTACAAACCGTTTAGGTACCTGCTTGCATCTAGGACAACTTCTTTGATGATCTCATATATATTCTAAGATATTCACAACGCCTTTTTTTAAATATGTACATACATGGATATCCTATGGCTTTAATAGACGCTGTTGCACATCTGTTGCGCAGATGCTGTTGTGCACATGTTGCTCAGCGACCGTCATCAATATCGTTTCAGCTTTATTTATCTGTCTTTGAACCCTAAATTCGATCAGAAGAGAGAACAAAGGCGTAGTCCGAGTTTGCTACAAGTTGTTTATTGTTACAAGTTCTTTTAGAATTATATTTACCCCTTATAAGCAATCAAGTTAAATTTATCCGTTTTAAACGTTATGGTATTGTTTTTATTAACTTATGAAGAGCAATGTCAACAATAAGACCGTGCCACAGTGAGTATCACTGCGAGTTGCACCGCGGCACAGACTCACGTCACGCTAAAAGCGCTACTAGTAAAGCTAAGATAAACCAGCGCGTAGATTCTGATGCTGGTGCAAAGTCAGACAATGGAGGCCATCCGCCATTCCAAGAACGATCTGCAGCCTCTGGTCATATCGTGGTCATCATTTCTGAAATACAGAATAATATAAGACGCGCCAAAAGGAATATTTGTTCAAAGACATTGCTTTTTTTATTAGGCAAAGGAGTTCACGAACACCTATAGCAGCCTGTTTTCTGTGAGGACGTGATATTACTCCGGTCTAGTCGGTCCAAGTGCTACTTTCTTACTTTTACATTATCAAATACAAAAATATTATTTTTTGTGTTATGCAATAAATAATTATTTACCTATAAACTGGCAACTTCGTACCTGTATGGGTCGGGTATGTGATTTAAAGCATTTGGAATTGGAAATTGGAATTATGGAATTGGAACCAATTCTGTGTTCCTAAATTATGCTATTACAAATGTTGATTTACCAAAGTTCTGCATTTGTTGTTGTCCGAGCACAATGTAATGGTTATCCAGTCCCTGGTCGTCGAGTATCCCTCTGTAGGGCTGCTCCCAACTTCTCTCAGTAGTGTCTACAACAAATATTTAATAAGGATCCACCTATCAAAATAAAAACATAATTATTTCTTTTATGTTTTGTTTATTTAGAAGTCAGATAAACACAGAAACGTGAAAGTAATTGCGAGTTCTCTAGTGACAAGAAGATCTGTTGTTCTAGTGGTAGGTGATCGTGCCAGATTGTTATAGACCACTTTCTTATAGGCAAAATGTGGGTGTTTTATACACCTCTGCCTACTCCTTATGTTTGTTTATCAATATTCTGGTTACCATAATCCAGGCTTTGCTGAATTTGGGATCAAAGTGTGTTAGATGTGTGAAGATATGATTATTATTATTACTATAAATAAAACAAATCTGAATTTAGGTCTGGTCTGCAGGGGTTCTCGGTGGCTTCCTTTTTAGTGTTTACTTGGGTCCTTTGCAAAGTGCACACTTGTGACAGAAAACCAAGTGGTTTTATGGGGTCAGATTACGACATAGTACCTCACCGTTACCTCAAGTAAAGGTACCCGTGGGGGTTTCTCACACGGAGACAAAATAGAGCCAAGATCAAACATGTCACAGTGTTACAAATCGTTAGAAGTGAACCTGAACTCGAAGAGTCTTAAGATAAATAATCCAAGAACTATCTTAACTATTATATACTCGTATAAATTTCTACACATAATAAGTTCCCTTTCTATTAATACTAGAGTGACTAAATGAATGCATGTGGCACTTACATAGAGGCAGCGTATTAGTTGTTGGCTCCGGAGTTGTGGAGCTCGTCGTAGTTGTTGTTGTTGTCGTAGTCGTTGTCGTTGTTAACACTGTACAGACATCCAGAAGTTATAAAAATCCTCAATTTATTTCAATAACTTATAAATTTTCAATTTTCCCGTTTCATGGCGTAAGGAATACAGAAATTGAGGCAATCACGAATTGTGTATATACATATGTCTGTACCTTTCAACTGCCAGATACTGAGCTGAGACTGAGACTGAGAGAAACTGAGAGAGTTCATATCTATATAATGCTACTTGTACGGTATTCTATTATCAACTTTTCTGAACGTTTCATGTTTGAAAAAGCAAACATTTTAATATTTCAAATATATAATTGGAATTAATTTCATGAAAAAAAAAAAATAAGTATTAACAATGCAAAAATATATCTGCATGAGCGTTCCCTCGCGTGTTCTCCACGTGGCAGCGATAGGCTCCGGCGTCTGCTCTTGTCATGTCCATCACAGTCAGACCCAGAACATGTCGGTACCCTCGCGTTGTTATGCTGAGGTGGTGCTTTGTACCTGTTTTCAAGAATTAAAATAACAGACACATATAAAGATGATTTTTATTCTCTTGCTTGATTCAATTCAATCGTATATCTTAAATATTTATAATTTAAATTAATCAAATTTACCGTTAACAATCCTATGCTCGTTGTTGAGCATCCAATAAACCCGACGTATCGGATATGCTTCAGACGTACACTGCAGCGTGATAGCACTAGCTAAAGGAGCGCGTATTGCCACTCTGCCGGCCCATACCGACGGTGCAACTATTAGACATGAAAAAAGCATTAGAGTAATTTTATTTAAAAATAGACAACAATAAGGTGTTACAGAAACGTGAAGTGATAGTTTTGGGATAATTTTGAATAACCGGTACATGTAGACATGGGCTTGAGAACTTCCTTCATGCACTGCCGTGCACCTAGATAACGATGTTTATTTACTGGTTGTACTATATAGAATAAAAATACATAATTAGCATATAAATATACGAGCTATGTAATCTGTTGTGCTGTGCACATTTTGTTAACATAATATCTGATAAGCTTTGCCATCATGTAAAATGACACAATATGTAATATCATTCTAGTAATACAATATTTGTAGTATACATTTTTATTGTACTGCAAGAATATTTTAACTCTTAAATACATCAAATCTCTCTGTCGGCAACATGTACCTTGTCACCCGGAAACATTAACGTTTTCTCGGTTCGTATTGATTAATTATTTATGAACAAAACAATTTATCAAAAAGTTGGCTCACATATCACGTTAATCTGTATCCGCTTGCTGACTGATGGAGGCACTCCGTTGCTTGCGATGCACAAGTAAGCTCCCGACACTACTCGCTCCACGGCTGTCAGGTTCAGCCAGGTTCCGCTCCATTTAGATACTATTATAAACAAATGTCCACAATAATGTATTCTGTCTCCAATGTTAGACTCTGTCTGTCAGTCTGTCTGTCTGTCTGTATCTGTATCTGTCTATGTGTATTCCAATGATAGAGGGCGCTGAGGAAACTACTACGCCTAAACTAGAATAAACGCTACTAAAACTAGAATAAAGCATAAAAAATTAATTTAAATTTAAATATATGAAAATAATTATATACTATAAATATATATAAATAAATACTTTATATTAAATTATTCCATGATATAATTCATGTCATTTTCTGTTGGTATGTTCATAATTAATAATGATATTGGTCAGGGGTGCTCAAACGGTCGATCGTTGAGTGCTTTTTGAGTAGATCTTGAGAAGAAAAAAAATTTTAATAAGTAGGTAACTAAACTACAAAAATTTATTACGTAATAACACTGCTTGCGGCAAAAGGCGGCTTTATCAAAGGAACGCGCGGTACTTGTCAAAGAAAAGCCGCGTTGTTTCTAGACTAGACTGTACTAGACCATTTCGGGCGGCGCGTTTGACGGGACCATTCGAGACTTTCGTTCACGCCGATATAAATGTTGCGCCTGCAGGAATTGGAGTGATTCTGAATTGTAACTTGAAGGCGATACTACGTCGATACAAAGTTTATAATTAAATAGTGCGAAATGAGTGCAGTGAAGAAATCTAAAACGTATTATTTTAATAACGATTGGGAGGAAGAATTTTTCTTTTGTATGGTGAAGGATAAGTGCATTTGTGTTATTTGTCGTGCGTCAGTTGCAATACCTAAGCGTGGTAACTTAGAGAGGCATCATAAAAAGGTTCATAAAAACTATGAAAAGGATTTTCCGCCACAGAGTGAATTAAGAAAACGAAAAGTAAGTAATTTGATATCTTGTTTGAAAAAAGAACAAACGAAGTTCACAAGACCAGCCAAACAATCAAAAGCTGCTACGATCGCGTCATTTAAAATATCTCATATATTGGCGAAACACAAGAAACCATTCGAAGATGGATCGGTTGTGAAGGAAGCATTTATTGAAGCGGGTGAGACTTTATTTGGAGATTTTAAAAATAAAACAGAAATCATGTCTGCTATTAGAGAACTTCAGTTATCTCGTCCGACTGTCACAAGGCGTATTGAAGTCATGAGTCAGGACATCGCAGATAAACTAAAACATGATATCATGGAATGTACATACTTTTCTTTACAGTTCGACGAATCCACCGATATGACAGACACTGCCCTGCTGTGTATTTTTATTCGGATGGTATTCAATGACATGTTGGCTAAGGAAGAATTTTTGACAATCATTCCTCTGAAGGGGAAGACCCGTGGCGAAGATATATATGACGTTTTCATCAATTTTGTAAAAAACTACAAGCTACCAATATATAAATTAGTGTGCATTACAACCGATGGAGCACTAGCAATGACTGGAAACAAGAACGGTTTTGTGGCATTGTGTCGAGCTAATGAAGAATTCCCTTCATTTTTTTCATTCCATTGCATTATACATCAACAAGTTTTGTGTTCAAAAGTTTTAAACACGGAGGAAATTATGGGCATTGCAACAAAAATTGTGAATTCCATCCGTGCACGTAGCTTGCAACGGCGGCTCTTTAAGTTGCAGTTGGAAGATAGGGAGTCAGCTGAACACACTGATTTAGTTCTTCACACGGACGTCAGGTGGTTGAGTCGCGGAAAATTCCTAGAAAGGTTTCAACAATTATTGCCCGAAATAACAGCTTTTCTAGATGAAAGAGGTGATGACACTGAGATGTTGAAAAACGAGAAATGGCTGACTGATTTGGCATTTTTGACTGACATTACAATGCACTTAAACACCATTAACTTGGAGCTTCAAGGTAAAGGAAAAACTATTATTGAGATGATTAGCGCAGTAAACGCATTCAAAAGTAAATTGCAACTTATGATAGATCAACTGAAAAGAAAGGATCTGAAACATTTTCCGTCTTTGAAAGCAAGGATTCCTCAGTTGAATTATGATACGTATGAGGCTGAATTATCAAATATTTTGGGACAATTCGAAATGCGTTTTTATGATTGCAGTAAATTGGCAAATATAGCATCATTTATGAGTTATCTTTTTTCATGTAAAAACATTGAGGAATTAACCACTGAATACATCTCAAAGCTACAGCATCTGATACAAATTTCTGGTGTTTTATATCTGAAGATAAATATCCGAATCTAAGGCAAATCGCCCTTCAACTGACGGCAATGTTTGGGTCAACTTACTTGTGCGAGTCTGCATTTTCTGAAATGAAGATAATTAAGTCAAAATATCGCAATCGACTAACTGACGATCATATGTCATCATGCTTGCGATTGGCACTCAGTGGTTACGCACCATCTTATGAAAAGTATGCTGAGGACATGCAGTGCCACGCTTCAAGATCCAAAGTCACTCCTTAGTTGAGTTTAACACCATATGTAACTCTTTTGTTTTGTAACAACGAATAAACTCGCAATTTTGAATAACTAGGAGTTTTTTCATTGATATTGTAGAGAAGAACTTAAGTAAACCTAACCCAAACCTTGACTAAGATAATGTAAATTGTGCGGAAAGCTAATATCTATATATGCTACGGTACACCCTACCTAGGTAGGTCTCTACCTAGGTAGGTAGGGTGTATCGTGTATGTACGACAACCCTGCATCACACATACTTGCAGCCTCTCAAGTCGATCGTAAGTAGTCTAAAAATATTGAGGTAGATCGCCAGCAGTTCAAGTTTGAGCACCCCTGATATTGGTGATATAGTAGGTCGGGGAAAAGTCTTTTCGTATTTAGTGCGTATAAAATTGAAGAAAATCTGTTTGACTGTACTGTTTGTATCTGATTGGTTTTAATATCAATAATTATTTTTTTAATATCCATAATGAAATAATGAAATATTTGAAAAATGCATCCTCTGACCTTATGTCCTGACCTTGCACACTCAGATTTTCACCTTTATCGGTGTCTTTCTTTGGGTAGTGTTAGGTTACCACCTAAAGAGGACTGTCAAAACACCAAGATTTCTACAGCGATGGAATTATATCACTACCCACGAGATGATAATAAATTATCGAAGAAAATGTCACATATGTATATATTATCAATAAATGTATTTAAACTTTGAAAGAAGAATGTCTAGTTATTATATATAAAATACGAAGAGAACTTACCCGACCTTATATTCATATCTACAAATTGACATTTTAACAAAACGACAATTACTTCTTACGTATACTAAAGACTATATTAGTTTTATATTAAAGGCAAAATAAATTTAATTTAATTGAATCTTTCACGGTACTAAATAGGATGAAGTAAGACGGTCCACTGAATCAGGTACAAAAATGGCAAATTAGTCTAAATTTACTTTCTCTTAATATTTCTAAAACAAAATTTTAAAAGTTTAAAAAGTTAGCATGGAAATATCGCTTAAGACGACAGTAAACATTAAAACACAAATACATTATATTGTCTATGCATGAACGATCTAATTGAACCTGTGATTTAATTTTTTTTTTTGGGGGCTGACGGTAGGGGCAAAGAGGCAAGCAGGAGTTATTAGTCCCTTCAAAACGGTGTATTTTGCACTATTTATGCTATTTGTTTATTTTAACATATTGCATTACTGCTTCGGGAGGTGCTCTAAAAAACTATCTAAAGTTAGACCGAACCTAACGCGCTATATTGAAGACTATGCAATTTTAAAATATAAATAAAATTAGTATTATAATTATTTTTAAGTTATTTACTATCAGAAATGATTCTATAATTTTATTTGAACCTAATATTCCTTATTCATGTTAAAACATTGACTCATATGTGGTAGCTACAATTATCTCTAATATTTGCCGTTATTTAGTGATAAGGTTGACTGAAGACTGTACATAAGGGATCTAAAGTATAAAGCAAAAAGTCTTTGTCGCTTGTTTGGCTAAAACAACATTTAGCATTACTATTATATACCCTTATAAATTATATTTATCTTACATAAAGGCAATGAGGTTGCTGTAGCTGATGCGAAAAACATGCCTTTTCACATTACATTTAATTCTCGTAATCAACAGAATCGGTAGTAAAATATACAAAATTACTCAATATAAAATCGATCAACATCTTTACCTAACGTCTGATTGTCTATTCTGAAGTGTCGGTGATCCTCTCTTCTCCAAGTTATGTCAGGTGGGGGAGTACCTGAAGCCACACATCTTAATGTCGCTATATCTCCTTCGCTTACTAACACTTCACTACTGCTGATGTCATCGTCGATATCTGGAGGAACTTGCAAACAAAAACACCTAATTTATATTCACAATTTGCAGTCAGTTATTACATTGATTTGAATCGTTCAAAGATTAACTAAGTCCAGAGGAATTACAACACATACTACAATGTAACCTTCCCTTACCCACAACCTGTAACAGATGAGTCTGAATCATCATGGGCTCAGTATTCACTTGACACATATATCTTCCTTCATCTAAAGATCCTATCTCCTTGAGCGTCAAGGTCCAGGCTCCATCGGCGTGGTTCAAGCTCACCCTGTGGTTCTTCGTGATCACGTGGCCGGCGATAGTGAGGATAGTTTGAGTGTCAACGCGGAGCCACGCCACCTGAGATTAGTTTAGACATTGTGTATTCAAAAAGTTTCACCATCAACTTTTAGATTTCTTTGCAATTTTTCGAAATTGTAAAGATATTGATTTGAGCCACAAGCATTATAAATATACATATGTTCGAGTAAGAGGTAATAAAACCAACTATTTAAAATCCGCTGCGAAAGTAAAGAATATGTTAACATAATAAATGATAAGAAGTTATTATAACATACAGGTCAACCACTAACTTAGACTTTTCAAGGCGTTTCAAGTACAGTACACGAAAACTTATACATACATATGTATATTGCTAACCCTGTCTGACTTTGTTAGTAACTTCTAACTATCTAGAATTATATAATTACGTGTGTGTTATGTATTTCAGGAAAAAGCAACACAAGACCTGACCTGGAATGTCGAACCGGCCTCCCCAACTGCACACGTGAATAAAATCGTTCAATAAATATTAACACTACTTACGAAATTTCTTTACATCTATTGTAATTCTTATAACGTTTGAAGGGAAAGAACATACCGGAATAATTTAAAACAATGTGTAATTGAAAAAACCAGTTTTCTCATGCACTGTGCCCTTGTTTCATGTATACGTGTTTGCTCACTATTTTACTCATACTCAATCAAATATAAAGGGAGAGAGAGATAGAGAGAGAATCAAATATTAAGCTCGATATTTTATTATTTGGTTATGAACACAAGATATCACTTACTACAAATTCCCGTCAGTCTATAATACATATTCTTGATATTGCAATTAAAATATCCATAAACCATTAACTTCTTGTAAACTAACTTTAAAAGACTGCAAATTTTCAACCCTACAAGTGAGTGCGGCATCCCTACCAACCGCCACCGTGACGTTTGAACCGGAGTCTATGAATCTTGGTAGATCTGCAACAAAGCAAAAAGTCAAACGTTAAAAAGGCAAATTATTAGAAGAACGTTTCTTTTTTTGTACTGATTATATGTGTTGTTATCAGTTTTTGCAATTTTAAATTATTGATATAAAGAGTTGTCGTATGCTTTAACCCAAAATTTCCTATTAAGTGCAGAGATACTAAAACACTTAATTCATTATTGTTAATATATTCTCATAGAATATCTTAACATTTTATAGGCGGGAATCAACATCATCGATTTGGATATATATTTATTTGACCTAAACTCTAAATCACTATTACTAATTATTTATTGAATATTAATCAATAATTGTATATTAATTAAATAATAAATAATAATTTATTTTAGACATTGTTCCATATATGTGCTAGGTTAAGTAGGTTTTAATACTGTGGTCATTTGCACTATCTTGCATCATCATCATCAATAATAATAATAATAATTCTTTATTTGCGAGAATGGGTAGGTACAAAGGTGTTATAATTAGACAAAGTTTCACCATCTTCCACCAATTACGGTATGCAATATTTAGCAAGTATGATTATGATGTTTATGTTATGAAATCAAAAATTGTTAGCCCTAAGACAAATTTAAAATGTCAGAAGTAAAAACACAGTCAACAAACAATTAATAAGTAGTTAAATTGTACACTGAAATTATATAAACTAATCATGTCCCTATGAATAAATGTAGTTAAAATTATAATAATAAATTCATTTGAAGTTGATATTCTTATCATCTAAATATTCTTTAACAGTATAATACGCCTTGTTAATCAATATGTTTTTTAGCTTTTGCTTAAATATATCTATTGTTTCTATTTTACACAGCTCAATCGGTAATTTATTATATATTCTTGACACCATACAACATACAAAATAGCCGTTTTATTGGGTATTATTCTTATTTTATGCTGATTTCGGCGAGCTCTTAGCGTTCCGAATTATTGTGCGTTGTTTTTTTACAAAAGTAGCAACTTCCAGTATATATATGCTCGGCAGGGTGAGCAACTTTAAGGCCCTAAAATGTGGCTTACAGCTGTCCGTTCGTTTAAGCCTTAACATTGCTCCTATGCATTGCTTTTGAGCTTTATAGACATTCTCCCAGTCGGTAGAACTTCCCCAGAATATTATGCCTTATCGGAGTGACGATTCAACGTAAGCGTAGTATGCAGATAGCAGTGTCGTAATATTAACAGTTTTGGATAAGGAGTATAAAGCATAGGAACTTGTATACAGTTTTGTGCAAGTATGATCTATATGTGCTCTCCAATTCAAATTGCAATCTACATACAAACCCAAAAATTTTGCAACCTCAACCTCTTTTATCTTCGTGCCTGAGTATTCTATTCCAAAATCATTAGGTAAGCGTCTAATGCGATTCCTAAATATCATTATATTCGTTTTATTTAAGTTAATTAGTTAGGTTAGGTTACTAGGTTGTTAATCTTCAGCCACTCTACTATATCTATTAGTTGATTACTTATATTACTTTTTAGAATATTTGGATTTGCAAAAAGGAACATTGGTGAAGTTACGACGAAATCATTTATATAAATGAGAAATAATAACGGGCCCAAAACGCTACCTTGGGGCACACCATATTTAAGTTGTCTATATTCAGACATAAATACTAATTCCTTCTTCATCGTATGGCTTACTTTTGTGATAGATGTTGCTTGTCGTCTATTATTAAGATACGACTTGATTAGCCTTAAGACGTTGCCCCTGATGCCATTTGCGTAAAGCTTATTTTTCAAAATTCCGTGGTCTACGCAATCGAAAGCTTTGGTGAGGTCCATAAATAGTGCAAAAACTGGTGTTTTTTTATCGAGGTTGTTCCTTATCTCTGCTAAAATTTGAACATAGCTTGATTAATAGTTTTTGTTTTTCTAAAACCTGTCTGTGCTTCTGTAATTATTTTATATTTTTCTAAGTAGCTATGTAGGTTTTCGTGTATAATTTTTCTAGTACTTTGGAAAATATAGGAATAAGAGCAATTGGTCTATAAAACGTCATATTCTCACGGTCTTGTTTTTTGAATAGCGGTTTTATAATTGTAGTCTTTAGTTTGGATGGAAATACCAAAAAGCAAAATACATAAATTAAATATATGGCATAGTACTGGCGATATTACGTGACTAACATATTTTAATACGTTCGTGGCGATCTCATCGTAACCCGTGCTAGTGGTGTTTTTTAAAGATTTAATTATTCTGTTTATGTCATATGGAGTTGTGGGATTCATAAATACAGAATTATAATTATTGCATGTATTTAATGTAAACTTATTGTTTGATAATGTCAAATTATGGTTTAATGTCAAATTACTGTCTAATGTCAAATTACTACTTACTGTTGCATTATTGTTAAATTGTTCATCAAGTTTTGTAGGATCAGTTATTATTTGTCCTTTAATATTTATCTTCGTAATGTAGTCTTTTGGAACATTAACTTTATTTTTATTAATTATATTCCAACGGGCTTTTGATTTATTTTTACTATTATTAATGTAATGGCTATTTTGTACCTTTTTTGTGAGAGTAATTATTTTATTTAATCTTGAGGAATATGTTTTAAAGTTTATTTTGACAATTTCACTTTTGGACTTTCTATATTTCTATAGTCCTTTTACGTTTTGAGCATAATTTAACCCCGTTACTTATCCACTTTTGTCGATGTCGTAGAGTTATTTTGCATTTAATTATTGGAAAGCATAATCTGTACAAGAGACAAAATAGTTCGTGGAAAGCATTAAATGCTGTTTCGGGATCATTGTTAACGTATATCTCATTAAAAGTTAGAGAGCTGAGATAATTTCTAAATTTTGTAAGATTTTCTTTACTATAATCCCTCTTTTCAGCACTCCACTGTTCCAACCTAGAAATTATTTTAATAGGGCAGGTTATTAGCTGTGCTGTATGGTCCGAAAGAGCTAGGTCAAATACATCAGTCCGACTGCCACGGATGTTATGGATTATATGATCAATAAAAGTTTTACTTGACAAACGAGTTGGAGATTTAGTTGCTAAAATCTGCAGATTTTTATATGATGTGGATAATTTATTTCTTAACAATGTATTATTATTAAAGTCCCCACATATTATTACTTTTTTTCCCTTGAGACAGAAGTGATGTAAGACATTGCTAAACTTCCACATATAAGCATCTATATCGTCTGTTTTCTTGTGAGGTGGCCAATAGACACGTATAACTACTATATTATGGTCAGTAAGTTCAACTGCACTACACTCGAATATGTTTAGTAGTTGAAACTTTTTTATTTCTTCTGTAGCTTTAACTTGACTATGACGCTGATGCACAAATATACAAGACCCATCGTATCTGCTGTTCCAAGTACTTACGAGGGTAAATGAGGGCATGCATATTAAAGTTGTATCCTGTTGTATCATATTATGTTCAGTGATACATATGACATCAATGTCTATATTTTTATCTAATAATTCATTTAAGTTTACATTGAGAAGGTCTAATTTGCTTAAGAGTCCGTTAATATTCTGGTGAATAATATTCAAATACTCAGTTACGAAAAAATGAATCCTTATTTATTTCCAATTCTGACCTATTATTTGCATTGCATTGTTTTGCCGAAACGGAAGTTATTGTTTGTGATGCTTTATCTACCTGTACTATATTTTTAAAATTAGATTTCACAATATATTTAGCGAATAAGGTTTGTTTGTAAATGCATAGAATTTCCTTATGTAGAATCTGACAAACATGGCGTATAAAAAAATTACGAAAGGGCAAAAATGTTGAAAAACCCATGTCAATATATTTGACATTCTCAAATTTTGAACACAATAGTCTAAGTTCGTAATTTAGTTACTGTTCCTTTAGAAATTTATTGTATGGTATCTCACAAAATAACACATTTGTATTTCTTGTAGTATACAAAAAAATACTAATACATTTGTTAAATATACACGGGGATCTGTCATTCGTACCACCAAGTACAATTAGGTAATCATTTTTTGTTAGCAGTTTCGTTGTTGTATGTTCAGAGATTAAAACATCCTGTAAAGTAGCTCCTGGTTTCCAATAACAAGTTACCTGAAACCGCTCTACGATCAGACGTTGAAGAGTTTTTTGAATGTGTCGTCCCTGATCATCGGCTATTACAATAATTTTATTGCGTGTTGTGCTCTTTAAATGTGTAAGGCTGTGCCAAGCTACATGTGCGGACAGCGATAAAGTTTCCTGCTATCGATAAGAATGGTCTGGGGTCTTCTGGGCGATGTGGTTAGATGAATCCAATATTATATGTGATGTACCAAAGGTGCTACAGTCGGCATACGTTTTTTTTTGAAGAGTTAGGTGTTACTATGATTTTTCTATCCCTATTCTTGTTTATATAGCCCGTATCCATGTTTTTTATCTCTTATTAAGGGCGTGTTTTGTTTGGCACAGTGACTGCGTTTTTTGGCACGACCTGATCTAGGTGTCATATTTGTACTGTCTGTTAAAGACAAACTGAGAGTTTTATATGTTTCGACTGATTTTACACTCTTATCTAACTCTATTTTTAGTATGCAATTCTCAGTGTTCAGGTTTTCAATCTCTGTGTGGGCACTTGCTAATTAGTTATTTAGTTCACTTATTCTGTCTTGAAGTTCTGAAATAGACTGACTGTCGATTAATGAGGTATTTGGTAGGCTCAGCATCGTTGTATCAAATAATGAAGAATCCTCTTTAAAAACATCATTTGAGGAGTTCGACTTTACTAGGCCACGCTTACGAAACGTAATATTTTGTTCCGCATCCATAATTTAATTATAATCACTTGTTTACACTTTGTATAGCCTAGTAATGATTGCTGTCATGAATCAGTGGCAATAGAAGTAGTGTTGTGTATGTGGCGCCCTCTCTGTTTCTATAACTCAAATCAATTTGACGAGACATTAGCTTTTTGAATCACTCGTAGCAGTTCCAGTAGTTAGTATTTCATATACAGGGAAAATTTCAATCTCAAAAAGTCGAACGTAGTATGAGTGAGATCGGTACCGACAGCGACAAAGTCATTGCGCGTGTCATTGTACACACCACTGCGCCATGAGTGCTTTAACCACTGTACGTGAAATTTGATATTGTAATTGACAGGTATCAGTTTATCTGTTGATAAATTCCGAATTATGACTCATTACTTAGATATTTTTTCCTGCATTCCAAGCACTTCTTTCTGTATGGTTAGACACTTAAAATGTTTTGTACTATATACGCACTTCACCACCACTGTCCACAGCTTTCACTGTACATTACTTTCTTCTTTAATGTTTTATTTGCATTCGTTTTCAACACTATGTTTATATGGAATAGATTTTATATTTTATACAAAAATGTCGCTATATCACTTAATACTGTTTACGCACTTTTGACTGGCTGTTAAGCACTAGATTACGGTACTTTTAAGATATTATTTGTCGTTGAACAATTATTATAAATTCAAATAATACGGAGCTTTTTCTATTGAGTCTTCACTCTTCGTATAAAGGATATGATGAGTCTTAAAAGTACAAATAAAATGGGTAAAAAATTGTTTATAATTCGGTAGGTCCTAGGTCGCAAAGATCACACAACTTTCCTCATCAATTTACGGCCAAATCAGATTAGACAATATAATAAAATTGTGGGGGGTGGGGGTGAATTTCTATTAACAGTCAACCGCTCATATCGAATACTCTTTACATACTTACACAATTTACAGGTTACAGGTTACTACACAGGTTACGGTAACCAATGATTTTATTTTTTACACATGTATGTATATCACGACATTTTATTAAAGGTGATTGCGAAAGAACTTTCAGAGGAAATTGAAATTGAATAACTGAGTGTTGTATTGTATACTATATGTTGTACACGAAATATTGTTATATGTATATTTGGAAATGGGCGGCTATAAATCAAGTACAGGTACTTTATTACCTATCTACCTATTTTTTAAAGCAGCCGATAGTAACGGTGACTCTGTGTGTTGATCTGTAATTTAAATACATTTTTTAAACAGCTTTTTGAAAAAGCTATCGGAATATAAACGTTATATCGTACACTCCCTGAAGTACTATCACGAATAAACATTTATTACCATTCCCCGATAATCTCGGGAGATTCAACTACTCTGAGATACATCCAGAAGCCCACACTAGCCTTTGTAATAGTAACGTATTAAATATTCATAGGGCCGAGAGAGAATCAGTCCTGAGGGTACGATATCCTGAATGATGTTTGAACATGTTTACAATCATATCATATCATATATATAATATAGCACTATGTACAATACTATGCGTTAGCTGAACTTTTGTAGTTTTAAACATATTTGACATTTGTTGGTCAAAAATGGGTCCATAACGGGCCTAAACACTTTAATGTTGTTGTTCATTGTGTACGAATATTACTGTTTTTGAGAATGGTTTGATATTAGTTATATTGTGCGTTATTGTTTTTGAGAATGGTTTAATAAACTGAGGGATGACTTTTTCCAATCTAATCCTTGGCGCGGTCAAAGTGCTTCGAAAATTAAATACTTGTAGTAGTTATTTTACCACTGTTATAGCGAGATTTATCGTCAGGTAAATATTAAAATTAACACCTTTGTAATTCTACCTCATCTTGTAAGTTTACATCAACTAAAGTACTATCAAAAGCAGACATGTTTATTCTATCTTTATTGACAAAACATGAATATCTACGACGTAGACAAATCGATTCCCTACGCCGTAGACTTCTACGAAATTATAAACAAACACTGTAAGGAGGAATATAAAAAAAATAACAGGTGTATCTGTAATAATGTGACTTCAAAACAATCGGGTGCAGATGAACTTGGCGGCGATACTCTACTACGACGTGAGGTAAAAGGTCTTTAAATGATTCTTACATTTACATACATCTGGGACCATATTCTGTTAAAATTAGAGTGTTTATTACAATTCTGCTTACCCCTTTGGGAATAAAGGCGTGCGGGTATGTATATATGATTAATGTATTATTTTGTTGTATAGCTAAAAAACTGGTTTAGAAATGTCTTCAATGTAAAATTTATATGGTAGGTATATACGGGTTTTCTGCAATACACGCACTTGTGATGGACCACCGTGTGGTTTTAGTCATTTGTTTACGACATGCTATTGCACTTTTAGCTCCGATAAATCTATGTAATCGCTTAGTTGCCATTTATGAAATGGCTACAGAGAAACACAGGGTTATGTTAAGTATATTATATGCTATCTTTTTTAACTTTAGCTAAAGTATTACAACTAATTGGTATTCACTACCAGCGCACATGTATCCTTCCCACTTTGATCCTGGGTCTTTTTAGCGGGGCGTGAAAAAGCATCTCATCAGGCTGCCATAGTGTGAGTCACCATGCCACAATGACTAGACATGCAATGAGGATGGTGACCACCACTCTTGGACTCCATTTATTGCTTACCATCAGGCAAAGTGGAGGCACGTTGGTTGGCTTAGGCATAAAAAAAATCCTTTGCCGTGTGTTTCACCATTTATTTGTAAATTGTTTTAAAAACAAGTATGTTTTTAACTTCTAGTAATTTTATAACGATTTTTAATGATAAATTCTCAAGTGCACATATAATATTCAAAATTTTTTATTAGTTATGTAATGATACACATTTTTAACACAGTAAAATAGGCAGCTTTTTGTTTAAACATACGCATTGACATTGAAAGCTAAAAATAATCAATATATTAATTAATAAAAGATTGACACTAATGTCGAAGTAAACCAGATTGTAAAGGGGAGCCTTTGTTTAAGCTTAGTTTAGTGCAGACCAAAGCGTAAAAAAACGTTTATTGTTATGAAAATGAAAAAGGCAATACTTACAAATTTAAAACATTTTTTTTTCGGCCTAAAAAGTCGCAACTCTTAAACCGTCAAATTTATATCATTATTTTCATTCCAAAAATGACTGGCAAAATTTAACAACCTTATTATCATATTCATTATTTGTCTAAATAATTACAGTTTTTCGATTACTAGTTTGTAATTTAGACTATTAAAAAGTTACAGTACAAGTTGACATTAATAATTACAAAAAAAATGTCTAAATCCAAAACTTGTTTTGCTGCTTCACAAATTTTTTTTTTTTAATTGCTTCGTTTTCTCTAAGAGTAATATATACATATGTAACAGTCTAACAGTAGTAGGGCCATGCTGAGGCACGAATGGGCCGGCTCGACCGGTGCGATACCATGGCCTAACAGAAAACCGGTTGTGAAGCAACGCTTGCACTTGCACACGCTTGGGGAAATGCAACATTTCCCCGAAATTAGTGAGGTTTCCGAAGGCCCCACTCCCCTCTCCATTTTCTTCTCCCCTAACCCCCGCCGCCCCTTTTCCCTTTTCCTCAACTCCCTCTCTTTCCTCTCCCCTCATACCTTTATATCCCTCATCACCTTCAAAGGCGGGAAGCGCACTTACGACTCTTGCAGTTCGTCTGTCCCCCTATAAAAAAAAAAGTCTTTCTGTCGGTCGTGTGTAAGACGTCTAAAGTTATTATTATTAATTAAAATAATAAATACATCTAGCGTTTAAAAGTTCTAAATACGAATACCAACGTCGCAGTGGTTTAGCGCCTATATGTATCCGTATGTATATAAATATCTACATTATAATATATATTTAGAAACATCATAATAATAAATGTTATCTTTTATAATAAACAGCTCAATTTTTTTGCCAACTGCAATTGTTGCTTGCACTACTTGTAACTTCGCCAATGCACTCGACGATACTAAGAGATGGCGCTAGCTAGCTATTGAAATGGTTTAATCTGATTGGTCGATGTACAGATGAGTAGAAATTTCTTCGCTCACGCATCGCATGAGTATGTGCTAAACGACGCATACAAATGAAATATTTTTTACGCTACCGAATATATTATTACGAGGTGTTTATGAAGCGATTCGTTAAGAGTGTTTAGTTGTGGCTGGCCGGGTCAGTAGTACCTGGACTTTTCACCACAAGATCGGGAGAAATCCGGACTCGGTCGGTGTTGCAGATCTGAGCTGGCATGTTTGTTTTGGACGCTTTTATTTCTGATAAGCAATCACGACCTGGTAGGACTATTTACACGCAATGCATTTTCCAAGAAACCTAGCCTCTTAAAATAATATGTTCTGTGAATCACTATACTCATAAAATAAAAGGGTCGTGGTAAAAAAAAAACATCAGATATAGCGTGAGCATACGTGATGACACGCCACCTTAGCTCTTGTTTGGAGGCTTTATACAAAAGCTTTATTCAGTGCATAGCCCGATGGTAGATAGAGTAACGTATTCAATGGCTCACCTGTTGTTATTCACGTTATTGGCTTCCTTTAGGTTTTTAGAAGCGATTAACTAATTTTATCAGTTTTAGAAGAACGTTTTATTATTGGCTGGATTCACGTCACAATAAAAATAAATTATGAATAAAAATAACATTGATGTTATTTCTTGCTAAAAAGCGACTGAACCATATCGTTTTATTTTATATAAAATATGATTTGAATTGAAATGTAAATCTGTGTCTTAAAATATTTATTTATTTAATCGTACAATTCTAAGAGTGTAAATATCTAACTTACTCATTGGAGGTACCTCCCACTTATCGTAAGCAAAGTTATAATTTCAGTAGGGATTTATAAAATTCAAATATATAATTAATATAGTAATTCGATAATAAATAAATCCATATGGAGGCTTACAGATTATGTAGCGACGGAGGGCGTGCACCACAGAGACAGTCAACCTTTTACCAGGAAAAAAAAAGAAAATTGAGCCAATTAATTTTTGTCGTAATCTTATTTTAACATTTGTCAATATGAATACATAAAAATAATTTACCAATACAAGTCATAAATTCAAATAAAATAAATGAACCCAATAGAAAAATTAATAAAAATCAAATTTAAAATAAATAATAAAAAACAGTCGTATCAACAATTTCAAAGCAACATATTTTTGACAAAATATTTAGTTACCAAGAGGACCTTGAGGTAAATTCAGTTCAGTAAAGCTATTATCGTACTGCACAATGTAATAAAAATTAGAACAACATGGAAACATATTAAAATGATCAATGCGATCAATTGACTCGAGCGGGTTCCAGGGAACAAAACCAGCTAGCTCGGACAATAACTAGCTAGAACGACAGATTAACACTAGGAATACGTACATATATTTCTATTCATCTATTCTTCTTTCTCGTGATTAGATATGCTTATTAAAATATAAAGCCATTTTTAATTTATGAGAGGAGTATCTTATTTCATATTGTCCTTCTAAATAACATTCATTTTATTCACAAAGGCCACTCTCTCTGTCAAAAATTTCTTTATTTAGCAAACAATTCAGTCTTTGCAGCCTAAATCTTATAAAGGATGATAATGGTATCAATTGTTGTTCGTTTGGTGGATATGGACAGTAAACAGTCGTCTGTATACAAAGACCTGAAAACGAGCAAACACTACTCATTTGCATAATCTAGTACTCACACGACTGAGAGCAGTAGTATCCCGCTGCTTTTAATCAAGAAATGCTATTGTCACCTCAATTATGGGAAACAGTCAGGAGCAAAGACTTCTATGTCCAGCATTCTGTAAAAGCATTAGACTTGGGTAACGGATTGTTAATAGCGAGAACGAGAAGGTAAAATTATTATTGAACGTTTTTAAAACGTATATAACACAGAGGACAGAATAATCACATAAAATAGACCAGTGACATGAAAGATAAAAAGATTAAAATATTTTAATTATGCTAAAACATCGCAATTTAAAACAACACTATAATTAATGTTACGTTGTTTGATAGTGAGGCTATTTCGAATTTATACCAATATTATTGAGCTTGAATATTTTTAATTTTACAGTTTCGAAACTCGGCAAATGAATTCTACATAAGGTGTCATTGTCTTAGAAATAAGTTGTATAGCTGCGAAGATTCACGAACCTAATATGAAAATAGGCGAATTTCAGCAAAGTGTACCGAATCGGAATATCGGTAAACGATGAACGTGGAGGGTCGACGCCGTGATACAAACAATTCAGTTTTAAAAGACGGGCGTGAAGTGCGACCGCACATTGTTCTGGAATATTCAATGGAAAAAACAAGAGAGAAATGAAAGGTGTGAAAATGTTGAATTACATTTTTGTTGAGTGAAGTGTGAGGCAGCTTGATGAAATAACTTAATGCTTTTGTATCATTTTAGTTCTTGTACTTGCTTACAACATTTTAAATACACATTAATATTACCCAAATCATAACGCCATTCAGAAAATATTTTTACTAATAAACATGTCGTGTCGATGTATCAAAGTCAGTAAAACTAAATGCCTGACCAAAAACTACAACACCAACAGTCTCTTAAACCTTAATAAATAATATAATCGTCTAGATGCTATCTCAGTTGAGTTACTACCCAATAAAACTAAATCAAAGTATACTTTTTCAAAAGTGACAAATCTTAACTCTATAATATAAGGTTCAGATATCTTTACTCGTAAATGTCTGTCCCTTTAGTGTGTGAACTTGAATAAGTAGTCATTTAGCTACAGAAAAAGGGTGTATCCCAACCATTTCGATAACAGGGACTCTTATGAATGCGAGGGTTTTCACTATGGTACCTTGATTTACTTAGTTCTGGTTATTCTGAAGTGAGTTCAAGTGGAAACGTATTTTACTAGCATTTGTTATTTTGCAAAGGAATTTACAATAATAAGTCGGTTTGGGTCAAATCTTGCATGTTTTATTTGACAGCTTCCTGGTGTCTAATTGAACTGAAAATTTGCATACACCTTCATTTTGGAGGATAATGCATTTATATAATAAACATGACCTGACTCTGTTTGTATGATAAACAGTAATACTGTACACTTTAAGTAGTGCTATCCTTATAATAATAGCTAAAGTTAAGGATTTTTGATCATGATGTGAGTGTGACTCAGAAACACAAAGCAACGTTTATCATCATTTATAACGAAAAGATAAAGTCAGCAGCAGTACTGTTTCCTGTTACTGTTAAATTATTAATACATACACAATTCGTTATTGACGCCATTTAACTATTAGAACTGTTTGCGAATTTGATACGAAGTTCTCAAGTTAACAACATGACGGTATTCTTGGAATAACAATCGATAAAGAATTAAACAATATTTCCTTTCTGCCTTTTATGACTGCTACATAAGTACCAGGAGATGCAAATACCTAAAAGTTACAGATTTATATTTTTCATCTTTTGGACAAACTACACCAATGACTGATACAAGTAAGTTTATTAAACTTTCTGAAATCCAAAGAAACATACTTGTTAAGAGAATTCTAAGGCACAAGACACATTCACTATTATTCTCCAAGATATTTATTATCTTTAAAAGTATTTTGAACACGAGGTAAGCAGATCATGTAAAACATAAGACATGAGAATATTTGGTCGGCAATAAATAGACTCTGCTTTTGACATGATGGCTTAAAGCAGAAAAATGAATAGTCATTTTTCTGCTTTAAGCCATCATGTCGATCGAGACGATAGCGTCTTACATAACTTAAGAAAATACCGACGTAAGGGAAGCTGAAGTTAACCTCGCTTAATTTGTTTTTTCACATAAGTATGAGTCTATGATTGTAAAGATATGGTTTCATTCATCATCGTGGATAGAGGACACGATGGAGTTTAAACCCGTCGTCGCCTTTACGATACCCTCAATAGAGTGTAGCCTTTTTTTTTCTCAACTAATAAACGGAATATGTGAACGTGTGAAATGTAACTTATCTAGTAAATATAAATAATAATAATAATAAGTGTTCTTATGTTGTTGTTACTTAAAAAATTATAAGTTGAAGCTGTAAGTTGTTATTACAATTGGCGGCTTTATCGTGCACGGGAATTCTCTTACAGGTAACCAGAGGATGAATGGTGTATTGAGAGGGAGAAAAAAGACATTAAATATAGTGATGGAAATAACAGATACATAATATATCGAAATATTGATAATTGAATAAACGTATACCATGTAAAACATACGAAACGGCTAGATATTTATAGCTTTTTAACAATTACATAGAAGATTGGACGAGCACTTATTTCGTAAGTGACATCATACAAAATTAAGTAATAAAAAAGGAACAAGAAAAACAACATGAAAAGATGACAATTCTTTTTCCTTGGCTCTTGCATGTAACTCACTTAAATTGGTCAACGTTTATTTGTAGCATCATCCATCAAGTGACGCAAGCCCTGAAACGCCAAAACTTCTAGGATGCTTGAAGGCTGTGTGAGGCTGTACTTACCTGTAAATTTTATACATAAATAATGCGCCTGCATCCTTTTTGGGTTCTTAAAGCTAACCAGTATGTTCAGGTTGCCAGCCTGTTTGGAGTGTTGTTTGTGTCGTATTATTGTTGTGAAAAAATAAAAGTTTTAAGTGAGGCGCTGCGTTTTTGGCGTGTTCAGCCAGATAGCAAGCTTTACCAAATTTACAGGGTCTGGGGTTAAAGAAAATACTCTAGAGAATCTTCTTAATAAAAATCATATACAAAAATTTTTGATTATGGGAATGCCAGTTTTAAAGATCTCATATCGGAAAAACTGGCATTCCCATAATCGAATGAAGAATGGGGAAGAGAAGGGATTGGTCGAGCACAGTTTTGGAGGTAATAGCAACACAAATTGTAGTCTGCGCAAGGACTAGGTAGTGGCAAACACTCTGGTCACACTGGTCTTCTGCAGCTGAGGACCCAAGGTCAAGCAATAACAATATAAATTCCGAAGTCCTTGACTTTGTAACTATTTTAAATGTTTGTACCATCAGAAAAATTTGGAGGAGTACTACACAGTTCACTACACAGTACACACAAAGTACCGGCTGACCCGGATTTATTGCTCTTGTTTGTAGTTTTTGAACTTATCAAACATGAGTACTGAATATAAACATGAGATATTCATTTTCAAATGCTTTAAATCTTATTTGAAAGACTAAGTGGTCAAGTAACACGATAAAAATTGGTACCACCGCATACAGTCGATAGAATCTCGTTATTCAAATAGCAGTGACAAACATTGCTTTTAAATGATTTCCATAATGAATTTGGTACCAAGTGCAAAATACTAGCCTGTCCAATTTCCTTCTAAGAAAGATAATACTTTGGCTAAAATTTTTTGCAACACTTTGCAATGCGTAACATAAAGATACCTGATAATGAAAATCTGGATCTTATCATGCATGCCTACTGAACTAATTCTATTAAGTGTCTCGCAGGACCTCAACCCGATGGAGCATGCTTGAATGACCCGAATTCATGCAGTATAAAATCAAGTGTATCAATCAAATCAAGTGTAGTTGGTATAAAACTTATTCATATATTTCAAATATTCTGTATAAAGCTAAAGTTATTGGCATTGTAAAAAAATCCTTCGTATTCGGCAATGCTGGCGATAGCTGAGCATGCTTGCATGATCCGAATTCACTGCAGTAGTATCAATTAGTGTACAATCGACTTTGTATATAAGGAAAGTTTCAATGGATTTTACACATTGATATATAATATTTGTTCAACATTTAATATTTTTTCAAACATATTTTTTGAATACCAAGTGTTTAATTGACTATAGTATTTGAAATAAAATAACCAATTTATGTAAAGCGCTACTGTGAATGTATATATTATTTAGCAACACCAGTTAAATAATGACGTTATTTTGCTTTATTGTCACTAAAAGAGAGACGTAAATTTAGTTAATTTGAACCAAATACATTCGCTCCCGACACTAGATGCCTACTAGACTGTTAATGTTTTTATTGCGCTAGTGAATTACCTTATATTTTAATTCAACTGAAACATTTAAAGATTTTTAGTGTTTTAAAAGGGTTATGGATAGGGTAGACAGATATAATTAGGCAGTTTATATATTTATTTTAAAGCACATTTCAAAGTTTATTTTTACGAATAATGGCACAGTGACGTTCTGAAGCCGCGTCAAAAGTAAAATAAATGGTTGGACGGAGTATGATAGCAAGCTGTACTTTGTTGTTACTATTAAACGCATACATTTATGTCTGTATACGCTACACCACAATCCGAGTAAAAAGCAAACCAGACCGGAATTGTGCAGCGGTCCATTATTGCAGTAGTCTATTCTAAGTTCGTAAGCACAACGCCACGTATATTGCTACTAATGTGATTAACAGACAACGTTGGCTTTCATAATTCTTTTATATACGTCATATTGAATTCACATCACGTAGAAGTTAAGACAGCACGGGGTTTTCTGTTCGAATTTAGAGTGGACATGGCTCTCTTAGTCGAGTGAGCGTTTTAGGGCTTCTAAATTAATATTTGTAAGTAGTAAATGTCAGTGCTCTTTTGGGCGAGAGTGAGGTCAAGCTAGGAGAGCCCTATGGAATATACATGGTTTATCGTTTTGCCCATCAGAAACAATTATTTATATTTTTTTTGCCACAGGCTTTAAGTATGCTTGGAAACAGCACTTCATTTCTGGATGACAAAAACTCCTATGTCCCTTTTTTTCATTCCTGGCCACGTGTATGCAAATGGTCGAGTAGGTAACAAACAAACAATCTGACGTTCGCATTTATAACATTAGTTTTGATTAGGATTAACATTCAATTTTACTACAACACCAGACAAAGATCGTTTTAGTGTCGAATAGGGAAAGAAATAAGTCGCATCACTTTGTAGTAGGTAATAAGAATTGTATTAGGATTGTGAATTATTCGGGTATGAAAACGAAGAGCGGTGATATCGCCAGCATTGCCGAATACGAAGGATTTTTTTACAATGCCAATAACTTTAGCTTTATACAGAATATTTGAAATATATGAATAAGTTTTATACCAACTACACTTGATTTGATTGATACACTTGATTTTATACTGCATGAATTCGGGTCATTCAAGCATGCTCCATCGGGTTGAGATCCTGCGAGACACTTAATAGAATTAGTTCAGTAGGCATGCATGATAAGATCCAGATTTTCATTATCAGGTATCTTTATGTTACGCATTGCAAAGTGTTGCAAAAAATTTTAGCCAAAGTATTATCTTTCTTAGAAGGAAATTGGACAGGCTAGTATTTTGCACTTGGTACCAAATTCATTATGGAAATCATTTAAAAGCAATGTTTGTCACTGCTATTTGAATAACGAGATTCTATCGACTGTATGCGGTGGTACCAATTTTTATCGTGTTACTTGACCACTTAGTCTTTCAAATAAGATTTAAAGCATTTGAAAATGAATATCTCATGTTTATATTCAGTACTCATGTTTGATAAGTTCAAAAACTACAAACAAGAGCAATAAATCCGGGTCAGCCGGTACTTTGTGTGTACTGTGTAGTGAACTGTGTAGTACTCCTCCAAATTTTTCTGATGGTACAAACATTTAAAATAGTTACAAAGTCAAGGACTTCGGAATTTATATTGTTATTGCTTGACCTTGGGTCCTCAGCTGCAGAAGACCAGTGTGACCAGAGTGTTTGCCACTACCTAGTCCTTGCGCAGACTACAATTTGTGTTGCTATTACCTCCAAAACTGTGCTCGACCAATCCCTTCTCTTCCCCATTCTTCATTCGATTATGGGAATGCCAGTTTTTCCGATATGAGATCTTTAAAACTGGCATTCCCATAATCAAAAATTTTTGTATATGATTTTTATTAAGAAGATTCTCTAGAGTATTTTCTTTAACCCCAGACCCTGTAAATTTGGTAAAGCTTGCTATCTGGCTGAACACGCCAAAAACGCAGCGCCTCACTTAAAACTTTTATTTTTTCACAACAATAATACGACACAAACAACACTCCAAACAGGCTGGCAACCTGAACATACTGGTTAGCTTTAAGAACCCAAAAAGGATGCAGGCGCATTATTTATGTATAAAATTTACAGGTAAGTACAGCCTCACACAGCCTTCAAGCATCCTAGAAGTTTTGGCGTTTCAGGGCTTGCGTCACTTGATGGATGATGCTACAAATAAACGTTGACCAATTTAAGTGAGTTACATGCAAGAGCCAAGGAAAAAGAATTGTCATCTTTTCATGTTGTTTTTCTTGTTCCTTTTTTATTACTTAATTTTGTATGATGTCACTTACGAAATAAGTGCTCGTCCAATCTTCTATGTAATTGTTAAAAAGCTATAAATATCTAGCCGTTTCGTATGTTTTACATGGTATACGTTTATTCAATTATCAATATTTCGATATATTATGTATCTGTTATTTCCATCACTATATTTAATGTCTTTTTTCTCCCTCTCAATACACCATTCATCCTCTGGTTACCTGTAAGAGAATTCCCGTGCACGATAAAGCCGCCAATTGTAATAACAACTTACAGCTTCAACTTATAATTTTTTAAGTAACAACAACATAAGAACACTTATTATTATTATTATTTATATTTACTAGATAAGTTACATTTCACACGTTCACATATTCCGTTTATTAGTTGAGAAAAAAAAAGGCTACACTCTATTGAGGGTATCGTAAAGGCGACGACGGGTTTAAACTCCATCGTGTCCTCTATCCACGATGATGAATGAAACCATATCTTTACAATCATAGACTCATACTTATGTGAAAAAACAAATTAAGCGAGGTTATCTTCAGCTTCCCTTACGTCGGTATTTTCTTAAGTTATGTAAGACGCTATCGTCTCGATCGACATGATGGCTTAAAGCAGAAAAATGACTATTCATTTTTCTGCTTTAAGCCATCATGTCAAAAGCAGAGTCTATTTATTGCCGACCAAATATTCTCATGTCTTATGTTTTACATGATCTGCTTACCTCGTGTTCAAAATACTTTTAAAGATAATAAATATCTTGGAGAATAATAGTGAATGTGTCTTGTGCCTTAGAATTCTCTTAACAAGTATGTTTCTTTGGATTTCAGAAAGTTTAATAAACTTACTTGTATCAGTCATTGGTGTAGTTTGTCCAAAAGATGAAAAATATAAATCTGTAACTTTTAGGTATTTGCATCTCCTGGTACTTATGTAGCAGTCATAAAAGGCAGAAAGGAAATATTGTTTAATTCTTTATCGATTGTTATTCCAAGAATACCGTCATGTTGTTAACTTGAGAACTTCGTATCAAATTCGCAAACAGTTCTAATAGTTAAATGGCGTCAATAACGAATTGTGTATGTATTAATAATTTAACAGTAACAGGAAACAGTACTGCTGCTGACTTTATCTTTTCGTTATAAATGATGATAAACGTTGCTTTGTGTTTCTGAGTCACACTCACATCATGATCAAAAATCCTTAACTTTAGCTATTATTATAAGGATAGCACTACTTAAAGTGTACAGTATTACTGTTTATCATACAAACAGAGTCAGGTCATGTTTATTATATAAATGCATTATCCTCCAAAATGAAGGTGTATGCAAATTTTCAGTTCAATTAGACACCAGGAAGCTGTCAAATAAAACATGCAAGATTTGACCCAAACCGACTTATTATTGTAAATTCCTTTGCAAAATAACAAATGCTAGTAAAATACGTTTCCACTTGAACTCACTTCAGAATAACCAGAACTAAGTAAATCAAGGTACCATAGTGAAAACCCTCGCATTCATAAGAGTCCCTGTTATCGAAATGGTTGGGATACACCCTTTTTCTGTAGCTAAATGACTACTTATTCAAGTTCACACACTAAAGGGACAGACATTTACGAGTAAAGATATCTGAACCTTATATTATAGAGTTAAGATTTGTCACTTTTGAAAAAGTATACTTTGATTTAGTTTTATTGGGTAGTAACTCAACTGAGATAGCATCTAGACGATTATATTATTTATTAAGGTTTAAGAGACTGTTGGTGTTGTAGTTTTTGGTCAGGCATTTAGTTTTACTGACTTTGATACATCGACACGACATGTTTATTAGTAAAAATATTTTCTGAATGGCGTTATGATTTGGGTAATATTAATGTGTATTTAAAATGTTGTAAGCAAGTACAAGAACTAAAATGATACAAAAGCATTAAGTTATTTCATCAAGCTGCCTCACACTTCACTCAACAAAAATGTAATTCAACATTTTCACACCTTTCATTTCTCTCTTGTTTTTTCCATTGAATATTCCAGAACAATGTGCGGTCGCACTTCACGCCCGTCTTTTAAAACTGAATTGTTTGTATCACGGCGTCGACCCTCCACGTTCATCGTTTACCGATATTCCGATTCGGTACACTTTGCTGAAATTCGCCTATTTTCATATTAGGTTCGTGAATCTTCGCAGCTATACAACTTATTTCTAAGACAATGACACCTTATGTAGAATTCATTTGCCGAGTTTCGAAACTGTAAAATTAAAAATATTCAAGCTCAATAATATTGGTATAAATTCGAAATAGCCTCACTATCAAACAACGTAACATTAATTATAGTGTTGTTTTAAATTGCGATGTTTTAGCATAATTAAAATATTTTAATCTTTTTATCTTTCATGTCACTGGTCTATTTTATGTGATTATTCTGTCCTCTGTGTTATATACGTTTTAAAAACGTTCAATAATAATTTTACCTTCTCGTTCTCGCTATTAACAATCCGTTACCCAAGTCTAATGCTTTTACAGAATGCTGGACATAGAAGTCTTTGCTCCTGACTGTTTCCCATAATTGAGGTGACAATAGCATTTCTTGATTAAAAGCAGCGGGATACTACTGCTCTCAGTCGTGTGAGTACTAGATTATGCAAATGAGTAGTGTTTGCTCGTTTTCAGGTCTTTGTATACAGACGACTGTTTACTGTCCATATCCACCAAACGAACAACAATTGATACCATTATCATCCTTTATAAGATTTAGGCTGCAAAGACTGAATTGTTTGCTAAATAAAGAAATTTTTGACAGAGAGAGTGGCCTTTGTGAATAAAATGAATGTTATTTAGAAGGACAATATGAAATAAGATACTCCTCTCATTAATTAAAAATGGCTTTATATTTTAATAAGCATATCTAATCACGAGAAAGAAGAATAGATGAATAGAAATATATGTACGTATTCCTAGTGTTAATCTGTCGTTCTAGCTAGTTATTGTCCGAGCTAGCTGGTTTTGTTCCCTGGAACCCGCTCGAGTCAATTGATCGCATTGATCATTTTAATATGTTTCCATGTTGTTCTAATTTTTATTACATTGTGCAGTACGATAATAGCTTTACTGAACTGAATTTACCTCAAGGTCCTCTTGGTAACTAAATATTTTGTCAAAAATATGTTGCTTTGAAATTGTTGATACGACTGTTTTTTATTATTTATTTTAAATTTGATTTTTATTAATTTTTCTATTGGGTTCATTTATTTTATTTGAATTTATGACTTGTATTGGTAAATTATTTTTATGTATTCATATTGACAAATGTTAAAATAAGATTACGACAAAAATTAATTGGCTCAATTTTCTTTTTTTTTCCTGGTAAAAGGTTGACTGTCTCTGTGGTGCACGCCCTCCGTCGCTACATAATCTGTAAGCCTCCATATGGATTTATTTATTATCGAATTACTATATTAATTATATATTTGAATTTTATAAATCCCTACTGAAATTATAACTTTGCTTACGATAAGTGGGAGGTATCTCCAATGAGTAAGTTAGATATTTACAGAGAGGGGTGGACACTTCGATGAAGCTAAAATTTAATTTAATTTTTATATTACTTATTTAATTTCATTGTTGTAGAAGTGTGTTTTGTCTATTTTTTTAATTCTGTATCAATAAAAAAAAATTAAGATTACTTACTTTTATTTTATTTGATTTTATCTTGTTGCTTCCAAACTTTTGGACGGTAGTGTATATACTTTTCAAACTTAAGGGTAGAGGAAGGTCATTCGAACACCGAGTTGCTGCACAATTATAACTCCCACTAAAGACTGAGGTTAACTGACTTTGGACGCTTAAAGAAAGGTGTAGCCATAAAGAATACGTGCAATAATCATGTGTCCTTAACAATTTCTCATAGAGGTATTTTGATATCTGGTTAAACATGATACAACGTATCGGTTCCGAGTTCTAGCGTTAGTAGAAATAACATCAATTTACGTTCTGTGCAAAAATTTAAATAGATCTGAGTGTCAATAATACGAGTAAGGTTAAGTGCTTTAAAAAAATATACATCTTTCTTGAGTTCCGGTTAGTTTTGATTAAGAAATTAATATTTATATCTTCCAATAATATCGACTAATCAATCATAGACTGAAAACTAAATAGGACTACCAGAAATGGCATCACAAACGCTGCTTAACCACGGGGGACGATATGCGAAATAGCGAATATGTACATAGCGAAATATGTTTAATTGTTTTTACAAATACGTTAAAAAAGCAATGGATGGTTGTCCTCTATATAATCAAAGCGAACAAAGGCATATTCAATAACGTCACTCACTTGAGGGGGGTCACACGAGAGGGTTTTAAACGCGGTCCCCAAGAAGGCTAAATTTGCTAGGTTTTGGGATCCGACAGATAGAAAAAACATCAACTTGTATCTATTTCTGTTCTAAAAAAATCAACGAAAGGTTGATGACTTCCCACTCGCCGTAACATATCTCACTCGGCTAATGGGATGTCTACGTCTAGACTTTTCAAATTCTTAATTCTGTTATTATTACTTAAAGTTTTACATTTTTAAATGTTTAAAATATACTATATATTATGGTAAATAGGTTATAAGCAACTACGTTTTTATCCTATTGCAGGTAGAAAATTGAGTGCATTATATTCTTAATATTAATTTGAATATGAAAACTGTCATTCACATCTTGCCATTATATGTCAGAAGAGAATAATTTATTTGATTTTCTGTTACTCTATAATGATAGCCTTGGGAAGTAAACGTCGTCGTCGAACAAGAAACATGGGCCGATATGCTTACTGGATATAAATTGCCTTAGTACACCGATATCAGTATTCTGAGCGTGGCATCGTGAACCCCATTATATCAGCAGGTAGGTGTATGCACAGAACACTGTGTAATGTATTATGATACACGTTCTTTTTATTTTGAAAAAGGTTTATTTCTCACAGTAAACCGTTTGTGAAGCAACTCATGCATTGCATATTAACGAAATTAGTAGTTACCAGAGGTCTAATTCCCCCTCTCCTTTTCCTCTCCCCTGTCTCCCCTCCCCTTTTCCCTTGTCCTCATCCCCCTCTCCTATTTCCAGTTCTTGCCTCCCCTCATCCGTCATCATGCACAAAGGCGGCAGATCACTTATGACTCGAGTTGCAGGTGTCCATTCACGGCGGTTATCACATACCATCAGGTGACCCGTCTGTTCGTCTATCCCCCTATAATATATAAAAAAAAAAACACATATCGTCTTATTAATCTATGTACACAACCAAAAAAATAAACTAGAGCACACAAAACAGCGACTTTATACACACTCCCACGTCTCCGAAGACTACAGCTGGTACAAAATAACCGGCCTTCGCCATCTTCTTGAATACTTACTACAAAGTCATAGAGCCACTCAAATCTCTTCCCTTGAGTGACGTAAAAGGCGACTAAGCGATCGGGCAGTTATTTATCAGACAGTATACATACATATATATATTCATACAATGCTGATTGACGCCAATGCGCTAGCCCCTTATAAAATTAGCCGACCTGTCTACTATATATGCCTACTGCCTGATAACAGTCCAACTTTATGCTTTCTACCACACCTATGAGAAGAGATGTGGTTGACTTGTTCTACTCCACCGAGAGTTAACGGCAAATTTGTATGGATCCTGTATCAGTATTAACTATATCAAAAGAGGTAATATTTGCTTTATGTGGATCAAGCCACACAACATGTAATATGTTTTTAACTTCAGACTAAAGTAAAGATAACGTGATTGATCAATTACCGAAACTGATCAATCATGGTTTCTAGATCTGGTGAATGAATCGTGTCATGGTGACTACCATCAATGTTAAAATAAATTTTAATATTTTTGCAAGATTCAGGTGCCAAGTTTTCCATTTTATCGTGGTAGAGCCATGCGTAGGCACGAATTGGTTACACCACGGCCTCACTGAAAACTGTTTGGGAAGCAACGGATTTAACCGAAATGAGTGAGGTTTCCGGAGGTCTAACTCCCCCTCTCCTATTTCTTATATTTGCATCGTCCTTTTTTCCCTCCCCGCATCCCCCCATCCCTATTGACCCTTTAAGTGGTCAACGCACTTACAACTCTTTGAGTGGCAGGAGTCCATAAACGGCAGTCCCTCTATAAAATAAATATATATATATTTACTTCGATAAATCATAAGAACTTCTCTATTATTGGTATATTAATTTTTGGCTGGCTCCACTTTGCCTTAATGTCTATGTATTAGGTTTACATTGTTTAATCGTAAGTAAACGCTGCATATTTTATCAATAGAAAATTCTTCTTCCCATTGTTATACATACCATCTCCAACTTTCAAAGTAATATAGTTTTGTAACGAAGTTCCTTATCGCTCTTTACACCCTCTGAGCGGGTGGGAGCGAAACCGAAAAAAGTGAAATAAGATATTTTCCAGACACTTTTTGCTGTATTTACAGCCGTGAACGAACTTCGTACTCGTAATCGTAACCCATAAACAATCCACTTCACTCAATCGCAGTTTGTTTCTGAACACAATTTTTAAGGTTGTTAATACAACAATCTGTGTTATGTATGAAAAAGCATAACCGCAAGGGAAAGTTAGTCAGTTTACTAATTAATATTCCTAAATAATAATAAAACTACATGTACTACTTCATAGCCGCACACGTTTCACTGAGCAAGTTTTAAGTAGTGTTGTGTCGAGTCACCGTTGGGCAGTTAATTATTCTGTGTTCGCTTCTGACACCCTTAATGCTACTACGAGTATACACTTCGTACACTGCGTATTAATGATTTTGTCATTTCTACTTTTAGTTTTTTTTAATTAATTTCTTATATTCCTTGTTACCGTTATAAAAATGTATTATTATCCTTAATGTTTGCAATATTATTCAAGCTATATAGATCAGATCGTAACCAAGTTTCTTATCAAATAGTTATCTCAGTAGATAAGCATTTGAACCCTAGGATGGCACCCAAAATATGAGTAGTATACGTACAAATGTAATACACTGGGACAATCACAATCGAGCTCACTCACAATAACGAACATGCAAACTTCTATGATATTGAAAATAAATCTAAAAACTCTCTCCGTACTAATTTTAATTTGTATAATTAAAATAAAAGTGATAGGTATGTTCTATTGCAAAATTATATATTTTTCTAGATAAAACTATAAAGTTGGTTGAACACTTGCAATTTACTGAAAAATTCTAAAAGATTTTACGATATTATATTGACCGTGCTATGAATTTTCTAGTCGAGCGCAATGCACCCGAGGATATCGGAGCATACCTATGAAATGCATTTGTTTCGTGCTTCGATATGGAAGGTACCTCGTTCTGGAAAATTACATATTATTACATCTCGACAGTCTATTTTTAATCCAGAAAGAATAAAAGTATATTTAAAAGAGTTTGTTTTTAAATCTGTATACCAAAAATGTTATGTAAAACGTTTCTAATGTCAATCATTGTGACAGGATTAATTTAGTTCATATTAAGTTCCGTGTTCCTATTTACATCAGTTGTCGAAAAGCAGAGTGACGGCTTAATTGGATATTACGACAGTACAAAATCTGCAACATAATTTTCTTGTAAGAGTTCTCAACAAAAAACTTTACAAGTATAACTTGTATTATTTTACTACATACTATATTCACTGTAAAAACTAACTTTAATATAAAGTAAAGTGTTCTGTGGAATATTAACCATTAGTTTTTTTAGCAGTTTGGTTCACCGTGCAGTAGAATAGGGTCACCCTATTTCTTCCCGGCGGTGTCATATTAGGTGAATACGAGTGTATACAGTCATACAGTGCCGGGCTGACTTGGATTCTAATTGGCAACATGTGAGTGTTAATACATATGTACATTTTTTTTTTTTTTTTTTTTTTATGCGATAGGGGGCAAACGAGCAGACGGGTCACCTGATGGTAAATGACTACCGCCGCCCATGGACACCCGCAACTCAAGGGTCACAAGTGCGTTGCCGGCCTTTTAGGTAGGAGTACGCTCTTTTCTTGAAGGTTTGAAGGTCGTATCGGTTCGGAAATACGGCAGGCGACAATTTGTTCCATAAGCTGGTTGTGCGAGGCAAAAAGCTTCTGGAGAAGCGCACAGTGGTGGAGTGCCAATCGTCCAGGTGATGGGGATGGATATTTTGTCGCGTAGAACGATGGCGGAAACCAGCAGCCGGTATAAGTCCGAACAATTCCTCTGAACACTCCCCATGATACAAGCGATAGAGGATGCAGAGTGAAGATACATCTCTACGCAACGCCAAGGTGTCAAGTCGATCAGAGATATCTTGGCAGTCGATGATGCGAGTCGCTCTCCGTTGAATGCGGTCAAGAGGGAGAAGTTGGTACTGGGGTGCACCTGAGATGAGAACAGTATTCCATGTGCGGCCGAACCTGCGCCTTATAAAGTTGCAGGCGGTGGGCCGGAGTAAAATACTGTCTCGATCTGTTTAGCACACCAAGCTTCTTCGAGGCTAATATGGCCTTACTCTCTAAGTGACCGCGAAACTGGACTTCGCTTGATATATCGACGCCAAGGATTCCGATACTGGCTAGATGCAGTTAGGGAAGTGCTCTCAAATTGAGGTGATACGACCAATGGCATCTTTTTAGCGGTGAACGCGCAAACCTGTGTCTTCGTGGGGTTAAATTGGACTAGGTTAAGTCGACCCCAATCTGAAACTTTTGATAAAGAAGTTTCGATTTCAGACACAAGTTTGGATCGGCTTTCGATGACGTTTACCCGAGAAATGTTGGCGCGACCGGTGTAAAGGGCATCACTCGTGCTATCGTCTGCATAGCAATGGATGCTGCTAATCTGCAGCATGTCGTTGATATGCAGAAGAAACAGCGTGGGTGATAGCACACAGCCTTGTGGGACACCAGAATTAACAGACTTCGAGTCGGAGCATGCACCGTCAACAACGACCTTGATGCTTCTGTCTGTAAGAAAACTGGAGAGCCAATTGCACAGTTTCTCGGGAAGCCCATAGGAAGGAAGCTTCGCAAGGAGCGCTTTGTGCCAGACCCGATCGAAGGCCTTCGCCACGTCCAAACTAACGGCCAACGCTTCCCCCTTGGTCTCGATCGCCTGTGCCCACCGGTGAGTCAAGTATACGAGAAGATCACCAGCTGAACGACCCTGACGGAAGCCGTATTGTCGATCATTGAGGAGCTGGTGGTCTTCTAAGTACCGGAGGAGCTGGCAGTTAACAATGGATTCCATTATCTTGGAGAACAAGGAGGTGATGGCTATGGGTCTGTAGTTGGACGGATCCGAGCGATCTCCTTTTTTAGGGATTGGGTGCACTAGAGCTGTCTTCCATGAGTTCGGGACTACGCCAAGAGAGTAAGAAAGCCGATAAAGGCGCGTTAAAACCGGTGCCAACTCTGGAGCACACGTCTTCAGCACGATAGGAGAGATTCTATCGGGCCCACTCGACTTATGAACGTCGAGGGAAAGAAGCGCACTGCCCTTTGTGTAAACCGGACTTCCGGCATGCGGGTCTCGCACTGCGGTATGGTCGGCGGTGCGTTTCCCCCGTCGTCCAGGGTCGAGTTGGACGCAAAGAGTTTGCCCAGAAGATCGGCTTTTTCTTTAGCGTCGTGGGCCAACGAATTATCTCCTATGCGCAGAGGTGGAAGGCATGGCTTACAAAAGTTCCCCTGGACAGCTTTGGCAAGAGACCAGAATGCACGAGTTCCGGAGGGGAGACTAACTAGTCTCTCGCCAATTCTGCCGATGTGAGCCGACTTCGCCCCAGCAATTACTCTTTTGAGGGACCTGGAGGCAAAGTTAAATTGCTTCTTTAATGTGCTGGTCTTTACATCCCGTGCTGTCGCTGCATTAGCCCATGCTTGGTAACATTCCTGCTTTCGGCGGGACGCCGCTTTGCAGGTTCGACCAAACCAAGGCTGGGACTTGCCACCTGTGGGAATCAGGGAGAATGGAATGAAAAGTTCCATACCCTGAAGCACAACATCCGCGACAGAGTCAGCAACGACATTGGGATCATCCGGCGAGAAGCAAACCTGCCTCCATGGGTAGGATGCAAAGAATGTTCTCATTCCATCCCAGTCTGCTGACCTATAGTGCCATACGCGGCGACTGCCTGTAACACGCGGCCGCAGCGAGTGAACAAGTGGCACCATACTCCTAATCAGGCAATGGTCCGAAGAGCCAAGAGGGGCCTCAACGGATACTTTGTAGCCGTCAGGATGTGAGGTCAGCAGAAGATCCAACAGTGAAGGCACGTGGCTTTCTGCATCTGGGATTCGCGTAGGCGTTGCTACCAGCTGCGTCAAGCCATATGCCAAGGCGAAATCGTGAACAGATCTTCCCGCATGATCGGTTTTGCGCGAACCAAGCCATTCGGCATGATGGGCGTTAAAGTCGTCAAGAATCACGATCTCTGCGGATGGGACCTGCTGGAGCACTGAGTCTGTAGCCATTTGGACGTGGTCGATGAGTCGGTCCGTTTCGGCATCACCGCTATGGGACCTGTAGAGGCATAGGTAGATGCGGGGATGGTCGTCGCAGTCTACACGTAGCCATAAGATGGAGAGGTCCCTACCTTCAAGATTGCCGAGGCGGCGAGAAGTGATATCATCTCTAATGTACACGCATACACCAGCCTTAGGAACAAAGGAGTGTTCCAGTCCGTACCCAGGGTAGCAGAGGTAGGATGTGTCCGCTGGAGATGATATCTGCGTCTCGGTTAAAAAGAGCAAGGCCGGCTTTGCTGTCTCAAGATGGTGGTGGACGGTGTCGAGGTTCGAATGTAAGCCCCTAATGTTGCAAAAATCCACGGTAAACGTGACAGGGGGTGCCATGGTATGCCTTCTCTTGCCCCGAGCAGATTTTGAGAGCGCAGTTGAGCCCCCCCCAGAGTACGAGGGGCAGCCTGGGCGTCCACGCTCAGACATAATCCGTACTGAGGGTGGACGTCCAGGGGGGGATTCTCCAACGCTAGCGCTGGTACCCCCCTGGGGTATCCTTTTCGTTAACAGCGCTATCATTAGGGGGGTGGGGGGATTTTGGGCCTCCGGAGACCTCACTCATTTCGGGGAAATGCAACGCAAGCGTTACTTCACAACCGGTTTTCTGTGAGGCCGTGGTATCGCACCGGTCGAGCCGGCCCATTCGTGCTTAAGCAAGCATGGCTCTACCACTCTAAAATGTATGTATGTCTTTATTTATTCCTTTTGACAAAATTTATAATAACTTTTACTGATATAAAGTTATAACAATGTTCTATAACGTCTTATTAATAGTAACTGTAGCATGTTTATTGTATACATATAATTGATTCAAATTTGTTAACTCTATAACTATTGACTCATTGCATACCTTCAACAGTCTTCACGGAACAAAAATTTCTATGAGTTACATATATCGTCCTCGCTTAAGAATTGTCATCTTTTATTGAAATTTCAAATTTTACGATATCTTTCGATGCCCATTGGCTTACGTTATATCGGTTACATAGTATTTTATACATTGAAGTTATGCCCTCGACTCAAATGTGTGGCATAGATTCGTGAAGTGGAACTGATTATGAAGACCGCGAATGCCCTCTGCTACTTAAAAGTAAGACAATTTTATACTCGTACACGTGTAATCTTTTTATATAAGTTTAATTATGAATATTCATGTACAAGTTGTATGCTGATTTCCCCGAAGTATATCATGTTCAATAATTGTGGATCAACTATGATGAACAAGTTTCAATATATACACGATGTATGTGTATCTGTGTTAATTTTAATTAGGTCTACTTTTACTTACAACGAATTCTTAATTAGTAACATGAAATTTAAATGTCACATAAAAGAGTGCAGAAAGACTAGAAAATTAATATACCGGTTTGCTGTGAGGTCATGGTATTACTCCGGTCGAGCCTATATATGGTGCTTCCTACTGTACTTGCGCGCCACAAGTGGCAGAACACGCTGTGGTAGCCTATTTATAAAAACATGTGTGTATTTTGATCGTGTTCTTGGAAATAAAGATTATTATCATTATTATTATTCCGCGTTTGAAGTCATATGTCTACTTCAAGCTACTCACGTACCTTCCGCAAAACTATACAATGACAGTTTAAGTTAAAAACCGATAAGTGAAAGATCAGTAGTGTGTACATAGTATAAATTGTTTTTAAAAATAAATGTTTTGTCTACGTGTAAAAATACCAACATTATAGATTTCAATAAATTATTATTCTGATTTAAAAGTCAATAAATGGTAAGCCAGCGGTAAACCATAGTCCACATCACTATTTACTTGGAACTGACGACAGATTACAAAACTTCATCTGTTCGCTAATGACTGCATTAGTGAAACACTTTGGCGCGGTTACTCACGTCCACCTCGTACAATAGATAGTTGATGGTTTGGAGTAGACAGGCTCCATGTCACATTACTTTATATTACAATTACGTTGTGAGGCACTACACACCCATCAATTTTCAATAATTGATTGTTCTTACTAATGTACCTATATTCTAACACTAAGCTGGGGTAGCGAAAAGTTAGCGTAAAGTTGACGATTCAAAAATATCTATGATTAGTTTCATAGAAATAAATGGTTTTGATTTGATTTGATTTCATTTTTGTAGTCAACATATAGGATATAATTATGTACATGTTGGCATTCACAATATGAAATTAAAATTGTGAGTGATCTTTAATAAAATAATTTAGCTACAGAACTTTTTGTTTGTTTGTTTTAAGATTTATCGAAGAAAACTAAAAAGTGTAGTGTTTCAACGGAAAATGGCTAGAAAAGCAGAATATTCCGGCGGAAAAGTTATATTTTTTTTGTAAGGTAGAGGGGGATTTGCACAAAAGGTGATTTACATTGAAAAGGATAAAATTACTATGTAGTCTCTGGACTATATTGTGAAGAAATTATTAGGAAAACATTAAACACATATTATAATGCGATAAAATTTATTTGTTTTGCTGGTTTGTAGTCAAACTGTATTCAAAACATTTTTGTGAATTGAAACTTACTGTAGAGCACCTTTTATCGAATGTTATAAAAAGCTTATTATTAAATACTTAGTTTATTATTTATTTATTTATTATACAAATTTTCATACAAATATGTATAAATAAAGGCTAACTTAATGCCTTAGCCGATAAATAATGGTCAGTTCCCTAAACAGTGGTGTAAGTTTAGGAAAATGACGATTTCAAATTAAATTAACAATGGACCGAAAAAAATGGAATGAAACTCAACATCATTACTTATTAAAGCAATATGTTTAAATAGTTATATAAATCTTATCAGAACTAAATTCGCAGATCTGCATACAGACGACACCGAATCCCTTTCATTCATCAAAATGGAATATCCAATTTGTGGCCCACACCCACTATCCACTTAAATCTATTTTGATTGCTATGCCTTTGAGAATACTGGTAACTATTGTAAACTCGTGCATTTCTCATGTACATGACATACGTCCTACATCATTTAAACGTATTTACAAACATTGTAAAGATCCCGTCGTATAGAAATAGAAATAAACCAGAATATAAAAAATATTTGTTCGTTGAAAACGAATTAAACATATTAATGATTAACCTTCGATGGGTAGCGCCATCTATTGAGTCGACTACGACAACAGTACTAATCATTGACATTGATACAGCTCGCCATTATTCATAACAACATAAAGAGATCTTGGGCACTCATAGCTATTTCTTTACATGCATATGCAAAATACTTTTTTGATTTTATTTGGCGTAAATAAAAAAGATCCTCATAACGCTAAAATAAAAAACGAATACAGAAAAATGTAATTCTTTAAGATAGCTCCGACTTTCCAGAAAAAGCCATTTTAAGTTACAGGTATGCTATTCTGACCTGCTCGAGCTAATACGAGTACTACGAACAGATTGGGGGCACTTATGGAAACCATTTCCATCATTACATACTTCTTTCTCCATTACAATTTTTTTAACAAAATCCAATTTTTTATTAGCACAATAAGTAAAGCCAGCCACCTTTATACATTACAGAAACTAGTGTCCTGTAATGCATACTTTGTACTCATACTTATGTTTCTAAGCATTTCATATTGTAAGCAAGAAATTCATAATATTTCCTATATATATTCATAAATATAAAACGAGTATATTAAAAGTTTCATTTAAATTTATTGCGTTAGATTTTCAGGAGCAAGTGGAATTCATGAGGGATATTTAGATGCTCGCAAAAAACCATAACATGATGTTTCTGTACGTGATCAGAAAGTCATGAAAGTTAGTAATGTTGTTTGTTGTTGTATAACTAGCCTTAAAACGCATTAGCATATCCCAATAACTCTTCAATGACTTATCTGTCCTTTAATGTATTAGAGTAAAGGTACTCAATATATTTAGGGTTCCGTATCTCAGTCTGCAAAAACAAAACCCTTATAGAATATAATAATAGAATGACTTTGTTGACCGTCTGTCAAGGCCCTTTTTCTTCAGGAACGCGTGGTCACTCAAGGTCAGGTCTGCTACCCCTTGGAGAAGTGATACAATCAAACTTATAAGTCAACGCAATCTATATGAGATAGATATAGGCGCTTAAGTTCCGTTTATGAAACATTATGTTGTGTTAGACGCTCGCAGGGGAATCAACATACATGATTATAGGGTACTTACCATTGCCGCAATAACATTTTTTATATCTTAAATGATTCCATTTTGATAACTATTTTTTTATAAACATAAGGTTTGCAAGCAAGAACGAATATAATGCATAATAAATCTAATAATGTAATATATAGTACATGTGTGTATATGATAAAGAATTTAGAAAATAACGGTCAAATATTTTGTTTGTGTATTTTTTATCTATAGTATCTTTCTGCTGATTGACTGCTTGTTTCAAAGTAGTAACCACTTTGAAACAAAACAGTGCTTAGTCAGCAATTATTAACATAAAAAAATGACACGAGGTGGCAATAATCAGTTTTGTAAATATTATGACTATACTCAATGTATCTAAGTCGTACAAAATAAGAGTTGTAATACTAACAAGGTGTACAATTATGAATAGTAGATAAACAAATAGGTTTGTGAACAACGAGTCTGATGAAGAGGGACATACTGCGTCTCCGCGCGATGCAATAAATCATGTCACCGTCGCCAAAAAAAAGTTGACGTTGAGGAAAGCGAAACAATTATAAAAGTTCCCTACGTCAGTTCCCTCGACAAGTTTTATTTATTCTTCGCCTGTTAATTCATTCATTGATATCAAAATAGTTCAGCCAAGTACAGGTTAAACGCATAAATTAAACTATCAAACCATTTTGATGGATAACAAGTTGATGAGTTATTGGTTGACTAGCAATTGTTTACTAATTAATCCTTATTTATTTATTTCATCTCAATTGACAAGCATCGCATGGAAGAAGCTGAAACGCCTATTGGAGGTAAAGAGTATAGATAGTACAAGCCCAAAGCCTCTTGTATAGGCAAGCGGTAGAACACTAAGAAAGCAAAATTAGTATAATACCTATGGTTGAGGAATCGAATGGCATGAGTGTTTAGCTGAAGCGTTATACATGAACAAGTGCTTCAAACCACTAGAGTAGAATTGATTAAATAAGTATTAAGATTGGCTAACGAATGACGACCAATATTAATTAATAACGCAAAGATATTTGAGGGTATAGAATGAGATATTTCTTACAGAAAGGATAGCCGAAGTTATTAAGAGTAGAATTACTTTTGTTTTGTATTGTTTCATAGCTTCATTGTTACGTCCCAGATGTGAACATCTTAATTACAATCATCAACTGATCAATCAAGTTTTGAATCAATTGACGAAAAACATAAAAATAAATTATGAGGCTTATTTTTTTTTTTATTTAACTAATTTATTGCATTTTTATAAATGTGAAGCAGCGTCACACATGCGCGAGTTGTCGTTACATAATACCGCGTGTTACAGCGCAGCTACATACATACTTTTAGCCTGTATCTCCCAATAGGCAGATAGAGGTGTATTAAAAACCCATACTTTGTCATTTAGAATGTGGTCCCACTAGTATAAAAGGGACAAGCCTCTATCTGTTCCACTCGTTGTACGTATGTAAATTAAAAAGTGAGAAGGTCGCTTTCTTAGAGCCAGAATATAATTTCGCTTAGTATATTCTGCGACAGTGACGCCTTCCGCTGACGTTAGAAAGTATTTGTGAAGAAAAATGATGTAGTACTAACAATATTTAATCTCACGGTTTTAGTTGTATTAAAGTAGATCGTGTTTTATGATTTGGTGTAAACACTAATTTGAAAATAGTTTAAATACAAACGTGACTGTTTAAAAATCAATAAAAATAAATAAGTTTGAAATATTCTTTATTTATTATTAATAACTTACTTTTAGAGTGTGGAAACTTATATTTTTTTATAATATTTAATAACATAATAATGCTATTCTTATAAAAGTATTTTTAAGATAACTCCCGCACTAGGAATTATTCCAGTGTCGATACACAAATAAGGGACAAGAAGAACACAAATAATTGTTATGTGTGTATTTAAACTTTATTCTCAATTTTTTGCTTGAAATAATCGCAGCGAAAGCGCATGGCAATTGAACAGAGGTTACTAAACTATAGTACCAAACGACTGCGCTAATATATATATGAATATAATATTCACTAAAGACAATGACTAGTGTTTTCATGATAAGTTGTACTAAAATTAAGGGATTAATAATAATCTTACAATATACAAACGTAGAGCTCACGATAAGTCAGATCAAGCTTTCATGCTATCGAAATCAGTGGTAAAATTTGTGGCAACTCCACATATTTGTATTTGTGGCAACTTTGGATTGAAGGCTTACTTCAATCAAAAGTTGAAGTTAAAATCAGTGTATTACGAACAAATGAGATACATTTCAGGGTGATTGGCAATTTCCTTTATGGTTAAATTTCACAATTCCATATTTGAGAATTAGGACTAGTCTATTGTTTAGGGCCATGTTTTTGTTTTTGTTTTTGTCATTATCTGTTCAGTTAATTCAGTTCACAAGAAAATGAGAATAATTTTTATATGTACATACATACAGCTCCCGCCATGCTCCCTTTGGGGTAGGCAGATACAGCAACCCGCCACTTGTTACCATCCTTACATTCATCACAAGCGTTCTTCACTGACTTCAAATAATTCATACAAGCCGGCCAGTTTCGGGTAAACCTGACCTGCCCTTTCTTAAAAATATCACCAATCCGTTCTCTATATTCTGTTGTTCACTGTCCACCCGTAAATATGTACATGTTAAAATTTCAGTACCAAGATCAAGTCCTAATATTCTGACCATATCCACGTGGTTATGATAATGAATAAAAAAAAATCTGCTTTTATTCTTTCAGGAGGTTTACGTATATATGTATCTCGGTTTATGTGAAGTTGCGTACCTACATACGTATGTATGTATACAACAACGAAGCTGCATTAACTCAGTTACATATTTAATAGCAATACGCGTGGATACAATTATCCTGTTGATAAGTTCATTTAACAAGGCTATGTTATATTGAGAGATATGAATACAATAGAGTAGAATTATTTATAAATCGGTTACCATAGTAAAAGCTCTGCTTAGGTTGGGATCAGACGGCCGTGTGTGAGATGTGTGAGGTTTTTGTTATTATATAAATATTTTTTTAAAGAAGAAGAAGAACGCAAGTGTTAGTTTAGGGTTTCAGTATATATCAATACATTTAACGGTAAACGAAGATGGACGATACACAACTAACTGTAATGGCATTGCCTTAAGTCTTTACCTCACCCCCTCTCCTCTTTCCACTCCCTCATCCCCCCTCATCACGCTCAAAGGTAGACAGCGCACTTATAACTCTTCTATATATATTTGTATATAGGTATTTGAATAAAATGTGGTTAAATATAACAAAGAAGATACGATATTTATTTTGCACAATTTATTAAATACAATAAAATATATATATTGTATTTTATTGTAGAGCATAACATTAGTTAGCTATGTCTGAAATTCTTAACACAATATCTTTACAGAGAGCTGCCTTGTTTTACTGCAAATTGCAGATACATAATAGTTTAACACTTTGATTTCAACAATCAAGACCTCCATACTCGTGCCTACCTAGCAACAAATCATAAATTGAATGACATATATTAATTTTTTTGTTATTTGATCAAAGTGCTGTAGACCGTTATAGAATTAAGAGGCCGAAGAGGCGCTTTACTTGATTGCAGTAAAGGTGTGTAGGTGTCAACATTGAGAATTTAAAAATCAATCATCTTTGTAGTTTTTATTTATGTAATAACTCAAAAGTAATACCTATATATTTAGAGTATTGCGTTACTGAGGTCAAGCCAACCGATGTGACAGGGACCAAGCTTATTGCCATCAACCGGATACTTTAGGAATTAAAGATAGAAAAATTGTAAGTAGGAATACTGGCAGATGGTCTTGATAATTAATTAATTAATATATAAAAAAGTTTTAAATAAAAACATTGAATTTAGAAAAACACTATACAGTGTTAAAACAAAATTATAACTAAATCAACCAATTTTCATTCTCAATGCTCTTACGATCGAACGATCCCGGCCGGTAAGATACTAACAAGGACAAAAACAAAAACCTTCATCTGAAACAGAAACTAGGTTTTCATGATACCTTCTTTTATCTTTCTTTTATGTATATCTTCTAGAAAGGTATTATCAGTTTTTACAAAGTGTCTTGTTTTACTTCTACAATTATTCTTAAAAAGTTATTTTATGCCTAATGTAAAAGCTTTTGAAGTTTCCGAATATCTACCGAAAACATAAACGAAGTAATTATGTAACGAGTATATTATGTTCACGTGGAAATTTTTAAATGTAGTTTTTTTTTTAATATGCCTTTTTCTTTTTTCAATTCTAGACTATAATCTACCTCTGTGCAAAATTTCATCAAGATATGTTCAACCGTTCGGGCATGATTGAGTAAAAAACATCCATCCCTCCAAACATTCGTGTTTATATTATCAGTAAGTTAGTAATATTTTAGTAGTAAGGTGTGAAATAAACAAACATAGTTCATTGTGGTTAGCAGACGCTAAAACAAAAGGGGGTCAAAAACAGTAGTTAACCAGATGGGATTTGAATCTGAAGCGCATAGCCTCCTTACGATGTCTTAGCGAATATTTCACGTCTCTTGATTACAATTGCTGTGTTTTATTATAAAGAAATAAGAATTACCAGTATTAAGTAGGCATCACAGAATCAATGCAATACAGCTTAACTATTGCAGGTATACTAGCGTACTTGAACTGAATAAAATTCAAACATAACGTGCACGTTGATCGCACGTTAGCAATTCATTGGTTATTACCTCACTATACACCATCTCACGTTCGTAAAAAGGTTTTATTGGTCTGTGTTGTGAGAAAGCGATGAATACGAAAATAGAAAGAACGTTGGTTATTATTAAAATTGAATGCATTAAAAAAAATATGCGTAAGCACTAACAATAGTATATAATAAATACTCATTCCTCGACTACCTCGCAACTATATTAGGTTACCTTGTCAAATGTGAGGTTAATATTAAAAAGGTAAAATAATTAAATACCTTCCTGTATTGATCTATAACCACCCGTTTCCAAATGGTTGAGCCTTATTATAAGCTAATATTTTCTAATAAAACCAAAATGAGTGATTCTACTAACGCAATAACAGCAATTCTATTCTATTTTGCTTGAAGTCACCTTTTCCAATTATTATCTTAATCAAATAATTTAAAAATATGTATATATATGACTCTTGATTCAAAATATTCTCTCACTATTATTATTGCTGATATCTCCTCTAAATATTATATCATATATCACTTCCACTACAAGGACGATTCAAATAACACCTCACATTTGAAATCCATCAAGCTGTATAGACTCGCCTATGACAAAGAAATATTATATATGCAATATGCATACCCACACTATAGAAATAAACCTTTTTTTTCTAACCCTTATATATATATCTGTATATCAGAATGTCCATATGTTGACTTCGCAATCTATAATGTTTTGGTCCTTCTGTATTTAAAACTTTGTGTAGTTTTCGAAAAAGTGTCGTTTGCTATACGTGAAGCGGATTACAGTTCGCAGAAAACTTACTACTATTATTTGAATTATAGAATTTACTCTACGGCAGTATAATTTTATGTGTTACGTGTTCGCTATTGAGCACAGGTATAATTTTAAACGGCTTACATGTTTATAGGATATGTTATAATAATAGTGGAGCAAAAACTCATACTATATGTACAGTGATTAACTTTAAATATATACGTGTATAATAAACTCGTATTCGTTATAAGTTATATTGTGCATTCCTTAAAGTGGTTATTAGTTTTGGCTGTCGTAGGAACAAAGTTTGTTTTTTTTTTAACTAATTCGTAGTAAGTAAACAGTTGGTTCTGCTAACATTAAGATAATCTGAAAACACTTTAGGTGACATTTTTGTTATTTGCAGATCACTTTTAACGTTTGTTTGGTTTTAATATTTAAAATTAAATTATTTTAAAGTAATCATCATCATAGTAATCATCTTAATAAAATATTTAATTGCAACTGCTTGAGAAATTTGAATTAAAAAGTGTGTTTGTTCAAATGGATCTTAGATCGGCGTCAAATACTTTTAAGATGAAAAGATTGATTAAATTAGTGTCTAAAATATTAAAATTCAAAAAATTAATGAGATTCAGACTTAATGTTAACTGTTAACACACAACTTAATTTATTTAAATCCTTCTACTCTTTTAAAATCTTGGAACTGCTCATTTCCAATAGGGGATATTTCGACTCAAACTCCATACGTATGTCAGTATGTAACTTTGGAAGATCAAGGTTGAAGCAGCAGCAAATAGCAGAATTACAAAATATGTTTACTTCTTAATTAGTAGATGTCTGTGGTTCTGTTGTCAGCCTTTGTCTCAGTGATTGGGGCAACTGATAATGAAAATAATAAAGAAAGGAGACCTTAAAATCATTTCGATAACTTTCTATTGTATACATCTAATTGTCTAAGGTATTGACTTTAAATTCACAACAATATCAATTTATTCAATTCAAATTATATAAAATTATTAATGTAGCATTACTTTGCTCTACTACTAGTCAATATGAAATGTCTAATATAACTTCTACTAAAATTATAAAACTCATAGAATAAGAAAATACACTATATAATTTACCAGAAATGTTATTTCATATTTACAAAGTTAAAAACAAAAAAAAAAAAGTTATTTATTAATTCAAAAGAGTATTTACAGGAGATTATGTTAAGAACATCACTAGGTAGGGTAAACCAATATTTTATATTGTACTACATTTTTCAAATATATTTCAAGAAGTACTTCTAATATAAAAAAAATATTAACATGTACCTACTTCACTGTGCTCCAATTTACTTTTATCCTTTTGAGGTCGACATTTCAGGAGTAAATCCCTTAAGGACGCACGCACGCAAATGAAACTCTTTGTACCGAACAAAGAGTTTCTTTTGCTTCCGAATACGATTGTGGGTCCACGAAACCGACAGATAATCCTTCGCTATGCGTAATGTAACTCAACTTACTCCACACCGAACCGGGTTTTGAGGGTATTCTTGAATATCTTGAGTAAGAGAAGCGGTTCAACCCTTTTGAAATCATTGACGATGCTCTTATTGTATAAAAAAAGTTCTGAATTGAGCTACCGCATTTTAATGATTGATTAGGAATGTGTTATATTACAATGAATGCACTCAGTTATATCGTTCCAACGCAGAAGTTGTTGCTTCAATGCGCTTTATAATTAATTACTGCCACTTATGATCTATCTACTTCAATTCTTTAAACCTTGTTTGATTATTATAAATACTTACACTATTCTTAGTCGTGGCGTTTCAGTCAAGTGTAAATATTTTTTTGTTATTCTGATGTTTTATAGTTAAATCAACAACAAAATTCTTAATTTTTCTGCTGCTATGACACTCGCATTTTGAATGCTCTTTCCAAATTAACAATATAGAGTATTTATCAATACTATAAAACCAAAACCAAGTCTTCACTCTGGTCCCTACATCACCCACAAGGAACTAAAAGGTGACACTACACTGATATTATGTGTTTTATGAGACAGGTCTCTAAACTAGTTACAATACCTCAGATGTATCGCAAATTTAACGGCCGTAAACCTCTCAGTTCGGGATTTAGTAAGGTACCGAAACTTGGTGCAACTTTATCGCTTTTTTTTGTTTTGGTTAAGAAAAAGCTAAGAGTTTGACAAATTACAACCTACATAAGTATATTCGACGCAATTTAATTATTTTCAAATAACACTATTTTGAAACACTTATAAGTTTTTTCTCGTGTTTAAAATAAGTTGATTAAATAATTTAATTGGTTAACTTAATTTTTTTAATGTGATAATATCATGAAACTGACTGGCCTTGATCTAGTTGTGACTGGCTCTAAATTCTGAGCCAAAAGTCTCGGGTTCGATTTTCATACAAGAAAAAACTCTCATATTATAAGTAGTTGTGCCAAGTCGGGGTGTTCTTTGATTCCATACACAGAATTCATATCTATCAAGGGAGTTGTTTTTCATAAATAAAAAAAAACTTAATAAGATTTGGTTTTATGCTATTTTTACACCTCAACAAATAAAAGTGCAAATTACATAAGGCTTTTTTTATGGGAAGATTCTATATTTTCCAATATAACATGTGGACAGTCGCCATAAGATTATAATTAATATAAAGTTCCCAAGAGTTCCCCTCTAGATTGGACTAGATAAGAGCCGCGTTCGTAATTAGAATGAATGTTGGCAACACTGCCGGTGCAGGTATAACGTTACCCGCTCTTGATGTCGTACCAACTGTTGATTAAAATATAATTTGTCAGTCCAAAATATCAAAAACGAATTTAATGTTTTTCTTCAAAGTTCATGTATAGAAAGTGGCCTCGTTTTACTTTTGATCTATGGTTCATTGTTACTATGTAATTTGACCTGATATTAGTTTTTCTAGCTTTTGAATAACAAAATTAATGGTATCATTTCACTCTTATTAAACTGTTACTTTATTTTAATGGAACACTTTTTATACACTTTTTATATCGTTGTGTTAGCCTCTGTTAATAAAGAGGCGACAAACGACCGCCACCATACCTCCGTATCATACGTCTTTTGTTAGTTTTGAAAAGCACAAACGAAATTGGTAATAGGAATATTTGGCTGATAGAAAACAACAAAATCAATATGCAAAATATTATATAAATCAAATTTACAGTTTTAGAAAGAAAAATTTTAGTAAAAAAAAATATTTTTAGTACAAATTTATACTTTTATGTGCAAATAACGTATAATGGCTAATTTCACTGCTATGATATAAGGATTGACGAAACTCACTGACATACTTTTATACAAATACCTTTATAACTCTAAAAACGTTACATTCCTTTATAGTACAATGAGTAAATACGTGAGGCCGAGAAAAATAACTTTGAGGAGCTTAGATTACTTGTATATGTTAAAGAAGCAGACGGGAATACAGACTACAGATACTAACGTACTGGACGGGAAGATGTACTAACTACTAAGATATAAAACAAGAATCTTTCCGATAATGTAGAATTGGTCACTTGGTTACTTAACCGTGTAAACAAGGCTAGCAGTTATCGTCCCTCAAAACCAATAAATGTTATAATATTTGTATATTTTCTCAATAAAATCTGTTTATTTGCTACTGCGGATGTCATAAAAAAGAAGAATCCATAAGCAAAATATATTATACCCGCAATACGCATTCGCCTTTTTATAATCAGAATAAAATTTATGTATATTTCCCATTGCTTATACAAATATTTATAAAATATATTGATTAGTTATATTTATTGTAACTTCTATACTAAATAAATAAGAACATAATTGAAATAGACAAAATGTATGTAACCTTATTGTAGATAACCAAAATAAATAGAAATATACCTAAATGGACTGACGCGGGTGATGTCATGCTTAGGCACGTATGAGCCCGCTCGACCAGAGTACTGCCACGGCCTCACTGAAAACCAGTTGTAAAGCAATGCTTGCGTAAAATTTCACAAGTATGCTAGTGTAATTCAAAAAAAAATATTACGCAATATTAAAATATTGCGACTTCAGTAACCCTCAGAAGACATAACATAACATACATACATACATAACAATATAACTAAACCTATTTGATAAATTTACAAAACACGATTACAATATTAGGCTAAGTAAGTACACACATACATTTGTACGGGCCAGAATCTAATGTGCAGCAGTAGAACAATCTTAAAATATTTACTATTTACCAAAAATTATTTGACTTTGCTCTTATTGTTATTCAGTCAATTATTTATTTTGTAGTAATAAGTAGATGTGTAGAGATGAACCAGGTAGTGACATGGTTGAAAGACCGCGCGGATTCATCAATACACAGATATGGAGGCTAGGTAGTGAAAAGATGAGAAGCATGATTATTTTTGTGATTGTGGACGGTCGATGAACAGTGAATTGTGGATCGTCGAAAAGCAAAGTGGTGGATACTAGAGCTTTGAGGGGCCCCAACGTAGGAACGAGATACCGCTTAGTCGTAAGTCAAATCAGCGGTTTTTTAAGCGTTGGAAGCCCCGGGCCAAAGTATCTAGCACTTAAAACGAATTAAAGTGGAATTTTTTGTATGAACCTGGAGTGAAAGAGGGAATTCAAAAGTAAATTGAATTAAAAATTAAATACTGACACAAAAGGAGTTGTTTGGGCGAAATGGAGTGAACGGCATATGGATGATACTCAAAAACAAGCGGGTCGAATGTGCGACGGAAGCCTGCGGTGTTAGTAAGAGGAAAATGATAATAAATACTAAATCAGAATGGTAGGATTATGATACGAAGAATATTGTAAAAGAGACAGGAAAGCATGGCTGGACTTGTTAGCATTAAAAACAACTCGGAAATTGAAGGAAAGTGGGACCTGAGATGTAGTTCATCATAAGAGTTAATTCGAAATAAGAAAAAACATTACAGGGTGCTTAAACGAAAGATAAAAGAGCGCGTAGAACGAAAAAAAAGAGAGAAGGAATTAAATATACGATAAGTTATGTTCGAGCTTCCAAGCTAATATTAAGTTATTCTGGAAGCTAGTGATGATGTAAGTGTGATAAGAGAAGATAAGGCGAACCTTTGAATGAAGAATGTAGGTATGTTACTTGAGCGGTGGAAAAAGTACTCCCAAAAGTTATTTGAAGAGGATGACAATAATGAGGAATGTAGTTTAAATGAGGAAATAAATGTTAAAAGATATGAAATAAGCTTGGAAAAGATAATAAAAGCAATGAAATGTATAAAAGCATGAAAAACTACAGGGTTCAACAAGGGGACGATTGAATGCTGAGGGCTGATGAAAACTAACTGTAGGTCTGTTGTATCGCTTATTTAACCTTTGCTGGGTGGTAGGCCATGTTCCTAGTGACTCTACCAAGTCAATAGTTGTACAAATATACAAAGGTAAGGGATCTTACCAGGAGTGTTAAAACTATAGCGGTATCAGAATGGTAAATGGGGTGGGAAAAATGAATACTAAAAATTTGAGAGTTATGAATGTAACATATAGTAAGATTTGAGACGTGCAAGCGGAATTCAGAAAGGAAATGGGATGTTTGGATTTAATCTTCTTCCTTAAGAGCATCATTGAAAAGTTTTTAGAATTAATCAGAAGGTGTTTTAGCCTTTTTTGATGACACTTTTCTGCTTATGACAGAGTAAAAGGAAATGAACTGTGGTTGATTCTAGCTGTTTATAAGTAAATAAATTTATAATGATTCTGTGAGTCGGTGACTTTGTGCACTTAGGCCCAGAAAGACGTATACTAACCAGATAGGTAGTACATTAAAAGAGGGCCAAATTAAAATAATCCATAACGAGCCTGGATGAAAGGACTGATGAATGTAATAATAAAGGAACGGTAAAGTTAGAAGTTAAAGAAACAGGAGTCCGAGTACTCTGGGGAAATTATTCGAAGCACTTGCTTGACGATCCATCGCACCTACTTTTATTACTTAATTAACCCTTTTCAAAAGTTATTTTGTCTTTTATCACATGTCAGTGAGAATGTTAATTTGATTTATTTTGAAACATTATTTCTATCGATTATGGTATTAAAGAAACATGCAACGCTCTTACATATATATGTAGTTACTCGTAATACATTAACGGAATATGTAGCTCTCGAAAATAACTTAAAAGAAAAATATTTTTGATGTCCTTTATATCAAATTATCATAGTTCTCTTTTTACTGAATTACTAAAACTTAAGACAAAATGGTTTGGCGGCAAAAAACAAAATATAATTAAACCCAAAATTAAATTACTGTCATTCGCCTGTTTATTCTATTACTATATGCAGAGCACGGCAGTTCGCTAAGTGGTTACGCGTGGGGTCGTGCCCGCCCACGATAATGCTGACACCTATAAAATACTTGCGCCGACATACAATTCGATTAACAACGATCTATGTAAATCCAAGTATGTTGAAGAACTTGGAACTATTTAAAATAAAAAGTAGGAAGAAAAATATTTTTGGAAGCAGACGATAAGTATATTTGTTGGAGACGCTATTACGCATGTACCTTATTTATTTTCCTAGGGAAGTCAAAATCAGGTTTTAAATTAGCAGTAAAGCAAGAGGGTTTTAAACCTTAGGATTAGGTAAACGTGATCGTGATCTCTGATAAAGAGACATATCATATTCATTACTAGAGATTATCGTTATTGCCTGACAAAATAATGAAACAATTCATTACCTACCTGTAAATTAAAATAAATCCTAGCCATATTAGGGTAGGTTCCGGTTTGAGTCTCATCGCAATCAACGTGTAACCGTTTCCGTTTTCACCAACAAAAATTTTGTTAGAAGTATTGTATAACGACCGTAGTCATTGGATAATCACTTCATTCCAAAGCAATTCGCACAGGATTATGAGCAGTTGACTTTGCCCAAGGCGCTGAAGGTAGTGGAAAGCGAGTGGTCTGCGTGCATTGGCGCTGCCACTACCTCTGTTGCAGCAGGCTCATGTGTTCAGGATCGATCAAGAAAAAACATGTGCTATAAACTCAAAGTAAAGTGTACAGATTGTGGTCGTAACAATCATAAGTCGTCCCAATATTGTTTCGCAAAATTATGAATACAAAAACGTGACACGCTAAGGGTCATTTAAGTACAATGTGCGACAAGCTTAATTACGTGGCGACAGGTGACGTGAGCGGGATCGAATATATGATCAGTCCAGGGGAACCCATGACTAGAATGGTCTCTTTTAAATAAAAGTAAAAATATATGTATGGTATATACATACAAATTTATTAACGGTGAGCAAAGTGATGTGGAAAAAATACAGTTAGTTTAGAAGTGTTTGCAGCTAAACTAGGAACATTAAAAAATTCCAAGGTAAATTGCAATTAAGAAGTGATGCAAAACCGATTTTTTATAAAGCGCGGCTGAATGCATTTGCGCGTCGAGATAAGACTGCATTTATTAAATTGTTGATACTTGGCTATTTTAAAACTGAGTACCTGTGCGTAAAGGCAACTGCTTTTTTTTTATTTATTAATAACAAATGTTTTATATAATGATTTAAAATTACATAGCTTCGCCAAATTGCGTAGCACTTTTGTTGGCAAATACTGTGTGCTCATTCAACAGTATAAATTATGTATACACATTTAGGACAAATTTGTTTAAGATTAGGTGCAATATAATTACTATGTATAGAATTAGACTTATTAGACATTAAGTAGACAATGTTCTGCAAACATTATTTTCTTACATAGTCTTGTACATACGTGTTCGTACCACATAGTATCATAATTACAAGAAACAGGCTTCTTGTATTTATTCTGATAGCTTGTCTGAGAATACAATCTGGAGCTTTAGGTGTCTTAAAATCTGTTTTATTATATTGCTCGACAGTCAACATACATATATCTAACATTTTGATGACCGGCAATATATCACATATTTTTTACAATTTCATATAGCATGAACTTCATATAGAAAAAGTTTCGGGTAGGTGTTGAAAAAGTTGACACACTTTTTTAAGAGCTCTGTATAATTTAAATTATTTATTTAATAATTTTACGGATATAAACTTTAAATAATATTTATATCTACTGTACTTACAGTTAATACACTGTATTTATGAATTAGACCAAGTAGTTAAACCACCTGCCGGTATATTGACATATTTTCATAATTTCACTACAATACTTTAAATTGTTCATCATAATCTTCAAGAACTATGTCCCAACTTGCTGAGATTGAAATGGCTCAGACCACCCTAGAGGAGAGCTTTTCCAGAAGAATGGCTGAATTAGAAGCACAGCTACACAGTGGAGCTCACTCCAAGGAAACAGTGGCCCGGGTTGCAGATGAATTCCGGACATTCCGAGAACTGATGTTCAGTATGTTGGGTCTTCTGCGGCAGCAAATCAATGAGTGTACTAGGATGATTGATGTGATGGAGACTCGGCACAGACAAAAGGCACTCATCTTGCTAGGAGTACCTGAGGCTGTCAAGGAAGAGTGTGATAAGAGTTTGCTTGATATTATCAACAACAAGATGGGTCTCAAGGATATAGCTCGGCAACATTTTGGCATGCTTTCTTGTTGGACCCAGGATGGGACCATAGTCATCAAAACACCCGACAACTCCCGCCACAAGATAACATCCCCGGACGAACTCAAACCCTTGATAACAAAGTTTCCAAAGGTGACTCCCGCTAACAAGAGCAACAATAGTAACGCGAGTTCAATCACAAACACGAAAACTTCAAGAAGAACATAATTATCTTATTTTGAGAGTCAGCTGCCGGCTGCACTATATTGTTATTATTAGATAGATCATAGTATATTGCATATCCAGCTCTTCTAGTTATGATTCACTTATGCAACTACTCACAATTACTTTACAAATAATCCTTATGTTATTATGTTTAAATTTAACTTTTCATAGTTTACCTTCATAAGTTAAAAACATAGTGAGTCACTCAATGTTAGTGACAGCTAGGACATCTGTCAATTCTTTTCTTTGATGCGTTCGGAAACTTGTTTAAGTAATATTAACTTTTGTGCAGTAATGACTTTTATACGATTTTTTTGGTATAATGTCTTCTTTTTGCTTTACATATCCTTTTCTTACAGTATTTATATGTCTGTATAGGCCGGCGGGTGGTGTTGAAATACGACCTACGAGCCAAGGCTTACTTTTATGTGTTATATTAAGTTTTTTTTTTCTTTTTTTGCTTGGTATACTTAGATTATATCTAATTATAGTTTTTATTTTTATGATCTATAGTTTGATTAATATTTTTTTAGTTGTTTTTAATGATCGCTGATGGTGATGAAGTATATTTTTCTGCTAATGAATTTTCCGATGAGGATAGTTTTAGTTCGTTAACAGACACTTTGGGTGACCGATTACGGCAAGCTTTTAACAATGGCACTCGGTCGAACCTTCACGTATGCCACATAAACGCTCAGAGTGTTCCCAGTCATTATAGTGATTTGACTGAGACTTTCACTGACAGTGACGTTCATGCTATTTTGATATCTGAAACCTGGTTCAAACCAAACCTCCCTTCGACTTCATATCCTCTCACAGGCTTTGTTCTCATTCGTAATGATCGACTAGACAAAAGAGGTGGAGGAGTCGCTATCTACCTTCGCAGCTTCTTAGCCTATAAAATTCTTGACTCTTCCTCTTCCAGCTCGTCTGCCACTGCCGAATATTTATTTCTTGAGGTTTATGTTAAGGGAGCCAATATTATATTAGGTGTAGTGTATTGTCCTCCAGGTGTTAACTACTTCTCCAGTCTGGAAACAGTTCTGGAATCTATAGGGCCTGAATACTCACATCACATCATCATGAGAGATTTTAACACCGACCTCCTTGCACTCAACTCTCCACGAACACGTAATCTTCTTCAGATCGTTCAATCTACCAGTCTCCATGTCCTGCCCCTTCAAGCAACGCATCACAACATCGAGCATCAGGATACCTGGCTGGACTTGATACTAACCTCTGCTCCTACCCTTATCTCCTCCCATGGCCAATATCCTGCTCCCGGTTTCTCCCATCACGATTTGATCTTCCTTTCCTATGCCCTGAAACCAAATAAACCCCCTCCCAAAATTCTTCATATCCGAAGTTATGGACGCATGGATGTCAAAAAACTATGTGCTGATGCTTCTGAAATAGATTGGAAGAGTGTAGCAGCAGTCACCAACGTAGATGACAAGGTCAGAATTTTTAATGACAAAATTGTTAGGTTGTACGACACACACGCTCCTGTTAGGAAGGTAAAATTAAAGCGTCCACCGGCACCATGGATGACGGAGGAGGTGAGAATTGCCATGAGACGAAGGGACCAGACTTTTCTGCGGTTCAAGCGGGATCGTTCTGAAATTAATTGGAACCTTTTTAAGGTGGCTAGGAATCGGTGTAATCAGGTGATACGCAACGCAAAACGCCGACACATCCTTCAACACATAGAGGCTTCATCCCCTACTTGTATCTGGAAGTTTCTAAAAACTCTGGGTATCGGCAAACAACATCATCCAGTAGTTCAAAAGACAATCGGTTTGAATGACATCAAACCAAATGTCAGACCTTAAGCTATATAGGTAGTTTAACAAGTCCCACTACTGACGCATTTACTTTTTCTCCAGTTCCTCCTGAGGATATTAAAAAGATTATCCTGTCCATTCGCTCCAATGCCGTGGGCTGGGATGGCATCAGTCGACGCATGGTTGTCCCCATCCTAGATCATATTGTCCATGTCATTTCCCATATAATCAACTTTTCCCTTGACTCTGGAACCTTTCCCTGCCTCTGGCGTAAAGCTTATATCATACCTTTGCCCAAAACAAGTAACCCTTCTCTTCCACACCACTTTCGTCCTATTTCTATTCTCCCCTTCCTGTCTAAAGTTCTAGAGGCTTGTGTAAACAAGCAGCTTTCGCAATTTATATTTCGTCATAATCTCCTGAGTCCGTTACAGTCTGGTTTTAGGCCCGGCCACAGCACCATGTCCGCTCTCCTAAAAGTGACTGGCGATATTAGAGAGGGTATGGATAACACTAAAGTTACCGTCTTAGTCCTGGTTGATTTCTCGAATGCCTTCAATACCGTCAGTCACGAGGTCCTGCTATCCATCCTTTCATATCTTATGATCTCCTCAGAAGCACTGGAATGGTTCTCGTCTTATCTTCAGGGACGCCAGCAGTGCGTTCGGGTGGATGACTCGTCATCAAACTGGACTGATCTCTGCAGCGGCGTCCCTCAAGGCGGTATATTATCTCCCTTACTATTTTCTTTATTTATTAATCAGTGAACGCCACACCTTCAGTGTCCGTATCACCTGTATGCTGATGACCTGCAGATATACTCCCAGAGTAGGGTTAAATACTTATCAGAGGCCATTGATAAGGTAAACAAAGATTTGGAAACTATAAGATCCTGGTCGTCGAGATTTGGATTATCAGTAAATCCAACCAAATGTCAAGCGATCGTCGTAGGAAGCAAACCAATGATGGGCAGGCTCGACACTGGGACTCTCATACCAATAGTCTTTGATGGCTCACCTATATCTGTGAGTTCAGCAGTTAAAGACCTAGGTTTGTTTATTGACTCGACCCTGGATTGGCGGGCCCAGGTTACACATGTGAGTCAGAGAGTCACTGGTGCTCTCCGAACGTTATACCGTCTCAAAAACTTCCTCCCTATTAAAACAAAAACTTCCTTAATGCATTCCCTAATTATTCCCATGATTGATTATGGCGATGTGTGTTATTTTGACCTGAATGCAGACCTTCTCAACAAACTAGACCGTCTTCTGAATAACTGCATTCGATTCATTTTCAATCTTCGCAAGTATGACCATGTCTCTGCTTTACGTTCCCAATTAAAGTGGCTTCCTATTCGGCAACGTCGCAGTTTGCGAGCACTAAATTTTCTATACACCTTCTTGAACTCCCCGTCTCCCCCTTCTTACTTAAGCCCCTACTTTAAATTTTTGTGCTCCACTCATGACAGGGACCTTCGTTCTTCGAACAATTTGCTCCTCTTATGTCCTCCCCACAGCTCTAACTTTGTCAACTCATCTTTCTTCGTGCAAGCAGTTCTTCTATGGAATGCGCTCCCTCTTGAGCTTAGAATGTCTGAAAGCCGTTTAACGTTTAAGAACAAAGTACGTGAACTTCTCCTCGCTGAATTAGCAGAATAACCACAATGCACTTGACTGTATACCTATTTATAAGTGTATGTTAGTATATATATAAATATATATATATATATATATATATATATATTCTTCATTATATATTTTTATACTACTATAGTTGTTTTAAAATACATTACAATACAGTAAATTCCAGATGTCTGCACCTACCTTATCGCTTTTCTTCACCACCTCAAGGTTGACTGGTAGAGAATGCCCTAGGCAATAAGTCCGCCTTTGTACACGTGTGCATGAAGTTTTTAAATAAATAAATAAAAAACTTCGGTTAGATTGTGTGCTGACTGAGCTGAGTCGATATTTAGTAACTGTAACTTGTCCAATTTTTATAGGATTATACAACTCTTGTAAAGTTTAAAATCTAAATATTATTACATACTTTTTTTCCAAATTTTTCGCGTCAGTAAGTCAAAATAGCCAAAATAAATTTAAATATTCAGTTAAAGCTGGCCATTTCATGACATGGCAGCCTTTCCACGACATATATAAGTGTGGCTTTTTGTCGAGCACTGAGTTTGCAGTCGTATGTAATTATCTAAACATCCTTTTAAAATGTGTTATCTTTGCTCTGCTTAGTTTCAAAACAAAAACTCCTGCACTAGTAGTTATTCCTGTGTCGCAGGGGACTTTAGCAACATTTTATAAACAGAGGATACATAAAAAAAAAACATAAAAAAAAGTATTTGTGCATCACAGGATTCATTATCACGTATGGTAATCGAACTAGAAGCCAGAGGTCTCGGGCTCAGCAGTCATGGTCACTAACCACTAAACCCACATGTTAGTCAGTCATTGCAGCGTAGCATTAATCTCCTCTCTTTTTCATTGCTCGCTTATCTTGTCTATGAATTACTGTGATTTTATCAAATAGCTCACTCTAGCAGCGTTGGCTTATCAACTTATTAAAGTCGCTATTAAACTACACGGTACTATGACCGTGTGATGCGGGTCACGATCGTACGATATACGGTCACGTGCGATACTCTGTATGATTGGACAACTTCGGATTAATAGCAACCGGTGAGAGCGATAAAACTAACTGCTTTTGCGGCGTTACAGTGAGACAAGTTTGAAATCGACAATTTTAGTTCTTTGAGTCCTGCAATGAGGTTCGATGATGTAATGAAGAGGTGAGATGGTATGTAACAGTACGACATTATGACAGCGAATACAGTAAAAGCTAAAAAGTATGTAATTTACTTCGATTATTATTACCATCTATTCGTTAAATTGTTACACAGACTATTTCAATAAATAATAAATACATATATGTATGTATATATATATATTTCCAAAACGTGTTTTCAATATTGCGTTCTATAAAGATATTGGCTGACCCGGCGAATTTCATGCCGCCTAACAGCATATGAATACAAAAATAATTTAGGTATATACTAACGTAATAAAATGAATACATACAAAAATATTAAGTTCAAAAGTTTATTAGGATATAATAATATGTGAAGAAACGAACATTCAATAAAAGTATTTTACTCTTATAAAACGTAAGTTTTGTTGCACCTACCTGCAGGCTCAGAAAAACTAACAAGTCGTTTCTAGATCAATGCGTGCGATTTTATAATAAAGTCCCTGATAATATACAAACTTTAAGTCTAAAAAAAATTAAGTCCACTGTAAAACGAAAGTTCTGCTTTAAAGGCCCAACAGCAGCATCTAGTATAATGAATCTTACTGAGTGGTAGATTACATGCAAGACAGAAGCGCTTGGAATTGAACTGTTAGAGATTCACAGGCTATTTCAAATAATCACTGCAACGTAATGTGAGCTAATGTTTATTATTTTCTGTCCTTCTTTATTGTATTTCTTTGTTTTTCCTTTTTAATTTCTTCTTCCCGGCCTAATTTTAGTTTATTTACTTTTAGCAACATAACAAACGCAATATTGTAATATTGGAATGAAACGGGCGGTTATAGATCAACACAGCAGGTATTTAATTATTTTTACTTTTTAATATTAATTTCTAATTTGACAAGGCAACATATGGTTGCGGTGATTTTTTAAATGAGACGATTTAAAATAATTGTTGGGCAATTTTATGTAATAAAGATATTTAATTTGAATTTGAATGTATTATAAGATCATAAGCATACAAAAGAAAATATGTATTCTTACAACAGGAGCTATTGTCGTTTATAAACTAAATAAATTATAAAGGTCCATCAAAATCTTTTGGAATAGGTGGATTCGTCCCCGTTTGTTATAATATATCAATGGATGGAGAGAACCAATGACTAGTTTCATATATATCTTTGTTCTTAGTTGCCAAAATTTCTTGCTCGCTCAAATATTTGGTATTTTGTGGTTAGCCTAGATTTTCATTGGAATTGGAAGGAAAATAATGTCGCTGACGAGAGTTAATTTATTTGCGTTTTACAGCCTGAACGCGTAACACTTCACTGAACGCGTAGCGCTGCACAAAGCGCGTAGCACTGTTCAACACTGTCCCCGCGGACTACACGTAGCCAAGTCCAACGAAAGCACTGTACGCACTGGGCACTATTCACTTTTACTGTACACTTCACTTTACTACTTCTTCACTTCTTGTTCTTCACTTGAGATCACTTTCTACTGAACTGTGAACTCTAATTTCGATTGTAATTTGTTGAATTGCGACTGCCACTTCGTTATTCTTTTCGATTGTCTTCTACAACTTTATTTATTCATTTTGCTTGATCTAGTACTTTCCATTGTATTCGAATTTTCTAAACAAACATCTCCACTTACTGGAATTTTTAGTGACGTAAGCATGGCGTCACAATATAATATTTTCACCTAGAGTTGTGAGCCTCTCGAGAGTACATCGTGGAGGTGTTTAGATAAAGTTTAATTCCGGTAAGTGTTCACCCAGCGCTGAGGGAACAATATGCTACAATGATTTTAATATTCTTTTATTTTTTAAGTTTAAAAATGAGTTGCCAAAAACTGTGGACTGATTATTGAGCAATTTTAGGTTAATATTTTTTTGCCAAATATAAATATAATACTATATACTACGATAAAAAAATGAAAATTATTTTCAAAAAATGTTTTTACTACACACACGTTTTTACACTTATTAACGTTAAAATTAATGTTATCTTAACTTTTATTTCACCGCGAGGGGTGGGGGGGTTTCAGCACACAAAAAGAGGTTTAGTTTTATTAGTTGTATGTATGTATTAATTTAAAGTATGTATTAATTCATTTGAGTAATGGACATGTAGATTATTTATTGTTGTAATATATAATATACATACCGGCAAGAATCATTTATTTCAATTGGTACATGCTTTCCTTATTTTGTAATTATTTTTAAATAAAATATAACCGAATGTACATACTAATGCGTCACTATTTTCTAGTGACTGAGCCTTGCTAGTTTCACAACCCAGTGTTTAGTAGATACAGTCTCATACTGTTAAATTGTTTTTTAACAAGAATAATGCCTTTTGTACCAAAACAAATGTAACTTAGCATAATTTATCTGATGGATTTATAAATTAAATTTCGTTCACATTTGAATAAACTTATATTAAGAATAATGGATGTTTATTAGCAACTAGAAGTTAACTATAACTTTGTTATTGCTACAATAGTAATAACCCTTTTGTTACCTTGTTGTAAACGTGCCTTTCGGTAAAGGAGTGAATATGATCAAAGTTCCCACAGCATAATACTTTCTCTGTTAACACAGTCACAGCTTTCAAGTATCATATAAATGTTTGCGCTTCGATTCAACGAAAGTCAAAGTTAATAAAATAAATGTCCTACTTTGTTTGCTTAAAAGTTTCATATCAATTCAAAAAACGTTAACAGAAAAAAAGACGCTAATCATATAATTCCTCGATATTATAATTTAAAAAATAAACGAAAACTTAACGATGAAAAATGTGTGAACAAGAATACTTTTCAATAAGTTTTATGATTATATATTAATTTAGATTTTCTTTCGTATCAATAGAATATGCAAGATATACCATCGAAATGCTTAATATCCAAAATAAATAATATCTCGAATACAATATGTTTTAACTGACAATAATACCCATGCTGTGGCAACTTAAAACAAAAGAAAATTACTTAGAAAAATTAAAAAAAAATATTGAGTACAGCGCCATCACAAGGAGATATGAAGATATATAAGAGGCTAAAATATCTGACTTGCGATATTTAAAATCATGATTTTGATAAAGAATAAAAGACAAAAATGCGTAGTAAACTTCAAAAATTATTTTCGGTATCCGTTTGTAGAAAATATTACTTTTCGTACGTATAACTATCCTCTACTTAAATAGAAATCGGAGATTAGTTACAAACATACATTTTACAGCCAAGTATAATATCATAAATGATTATACATTTGCACTTTACTCATAATTTCAACATGCACAAACTATCGCCTTTTTCAAATCTTTTAACTACATTTTAAAATACTCCGATTTCACAACAAAATTATAAGACACTAAAAGTTCTATCAAGATTTACAGAAACGGATTTATAAATACCGGATAACATCCTGGTCTATCCAATTTAAGGTAGTCTTCTTCCAGCTCTGCTTATTTACTCCAAGGTTTTATATTTTCAACAAAATTTTCTTAGTATTTCAGAGTCATCTGTTTGTTTCATTTGTGACCGAGTAAGACAGATTAGTCCATTTCGTTTCACTATGAAGTGCGGCCTGCCCTGAAGTCAGTGCAATTCTTAATAATACTCTACTATCAGTTTAAAAAATAATTTTGTTCTTTCTTCTGTTTGATATAAGTGAAGAATGGTCACTAATAGAACTGCAACTGCTATACTGCAGTAACTCAGTTTAACATCATTTAAGTTTCGTTTTTAATATTGTATTTGTGTCCTAAATGTTAGCAGGCACTACAACTTAACATGTATAAAAACATTGAAGTAGGCTTTAAAATTATTAGTATTTAATAATGATATATATAACGATATACGCTTACGGTATACACCAACTTGTTTATTTGTTGCTTTAGGTGGAATTCACTTCTAATCTACATTGTCTACTCCATTCGCACACTCGACTTATTAGGTATAGTTTAAATGTTATATGTTTTGGGTTGCGATTTTTGCTGCTGCTGTAAGAAAGAATCTTCTAACTATAATGTATCACATTCACTAAATACAGGTAAACGCGATTTGTATCTCGATCCGCACTCAAGTTATCCAGGCGGACCACGTGCGTGCCACTTTAGGTATAGCTTGTCATAATAATTTATGTTATATAATATTATAGTTTCACCTATTTTTATTAGAATAAATACGAGTTTTTGATTTGGTGATAACAATTAATGACAAATTATTGCCGCTTTTTAAATATTTGTAAACTTTTAGTTTTTTAAATTTAAGGCTATAAATAGCGTCAAGTGAGCATTAATTTTGTAAAATATTAATTTTCTACGTAAAAAGTGCAAAACAAACGATGAAAATGCTTCTTGAGTAAATATTGTGATCTGTTTTAAGCAGGAATATATTTACTACTACTATTATTATCTATAATCCATAGATATAAGCCATACATCAAATAAAACTATTTAATTTTTAAGTAAATAGAAGAAATATTTAATGTTTATTTAATATGTCTATTTTATCGATTTCGTTCATCTTACATTTTCTTTTATTAATCGACCTACGGAAGCGAATCAATCACAAAAGAGAACCTATTTTATTTATTTGTTTATTTCATTTTCAACGCAATTACTCCGAGCATTAAAATCGTCCATAAATTTATTTTATATTTCCAGAGTTCGCATATATGTAGTTGTGTTGAAAATAGTATTTATACACATCGATTTAACAATATTTTTTTATATGACAGTACAGTTTTGCATTTCTGTCTACACTTGAAAAATAACAAAAATATTGCTTATCATCAATAAGCAATATTTTTGTAAACTATGAAATCGATTTTCTATAATGACACTATAATTATTGATAGTTTTCCCAAAGTGAAGGAAACGCCTAGCTTGTGGGACCCTATGTCTCTTCCCTGTCCGCAACCAGCTATCAAAATGTGTATTAAGATTACGGCAATGTGGCGGTAAGTAAAAGCAAATGAACGCTATACAGTAAATAATTTGTATCAAACTTTTACAATATATATTTACAAGAAACGGATTGCATGATCGGGTTTATCATTAGGGTGGATATCAAATGTTGATATTTGCGTGTAAGCAAACAAAACAATATTTTTGTGTGAGTTCAAGGTTGTTTCATTTCAACTCACCTGGAGGATGTTAACTGGAGGATTTCCCTATTAAACTTTTACCACGCTTATTATAATCGACATATTGTCATTTTCCAATATAAAATTTAAAATTTCTGTGAAAAAAAAGCTGTGAAGCTTGAAGAGCGTACTCCTACCTAAAAGGCCGGCAACGCACTTAAGACTCTTGAGTTACGGTTTGCCACGGGCGGCGGTAGTCACTTACCATCAGGTGACCCGTGTGCTCGTTTGACTTTAGTAAAAATAAATTACAAAAAAATATATTAGACGAATATCCGTTCTTGTTAGACCAGAGACCTATCACATCAAAATACAGTAAAAGAATACCAAATAAATACATTAAAGGTAATCCATTAGCGTTTCTAACAGTACCTCCTCATGTTAGTTATACATATGTTATGAATGTAACATCTGAGCATCACTCAATCATGTGCACCTACGCTTGTTGAATTAACGGTTCTATGAGTTGTTATGCAGAAACTTATAAGCAGTGTTACAGAAAGGTGTGGTCATATTTTGGAAAGTCAGTGCCCTCAAATATCCTGACAACTAGTTGGAGGTCAGACGCCAGTCGCTTCGTAAATAACTGATATTTAGGTAATAATTGGTGGACTAGAAGCTAACCCCAATAGATATGGGAATAATAAGGCTAGGAAGAACAATAAGAAGTAAATAATTTGTCATCTCGGAGCTGATGTGCAAATAGACTCAGGAGGTGGATAGAAACTCTTCAATGTTTAATAGTAAACCCAGGTGGTGTAGGTAAAATTAGAGAAATAAAATTACTAATATTGGTATGACCATAACGTTAACCGAAAAATTGTCAAACCAGAGCGAATAGTATCAGTTCTTATTCTTATTCACATCTGTTAACACCCTTACAATTCTTAATATTCTGACTGAGTGCAGATGTCTCATTAATGTAGAAATCCGGTCGGAGGTCGAACTCAATTATAAAATTAGTCAGCGGTTCAGATCCTTCAGGAACCGTGGCGGCCTTTACAACATAGAGATAACAGACCCTCTCTAGTTATTACACTTATCTTTGATGTTGATGACGGTTGAATATAATTGTCGTGGCGTTCGTGGGCAATAAATACCTTTATAATTTCAGATTTGATTAAAACAAATATGTGCAAAAGTTTGTTCAAGAATGAATTATAATTTATTTGCAGCAAGAAAATGAAATAATAATTCATCCTGGGTGCGTAATAATAAATGAGCATTTTCGGAAACTTAAAATCTGAACTTAGTGAAAGAACTTGTGTTTATGAGACATTAAAACACTTCCCTCAGAGTTGGTTGGCTGGCTATTCACAGATAACGGTTTTTCAGTTATTAAAAAATTTGGGCATGATATCCTAATGGAATACGTTGTTTCGTTAATGGCTCATTTACTGAGGATGCTATCTTTAAGCATGGATATTCTCAATCGGAATTGAAATGATTACCTTTAAGAGGTGAACATAAACTTTATGGGGGGGTCGAATTTTTCTTGTGACTTTGAAAACTGGTACATCTTAAGTGACCCGGATTCGTTATTACTTACTTGATTCTACAACAGGACTTCTGATGTAAAGCTCTTTGGTATACTGCTAACGAAATTTGTCAGAAATCTTTTTTCCATATTGCTTTCGTTTTTTTAAAACATGCTATAAAAAATAACAATACAAATAAATACAGTACAAAAAAAATGAAAAATTAAGAGTATAAAATATCGACGATAGTTTAAGTCTATTTTTCCACTGTATGCAACATAAAAGAGTGCAATGAGTACTTACAACTAGCTACGTGCTCTCATAGGTACCTGCATATTTCCCTATATCTCCCCGGAGAACAATAAAGCTATAAGGCGCCGCTTTAGACATTCGCATCGAATAAACCAAAGAACGCGTAGCGTCGCTTCGTTTTACCTTTTAAAGCGTTCAGGCTTAAACAGCTTTTGGTGTAGCTTATAAAACAGCGAAAGGTGTAACTACTCGTTTGCAATAGTAGTAAATTGGGTGTATGAAGTATTTAAGTGACTATTACGGTGCTAACAGTATACATGCAACACTAATATTACACATATAATATTATCGTAGTTGGTCAGCGTACATAACCGTGTCAGTGAGAATAATCCCTGTGTCGCGGTGAGCTTTACAATCATTCAATCAACGTGACACAAGGAACACCCAGACTCGGGACAACTATTTGTGGATCACACAATTTTTTGTCTCGTGTGGGAATCGAACCCACGACCTCTGGTTCAGCATTCAGGGTCACTGACTATGACGACTATGACCACTAGACCAACAGACCTGTCAATCCAAATAAGTTCGAATAGGCATAAATAAATAATTAAAGTTGTATTCCTAATTCAAAGTGTTAGAAAAGGCTACATCATAGGTAAGTTACTTTTTATTTTAACTAATATATACATATATATATTTATATATAATTATGAACAAAGTTATTATACACTAAAAATTAAAATCAAATCTAAAGCATAAAATTCTCCATTTAATTAATAAAATATACAACATTATACTCGGCACTCGCGGTGTCTATGGCTTCTAGTGTCGGGTGACATGGACAAGGACACGCCACGATCGTAGCGGTAAGGCCCGTCATGGAGGATTGGTTGGGGAGGCGACATCGTGTCCTCTCCTAACGGTTGATGGTGGCAGTTGCTCACCGGACACGGATGTTTCGGAAAGTACCTCACCCACACCAAAAAAAAAAAGGTGACATGGACGAGTAAAACCGCCACTGCCAAATGGAATATTTACATAGATGGTCACCGACACACTACTGCTGTACAGACTTTTTTTTTATAGTATAGTAGCAGTAGTAGCATAAATAAAAAAAATATTCATACCCCAAAATATCCCTCATATTCATGTCTTCCAAGAACTGTAATTTTTTTTCTTGTTTCTACTATTATATAATACTCTTTGCAAAGCATCCTTCTTTATTAACTATGTATTTCTAGTCAAGTGGTTAATTGGGACACTTTGATTACAAATAGGGACGGACGCAGCAATACATTTCTCAAACACGTAACCTTTCTTTTTCAATTCAAACTTCTTGTAAATTTTGATATTGTATATGTTAGTAATTTTTTATGTCTCTATTATCATACAAATTGTTTATTGTAATGCTTGTTGATACAGAATATTAGTTTAGTCTATATAAATAGCTCAGGAAAGTCACATAAAATCTCAACCTCGCAAACAAGCAGACGGGACCACAGACGGGACGGGGATACCAGCAAATCAAGAGTCACAAGTGCGTCGCTGGCCTCTTAGGTATCAGTACGCTCTGAATAATAACTGTAACTGACAATACAACCTTATGTGCCTCATCTATAGAACTAATATTTTGTAATTTTGTGAGTAAAATATATCATTAATATCCATCTAAATCAACTATTTCGCGGCAACGCAAAACGCACCTTAAATTAGGTCATATCTTTTTCGAAAATGCGGTGACATATGATTATTCACTTTTAGCAATAAAACTAATCTGACAGAAAGAAAATAATAAGCAATTTGTAATAATGACTGCACGAAAGGCGTAGCGGTTTAAGTGGTCACCTCGCCACTATACTGACGCGCCGAGTGTTGTGGCTTCGATCCTCGCACGGGAAGACACTTTGGGTAATTCTCAAATTGTTGGTCTGAGTCTGGGTGTTCTTTGTGTCCGTGGTTTGAATGTTTGTAAAGTCCCCCGCTACAGGAATTAATCCTAGTGCGGGTTTTGTCTTTAAAAAAATAATTGAATTCGGTTTTTGCAATTGGATAAATTTAACTATAACCTTCGTATCAGTTTTATTGGAAATTGCTCAGATAATTTGGCAACAACCATTGAATATTTATTACGTACTTAATTAAATTTAATACAAACACGTGGGGGAATAAACGGATAGAGCCAATATAATATTATATAAGCATTTTATTTTTTTAAGCTATAGTGAAAAAACGTAGAGGATTTCAATGTCATTATGAATTGAAATCCACTTTTTATGTTAAAGAGGTCAACGAGCAGACTGTTCAGCATGGTTAGTGATTGCCGCTACTTATAGACACTTGTAATCCAAGAGTTGCAAGTGAGTTGCCTGCATATGAGTCCCCGACAGGGATGTTTAAGTATCAACATAAATTGAGCAACTAGAACTAACACTTAAACACGCTTAGTGAAGAGTCTAATCTTTAACTGGGCAACTAATCAACTAATCATTTAGTTAACCACCAAAAGTTGTACAAACTTTTATATTTTATTTATTTCACTTTTCTTACTTTAGATCATAAGACATACCAATGTGTACAAACTGTCTTATTATTATGTTTTCTTTGTACAATAAAGAATTATCTGTCTATCTATCTATCTAACAGTTAGACTCTCCTTGCTTTGCAGAGAAACGAGATTATAAAAAAAAAAACATAAATCAGTCGTTTCAGGAACTCCTCGTCAAAAACCTTTGAACTGCTATAACTAAATATATTAAAATTTTAAGAGTTAGGCGAGATATGAAAGTTGGCTTTCGAGATTTTACGCGTCTTTTATGAGTTATTTACAACCGAAATGTTTTAAATTTGTGGTAAAAACTTGTTAGTTCCTAAATCTGAATTACTTTCTTTTATATTAAGATTCCTGGCACATTAACAAAAAAATAACAATTAAACTTACTATGTGTTTTTAATCGGTAATATACCGACATACGGTCTGACCGATAGCCCAAATATATTTCCACACGTGAAAAAAGGTCTCTTTAGCAATTTTAACACCCACAAATGTTATGTTGCGTTCTTAATCATTTGCTGATACGTAGATACCAAATATGCGAATAGATGCTTCGTATGCAGTTTTATATATCTACTTCTAATGTCAGTGTTATTGTTTGTGATCCAATAAACCAAAAAAAATATATCAGAAAAATCTGTTTCAATTCTTAAGTGATTGACAGTTTGACACCACGAGAAAGGTAATTGCACACCATGATCATCTGTCATGTGTAAGCGACGTGAGTATTACTGTGACCGAGTGAGTGAGGTTACCGTAGGTTCAACCCTCTTTCCCCTCCCCTCTTTTCCTTCCTTCTTTTCCCTTCCCCTTCTCCCTTTGCCTTATTGTGACACTTGAGTTGAAAAAAAAAAACATAAAAAAAGGTGCAACTTTTTAGGGAGATATTTCTAAAGTTATCTCCTTCAATCGACATGTTGAATTTTATTGTTTTTAATTCAACTTCTGGCATAATGTGTCGATAGATTTAAATTAAAAAAAAAGTCCATCTCCAAATTTTGCAGTTGACTGAAAAACAAATGGATATTGTTCTTTAGCACATAGCTTAACTGTACATTTACTTCAAAGTGGCTCAGCATGGCAACTAAACGTAAGGACAAAATTGTGGCACTGCAATACAATAATAATTAATATAAAAATTAATCCAGATGGCCTGTCTACTGCCGTAAGTAAATTTTGTATTTGTTGGCTAGGGACGAGACGTATCGTGTTCGGTTTCGTTGTAATCTAAAAAGCTTAGTATTATTATCGCGGTACTCGTAGTGGTTTACAGCAACTGCAGTTTCGTATTGCTCGAATACAACTAGGTTACTTTATCTTTATCTGTTTTGTAATACGAAATGGGTTTAAAAATTTCGAATTTCAGAGCGAATGCGGAGATTTTTTTTTTTTTTTTTTATATTAGCCTACCATAGTGACTCCACTTTGCCTGATGGAAAGCAATAGGTGGAGTCAAAGAGTGGTGGTCACCATCCTCATTGCATGTCTAGTCAATGCAGCATGGTGACCCACACTATGGCGGCCTGGTGAGATGCTTTTTCACGCCCCGCTTAAAAGACCCGGGATCATAGTGGGAAGGAAACACGTGCGCTGGTAGAGAATTCCAGGCTTTTACCGATCGGCACAAGAAAGAAGAGCCAAACCGTTTAGTTCGGGTACGTATATTTTCGACGCACAAACGGTGACTCCTCAGGCCAGCACGTGTAGTCCTGTAGAGGAAGGGAGAAGGTGGGACCAATTGGAAGAGCTCATCAGAACACTCCCCGTTATGTAGGCGATAGAGGACTGCCATAGAGGCGACATCTCTTCGCAACTGCAGAGGCTCAAGAGACTGGGTGATCTCGCTGCAACCGATCGAGAGCGTCAAGCAAATACTGCGCATAGCCGTCCCAGAGATGAGAGCAGTACTCCACGCAGGAGCGAACCTGGGTCTTGTACAAAAGACATAGTTGCTCGGGCGAGAAGAACCGTCTCACCTTGTTCAAAACGCCGAGCTTACGCGAGGCCGCCTTAGTGACACTCTCGATGTAATCGCGCGGATTGAGATCCCGGCAAATATCCATACCCAGAATACTAAGCCTATCCTGCAGTGGCAGTTGAGTGCTCTGAAGAGTAGGAAGGGGAAGGAATGGAGACTTTTTGTTAGAGAACACACACGCTTGTGTTTTCTTGGCGCTGAACTCGACCAGATTCTCACAGCCCCATTGGGAAATGCGGCTCAAGACCCGGTCGAGCTCAGCGACAAGCTCCTGTCGTTTTTCCTCAACGTCTGCCAGCTTGGCAGTAGGATGCCCGAAATATCGCCCGTGCACTGTACTGTCGTCTGCATAACAATGTATATTGCCAAGGGCCAACATGTCATTGATATGCAGAAGAAACAGCGTAGGCGATAGGACGGAGCCCTGAGGTACACCAGCGCTTACCTCGTGGAAGTCTGAGGCCGCGCCGTGAACCCTAATGCGGCGCTTTTCGAGGAAGGCAGCAACTCAGTTGCAGAGTTTAGGTGGCAGACCAAATTCAGGAAGTTTGGAGAGAAGCGAGCGGTGCCACACCCTATCGAAGGCCTTGGCAATGTCGAGGCTGATGGCCAAGGACTCCCCATGCCTATCCATAGCCTCACCCCAAAGGTGTGTGACGTACGCTAGAAGATCACCCGTGGATCGGTTCGGCCGAAAACCATATTGCCGATCATTTAACAAGGAGTAATCCTCTAGGTGGCGGATTAGTTGGGTGTTGATGATCCGCTCGAACACCTTACAGAGTATGGAAGGGACGGCTATAGGTCGGTAATTGTCTGGATCGGAGCGGTCGCCTTTTTTGGGAATGGGTTGAACATTCGCTTCTCTCCAGGCCTCCGGAACAATTCCTGAGGAATAGGACAGGCGATACAAGCGCGTTAGTACGGGAGACAACTCAGGTGCACAGTTCTTAAGAACCACCGCCGGAATACCATCGGGTCCACTGGCTTTCCGGACATCGAGTGACCGAAGCTCCGCACGGACATCCCTCTGCCGGATGCGAATATCCCGCATTGCGGAGTCGCAGGACGCAATGGTGGGCGTGTGCGCGCAACGGTCATCGATTCGGGAGTTAGCCGCAAAGAGGTCAGCTAGTAGATTCGCTTTCTCTTGCGGCTCATGGGCCAGTGATCCGTCAGGGTAGTTCAACGGCGGCAGCGAAGGTTGGCAATAGTTGGACTGCACGGCTTTGGCCAATCGCCAAAACTTACGGCTACCCGTAGGGTACGCGACGAGTTCTTGACCAAACCGTGCAATGCGCTGGGCATCTGCTCTGATGTAAGCCCTCTTGCATTCCCTAGTGGCTCTGTTTAGTGCTGCTTTTAGGCGATCAAGAGAGGAGAGGGGGAATTGGGCCTCCGAAACCCTCACTAATTTCGGTGAAATGTTACGGAAGACCTGCTTTAGAATTAGTGTTTTGTGAGGCCGGGATCGAGCAACGGTCGAGCCGGCCCATTCGTGCCTAAGCATGGCTCTACCACTGTCTCAATATACTCGTATGTATCAAAATTACTAATCTTATAGGAACTTCCTCATTTCACGTTGTTGGCAGGTTAGATTAGTTATAATCAAGAGGGTGACGAACTCCTCTAAAACTTACAAATGTAGGTATAACTTTAAGGTTCCAAAATGCTAGAGAGCTCGAGTGAAAATAAAAAAAATGAATTGTAGGGGAAACGGTATAGTTATTGGCCAGTTAAGCGACCTCAACATTGATAATTTCATTTTTTTTTAATGCAACCACTAGAAATGAATAATAGTTATGCCATATGGTTTTACATGAATGTATTTATTAGATAAGGTGTCTCACATACACTTTTAATAAAAAATCTAGGAATAAAATGAATATAAAAATATAAAACATGAAATTACAGTAATTGGCCATATCATTGCAGTTATTGGCCATGAGATCACACAGTTATTGGCCACATTAAAAAATAAATATAACATTAAATTAAAAACTGTATTACTGTAATACTCAAATACGATAAAAAATCATCATAAATGTATAGGTATATATTTATAACGATTTTTCATCCTCAGAGGGTTCAGACTCATCATGCAATAAAAAACAGTTATGACATATAAAATCAGAAAGTTCATCGTCATCGGGAATGTGCACTTGGTGCTTAATAGGTATGCAATGACGATGATAATATTTTTTATAAGAACTACATAATAAGGACTTATTTTTAGCAGTTAGTCGTCGGCACGTATCGCAAAGAACCACTTCCAAATTAGATAATATCTTTGGCTTACGGCTGTCGTTTATGGTTGCAGTCTTGAATTTATTTTCAGTTTTCTCTTTGGAATTATCATTACCAGTCTCAATGTTGATATTTTCTTTACTATTTTCATCTTTCTTGTTTTCTTTTTTTGATTTCTTTCCTATACCTTTACCTTTTATGGTCTTCAGAGCATTGTCTTTCCGTGCAGCTGCCTTCTCCTCTCTTTTTCTTTTTCTTTCCATTTTTTGATTCTCTTTTTTTTGCTTTTCCAGTTCTTTTTTTTCAACTGCGCATCTAAAATTCAAAGAAGTTATAACAAATGGTATTTTTTCTGTCTTTCGAATAAATTTTCTTTTATTTTCCGGGGCATTATGTAGGTAATCATTAATTGATTTGTTAAGATGAGCAGTTTCTGTCAAAGCGGATACAGTAGTAGAAGTGGAAGGCTGGCACAAATCAATAGGAGTTTTTGTTGGAGTCATAATAATTTTTACTGTATTCACATTATTTCCACTGCTAAGATTTACATTTGTTGTTGTGTTATCAGCAGATTGAATTTCAATACTGGTTGATTCTTTCTGTGGGAGATCATTTTGAAAAAAACACCAAATTTTAAATAATGTGGGAGACGAATTATTCGGGATGACACCCTGATATTTTAATGTTTTCAACTTGTCAATCATTTCGGCCCCTACAATATTTTCAAATTCCTTTATTGACATGAGTTTGTTTTCGCCGTTGTACTCTTCAACGTTCTTTACTGTAGATAGACATTTGGAGTAATCTATGGCATTCTCGTCAAAGGGACACAATCCACATGCTCTAAAACCATTAATTATAGTTTCAGACTTTATATCATCTACGACTGTTTTTAAGATTATAGCGATGTTCAATTTCGTCTTACCTCGCCAACGTTTTCAGATTGAAATTTTCGAACTGATCTTCGATACATTTTCTTAATAGGCCCAAAGACGGAAACGTCTGCTGGCTGAGTGATACGGGTCGTATTTGGGTAAAGAGCAATTAGTTCAACTCCTAGCTCTTTACAAGTCAAACTAAGCTGTAATGTGATGTGGCTTTTGTGGCCATCAATAAATAAAATAACTGGTTTTTTTATTTTGTTCTCATTAAGGTAGGGAGCAAATATTTCGGTAATGAACTGGTTAAAAACATCTGCTGTCATCCATCCCGTATCACTGCGTCCAATACCCCACTGAGGCGGTACTGATGTCGCAATTTTTTCAGGTAGTCGTTTGTAGGGGAATATAATCAATGGAGGACATGTCTTGCCGTCTGCAGAAAATGTGAATAGAACTGTAACATTTTCCTTGGAGTTTCCCAGTTCCACAGAATAAATATTTTTATCTCCTTTAGCAGCGAGCACGCGACCAGTCGAAGGACAGAGTTGAAATCCTGTCTCGTCAGCGTTAAATACACGTTGTGGATCGTTGATTGCCTCTAACAGGTTTTCACTAGTGAAATAATTATTTATTTCGTGAAACCATTTCTTTATGTCGGCTTCAGACACGCAAGCACTGGCTTTAGCAACTCCCTCACTTGTTCTTTTTACTAAACTGGGATGTCGTTTTAAAAAAGCTTTGACCCACCCCTGACCAGGCCTATTATTGGGAAAAGGTGTAACACGTGGATTATCATTCAAAAATTTTTGAACGGTGTCGAGAACATCATCAGACTTCCTAGGAAAACCTTTACGAGCCATTTTAACCAACCAGTCTGCGATGGTATTTTCTTCCTCACATGTTAAATACGGTGTTGGTCCAAATTGTGATTTTGATTGAGGATTTTTAAGTTTAAACTGTAGAGTAGCCCTTGGTATATTATATTTTTTTGCTACTGCTCTCAAAGACATTGTTTTTGTATTTATTTTTTCTAGTGCCTCATCGAGGGCCTCTTTTGTGTATTGGGGTATCTTCGGCATTATTCTCCTTACGACCTTGATATAGACAAGAAAATAATTTAAAATTAATGTATACAAAATAGAAACATAGTAATTGGCCTATTTTTTCTTTAGCTTAGCATAACAAGTGACACAGTTATTGGCCTAGGCTATTAACTGTTTATAACGTTTTAAAATTTCTGATAATTGAATACCAGTCTTAAGATTATAATAGAAGACATTTTATTCATTAACAACGCTATTTATTTTTATTTATTTTAATATAGTAATTGGCATAGGAGGCCAATAACTGTAAGTTATTCAAATAATTGTGACCGTTATTGGCCACTACAAAAAATAGAGGTTATGAAGAAAATAGGTTATATCACAACTTAAATCTGTTTATAACGCATAACAACAACATATTTTTTAAGCCTTAAACGACAGCACTACTGCATATACTTATCAAAATTTCATATCACAAAAAAAATGCAGTCTTAACAATTTTTTAACAAACTTACCTAAGTTTGCTCCGCCGCTAAGAAATTACACACTCGAAAAGAACGAATCCACCTTGCGGAATATTGTCGAAACTTTATGACAGCTAATGAAAGTGTTGCCATCGATATTTTTTTAAATCTACCATGTGTCAAAGATTTAACTAGTTTTTGAACATCAAAGTTGAAATGGCTATTAACTGTATAGGGGCCAATTACTATAGTGTTTCCCCTATATTTAATAAGAATTAAATTGTCTATAAATATTCGTAGTCAATAGTATTCCGCACTATATACTATATTTAACAAAAATATTTTTTCAACTTTGACTTCGATTTACAGAAATTACCTCGTTAAAAAAAACAAACCTTTGTTTGATTGTCTTCAGTTTTCAGCTTTATAATATTAGTATAGATGTACATTGTTGGAAGTCTTAAATTACTATATTTGTAATAAAATAAGCTTTCTAGGACGCTGCATTTAGCTTTTTTCTTTACTAACAACATTATATAACGAATAAAATATAACTCAATGGTTGAAATAATATAAAATTGTCATTATATCTATATATAATTATATCTTGTATAATTTATTGACAAAATGAAAAGCTGGTTTTTGTTGGTGACGCTCTGCTTTTTTATAATTTTACAACATTATAATCAAAGAATTAATAATTAATGTTGTTGGTAGTTCAATATCCTTGTTGTTATTCTTTATTCCATTAACAGGAATTAACAGAGACACAAAAACCCTAATAAAACAAACATTTTCATGTGAAATTAATATTTTTTTGCCCATAAAAAACATTTGATAGAAACTTACCAACGGAATCCGTACACCTTAACAACACTGTAACTCCGAGTACAAACGACTGGGACCACTTCATCACAAATCGTTTCAACCAACTCATGATTACCACAAACAATTACAACTACCCACAAACTACTCAAAAAGAACGTGTACGTCTCATTGTAAAAAGTTTCAAAAATTCGCGCTATATGCAAGGTACTATCCTGGGATGTACGTAGCGAGCAACTGAGTCAACCCGTTGAAGTAAACAGAGGCTGTGTGAAGAAGCCGGCGCATGCGTGGTACGATAGTTCCTTTTAAAGCTCTCGTTTGAATTATACTGTTTCTCTTTGACAGTTCAATTGGATGTGCCTTGATTTGGTATAGTAGTCTCTAAGCTGGGTAGCAGTTCTTTAGAGTGGAACAAAAGGCAGAAAATATTTTGTAGTAAGTGCACAGTGCTCATGATATCAAAATCATCATCATCAAAACAAATTTGTTGATTTGAATTATTTGTTAATAGCGCTTAGTTAATGCTAGTTTAATTGTGATGTAGGTGAAAATTCATAAGGATTAACAAAGATAGTCACAAGGAAAATATATGTAGAACAAATAAATATAAATAAAATGTTACAGATAATAATTAGTATCTATATTAAACTTTCACTGTCACTACACAAACTTTTGTACATATTCTTCTAATATGGAAATTTACAACAAAGTTTAGATAGGCATTAGTTGCATAGATTTAGTTTCTCAAACATCTGTGGTGATTCTGCTGTTGCAAAACTCACTAAACTAGACTAATAATCTCTAAATTTTAGTTTAGTCCTGTCTAACGACGTTTCTTATTCTGAAAACGTAAGATTAAACTAATTTTAATTTGACAGAACCAAAATTCGCTAAGTTACTCAACTTAGTCCGTATTTACTCATTTGGTAATTGGGGATGTTAGCTGTGGCTGCTTCACCGGAAAGGTATCTATTTATCTACTGATTATGTTAAAAATAAATATAATCATGAAGTAATAAATACATTATTTTTAGAAACTTTCAAGAAAGATTAAGGTTGAAAATGCTAAGAGATAATGGCAAATCGTTTGAGATTCCAGAAGAAAAATTTAGAAAACTTTTTAGGCTCGCTAAATTAAGAGCTTTTCATTTAATTAATGTACTCGATGATCGACGTCTGGATGAAGGCTGCATCCCAAAACATTTGACAAATGAAATTTTCAGTTTTCAAGAATTGTTTAACATGCCCAACACCATAGGTGCAGTAGATGGAACACATATGGCAATAGCAAAACCACCTATAACTCACCCTACTACACCTGGAATTCTTTTTAATAACAGAAAAGACTTTTACAGTATTAACTGTCAGATTGTGATTATATTCCATACCAAAACTATAATAAGACTAATGCAATTACAGGCACTTTAATATTAATAATAATAAACCTTTAAAAACAAAAAATATAGGAACTAAGACTAAATTTAATTCGATTTTTGCAAGTTCTTCTTTTTAGTTATGTGTTTGTCACAGACCATCTCGATCAATCGATTTTTGTGGCGAGAAAGAAACCAGTGGCTAGGTAACTTTTATTATTACATCAATATTACTACATACATATTAGTAGTTGGTAGTGTAAAATGAGTTTTTTTAAACAGGTCATTAAGGATACCCCCTGCGACCATAGATTATTACTCCGTTAATAGAAGCCACAACCTAGGCTAAAGTTGCATTCAAAAATTGTCATGTCAAGGCACGAAATATTGTTAATATGTGCATAGGCCGACTAAAAAACAACTTTCGCTGCCTACGTCGGCATCGCTGTCTCCATTACCAGCCAGAGAGAGCTGCTAAAATTATTTTAGCATGCTGCACTCTTTATAACATGTTTTTTGAAGACTTAAATGGTAATAAACATAAAGATACGTTTGTCAGAACATAGTAGATAAGGTGTTACATTGACTGACCTGTTGGTCTTACGGTCAGTGATCCCGACTGCTATAACGAGGATGTGGGTTAAATTCCTATCCAGCACAAATTTATATATATATATATGTGTGTGTGTAATGAGTATGATTACAATTTTGATCTGTGTCTACGTGCAATTTGTCTATAAATATGTATTTATTTATATCTATGTTGTTTTATAAAATAAGGATTTAAAAAACTCATATGAATACCAAATTACAACTTTTATATCTCAAATAATAAGTACTTATTTGTATTTTCCAGATGATGATGAATATACATATGTACAGTGAGCAGAATGATAATCCAAATTTAATCGAGGAAGAGAACCAAGATTTTTTAATGGAGGCCAGGCATATTAGAGAAGAAATAATAAGAACACATTTTAGTTAAACTCCTAATAAATAAACTTATTTTAATTAAATTTTTAAAAGAAAGATTACAATTACTATAATCAACAAACCCTTAAATATATTAATAAAGTAGGCAAAATTTTAACCAATTTTGGTTCTGTCACACTACAATTGGTTTAGTCATACGTTTTCTAAATACAGAACGTTGTTTGGCAGGACTTAGCTAAATTTAGTGATTAATAGTCTAGTTTAGTGAGTTTGGTAACAACAGAACAGGCTAGTTGACACTTTATAAAATAGAGTTTTATAAGGTTAATAATTTTTCTGAAAAGAAAAAAGGAATATTTATATTTTATTTGAGACATAGAACATCGCAAAAAACAAATCAATCAATCTTTGATTCAAAATCAATTTGTGAAATATTGTTGATATATAGATTGCCTGACTGTGATTGATTGACTTTCATTTGCTGTCAAGCAATATGTAAACAAGCATTAACAAGCATGTACTCATACTAACACTTAATATGAATATACTGAATTAATATGAACAAAGTTTATGTTCATATTAACTGTAATAACCATATTTTTTACTAGTTTCCACGTAATATATAGTAATTATCACTATTGCAACTTTTGCGAATGCAAAAAGATATCGGAAGAGACTCCTCCTCCTTTTAAATAAAATTAATAAAGTAATCTTGAACTTTTATTCTATTCAATTAATATATTTATGTTTTCTGGGCCAAAAATCGTAAAATGTAACCATATGTTGCATAAGATTTGATATCATGCAACCTATTGCTACCAATGTAGATTTTTATTCCAGATGCGCTCACACCATGAACCCACATCCCACAAACAAATGTATTTATTAACACCCACCCAAGTTATGCAGTCTCTGCCCGGTTTTCTTGATAGTTTAAGTATTCTAGTATTCTTAAGTATTCCCTAAATTCACATCTCACTTAACTCAAGTGGGAGGAAATGAATTTCTGGGATACATTGCAGTTTTCGTGTGAAGGAGGAATACTAATATGAATATTACATGTGAAAATCTGATGCTCTGTACGTTATCGACAGAAGCAATTCAATTCATTTGTTTCATGGAATAAAACTCGATATTAAAGCCATGGTTGATTTATTTGTTACATGTTACAATTTCCATTGATTTATAAATTAATAAAGTAACCTAACTATAATAGAAAGCAAGCAAATTTTAGGCAGCTCAGGAATAAATAATAAAGAAGAAACGAAAAAGAACAAGAGGCAGTAGCATGAAGGAAATATTGTTTACGCGGATAGATTAGGTAGCATTTGTACAGGACGTCATGTTTGCGCTCCTGTGGTTAAATTGTCTGTAGCCGGGCGGTCCGAACTATCTACCCAGTTGATATAGATAGATAGAAAACACTTTATGTTTACGCAACTATTAAAGAAGAATAACATGATTTATAAATGTTTTAATTTTCAAATTTAGATTTACCAATCTCCATCATTTCGGTCGATTTATTATATATATATTATATAATGTTTCTATAATAGTTGCCTACATTATATATATCTCGTATACCTATGCTTTCTAGGTTATTTAACAGACTATCATATTTTACACAATCGTTTGCTTTTGATATATCTATAAATAGAGTAACACATTGCTTGGTAATTAAATAATTTGTATATAGCTAAAAATGTTGTATTGTTTTTTGAAAAACTAATTTGGTTGACATGGTAATAGTAATGGCAAAATTATAATATGACTAATATCCATAAATTGTAGCAGTGTAATTGGTTTGCAATTATTTGTGAAGTCGTATCCTGTCTTGTAAAAAGGTTTTATGAGAGCTTTTTCTAATGAACTGTTAAATGCACCCATGTCAAACATTAAATTTATAAAATACACATGTGGGTCGATGCGATGCGCGATCGAGAGATGAAATTGATGTTTTCTTTGATTGATGGGTTTAGATTTTCAATTATATTATCTACTTCACATGTGTTTACAGGGTAGAAGAAAATACCTCTTGTATTGGAGACAGGTTATGATTTCCTGTCGCATGCCGCTGTTATGATTTATATAGAAGTTATTAATAGTAGCCGCTAATTTTAAGAGGGAGATAAAGTCTTTAATATATGAGTGTGTGATGTATTATGATGATATGATTATCTAGAGGTTGTATGATATTTGTAATTTATATATTTATTTTCTTTTTTTACGTTTCAGAAGTTTACATTAACGGTTACACTTTATGTCACTTTCTTGAGAATGCCGTTTTGTGTGACGAAAATTGAATTTTTGCTTTTCATACACGTGAGAACAAATATCAGATTACAGAAAATAAAATGACATAATACATTATTGAAATAAATTTCATAATACATCATTGAAATTAATTTGAAGTGATCATTCATGTCAGGGCGCTTTTTATATCAGAATCGTTATCTTATGCTTACATTACACAGTATTTGTATAGCTTAGGCTCTGTGGTCAGACAAACCTAGATTTCCAAACCAATATTTCAGCCTTGCAATTTCCTTAACTTGTAATAATATCATCCATGCATGTTGCAGAATCAATAGTTATCTTAGTAGGTTCGGTTGGATACAAATCTATTTTTTCTAACGTTTTATGAAATAGGTCGCTTGGTGTGGATCATACTAGTATACCTGTATTAAAATCACCTAAGATTACGCTGCTAAGCACATCGGTGTTAAATATCAACTGTTAGAAAATCTTGTACAAAAAGAGTGTCCAGGAAATTTCTTGACTATTGTTCTTAATAGGATCTAACTATTCGAACAGGCAACTTCCTTCACGTTGAACTAAATATGACTAACTTATTCTGCTGACCGTTCATAAATACTGTAACTGATTTAATTCAAACTGTTTTGAATGTGACCTCTTCACCGTACGAGTGTTTAAATTTCCTTCTGATTTTCTTTTCGAAAGGTACGCCTCTCCTTGCATTGTACAAGTATAATTCCATTTCAGCCATCTACCTACGCTACAAAAGTTCCATCTCCATTACCTGGATGAATGGTACTTCACCTCTATGCGGTTCTCCAGAAGGCCTCTCCCACCAAAAAGGCTGGCAACGCACTTGTTACTCTTAAGTTACGGATGTCTATAGGCCGCGGGAGTCACTTACCATTAGGTGGCTCGCTGCTATCCCATCCTATCTCATAACAAAAAATTGTATGTGTATATATATTTAATTTATATCTTCGTTATACTCTCGGGCTACCATAGATTTAAATAGTAATGGTCTGACATATAATATAACAAGCAATATGTTGTATGATGTATTGATGTTGTATTGTGTATGAATAATGTTATATTTAGAAATGTATAATAACAAAATAATTATTACACCTACCTTTAACAATTTACAACTGGTCATTCAAAAGAAAATTCTTTAACACATCCTTTTAAATAAATGTATTTAAATAGAATATTTAATTTTTACAAACGATAACAGAGTTAAAAACACAAATTAGACATCCCGCTATTTCGAGACTTGCCTTTTACAATTTCACGTAAATCATAAGTTTTTGGTGGCTCCAACTAAAATTTTGTAAGATTTTTTTATTTTGGTTAAGATATTTCAATTACTTATTTATTAATTGAAATATCTTATATTTAATATTTCAATTAATATCTTTTTAATTAATATCTTATATTTCAATTACGCTATTCTGTTATTATATAGATTTGGACTAGACACCACTAAATTTGGGTCTTAGAGTAGTAAAATATGCAAAACATGTGTGGCCGTTACTCAATAATTAGAATTTCAAATTCAAATAAATTATAAATGATTCTATACATTTATGACGTTTATAAGTAAACAAAGTACAAAATTTATCTCTTATATATTAAGTAATTATTGTGCTAGTAAGTTTTCATACCAGTAAACCCATGGTATATATATATTTTTTTGTCTTCATAGTTCACTGCGTTTTATGGAGAGTAGAGGTCAATACGCTACTGTATCAAGAGTGTAAATTTAAAAAAAGTTGCTAGTAGAAAAAAAAGGCTCATATGTTTTTCTTTAAAGTATTTTTTTTATAGACCTTAATTTATATTATATAAAACTACGAAAATTTATGTTTCTAAACCTCTGTTTTGTTAATGACCCAAATCTTTAAAAGTGTCAAATATTCTAACTCAGTATTCACTTCCACTTTAATTGATAAGTGCATACGTTGAGTGTAGCAATTTGGGTAATTTTTAAACTACAACTACTTTCAAACTACATATGAGATGGTTCTTCTTACCTCTACAAACATTATATCATAAAAAATCTGTGAAAATCAGTATACGTGGCAGCGTTAGTAGTAAAATTATCGGTGATAAATATTTCTTAGAGCTGTTTTAAATTTTATATTTTCTTTTTTAGAAATTGATATTTTAATTAGCATATTAGAAGTATTGATTAATTCTAGATGTATATTTTGTTTTGGTAAAGTGTAATGCATAGTATTTATCACCTTTTAGTTAAACGTACTACTTATCACAATAGTCATCCTATAAAAATATATAAAGAAATAAATAAAACTCAAATAAATCGGCAAGTATTAAATATTAGAGTGACGTTTCTGATGAGTCAGTTGTTTCTAAGTTTTGACATTTAGACCGTATAACATAATAGCTAATGAGTTAATATGGACTAAATTCAGTAAGTTATTCAATTTTGGTTCTGTCAACATAAAATAAATTTAATCTTGCGATTTTAGAATACGAAACTAAATTTTAGTGATTCACAGTCTAATTTAGTGACTTTATAATAAAATAATTGCTACCAATGTAGCTTTTCATTAATGAAGCTTTCTCACCACCAACCCTACATAACACACACATATTTATGTATTACCATCCACCCAAATTAAGCACAGAAACTCGATATTTAAGGAGCGATTAATTTATTTATTATATATATGTGTACAATTTCTATTGATTTTGGTTATATTTTAATAATGTAACATACATATGTATAATATGGCAAGCCTATTGTAGGTAGTTTAGGAAGAAATAAATAAAGAATGTTAAAGTTTAGCATGGGTTTATATACTGGAAAAAATGCAGTAAACGTATTCTTTTTCGAAATATTACGTTGGTCATCAAAATATAATATATTATCTATTGTTCTGTTATATTAATATTTAAACAAAACAATGTCTTCAATATCATCGTTGATATTTATTGCTGTCAATATTGTCTCGATTCTCATACAATAAATATATCTGCTTCAAGCAAACAGGAGATTTAATATCAAGCATAAACAGTAGATTTGATGTAATGTAACTGTACTATACCTAGCAATCAATAACCAATAAAAAATATGACAATCCTCAACATCAATCAATTACGATAATGTTTAGAATGATAAGCAGGATTCTATGGGATTATTTGATTTGTATGTCATAATCTGAATGGTGCTAATTTCCATTAATTTTTTTCCTTTTATACTAATAACGATTAATTTCTACCAAAGGAAGAGAGATTTCTTCTTAATGAATCCACTGAAGAACTGATAGAAATTAATCTGAACAAATGGATGATGATGTACTAACTAACCTATTGTCTCAGTTTTTATGGGAGACTTTCATTTTCAGGTTCATCAGTATTACTTAGAGACCAATTTTGTGTCATGTCGTCATGGATGGTGTACCAATTTGGAAGTTTGTATCTGTATCAAGTGTGGTGAAATATGCAGCTTTGATACCACAGTGTCAAAAGTCAAGGCACAGTCTTTCTATGAGGCTTCGAGAACCATCGGTGTTGAATATCTGAATTGTAAAAACAAAAAGACAATTGTTAAAAAAAACCTTGTAGAAAATTGGTGTCCATGGAGTTTTTTTTAGTGTGTTTCCTCATAGGATCTGCATATTGGAACAAGTAACTTCCTTTACGATTAACTTAGTATGACTTACATCTTCTGCTAACCATTCAAAAGACCCTGTAAGCTTTAATTTAATCAATGGGTTTAAATGTGAATTTATATACATAGTATCGAGTGCCTAAAACCGTGTCGATTTAAGTTCAGAATGGCACAATAATCACTTAGCCTGAATGAAGGAGCATTTCCTTGTGTTGTTATAACTGTTTATGTATATATTTAATTTATAAAGTGATGACGATATATTTCAATACTAAGGGTCTGGGATAATTTTGAGGTAATATGTGTTACCTTTAAATGATCTTTAACATTTTATAGTAGACGCCAGTGAAAAAAAAAATATATTATACTAAACATTTTGTTTACGATAACAAAACGATAAAAGAAGTATAATTTGAAAACACAAATTAGACGTCCCGCTGTTTCAAGACTTGCTCTTTAGAGTTTCACGTAAATCATAAGTTTTTGTGGGCAATTACCGTAAATCCGCGGTCCGTGAATAGTAAATTAGAGCGTCTGGCTGCCCACAAACACTGGAGCAGAGTTTCTTAGACTTTATACTATGCCATTTGTTTGTAAAAACTAGTCGTACGTATAGATAATTAAATATAACTCTGTGAATTAACACAAATATGTTAGTCAAAACTTAACTAATTAAAATAACTGAAAAGTTATTAAATTTTATTTAGAAGAAGAAGAAATTGAAGCATATCAATCACCTTTATATACGTTTTCAATGCCATTAAACGTAAATAAAGTGATTAAAAAGATAAACTCGTCAATTTGTTGACTGACAGACTGCAGCAAGTTGAACCTATTAAACAATCTTTATTTGTATTTTTAATTCATACTTTTAGACTTGCCGTGTTATGGCCGTCGATATATTAGTCTAAAGGCTATATTTTATCTAAATATAAACTACACGAAGACGGTACGGACACGAATACCTCGAATTGAAGCTTTTGTAGTTTTATTTATTTATTAAAGCTCTCTTATTAGTTCAGTCGGAGTATTGATTAATGTTAATAGAAATCTAAGTACTCGCTAGTATAACTCTTCAAATACCTTCTGCAAAGTATTTGCTTTGCTTATACTAATGTGTAGATAGTGCAATACGTGTTACTGGATACTGGATAGCTACCTACACAGCATTTTTTAATGATTATATTAATTGAGCAATTGTTATAACTCATCAAGGACTGGTATTAAATTAAACATATGTTCTGTATACTAATGATTTACTCCAAAACACAAATTCTTCGTGCTCTCTTCTTGGCAAATAGTGATGTTATTATAATCATGAGTAAAACTGTCACTATATATATACGTCCATCGCCACACTCATTACAAACATATTTTAACTAAAATACATCATACAGAGAGCTTGGAGCTAAGTTAGTATAACTAAAATATTAAACTATACTTATAATTATACTAACATTAAATTTAAATAATTCATAGTTTTTGTTAGAATAGAAAAAATATTTTGCCAACATTACAATTCTACAATCTGTATTGTGTCTGTGTGTAACGTAAAGTAAGGAAAACGCTTATGTAGTATAAGCGTTTGGAATAAATAGTACCGTCGTTATCCAATTTTTTTTCATCCAATATACCAACTAAAACTATCACAATCTCTGTTTGATTAAATTATCCAATATGCGCCTTCAAGTCCACCTGTCCCGTGAGCTAGGTCTTATTAAACTAATAACGTTTAATATCATGACACTAAGAACATTCTCCGGTAAAGAATATGATCATAAATTTTCTTTCGTTTTAAATCAAAAATGATTTATGAAATACTTTTGAGCTCATAAAGGATAGGTTTGAGTTTTTACACTTGAATTATTACCCAATGGATTCTCTCCTAGGTTATGATTTTGACAGAACCTTTTCATACAAAATTTCAATAAGAAAACTTTGAAAACCGACTTTTCTGAAAAAAGGATAAAGATTATTTTTATATAACATATATTATAACATGATGCTTACGTTACTTATAGGAAGTGGTCAAAACAGAGAGTTATAATATTACATAGTAATGATTGAATATGTTTAGGCCCAAATAACAAAAATGGCACTATATTACATTATACACTGACTGGCCTGATTGCTTAGTAGTTTTACTTAGTAGTTTTTAGTAGTTTACTCTCGTCGCTAAGTCGGCGGTCGTGGGTCACACACACACACATACTTGTTTAATCCGTAAGTAGCTGTCACAAATGTGGATGTTCTTTGTCGGGTACAAGTGCATGTTTGTTTAACAAAACAGTCCCTTCGACACAAAAATAATAACCATGCGCTTTTAGTTATCTTATTCAGCAAGAATAAGAACAAGAAAGTGTTCTAAGGCCAAATGAATGTCTATAGGATAGATCTAAATTGAGTTTATTGATTCGCTGTAAATATCCTGTTATATTTGTATTTTTTAGCTTGGGATGAATGGGCCGATTCGACTGGAGTAATACTACGGCTTCACGGAAAACCAGTAGACAAAAAATGCGTGCATTGTATTACCCAGTGAGTGATGTGTTATAAATAAATGTTTTAGATTTACTTTTAATTTTGACAGTCCTTTACTTCTCATTTGGTATTTTCTTATACTCTAGTTTTATGAGCAGATACGACATTTGCTGTTAGCGGTATAATAAAAAATGTGAGACAACCATTATCCGAGATAAATAAAAAGTACTGTAGCTGATTACTAGTGAGTGAAATGGATTGAATTGTGGGCTGTGGCGCATAGCAAGCGTATCGTATCAGAGCTTAACTTGCATTATTAAATTTTAGCGTTTGACTGTGGCCTACTATAAAATAGTTTTAATTTTTAAAATAAATACGAAATTTTTCGTAAATCATAGTACAGATTACTATGACTTACGAGAAGATTGTAAAAAAATTATAATAAAAGGTTAACTATAACTATAAAGCTGCTTATAATAATTATTATTATAAAACCACCGGGTTAATAATACAATATATCGTTGAAAACTATAAGTGGATTGTATGATTGGCAGCCTCGCACATAGGCAATCTCTTACAGGCAACTATGGGATGCAGTTTAAATGTAATTAAATTAGAAGTTATCGGGCAGTTTCTAGTGTATTGAGAATGACGTGAAAGATCATAAGATATTGATACATATAATATATACATAATAAATTGACGTATTGATCATGTAATGAAGTTAGTATAATAATAATAAAATACTACATTTATGTAGAATATTAGAAAAGGTGATAATGCTCCAGCAGATACTAAAAAGTAAAAAAAATAGTCAACGTTTAAAAACTGTTAGTGATTGAGTAAAAGTGACATTAACCGGCAAAGCATTCTACAGCCAAACAGCTTGAACAGCAGAGATAATACTTTGCTGTAGTTTAGTAACATAATTACACATGAATTCAACCAACTCATAATTGTATATTTTGTTATCCTAAACGATACGTAACATAATAAACCTTTATCCTGGTTATTTCTAAATTCAATTATTGATCAGATAATTCGGATATCGATCTTTGCTAGTGACGCATCACTATTGTAGGAGTTAACGTAATTCCTGCTGAATGCCGATCGAAGTATAGAACAAACCTGTTTCAATGCAATTATCTATGACAGCGGACGGCGTAATATATGTACGCCTAGCGCCGGACTGATACGCTTCAATTTGATTTCGAAATCATTTTGTATTTGCAATGGCTTTTCATTGATTTACGTGACATACAGTTGAGGTTTAATACTTTATTGTTATGAGAAATGTGCAACGAAATTTCTATTTCCAAATTATCTTTTTTTTTTGATCATTTTACTTCTGCGTCTATTGACTCCAATTGACAATGAGTTTCTTTTTTATTTTATATTATAGTGGCCAACGAGTTTTTGTAGTGGTAGAGCCACGCTTAGGCACGAATGGGACGGCTTGTCCGGTGCAATACCACGGGCTCACAGCAAACCGGTTGCAACGCTTATGTTGCCTTTTTCAGAAATTAGTGAAGTTTCAGGAAGGCCCAACTCGTCCCAGAAGGAGGACGAGGAGAAGGTAAGAGAGAAGATCTGCTCTTCTTTTCAATTTCCCGCATTTCCCCTCATCACCCTCAAAGGCGGGCAGCGCACTCACGACTCTTAAGTTGTAATTTACCATGAGGTGACCCGTCTGTTGATGTGTCTACTTATATTATAAAAAAAAAAATAACTTCACACATTACACAGACCGTCTGATCTAAAACTAAGAGGAGTTTTACTTATATATTATATATATTTATATATGATATATATATATATAATTAAAACTACTCTCGAACTATGTTCATAATGGGAATAAAACCCACAACAATTTTAGACCAAAAAGCCAGTAAATTTAAGAGTTAATGCCGTAAGTGTGTATTGTGCTATTATATATTATACACACCTTTCCTATTTTTCCTCTAAGCTGGTCTAAATGAAAGAGAACGAAAAAAACGGCAATGTCTGACGTATTTAGTGCATTCGACAAAGTTTGCTGACAAATCATACACAGTTGAAGCAGCACGGCTCTGGAATGCCCTACCTTTACCTATCAGACGAGCTCAATCATTAGGATCCTTCAAAAAAATGTTAAAAGACTACTATTTGCAAGGTAATGTCTAAGATAACTATAGGTATATATTTACTTGTGTGTGTAGTTATATGTATGTATGTTTCTATATATATATGTATTTATATCTAAGTACTTAAATTGGTATTTATATATATTTGGCATTAAACTAGCATACATTACATGACTGTACACCACAGCCACCCATAAGAGATCATTAAAGTCCTGTCCATCCAAAGGTTGCCTGTAAGATATTGCTTATTGTGATAAGGCCGCCCATTGTACATTTTATGTGAAAATATCAGATGTATTTTATATGTATATTTGGTGTACAATAAAGAGTACTTACTTACTTACTTACTTACTTATTTATTAATAAGTAATATGGATCTTTATTTTGACTTGCAATTGGAAAATCTGCTGTCAGATAGTCCTCGTCACTCTTAATTAAGTTGAGAGTGCCGGAATCCTCACTTCTTGCACGTATTATAACAAATACTTAACACAAAAAACACTCCATTTGAAAAACGAGATTAGCATATGTAGAACCAGCTTGCCTCCATGTCATAAATGATAAGTCTTTGGCTTACCCTACACATAGTCAGTACACATTTTTATGAAAGTTTTAGTTTTTGAGAAAACTACATCAATAGACTTTTATTACTATTTAGACGACACAGTGGTAGCTAATTAGCTGGTGCTGTAGCTGCGTGATCTATTGTAGAAGTTATTGTCCTCAAAAAGTTTTTTTAACTCTCCACGCTTTAACTAATTTAATATATTTTTACCTTTTTTTTCATCTCATCGATTATAATTTG